>OU612096.1:15290000-16612500 GCA_914767995.1 Thecocarcelia acutangulata | reverse complement strand
TATGTACTGAAATTTTTGAAAATGTTGGATGTCAGCTTGAAATTCATGTTTAAAATGTTTATCCAATTTGAAAAAATATATTTTTTGTAGAGATAAATTTTTTTCTTAAAGGATTTTAACTTTACTATGAATAGTCTGATTATTTTACTCTAACATCAGTCTGTTAAAGATTCTGACTGCGAATTTTTGGTGTTATGAATGCTAATACAACATAACATGTGAATTTTATAATTAATCAATAAATATAAACCTAAAACCGTGTCATTATCCCATATTGTTTTAAAGGATAATTAAAAGAAAAAAAGTTGTATTTAATCATATTAATTACACAACCCTTATTTTACACTATTTCGTTAAACATATTTTTGTTTACTTTATGAATTTTGCTAAATTATAAATTTTTAATGTCTCTTCAATTAAGAGATATTTAGTATTACAAATGTTTATAATTTTTTTGGCTATAAGAATGTTTTTCTTTATATATACACATACGTTGTAAGCTTGTAAAAAAAACAAGACGTAGTAATATATGAATAAATATCTTCCTTAAACTCGTTGTTAATCTTGCAGACATACAAATTTGTTTGAATTCATTTCTATACTTATACACTTTTATGCAAATTTTAATTCAAAATCTTGGGAGCCTGCAAGCAGAGTAGAGGTGATTTGTTTGCTTGCTTTTGTATACTTGTGGTAAAAACCAAACATTTTCATCATAATCATGACAACGCTTAATCACAGCATTATATGAGTGATTTCCTTATGATTATGATCATGTTTGTTATGCTGTTTTTCCCCGACACACCCCCGATCACAAAGTACATACATTCTTTTTATTTGTCTTATACTACAAGAGTGTAAGGTGTGTTAAAGTTAACTTTTTTCTTTCTTGTAAAACCTTCGTTGTGCTGTCATTTCGTTAAAATGTTGGCATTTTATTTGTTTAAGTTAAGTGTGGTTTTATTTTCCCAATGAAGATTGCGTATTACCTGATGAATTATTGTTGCCTGTTGATGAACTATTTTGATTGTTATTGCTTTGTGGCGGTATTGTATCGCAGCGTCTGTAGCACAGTAAATAAGGTACTCTTGGTGTTCGTGGTAGAAGGACGTGATTTTCACTAACGGGCTTTACGGAGCTGTCGTCGTAACGTAGCCAACTACCATAGCCAGTATGGTAAACATCGGTAATATAATGCCCTTTAGTGGCCTCTTTGCCATCATGATAAACAACAGCAAACAGGCGATAAGCTCGTTGTTTTTGCGAGTACTTTTTGGAAGCCAAAATTTCTGTTTGTGAAAATTGAAAATAAATTAATGAAAATAATTAATAGGATTAATAATAAATCATCGGCCTTATGTATAATAAAAAACCTTGTGCTAACTAACTAGCTGCTATCTTTCCCTTATGGGAATTTACACACTAAAAACTTAGCAGCTAGTTAGTTAGCATAAGGATTTTGATTATACATAAGGCCGCAAAATTGTAATGGTTGGAAAACTTACTTGCATCTATTTTGAGTTCAACCGGGAACTCAACTTTTTTTATAATTTTTGTACAACCATCTGAACGATAATCGAACCATTTAAGGTGTAGTATTAAAATTGGTGGCAGTTTCTCTAGATTCATCTGCTGCCATGCTACCACTTCCTGTTTACTCTTACTGCCAGTGACTCCTTCAAGCTGGTCGCGACCAACCAAAATTTCCAAAGCCTCTTTCACTGAAGCCGCTTTCTGTAAAATTTGATAATTAAATTAACATAAATATATATAATTTTTTAAATTTTTGTAATACTTCAATGTTTAATTGTAATGTAAAGAATGGTTGTATAACATCTGTTGAATGTTCACCTTCACGTTGCAAACGTGAACGTAATTCTCCCCTGAATATATCACTCAACGGGGTACAACCAAAATCTGTTTGACGTGTAACGCTGCCTTTATTTCGGTTATTGCAAATCATCTGAATGATAAAAAAATAAACAAATTATATTAATATGTATTTAACAAATATTGTAGGCAGCAGATTCTAACCTGCCACACATCACCATCCTCCTCCGGTGGTTCATTTGGTCCATTGTGATCGGTGTTTGGTTTGGCTATTAATTTTATTACCTTAAATAAAATTAATTACGATAAACGATTAATTCCATTATGCTTTAAGAGTTGACTAGAATAAAAATTTTAGTTGTTTAAACATTCAAATTTGCTATTAACTCATAGTGAACGTTTCCGTTATTATTTATATATTTATGATTTATTATAAATCAAAATATAAAAATTTTTGAAAAGTTGTGGACCCTCTAGTAAATACTTAGTATGGTGAAAATGCTTATTTGTTCCATACCTCTAACATTTCATCGTTTAATTTGTTGAGTATATAACTCAAGAATTCTTCTGCATCTTCTTGCCGACCTTCAACATGCTCTTCACGGCTATCATTCCATAGTTTGTAGATTTCAGTCGGTTCAAAAGCCGAATCGCATTGCAGGTCACCACCCAACTCATCTTTATTTCCTTTGGCTCCTTTAGTATTGCGTAAGCGTAAACCAGCAGGTAAATTCGAGAAATTGGACATGAATGTTATCCTGCAAAGAGATTTATTTAATTAAAATTTTTCAAAACTTTCTGATTTTTATACAAGATATTATTGTAAAAAGTTTGAGAAGTTTTTCTGAAGTTTATTCGAAAATAATTCGTAAAGGGAAGTGCTTCTTTTCAATCAAATTTAAATATTTGAAGGTATTATTCGGCTGTGTGATAAAAATCAATACTTAAAGGGTTTCGTTTTAAAAAAGGAAAAAGGTCTGATGAACACATTTTATCCGTTTTGAAATTTTTTACAAGTCCTAAATAATCACTTAAGGGATTAAGCGACTTGGGGGATATTACATTATTAATTTAATTTCAATCGTACTTTAGACAACAGTGTGGTCATCAAAAATTATCCACAAAAGTTTTTCAACGCCGATAGTTTTTCATCACACGTTTTGAAAACGATATTTTTAAAACTATCGGTTTTCATCCCATACCCAATTATCTATTATTATTTTGTTCATATTAAATTCTTATTTGTAAAACTCAGCCTGTGCAGTATTTGGTAATAGCAAAGCTTTCGCACGTGTTCTACTGCTGTTATCTTATTCTGGTTTTGATATTGGGAATTTTGCAGAGTTGCACAATTTTGAGTTGGCAGCACTGTTTTATCTGACAACCCAATCAACCACTAATAGTTGCTTTTCGTTTAATCTGTTTTGACATTAAATTATAGAAAAACTTACACCAGAACTAATCCGGCGAATAGGGTCCAGCACAAATGGATATTTAACTTCCATTTAATAATTTGTTCTCCGAAACCATTTTCCCATTTTTGTTAGAATGAGCTTTCTATCTGAGACCAGTACCTCACATATATAGGGTGTTTTTTTAAGCCCGATAGAACTTGAAATTGTAAAAAATAACACAAAAAATTAAATTGTAATCAAAATTTTTTTTTATTCGAAAGATCAATACGTGACATTAATATTTGAAAATGATTTCGGGCATATGGGCACCGCGGCTGTTCTTGACGAAGCGCATTCTGGACGTCCAATTTTGGGCCACTTTTTCGAGCACTGCTGGCCGTATGTCACGAACAACACGAACAATGCTGGCCTCCAAGGCGTCAATTGTTGCTGGTTTATCAGCATAAACCAGTGACTTCACGTAGCCCCACAGGAAATAATCGAGAGGTGTCAAATCGCACGACCTTGGAGGCCAATTGACAGGTCCATTTCTCGAAATCAACTTATCGCCAAATTTTGATTTCAGTAAGTCGATGGTTGCGTTCGCCGTATGGCACGTGGCGCCATCCTGTTGAAACCACATCTCCTCCGGATCAATGTCATCCATATTTTCAAACAAAAAATCATTGATCATGGTGCGGTAACGATCTCCATTGACCGTAACGCGAGCTCCGGCCTCATTTTTGAAGAAATAAGGTCCGATGATGCCACCAGCATGAAAACCGCACCAAACAGTGCATTTTTCTGGATGTAATGGAGTCTGTAGGGTCTCTTGTGGATTGGTCTCACTCCATATGCAACAATTTTGCTTATTAACAAACCCGTTAAGCCAAAAATGCGCCTCATCGCTTAACACAATTTTGCGATAAAACAACGGGTCTGATTTTCAAAGTAAATTTGGATAATTTCGTAGCGTTGTTCAAGCGTGAGTCTATTCATGATGATTTGTCAGAGTATACTGAAACAAATAAAAAAAATGTCAAAAATTTAATTTTTTGTGTTACTTTTTACAATTTAAAGTTCTATCTAGCTTAAAAAAACACCCTTTACAATGCATAGTACCGGAACTAGGAAAATAGAGGTTACGAGGAGGAGAAAAGAAGCAGAATTGTTTGTAGACGTTTGACTTGAACTTTCCAATGTTATATGTGACAGGAAAAGCGTCTGCATTGAGAGGATAGACGATTGTACACTGGGAATCCAAAATTCCAAGAGTAATGGTTGAAATGTGGCCCGAAATGTTACGAAAAGGTTGTGAAAATTGGTATTCCAGATTGCACCTTATACGCGCCAGCCTTGACGTCCAAATGGCCGACATCATATTTAAACATTAATGTCTTAACATTGATATTAAAAATACATTTCTTAGTTTTACTATGATTTAAACCTGTTTAACTCAGAAAAGAAAACACATCCTGTATTATTTGTAATACAATTCTTGTATTGAAAAAAAAAAAAAATATTGTTCGTTTTCTTAGCAACAAGAGACATGGTTCAAATGAAACTAACCACATTCCAATCCGAAGAAAACTTGAAAAATATTCCTTATTACCAGAAAATACCACCAAAACGGTGTTATTTTAAAGTTTAGGAATATTTAAAATATTTTGCTATACCACATGTGTAACGCAAAATAAAGTACAAACAATCTTTAAATTGCTGACTAAACTGTGGAGGATGATCTAGAACTATTTGGATCTGTTTTAGAAAATGTACTCACATGGCATTAACTGTTGGAGTCTTGACTTCACATAAGTTGGCAGCTTGCTTGGGTATGCCTCTAATTAAATTGTACAAAGGTGAACAGCCAAGAAGCGCTTGCAATATTGAGTTTATATAGCAATAATTTGATCGGTTTGTAAGACCTCTTGGTCTCAGACTTATGGTGGCCCAGTCACTTTTGTATTTTGTTAAGAATTCTGCAAACTTGACGGAATATTCGTCAAGATTGGCCAGAGAATTGCGTTGCAGTTGTTGCTCATTGGGATTGATCTTTTTGACATTTGTGGCCGTTGAAGTTGCAGGTGTGGGTAGATTTTGAGACGAGGCGGCTGAATAGGATAATGCGCCAGGAGTGATAACGGGTGGGGAAGGTGATACTGGCGTAAGACCTTCATAAGGGGCCACTTTCGCGACAGGTTTTTTGTTATTTACGATGGTACTGGTGGTGCTGCTGGTGATGGTGGAAGATGTTGATGCTGATGATACAGATTGGTTATTTGCTGAGGCACTTGTATTAGAAACGGCCGATGTGACAGCATTTGAGTTATTGGTAAATAAACTTGCCCAGGAAGGTGTGGAGGGCGCTGCCGGCGGGTTGTTTGTAACAGGTGGTGCTAAATTTATGGCAGGTGTGGTGGAACTCTCCACTGCATTGCTATTGCTTGTGATTGCTGTTGCAATATTTGCGGCAGTGTTTGTGCCACTGTTTCCCTGATTTGAAAAACTATGTTTCTTAGTAGCGAATCCTGGAGTGTAATGTTGTGCTTGCTGCTTGGCAGGAATTGTTGGTGAGGAACCTGCATTATTATTTGCAATCGTTGAACTGGACTGTGGTGTGTGTGGTACCACGTCATTGGTAGAGGTTTGCTGTGACTGTTGAAACTGATGCGGAGCAACAGTGGTTGAAGCAGTCGATGTAGATTGTGACGTTTGCTGCTGCTGCTGTTGTTGTTGCAGGTGACCTTTGTCGCTAGATTGGCTACTTTTACGCTCTAAAGTATTTGGGGCACTTGAAATGGGCGAGGAAGGCATTTTCATGGCGCCATAATTTCTAGTCTGCGGCTGATGTTGCTGTTGTTGATAGTGATAGTTTTGTTGCTGCTGATAGTTGTGGTGTTGTTGGTTTGTGTATGTTCTTGTGCCATGTGTATGAATATTGGAGGAATTTTGATTGTTAGATTGCTTATTAAAACTACCACTCGTGTGTGTAGTCGAAGGTGTGGCTGTAACAGCCACTGTGTTTGTAGTCTTTTTATGCTGTGATGAGTTTGTCCAGGACATTGTTTTCGTTGTAGATTGTTGTGGTTGTTGTGTGGATTGTTGATGAGTTGTATTGTCATTGTTGCTGCTGGTCGAACTATGACCGTGATGATATTCATATTTACGGTTACGTGATTGATGTTGGTGATTATACATTTGGGAGTTCTTACGATTTTCATATGCTGTTTGATGTGTTTGTTGGTGCTGTTGTTGTTGCTGCTGTTGGTGATGGTGTGGTTGTTGTTGTGTGGGAGGCACTGATTGCTGGTGCTGCTGGAGATGTTGTTGTTGTTGCTGTTGTTGTTGTGGCATTGGTTGAGTCTGCAGCTGCTGATGCTGGTATTGTTGGTGGTGTTGTGTACCACTTTGTTGATTGACTCCATACTGCTGCTGTTTATATTGCTTGTCTTGCGATTGTTGTTGCTTATAAACAGGATTGCTCGAACTAGTTATTTCCACTGCATTTTCTACTGCTACTTCTGCACTTTTCGTGGCGGCAACTGCTACTTTAGGTAGTTTACTGCTGTTATCCTGCACTTCTTGTACATCACCCATCAAGGGTTTGTTATTGTAATTATTCGCCTGCACTGATTTCAATAGCATACCTTGAGTCTGAATTTGCTGCTGTTGAGCTGGAGGCTGTTGTTGGGCTGGAGCCTGTTGTTGATATTCTGTTTCTACATTGTCAGTGGTCTGTTGTACTATTATCTCTTCGTTGAGACTTGTGACTGACTCACTTGATCTTATGTTCGTAAAATTTGTGAATGCCTCTGCAAATATATTAAAGGAAGTGATTTTATAAATATTTGTAAATTTTTTGTTATACATTTAAATTAAATCCTCAGTTTCTATATAAAAAGAAGTAAATACCGGAGCATAGCATTTGTTATAATTTATTTTACTAAAATTTATTTCAATTCGGTTCCAAAACTGAAATAATTATTTAAACATTAGCAAAAGCCGATATAGGATCCACTTTATGGTTCAAAGAAAGAAACATTTTTATAAATAAGTTTCAATAAAGGACATTTTTAATACTCCAACAAAGAAAAGAAAGAAAATAATGTCCTAAGCATTCGTTCAAGTTCAAGTTTTGTAAATATGTATATGAAAATAAAGGGAAGTTTGATTGTTTTTGTATTGGCTTGATAACAAAAACATAGGACAGGGTTTTTTATAGAATAACAAATCGACAGTTTTGCATGCACATGCATGTACTCGTTTGTTGACATTTTTCATGACCATTTTGTATAAACGCGGCTAAACTTTATTGATGCAGTGTTAAAACTCCTTCTTTAATGCGCAGGCGGTTGTGGCCTTGTTGGCATAGACCTGTGATTTCAAATAACACCATAAAAAGTTTAATGGTTTTAAATCACATGATCTGGGGACCAATTCTGAGAGAATAAAACAACCTTGAAATGTCTAATGCAGTAATTGAATTGTTTCACGGGCTGCATGGCAAGAGACACTGTCTAGTTGAAAACATATATTGGTCACATCAATACATTCATTTTAGGGAAAAAATAATTGTGTTATCATGTCGCGACATCGATCACCCTCTGAACTCTTAAAAGCGGCAACTTTCACAATTAACAAAGTCATCGGGATGAAAATTTACTTCATTACTTCTCAACAAAAATTTAAGGTATCATTTTAAATTGATATTGATTTCAAATTGAGAAATAAATTTTTTTCTCAAATGTTGTTCAAATGTGGATTGTGATCTGGAACAGTAAGTGTTGACACATTTATTTTAAACTTTATGGTTACCAGCAAAAACAAATTGATAAAACGTTAAGTATCAAATGTTTATATGCCAAGATTCTCAATTTAGTTTCAAATGTTACAATCAAACTATTGAAAAAGGCTCGGAAATTATGGTTGATTTCGAGTTTGTAGACTTAGGATGATTTTGCTTCAATAATCAACATCCTTTTGTTTGTGTTCCATTCAACGATTTTCAGTTGTTGTGTTAACGGAATTTTGTAAGCATGGAGACACGAATTAATGAGTACACGCTGTAGAAAGCTGTTTGAAATTTTTTAATTGTTGTCCACGACGCCGAAATTGAAGTTCCTGAATTATCAGCGACACTGTCATAAAGTGTTCTAATATTGACATTTGAAAGACTTGTTTTTTGACGACCAGTGTGTTTGGCGTATCCAATGGATCCAGTTCCATTAAATTTTTCAATTAAACTCTTCAGATTCCTTCCATATTTTGTATGAAATTTTCGAGTTGCAGTTGACCAGCAGCTTTCATTATTTTTGAAATATTGTTAGAACCACACATCGTTCAGGTATATATATTGTAAATTTTTGGTTACAAAAATACCGTTATCATCTCGCGATAGCAAATATGCCGATAAGCCCGAAGTTAACTGCTCTTCTGCCACTTTATCGCGAACAGCATCAATCTTTTCAGGAAAGCGATCGAACTCGGCGAGCATGCACAGGTGTTCTTAATTTTCTACAGACCCGGTTTGCTGGAATTTGTGCATAATCCTCCCGATTGCGGAGACATTTGGTCGATTATGCTAACCAAAAAAATCACAAGTGCACGAAATGAAATTTCGTAAAAGATTGCAATAATCTTAACGCTCTGCTTAATTTGTCAAACAAAGAAATGTCAAATTAAGTTGGGCAAAAAACTTGACGTTAAGGTTTGACTTTGAATTAACACCGTGCATTATGGTTGGACCACTTTTTAAACACCATAAAGCGCAATATGATGATCAGTATTTTGTTCTGCTATTTCAACACTTTAACTCTTCACTTTACACAGTTTATGGTAACCATCAAAAAGGAATCTTAAAATACATAGCAAGAGTATTTTGAAAACAGTTTGTTACATCAAACACCCATTTTGTAATGGTTGTAGTATGCAAGTTTCCGTTTTAATTTGGCACACTGGGCAAGAAACAAAAAAAGAAAAAAAAATGGTTTCTCTCATTAATTTATTCCAATTACCAAAACAATCTTGAGTCTTGTAGATGGCAGGCAAACCAATTTGTTGATATTCAATTAAATTTTCTGTGAAAATATAATACTTATTGTTTTGTTTGTAATTCCAATTGATGATCCAAAAATTTGCCCCCAAAAGTCATTCAGCAAATACAAATAATAATAATTGCGTTGTGTTCCAAATCATTCAATTAAAAATGTTACACAAACTAATAAAATATTTTTAAGCACCACACAACATAATAAAAAACTAACGAAATACCACGCAGCAAATAAAACACTTCTAGAAGACATGTATTAAAGAAAACCGACAAAAATTTGTCTCCTAGATGATGAACCTAATTGTTCACAAGCTAATATTCAAAACATTTATTCAATTACGAGTATAATAGAAGTAACACCAAATAGAAGAAAACTCTTGCGGCAAGAAACAACTCTTGCAATGAAATGGATAAAAAGTAAAGAGGGTAAAAAGATATGGAAGGATGAAGTATATCTTTCTATTATTCGCGTGGTTTTAGATGTACGAATACACGCATCTGTATGTATATAAATATGTAGCCAAAGAAATAACAATAATTATAAGAGAAGACAAAAAAAAAAATGGTATCATTTAGCACATTTAAATAGTTTTAAATATTGCGCCAATTGATATTGATTAGCAACAATTATGAAGTTATTTCTTGGTTACAAAAAACTATTTGCAGAGTGACTGACAGAGTTTCTTAACCCATTAACAGTAGATGATTTGAAAGTACCAAGTAAAATTATTCCAAAAGTAATTATTCAAACATGATATCGCAATGAGATAAAAACAGTTAACTAAGATTGAAGGAGCAAGTTTAATGGTTCACAAAGCCCATATGCATTATATCAATGAACCTGTGGCCGTATAGTGATTTTAACAGAGCAACAGAGCTCTTAAAACTGTCCAGATTTCACTTGAGAGTCTTTGTAGCAGTCATCACTGGACATTGCCCATTTGGGAACCGTGCCAGGAGAATAGGCTTACCTTATAACGACTTCTGCTGAAGTTGCCAAGATGAAGACGAAGAGGAGACAAACCTTCACCTCCGTGGAACATACCCGGCGTTGGTCTAAGGAGCTGCAATAGACTATCATGTCTGGCCTAGGTCAATTGGACCACACTAGCTTCATGCATAAGGAGCAGCAGATGGCTAGTATAATAGCATGTAATACTACACTAATCGGTTTCCCACTATATCCCTGTAGTTTCCACTTTAGCTATACCTTCTACCTTTCTATTCTAATTTTCAGGCAATCACAAAGGGAATGATTTAGGAGCCAAGTGAGCTGGAGAATCCAGTGGCATGCCTACCTAACCTAAGACAGTATTGCTGTTGTGTATTATATATATTGTTACGTTTTATCCTCTAAAAACGCTTTTGAGGATTCTTCTTGCAATTGAAATAATGGCTCACGCACTTGTTCGTTATACAGTACTTAAATAATTCACAACTTTATTTACACTTGATACCACTATGTACCAAAACACTAGACTTGCTCACTTTGACTTATGACTGTCTTGCACAAAGTGGACGTGCCTGCTCTTTATAATTCATTATCATCTTCTACAACCAACAATATCATTTAAGCCATTCATAATTTTAGATTTAAATGTACAAATATAATTCTTACGCATATACACATTCATATACATGTTTGCGAACAATAAACAAGTCACAACAACAAACAATAATAAAACGAATACCAAGAATGCAAGAAAAACAACAACATTATTTTTCGTTGATTTACTTGGAATTGTACGTACTGTAAATCATGTATGTTTGTTTGTTTGTGTATTTATAACAAGCACAACAACAGCTGCACACTGGGTTAGATGCGACAAAAATTCTTAACAATACTCTCAAAAAAAGAAACATTTCGTTTTAAAAAAAATTGATTTTTTTAAAGCAAAGAGTTTTGCTAATAAACGTCATGACAAGTTTGTCAAGCATTACAATAAATGCAGATACAGATATGCAAGTTCGTCCTAGTGATGGTGCGTAAATACGATCTTGTTTTGGTAAATGATAAATTACTGAATTGTTAATCATATTATAAAATTTTTTCAAAACGTTTGCATTAAATAACTAAGATTTTTGGATTTTTCTGCATAATCTGAACAAGTCGCTTAAATTGAGCTTTGGTAGTAATGTTTAAACTCCTTCAGAAATTTGGTAAAATTATTACATATATTAACAAAGAAAATGTTGAAACTTATGGATTTTCAATTTTCTTTTATTTAACAAAAAAAAAACTGATTAACTTTGTTTTCAATTAACATTTTCAAAACCCTAATTCCCTTTAAGTATTTGGATGGGTTTTAATGGGTTAATAAAAATTCTTTGCTACAAGTACCACAGCAATATTGCTAATTGTTTTTTATTGTATGAAATATTTGCAATGCTAAAATTGAAATTTCAATTAAATATTTATGGATTTTTGTTTACAATTTTAATTTATTTAATTTTTATTAATCCCCCTTTTAAACTCATAGGGAGCTTGTTTGCTGGAGCAATATACACATTTTTTTTCGCATATAATGGAAACATTTTCAGATGCCTCATGAAAATCCTTCGTTCACATTTAACAAATATTTTACAGTATAAATGTAACCACTGCTTTTGTAACTTTAAACTATTATGCTTATTTTATCAAATTTTTGATTAATGTGTGAACGAGCGTTTAACCTACAAATTCAAAGCAGTTCCTTTTAAAGTTCACAGCAAAAAAAAAAGTTTCTTAAGCTACATATTTTTTTGATTTTCTTGGATGTCTAGCTTCCATTTCTATTTACAAGTTCTGCATGCATTAGGTTAAAAATTTCAAAAGAATTTTTATGGAATTTTTAGTGCCTTTAAATAAGTGAACCGGAGTGTATGTACATATGTAGATATGTATGTATAACCCTACACACAGTACAACATATTATCAAACACTTTTACTAGGTCAAAAATTCAATTTAACAAACTGCATTTCTATTTGCATTGTTTCGATAAGCAGCATCTTTTATATTTCAAATATATATATTATAATTGATAATTTATTGTATTTTTACAATTTTCTACTCTTGTTGAATAAATAATTTCCAAGTACACATTTTATTTGTTTATTGTAACAATTAATTGTGAACATTCATTCAGACACCACACTAAATGGATGATACCGTCTGGCTTTACTATGAAGTTAGAAATGTGATTATTACAATAAATAAATATTGTTTTTGTTTTCTGATAAAAACCAGTCTGCTATACTGCAAATATTGATTAAATTAACTAATTTATTTCAAGTCAATTATAATTAGACCGGCAGTTTTTAGTTATTTGTAACCAAAATTGGTAATATTTTATGAGGAAATGTGAATTTTTTTTCAATTTGGTTACTTTTTTCTTCATAAAATCTGTACAAAAAAAAAAAAAAAAAACAACAAAACAAATAAATAAAATATAAAAAAATAAAAAAACTTCTGGATGCTGGATGCTGGATGTGCAGCAAAGAGGTCATGTAAATGACTGGAGAATTGTTGTATTTACTATAACTTTATATAATTTACTGTTTCCATGATTTGCATAAAGAAATTTTATATACATACACAAATTTTTGAACCGAAATTCTCGAATGTCTCGCAACTTATTTTACAATAAGACCAAAGACAAACAGACAAAATATTGAAAAAAATTTGTTCGTCTTTGGTCTTGTTGTTTCACAGCAATTATTATTATAATTAAAAATAATCCCTCTTCTTGACTGAATAACTAAAAGTTTTATTAACGATTTACACATGAAAATGTTTTTTTTTTTCCTAGTTAGGTAGCTTCAATATAACTCTCGAAACACATGTCACATGAGAGATTATTATATATACAAAATTGTATATACAGTGTTGCCGCTTTAATATGGCAATTAAAATTAGCGCGCAGCTTCCAGTGAAGTGTGGGATTTAGGCGATTTCCGAAGCCGATTTCGGGGATTCCCAATAAACTCGGAACACGTTGCTTACCGGTTTTTCATATTTGGTATACATTTGTGACGTGAAACGTGTATCTGAATTATTAACGGTCATTCGCTTGATTGCAAAAATTAAGGTTGTCGTATTGTTTCCGGGGAAGAGGAGGGATTTTGGCGATTCTTGACTCGGATTTTGGGAATTCCCAAAAAAAACTTGTACTTGCTTCGCTAACCGGTTCGGAAACGGTTTTTCATGTTCGCTGTGCGTTCTTGCCATGGAACGTGTATCTGAACTAATTATGGCCATTCGCCTTAGTGCGAAAAATTGAAGTATCGGTATTACTTAAAAAACACACCAATATTTCCAATAAATTTCTTCAGCTCGAGGTCCTTTTTTTTAATGAATTTTTCAATATTTCGTCTTCACCTGAAGATGTCTTCCAAGGACGAAATATTGAAAAAAAACATTAAACAATTTTTTAAGAAACAAAAAGGGCCGTGAGCTGAAGCAATTTATTGCAAATATTGCATTAAATAAAGGTCAAAGCAAATAAATAACACATCTCCATATCGAAATAAAAAGTAAGAATAATTTTAAGATTAAGCTTAAACAATAGTGACAGAAATATACTAATTTTATTGTAAATTAAGCGTGGAGAGCTTTGTGTGACATTTTTCATGTAACAAGCTCCCAACACTTAATTCACTATAATACTCGTACTCTGGTTATAAAATACTGGAGTATATCTTCTAATTTTAGAGTAAAAGGTATCTATCCTTACTTAGAAAACCAAAAACTATAAAATCAGAAGATATCTCAATTAAGCTCGAAAAATGATATAATACTAAGAAGAAATAAAGAAATAATAAGTATCTTTCCTTATGTTAGAAGCAAGGTCTTTGAGGAACGTAACAATATGTATGCACATATCGCTCCTTCATTGCAACATTGTCATATCTCAAAAAATTGGCTTCTCGAGTTAACAATGCAGAACTGTTACCAGTAATATTGTGCCAAAAATTTATTCAAATTACTTTTAAACTGTTTCCTTTAGGAGATATTTTCTAAAAAAGAACATTTCTAAGACTTGTATGGAAACTAAAAGTTTGAAATATGTTTCCCTCGAAACAAGATTGTTAGTTATGGATATGTTGCAATAAAGGAGCGATATGTAAATATATATATAAATAATATATATAATAAAAATACATAGCTAAATGTTTTATTAGAAGTGAAACTGCCTTTAGATAAATACGTCCAGTAGATAAACATATTGTGGAACACAACGGCCTGCTGACTGTACCTGCTTATTTAGTTTATTTGTTAAGCCCTTTTTCATAATAACTACTCCATTTTAAATACCATTTAATAAAGAAATCACTTTTAATATATAACTTATCAAATGAGTTTAAGTACTTGAGCAAACAACCCATTTTACATGTACAACATTTAATCGAAAAATTTGATAACAACACTTAAAATGCCAATTTGTTAAGCGAAATCATTTTGCTGGTATTTTTTTTTTTAATAAACGAATAAAATATTATATATATTTTCGCTTAAGTTACGTAATGTATAGAAAAAAAACAGACCTCGTACATGTATTTGTGAAAAACTTGGTCAGAAGATAAACCATATTGTTCAAAGGGGCGTTTTTGTTTAACAATAACAAGTCCATGTTGGTAATTCAAAATTAAATATTTTATTTATTGCAAAATAATCAATTTATTGCTTAAAAACAAATGTTTATGATTTTGCAAAATATATGTATATATCACTCCTTTATTGCAACACAGTCATAACGCAAAAAAGCTTGTTTCGAGAAAAACACATTTCAAATTTTTAGTTTCCATACAAGTCTTAGAAAAATTATTTAGAAAATATCTCCTAAACGAAACAGTTTAAAAGAAATTTATATAAAATTTTGGCACAGTATAAAAGGTAGTACTGTTAACAATTCTGCATTGTTAACTCGAACAGCTAATTTTTTGAGATAAGACTATGTTGCAATAAAGGAGCGATATGTGCATAAAAAGTTGATGAATTTTTGATAACACGTCACATATATGTGACAAATCGCCGATAAAAATATTATTTATTATAATTATTTTCAAAATTTACGAGTTCTAACTTAATTTTGAAATATTGAATGTGCTTAGCAACCAGATATTTAAAATAAACCTTAAGATACGGTTTGTTGCAATAAATTATTCATTCGTTATATGAGTATGATTAAATTGTTTTACAAAACAGCAGCAACAAATCTCAATTATTAATAAAATTCAAGTGGGAAATTGTGAAAGTTAATCAAAATTGATTAAGGTGATAAAATTCGTTACGTATTTTCGTTCGATAACTGTTTAGATGGTGGATGGACTGGAAGCAAGTGAAAAAATGTGTGAGGATACGATCAAGGCAGCTTTACCAGGTAGTAGCAGAATTGCAATAAATACAACATCAAAAAACATCATTCAGCGAAAGCCGGATTTGAATTAGAGCCAGAAAAATACCATCATATAATATTAGAAATAAAACTTAATGCTGTCCCGCAATGAATATTATGCTACGGGATTAAAGAAAGCTCTTATTTGTAGAAAAATTAATTAAATTTTCCTTAAAACTGTTCAAAATCGCAAAAAAGGTTTTTGGCGGCAATTTTACCTTTTAAGCTACAATCTAATATAAGCTAAAAGCTTAAAAAAACATTAAGTTTCTTAAAAATAAAAAAACTAAAATTCACGATACGCAATTCAAAATTATTACATTTACATAAATTACCTTTAAATTATCAATTGGCCTACGTAAATATTTAAATACATTACACTTACATATACTATTACATATGATGTTCATAAAATTTACGTACTTTTTGTTGGGCTTTTTCTTTATAAGTAAATTTGTAACTTTATTTAAATATAATTTCATTGTAGTTGACTGATTAAATGAATTTGTTTATGCCGCAAAATACTTTATTTAATTTTAATTTATTCCAAAATGAATTTTGAACAGCAAACAGTCACTCACATCAAATGTGACTGAGTTTAATTTCGTTTAATGGCTGAATGAGCATCAAACAAACAAAAAGCCAGTTGAAAAATGTATGAAGATTTTACGTAATTATTTACTATGTAACGTTTAAAATACGGAAGTTCATTTGAATTGAGCAACCAGTAATAAAAATAGCTATTAATTACTTATTTTTGGTAATCTAAAGCTTAAGTTAACAACAAGACACAAGCAAGCTTGCAGCTTACTGGTAGGAAACACATATTCAGGATTTCTTATTTGAAAATAATTTAGATTCTAGTGAATGGTACATGATTCAATGCAGCAATATTGACAATGTGATCCAAATTGCCAAAAAAGTTATTTATAAATCAAATGTCATACTGATAAGGCTTTAGACCAGGTGTGCCCAGGCCTATACCCTTAATGCTCAATTGTTTTTGTAAAAGCGCTCAGCTATAGGGCTGTGCTCTTAAATATACACATACTGCGCTCAGCATTTGCAATGAAAAATATACAAAGAAAATAAAACGATCTTTAGCTGCAAAAATAAGAAATATTTATAGTTCATATAGTTTCTTTTTATAGTTCAATATAAAAATTCAAGGTATGATTGTAAAAAATTGTGCATGATGATGTACGAGTATGACTTTTTTGAAATAAAAAGAAAATACAAATGTGGTGGTTATTCCCCCATATTCCATAAGGCGTCATCGTCGTCGTCACATAAAGTCGACACAAACAGTCTTTCATTTATTTACTCGTTGCCAAAAACTCTCTTGGATGTTGTCGACAGCTTCTATCTATCGCTTAGACCTAGGAAATACCGAAGGCCTATCAAAGAATACATAATTGCTGTCGAAGGCGAATGTGTAACCGAGTGTGTTTAGATGTCGCTTGATGTGACGACGATGACGCCTCTTGGAATATGGGGAATTATTCTATTGTTGCCTTCAACTACATTAATTTTGCAGATAATTTTTTTTTTAATAAAGAATAAAAAATAATGCGTTTAAGGGTTAAAAACATATTGGCTGTACACCACAAGCAAGCTTTTATTATATGCCTTGTTCGCAAGTTAATGGCAACATTGGCAGCAGATAACGTTAGAAAGTCTTATTATTTGCGATAGTATTTTTTATTTGAACTTTGCTTCTATTTATCAATTTAACTCTTCCATTTTCTAAAATTTTGCTTAAAAAATTTAGGGGAACACTTGTGTTGTAAAAATTTATTCGATATCAATCAATTTAAACATTAACAAATTATTTCAAAACAAATAAATTTAAAATAAGTGACCACAAATAGATAAATTTTACTAATAATTTATCAATAATACTTAGTTTACACGTATTTTGTTTATTTTTGTGAAATTTGCTTTAATGGCTGTATCAATGTCAGTATCTGTATCAGCATATTGACATTAATAGCTGTTGCCTGACTTCAACTGAAAATAGGCAACCATAAAACAAACTGGCAGCGAACGCGCTGCACTGGATAGGCCTCGCCGTTGTCTGCTATCGTTAAAGTTATTTGATGTCAATAAATAAATAAATAGTAAAAACAAAAGTGATTACACATATTTGTTCACTATTCTGAATACAATAACAAACTTGTTTAAGGCTGTAATAGTTGTGTTTACTAATTGATAAAAATGAAACAATAAAATATAGAGACAGAAACGATAAAAAATTTTTATGATGATTATTGCGGACAAAATACGATTAAAAAACAACAACAACAACAAAACACATTCAATGAAATCAAAAGTGTTTTTGCCAGTATCGGTTTTTGAGCTTTATGATTATTTTTTGCCCACTGCGAATGTTGCTCAATGGAAAATGACAATAAAGCACTCGGCAGCCACCACATTTGTTCATTTAAACAATTGTCCATTTCTTTTCTTGTTAAATAATTAATTAGTCAGCACTTTATTTAGTTAATAGTCCCTACTAGTAATCTCTATTAAACTAATCCCTATTAAACTAATCTCCACTAAATTAATCCCCCCCCCAAATTACCACGTAATTCAGGATTTTTTATTATTATTATTTTATTTTATTTTTTGAGTACACAACTTTAAATCATAACAATACAAATAAGTAAGAAATATACTTTCAATATTAATGAAATAGGCTTTATTGGATCGAAAATTTTACGGCTACAGCTATGGCGCAGCACTTGCGGCCGTATTTTGCCAATAGTCCTTCGAATGCGCCCACCCCACCGAGGAAAAGCTTTTGCCTTGGCGTAGACCAAACCAGGACTCTGCTTTCTAGGGCATAGAGGGAAAGGAGTCCCTCGTTTATTGCAGAAAACAAAACTCTAGGCTTATGTTCTGTTAAAAACTTCCGAAACCCACACCAAGGGTTAAAATTGGCAGAACGGGAATCATCTAAGCCCCCGAGAGGTTCTGCTTTGCATGTCGGTGCTGATCATGGTTGAAGTGCCTACCTTGGTTGAAACGTTCTCGCTGTTCTGTAAAGTCGCAGGAAGGGGAATTAGTATCCCTGATAACTTTGATGCACAGCGGTTTTCAGGGGCTAACAACTCACCGAGGTGCTGTTGTCTTGCAAAAAATATCTGTACTATAAGGAACCAGGAGTGATGGTTAGACGGGTGAGTTGGCTAAGGGCTGATGATCTTAGTGGGCTTCGGCCTACCAACTCATCTACCATTGACTGTTGGAAAATTGCATACAGGAGGGATTAGAAGGCCCGAACTCTTAAGCATGGGGGTTCACATCTCAGGCACAGGTTATTTTTATTCCGCATGGCCGGATTTCGCAGTAAATAATTGTAGTCTCCAAGGTGCTGTTTTCTTGCAACAGATACTTGTAATGCAAGAAAGCACAAGTGGCCGGGTAAGTTGGTTAATGGCGGATATTATTTATGAACTTCAGGCAACCAACTTCCGAGGCCTTGCTTTCCTCTGACAAATTAGATTAGAAGGCCCGTGCAAGGAGTTTGTTCATATGTCCACAAACATATGATAAAAAGTTACCACCTGTGTAAGCCTTGCAAGTCACATGAAGGCACTTTCCCGTAATGTCAGGTAAACCAATTATACATCTGTTAATCGTAGCTTGCTACATAAACCCGAAGAAAATAATCCAATATTCTTAGCTCACACGATCTTGATGGGCAATTAGTCGGACCATTACGTGAAAGTTTTCTTTTATCAAAAATTCCTTTGAGTAAATCGGTTGTAGTGCGTGTTGTGTGGCACGTGGCTCCGTCTTGTTGGAGCCGCATGTTAGCAACGGTAATGTCAGCTAATTGAGACACGAAAAAATATCTTAGTATGGCATTGACGGTAAAATTCGGAACATGATCGGTTTTGAAGACATATGGACCAATGGCTCCGCTTTGCCAATGCATAATGCACACCCAACAGAAAGTTTTAGTGAATTTAATAAGTGTTGCGACAAAATCTTTAGGATTATTCTCACTTCAAATGCGTCAAGTCTGTTTATTTACGTACCCATTCAACCCAAAATGAGCTTCATCGGAGAATTACATTTTCAATGCATATTTAATGTTATTTATGAATTCGGCCGAATCGATTTTGGTTTAAGTCTATCGACAATGAACTGTCTAATCAAACTAAACAAAAACCAACTATCAGCTGATAAATGGGTTGTCAAATAAAATAGTGTTGCCAACTCAAAATTGCACAAACATATGTGTATATGTGTTAAGTTAAAACTTTGGAAATTTTAATTGAAAAGATTATATATTTTGGTAAAATGTCACTTTATTCTTATTTTGGTGAAATTCACTTTAATTTAACTAAAAAACAAATTTTTTTTTTTTCAGTGTAAAAAGTTTAGCAGTGCAACAGTAAATTATTTTAAATGAATTTTTAATGGAAATGATCGAATATTTCATATAATTAGTATGATGTGTGATTTATTCTTCACCTTGTAGACACAAACTATTTTTATATTTCATTATTTGTTATTTGTGTTTTTGCACAAAATATTTGTTTGTTTTAATTAAAAAAGTAAATACGAAGTTTAAAACTAAGTGACATTAACTGTTTCGGCAAACATTTATTTGTTTAAATTAAATAGCAAAATCTATACGATTTCGTTTAGCAATAAATAAATTGGATTAAAAAAATTATGCATACGAAACATACTTACATACTTAAACATTGAGGTCATAAAATATTGCCCCAAAAGAGCCCACCTCATGGGTATTAAAAATATATTTCTTTATTGTGATTTAATATCTAAAAAAAACCCGCTATATTTTGCATTTCTGTACGCTTTTGAAGTAGGTTTGGCTAAATATGATGCCAGGTTTTGAAAGAACCAGTCCACTTGGGTCGGTCTAGAGCCAGTCCGGTTGGGGCCTGTTGCCTCCGATTGATATATATTCTAGCAATTTGTATATCCCCCAATGGTCTTGATCCCAACCAACCTGAGAAGCGGATGATAGAGCCCAATCCGCCTTTAAACATTTCGATACTACCGCCAAATTATGCAGTACTGGTCTGCCTAGATACAACGGCCTTATATAAAAAAGGTCCGGACAAGGACAGAGCAAGTGTTCAACACTCTCTTTCTCCTCTACAACTTCTTCACATCTATATAATTAATTAATAGGCAAACACGTTTTATACAATCCCTTTTGTTGCCGTACTACTTCACCGATTTAGAAAAATTATCAGGCCTGTTCTAAAAATCACGCGATTATAAAGTACAAGCCGTTTCAAAAGCATAAATGTGATTTGTGCCTGTTCTGCAAATCACAGTTTTTGTGATTTTCGATGTGATTTATACTCTTCTGAAGCAAAAAAAGAAAGAAAAAAAAACAGCTGTTTCTTGCTTCAATTTACTGATATTTTTATTTTCAGGTTGATATTTTTTATTCGCGGTATTTTTTTTTTTTTTTAAATATAAGGTTAATTTCTTCTAATGAATATAAAAGATAAAATAAAATACACCAATAAACGTATAAAATAAAAGCGTATCTAGTTTTTTCTTAATTTAGTGAATTATTTCGTACAAAATAAATGATTTTACTTAAATAATCAATAGACAATAAATTAAGTTATTTATTAATGTAATAAATTATGAAATTCATAATAAAGTACGTGCAAAAATTGGGATGTGGTTTCAAATTGATTGCAAGTTAGCTTACCGATTTAAAATCACACAAATCAAAAATATTATGTGTGCCGAGCACCTTTTTTGTGATTTCAAATCACTTTATTGTTCACAGAAGTGAACGACTATTTAAGCTTCCAACATTGATACCAATCAAAAAACAAATCGTAACAACTACCGGTTGTGCATTTGCTTGAAAGGTGTAAAGCAAGTGTGCCCAGCCCTATGCGCTTGATACTCAATTGTTTTTGTAAATGCGCTTAATACAAAAATACTGCGCTCAGCATTAGCAATGAAAAATACACAAAGAACTTCGTCTTAAATATGTTTTGTCGTTCTTTACTGAACACACACAAAAGCAAAGCAACAACATTTTCGCAAGCTTTGTTGGTAAACATTGACGACAGCGATTATCAGTGTGAACTTTGTTTTTGTAAGTGTTTTGCTTTTTAGAATAAAAAATATTAAATAAAATTAGTTTTTCCTTAAAAGTATTGGTTTTTACTCTTCCATATAGAACTTGTGGGCACCGCTGGTGTAAAGATAGGTAGAGACGTGTAAACGAAAAAAGCTTGTTTTTTTTTTGCTGTTTTGACAGGTATTATTAAAACATTTAATTCACATAAAACATAAAAATCTCAATAATTTATTTAGATATAAAGTTGAATGTTTGAGAATATCTTTCAAAAATTTCCAAAGTCTACTTATGATTAGGGTAGCGACTCCTATGGCTTCCTAGCTGTTGCCATATAGACAGCTAGGAAACCTAGAAAACAAGCTGTTTATAATTTTTTGATTGATATCAATAATTAAAAAAATTGTTACAGCAGATTGTTTAGAGAATTTAAAATTATTTGATTTGTTACTAATCAATTACAAGTATTTTTAGATCTTCCTTACATTCGTTATAGAGCAGTTTGACTGTACGAGTATGTATATAAACAATTATTGCATATAAAAATGTTATAAAAAAAAATATTTCTCAAATGCGTTCAGAATAAAATTAAGGATTGAAAAATATTTTAAACAAACTTGGTTAGAAAATCGCAATTTTGACAAGGACAAAGAGGTATTTTTAAAGTGGGTGGGTTAAAGTGGGCACGTTTAAATGAACGTCAAATAAAATTTGCATTTAAAATGTTTTCAGTTTTTTTTTATCAGTTAATAATGCCTTTTAAAGAAAGAAAAATAAATGAAAAAGAAAACGAAATGAGAACAAAAAGGATGAATGACCTGATTATAAAAAATGATCTTGAAAATAATTTACTTTTAAGTTCATTTTTATTTTGGTTTGCTGCAATTTTTTGTGGTCTTGTGATACTTGGTGTTTCAGTAAGTTTTTTTATGTATAAATTATTTTTAGTTTTGCAAATTGTTGTTTTATCACTCATTTAAATATATTCATTTTACAAGCTGTGAACATTTTTAGTGCATATTTATTGTTAAATTTTTTTTTTCTTTCTTTTTTTGTGTTGATTGCAGGAGGTTGGCGTTTGTCCATTTTAATAGTTTTTCAACAGGTATTGACTTATTAGAGGGTTTGACTTTGCTTTTGTTTTTATATGGTTTAGATAATCCTCTTGAGTTATTCAATTTAATGATCATTTAAAATATTTGTTTAACAAAAGTTAAACCCATATTTAAAAAAGTCAAACAAATGCCAAAAAAAACACCCCCTAAATAATTACAATTTGTCTAAAATGTTTATTTAAATTTTATGATACTAATGCATGTAAGTTACATTATAAAAAAAATTTTTCTAATAAAAACAAACAGTTTAGAATTTTTTTATTGTAAAAAACAAATATTATTCTCTTTTCTTAATAGGGAAGAAAAAGGTACTATGTCTACCATAATGGAGCAAAATTATGATTTGTGGGATGTTTCTCAATATCTCACGCATTAAAAAAAATATTAATAGATAAGTGTGTTTACGTGAAAGAAAGCCACACACCAATCATCAAGGATACTAATACTCACTCCCACAGCCAGAACGTTTCAGCCAAAGGAGGCACCTCAACCATGATCATCCCCGGTTGAGAGTTAAATCTGGACTATAAGATCGCAACTTAAAAAAAAAAGTTTGTGCTGCCATCTAGCGCTAGGTAACTTCAATATCAAACCGTCCTCGTAAATGGCGGTTAAATTTTAAAGTCCGATGCTTATTTTGAACACAACCCAAATTATTTAGGAATTATTGTCATTTTTTTAATGATAATATCGATATGGTTCAATTACGTATGGAAAAATATCAACCAAATGACCGCCGTGACGTCGACGGCACACCTCCATCCAATGATCCAAATTTTCGCTGACGCTGAAGCATAATTCAGGTTTTGTGCCGAGTTATCTCATTCTTTAGCTCTTCAATTGTTGCTGGTTTATCGACGTACACCCTTTCTTTTAAATAACACCAAAGAAAGAAGTCCAACGGCGTCAAATCACATGATCTTGTCGGCCACTTGGCATAGCAGGGCCATTGACTTTGACGCTCAAAACAGCCCTTGTTTCGTTAGCTGTGTGGCAGGTGGCACCGTCCTGTTGGAAATCACATATCATCCACATCCATATCTTCCAATTCGGGCCATAACAAGTTCGTTTACACCTCACAATAGTGAACACCATTCACAGTAACTGCCTGACACATAACTGCCTCATAAACCGCACCAGACATTCACTCTTTGTAGATGCATTGGTTTTTCGACAATCACTCTTGGTCTATCCTTCGTCCAAATGCGGCAAATCAGTTTATCACTGTAGATGATTTACTTCGAAAATTGATCATCCACTATTGCCATTTCTGGCCACCATGCTGAGCATTCTGCTTCATTCTGCGATAGTCCAATAATATTCCATGATTTTTATGATGACTTGAATGTTTGGTGTCATTTGTGTGGGAACGAATACAGCGATTCAGTAAATTAACTTTTAATCATCGAAATTAATGGTGCACATAAAAATTATCAAGCCTTTTTATGGTTTCAGTGATACATAAAAAAAAATTGTAATCAATAAAATTAATTTCATTACATTCAATTAATATTTAAGTATTTACGAGTATGTTTAACAAAATTGCGGTGTTTGGACATGATAAAACGTAATTTTTGGCGTCGATTAACAACTGATAGTGAAACGTGGGTCCACCACTACACTACCTGAAACTAAAAATTATCGAAACAATGAGTGGAAGCTGGTGGAAGTGCTCCAAAGCAGGCGAAGACAGTGAAATCGGCTGGCACTGTATTTTGGGATGCACGCTGAATATTGCGTTTATCTTGAAAAAGTATCCACAATCACAGGATAGTATTATCGAGCATAATTGCATCAATTTATTGATACAATCAAGAACAAATGACCATATTTAAACAAGAAAAAAGTGTTCTTTCTTCAGGACAACGCACCGGTACACACAGCATTAGAAACGATGCTAAAATTACGTGAAATACACTTTATAGCCCTTTATATATATAGAAATAGACCTTATAGCCCAGAAATAGACCTTATAGCCCAGATTTAGCACCTAGTAATTTTTTCCTGTTTTCAAACTTGAAAAAATGACTCGCAGGCAAAAGATTCATCTCAAACGAAAAACTGATTACCGAAACTAACGCGTATTTTGAGGGGTTCCCAAAATCGTATTATTCAGATGGTATAAAATAGTAGGAATATCGTCTTACTAAGTGTCTTGAGCTAAAAGAAGACTATGTTGGGAAATAAATGGTTTTTGAAAAAAGAAAATGTTTTTTTTTTCTACTTAGGTCCACCCTCGTATACATTGAAGTCGTTCGTCTGCTGCCTTCGATGTGTTTAATGCTTACGACTTGCTCTGTAGGGATATAACTGCCAAATAAATAAATAAAACAAATGATATATAATTTATATTAAAAAGCTGTTGATTTTTATTTGTTGTCTAAATGATTTAATTCCTCCTCTGTAAAGAAAGTGCATTGAAATGCCAGTTATGAGCAAAATTTTACTGATAAAGCAAAATAAATATCATTGCCATAAATTTTAACTGGTTACTGCAATTTTGCCAGAAATCGTCAAAGTATTAGTAATGCAAACTAAATTTCATTATCAGTCATAATTTATTTTTACTGCTGTGTTTCTGGTGTTAGAAAGTGCCCACCTTCAGTGGTTTTATGGTAATTAAAAGTATAATATATATACATACATATGTACATGTATCTACAGAAAATTACAACAGTTTCAAAGTATTCAATGAAAGCGAAGTGAGAGAAATGGCAGGTACTGATTACAGCAAAAGTCAACATGGGTTTAAACAGTTTAATAATAATTTTTACGTTTTTGTATTATATACGACGTCTGATCAAAAAATAACCGTTATTTCCAAATTTCGTAAGTTACGAATGTTCGATTTTCACATCTTTTCTGCTATGTCTGTACACATGTCTGTTATTTATGTTGGCTCAGCCATTTTGTATTCACAGATTGTTTTTGACAGATAAAAAGTTTAGTCGTGTTTTGGTGTAATCTTCGATTTTTTACAATTCGAGAAAATGGATCAAAGAAACTGTATTAATTTACTTTGCAAGAAACTGTATTAATTTACTTTGCAATATATTGAATTTTAAGTTGTGCTCTTGTTTATTGGGCTTTTTAGGTCGTTTTTTGCATTCTACGTTTCGTTGGATAATCCCAACTTCTTCAGGAATGTTTTACTGTGTCTGTTTAAAATAAATTTGTGTGTTGTAAATAAATAACAATTTTGCTTTTTTAAAAATTCTTATATAAAAAACTGTAATAAATAAGAAACTGTATTAAGTTTTGTGTAAAAAATGTAATTAAATGCGCAGGGACATACTATGAGCAAAACATAAGTTCAATTGTGGTATAACAGATTTAAGGGAGGTCGAGAAGATGTCAATGACGATGCTCGTCACGGTCCCCCCGGGGAACAGGTTTTGCTTTGGCGCATTTCTACCCAGGGCACTATGTTTTTCGGGTAAAGAGGGGAAGGGGTCCCTCGTTTGTTATAGCGAATAAAACTTTAGGAAGCCGCATAACTTATGTTGTGTTAGCTTCCGAACCCCTTGCCAAGGGTATAAATTGGCAGAACGGGAATCAGCATGGCCCCCGGGTGGTTCTGCTTGCAGTTCAACCCGGACTGATCATGGTTGAGGTGCCTTCCTTGGCTGAAACGTTCTGGCTGTGGTCGAAACCTAAAACGCAGGAAGCTGGAGTTAGTATCCCTGATAATTGTTTGGTGTGTGGCTTTTTTCAGGGACTAACATCCTCCCGAGGGTCTGTTTACAACAGATACCTGCACTATAAGGAACTAGTGGTGATGGTTGACGGGTGAGTTGGTTTAAGGGCTGATGCTGCTAGTGGGCTTCTGCCTACCACGTCGCCTGAGCACGTCAACAACCGATTAAAACATTGAAGCAGTGAAAAATATGATTTTGGATAATCGTCGAATCACTATCAAAGTGGTTGCTGATGATGTTGGCATATCATTCGGCTCATGTCAAGCAATTTTTACGGATGTGTTATCCACGAAACGTGCGCCAGCGAAGATTGTTCCACAATTGCTAAATTTTGAGCAATAACAACGTCGCATGGACATCGCTCAGGAGCTGTTGAACATCGTCAACGACGATCCAGATTTCCTCGAAAAGGTCATAAGTAGTAACGAATCATGCGTGTATGGCTATGACATTGAAACCAAAGCCTAATCTTCCCAATGGAAGCGTCCAGAAGAGGCAAGACCGAGAAAAGCATGTCAACTTCGGTTAAATGTGAAGATTTTGCTCACTGTTTTCATCGACTGCAATGGCGTGGCGCATCATGAATTCTTGCCGCAAGGTTGTACGGCCAATAAGTAATACTACCTTGAAGTTATGCGCATTTTGCGCGAAGCAATTCGTCAGAAACGCACAGAATTGTGAAAAAAAAACAATCCTGAATTTTGCACCATAATAATGCAGCAGCTCACACATCGATGTATGTGCGTGAGTTTTTGGCCAAAAACAAATGAAAAACAACACCAAATTGATAGTTTTATGATTACATTACAAAAGAATTTTAAGCAATTCCCTAAAACCGTAAAATTCAAAATCAAATTATGGATGCAACTCAGCAGTACCCTAACGATGTCTAGGACGGGGATATCTGACAGTGTATGTACGCGCCGTTATTCTCCTCGATTATAAAGTAAAATGTAAGAAATTACCAATGAAAATTAACAGAATTTTTAATTATACGCTTTGAAATAAAACACTGTCGTCAGGCAACAAATTATTATTTAATGCAAAATAATTTTCCTTCCACACTAATAAGCGTAAACATTTTACTCGTATTATTATGTCTGTTATAAATATGTAGACTATTTTGATATCTTTAATTTAAAAATTATCATACAAATGATAATTACACAGTAAAATATCAATAAAAATTATTTTAAGTATCTATAACATATAGTTACGAATATTTATTGTCATATGATAAATATAAAATTAAATACAGTGTGACGCAAAACTGATATAAACTTTTGATATTTTATGTAGGATAATACGTTTCTAATATTATATATTATGGTGTTTGTCTGGCTCAAGTTCAAACCTGGCTTTCGCCAAGAATTCTTTTTACTTTTAATTATAGCAATAATTGCCGCAATCAATAACTCTTGATTAAATAAGGCAGGAAAAAATAATTGAATACCCTAAGCTGGGGACAACTAGCTGTTTCGCTGTCGCTCCACTGCTCATCAGCACCCACTAGGATTCGAACTCTGTATCATGTAAATATGATGTATTTTTAATACGGCTGCATCATGTTTACATGATACCGAGTTCGAATCCTAGTGAGTGCTGATGAGCAGTGCAGCCATGATGTACGGCCGCCTTCAGCACCTATAATAATCCACTAGGTTGCAAGTTTTCGATAACATGGTAGAGTAAAACACGTACAGTCCACATGGAAGAAAATATCCAACGTGTTGCGTATAGTGTACATGATAGTTCAGACACATCAACAAGATGACGTTGGGCACAACTGATTACACATGTTCAATTCAAGAATTGAAGCCAATAGACTACGTACAGTGTCTTAATTACGCCATTTCGTTTCGACCGTAAAGGTAGATCTCCACATGTACTCGTATATCAAAAAAAAATAAATAAATAAAATAAAAAAAAACCTTAGATATCGTATTTTATTGCTTAAAGCAAGTATGCCCAGGCCTATGCACTTGATGCTCGATTGTTTTTGTAAAAGCGCTTAGCTATAGGGCTGTGCTCTTTAATACACAAATACTGCGCTCAGCACTAGCAATGAAAAATACACAAACGACTTCCGTCTAATATATTTTTTGTCGTTCTTCACTGCACATACACAAGAGCAAAGCAACAACACTTTCGCATGTTTTGCTGGTAAACATTGACGACAGCGATTATCAGTTTAAAATTTTGTTTTTGTAAATGTTTTGCTTTTTACAAAAAAAAAAGTAAAAAAAATATTAAACAGTAATAAAAATAGATTTTCCTTAAATGTATTGGTGTTTACTCTTCCATATAGAACTTGTGGGCACCACTGGTTTAAAGAAATAGTTGTTTTCGATCAATAATCATTTTTACTGAACTTTTGTTGGAATCTACGAATTCCTTTCAAACAATTTATTAATTGATTCAGCGAATTTCGTTAGTGAACATGAAAAATATTTTTCTGTGTAGGCAAAACAAGCCTACAGCTTTCTGTACGATACAATGTTTTAAGATCAAACTGCTAGATATTCTTCATACTCGTTTGTTAGCCACAGGTGTGTATGCGAATAGTGTCCACCGGCCAAAGTTTTAGAAATTTAAACTAATTTTGGCATTTGAATGAACTTTTAGGTGTTTTCCCAAAAGAATAATAAAGAGAAGGCCTTTTCAAAACGCATTTTGCCTTAAAGAACAGCAAATATTTTTTAAAAAATTTTTATTTTACTTCTGACTGTAAATTGCATATAACGTATCCCAACAAACACAAAACCAAAGGTTTAAAATAATGGACTTTTATTGTAAATCGGAAAGAAAACTGAGGTAAAATTTATATTTATTTAAAGTAAACACACTGAAATTCGAAATTCCACTTGTTTTTGCAAATAATTTTTACAAATATATTTTGAGTTAATTTACTCAGATTTTAAATTATAAAAACTTTGTTTTTTATATAAACTGAGGTCGTGTTTATTGGGACATTAATTTAAGCGTGTGTGTATTTAGAAAAATTCACTCTCATGATTAGAAATGCTCGTAAAAAAATTCTAATTAGTATTTGGAGACTGCTCATCTATAAACTTATTTAACACGAAACAGAGAAAATTAGTCTAAACGGCAAAAAAAAAAAATAATATAAATAAATAATATGAAAATAAATTCGTAAAATGTTTTTTGTAATTACATTTTTTAATTCTGCAGAAATTTTTGTGGGTAAAATTTGTGTGTATGTCTCTTTTGTTGAAAAAGTCTAAAGAAAAACTATGAACTTTAAAATATTAGAATAATTGCTGTCCGTTTAATAGAATGAATGCACCCATGATTTTCTGCGCTTGGAATTATCGTCCCGTCATAATGCGAAATCTCTTCCGTCTTTACCTTGAAAGCAACTCCTTACAAGCAAATAAACGACGTTCAACATCTCTCAGTTTCAACTAATACAACACCCAATTTCCTTGTTTCTGAGTAATTTCCATGATGTGCAGGACTTTTGAAATGACTACTTGCGTCCCTCCCACAGATCCTGCCAATTCATGTAGCGAAAACCTTTTCTCTTCCACTGCCATGCTAGTCTTCGACGTCAAAATCACCGTTCTTGAATCATTGAAACCACTCTCGGCTTCACCATAGGCATTTGAGAGCATTCGATGAGCCTCAGCCGCAGATTTCAGATTTCTTCATATTAAAGTAGAAAATTAAAACCTCGCGCAAATGACAAGAATTTGGCTCGTTAGCTGACATATTTTATCGAGAATACCTTTATGATGTAGACACAAATCGACTAATAGTTCGAAGGCCTTATGTTTATAAAAACCTAAGCTTATTATATCACATTTACGATCTATTTACTTCGACGGAAACGGCCGAAACAATGTTGTACACCTAATAAATTTAAGAACATATGCAGGAGTATATTTGCAGCCAGTTGGCGGATAATAAATAAAAATTAATATGAAAGAAAGCTAGTCATTCAAATTCGAATCAATTTGGATTCGTCTATCTTACTACGAGTATTATTCGTTCGCATGCACTTAACATATATATTTTAATTGAATTTTGACACATCGTTCGCATAGAATAAGGTTAGACAAACCCAAATCAATTTTCTTTCGCTTAGAATGTGAATGAACTTATTCTTTCGATATCGGCGAACAGGCTGTTACTATACACATAAACACGTCATTATACACAGTTGTAGTTTGGTTAGTTTTATTGCTGACTATGCTCAATTGAGAGAGTTTCTTTTAATTGCGCCAGTGAATCAATCAACAGAACATCTCATTTAATTGCTTCGAAAATCATCATTTTCAGGAAATCAGTATCCGGTTATATTACTATTTTTATATTATTAGTATCAACGAATTTTGTTGCTGGATCACCTTCAGATAAAATATTCGCTAATTTATTCGTGTATATAGGGTGGCGCAAAATTAATCAGCCAATTTCGTATTTGAATAACTTTTTTACTAAATAAAAAAAAAAAAAATATTGAGTGTTGGAAATCTTTATTTGGATCTGTACAATTTTGACTGTTAATTAGGAAAATATGGTGTCAGCCATGTGGCTACCTCCAGTTGTGAAACACATTCATAACCATTTTATCACATTTTCCATAACATTCCACAACATTCCTGCTGATAACGGCTCGCATTCCTGTGAAATATTCTCCATAGAGACCGCAACTGTCTGGGACTAGTTGATATAAACCCGCGATTGCAAGTAGCTGCAAAGAAAGAAGTTTGGGATGCATAAATCGGGCGATCTTTCTGGCTATATCAATGCGCCAAAATGGAAGATTATGCGACCAGGAAATACTTCCTTCACAATATACATTGTAACTCCTGTTGTATGGGCAGTTGCACCGTCTTGTTGCAACCTCCGCTCATTCAATTACGGTAATAAAAAGTCGCTTATCAGGGCCCTGTAGCGTTCACCTATAACAGTATATATATCGCCAATAGTGTCTTCAAAAAAAAAACAAAAAAAATACGATCCAATCACTTCTCCCGCGTGAACAGCGCACCACACAGTAGACTTCAGTGGTTTTCCATGCTCACAGGCGGATTTTCAGTGCCCCAGAAACGAAGATTTTGTTTACTCACATAACCGCTTAAATACGCCTCGTCGCACATGGTGATTTTCGATTCTAAATCGTGGTTTAAAAATATTATCATATTTCCAGGCGTTTGCGGAGTATAGCATTCCATTGTTAGTCTGTTCGTAAGCTGCAGCTGTCTAGTTCAAAAATGTCAAGGATTGGCGTAAAACGCCATTTGCAAAAACTATTACATCTTACGATAGTACGATCAATTTTGCGCCACCCTTACAAAAAAAAAATTAATTTTTCTGTGTACAATTTCGTAGCACTAGATACTTAATTTAAATTTTTATTTTTATTACTTTGTCGAACACATGTACGAACATCTATCTCACTGCATTGACCACAACATTTAACATTTGTCTATACGAGTATATATACACGAGTATATGTGTTGTGTTGGAGATCACTTTCAATAGAGAACATTTCTCCTACACTTAAATAACGTTTTTATACCTAATTAATTACATATACATACGTATGATGTCTGTATATGTATTTGTCATGTCGATTAGTTTAAGATACAATTAGACATATAAATAAATAAAAAAAAAAAGTTTATTTAGATTTAAACACGAGTTTAAATTAAACAATATCATAGAGAACACATAAGAAAACAATTGTAGAGAGGAAGGGAAACTAATGCCAGTGGTTTTATTTTGATCATCTGATATTTTATATTAAATCTCTTCTAGAAGATAAATTTTTTTCTATTTATTTAAAATGAAAAAGCTAATGAAAATCAGAAATGATTAAAATTTTTGAAGAAACGTTACATTTGGTGTGATTTATAAAATGATAATGTAGTAAGTCTAAATTTTCAAAGCAACATAAAAAATCAGGTGGACAAAACCCTAGCCTCCTGCATGCATGTTAATGGAAGACAAGGCTTAATGAGTTGGTAAGCCGAAGCTCGTTAAGAGCATCAGCCGTTAACCAACTCACCCGTTTAACCATACACCTGGTTTCTCAACATACAGGTATCTGTCGCAAGACAAAAGCACCTCGGGGGGGTTGTTAGCCCCATAAAACCGTCCATGCACCAAAGTCATCAGGATACTAGTTCACCTCCCTGCGAGTTTAGGTTTAAACTATAACCAAAATATTTCAGCCAAGGCAGGCACCTCAACCATGATCAGCACCGAGAGATCTGCAAAGCAGAACCTCCCGCGGACTCTGCTGATCTTCTCGTTCTGTCAACTTTAACCCTTGGTAAGCATTTCGAAAAATCCTTAACACAGCATAAGTCATGAGACTTCTTAGAGTGTTGTTTGCTATAATGCTACGCTATCATCAACATTAAACTCCGGTTCAATTTAATGCTTTCAAAAATATGTTCATACACGTAAGTTTATATTATGTCATCTTCAAGAAATCAATGAGAATTAAAAATATTCTAATAACACTTTTGATGACTTCCTGCTGTCAATACAATGTCTGTGTGGCGCATTATCATATTTTAATTGTGTGTTTGAGGAAATATTCTCTTTCTTTGCTTCATAGTTCTTCTTTTTATTCTACTCTCTACGCTGTCATTATATTTATGTAACTAACGGCGCATATGACAACTAAATGTCATTAATATGATTCATATTTTTCTACTTCTTCAAAATTAATTTAAATTTAAAAATAATAATTTTAACAAACTAATTTCTTTTCAACAATTAATAGAAAATATTCACAGAAAAAATTATAGTAAAAATAAAATTAACAAAATTTTTGTCTGAAAATATAATTTGTACGCCTATACAAAAATATCAAAAAAATAACTTTGGATATCGTATTTTGTTGTTGTTTAAATAAACTGTTGTTTTCGATCAATAATTATTTTTACTTAGCTTTTGTTTGAATCCACGAATTTCTTTACAGGTCCGCATTTAAACAATTTATTAATTGATTCAACGAATTTCGTTATTGAACACGAAAAAGTTTTTTTCTGTGTTATAACACTATTTAGGCTTTTTTATAATTAATTTCGACAAATTAGATGTATTATAACTATTAATAAAATGTATCTTTAAATTGATGTCATCGCAGTTGTAGCATTGATGATACTCAATATATGATAAAATTGTCTGGTGACTTTTGTTGTTGAGATTGATGTCTGTTTTCATACTACTGATGACTATTTACATACTATTGATGTCACAATTCTGATGACCCGCCGTCATCAATATGAAGATGTTTTTTTCTATGAGTGTAGAGCTCACAGCATAAGAATACTCCTATTCCAACTGTAGATTGCAAATATAGACAAAAGGAAATACATTTTTTTTACTCAACGTTATATAGCAAAATTGATCCTATGTTCGAGCATCATACATGTGATTTCAAGAATGCCCTTTATTAATGAAAACGCATTTCAATTAATTCAGTTTAAAACTAATATTTGATAAATAAATTTAAATTTTGCAGATCTTGGGTTTTTTTGTTTTTTTTTTTTTTAAATTAACAATTTAAAATCTTTTCTTTTTCGATATTACGATAACAATTTGTTATCTTCTTCAGGAAAATTAAAATGTTATTATTTAACAAACGAAAATCGAAGAATATTAAGATAAACTAATATTTGATGTAAAAACAGTATTACGATTTTCCAATTGTTTGTCTTTTCCCATTTCGCTTCATCTACTATTCTACTCTTTAAATAAGTTGAAAAACAATTCAAAACATAAAAATAACATAAGATAATTTGTATTACAAAAATTTATGTTTTTTGCTTAAATACTCGTAGTATTGTCCGGCCCAGTCTGACAAAGTTTTATAAAAAAAAAATAATAATAAAAAACAGAACAAAATACCATCTTTTTAAGTCAAAGTTTTGTAGCTTGTATCCTTGATGGTTTATTCTTTCTTCTTTATGAATAAACATCATTTTTTTTAATCAAAAAGAAGGAAAAATAAGAGGTTGAGCAAAATAAACGAGAAAATCTACACCCACCACTTAACAAAAGAAAGTGAAAAAAGATGTTTGCTCTAAAAAGAAGTAATTTTGCTGCATTAAAGAAAATTTTATGAAAAGATTTAAATATTAAATAATATTAAACTGAAAGTTTTTCCACTAAATATTTGCGCACAAAATTTTCTCTGTTGCTTTATTGTTTGCTTTTTTTTCGGAAAGTTTGTTGTGCTAAATTAAGAAATAATGATAGTTAATTAAGACTTTTTTTAATTTGATGAGAGAATATACACAAAGGGAATTTAAGAATGGAAATATATAGGTTGATACATTACAGGGAAGCAGATAATGGAAGGCACAGGCTAGAGGGTAGAAGAGTTTTTAGAGCCAGTTTTTAGGAGAAAAGTTAAACTTGGTTTAAATGCAGTTTTGTTAAACTATGGTTAAATTTAAGCTACTTTCAGTCCACCAAAAGCTGTTTTCATTGACATATAATAACATAAAAATGTGTTTAAAAGTATGGCAACATTATCCAAATTTCTGCTAATAGCAATGATGTGTTGAAAGTACGAACGGGGGTCTATACGACGTCCAGATTGGTTTTTTGTAAATACCGGATTTCATAATAAGATAAAATGTGTCAATGATTTACATCAGCACCTGCCTTGGCGGTCCTACCTGAAGATGGACCAACCAATGCCGCGGTCTGATTACAACAAGGGGATATACCGGGAGTCCGTCGGGAAGGTATACTACTTTGCTTTCCCGCCACTTTCGTAAACATTAGTCTTGACAGTTCATGTTTGGTAGTCGTTAAGTAAACACGTGGCAAATGTATTATAGAAAATTGTTCGATAAACTAACGTTTTTTAATCGTTAAAACATTTTATCAAAATCAATCAGCGATTACTGTGACGATCAGAAAGTTCCGGGAAATTTTTAGGAGAAGCAACGTGCCAACAAAACACACTATTCATTGTGTAGTGATTAATTTCGAAGAAAGAGGGTATTAGGCCCAATTATGGACTACAACGAACTGCAAGAACGGCTGAAAATATTACTAATGTTCAAGAAAGTGTTCAAAACAATCAATCGCCCTCAATTCGACGTCATGCTCAAGAGGAGCTTAGTCTCAATTTACACACATCAGGTTTTCTTGATCAATTCTGCTTCAATTTTCTTTTGAACTTGCATTCACGTTCACACACAAAAGTTTTATATCGTCAAGTTTAAGTTTTTTTGCCTTAAAGTTTTCATATTTTCTGGCATTCCGTTTTAGACTTGACGGTACCATCAAGTCTGCACCCTTTTCCACTCTCTTCTCCCCGTTCTCCCAAAAACTCAAGACTTGACGAGTCAAACTTGATGTGTGTAAACTGGCACTTAGTCTTCAAATAACAACTAAGGCCACAATTTGGCACTTGTTTCCGTTTAAAATTCAGTTGACCTAAGAGCTTCTTCCATAAGACCATTTACGCTAATAGGATGTTTCAGCTCGCCCATAAAACCCCCGACTTTAATGAAAAAATTATAACTAGTGACGGGGCACATTTTCATTTAAATGGTCACTCGTGTGTAAATAAACAGAATAGTCGGTAACATGGACAATGGAAACCCCTTAAATTATTCTTCAGTCAGCATCCATTAAAAGTGACAGTCTGGTGTGCAATTTGTTCAAAAGGAAGAAGGACCTTGCTGCTTAGAAAATGAAAATGGCGATGCCACATTGCATGCAGTCAGGACCACAGTGGAATTAATGGGACATCTTTCCATGTTATTTAAAATGAAGGGTATAAAAAAATGATGATGTTGATTAGTCGTCTCCACGTTCGCTTGAATTGACTGCTTCGAATTTCTTTTGCGGGATATCTAAAAAGCAAGGTTTATGCAAATAACTCGGAAACGATTAATCACCTCAAACAGAATATTCGTAATGAAATTAATGAAATACCGCGTGAAGTGTGTGGTAATGTAATGAAAAATGTGCTAAAAGGGCTCACATTTGTGGGGCTAACAGAGGCGAGTATTGCCGACATGAAATAAAGCAATTAACGATATAAGATCCATTCTCTTTCATTTAATCAATAATTATAAAGAAACAAAGTAGTATACTTTCCCGGAGGATACCCTATACATATGTGGAAAGGTAAAGATCTCGCTTAAGAACTTTTAAAACTAGGTACCCCACTCTAACTAAGGAATATCGAGACATACATAGACCATGTATGTCTCGATAATAATACTATTATACTATCAGCCCCTATATAAGTTGCGCACTATGGTGGCGGTGCTGAGCAACGTGCCGATCTGCTGATATTTGCAGTGCATTGTACTGAAACTAGGAAAATAGTTAATGGGGAGGAAGAAAGAAGGAGTAGTGTTTGTGGACGTTGGACCTGAACCTACCAATAACAATACGGAAAGACTTAATCCGATCCTCATATTGGTTCTGGACAGGTGATATGTACATTAACTGAGATACATATCATCTTCAGGCAACACAACGGAACCAAATTGGATCCATGTGTACTGGCCTTTTCAATGGCTGGTAGCCTGTTCAGCCTAACCTATTGTAATATAAAACTCGTAAAGAAGACAAAAAAAGTTCTTAATGTTAAATAATGAATTATAATGCGATTAACCAATCCATAAACCATACGCTAAAAGTAATCCGCATGTAATCGAAGTCGTGATTTCAGTGAGTTTTTTTACGATAAAAAAACTTAATTTTTGTGTTAAATTTACTAGGTTGTCTCCTCTAAATGGCTGTCAAACACAAACTAAATACCGTAGTTGCCCTAAACTTGACAATTGTCTATTAAAGCTCGTAATTGACAGTAGCAGCGTTGAATTTAAAGTTTTTGCGCGGCAAATTAAAAGCCACGGATTTATCTCCCCACAGTCCTATTTAATGTTCTTCACAATATTTATACAACAAGTTTCCATATCAAATTTCTTATCTCGATTTGTTGATAGATTTAAAAATTACATTACAAAAACATTTCCTGTTTCGCATAGAAAAATTGCATTAAAATAAAAAATTATAATAACAAATAACAATTTGTTTAATAGACCGAAACATTAAAACCACAAAACTAAACCACAACAATTAAAGCCCCCAAACAAAACGTACATTTAGTTTAACACAAATAAACCACAACACACACGCAAACACTTCTTGAAAGCCAATAATCGTCCTTATGGACGAACATAATCCTTTGGCTGTTGCAAAATTTAACCTAAAAAAAATTCTAATTGATTTAAAGGAAATCAATAGAGAAAGCAACCGAAATAAAGTGCTTTTCTGTGACAATATTTGTATGTGAATATGAAAATATAAAACAACTTAAGAAGTTAATGTGTTCATTTATAATATAAATATAATGCTATATAATTTTATCTCATGGTATAATGTGCCATAATCCTTTCAGAGATGAAGAAAACTGTTTCAAACCTACAGATGACACAAAAGTTGAAAACTTTTTCTTTTTTTTCCTCATTTTGTTTTAGCAGCAGTTTTTAAGGCTCTCATAACGAGACGAAGGATTGAATTGCATAACAGAATCCCATCATACAACCCAGATGCACAGCTACAGAAACGAAAACACACAGATTCATACATCCATTCATTCACGCTACAATTGTTTTTATGCAGAATTTAATTTTGATGTTTTTTATTTTTAGAGATGTGCAGCCGTCGTGATTTCTTCGTGCCACGTGCAAATAGTGAGAACGAATTTGAACATAATCTTGCTGGAGGTACATGAACGTGACTTAGAATTGGAGGTACATGAACGTGACTTATGAATTAAAAGTCAATAATTTTCAGGTTCAAACAAAACTCACAAGGTTGCTTGCAAATAAAACAAAAAGTTTTCAAAGAAAGACTATGTTGCCTCATATTCTAAGAGGCACCATAGTCGTCACATCGAAAAACTTCGATAGCTAGCAATTATCTGTTCTTTTATAGGCCTTCGATACTTCAAAGACCTAAGCTATGGATGGAGATTGTGGACAGCAATCAATCGTTGTTGGCAACGAGTAAATACTCGTATACGAGTATGCCAAATTTTTTACGTCGCCTTCATGTGACGACATGAAGGCGATGATAGAGCAATAAATATTTTCTCTTATTCGAAATATCTATGTATCTGCCAAGCTAGAGTGTCATATCTCCATCCGCTGGTCCATATTTTCCATAACTCTGAGACATAATTGACGTTCGAATTCGGTAATTTGCCGAATCTTATTCTTTAGCTCTTGAATTATTCTGGGCTCATTAAAGTACAGTTTTTCATTTAAATACTCGTATCCCTAAAGAACGATATCCAACGGTGTCAAATCACATGATCGTGGCGGCTAATCGGCTAATTAACACCGCAACGATGTTTTTTTTCTCGCGCAAAAGAGCCATTGTTTTATTAGTTGTGTTCTAAGTGGAAATCACTCAAAAAATTGAGTACTTTTCATATAAAATTTCTTGACAAGTCGTTTACTTCTGATGTGGTAACATCACATTAGTTTTAGGCTGTAAATCTGTTTCTCACTTCAAATACTTACAAACGTTATCGTTCGAGATCGTGCAACATGCTCTTAGTCAAAATTTTCTATTAAGTTCCTTTAGTTGTGATAGAAACTATCATGTTTGTAATATAAAACTGGAAATTATCAACTACAATTAAATTACATTTCTGCACAAGTGTGATTAAAGAGGAAACATGAAATTTTTAAGAATTTTTTTTTTTAAATTTAGATAATTTAGCGAATAAAATAACATCTTTAAATTTCTGACTACACAAAATTTATTAGATTTTATTTTATTTTTCTTTTTTTAGTTTACAATTTAAATATTTGTTCAACAAAGTTTGCACGCCAAAGAGAAGCAAGTTCAATGTTATAAAAGCTATTAAAATTTAATGGGGTTTTAGTTTTATTGTACATGTGAAAATGTACATTAAGGTGGCATCTGAAAGTGCACAACAAATTTTAAACCATAAAAAAAATTATATACATATACACCCCTATCGTGAGTAAGATGGGAAATACTTGTTCCCATAAAATTTTCAATTCCCAGGAAGGGGAAATTGTTATCGTAAAATTCATGGGAACTGTTGGTTGTACGTGTTATCAGTACGAAGTGAATGTAAAATATGTAAGAGTAATGAAAATATAAAACTGTCAGTGCAGTGAAGAAAAAAGTGTGAAAATTTGTTTAATTGAAATTAAAATAAAATGTTTACAATCGAAGTTGAACTACCGAAGGAAGAATGTCGACAACACCGAATTGCAGGTAGACAGTTACGAGATGAATCTAATCCGTTGGAGTTACGCGATGCATCGTAAGTTACTTATTCTATAAACAAATTGTGTTTGTTCTTAACTTTTTTGTTTAAGAATTATTCAACATTGTAGGGTAAATAAGGCCGCATTTATATACATATATTCTAGAAGTGCAAGAGAGTTCCAAGCCATTCAGCTAACACGTCTTTGGGGGTTTTTACAAAACTGCAAGCAATGTACCTGTTAGTTTGCATTCTATTGAGTAAAATGTCATTTTGCATCTTATCAACAAATCTAGTCCTAAAAAAGCTGAATACAAGCTTTTACATTTTAATTAAAATAAATAATTACTTACATGATGAATACAGTCCACCAGCAAAAATGATGTGAAAAAGCGAAAAACAAAAATAATACGAGGGAAATAAATGTTTACAATTAAGTGAATTTTGGCCGAATGTGTATTTTTTTAGTGATATTATTCCAAACTGAATTACATATAGAAAATGTGAATTAATTTCAATGGGAAACGTATTAGCGATTGCAATTTTGCGAAATGGGAAATTTTTTCATGGGAATGACTGTTTACGATAGGGGTAATAGTGTGAAGCAGAATGATAAGGTCATTTAGGTTTACTTCTGATAATGCAAAACTACCAAGAGTACTGCATTACACTTTTATAAATTTTTTTTTTATCCTAAATACTTATATACACAGAAAAAATTATAGTAAATTTTGTCTGAAAAAATAATTTGTATGCATATACATACATATATAGTTAAAAAATAACCTTGGATATCGTACTTTGTTGTTGTTTAAAAAAATCGTTGTTTTCGATCAATAATTATTTTTATTAAACTTTTGTTTGAATCCACGAATTCCTTTACAGGTCCGCATTCGAACAATTTATTAATTGATTCAACGAATTTCGTTATTGAACACACAAAAAAAATTTGTTTGTGTTCAACGTTTTTACTTTTTGATCAAATCAACAAAAAAAAAACTACTGCTTTTAAAGTGCGTCAAAATGATAAAGTCACTTCATGTTATTTCAACCGCCTCATATTTCGTTTTGGCAATTTACGCTGGCCCGCAAGATCGCCCGATTTAACCGTTCCAGCCTTTTTTGTGGGGGGTTTTTTAAGTCCCGTATATATGTGAACAAGACCGAGACCCTGGAGACTCTCAAGGACAACATTCGACACGAGTGCGTGAATCTATCACCAGAAATTCTCGCCGAAGTGATGAATAATGCCATAAAATGTGCCCGGATAACCATCAATTGTGGCGGTGTCGATTTGGTCGATATGATCTTTTCGAATTGACCAATAAAATTCAAAAGGTTCAGATAAACAGAATCGGAGTTTTTTATAAAAAAAAAAAAAAAATTAAAGCCAAACAACATTGGATGATTTATTTTGGCCCATCTTGTGTAAAAATATTCTATTATAAAAACATTAAATCTTTCTCACTGTTATGTTTTTAATGCAAAAATATTCCTCCATATTCCAAGAGGCGTCATCGTCGTCACATCAAGACGACATCAAAAAACACTCGGTTACACATTCGCCTTCGACAGCTCTATTATGAATTCTTTTTGATAGGCTTTCGGGTATTTCCTAGGCGTAAGCGAGAGATAGAAACTGTCGACAACATTCAATTCAATTGTTTTTGGCATCAAGTAAATGAATGAAAAAATGTTTGTGTCGACTCCATGTGACGACGATGACGGCTTATGAAATATGGGGGATTATACTTTTTGTACAAAATGGATTTTAATAGTAAAAACAGTAAATTTGCTGCGTTTTTTTTTTTCTTCAGTACTCAGGAGATGACCCTTACCTATGCAGTGCATTGTATCAGAACTAGGAAAATAGGTTGGGAGGAGTAGGAAAGAGGAAGTAGTGTTTGTGAACATTTGACTTGAGTTTTATAACAGACAGGAAACACGTCTGCAGGCAACTTATTCCACAGGGAATGACAAGTTTTTTCTCCCATTTTGGCGCGTTTCAAAATTTCAAAACTGACTACGCTGAGTATCAGCCTACTGTATGTACTTGACATATATTTTTTTATTAACACATATGTAGACTCACTTATGTATATGCACTTATTGCATTACGTTTGAATTTGCAAAACGAGTGCAACTAAATCTCTTGAATGCGTTATATAGGTTTTGAAATATAACGCAGATATCTAGAGAACTTAAATTATTATTCACTAGAATTAAAAATGATCAAAATTAAAAAGCCACAGAAGAATATGATAAAACAATTTAATGTTATTAAAACCAAAATCCTGGGCTACATACAAGTGATAGTAGCACAATCCTTTATTTATACAAACTAGTAAAATTTTGTCTTTATGTATGTAATTCTTTAATATTCGACAGAATGTAATAAAAAAACAAAATAGGCGCCAGACCATTTTGATTGCAAAATTTGTAGTAGAAGTATTTTTAACACGCGTAAAAATGTAAAATTTTTCCTTGACGGCATGCAGCAGTAAATAGAGTATAAAAACTCTATTCGATGGTTTTTGTTCTTTACTACTGCAAAAAAATTAAGGTCAAAGAGCAAACTTATTTAATATTTACAAACTATTAGATATGTATTGCAATGAAGAGAAAGAGAAACTGGCTAACAGACAGAGCAGGCAAAAGAAAATAAAGAGTTCAAGAAAAACAAGTATATATATGTAACGTGTTTTTTCGCTTGAAAGAAAATGGGTCAACTATTATTCAACAATTGTATACAATCTTGTAATTGGGAACACCAGCAGCAATGAGGTTAAGCGGTGAGGGGTAAAAAAGATTTTCAATTAATAAAAATAAACGAAAGTGATTGCATTCTATTATAAGATGAACGCTTAGCTTATTTGGCACAATGAGACAGACCATAAGAGGATATGAAAGTAAGAACAACTTTGGCAAAGTTTCAACGAATTTAATTTTTTCAATATCTTTTGAAAACTTGACCTTTCTATGTGCCTGCTAATAGCAGGATGTATGTATTTATTTAATTGATTTTTAATACCAGCGAAACAAGAGAAGAAGATTACACTTCAAGATACAAAATTAAATTATCAAATCTCCACGATTTGCAGTTGCCAATTCACACACTGAAAGTCTAATTGGGATTCTTATAACATTTTTTTTTTTATAAATATCCTAGGCGTTCCCATCACAAGTCTTGTGCCCATCAATCTTTCCTTTCACTCCTCGGCTTAAAAGATTTAAGGCTTTCATTGTGTGATGTTTTCGCGGTTTAAAATTTGGCATTTTTTCTTACAAAATATACATTACTCACCTAGAAAGGATCGCACACACCATAATTTATGAAACTATTCCATCTCAGCAAACACGAAGTCAAGCCTTTGATTAAAGACGAAGCGTACGGCTGAAAAACGAATTCTCTCTGTAGTGCGTACGTAGTACGATTCTTTGGGCAATCGACCACAAATGAATGAGCTCTGGACGATGAACGCGTGCTACGCAAAAATGTGCGAGTTTCGGGAACAAGATCCCTAATCTCGTCAGAGCAAAATCCATTGTAGTAACGATAGAACAGATTAACGCACCCCGCACTGCGTTGATGCTTCACTGAGTAATAGAATTGGATCACCTACTGTCGCCGATGAGCTTTTTCGCCCTCTCCTGCACACGGTCGAGTAACCCCAAAGTAGACTTTGAGGCACCGACCCAAACATGAAATTGTTGTCAATTGCTATCGAGCATAATCATCAAGCCTTTATCAACCGTTTTATTTTAACACTCGAAATCAAATTTGAGAATCAAACATTAGAAACGCATGAGATGTTTTCGCAAAATATCACACAAGTTTCATCAGCACGAGTAGAAGCCGAGAGATATTAAAAGGCATTGTATTGCTGGTAAACGACTACAAGGCGAAGACGCAAGAAATTTCTGCATCGCATTGTGACTGGGGACGAAAAATGGATTCATTGTGATAATCACAAGTGCTATGCTCGGTTGTTGTAGCAAACAAAGCTTTAGGAAGCCGCATGACTTATGTTGTGTTGGAATTCTGAAACCCATACCAAGGGTTAAAATTTGCAGAACGAGGATCAGCAAGGCACCCGGGAGGTTCTGCCTCGCAACAGATACCTGTACTGTAAGGAACCGGGAGTGATGTTAGGACTGGTGATTTGGGTAAGAGTGGATGCTCTTAATGGGCTTCGGCCTACCAGCTCATTGAACCTTGTCTTCCGTTGACTGTTGGGGAAATTCCATATAGGAGGGATTAGAAACCCCGAACTCCTGAACAAACGGTGCCCATATGGCTACAAACATATGGCGAGAATCGCAGAAAATGGAATTAGCTTCTCTGATAACTATGGCGCAATACCGATTTTGGGGGGCTAATAACATCCCGAGGTAATGTTGTCTTGCAACATATACTTGCTGTAATATGAGGAACCAGTAGTAATGGTTACACGGGTGAGTTAGTTAAGCGCTGATGTTCTTAATGGTATTCGTCCTACCAACTCATTAAGCCTTGTCTTTCACTGGCTGTGGGGAAATTGAATACTGCTGGGATTACAAGGCCTCAACTCTTCAGCAAGGGGTTTGTCCAGAGGGCTAAAGACTAATAGCAAAAAGTAGCGACCTGTGTGAACCTAGCAAGCCACACGGGGCGCTGGGGAATAATGAATAGTTTACCCCGTGGAGTTGGTCTTCAGATTAAACGTTATGGCAGGTGCTGATGTAAATCAATTTCACAATTGCAAACGCTTAACTTCAAAACAGAGTATCACAAATTGGCTTTTACGCGGCGTACATTTTCCGATTGGGCTCTGAAGAAGATGCGTCAAGATGATGAATTTTATCGCAAAATCATCTTCAGTGACGAAGCTTATTTTTTGGCTCAATGAGTTCGTCAATAAGCAAAATATGCTTCATTGGTCTAGTGAAAATCCAAATGTGCTTCATAAATCACTATTTCATCCACAAAAAATAATTGTTTGGTGCGGTTTGCATGGTCATTGAAGCATATTTTATCGTCGACAATAACGATCGTTATGTTACTGTGAATGGCGATCGTTATCACGCCATAATTACCGATTATATTTGGACCGAATTGGAAAATATGGAGTTATACTGATTTCGACAACACGGTGCCACGCAGCATACATTACGTTTATTAAAGAGTAAGTTTGATGACCGTATTATCTCAAGAATTGATCACCTCAGTCAATTGATCACCTCGTTCGTGCGACTCAACGCCGCTACACTTTTTGCTTTAGGATACGTCAAGTTATTGCTCTAAGCCAAGAAGTCTACGACGTTGGAAGAACTAAAAGCCAACATTGAATGCGACATAACGGTCGTTACGGACGAAATGTGTGACTGATTTGGGTCCAACGGTGGCCATATAAACGAAGTCGAACTCCATTCATAAATATTCTGATTATATTCAAGTTGATTAAAAAGTTTTGGAAATATCTCAAATGATTTGCGTTATATTAAAAAAAAATAAAAATATGTGTCTAGTCCTTATTGGAAAACCCGATACTAAGTAAATCCCTTGTAAACAATTGATTATCTCTGTCATGTAAACGATTAAGCCCACACGACAAATGATGTCGTATTTTACAACCAGAAAGAGAAGCAAAATGCATACACAGTATGTATGTATGTATGTATGTATGTAGTGGGCATATATAAAAGATAGAAATGAACAAATAAAACAAAACAAACATTTTTATTTCAGCGTAAAATTAATTGGCTAGTATGAAAGGTGGCAGCAGCAGCAGTAGTATTAAAGTAGTATTAAATAAAACTACAAAGAAAATACAATTATAATTAAACATCAATACACTACATGCTTACGAAGCGTTCATACATTCAAAAAGCTTAAAGTTTGTATGTAAGCATGTACTCTCGTATGTACGTACGTATGTATGTACATACTTACATATAAAAAAAAATATCTTGACATTGGCCAAGAAAAAAAATCTTGTACGGTTGTTAGCATACGATTTTGTTTGTTGTGCCTGTTCTTTTTGCTATGTCCGCATCAACATTTTTCCGTATAACAGTTTCAAGTGTCAAATTTGAACTTCAACCACCACACCACCCTTTAATGACCACATGTGCCGCATGCAAAACAGAACGATATATTCTACCGCTGGCAGACGAGACGAGACGTTTAGCCAGTTTGTTTTGTGTGTTGTCATTTTTTATATATATGTATACTTTTTATTTGGCCGTCAATTGTTAATTTATTTTTGTTAGTTGACAATTTGCTGCGCCAAAAACAACACGTTTTTCGTGTTTGTTATTGGTTTTATGAGCACAACAATATTACTCTCTTTGTTTCAACTGTCGCCATAATAATTACAAAATTATGACGTGCAAGTAATGTGCATATGTATGTATTTGTTATACGAGTATGAGAATTTTGTAATTTATTGCAACGCAGCCATAAGTTTTCTTTTGCCATAATCTGGGAGCGTTTGTTTATTCAGACAACAAAAGTGTAGCAAATGCGCAAAAGCACTCAAAAACAATTGAAAGAAATACCAAAACGTAGTAGAGAAAGAACACTGTACCAACATTTCTTTCATTTCATTTCTTTTGTATAACATTTATAAGTGAAATGTAAAAACAAAACTGTTATATTTATGAGGTACTGTTAATAGGAAATAAAGTTTATTTTTGCAAACAAATGTGCATAAATACTATGTATGTATGTATGTATGTGTGTACACATATAGTTTTGGTGCCAAAGCACAGTGGCAGATATTATAGAACAAAGTCAACATGAATTTGCAATTTCTTTAGAAGCAAATTAATTGCGGAGTCACAGAACAAAACGTGCTTTTTTGCATATTTTTCAATAATACTTTTTTCATGTATTTGCATTAATTTGGCTAAGTTCTACTGGAACAAAATTTTATTTGCATAATGTTTCTTTCTCTTCTCATAGAAAAATTGTATCATTAAAAAATTTATGCAAAACAAAACGTGCTATTTTCTTCTATTTGGTTTCATTAAAAGTAGAGATGGGAAAATATTGTGATTTTCTCAAATCACGCATGATTGTAGCTCGAGCGAACGTACCTGATCACGAGAAAAGAAAACACACACACGCACCTCTCTAAGTGTAACAGTAATGTTTGCGGAATTTCTCATTTAATTAACAAATCTTACTTTCCTTGGATTTTAAAATGAAATCGTTATATCTAGTATACATTGATACTACAGTGTTCATTATTTGTAATAAGCTGACTATTATCTGGTATTTGAAAATTACTAAATATAACATAAAGACGAAAAATTAAGATTTGAAAACTGGAAGACACAAAATACGGTTAGAAAGTTAAATATTGAAACACGGAAGCAGCTTAAATTAAAAAATGTCAACGGCGGTATATATATAGTAAATATTTTGTTTTAAATATGTATATTGCATATATACCTTAAAAAAATGTTTTTTTTGTAGGATCTATAGAGATGCTAACACTCTCGGTACATTTGATAAACCCAGTTGCAGCCATACTGGAAATAATAAAGGTTAATGCAAAATTTTTTGTGAACTCGATTGTGTAAAAAATCAAGGATTACGCACATTAAAACTTTTTTTTTCATATTATTTTAATCAAAACATACCTTTTTGGTTTTATTTCAACAAAATGCGCTATTTGCGTAACGTTTATGGAGGCGACTTATTGGCGTGGGATGCATTGAATGAGCTTGTTTGATATTCAGGACTAATGCTATAAAATAATCGGATGCAAAAAATAATCTTTGATTTTCCAATATTTTCCAATAATCAAAAAGGCACGTTTTGTTTTGCGACTCCTCACTTAAAAGTGATGAAAACATAAAAAGATAATTATAAAAATCAAATATACGAGAACGGATTGATAGATGTCAGCACAAACACATTTTTTTCTTTTTTTGAAATTGCGATCTGTCAAACATCAGCTATTGAAATTCCACCCAAATTAATCGAATAGTTTATTTATTGTAGTCTTTTGAGGTAAGCCACTTTTGTGTTCCTTGAAAAATGGAGTGATTATTGTTTGAGAGGGAAAACAGCGAAAGAGACAAAAGAAAAGCTCGATAAACATCGCGGTGAGTCTACTCCGTCAGATCACCTGGTAAAATATTGGATTGCTCAATTTAAACGCGGCCGAACAAGCACTGCAACAATACCATCAACAGGAAAGCCCAAAGAGTTGGTTACTGAAGAAACTATCAAGAAAATCCTCGTTATCGTTATGAATGATCGCCGAGACAAGTTACGTGAGATGTTTGAAATGGTAAACATATCATATGAAGGTGTGTTCAATATTTTGCATGAACATTTGCATATGAAAAGGCTACCGGCAAAAAGGGTGCCGCGTTTCACAGCAGTGTTTAGGCATGATAAAGCGCAATCCTATTGATTTTTGGCATCGATTAATAGCTGCTGATGAAACGTGAGTCCACTATACACGTTGCAAGGGCTGCGAAGTATGCGAAGACAGTGAAATCGACTGGCAAAGTTATGGCCACTATATTTCGGGATGCACACGGAACGTTGCTCATCGATTACCTTAAAAAAGGACCCACAATCACAGGAAAGTATTAACGTGCATTATTGGATCAATTGATTGATGCGACCACATTTAAAGAAGAAAAAAGGACTTCTTCTGCAAGACAACACACCGGTTCACACAGCGTTAAATACGATACTAAAATACACTTCGAATTAGTTATAGTCCACACTTAGCTCTTAGTGACTTTTTCCTGTTTGCATACTTGAAAAAAAGGCTCGCAGGAACGAAGAAGTGAATACCAAAACTAACACGTATTTTGAGGAGTTCGCAAAATCGTATTATTCGGATGGTATAAAAAAGTTGGAATATCGTCTTACTAAGTGTATTGAGCTAAAAGGAGACTATGCTGTAAAACAAATGGTCTTTGAAAAAAATATGTTGTTACTACTTAACTCAATATCTATCCGCCCTCGTAGTTTAAGAAAAGTGTGAATAGCGCTATTACTATATCTGGTTACTTTATTCCACCTTATTCACTTCAAAATCTCTTCCAGACAATTAAAGGAAAATATTGAGGTCACATTTCATAATTATTTCATGTTTACTATATGCGTTCTTTAAGTTTTTGTTATTATTATTGCGTTGCTGCTGTTGCTTTCATTTTTGTTGTCCATAAATTAGTAAGAGCAAAATCTTGAAATTTTCATTATTTTTGGTTGCCAAGCGCCCCTTTTTGTAGTCTGCGATTTTGGTAGCAACAAAGTACGAGTATTTATTACACAAAAAAAGAAAATACAATGCAAAAAATAACAAAATATATTGTCTATACAATAAAAATACTGATGAACATACCATACTACATACGTACATACATACATATGTATGTATATTTATTTTTATATCAAAAAGTGTACATTCGTTTGGTCTTGTATCGCAAACGAATTATTTTTCATTTTATTGTAAATTGTCAAACGCACACATTTTGATTGAGCAACGTCATCATTTCATATACATACATACGAGTATGTACATATTTATTTATGTATGGGTTTATAAGTAAATTAAGAAGCTTGTATTCGTTTAAGAACAAATATAATTAACAAGCAACAAACACTCTACACGTGACCAACATGTTGCAAAGCTTAAAAAAGCAGCACAGTACGAAGTATAATAATAAAGACACCTATTATTTTTGTCAACAAAAAAGAGAACTACACGTATTTATAATTTTATATTATTCAACATTTTTTGATTGGGATTGATTGGCTATTCCTAATTTGGGTACTCTATTTTTTAGAGTATAGAGGAGTAGGTGTGCCTCATTTGTTGTAGCAAATAAAAATCTAGGAAGTTCTAACATGTCTTAGATTACGTTGGGACGTCGGAAAACTCTCACCAAGGGTTCACTGGTAGAACGAGAATCAGCACGCTGCCAGGTAGGGTAGTTCCGTTTTGCTACCTATCCCTGGCGCTGGTCGTGGATGAGGTGACTGAAACGTTTTAGTTGTTGTTTAGGCCTAAAATCGCAGGGAGGTGTTCCTGGTATTGGCTGCTAATTATGGTCCACGGCTGATTTTCCGGTAACTAATTGTAGTCTCCGATGTGCTGCTGTCTTGCAACAGATACCTGCAGTGTAAAGCACCATGAGTATAGACTTGGTCACTAACTAGCGAAAGAATTAAAGGTCAGCAGCGGCTTTGTTCATATAGCTACAAACATATGACAAAAAGTTGTCACTCAAGGCCACATGGAGGCTTATACATTAGTTAATGCCGTGGTATTGGTCCACCCTCGTATTGGGCCATCATAGAAGGTGCTGAAGCTAATCAGTTACACATATGCACCACTAAATGAAAAATATATATGCATAGTATAATCTCGATAATCCGGACAATTAAAAATGTGGCGCCAGAAATATCGAAATGTCCAAATTTCCGAGACAACGTAAAACATTTGGAAAATATAAACTAACTTGTATTTATTTATAGAATATTCACTTTAAAATAAAATGTTTATATTCAAATTAATATACATTGTAGTCGTAGAGCATTTTTAAAAAATGCTTTAATTACATGCTGCACAAATAGTTAAGACGTTTTCATCTCACGAAGTTTAGTTTCATTTGGCTTTTTGTATGCAATATCTCTCAGGCTTATGGGGTTTAAAATATACCCAGCAGAAAGTTTTTGCTCCTCGTAATACTTTATACAGATATGAAGGAGAGACATGACTTGATGATGTTGTGTTTTCATTAACTGATTCAGCCTCATAATTTTTATCACTCTCATTCGTCAGTGGTTTTAACTTCATCATTTAACCATTCGTTAAACCCATTGGGCTAAAACGCATGAAAACAAGTTTTAGTCTAACAATTTTTGTTCTAGTCCATCATGAAACTAATTCGCCTAGCACAACATGTAATATGTATATGTATACACAGCATTTTGTATATATTAGTGTTTTTGTATCCAAGGGATCAAACTGATTTCATGACATGTGTTTGCATTGGTCATGACATGTGTTTGTATTGCTTGTGCGGGTATAAAGCTGTTCAAAAAATTATGCCGACAAAATATCACTCCCTTCAGTTCCTTTGGCAATAAAATATCAGAACAATTGTTCTCGTGTGTGATAAACTATTAGAATTTTAAGTTGACAAGTAAATCAATCAAAAATTGACGGCACAAGTTTTTAAGAAATAAAACTAAAAATAAACTATTGAAGTTTTTGTGCAAAAGCTATAGAAACAAAAGCTGTCCGAATTATTGGGATAGAAAAAAGTCCATGGTATCCAGATTACAGAGTCTACTGTTTTTATAAAATAAGTGTTACGCGAAAAAGCGTTTTGCCAATACAAAAATTTTAGTGTTTTCTTTTTATTATATTAATTTAAGCTCGATCAACGAACATACTTCAAAAATATTTTGAATTTCGAAAAAGAACACACGTAGGTACAATTTAAGTATAAATAAAAAATAATAATAAAATTTCACTTTGAAGATTCAATAAATAAATAAATTCTTAAAAAAATAATAATAAATAAATTAAATGCCTATAATATAAAAAAAATTTTGTTCTTGTTTTTATATACATAGGTGTATATCTAAGGACTTCAGTATATTTCATGGCGCTTTGCATAACACTTTTTATATTGACCAGCTTCAACTGTTATTTCAAAATATGTATGTACATGTGTACAAAAAAAATCCCTGGATATTTCAACCTCAAAGAGATTCAATTTATTTGTGTATAACAGCTTCGCAAGTTTATGTTTTTTTTTAGTTTTCCTTAACAGTTGCCAATCGCAACATTTTTTAATTCTTTTAACAATTAGTTTTCCGCTGAAATGTACAAAGAAAATAACATATGACAATAACAAGACCACGCGTGTCGCACACAAGTTTTCTTTTGCAGCTTCTTTCTTTATCACGTATACGCCGGGTTGTTAAGTGGAATCAACAAAAGTCCGACACAAAAATAAAATATGAATGATTTAGCAAAAATACACCTTTAAATAACCGTAATACGGGCATAGCAAAAGAGAATTATCAGGTAAAGAGACTGAGAATGAGAGTGAGGCAAATTGTTAACAATAAAAAATAATATTTCGGTGTATTGGGCTGGCATTTGAGCTTTAAGTGAAAAAAGGAAAAATCATCTCTTTTTTATGGTTTTTGTTTTGATTACAAAACGGGGTTGAGAACGTTAGCAAAACGATATGAATACTAAGAAAAAAGAGAATCCAAAATAATGAGCAAAAAAGCTAAGTACGAGTATATTTGCTGTTGTGTGATATCAAAACTTAATGATATAAAATGCATTCTGTACTAACAACAACTACAAAAGCTGTATGACAGTTTTACTGTTTCTAGAGGGTAAAAAAGAATCTACATACATACATATGCACATACATACATAGATATGTATGTACATTGAAAACGGCTAAAGTTTTTGTACTGAAATGTTCAGTTTACAATTTATATTAAAACAGTCATTTCATGACGGCGCGAGAGAGTACTTAAAAATAATATTGTAAAGATAAAATAAAAACTCAATATACCAGCACATAGCAATAACAAATTCAGCAGAAAAATTAATAATTTTATGTTTATTTTTTTCGGTTTTAAATGCAATATTAAGAAAAAAAATTTTTTCATTTTATAAAACTACCTAGTATACTGAAAAAAATATACCTATACCACGAAATAAAATTTCGGAAAAAAAACATTGACAAAGAAATTAAATAACTTGTAGTAACAAGAGGTATTTAATCGTTTGACTAGAAAAAAAAGCTTAAAAATATGTTGATATAACAACAACAACACTGATACAAGACAAAAGCAAAAAAAAAAATATAATTTATTGATTATTTGTATGCTAAGAAATGAAGTACTATGTAGAACAACTAACAGCATGCTCTACATAAAAGTTTTGACAAAATTCTAATATTTAAACCTTAAAGAAAATCATGAAAATTCATGTACCTAATTTATGCAATTAAAAATAATTTTAAATAGCAAAAAAAAAAAAAACAAAACTCTGACTGAAAAACTCAGGACATGAAAATGTTAAGTCATAATAGAAAAAATTAACTTTTTCATTTCAATCATTAACTTAAAGCAAAAAAAGGCTATAATATCATCATTATTATAAATAATAACAAAAAAAGGAAGAAAACACAATTGCAAACACAGACTTGTTTGTGTTTTTTTTTTCAGTTAATTTCAGATAAATAACAAAGAAATAAATAAATTATTCACGAAAATTTGCAAATCAACAAAGGAAGCAAAGCTATACACATGTATATAGTATGTACATATGTACGAGCATACGTATGCACACATATGTGTGTTAATTTCATTTAACAAATATTACACAAATAGTTTGATATTAAAGAGTTGGCGTCTTTAAGATACATCATTTTGATTGTCTCCCTTGTTTAGCTTTTTTACTCTTATTTTTTCAACGAGAGCAAGAGTAATAGGATTATTACAGATTTTTAATAAACCGATTTTTTTAGCACACCTTTGCACCACCTTTGAAAGCAAAAACAAAGCTAGCACATGAAACAGACATCGGTGTATGACAAGTTTAAAATTGCAGTAAAGACAACAAACATATATATGTATGTACTTATAGGTATGTATAAATAATGACAAACACCATATTGTGCCTGCATACATGCTGTGCATATGTGTATTAAGTATGCAAATGCTAAACAAATAAAAACAACAATTTAATAAAAACTACCACCTTGATTTTGACATGCCGTTAGTACGAGTACTAAACTGTGTTACTAGTTAAGGAAACTTTGAGAGCAGAAGTTTAAAGGAATTCAAATATGAAGAGAATAAAAATTAAAATTATATGTTTAGAAAAATATACATAAAGAATAAATAAAAAAGCAGTTAAAAATAAAATAAATATTAAAAGATGTAAATTATTATTTGTTATTAAAAGACATATGTATATAAAAAAGTAAATATTATAATTAATATTTTGAATGAATATTTAAAACAAAATATGTACATATGTACATATATAAAAAATATATACGTATAAGCAAGGGGAATTCATAATAGGTGAAAATGAGACTGCAACTAATAACTTTTTTTGAGTTATCATTGGATGGGATCTTCAGTGGAATAATTAAAAAACTAAAACTAGAAAAAATACAAAAAAATAAATTTTTTAAACAGTTATTTTAATTATGTATTGTACCTTGAGAGCTACAATACATAATTAATTATGATGCTGACGCCTCCCCAATCCGACTCTGGCCATTTGTAACTTTTCAAGCTCAGATCACACAGACTTTAATTTTCAAGAAATAGCAAAAGTTTTACGAAATAATTAAAAGTTTTTCTTTTCCTGTAAATATTTTTATTATATTTTTTTCAATTCCGTTTTGTGTTTATGTTTTTTCCCGGACGTCTGAAAAATATTTTTTTTAATGTTATAATGCCTATAAGAAACATTTAAAAAAATATACATAAAAACTTGAAGTCAGTAAAAACGAAATTAACACCTCCTTGCTGAAACCTTTAAAAAAAAATTTTTTTCTTTCAAACTGTTTATTGTTTAATTGATAAAATTTTATCGAACGCACAAGGGTATTGTTTCCATAGTAAATAAAAAAAAGAAAGTATTTTTTATTTAATCTATTGTAGTTTTTAATTGTTTTGGTTTTTATTTTTTTTTTATTTATTTTTTTTTATTTATTTTTTTTTTATTTATTTTATTTATTTTTAATTTTTTTTTTTTTTTTTTTTTATTTATTATTTTCTTTTATTATTTATTTTATTTTTTTATTTGTATTTTTTTTTTCTTTTTTTTATTTGTATTCTATTTTTTTTTGCTCTTTATTTATTACTTATCTTTTACTTTTTTATTTAAATTTTTTATTTTTTTTTTATTTTTTTATTTTTTTTTTTTATTTTTATTATTTTATTATTATTTTTTTTATTATTTTATTTTTTATTATTATTTTGTTATTTATTTATTTTTATTATTTTTTTATTACTTTTTTATTATTATTATTTTTATTATTTTTTTTATTATCTTTTTATAACTATTTTTTATTGTAATTTATTATCATCATTTTTTTTTTTTTATTATTTTTTATTATTTTTTTATTATTTTTTTATTATTGTGATTTTATTATTATATTAACTTATTTCTCTTATTTATTATTATATCTTATTTATATTATTTATTACAATTTTATCTTTTATTATTATTTTATCTTATTTGTTATTATTATGATATTATAATATCACACTCTCTTGAAAAACAATAGCCGAGGTATCACAATGTTGTCAATTTATAAAAAAAACCAGTTCTTTTCTTTAATTTCATTCTTATTGATATTTTTTCTAAGACTGTCATTTTGTCGTAATGTTTTCTTTTTGGGATAAAACTGTTCACTTCTGCCTTTATGCACAAAAAACAATGTGTATGATAATAATGTGACATTTTCATAAAATCAAGCAACTTACCTTTAATATATGTATAGAAATCACGTAAAATATTGAGTGCTTTTCGTACAAAATTTCTTGACAATTCGCTTGCTTGTGATGTGGAAATACCACAAGTTTAATGTGATATTTTCACATCACAAGCAAGCTATTTGTTAAGAAATTTTACAAGAAAAACACTGAATGTATTCAGTGATTATTATACAAATATTTCAAACAAGTCGCTTGCTTGTGCCCTGGTAACATCGCATTAATACATATGTCGCTTGCTCGTGATATGGAAATATCACAAGTTTCCACATCACAAGCAAGCGACTTGTCAAGAAATTTTATATGGAAAGTACTCAAATTTTTTAGCTAGTGCTTGTGTGATGTTTCCACAATACAAGCAAGTGACTTGTTTGAGAAATTTACATAGAAATCACTGAAATTCTTGAGTACTTTCTACATAAATGTTCTTGAGAATTCGATTGCTTATGATATCGAAACATAACATAAGGACATTTTGTATGAACAATTTTGACTCAAATACATTTTATACATTATTTCTTTGGGATTTTAATAAGGATATTCATGTTTTGTTTAAAACTTTTTTATAACAAAAAATACACAAATATAGATGTTCTTCTTTTATGTACCTTAATATATGTATGTACATATGTATATTAAAGCTTCTTCCTAGTTGAGGTCAAATAAAATCAACAACTTATGTTTGCTTTTTTGTCTGTAACAGTTGAAGTTGTTTTTATAATTTATGTCTTGTAAATTGTAACAAAAAAAATTGTTTAATATACTTAAATATTTCACTTTTTCTCCTATCTCTCTTTCAGAATAACAACTTAACAAAACAAGTCAACAAAAGCAAATATTACTCTCAAAAACTCAATAAAATATTTTACGAAAATACGAAAAAAAATAGTTTTTTAATTAAAGATTTACTCCAAACACACTAATGCCAACCAATGTAATTTTATAAAATATAAAAACAACAAATTCACAATTGAGAGCGAAAAAAAGAGAATAATCAAGCAAAAATAGTAATAAGCAAACGGAATTCCCAATAAGAGTGTTTAAGTTTAACATTTCAAGATAAACATGTGAAACTAACAAAAACAATAACAAAGAACAAAGTTATAGAAAACGAAGAAGCAGAACACAAAAAAGTAGTAATAAAATATAATTTTATTGGAGTAAAAATAATAACAACAATTTGAAATAAATTAAAACCGATGAGTGAAAAGCAGCAGCGACAGCAGCGAAAAATATAAGAAATTATTAATGCAAAAAAAACCCTTAAATCACTTTAAAAAAATATGTCGAGGAATAAAGATCGATTGTGTTAAATAGCAAGAAGAAAACTTAAAGAAAATATTACTTGATAAATAAAGAAAAAAAAACGGAGAACAACAGCACAAATAAATGCAACAAGAATTAACATAATTGTTCTTTCTTTTTGTGGATAAAGAAAAATAATTTGCATTAGATTTAATTATCAGCTGCAAGTTTTAAGCAAGCAAGTGTATTTGAAAATAAAAGATATTTTTCCTTTGAAAAACAAATCAAAACAAGTGTTAATTAAATATAACAAATTTTAACGTAAAAATAACATAAAATTCCTGCTAATCAATCACCAAAAAAACTAAAACATCATGACAGCCAAGTGAAATTAAACCTCCCCACCACTCACAGCTCATTCCCCTGCTTCAAAAAATATTTTTCTGTTATTTAATCGTTCTTTTTTTTAACTTTTCTTTTAAATATTAAAACAAACTTTTCGCTAAAATAAAATTTAAACAAAAATGACTGACACAATGTCCCAGTCCGCGTCGGCGGCGCGCTTACGTAAATTTGAACGTACCGACAGTGAATTGGCCTGCGAAGAAGCAGCCCGTTTAACCGCCGATATGCAAGAATCTGGTGCTGCTGGCAGCCCCGAAGATGATGAATACAGCGAATATGAAGAGTTGCCACCACCGCCGGACGGTGGTTACGGTTGGGTCATTTGTTTTGCGTCGTTTATGTGCAACATGGTGGTTGATGGTATTGCCTATACATTCGGCATATTTATGGAAGAGTTTGTAACATATTTTGGTGAAGGCAAGGGCAAAGTTGCCTGGGTTGGCAGTTTATTGAGTGGTGTTTATCTGGCGGCTGGACCCATTGTATCCGCTTTGGCCAACAAGTATGGCTGTCGAACGGTGTGTATAGCAGGCAGTATTGTAGCTTGTATAGCCTTTGGGCTGAGTACTTTGAGTACGTCTGTCAATATGCTCATGTTGACGTATGGTGTGATAGGAGGCTTTGGTTTTGGCATGATATATTTACCAGCCGTAGTTGCAGTGGGCTATTATTTTGAAACCAAGAGATCTCTGGCCACCGGCATTGCAGTGTGCGGTTCTGGTTTTGGTACATTTGCTTTTGCTCCCTTGGCCTCGTATCTTCTGCAGCAGTATGGTTGGAAAAACTCCTTGTTAATATTTGCTGGCATGATTTTGAACTGTGCAATATTTGGTGCTATGATGAGGCCATTGAAATATCCCAAGAAAAAGAAAGTGAAACCTTTGATGCAACGCATGTATGAGGAGAAACAAATGCAATTGGAAAGAGGCTCATTTGCGGGTTCATTTATGGTACAATTGCCTGATGGTTCCATGGAGCGAAAATTAAAAATGCCTTTAAATGCCGATCCTGGTGTACATTCATCTTTAAACCTGGAACTTTTGGCGCAACAAGCATCATCCGGTGGTCTACAACCGGTATCAACGCTACCCACAATTACCGAAGCTAAAGTGGTGGATTTGCAAAACGGTCAACAAAGTCCACCCAATAATAATGACAGTAATGGTCATTTGGATGCTAGAAGTAAACGACAACATCGGAACTCCGAATCGGGCACAAGCCCCTATAATTCATCAGATTTTATGACACGCAATGCCTCACAGCCTGCTTTTCTTTTAGATCCACATCAAGGACTTCCAAAGAATGGTTCAGTGCCCTCGTTTCAACGATCCCGTAAAACTTCAGCTTCTGAAAGATTTCAGCCTTCTTTGGCTGCCATACGATCGGCTTCGCGTGGCGATTTAGATGCCAATGGCATGGAAATGGGCATGACTGCCTCTAAAATGTCACTTTCACAACGTCCTGACACCGGCAAAATGGTGCGACCAATGTCGAGAAAAGATATTTTTTACTCAGGCTCAGTAACGAATCTTCCTCAATATCAGTCCCAAAAATCGTTGGCCGATTATCGTCAATCCGTCTTATCGCTTACCAAATATGAGAAAAGCATGCAGAGTGTACAAAGACTAGATCCTCTAATGGAAGCCGCCAGACAACGCGATCAATATGATTTATGTCCTTGCCTGGGTATTCCTGATTCCGTTAAATCCGTCATCAACAACATGCTGGATGTTAGCCTGCTCAAGGATCCTGTTTTTATGCTGATTGGTATTTCCAATGTATTCGGTATGGCCGGCTTGTATGTGCCCTTCTTCTACCTGGTTGATGCTGCCAAGCTATCCGGCATAGAACCCGACTCTGCCTCCTTCCTTATATCAATCATTGGTATAACAAACACAGTTGGTCGTGTGGTTTGCGGTTATGTAGCTGATTTTCCCCAGGTGAATTCATTGTTCCTGAATAATGTTTGTCTATTGATTTGTACCGTTGCGGTGTTTCTCACACCTTTGTGTGTAAGTTATGGAGCTTATGTTGCCATGTCGGTTTTCTTTGGCATTGCCATCTCCGGCTACATCTCTTTAACGTCAATTATTTTGGTGGATCTTTTAGGTTTGGATAAGTTAACAAATGCATTTGGTTTGCTGATTTTATTTAGAGGTTTTGCCGCCATCATTGGTTCACCCCTTGCTGGGGCCGTATACGATGCTACACAAAGCTACGATTTACCTTTCTACATGGCTGGTGCCTTATTTGGCATCTCAACTATAACCAGTTTTCTGGCACCTTGCCTCAAGAAATGTACAAAATCTGAGGAAACTCCCATACATATAGAAGCCCTAACGCCCATCGACGAGGAACAGGGTGAGGAGGAAGATGAAGAGGATCAACCTATTACTATTGTACCGAAAATTGTAAAAACTTTACCCAGCCCTCAGCAGCCTGACGAACAAAATCCTAAGTTTCCCAACGCTGAATCAAAATTATAAAACTGTATTTAAGTTAAGACTTTTTTTTTTGCCGAGAAGCATTGTACACAATAATTGAAACAATTAATTGCGAGAGAAAAGAAGATGTATTTGCATAAAAAGTAACAAAAAAAAAGAAACTATAGAGAAAAGTTTGCAACAAACATTAAGTTTAAGGAGCGAATACAATAAAGTCAACTTAAGGAAGAAAGAATAAAAAATAAACACTTTCCAAAGATTAGGAAGTATCTAAACCACAAAACCTTAAGTGTTAGGTGAGAAAAGTTAATTAATTTTATTATTTAAATAATTTTTATGTTTGTATTTTTCAGTTTTTAAGTATTTTTTTAAACTTACAACCAATTTTATATTATTTTTAGCTAATTATATTTAAAGAAAAAAATAAAATTATATGCTTAATTTTTAAGTCAAAAGTAAATCGCAAAAATAAAGAGAAAGCATTAAAAACAAATAACAAAAAAAAAACAAAAAAACGAGAAAAATTCAAGTAAATGTGAAGCGTATTTATTTTACAACAACAAATATTTAAAAAAAAAAAAAACCTAAACTTAAAAATCTGTTTTCACACACAAAACTATTATAGAATAAAAAATTTAGTGCAGAAATAAAATTCAAAAAGGACTATTTCTATTGAAATAAGAAAACAAAACAAAATACAAAACGCTAGCAAACCAAGGTCAATTGGGTTTAAAAGAAGTTTTAAGCCATTTGTTATATATAAATTGTTTATTGTTGTTTACGAATAAAACATGGAAATTAATAAAGAAAACAAAGAAAATATTAATTAAAACAAATACGAGTATGTAGCTATTAAATTCCTCTGCTTGCAAAAATAAGTTTTGTAATATATTACTAGTAAAAAAAAACAAAGAAACAGCGCATAAAAAATTATGTAAATTAATTAAACAATAATGAAAACTGAATTTTTTTTCAACATTTTGAAGTGCAACTGGCAGCCGCCATTAAGAAAAAAAAAGCTGAATGTGCTGGCTGTTTATAGAACTCAGAGAAGTGACTTGTCTCGCAATATTGTATGAAAAGCAGTCTATTTTTTGAGTGGTTGCCATACAAATTTCCAGCCGAATTGATCGTCTGTGTTCTGTGAACAACACATATTGAAAGTGTTTAAAGTCTTGAAGAGATGACAAAAGGAAATTTCTACAGCGGTAAGGCCACACATTGAACTAGTTCAGTGGTGGACAAATTCTTTCTGCACTTGAGTTAGAGTGAGATAATTTGAAAGTACTGTGACAAGCAAAACTAACCACAAAGTATGAAAAATTAGTGCCAATCCTTTCGTTCGCGCAGATACATTTAAAACAAAAATAATATTCAACATATTGCTATTGCTTTAAATGTAATTGTGCGAACGAAAGAACAGCTTCTTTATCCGGAAATTGGCACTTAAATCAAGCGAAGCCGTCTACGTTAATGCTATTACGACAGTTTCGTAAGAGCAATATATGTTTCAAAGACCTAGAATTAATATTATTACGTGATATAATACAAATAATTTGATTAAAAAAAAATTTTTTTTTGAACTAGGTACTAAAACGCCTTTTTCTCCTCCTCATTATATTTATGCAGATTAGAATGGAAAGCTTCATAATGCCTCTTAACAATATGTACTATACTCGTATACATTTTAAATGTTTGATGACATAAAAACATTGAAAATTTCATAAAATATTTTTTTAATTGCATTGCCATTTATGTTAGTTACTGTAACTAGGAAAAAATCTCTAAGCATTTAGATATTTTGTGCACTCGTCAAACGTTCAACAACTAAACTAAAGAGCATAAGAAAAAGAATGCGTTGCTTATAAACAATTATATGACTAAAGGCCTCATTCGTTTTTACTTGCTGTTGCCGTTCTGTGACGTTCTTTTCTGTAGCAAATATTTTACAATTACTTTTTCCGTGAAAATATTCAGCTGTATACAGTGTAAAAACATTGGAATGAAGAATAGAATATGTTCATCAATATTATCTTATATAAAAAAACAAAAAAAAACACCAATTAATAATTTAGAAATGGTGATCAAACAACCCTTTTCTTTGTCACCATCTACAGAGTTTATGACACTTTTTTAATCCTCGCTATGTTTTACGTGTTGTAAAGCATGGTACCAGGGTAACAAAGAAGTATATTGAAGATAATTCTATCAATGTTTTGGAGTGTTCAGCGTTAAGACCAGACCTAAACCCCATCAAACTCTAGGGCGATGTGGAAAAAGCCGTGAGCATCAAAAATGTTACAAACATGGCGACTCTTTTCAAAAAAGTAAAGAAGACATGGGAGGCAATACCCATGGAGCGTTGTCGTAACCTTATAACATCAATGCGCATGCGATTTGAGGCTATGTGAAAGCAAAAGGGGTTTGCCACAATATATTAACAATATATAAAAATATAAACATATCACAATTTTTCACATGGTTTTTATCGTGGTTGTAAGTGTTTACTAAAAGGCTGCATAGAATGTTCTAAAGAACACATCTCACTACTATGCAGTAGTTGCAAGCACTGTATTTTACAACAATCTTTAAAACAAAACAAACAACCAGTAGAACATTTCGAAACAGAACAAACACTTCATAGTTTTGAAACACATATCCGGCAGTGCTTGACAGTACTTGTATACTGTTTCATAGCAAAAACCAAAACAAAACCTTGGACTGAAGCAAATAAACGATGGATGACTCATTGCAAAACATAGCCAGTGCACTAAAACAGTAGCACTAACACATTGACATTGCTATGAGCATACTTTGTATACAGCACTTGTGCTCGAACACAAAGACAAAAATGAAAGATAACAACAAATTTTATAAACATTTGTTCAGTGCTTGAAGTTCTACTTCAATTTTGTTGTATTTCAGTGGGTTCTACTTGTGTTTGGTTCTGTTTGTTCTAAACGATTATAAGACATTATTCGATTATGTGTTTAGAACATTTCGGCACTGAGTGCTATGAAAAATACTTATATATTTTATGAAATTTTAAAGCGTTTCTAATTAGTTGTCAATAACTATAAGTTTGCCATCTCGTTACTGTATGCCTTACATGACACCCAAACCAGAGTAGTGTCATTTTGGCTAGCGAGTCCACTTAGCATGTACTCACTAACTAGAACATAAAAATACCACTACTTAGAGCTTTGAGAACCGATTGACTACCAGATATTTTTTCCGCTACGATGTTGTTGTCATAAAGGAGCCAGCAGTCCGCTTTTTGACAAAGTGAAATTTGGTTTCAGAAGCAATTTAAGCGCACAAAAAAATTATATAAAAATTTTCAAACAATCTCCTCCATGCAGGATGATCACAAAAAAATTTCAGTAAAAATATTTGCCGGTCCAACGAACAATGTGCAATTTATTACTTGAGAAATTCTATTTTCCTGAAAGTCCGTTGTTTTTGCCCCAAATTTTAAAGTTTTGATTTTGTTGTTCTACAAAATTCAACGTGTAACCACGTTGTATAGCTTGGTGTCTGTATGAGGCAAAGTTTTGATAAAATGTTTACAATTAATGACCCATATATTCCTTACTATAAATCTTCCTATAAATCGGCTTTAAGAAATTATGTCCGGCCTAAAAGATTTTCATCTTTGATATAATATTCACATTAGAAAAAATTTTTCTGCGAAATTAGTTAATTGAGGAACCATTAAGACAGCTTATGTAAGAACAGAGCTGCGATTGGGTTTTTGGAACTGTCACATAGACTAGCATTATAGTACCAATCAGAGGACGGATACCCCCATGATGTATCTACAACCAAAAATCTAGTGTCTTAACTATGGCACAGTAATATAAAAAAAAGCTTGACACTCTTTGCTCAAAACCTAATTCAAAAGTTGAAAAGATAAAAATTAAACCAAAAATATAATAATAATAAAAATAAAATTGGACTCTTTTCAAATAAAATGTAGAAAAAAATTGTTATAATTAAGAATTTGAAATAAACTCAAAATACGAGTAAAACTGTGTCCATATATTTTAAGAGCCTATTTTAAGAAAATAATTTTATAATAAAAACAATTAATAATAAAAATAGGAAGCCAAATTACTATACCTTGGTTAAAAAAATATTAAATTGGAAAATAGGAAAATAGGAAGAAATTACGAAATTAACAATAAATAGGATTTAACAATTTTATTAAAGGGAACTTTGCTTTTAATTCGCTAAACACTCAATTAATTTTGAAAAATTTTTTTATAACGAATTTTTCACATTTATGGTATTTAATTTTGTTATTTACTAAAAATTTTACAACAAAACAAAATTAGAAATATTATTTTATACTTTTTTTTAGCGATTAATTAAATTTTTTAATATTGTAAAAAATTTCAATTTGTCTTTAAAACTGTGAGTAACGATTTTGAAAATTGTACTTTTCGACTAAAACTTAGAATATTATGTATATTTAAAATTACTAAGAAATTATTTAAAAACAAAGTTGTACTAAATAAACGAAAACTCATAATAAATTTTGCTGATTTAGTCTTAAAATTATGCGAAGCATAATATTTCAAATCAAAAATGCTTAAAGAACCTATTTTATTTTTCGCTTTATTTTTCGAAAAATGATGAGAAATGGTAAGAAATAGAGAGATGACATAGTTTTAATAACAAAACGGGCAATATCTAACACTTACGAGAGAGAACACGCTCATAAAACGATTATAGTCTGTTTCAGACTGTGAAATGGGACTAAATTTTATGTACAAGATGCAGCAAAATTAATCACCCTGTCGTAAGATTTAATAGCTTTTTCAAATGGCGTTTGTGTTGACAGGCATTATTGCAACATTTTGTTTTTTAAAATTCCCATTGTTTTATTTAAAATAATGGGATATGTGAATATTGTAAAATGTGTGAAAATATTTTTTAAAAGTTTCCAAGTCTACTGATGATTACGGGGTAGCTCCTATGAAATGTCAACATAGAGGCAGCTAGGAAGTATAAAAAAGCTGTATATACAGTATCGGACAAAACCTAAGCACCGCCTCAGCATATTTTTTTAATAATAATTTGTTTATGAAAATAAAGTTATTAAACAAATTTTTTTTTTATATTTTTATTTATTGATATCCTTATTATTGTAAAACACAAGCTTAAGGAATTCAGAATTTAATAAAAAAAAAGTTAAAATTCAACAATCATTTTAAGTCACAATTATAAGCGGACTAAACTAAAGCACCCCTTAAGGTCGGGGAACATAGAATCCGTTGTACGTTATACGTTGCCGTTTTCAACTGACAACTAAATTAAAATACATGTAGTCTTATGGGCATTGTTACATTCCGTACTTCTCCGTCAACGCAAAATATTAAAGTTGAGCAACATTTTATGTACGTTGAGAACTTTGACAACTGTTTGGTAATATATTTTGTATATTTGGATTTAGTTTTTCGTTCAAAAATAAAATACATAAATTAAAAACAAATTGTGCTAGATTTTCTGTGCTGTGTCTGAAAAGTAAATCAAAAGATTTTAATCAAATTAGAGCAAAATGCAGCTGATTTTATATCCGTTAACAAAGTACTGATTGTGTGATTGTGTTCGTATACGTTAATGTCAATTGAAAATGGAGATGTATAAGGTATGACGGATTCTACGTCCCCGGCCTTTACTATTGTGTTTGAAAATTTTACTACGCTACTGTGACATTACTGTTTTAGGTAACGGTACACTCAAAAAATGCAGCAGCTATTACGCTACAATGTTAAGAAGAAGAATTTGTTAGAATTTATGCGAAAATTGAAAGTTTTCGTTGAGATAAGAGTAATGGCACGCAATAAGTACTCAAATGAATTTAAAATTAGAATTCTTGATTATTGCAGAGCCAGCTTATCATGACATCAATTGAGTGCAAATTATTCAATCAACAGATCAATTATTTCTAGGCTAATTGAAAAGTTTTTGCAGACTGTAGTGCGATTCACTATGCTATTTAAGCCCTAATTATTTCGGTTAAAATTATTAACCACAAAATTAACCTTTTTCCTATTCACAAGTACTTTAAACACCATATACTGGGGTTTAAAGTCAGCTGTTTGAGGCAGCTGTTATATTTAACCACATAAATAGGTGTTAATTAACACCCCAATTTTTTGTGGGTTTAAAAAGTGTTGATATTGTTTACATATTCATTTCATTTAATTTATGTAATAAACTATTTGTCTAATAAAAAAAACAATAAAAGTTAATATTTTTGTATAAAACAATAATTACAAAATTTTTTATTCATTATGTATTTCGTTTTTCTTTAGCAAACTTCTTAAGGAAAGTATTTGTTGATCGATTATAAAATCAAAAATGTTTTGATAGGCAATAACATTATTTTTATGTTAAATGTAATTATGTATGGATGTATGTATGTATGTGCTAAAGCTCTTCATGTTATTTTATTTCCTATCACAAAAATGTTTTTGATTTTATAATTAATCAACAAATACATTCCTTAAGAAGTTTTCTAAAGCAAAACGAAATATTCAATAAAAAACTTTTAATTATTGTTTTATATAGAAAGCATCTCGACCTCACATATTATTTTCAAGATTTTTATACATATGTATTTATATAAAAAGGTCAAAGTTACAAAAGATGAAGAAAACATATAAAAAAAAGAGATTCAGTACAATAGCTAATAAAAATGAAATGGAGAGTTGCCACGTTATAACAATCTGAACGTGAAGAAAAATAAACCCCTCTACGGTGGCTAAATATAGTTAGTGAATAACGTTGGGGTTAGTGCAAACAATAAAATGTGTGGTTAAAGTTAACACTTCTAATTGGGGTGTAAAGTTAGTGAATTGCACTACTGGTCGCACATCACCCAGTCATTCTGCAGAAAGGCTACGTAAAACTTCACGACATAAAGACTCCTTAATTAAAAGAAGAATCCAAAATGGTCCTACAGCATTTTCCAGTTACATACGAAACCGTTTAGATTTAAATATTAGCGAACGAACGATTCGCAGAAGGGCGGTAGAGGCCGGATTATTCAGCAAAAAAACCGTTTATATCATCAAAAAATAAAAGAGCCCGACTCGGATTCGCCAAAGCCCATCTCGACTGGAGTGTCCAAAAATGGAGGACTGTTCTGTTTTCTGACGAATCCAAGTTTAATTTAAAGGACTCAGATGGCATAAGGCGTGTACGCAGACCAAATAAGAAACAGTTGAATCCTAAATATTGCAAAGGCACTGTAAAACATGGAGGCGGCAACATATGAAATGTCGACATAGAGCCAGCTAGGAAGTATAAAAAAGCTGTATACACATATGTATGTTTTAACATATGAGGAAAATGAGGCTTAAGGCCTCATTAGTTTGTACTTTCTGTTGCCGTTCTGTGACGTTCATTTCTGTAGCAAATATTTTACAATTACTTTTTCCGTGAAAATATTCAGCTGTTTTTTACAGTAGCGCATAAATATAAAAAAAAAAAACATTGGAATGAAGAATGAAATATGTACACATGTAAATATTATTTTATATGAAAAACCAAAAAAAAAAAGAAACAGCTCACTTCTTTCTCACAATCTGCAGACTTTATGACACTTCTTATACAAAATATAATTTTTTTCTCGGTAAAATAATATTCTTTTGATCATTCATAATTGCTTAAGTGATAAAAATGTATTAACTTTTAAAAATCTTTAATTGAGGCAAATTTTTATAGCTTTTGACAAAAAAAAATAAAATTAAAAACATAAAAAGTTAATGTTTCCATACCTGAAGAAAGTAAAACATACACATATCTGGCTGTTACTTAACGTTGAATTCTTTTTTCCACAGATTAGTCCATATTGATTAATTTATATTGAACAGAAACAAAACAGCTGAGTAAGAACGGAAAAGAACGTACAAACTAATTCTGCGTTTAGAATTTGTCGAGTTAGTTAGTCTCACGTAGAAAGGCCCTAACTCGCATTTTCCCTGAATTGAGCTCTTTTAGGGATTTTACTACGTTTCACACAACTACACAGTGTCACAAAGATTTAATTATATAATTTCATACATATCACTCTTACAAGCAATTGAGCCAAAAAAGTTACTTTTAGATGTACCGATTTATACAGTTTCCATTACGATTTTTCCTTCTCCTGTAAAATTGCAATTATTTTTGTTAGGGCCTTTCTACATGAGACCAACGATATGCAACAATTTTGGCCCATATTTAATGTTCCTACTTGCCCCAACTAAAACAAATATTTCATTCAAATTTTTTTTGTACAAATATGCTTAAAAATAACATATACAAAGTATTCAGAATTGGTAGAAAATATCTTAATATCTGCTCATTTAAACGAGTATCTAGTACATTCTAGTCAAATTGAAATATTTTAAATGTGTAAAATAAAATCTCCTTGTTACAGACAGTACCGAGTTTGGCTTAAAGTTTGATTGCAAAATCATTTCTCAACATGTTTTGTAAATAAATCGACGGCGACGTGTAAACGTGTAGAGGAGAAATGTTTTAATTTTTATGCACATTTAATTGAATGGTGTAGTAATTAAAAATAAAAATGATGCATTCAGTTTCTATTGAATACTATACTGTTGCTAAGGTTAACTCCATAATTGTGAGCGCTAAATAACTAAGAAAAAAAAATAAATAATAATAAAAACATGTTTAAAAAAATCATTATAGAGAACGAAGTGGGATTCTAATTGTTTATACATTTAACTAAATGGCAAAAAAACAAAAAATCCAACTATTTTGATACGAATAAATAAATACGAATAAATTTATGTGTGTGTGTGCGCTTGTTAAAAGTGTTTGTAGACATGCATAGCGATATACGTATGTACATATGTACTCGTATGATGTACTTGTTTTAAGGACTTTAGCCTTCAGTTTTAATAAAATCTGCATATTATGCTTCTTGAAATTTCGAATAGTGCTTAATACTTTACTAACTAACGTAATACACACATTTTTTTTAACAGCAACACTATTCATGTAAAAAATGTGCATGTTTTGTGTGCATCAGAATCTAAAAACACCCTGAGTTAGAAATTTTGCGATATTTTTTTTAAGTGCATATTTTACGTGTTACAGCATTTTCAACCGTTTCCCAATTAGTATTTTTATTTTTGCTGCCTGGCATAAAAAGAAGCAATTCCGCTCCTCTATCACAACTACTGGGCAGAATGCCTGCAACCTGCAACGCCAATGTACCAAAGTGTCAGTTTTTTTATTAGTGGTCGAAAAAACTTAAAACTGCATCAAGACAAATCCTTTTTATTAAAAATATTATTTGTTTCTTATCCATTATTTGCTTATAAAAAAAAAAACAATGGAATAAATATATCTGTGTATTTTAAAATTAAATTGTTATTAAATCGGTTGTTGTTCTTTTATCAAAATCAAGTCATTGACATTTATAAATAAATTCCTATTGTTTCTTCTCGTGCGTTTACTAACAAAGAATATTTTGCCACAAAGGGAATAAAGTTGTACTGCATTGCAAGCAGCTTCCGTTCATTGTTGCGTTAAAGCGATTTTGATTTTTTCTTATTTGTTGCGAAATGTGAATCACGAGCAAATATATACGCATATGTATTAATAATACATACAGTATCGGAAAAAACTAAGCATTACGTTAAATGTTCCGCAAAACATATTAGAGTTATTCACAATATTGTGCAAATTGCCTGGCATTATGTCATTTGCAAAATGGACCAGAATATTTTTACGCTACACCAGTGCTGGCCACACACACATATCTCAAAGGCTCTACGCTTGAATAGGTTAGGTAGGCAGGCCGCTGGATACCCGATACCCGAAATAATCTAGGTTGTCCAGCTCACTTAGGTCCTGTAGTCGTTCCCTTTATGAATATACGCTTGAATAAATAGCAGCAAAAACAGAGGAATATTTCTGAAAAGCTACGCAGTGAGATCTTACTTCTTTAAAGTCTAAACAGCAACTAATTTGATTACCTTTGTTGAAATCTATATTGTTAGATCGTAAGATCTATATTTTTTGCTGGTTTTTTTGAGATCCTGAAAAAGATTTTGTTTTATTTATTTATTTTTAGTCTAGCACACTGTAATTTTTATCGGTATCAATATTCGTTAAATGAAAAAATAAAAATTTAATCTAAATTACATCGAATAAAACTTTAGAAATCTTATCTCGAATATAATTCGCCTTTAGTTTAAACTTGTGATAATTGGAGATAAGCAACTAACAATACAGTGGAACCGTTTATTGTACTACTTTTGTACATCATACCTTAAGAATAATTGATTGAATAAGTTAATTCAATACAGCCGACATTTTGTTTTTAATAATTTAAACAAATTGTTTACAACTTTATTTGAAAACTCCAAAAGTATTTTAACAAATTCATCTAATTTTCAACAATCTAAAAGAATGATCATACGATTTTATTGATGTCGTTCTGAATCTGCAACGCAGGTTTATCTAAATAAAAATAAGGTTAGCTTTTGGCATGAGGAAAACAAGTTCCACTACGACATACAATAGCAAAAAAACATTTTCCAGGACCCACATTTCAATCTGAATTTTGAAATAAATTCCCATATTTTTCACACATATTTTCTCTATCGGCAAATAATAGCAAACTGTCATTTTCATTAAATAATATTCAAATTTTCATTAATAAATAAAGTTGATTTAACATAAACAATAATAAGGTTTTAATAACTTCCAAAAATTATTTACAACTTTATTTGAAGACTGCAGAAAAAATTTAACTTGGCGACAAATTGATCAAATTTAAAAACAAATCTAAAGAACTATCGTACCTCTTTATTGATGTCGATCTGAATCTACAACGTAGAGTTGTCAGATAGATATCGTCTTTTTTTTTTTTTTTTAATTGTGCATTTTTTTATTTAAAAGCGATTATGACTTATTTAGTTTTCATTTAATCGAATTCGTATGGTTTTGTTTTAAAATATCATTAATATATCATCAAATGTTTCTGAATAAAAATTTGTTATTATCTACGAAAGTAAGCACATACAAACAAGGTGGGCCAAAAGAAGTCATCCCATGTTTAAGTTGTTTGTTTTTTTATATGTATGTTTAGCTGGTGAGACCTAACTTTCTTACGATGCTTTTTTTTCGATATGATATCGGCCAAATGGACGCCACCACAATCTCAAGGACGAAGTGGACAATTTTTGATCATGTATCCTCCGTTTGCAACATTCCTTACGGAGTCTCTTTTAACAGCTTGCTAAAAATTTGTACTCTGACTTTTTTGCATAAGGTCGTACACACTCAAACACTTAAATATATATTTCATAAAATAGGTTTTTCTAGCAACAACGAAACCGAAACATTGTAATACCTCGATATCAATGCCTAAAGTCTGAATGGCAATTTTTTGTACATGCCGCTCGTTTTTGGAACAATCTTCCTCTAGGTTAGGTTTAAGAGGCTGCCAGCTATTGAAAAGCCAGCACAGTTGGGTCCAATTTTGCCTGGGTGTGATATGTATCTCAGCAGACCTACATTACACTAGTTTAGAACCAACCCTCTGATCGGATAATGAAGTCCAAACCATTTACGTCATATTCCGATTCCTCCGCCAAATCGTGCAGCATCGGTCTACCTAGATATAAAGCCCTTTCATAGGAAAGAGCTGGACACCGACAAAGGTCAACAACAACTTTCTCTCCTTCCTCCTGGTCTCAACAACTTCTACAGAAGTCATTAAATGGAAGATTTAACCTCCTCGCATGCGATCCTATGTGAAATTGACCCAACCTCCGTTGGGGCATTCCTCTAGGGATAATAGTTCTCTTGTTATCACATTTGGGCCATGTCAGCCTTGATATTCGACAGGTGACCTAGACCATCTCGCTTGGGCGCTCGCAGACGACGCTGTACTTGTTTTTTATAGCTCCTAAGCGAGATTTCATCGAACCCATCTATATCCCTTTATTGTACCTGGACACCGACCTTTGCCAGTTCGCCTGCTACAACATTAACCCATCTATATCCCTTTATTGTACCTGGACACCGACCTTTGTCAGTTCGCCTGCTACAACATTAAAAGGCACTTCACTGTGCCCTCGTACCCAAAAAAGCTCCAGGTTCGAATGTCTCATTTCGTTTAGAGATATCCGGCATTCACGAATCAACCTGGACGTCGTATAGACCCCAGCTAATGGATACTGTGCTAGTGCAGCCTTACTCTCAGTACAAATTCGGATATCCTACCCTTATACCCTGTAGTACCTTAACCAGTTAACTACCCTCATAATGGCCGTATTTTAGGTCTGTGCTACGCTACACTCAATTTGCAGCTTGGGTCTGATCCTCCTCCAACTCCCGAGTTCGACTTGGATCCATCCGCAAAAATCGCAAGCATATTCTCTCGACGACCTATACCGACTAATTCCAAGACCGTACCTGATAAAGTTACATCAAATATCCTGTCGGACAGTGGAGCCGGTGAGCACCAATCAATATTCTCCAGAAAGTTCACTATTCTTTGTATTATTGAGGCATGACCATATCTGTATATGTCATATCACCTCCTTCCACGTCCCGCTTGACCACAGCCTGATAGCCGAATAATATTTCTTTCACCATGAAATCAGCCAGCAGCCAGTTCAGCATAGTGAAAAGTGCTTTCGATGGCGTAGTGCAAGAAGCATCTGTCACCAGCAAAGCAGCGGTAAGTATTATCTTTTCTACGATTTTGCAATAGATGATTTTCTCCACACGAGCGCCCCATACGTTAGAATGTGCTTAACAATCCCTTCGAATAGCCAGCAGGAATTCTAACGATTTATTCCCCAGGTCTTCCCAATGGCCCTTTTGCACAAGAATAAGGCGATAGAGAGCCTTCACACAACTTAATAGCAATGTCAATAGTTCGGAAACATTTTTATTTGCATCCATTCAATAATTCTTTTTTATTTTTGTTTTTGATTTTATTAACAATGTCATATTTTAAAGTTTTATTTTGTTTATTTTTTATTACATTGTTTATTCAACGCATATTTTTCATGTAACGTTATGCGTTCATGTACTTTAAATACGTGTGTAAAACTTAGGGCCTTGTTGTACAGGAAACGAAAATAAACATATAAAAATAAAATTGATAACAATAGAAAAATGAATAGATAGATTATATATTATAGATGAATTGACTCATTGGCTCTTTGTGTTTGGGTGTAGCATGTTTAAGCATATGAGGAATATTTCGCTAAGAATGAAGAAATTAACAGTATGCAAAAACGTTATTATTTTGATTCCCTTTTCGATACAAGTAATTGCATTAAAATACACTATACATTCGTGTATTATATACTGTAAAAACAATTTTAATTAAGTGTTTTTTTGCAAAAAATAAAAATAATAAAAAAAGGAAAACGTCACACACAAGTCTAAGCTAAAGATGATTGATGTTATAAAGTTGAATTTTCACAGATAGGAAAATTTCTGCAGAGAATGTATGCATATATAAGACATACATACTCGTACGTTTATAATCATGTGTAGTCTGCTTATTTAATATAAACTTTCCTTTTTTCCGCAAGCAAAAGATTAAGATTAGAAAAATAAATTGACCTTAAAAGCGAGTATTATTATTATTTTCTAGAAAACTACTTTTTAGTTTTAAAATATCAATATAAAAAGTGACTATTCTTTGGACGGGTTTACTTAACGAATGATTATTAAAGTGTATCCTTCTATATCAGACAACAGTGTTGTCCTTCTTGTCTGATTAACCTTGAACTATGTTACTCAGAACTGCGCCGCATAAGTATCTGTTTTAACAGCATTTGGTTCCAGCAAGATGAAGCAACTGCACACGTAGCCTGATCGAAAACAAACCCAACTAAACTATCACGGTTAGCTGAACTGACCAAGCAAAAGGCGTAGAAAACGAAACGCAAGGAATTTGGCGAAATTGAAGCAATCCCGGCTTCTGGCCGCAGTCAATAATTTTCTGATCAGGTATCGCATATACTTGCATGAGCATGCAGATCGAGTCATCCAACTCCAATAACTACGTTGGGTATTGTACGAGTTAGCAGACATATCGAAATGTAGGGTTTACAGAATGAATCATTTTATTCGGTTTTCGGGTTGGTTTGTGTCTGAACTGTTGAAGGATATGTAGATCTCACAGGCTGCATATCTACGTCAAGCAACACAATAAAACCAAGAAAGCACCCAAGTGGACTGCCTTTTTTTATGAAACTAGCAGCCTGTACAACCTATATCTATCCTCAATCCAAATACGACATTTCTACTTATTTACATACGCTGGTCTTTGCGATAGTTGGCAGCTTGTTCAACCTAATCTAATCTAACTTAGTTTTCTTGTATTTTATTTTCATTTTTGCACTTTTTTACCAAACATATGCCGTAAATAAATGTAGCAAACATTAATAGCTAAAACGACTAGTCGTACATGTACGTTTACACGGAATACACAGTATTTTCATATTAAAAAATTGTCATAGTACTTTTAAAAAAAAGAGAACAAAAATATGCTGCAAGTACTTTTCTCGTTAACACTAGTGGTACACAAATAAAATCAAACTGCAGTGGAAAAGTGTTATAAAAACACTGATGACTACAGTTCTGCAACATTTACAAGATCAAGATCAACATGCAATATTCTTCACTTATAATTGGTAGGGTTTGTAAATGTTGTAACACCTTTAGTTTATACGGAAAATTCTGCTGTTGCAAACTTAAAAGTATAAGCTCTTCACTTCAATATTACTGCCATAACTGAATTTTAAGCATTAAATTTATGAACTTACCCCCATGATGTTGAATCTGAAGCTGTGGTGTCGAACTTCTTGCAATTGATGCTTCAATTGGCATTATAGCACCGCCAGAGACTGGCATAAGATGGGAAGTTTGTTGATGCAGAATTTGTTCAGCAGTTGTAGCCTGCAGTGGTATTGGAGGGGGGCCTGTAGCTGATAGCATTTGGATGGGAGAAACCATTTGTATGGGTGCTGTGGACTGAGTGACACATTCAGACAATTCTTCTTCCATCTGAAAATAAACGTTCAATTAGAATGTAGCCATTTCTGAGATTTATTTATTTATTTTCCACAGAACAAACAAGAGTCTTGTGAAATTTTATATGAAAAGTACTCAAATTGTTGAGTGATATCTATACAAATATTTCAGACAAGTCAATATTGTTTGTGTTGTGGAAACACTATATATAAAAAAGAAATTTTATACGGAAAGCTCTAAATTTTTGGGGTGAATGCTATGCAAATTTTTCAGACAAAACGCTTGTTCGTGTTGTGGAAACAACACAAGGACTACCGCAAGTATTGAAATGGTTGAAAGCAGATTACGTGAAAATCTGCGTCTTTCAATAGGGAAAAAAGCAGCCACTGGGACTGCCGATCATTCATTACATTTTACAAAAGGATCTGAAGCATTATAAAATTCAAATCGTACAGGAACTGAAAGGAAGTGACTTTGATTTACACAAACATTTTTGAGAAGAAATGTTGAAACGTTTCCGCAATGTACGAGTAAATCTTCATGTAAAGAGTAACTTTCGTAATTCGAAACTAATTATTGCTGCAGAAAATCTGCAAGAAGTTTTACTAGATTTATTAAAAGTTTAAACTCTTACTATAACTATTCTAAGTATGTATGTACAATATGCGTTAGCTAACCTGACAAAGACGTAACAAATGTGCAATAAAATAATCTAATTATGAAGGGAGAAATTCTGCGTGTATAGTCTAAATAGCTAACCAGTGCGCACGAATCACAAAACTCTCTGGAAGCCAAACAACAACAAGCCTGACCGCACTGAAAAAATAATTACGATGACGCAAGTGCTGTTCTTCAGCCCAGAGCTGTTTTTAATTTTTTAATTGCAATAACAACTCTTACCTGATTTACACTCTGTTGGGGGTGTATTACTTGCATTGGACCCATTTGGGGATCATCATAAATTTGCATAACACCCAATTGCTGCGTCATTTGATCATACAACGGTGGATAGTTGGGACTCAACATACTAGGTGTGTCATTAGCTGAACCTATTGAAGGAGCATTATGATTCAAGTCATCGGAAGCTGCTGCATGCATTTCTCCAGGACTCATGCCGTACTCATCGGAATAAATAGGCTGTTCATGCCAAATCATGGGAGCTCCCTCACCGGTTGTGGATCGTTCTTCACCAACGCCCATTTCTTCTCCATATTGGTACTCCGGTTGATTAATAACGGACGGCAGATAGTATCCACAATTGTATATGTGTGGGGCATTATACACTGGCACTGCTGAAAAATATATTGGTGCGCCAGTAGCTTGTTGAGCAGCAGCACTTTGACCTGGATGGATTACATGTTGTTGTGGTGTGAAGAACGTTTGGTAATGATATTGTGGTCCGTGAGTAGCATATTGTGGATGTTGCACATACGATGCGGGCAAAGCAGACATCATTTGTTGTGCATCAGTTTGCTGTTGTGGTTGTTGCTGCTGAATTTCCTGTTGATTAGATGGTCCTGGCTGTTGGCGAGCTGGACTTCCCTCCGATTGAGAATGTCGTTGCATATTGTATTCTCCACGTCTTGAACCGCTGGTACCACCTCGTCCGCGACCTCGGCGAGAACCCCGTGTGCCACTAATGACATTGGCATTTGGACTGATTACCGGCCCAGTTAAGGCATTTGGAGTCGGCAATGTAACGGGCATAGGACCCATTTGCTGAATTACTGGAGCACCCTAAAAATACATTAAAAGTAAAGTTCTGTCATAAGAAAAAAAATAAAGAAACGCTGTATGCAAAAATTATTTATGCCCCACTCGTAAGTCAAACACGAATTTGTTAAATTTTATACTCGCAAATAAAAATTTTTGATGCGTAACAACTTTACTCGCAAAACGAGTTTTATATTTGATTATTCAAATTTTAGTTCTTTTTCTGACAAATAAAAAACCAAGCAAGACTGCATCTCGCAATGGTATACAATTTTGTATTATGTTTCCAGGCGGGATTGAAAGAAGCTAATTAGTAAAGCCAACAAAACATAGCAAGTGGGGTATTGCGAATAAAAAGTTGATAAAAACTGAAAGTTTCATTTTCACGTTATAATATGTAGTCATGAGAAATATTTTACCTGTTCTGGTGGTAAATCTCCATGCATATAATGTTGGCCACCACTTGGATGTACCCACGTTCCATGTGGTACAGAATGCGGCCAACCATGTAAATTTACGTTAGCAGTCACATTATTCACATACACATTACTTGGTATAGCAGCTGGTATCATTGTTTGGTACATGGCACCCGGTTGATGATGGGGTTGAGGATGGTGATGGGCTGGAATACCATGCGCTGGTACGTAAACATTTGTAGGCTGCAACTGGGGAGTAAAAATTTGACCGCCTGCGGCATGTTGTTGTTGTTGTGATTGATAATTATTATTGGAGTTATTATTATTTGGATGTTGCTGTACAGCAACAGTTTGCGTTTGATTGTTATTAGTTGAAGGATTTGTTGTTGGTATATTGGCATTTGAATTATTGTTTATGATGTTATGATTAGAGCTTGAAGTCGTTGCAGATTGTTGTTGCTGCTGTTGGTGATTTACAGTTTGCTGCTGCTGATGTTGTGCAGCAACAACTGGTTGCGTATGCTGCGTCATAATTCAATACCGCGCACGCACGTTATGATTGGTAGAATTGTTTTACTTTTATCTGTAATACCTTTTTGCCAATCTAAGTTCTTTAGGAAGAAATAAAGTTTGGAATTTTCGATTAAAAGTGTGAAAATTACAGAAAGGGATGTGTAATTAAATTTTAGATAAAACCAACATTGAAAAATAGGTGTTTTTTGTATTTTCTAGCTGTCAAAATTTCATAGGTGCTAGCCAAGTCATCATTAGACTTGAAAACTTTTGAAAAACATGCTAAAACATTTAACGATATGTTCAAAAATCTTTAAAAAGAGAATGAGCATTAAAAAGAGGAATGTTGCGAACATACTTTTCAAACAGACTTTAAAAACAACTTAATCTCGCCTTTTCTTAAGTTTTTTTTATACAATGAGCAACCAATGATAGATAGGGTATTAGGAAGAGTAGCTTTTAAAGTGCATGTAATACATCTTTTGCGTGTCGCAAAATTCATCTTTTTTTTTAATAATTTTTTTTTTTTTTTAATTTTAATTTTTTATATAAACAAAATAAACTTAATGCCAAGAATCATTTTGTGAAATTGGTTTTCAACAGTTTGTGTGCATTCATCAGTTGTGTTCATTAATGAATAACCGGATCATTTTAAGCTGAATGTCCATAACACGCGTTCTAAGCGTCTGTGAAAAACGTCGAATTAATGTAATTTTATGTGACAGTTACACAGCACAAAGATGAGGACGCGGTAAACGCGTACGATGCCAAAATTAGGTTTACTTTCTACTTTTGCACGCGTCATAAGCTTTATCAAAACTATCAGTTGTTTTTGATAGCAGCAGATCGCAATTCATTATATTTTTTCAAAGTTATCGCCAAGAATATTTGTGCCGTGGATCGTTATTTTGTTTTTGTGTAAAAAAAATGCTATTATTTAAAAAATACTTCAACCGCAACAAAAAACTTATCGCATGAAAAGCGTTGCATGTAACTTAGAGTTTAGAAAAGTGTAGAACGCGTAGAAAATTTGAAACGCGTAACGCATACAACGCGTGGTATGGACTTTCAGCTTTAGTTTTGGTGCCGTGCCTTTCGTTTGGAATCACCAAGTGTACGAAATGAACGAACGGATCAGTCTTTTATAATTGAACTAGTGACCGGTCACTAAAATTAACGACGCGGCGCAGCTCTAATGGAGTTTATTTACTATTGTAAGGTTAGAACGGATGCAAAAGAAAATGCTCGTTCTTTACCATTTGAAGGGTATTATTAGAACATGTTTCTTACTAAATTCTTAGTAATTTATTTCAAAGATTGGAATATATAGTTTCAACACGCTGCCAGAGAGTGAAAAGCCAGCCCACTTGGCCGTTGTTAAGATATATAGCTAAATGTTTGGAAATATCTACCAAATGTTTCCAAGTCTACTAATGATTAGGGTAGCTATATATAGACAACTAGGAAACACAAAGAACAAATCGTTTGTATTTTTTTTATAGAGATTAATTTTGCTTTAGAACCACTCTTATTAGGTAACGTTCTAAAACATGTATTTAATAATAATTTTTTTCACTGCTCTAATCTCGCAAGACTTGCCGACAATTATGCGAATAATGTGGGTTTCACGACAAAAAATAGTCAATTATGGACGCATATCTAAGCAAGACTTAAAACAAAACAAAACTGTTTTGTTAAAAAAATTTTTTCAAAACTTCAAAAATATTTCATCTTTTGAACTACTGTTACACCTCTGTTCGCAAGTACGCCCTTTAAAGCAACCTTGGTACAAAAAATAGTTTGCCGGCAAATTTGTCTCAAATAATCTTAATTCGCCGCAGCATCAAATATGAAAATAAACAGAAGAAAAACAAACTTAAACAAGAAACATAAACAATAATTCCCAAAAAAAAATAAATTTTTTAACGAAATAAAATTCTTGTTTAAAAATAATAATTGATTCGGAGAAACTGAATATTAGAGGAACTCAGTAAAGTATAAAATTATTTTATAAAAAACAGCAAGTAGTGAATTAATGAATGGCAATTTTGTCGCAAGATATTTGCATAAGCATACATTAGCATATTTTTGACCCATGAATATGGACGATATCATCGGTCAAATGTGCGTTAGCATTTTGCTTGTGTATGTAAATAAAAAGCAAATATTTGCCATTGCCTCTCATTGAAGTTCTTTTTAACAACCGGCCGGTTCAACTTCCCTAACCTCATTTCTTAAAATGGGAATTCGCTTACGTATTGTAAGATTTTATATGTAATTAGAAGAACAATCGGCATATCACACACTAAATCACTAAGAACAAAGGAAAAGATAACTTGAATTATATAGCTAAATATAATGGCTGTATATTAAGAAAATACTATTATTAGATGAATTTGGGCTTACCTTGCAATTTTCTTAGAACAGAATAGATTTCCCTTAATTACTTCCGTGTTTGCCTGAAATGAGTTGTAAACAATTCATTTATTAATTTGTATGTGTTAAATGTTTGCCAAAATACACAAAAATTTCTTTGGTCAAATTGGCTTTCTATAACAAGGCGTGAAGCAACAAATTAAACCACCGCATAGGAATTTTGAACAACATTTCTCTTGGTGGTCAACTTTCTTTGACGTGTGATATCAGCAAATTTGTTCGTCCTCTTTCTACGCACCACCATTAAGCAAAACTTTTATTTATACAACACACACACTTTACTAAAACTTTTTACCAAAAATCACTTGCCATGGAATAGTCGTAAGTATTTAACATTGTCTATGCAAATTTATTTATTAATCCACAAAATAAGTAAATTATATTCTATAGAAAATGCTGTTTTAAAGCCTTTTTTAGATGTTTTCAAATTGTTTCCGAATCGAAAAAATTACCTCAATTTCTTTGTCTTTTCGTTTTCAGTAAACAAACTTAACAATTTTCCAAAGTTAAAAGAAGTCAAACAAAAATACAACAAAATTTGCAATTGTTAACCTTTTGTTAAAATAATTTTTAATGGTTTACACAGTATTTTGGTAAATTTTCTTAAAAATTCTGCAGAAAGTTCACGTTGCGACCGACATTTAATTATAAGTGCGGCGAAATGAATATAAAATTACAAATTTCAGTTGATAGTATACGAGAGTGAGTAAAACAGCTAGTGAAATAGTGTGTCGGCATGTGATGAGAGCGAATGGAATAGCGCTATTAGAGTCTGACATTTTTTACTTTTCATACACAGATGGCAGTAAAAATTATTTTGCTGACGAAAATATTTAGTGCTGCCACACCTTTCTTATAAGCAGCAAGTGCCGACAGGTGAATACAGCGAAACTGGTAAGTGATGAACTTCAATTACGAAAACGATTCGTGTTTAAAAACCGAAAAGGAAGCAAAAAAATAGTGGGGTTTCCACGGGCTAATTATGGTCAGTGCAAAAACGAATAATATAAAACTATTCATTTTATTCTTTCACCCAACGTTTCGCTCGTTTTTTACAAACTTCTTCAGGGGTATACTTTTTTTTTATTTATTTATTTAGTAACTATACTATACTTTTTTTTATTATAGAATGAATTTTTGTGTAGGTTTTCGTTGATTAAATTAATAACAAACAGATATTTTTGAAACTATTTCAATACTTTTTGTAAGTAAAAGTGTTTTACATGAAGACTTGTCACCCAGAGTTTTAGTTAAATGTGGGTAAATCCAGAAAAAGGTCCACCAGAGCCAAAATATTAAAACATATTGAAAACAATTTTTTTTAAATAGTGTAACAAGAGAAACATCGATATTTTATTAATTAAATCAATTTAGCCATAATTTTGTTCAAATTAGATAAATAATCAGACGGTTATAAATAATCATTTCTGACAATAATTTTTTGCACGTTTCTTTTTATATTATAAAAATTCTGGGTATCCAAAAACTGCTTCCATTTTGAATGATGGTGATAAAATAAAAGCATCGAGAACTACATATTCACGCAAGAAAACATTATAATTTAATGGCCTTATTCATAAAAAATATTGTATGTTTATTAAACAGTTATTTGACAAATTTCCCATAGAAATAAATAAATATATAAATAATATCTATTTTTTAAGAATAAATTTAGTGAAAATATAGTAATATTTTAATGTTCGAATTATTGTAGAAAAAATGTCACGTATCGATCGAAAATATACAAACACGAGCCATTTTAGTCAAACCATAACATTTTAAAGTAACTTTGTTAGGTAAAATTCTGAAATTAATTGCAAGACGATATTGCGTAAAGTTTCGCTGAAATACTCCTTTCTAAGTGCAGACGCTAAAACTGCTTCCACTTTTGTCACGTTCGACTCACAACTTATTTTTAAAATTTTTGCTTTATTCAAGATTCCATTTGCTATTAACTTTAATAAAAATTACAATATTCGCTATTAGCTACAGTTTAAGATTAAGTCGAACCTGAAAGTACTTTTAGTTTTTTACTTTTTGGTTTTCATCACATACGAATGTCACGTTCAAAACCAGGGATTAACCCATATATGTATGTAAAATTGCGATATCGCCTCGATTAGTGATCATAATAAACAGCGTTTTCGAAACTATAGAATACCTAGCATTTTCAAAATTGCAATAATTATTCCTATGTCAAACGAAACTAAAGCCAATAGATTGCATACGTATAGGACAATTACGCTATTATCAGTAACTGACAAAATTTATGTTCGAAAATAACTGGCGTTCTCAGAATACAACAGAACACTGTATGATAGAATAGAATTAATGATTTTAGAAGAGGTAGTGGAACTGGAAATATTGTGGCGAATATTATTAATTGCATATGCAAGGTCTTAGACCAAGATTTAAAGGGCGCAGCTGCCAGTTTAGGTTAAGTAGGCAGGCCACTGGGTTCACAGTATATCCAGTGTTTCTTCAGCTTACTTGGGTCCTTACTTTGCTGCCTTTATGAATAATAGGTGAAGAGATAGATATGAAAAGGGATATAGTGTTATAGGTATATAGTGTTATAGGCTGGGTATCAATATTCTGAATGTACATAAATGATATAATGAAGCTTGAAATAACTGGTTATATTTTTGTTAATGCGAATGATATTTTGTTGGTTTATCCCTTTAAAGACGAGACAGTTCTTAAAGCAAACTTATATGCAAAGAAATTCTGCTTTAATTGTTGAGTAGGCGAAGTTAAACAAATTTATCATAAATCCTTTCAACTGAAATAGCGAGATTTAAGGTAATATTCCAGAAATTTTAGACTATCAAATATTTGAGTGTTTTTCTACAAAGTAATTTATTCGAAACCTACACATTTGGGAACTTAAATCTAAATTAACGTCCGTAATAGGATTATTACTTAAATTTAAACACACGTTATACGAAATAACCAAACTAATGCTTTATCAAGCATTAACCCAAGACCATATTAATTACTTAGTTTCAATATATGGCAGCAGGAATAATATTGATTTAAAAGCTTTGTAAACGGTTCAAAATAAAGCACTGACATATATCTTAGCTTGCCAGTCAGATATTCTACTTTATGCTTGTACAGAAATATTGTCAAACGAATTTTGCCTATTAGTGAGTTGTACAAATATCAATTTCTATTATTCGTATTTAAATTGAGATTTATAGATGAAACCACAAAACAAACAGTTAAATGTGGTGCGAGTTTGCTGTTTAAGACATTACTTTAAAATTTAAAAATTATTAATGTAGTCTCCAAATTGAAAATTTATTGTAAAGAATATTTGTTTTTAAACCTTGAAATAGTTTTAAATTAATTTATTGAATCAGAAAAAAAATTATTATTAATATTATTTTTTTTTTTTTTTTTTTTAATTTATAATTTTTATCACGTTTTTTGTGAAATTATAACTGTTTTAATATATTGTTTTATTTTTTATATGTAATTAAGATAGTACAATTCGTCTAAATAATGTCTACAGAACGCTGAAACTATACAAAATTCTATATTATAATACTGTTAACACAATAAATGGAAAAGCATAAAAAAATTATATATCAGTATGTAACTTAAGTTACAATAAATTAAAATAAAAAGAGCATATATCTGAAAGTTTTTATTACGCAATAAACAAAACAATTTTATAGACTGCCAAAAAAAATAAAGAACAAACTGTAATTAAATTTTATCCTAATATTATTCGACCTTTTACGTTAAATTATTTAAATTTTTGCAGCTTAAGGCCTTGTGTTTTTTTTTTTTGATAAAAAAGTAACGAGTTTTTTATTTTTATTACCATGTTTCGCTAACAGTTTGTTAGCATCGTCTGGAAAAAATTTCAACAAAAATGTTTATAACATTTTAATTTTCCTGGCGATGCTAACAAATTGTTAGCGAAAAAATTTCAACAAAAATTTTTATAACATTTTAATTTTTCTGACGATGCTAAAAAACTGTAAACGAAATATCATAATAAAACTAAAAAAACTAGTTACTTCTTTATACAAAAAAAAAAAAACAACACAAAATCTTAAGCTGCAGAAATTTTAATAATTTGCAAAAACTGTAATTTTAAGATAAAATAAAAAAAAAATAAAATAAATAATAATGGAAAAAGCTGCTACAGCACCATATTTTTAAAATTAAATAGACAAATCAGTCTATGAAAAATATATACATATATAACCGTAATTTCAAGTTATTTTTATAAAATCAATAAACAAAAATTGAAATGGTGTTTGAAAAACTATTATAAGGACAACTCGGCAAATTTATACATGTGTATGTAAGAAAATTGTGTATGTGTTAGTTTCCATCAGCTTTTAAAAAACATTTCTTGTGTATTCGTTATATATGAAACTATTCCATTAAACCTTTGTGACGGAGTGTATTTATGTGATATGTAGATATTAGAATTACTAAAAATTGTAAATTCGGGAAAATGCGAGCTAGGGCCTTTCTACATTACACGAGACCAACCATATGCATGTATGCATATCCATTTTTATGTGAGCCTTGCATTATTTATTAAAAATAACAATACCTACATTACAGACTATAAAACACGTATCTGGTTGAACTTTTTGTTTTATTTATTTTTTATAGTTTTGATTTCCGTGTTGCGAATTGTATCAAAGCGTTTAGAAATTCTTCACTTTCGAAACGTTTAAGAAGTTCTTCGCATTCATATTCAACCGCTTCCATCAAAGCTTTCTTTTCCTCATGGCGCACAAGCCTTTTTGAGATTTCCAAAGATTGTGGAGGCAGTTCAGAAAAATCCCGCAATTTTGGCCATATTACCAAATCTAATTCAGACTTGCTATAGATGCGGGATGCAAAATTAAACTTTAAGGCATCTTGGGCTGTTAATTTTTCACCAAAAAATAATATTTCGGAAGCTTTTGATCGTCCCATGATTTTTGGAAATAAATATGAAGAGCCAGCTTCAGGCACAAGACCCAATTTAACAAATGGGGTAAAGAAATATGCCTTCAAGGTAAAAATTATGTGATGAGATAATTTTATTTTTTTTCATTCTATGTTAAGCTTACTGTTTCAGAACACCAAACTAAATCCGAAAGGCATGCTAAGGTGGCCCCAACTCCTATACAGGGGCCATTAACCAAGGATACAATTATCTTGGGAAAATCGACAAAGGTGCGTATCATATTTTTGAAAATTTCATTGGACTTGCGTATATGGGAATCCAAGTCATTAATATTACTAGATTGTGATAAATCATTGCCAGCTGTGTAATAATCTCCAACACCAGTAAACACCAATAAGGTAATGGAATCATCTGTTGCGGCTTCTTGCAGCACATTTGAAATTTCAATATAGCCTTGAATATTAACACAATTTTTCTTTTTGGGATTGTTAAATTTAACAAGAACTATTTTATTCTGTTTCTCAACTAAAATTTCCTTGTAACCTTGATACATTTTATAATGTTTATATCGGCCAAAACAAAGTTCAATTCGATGGACTCGGAAACAAAAAATGTAAACAACTGGAACCCTAAATAACTGGCTAACGAATTCGCTTAACTGGAAACATTATGTCGAAGCGAATTTATTTCAAAGGTTGCTTTAGTGCGACAGCTGATCATGTTTTCGACGAACAGATGATCGAAATAGCTTTTAAATTTTACGCTGTGGCAACTAATTTGAAGCCACGAAAACGAGGATAAAATTTGGTGAACACTCGTTTAGGGATGCTGACCAAGGCGAATTCATTACAAGGTGAACTTAACAGCACAGGTGATTATTTTTTGCTTCTCGCGTTTTTTCCAACGAGACTATCAAATATTTTTTCTCTTGTTTACAAACTTTTTCGCGCCATTTTAATCTGAAGATTTTTTTGTATGATTTAGTGCAATTTCAAGAAATTTGTGTGAATTTAGAAGTGAAAAACTAATATAATCTGTGATTTTAATTACAGACAATTATAAAAGTTTATATTTAACGTTTATATAAAATTTTTCCCCAGCTGAACAATCTTAGCCGAATTTAAATGTTGACATTCACGATATGTTTTACAATAACAAAATACATAGTACTGAATTCGCCTTTCCGCTTGCATTCACCTGTATAAATTCGCCTTGATGCTGACAACAGACAAATATGAAGAAAACTTCGTCATTTTGCTCAGTTTCTTTCAATCCGTTTGAATATGAAAATTTTTATTAGTATATTCACTTCATGCAGGAAGCCAAAAGGTCAAGGTGCACTATATATATTCTATTAATACCATTGTTCTTATAAATATTTTATTAAAACTATAATAATATTATAAACACAACATATTGTATATTGGTTTACGGCAATACAATATAAATTTTGTACAAAAAAATGAAATTGCATTCTATCCCCGAAATGGCAGAGGGCACATAAAAAGATGAAAAAAAAACGTAACAAAAAATTTTAAAAATGTTCTAAGAAAAAACTTAAAACTAGATTAGCTGGGGATAGATCAGATCAGAAATATAGGATGAGCAACTCAACACAAAAAACAGCATTGATTGCACATTGTACAAGATCGAATCATTTCCCAAAGTTTGAAGATACGACAATTTTAAACAGAGAGAGTAATTATAAACGTAGACTTACGTTAGAGATGTTACAGGTTATTAACACATCAGAGAATAGAAGGATTAATTTTAAGACATATATAAAGAATATAGCCCAAATTTATAAGTATTTAGTTAAAAGTTATGGGTTGTTTGCAATATGTTGTTATATGGGTTTGTTGTTGTTGTTGTTTTGAAGTATATGTATGTGTAAGAAATTAAAATATTTTCTTTTCAATTATATGAAAGGAAAAGAAAATGTTTTTATTTCAAGTTATTTGTTTTTGTTGTTTTTGTTTTTCAAAAATGTTGTAGAAATTTAAAAATTGAAAGTAATATTATTTGGTCTGATGGAGCTATCCGATGGAGACCGAAATATTGCCAGATAACAAAATAAAGAAATTTAAAAAACCAAACCAGACCTTAAGCTCAAAAAATTATATAATATTAAAAATTAAAAAAAGTGTCGAAATTAAGAAATCAAGGCGAATTCATACCAGTTAAAAGCAGGAGCAATAAATACAAAACTACAAAAAGTAAATCTTTTTAAATGTCAAGGGATAAATATAAACACAAAAAGGAATTTAAAAAAATATAATAAAAAAAATTACAATAAGAGACAAACATGTAATTATTTCGTGAAGTTTTTAATTATTTCATGAAAATTAAAGTCTCAGAACATAGAGCTTGGAAAAGTGAAAGTGGCCAGCTAGACTGGGGATGTTTTTGGGTGATATCTGGCGCTCAAAATAGAATACATAATTTAAAAAATTGTTTTAAATTTTTTTTCCAATTTTGTTTTAATTATGCCATTGACATCTGAAATAGATTAAAATTCAAAAAAAAGTTATCAGCTGCGCTGTCAATTTCACCTGTTATGAATTCGCCTTGTAAGAAATAATAGGAATTTTTATCACAGAATATATCTGTGATTTTTATATAGTTGTATTGATATTTATGACGTATGATTGTTATAAACTCTTTGCTTTTCTATCAAAACTGAAAAGTATATTTACTTTTTTATTTTAAAAAACTTGAGCCTTTTTCCCTTCAAAATAACTTTTTGGTGACATCTTTTAAAAAAAAAATAAATTTTTAGAACTTTTTGAAAATGTATATACAAGGATAGCGCTGGCTTGGATCATTATAAAAATATGGCAAGTACCAGCGAATTGATGAGTTCCCTGAATTCGCCTTGGATGCATCCATCCACCTGTTAGTGAATTCGCCTTATTGTTGTGCCGGCAAATTTATTTCAATAAGAGTTTGTTTACATTCCACTCCACTCTGCATTCATTCCAGTAGAATACCTGCTGCAGTTGTAAAACAGCTGATGATAACAAAGAAAAAATTTACATCAGTTCAGTTAGAAAAAAAAAGTTGAAAATTAAGGATCAAAACTTGTTTTTTATTAAAAACAAATTCAGTGCTTTATATATTTTATAAAATGACAGAGTTTTTAGCAGAAAACAATGCCTGTGGCCAAAATCTTTTGCGCATTGTGTCCATGGGTAATTCCATAATTGCAGAAATTTTACGTTTAAAAGATTATATACCAGATATATTTCGGTAAGTGATTTATATTATTTTGGTTTTAATTTACTAAACGTCAATTCCATTCTAGTATGGAAAACAAAGTCGATCAACAGAAGTATCGTGAACTTATAATGGATTTTAGTTATTTAAAAATTGCAGAAGCTCAAGATTTAAGAATCGAACAGAATGCTGAACTGCAAGACTTGGACGATGAAATACGGGAGAACTACTTGGATTTATTGACGCGGTTTTATTTAGCTTTTGAGAGTACACATCAGTATGCTTCAGACTTGCAGCAGTTTATCGATGATCTTAATCGTGGCTATTATATACAGCAAACTTTAGAAAACGTATTACAAGATGAGGAGGGCAAACAATTAATGGTGAGGAATGCTTATTATACTTTTAATTTCCTATATGTACATTAAAAGCTTATATAGGTATATAAAGAATCATATCAATTTTATTTTAACGTGGTCTTAATTATTAAATTTGTATTTTAAAAAATTTTTGTGGATAAATGTGTTTCATAATCAAGCAATAATTAAATGAATTTTTCTTTATTTCTTATTAATCGAGCAAATAAGGCTTTACAAAGTAATGAAACTATAATACAATATGATATTTAATAATTCAGTAATAAAATTTTTCAAGTATCCTTATTACAACACACAGTGGTCGTCGGCATATTTATTTTGCAAAGTAAAGTGAATAATTGCTTTATTAGTTTTTAATCATAAAATTCTAATAACGGTAGGGTTATAATAAAATGTTCTTTCCTCAAATTCTTAAGCACACGTATAAAGAAAATATTTTTAAAATCTTTACTCTTTCTCTTTCCAAAGAGAGAAAAAGTCAACTGGTATACGAATTTGTAAAGGCATATTTTTTTACATTTATATAATTTAATTTTTTGTTTTGTTTTTTGTGCTAAGATTACTTATTAACGTTCGATGAAAGATATATAAAATAATTCTATTACTATTGAGTAAATATGGGAAGAATTTTGGAATTAACTAACACCGTTAGAACTGATATTCTAACCAAATATAATTTTTCCATATAGTTATAATGATCAATATTATACATAAAGGAATTAATTAACTTAACTAATGACAAGTTTTGTGAATACAAGTTGATTTAATTCTCGTTTGGTGCGTAGACATACACATATGTATATATTTTTTTAACGAAAGTAAGTACTATCCATATGTATATTTCAATTGGATTTTTTAAATACTAAGTACTTAGACGAATTGTTTACAATGAGTGTCTGTATGTTTTCAGGCATCTTGGTAGACTGTTCCACAATCTAGAAGAACGTATTAAAAATAAACTTTCAAAATGACTATTATTGATTTTAGGTATTATTATTATAGAATGTCGTTTTGATTTGGGAAACCGGAAATTATTCGAAAGATGGTGTGGTTTCTGTGCTTTTATAATGCGGTATAGAGCTAGCAAAATCTTTAAATTAATGATTTGACAAACAAAAAAAACATTACATAATTTGGAATGAAAAATTAGACACTGATTCTGAAGTCTTGAATCGAAAAATAAAACGTAAAATGCGGTTGTAAATTAGTTGAAAGTTAGTTAATATTTTTTGCTGCAGTGCTGTAGTATATAGTTCTAATAAGCATTTATTAAGGGGCAATATGTCCCAATAGAGCAAATTACTGTATTAGTGAAAATCTTTTGGGATAATATATCTAAATAAAAGTTTTCCACCATTTGCAAATTTTCTTGCTGTAAAGTACGGGGTGGCCGATGATGATGATCATAATAAAAAAAAACGTAATAACTTATTTTCTGTGTAACTAACCTGTTCCATTTTTGTTGTGTTTTATAGATTGATGCAACTTATTTCCATATAAGATTCAATTAACAAATAAACTGAACCCTAGAAACTTCCTGATTTGCTTTGAATTTTGTGAGAAGATCATTCAAATGGTGTCAGAGGATCAAAACATCTTGAACTGCATTTTTATGTCGGTCGAAAATGGAGTAATTTTAACCCATAGATACTCAATCAGATGCAATTACATCCGATTCGCATCACAGTGTGGTGCGCAGTTTCTTCAAAGTTCATTGTCGGACTTTACTTTTTCGCAGAAAACAGTCTTGCTGTTACGGTCAATGAAGACCGTTACTTAATGACATTGAAAGAGTTTTTCTTTTCAGAATTGCGCCGAAAGAGAATTCCTTTCAACACTGTTTGGTTTCAAGAAGATGGGACAACTTATCACATAGCCACGCCGGTTATCACAGAATTGAGGCAAAAATTTTCCCAATAAACTGATTTCAATAAACTCCACATTCCGTTGGCCTCCCAGGTCTCCTCACCACACTGTACCTGATTTTTTTTTTTTTGTGGAAGATGTTTACAAAAAAAAAAGAAACCCAACAAATTAGCAATCCATTCGGACGGTAATTGATACAGTACCCGCTGCAACACTCCAGGCGGTAATGAATAACTTTTTTATAAGATGTCGTACATGTGTCAATCAGGGTGGAGGCCATTTGAATATTATTTTTCTGTTCCAGAACTGAGACGAGCGAAAGGCCTAGAAAATGCTTATCCAAAGTACTTCAAAAATTGAGTTACGTTTATTGGGACACACTAGATATTAAAATACATATAAAAAGTAAAACATAACTTTGCTGGCGAAACGCCTAATTAAAATTCACTTTATTGCGACATAAATTCATTCTTTTAGCCATAACATGAATGCATCCTATTAAAGGCATGCACAAGAAATAACTAAAAGAATATTAAGTTACTGTTAAATTCATAACCCTCGTCACTTGACACCTTTTCTGTCACTGGCCGTTGTCGCGACAATGTGCCTACTAAGTGCAATCAGTTGAAGATACACCTGAGGTACAAATGATATGGGTTTATGCTGCACTGTTATAATTAAATCTAAACACTTAAATCTCGTCACACATGCACATATGTATGCACATACCAAAGGGACAATTTATGGCCTTGAACCATATACGTATGTACATATGTAAAGTCTGATCAGCTTACCTCTAAGCCGTGGGAACCAAATGGGTCCCCAAACATTAATTATATAATATTAATATGAGTCGTCTAGAACTTCTCATAAGTAGTATATAAGTAGACGTAATTTTAGTTTTAAGAACAATTATCATTTTTACTAACTTGAGCAACAATCGCGTTGCTCGTCACTGATTATAAAATATAAAAAAAAACCAATAATTACAAAGATTTCTTATTCTTTAATTATAAACTTTCATCGGTTTTTAATAGAATATGGAATTCAAAACCAAAACAATCAAACTAATTAACCCAAAGAATCACAATCGAGCAAAACCTCGATTTTGATTTTTTTTTTTTTTTTTGCCGTTACGTACTTTTTAATTTTCGACAACAATATACTTGAAAAGTTTTGCTCTCATCGCCCAGTATGATGGAAAAGTACACAAAATTGTTCTTTTAATTGCAGTGCGAATCTTTATATCTGTTTGGTGTAATATTGCTGATATTGGACTTTCATATACCAGGTGTTGTACGTGAACGTCTCCTGATGTCATATTATCGCTATAGCGGTGCCAAATCGCAAAGTGGTAGTAATATTGATGATGTATGCATGCTTTTGCGTTCAACTGGTTTTGTGATTTATAAATCGGACAACATATATGCAACAAAATTAACTAAAGATGCTGTAGTTAATTATCCAGAGTCGTACTTCTCACGCTTCAAATTTGAACAAAATTTCATAGATATGGTTATCGGGCGTCTCAGATGTGATGATATTTATAATCAATTAAGTATTTATCCACATCCTGATCATCGTTCAACTGCCTTGTCTACGCAGGCAGCCATGCTGTATGTTTGCTTGTATTTTTCGCCAAAAATTCTACACTCCCAAATCGCACAAATGAGAGAAATTGTTGATAAATTTTTTTCCGACAACTGGATAATATCAATATACATGGGTGTAACAGTTAATTTAGTTGATGCTTGGGAGCAATTCAAGGCCGCCAAAGCGGCATTGACACCAGTAGTTGAGACCGATACCGTTAAAGGATTTTGTTTGTTGCACAAAGAAAAAATGCAAAAGATTCTAACACAATCGCACGAAATCTTGAGAGATGGCATACTTACAGATTACTTTGTTTTACAAAACATAATGAAAATCATCAATCTGATTCGTCAATGCAATGTCACACTGCGTTGGTATTTTACGCATGCTTCACATACAATTTATGAGATTTGTAAAGGAACAACTTCGCAAAAGGTAGAACAAATAATTAAATTAGTGCGCACAGAATTGGACTATAGCGCAAATGATCTATTCGAACTGTTGCTTAATTGTTCGCAGTTAGAGCTGGTGGTTAAAGAGATTTTACGCACTCTAATGCAAGAAAAAGCACAAAGATGGCATGATTTCAAGAAAGAAGCTTTAGATCGGGTTAATGAATTAAGTGAAGCATTCTCTGGACTACGACCTTTATCGAAAATTGAAAGTAATACGCAATTAAAAGCGTGGTTCGCGGAAATATCCCAAGAAATAGAGAAACTAAATTGTGAAAATGTCAACTTGTCTGGGCGAACTTTAATACAGCTTATACAAGCTTTAGACGAAGTACAAGAGTTTCACAATCTTCAAGCTAACATGCAAGTCAAGCAATATCTTTTAGAAACAAGAGAATATCTGACTAGAATGATACAGGTAAGGTTAAACAAAAACTTTATTAATGATTTAATTCAAATTTGCTACTATTTAAAATAAGTTTTAAATTATTCATAATTTTGAAATATTCTGCCTAGAAGTTCACATTTTATCGTCGCATTTTTTGTTTCTGCTGTTAACAAATTTTAATATCCTGTCACATCACATACAATTTACTGAAAAAAGGACATGTGGGTTTGGTTTTACAGATCCTTTTTTTAAAAGTCTTCGATAGTATCAAAATTGCGTCTGGTGGCAAATTATTTATTTATTTACATTATACCTTACAAAGTATATTTATAAAGTATACAAACTATAGGCGCTGGTTATTAGACCATATGCGCACGTATTGTCCAAAAATTAAAAGAAAGAATAACAGCCTGTTCGACGATATCGAATGAAAATATATGCGAAAGAAAGCTAGTCACTCACATTCGAATCAATTTGGGTTTGTCTATGTCACTATTGTTCGTTCGCATGAACTTATCCTTTGGACATCGGCGAACTGGCTGTAAATATTTATTATGTATACTTATACATATATAGGTAAATGAGAACAAGAAAGTAGGAGAAGAATTCAGTCTTTTAAATTTCATCAATGTTTTCTTTGGTGCAAACAAGAAGTTTTTCCAGTGGTTGATCTGTTTTCGAAATCTGGCATTCAGTGAGCATATGCTTTATAGTTAGATTAACGTTGCAGAGGATACATTTAGGTGGATCGGTCTTTTCATAATAATGTTTAGAGTTGAATAATGCTCTATCAACTCTGGGACGGGCAAGCGTTATACATTGCTCCCTAGATATTTTCTCACTACATTTTGGCCTTTATGCTAGTAAAGGGATTTAGCAAATTCTTTAGGGCATTATATGGTCCCATTAGTGCTTTTGGAAAACAAGGTACCTCAGTAATATCCGGTAAATTCAATGCTTCCCTAGCAGCTACATCTGCGTGTTCATTGTCAGAGATACCAATATGTGATGGAATCCATCTAAGAGTGACATCACTTCCAGGTTTCGCCACCCGAAGAAATTTATTGTATTCCCCATTTTTGTTATTCTTTAAAGCTTTTATGGCACTTAAGCTGTGAGTACAAATTAAACATTTATTTCTGCTATTAATTGCATAATTGATTGCCGTTTTTATTACGGCAATCTCTGCAGTGAACACTCCAGTATGATCTGGTACGCAATGTTCAATTACTTTTCCAAATTATGTGTTTGATCGCTGTTGAAATAAGGAGTAAAAGGTTCGGCCGTCCCAAAAATATCCGTCTGTATAGTAAATAGCCTCTGGAGCGGTTGTTCATTTGTTTGAAAGGTGTAAAGAAATGTTAGAGACGTTTATAAATAGAAAAGCTTGTTTTTTGTGTTTTGACGGATATTATTAGAGCATTTTTCTTTTTAAATTCTCAGCAGTTTATTTGGATTGTTGGGATATAAAGTTGAATGTTTGAGAATATCTTTCAAAAATTTCCAAAGTCTACTGATGATTAGGGTAGTTCCTATGAAATGTCGACATATAGATAGCTGGGAAACATAGAAAACAGGCTATTTATAATTTTTATTGGTATAAATGGTAGAAGCTAAAAATAGCGAATAAAAGACTTAATTGTTTGAATTAAGATATATATTTAAATATTTGAAAATATCTTTCAACGGTTTCCAACTCTACTGATGATTACAGTAGCTCCTATGAAACGTCGACATTTAGACAGCTAGGAAACATAAAAACAAGATGTTTATAAAAATAATTAACTATGAATTCATTGTTTTTGCCACAGATAATCAATGTCAAAGAAAATATACTTATTAATATCCAATTAATAAGTGATCTCAGTTATGCATGGCATTTGATAGATCGCGACTTTACTGCGATCATGCAGGACTCGATTAAAAAACAACCAAAATCTGTGATCCGTTTGAGAGCAGCATTTTTGAAATTGGCCAGTGCTCTAGAAATTCCCCTTATGCGTATAAATCAGGCTAAGTCGGAGGATCTTATATCAGTATCTAATTATTACAGTTCGGAATTGGCAAATTATATGCGCAAAGTACTGCAAATAATACCAGAGACCATGTTTAATCGTATGGCTAGAATTATTCAATTGCAAACAGATGTTTTGAAGGAGATTCCCACGCGTTTGGAGAAGGATAAACTAAAGGAGTATGCCCAGTTTGAAGATCGTTATACAGTGGCGAAGTTAACGCATTCCATTTCGGTTTTCACAGAAGGAATTCTTATGATGGAAAAAACATTGGTGGGCGTTATAGAACTAGATCCCAAACAATTGCTAGATGATGGTATACGCAAGGAGCTGGTTAAACATCTAGCAAACTCTTTAAATGTTGGCCTAATTTTCTCGCCAAATAGCAAACAGAAAAATCCTACATCAGAGTTGGAAACGAAACTAGCTCAAATGTCTAAAACTATGGACGGCTATCGCAGATCCTTTGAATATATACAAGACTATCTTAATGTACATGGCTTAAAGATTTTGCAGCAAGAACTTACACGCGTCATTAACTATAATGTGGAAAAAGAATGTAATGAATTTCTAAGAAACAAGGTACAGGATTGGCAGTCCCAATATCAGTCAACCACTATACCTATACCAACATTCCCACCCTTGCAAGGGGATTATTCAAAATCAAATAATTTCATTGGTCGTCTGGCATACGAAATACAACAATGCACACATCCACAGAACACCATTTACTTGGACCTTAAGTCGGCTTGGTATGATAAAAAACCGCCCCACAAAGAAGTGTTAGATTCGCGTTTCTTTTGTAAAGTACGCGAAGCAATTGGACCGGCCGGCCTTGTAGGCTTAGATCGCCTTTACACTTATATGTTTGCTGCCGACCTAAAGAGAAATTTGGATAAACTACAACGTAATATTGACAACGACAAGATGTGGTCGACTGCCTTGGCGAATCTAACTGCAGAAATTGAATCAAAAAAGTTTACTGCATTAAATGCTGCAAATCCTTTAAAATTTTATGCCACCTATCATCAGCGCTGGCTTAAAGTGTGGCCTACGATGATTGAATGGATATTAGAATTGGGTCACAAACAAATTCTGCGGCAACATTTGGCTTTTGAATTGAATCGTAGTAGCAAAGTAAATGCAAAAAATTTGGAATCGGCTTTGGACACTTTTAATAGGTAAGGGATTGTCTTGTAATGACACATTGTACCTTTGTTTTTTTGGAATAACCAATTTTATAACATTTTCAGGTCACTCTTAAACGAACTAGAAAACCAAGAGACACAGACAAAATTCAAAGACAACAATATCTTTGTGGAAATTAAGGACTATTTAGCATATACGGGTTCCTACGAACCACTGGAACAAATATTTGTATTATGCAAAAACTCCCACAATGTGGCTTTATTCTTTTTCCTACTTGTCATTGCGCATATACAAAGACTGCAATTTTCTCTACAAACCCAAAGTCTAATACCGAAATCTTACAAAGATCAAATAGATGGAATGCCGCTGCTAATTGGTCTTGTAACCGTGTTACATCAATATCACAATAGTGTAAAAATAATGTTCATTTCATATCTTTGCCAGTATGTCAAGTTGCTGGTGGAATCAAATCTAAGGTAAATGTCAATATTTTGGGGTTGTTTTTTTAATTATAAAATTTGTTACTTTAAAATCTTAATTTAGCGCCAAACACGAACTATGCACGGAAGCCGTCACAGCTTTGCATTTCTTAGAGTTATTTGTACGCAAAACAAAACTTCCACGCAATCTACTAACTGATCGTTTACCATTAATAATATTAAATCAATACGAATATTTAAGTTTAAAAAATTAATATTTTTTTCAAATATTTTTTTTTTATTAATAAAATATATTTAATATTTTTTACAAACAAATGCACTACACATAAAATGATGGCGTTACATTTTTAAAGGTAATAAAGAAACAAAAGAAAGAAAAATTAATTACCATCTTTAAAAAAAAAAAAAAATCTGCGGCAGAGTTTTAAGCAGTTTTTTTGCTGTCTTTATGCGAAATAACTTGATGTTGTATAATAATTTATGTAATAACGGTGGGTGCATTACGACCGGTGTATTTGGGCAGTTCCGAAATTTGCAAAGCAATGTCAATTAGTGGCTTAAGCATTACACTGGCCTGGCCCAAAATGTTGTCCTTTTCATAGGAATCGATGTAAAGACTGAAATTAAAAGAAACATATTAAACAATTTAAAATATAAAAGAACAAGTTTTTTATAAAAGGCGTTTTCCAGTTGTATTTTTGCCGATGTTTCGCATAATTAAACTTGAAAGCCGATCGAAAGATATTTAATCATGCTTATTACAATTTTCGAAACCTTGGAGCGTTCGTAATAGATTAATGAAAATATACTCTAACTTTATTGTATTACAAACTCTTAAAAGCTTTCGCGAAGCGAAGTAAGTCTCAACATCTGTTATTTTTGCCGATGTTTCGCTTAATTAAGCTTGAAAGCCGATCTAAAGATATTCAGTTATTGAATTTTTGTTGAACTTTTTATATTTTTTAAATTAACAGCCTGTTCGACGATATCGAATGAAAATGTATGCGAAAGAAAGCTAGCCTCTCACATTCGAATCAATTTGGGTTTGTCTATGTCACTATTGTTCGTTCGCGTGAATTTTGACACATCGTTCGCATAGAATAAAATTAGAAAAAAACCGAAATCAATTTTTTTTCGCCTAGAATGCGAATGAACTTATCCTTTCGACATCCGCGAACTGGCTGTAAGTTTTTTCTTAAGAAGGATTTTTTTACAATACAATTTTACTGTGATCAATAATTGTTGATTGAACAAGACAAGAAAAATAATAATCAAATCTTTAGCTGGGGGACAACTAGCCAGTCATGCTTATTACAATTCTCGAAATCTTCAAGCGTTCGTAGTAACTTAAAGAAAAGATACTCTAATATCTTTTAATCCACTACAAACTCTAAAAGTTTTCATGAAGCGAAGTAAGTCTCAATCAACATCTGCAAAAATTCAATATGAAGCTTAAAATAAAAACTGTTTCGTTATTCACGTGGAACACACCTAATATAGGATATATTATTTTCCCGACGATTGTAACAAATTGTTATCGAAATATTGAACATAAATACTGCTGAATTTTTTATAAAAAATAAAATGATTTTTAGCTGCAAAAAACATGAAATATCTAATGTTCTTTTGTTATTCACTTTAGGACAGTACGAATGATGACTACAATTTTTATTATACAAAATATCCAATTAGAAATTTAAAGTAAAATTATCAAAAATATTATTCTAAAAAAAAATATACGAATAACTATACGAGGCCTGTTTTACGATTTCGAACTTTAACGTTTTATTACACTATGTTGCTTTTCAGTCTAAAAGTCTATCGGAAATATAAGTTTTTGCCATACAAAATGATTTCGAACTTTAAGCTTCGAAATCATGAAACAGGCCCTAAAATTGCATTTTTTTATATAAAAAAATGGTATTAAAATTTCTTATTGATATGATCATTTGCTTTTGCAGCAATTCTAATTTGTAATTTAATTTTTAAATTTATGTGACTGCAGGTGTTGAAATAATTAAGCTTTACTTTCAATATTTTTAAAACACAAACTTTATTAGTTGTACAACTTTGCTATCGTCGTTTTGCAATAGATGAATGTAGCGGTAAGTAGTAGTCGATATAAATAGATCGCAGATGTCATACAATAAGGTATTTGTAAACATAACGCGATCAAAATATCAGAATACTTATATCTCCATCACTTTTCTTGATTAAACATGTCTGCTTACGAGCCAAATTCTCGTCAGTTGCAGGAGGTTTTAATTTTCTGCTTCAATATGAAGAAATCTGCAGCTGAGGCTCATCGACTGCTCTCAAATACTCATAGTGAGTGCGGCCGATATTAGTGAAATAACATGTCGAGTGATTTCAACGCTTCCAAAACGGTGATTTTGACGTCGAAGACCAACATGGCGGTGGAAGAGAGAAGGTTTTTGAAGATGTAGAATTGGACGCACTACTTGATCAATCGATAGAAGTTGAAGCCGAGAAATGATGAACGGCGTTTATGTGATTGTGAACAGCTGCTAACAAGGCAAAAACGGAAGGGAAATCATGGGAATATCTCAGTCATGTTTCCACGTCGATAATCACAAATGGGACGATTTCAGCAACCAAGTGAGCTGGAGAATCTAAGCTACTTTTTAGAGACTCTAGCGGCCCGCCTACCTTCCATCCACGTCGACGGCCAAACCTAATATTCTCGGTTCCAAAGTAATGCTCAGTATTTTGTGGGACCAGCTCAGAGTAGTGTATTGTGAGTTGTTAAAACCGACTGACAGGCGATCGTTATCGAACGCAATTAATGCGTTTGAGTCGAGAATTGAAGAACAAACGGCCGCAATACAACGAGGAACACGTTAAAGTGATATTACAGCATGACAATGCTCGACTTCATATTGCGAAAGTGGTCAAGACAAATTAGGAAACGTTGAAATGGAAAGTCCTAAGCCGTATTCTCCAGACGTTGATCCCTTAGACTATTACTTGTTTCGAGCAATGGCATACTGTCTGGCTGACCAGCACTTCCGGTCTTATGAAGAAGTCAAAATTGGATCGATTCGTAGATCGCTTTAAAAGATGACCAGTTCTTTTAACACATGATTCGTACGCTGCCCGAAAGACGGCAGATAGTAGTGGCTAGCGATGGACAATACTTTGAATCATAAATATACCACCCGGTTTTTATTATAAACGGGTATGTTCTTGATTCTACTTTGAAGTGAAAAAAGTTTGAAATCACTTCAATTTCAGGCTTTGATGTTCTACATTCTACTCTTTACTTTTCATTGGTTTTTGTTTTCGAACATTAATTTGTAGTGAATTGTCTGGTTCTTGAAACTACTTTTACAGAAAATGTAGTAGTTTGAAAACACTTCTTAATTTCATTGTGAAAATGAAAACTTTTACAAAAAAAAACAGAGTATAATCACAATCCCATTAAAATAAAAGTGTTAGATGACGAAATACTTATTTGAGATACAATTTTGCATATATTTATAGGGGAAAAATAAATAATATAAAAAAAAAAACATTATATAAAAAACTAATGTTTGTAATTGTGTTAAATAATGGCGATATCATCTCTTATTGCAGCGTTTACGGAATTACTAACTCATCTGAATCGTCGTCGTCACTTTCGTGCCTTGGATTTACCGCAACCGGCTATACAAAATTTTTACATAAAATGGCACTTAAGAAATTACGATCATCATTCACGGATTTAATAAACCTAACTAAATTTGGCTCTTATAAAATAACAAGCGATAGATTAAAAATTCTGCACGTCGTTTTTTGGGCAAAAGGCAAAAAATAAAATAAGATTGAAAACGTGGTCCATTTCAGTACTGATTTATATTAAAAAAAAAAACAAATTAAATTGAAAACATGGTACGTGTCAGTACTAGCTATTTTAAAATTTATCCAAGTTATATTTTTGAAGTTCACTTCGAATGAAAGAATGAAACACCCAAACTACTACTTTTTCAGAACAACAAAAATGAAAAGTTAACTTTTCAAATCATTTCTTATTTTCATTCCACTACTTTTCTGGAACATACCGGAAAGCCTCGAATTTCGTAAAAAAAAAAACGGCGAAAGCAAAGTTGTACGCCTATGTAGTAACCGAAAATTGCAAAGGAAAATGAATCTAACGAGAAAAAGAAAACTCCATTGTTTATTTGGTGGCAAAATATTTTTGAAACTTGGAGTAAAATGCTCGTCTATTGGTTGTTGGTAACAAGTATGAAATATCGGCAATTAGGCTAGAACACCCATTAAAAAAAATCTTTTTTGTTAAAAACTTACCGTACAGTAGCACCGGAACTGCCAGTACCACTAAGACGCATTACAATACGACTGCCATCTTCAAACACAATACGTAAACCTTGTTTAGTTGCAACCGACTTATCAACTGGATCAGTGTATGCAAAATTGTCGGCTACCTTAACTTTGTAGCTTTTAGCACCACTTGAAAATTCCTTGCCTGCAAAAGAAGCATCGGTTATAGTTTTTTCCATAGCCGCCATCATTTGGTTACAGGGATCAAGTTCACATTCTTCATAATCATAACGTGTAAAATAGTTACGGCCATAAACAGACCAATGATTCTTCAAAATATCCTCAATGCCTTTGCCTGTGTGTTGCATAATGGACAACCAAGCCAAAACTGCCCAGATGCCGTCCTTTTCACGAATATGATTAGAACCGGTGCCAAAACTTTCTTCTCCACACAAACACAAGCGGCCAGCATCCATTAGATTACCGAAATACTTCCAACCGGTAGGAACTTCAAATATTTCTTTACCCAATTTCTTGCCGACTAAATCAACAGCTGAAGCCGTTGGCATACTTCTTGCAAAACCTTGGATGCCATTCTTTTGGAAATAGGGTATGCATTCCAAATAATGAGCAATAACGGCCAAGGAATCGCTTGGAGTAACAAAGAAAGCCTTATGACCAATGATCATGTTACGATCCTAATAGAAATAAAGCAAATGTATAAAAATAATTGACAAAAACAACACATTGTAGTTTCTTACACCGTCACCATCAAATGCTGCACCAATATCATAATCCCCATTGGCTACTGCATCTACTAAATCCTTGGCATATGTTAAATTCGGATCAGGATGTAAGCCACCAAAATCGGGCAGTGGCGTAGTATGGACTACACAATTTTCAGCTGCCCCCAAGCAATTTAGGAAAATTTCGCGCACATAAGACCCAGTCACACCATTCAATGAATCGATACGCATTTTTAGCGGTTTACCAGTAGTTTTACCACTAACATAGTCCCGCAATTTGGCAAAATCGAATATCTCCTTCATATGATTAACATAGTTGGCTACCGAATCAATAACCTCGACAACAAATGGTTGATTGATTACATTGAAATTGCTTGTCCCGACTTTGGTGATATCTACATTTAGACTCTTAACAATTTTGTATGATTTTATACCAGTAGAAAGTTCATAGATTTTATTGGTGAATGCATCAGGAGCTGGACCGCCATTTTCACAGTTGAATTTGATGCCAAAGTCGTTTTCGGGACCACCAGGATTGTGTGAAGCAGTTAAAACGATTCCACCTAAAACATAAAACGTATTAGAGATATTTATTATGTATCGTTTACCGAATTTGAGTTTTTTTTTTAATAATTATATTTCATAGAAATACAACTCTGGTTACAAATATTTAATGAAATGGCTTAATAAGTGAGTGAGTGAGTGTCGAAGGTATATACACTGGGCACTGATCAGTTTTAGCTAATTGAATTCCAACATTTTAAATTCTGCAATAGAGTTTGTTTTAGTCTTTCGTTTTGTTATTGTTTAAGTTAAACCTCCACGAACACTACTCCCTCTTTCCTTCTCATTATAACCTATTTTCCTAGTTCCAGTACATTGCACTGCTTATGTAGGGGTTATCCCCTGAGTACTGGTGCAAGATAAAAAGAAATGATGTATATATTAAAGTTTGTTTTTTTTTTTACTAGAATAAAAACTAGACTTGTTTTCATACAATTTTTGTTAAATATATGCAATTTAAAAAATGTTCTTAAAACGCGAGCCAAACTCTTTTGAAACCAACCAACAAATTTTAATGAAATTTGGAACGTAAATATTATTATTATAAACTGAACTACTCAGGTGTATGTATATATCTTGCTGTGCAGTGCTACATGATTTTGGCCTTAATAGATTTACGGGTAGTAGTGCAATATGTACAAATACATAAATGAAATATTTTTATCTGGTAGAAGGACTGGGTAATACATTTTATCAACTATAAAATCTGGAAATAAACTTTTACAGTCAATTTTTACTTACATTTTTATCCCAAAATGCATAATATGAATGTTGCTGGGATTTTCAATTTATTTATTTATTCAGTAACTATAGAGTTGCAAAGTATAGGATGCACAGCATGAGCGGAGTGACAAATACCATAATGCCCAAGATGGTTCAGCCCAGAGCTGCTTTACGACGATTCAATTTATTTTTTAGTTTATTTGCTTTGATAAAACATGTGTTTTTAGCATTCAAATTATGCCAACTCACAAGCAAAACGCGTGAGTCACAAAACACCTAAAAAGAAATTTGGAGTTTTCAAGACGCCTGGCGACTTTGAAAACTTGCGAGTGTGGGAACATGCCTGACCGTTGATGTTTGGCAGTCGTGAAGTAGACACGTGGCAAATTTATTATGGAAAAATATTGATCAACACAAAGTGTTTAATGTACATGTGAAGAATCTACCTTGTGTCATACACTTAAGACAAATACAGCTGAGTACTTAAATACGACAGTTTTAACATTTTAACGTGAACACAATATGATCGTTGGATGTTCATACAAATAGATGAACATGTATATACGTATTCATAAGTAGCAAGTAAGAGAATTAATAGCAAAAACTTTTGACTGACAAATTTTTTGCGCTCAATAGGTATGTTTTTGTTGTTTCGGTACTTCGAAACATTTTGAAACTTGCTAGAAATATGTACATATATAAAAAGCACTTGAATATTAGTTATCTTAGGTAACAGCATTTAAGTTTTTAAATACATAATATAAAGATGTATTAAGTACTTAAGCTACCATGCAGTTACATACTGATGGAAATGTAAACGCTATGAATTTTGTTCAAAAACAAGCTGATAAGATAAGGCAATGCGATTTAAAATACTTAAGCTTCTTCAAACACAAATGATAATAAAGCAAATGAAGACTTACCCAAAGCCTTGTTATGACGTATCAAACTGGAAACAGCTGGTGTTGAAAGAATGCCATTTTGTCCAACTAAAAGTTTGGAAACCTTAATAAAAGTTTTTAATATTATTGGGAATTTTGAAATATGTTAAAAAAAATTTTTTTCTCAATATTTTACCCCATTAGCAGCACACATTCTTATAATTATTTCAGCAGCTTCTTTGCAATAGAAGCGACCATCACCGCCCACAACTAGTGTAGATCCCTTGAGCGATTCGCCATTGGCATCCAAAATACATTGCACAAAATTTTCCGTGTAATTGGGTTGAGTAAATACTTTAACCTTTTAATTTTTAAATGAAAAAAATAAACATTGAATGTTATTAACTTTGAATTTTAATCTTATTTGCTAATGCTTTAATGCATCTAAGCTCAAAATTCGCAAAAGCCTACATTCTCATTTGCTTGCACCTCAAAAGATGTTTTAGTAAGATTGTTCTTACTACTTGGATAGAAATTTCAATTGCAAAATTCATACTCTAGTTTCCATTGACCTGAATAAATATAAAGATCGCCGGAGGTAACAAACCTTTTTGCGTAATCCACTAGTACCAGGTTTTTGGCCATCATATGCTGTGGTAGCTACAGTTTCTATAGCCAATGACATTTTGCACAAATTCCGTGGATAGATTCGGTGAATATTCTGGACTTCTAGAGCAGGTTTTTTAAACAAGTTTTTACACACTAAAAATGTTGAAATTTTTTTATTTTTAATTCTTTATTCCTAGCTGATCACTCAAAGTGCTGTGCGACCGTTCTTAGCTGCTGATTTTGCTACTTTGAAAATAAGATTCGACTTCCCCCTTGTGTTTCGATATTTTCAATGTCGCTTGAAGGTCATTCATCGCATATAAGGCCGGCATTTTCTTTAGAATCACTTTTACTGGAGTAGTAAAACAATATTATTATATTTCATTGTTTTATACTGCAATTAGTTGCATTACCTATATAATATACGACAAGTCACTGTTTTAAACAACAATTTACAAGAAAAAAGTACGAATGTAAACATGAAGTAAACAATTTAGTTTCCAACTACAGCTGTTGGAAAAAAGTAGTTGCCATATTTTTATTTATTGTAGTTACCATAAGGTTGCATTTAGTTCTGAAAAAGCCTGGTAGTTCGATAATAAGGGTTTGCACTACAATTTTCCTTTGTGGGCATATGTTCATTTTTCTTTACATTTTGCGACTATTTACCAACAATCTGTGGCTTAAATTTAGTTTACGCACGCAGTTCCAAATGTAATAAAAAATACACAAGGTGATAGAGAATTGAAATATAATAAGGAAATATGTAATGACAATATTGGGGGAAATGCCTAGCTTCCGAGTTATGGGCCGAAAAAGTGTACATATATACATGTAATTTGTTAAAGGCCATGTTACACTATCATACACGATCGTACGATTCATTCACAGGAAACTGTTTCAAAAGTCTGGCCGACTTAAAAAAATCGCTTCAAAATGGCGTTGTAGGCCACACTATTACACAAGTATGATTTAAATAATTTATATACACAATAAAACAATTAAAAACTCTTATTAACATAATAATTTTACATTACTTAAATTTTTTCCTCGAGGTACCAGCAATATTGTCATATTTTTCACGATATATACAATACTGATCGCACGAAAACCATAATGTTTTGAAAAGTTTCATAAAATTCTTCAAATCGCACGATTTGTCAAAAAAAAAAAAGTCTGTTGCACGGTTGCATTTTTAGTACTTTTTTAGCACACATGCTTTATTTTGTAGATCGCACGATCGTGTATGATAGTGTAACATGGCCTTTACCAACAATCTTTGGCTTAAATTTAGTTTACGCACGCAGTTCCAAATGAAAATACACAAGGTGATAGAGAATTGAAAAATAATAAGAAAATATATGACAATAATGGGGGAAACTCTAGTTTCCGAGCTATGGGCCGAAAGTGTTTATATATACATGTAATTTGTTAAGTAGATGACACAAAACATGTTTTTAAAGCGTAGATGTAATTTTTCACAATAAAAAAAATCAAATGCCTTCATGTCGTCTGTTACCTCAAAACATTGATTCTGTGAAAAACATGAGCAAAGTCATCTCACAAATTTTCAAATAGCATGTGTTCTATTTTGCTATGTTTAAGCATCTGACATTAGACCTCTATATCTTACGAACAATGCAGCGGCGGTTGACTTTAGGTGATATAAGTAGTCGGCTTGAGGAAATTTTACCGCATTAATATTTTAATATGTTTTAAATAATTATTTTTTATAATAATAAGAAGCGTTTGTGAGCAAATTTTACAAACCTTCAGTAAATTTTATAATTTTTACAGACATAAAAAATACATAAGAAATTACATATTTAAAAAACAGACGTAAAAACATGTCGTGTGTGGGTGCTTTTAGCGAGGCCGGTGTTAGTTATATTATAGAGGAAAGAATCACTGCATCCGCTGAAACATTGGTAGCGAAGTCGGTGTTTATAATAAAAATTAATATTTGTTGGATTTTAATTAATATTAATGTACATACATATATGTAAGGATTTACACTTTTATACAAAATTTTTTTTAAAACTTTAGTTTTAAATGATACCGATATTGACCATATAGATTGCAAAATGTGGTAGAAAACCGCCTTCATATATGAAAACTCATATTCATTTTCAGAATTATACTTTGTTGAGTTCCTTAAAATTATTCTGTTGATGTTTTAAGTATTTCTTGCGACACTCCATATCATCAGCAGGACGATTGTAAGGCAACCATACCGGTTCTCCTACAAAGTAACGTTTTGCCTTTATGTAATTCTGTGGAACAAAAATTTAAATCTACTATTTGTAAATCAATGTCGGATAAAAATACTTCCATACATTGGAGTCCAAAGTAAACCGATGATAAATACCAGCTGGTATAATTATCAAATCTCCTTTTGTAACGGCAATACGTAACCAATTTTCTTCATTGCTATTAGAATGAGTTGTAAAATTAATTAAAATATGATTCAAAATATGTTTCTATTTACATATTAATATACACTTCATATGTGTAAATATTATAAAACAACTTACTCTCTTACGTCAAAGTATCCCGAGCCATCTAACACTAAACGAATCTCTTCATCTGTATGCAAATGCTCCGTAAAGAATGATTTAAGTTTGTTTGCGTAGTCAGCTAAACATTTCTCTGAGCATGTTATTTCATCTTCATAGCTATAATTTCTTTCCTTTCTCAAATCTTGTAATACGATGTCGTTTTGATAATTATCAGCGTTGATCTATATAAAAACGTCGTTATTATTATTTTTCTATTTTTAAATGTATTTATAGAATATTTTATGTATAGTTTTGGGCCAAGGCAGCTGCCTTAATTTGGGCATTCATATCAGGTGCAAAGCCTGAAGTTTTTGTCTTATATCACTTAAATCATTGAACTAATTCAATCATACTCATACCATATAAGAAATATTTCAGCTTCTAACATAATATAACAATACTTAGAAACATTCCCGATTATTCAAAGAGACGTTATCGTAAAACATAAAAAATTTAGATTTAATTACTCGTTGCCAACAACGATTGAATGCTGCCGACAGTCTCGCCGGTAAGTGGAAGTTCGAAGTAATAGATGTCATACCAGCGTTTGAGATAAAAATCTTTGGGCCGTCAATGCTAATTTCCTTACCCAGATCTGATGTAAATAAGTAAAAGCAATTGCAAAAGTCACGTTAATGTTTCAATACCGTCATTTTGATATTTTTTTTTTTTTTGTGTTTTGAACTCCTTTTTTATACTTTATAAAACCCCCCTTTTATTTTTATACATATTTACTCGTTACCATATCCTAAGCAATATTTTCTCTTTAAATTGTAGTTTAATTTTAAATTCCTATAAATGAGAAATAAATTACTTCGTATGGCAAGCCCTAGAATATTACAATAACAAGAACGTAGTATTATGATAAGAATTCTCCTCACTTCTCTTATCAAAAAACAACAACAAATAAAAACAAGTGGATTAAAAACTCACCAGAAAGTGTTCCACACCAGTTTTTGTATATAATTCCTCTAAAGTTATAAAAACGGGTGGTTTCCGATGGTGCTCCAATCGTTGATCAGTATTTTCATCGTCCATAAACCAGACTTTCACCATTATTACAAAGAACTGAATATTTACAAACTAGTAGAAAGAGTTGAGTCTAATTAGCCGTCTGAACGTTCACTAAATCACTAATGATAACCTTACTCAACAGCAGTGATAACAATTTAAGGTTTTTATTAACAAAATCTAGCGATTTTATATTGATATATATAAATGGTATTTTCTGTCCGATGCAAAAATTCAAATTATAATATCTGAGAAAACGTCAACAGAACGAGAGAATGAATTTCTTTGTGTTCATCTTAATATGTATTTTTGTTAGTATTATACGAATTCATAAATCATTGAACGCCGAGAAGAAAACACTACTGTGCGATCAATAAACTCATTTTGTACAAAAGTAATCAATTAACGCCTTGTTACACTATCCTACACGATCGTGCGATCTACTAAATAAAACATGTGTACTGAAAAAGTACTAAAAATAGAACTGTGTGACAGAGTTGTTGACAAATCGTGTGATTTGAACAATTGTAGGAAAATTTTCAAAACGTTTCTGTGCGATCAGTGTAGTACATGTTGTGAAAAATATAAGAATATTGTTGGCGCCTCGATAAAACAATTTAAATAATGTAAAACTATTATGGTAATAAAAGTTTTTAATTATTTTATTGAGTATATAAATTACTGCAATCATACTTGTATAACAGTGAGATCTGCTACGCCATTTTGAAGCGATTTTGTAAAGTCGGCCAGACTTTTAGAACATTTTCCTATGAATGAATCGTACGATCATGTAGGATAGCGATCAGGGCCTTTAAAATATATATTAAATAAAAACTATTAATCGGTAAAATTATCGTTTTTTTGTAAACACAATCGCTTGATATTTCTCATGAGAACTCTCTCATAAAAATGCGATAACACTGATTTTAAGTCTACACGTAACAGAATTCTCTCTGTGATTGAATTTGAAATTCTCATCTTAGATATTATCGCAGATGTAGACACTTAGTAAAAAATTCAGGTATTTCAAGGCGAATTCATACCAGGGGCCAGATTCCGCTACGATGAATTTTTTTTTTTTACCAGTGAACACTCAAAGTAAAATTCACCAACAGGCTTAAGTGTTCACTTTTCAATAAAAAGCAATTCCGTAAGAATCAATGAATTTTATTACGCTGCATGTGTTCGTAAACGCAGAACGATGAGCTGAATGCTCAAATCTACTGCCACGCAAGTTTTCTAATAGAAACCTTAATTTACGTAATATTCTTGTTTATTTTCTCAATTTCAAAATATTTTACAAAAATTAAAACTCACCGCAGATTTTTGAGTGAAAAAATTATTCCTAGGTGTTCACTGTAATTATCAAAGTTATTCATTTTCAGCATTGCGCACACAAAAATTAAAAGTGAACACTGAAATTGAACATAAAAAAATTCATCGTTACGGAATTTAGCCCCAGGTAAATGCAACACTACGCAAAAAAAAAAACGTTTTTCAAAAGTCAATAAAGACAAGAACGAATTAAAAAAAAAAATGTAATAAAATATATACAAGGAAAGGAAAATTATTTCGTGAATTGTGAGTCATATCTGGCGCTCAAGCTAGAATACATAATTAAAATAATTGTTAATTTTATGTTTTCAGATTTCTTTTAATTATTCCATTGACATCTAAAACAAATTGAAATTTAAAAAGTTATCAGCTGCGCTGTCAATTTTACCTGCTTCAAACAAGGTTAAATTTTCTGCTGGCAACACAGCTAGAAAGTAGTAGTAAATGGCAATACCATTCATGTTTAAAAAGTGTAACGGTTATGAGAATAAAAATAAAAACATCTAAGCTGTTTCTTTTAATTTTTTATTATTTTTAATAATTAATTCTTTTTATAAACTTAAGACTTAAAATTAAAAATATTTTGTGTTCATTAATTTTTTTAGGATTTTACTTAAAGTTGTTGTTGTAATTCTATGTTTTGTCGCTGTTGATACAAAACTCATTTTTTTTAATAACTCAAAGTTGTTCTTTTACATATTTGGTTTTAAATTTTATTAAATCTTGGTTCTCGATAAATTAAAAATTTAACTTAAAAAATTTGGTGGTTAATAAATAATGTTCTCTTCTCCATGTAATATCAAAACTGTGATGTGCTTTCCCAAAATACATACATACACTTAAGGAGATAATAGAAAACGAGACACAAAATATTTAAGTTAGGAAAAAAAACTTACAAGACTTCAATTTCAAAAGAAAAAATGCTAAGAAACGCACATTCTTAAATTAAATAAAAAATGATTTCATATAGATGAAAATGGAGAAAACAGGGAGAACAAAATATATGTGTATATGTGGGTGTGTGTGTGGTTGTTATCACCACCGAACGTTTATAATCTAGCGGCTACAAAGATGTTAGGCCTAGCCGTAAGCTCATTTGTTTCCATTAAATAGATATTAGGTGTTTAACATTTTACATGCTCTTTTCGATCTTGATGAGCTCAGCAATACCATCGTACATTTCCTTAACTGCTTGGAATTCGGTGAGACCCATGCGGCGCTTGTTGGAGATATCGTAAATACCACCTTCAGCTTCGGTGTGTTCACCACGGGTGCCACGGACTTGCAAGTTGTATTTGCTGGCTACTTCTTCCAATTTAGCTTTGTTGGATGCCAATTTGGGTACCTTAATATGCACTGAGGCACGGATGGTGGTGCCCAAGTTGGTGGGACAGAAGGTCAAAAAGCCTAAACGATCATCGTGGCTGAAAGGAATGCGCTTTTCAATTTCATTGACGGCAGTCACCAAACGACGGTATACTTCACCCAAATCACCACCCATCTGCATGGAAATAATACGCAAATGATCTTCCTCATTGCACCAAACCAAGAAGGTTTTGTTGTCGTTGTGGTAGATACCACGACCAGATGGCCAGTAGCGACAGGCATTAGCGGCTTGCAAGAAACGATCACCTTCCTTGAACAAAAAGTGATCATCGATCAATTGCTGTTGAACAGCCTTTTCCATGCCAGTCAAGGGGTAGAATTTACCCTTCAATTCACCTTCCAAACCAGACAAAGTGGAGGAAACTTTCGTTTCCATTTCCTTGTATTGGGCCTCGGTCAAGCATGGGTTGAAGGGATAACCTTGCATTGAGCGACCGCAACGGACTCGGGTTGAGATAACGAATTCATTGTTGGGGTCCAAGTTAGCGAAGACGGAGACATCACCGAAATCTCTGGCAGGGTGTTTGTCGGTCTTCTTGAAACCACCATGGTAGTCTTCAATGATGGGATCGAAAAGTTCAGCGAATACTGTGTAAGCTTCAGCATCTGGGGCATAGATACCAACACCGGAATCGTGATTCTCCAAACCAGATTGAATGCAGTCCAACAAAGTTGAGCCGAAGCTTGGAGTCTTCTTGTTCTTTAGGTTATCGAACACTTCCTTGGTCAAGTACTTCTTCAACAGAGACTTGGAGTCGGAGGCAGCCAACTTGGCGAAACCTTCTTCCAATTTAGTGAGAACAGCAGCATCAACCATGGTGTCTTGTTTACTAAAATGAAAATTGAAATAAGGAATTATTAATTTTTTATTTTTACATTTTTTTATATTGGAAAAAATATATACATATGTATATTTTAAATTATCTTACAAAATGCCAGTTTCACACCATTTGGAGCAACATCTAGTGAATTTTTGTTGCAATTTCGGCTGTGCGGCCTTTAATTGTATTAAATGACAAAATCTCAATACCAAGCGCATTCTCTGTGTGGTCAACTGTGATCTGCTTAACAATTTATGTATGTGAATGTGAAGTATATATATGTACTACAGGGTATTCCAGAACTCAACGTCAAACCGAAACCGGGTGGCAGGGTTGATTGTAACGGGGTGACAGAGTGAATGTGAAGTATACATATATGCACTACAGGGTATTCGAGAACTTAACGTCAAGCCGAAACGAGGCGACAGCAAATGGACAGTGGGCAAACATGCCCACTATCCATCTCTCTCATCATTTTGCCGTAAAGTTAAGAACATACCAAAAGTTTGTGCAAATAAAAATAATTTGAACTGAGTAAAATTGATTAGCAAAAGTAACATTTTATAATCCTGATTAAATGCGCACTTGCTCTTCAATTAAAGTCGCCAAATTTTAAATTTATAGTTTAACACATGATATAAAAAAATACAAGGTAGTTTCCAAGGCAGCTTTAGTGACAGAATTACAACAAATACAACACTGAAAACATCACGTATTTTGTTGGTAGAAATTACGAAAAGTCAAAATTTAGTTTTACTTTTGTTGGAAAAAGCAAGAAAGTCTATATTTTTGACAAATTTACGCAAAGGAAACCAAAGACAGCTGTGCATATACCACGCGCTAACCTGGTAAAGCTGCCTTGGTAGTTGCATTCTCTTTTTATAGTTTTTAATAAGTGCAAGTTCGGAAAAGTCAATACACTCAAACTATTTTACCAATACACACAAGTTTTTCTTACTTACAACGCAACTTACAATCATATTCATTATAACACTGCATTTACATAAGTTACTTGAACTCACAGTAAGTTCAGTATACATTTTATGGAAAATGTCGGAAAAATTTTCCAATGTCTAGCAGCTTACTTTTATGTTTACACAGACAAGTGCAAGTTAATTTTTAATAAAATGTTCTCACAGTGTAAAAATCTATTAAAAATTGCTTTACGCTTATAATTAAAAACGTTAAATATACAAGAATGATTGTATTTGATGAAAAATATTTGATTTAAAATTTGTAGAAAAAAAATTATAGATCAAGTATTGCCGTATTGCTTCCGGGGTAGTGGGAGGATTTTGGGAATTTGCGAAGCTAATTTTAGGTTAGGTTTAACAGGCTGCCAGCCATTGGAAAGCTAGCTCACTTGGGTCCCTTTGTGTTGCCAGCTATCTCAGCAGATTTTACGCTTATAATTACATATCACTGGTTTAAAACCAACCTCAGGATCCGATTGCTCAAACCGTGTAGTATCGGTCTGCCTAGATATAAAACCCTTGCCTGGGAAAGACCTGGGCACCGACAAAGGAAGTGCTAAACGCTGTCTACTTCCTTCTCGTCTCTGCAACTTCTACAGAAGTCATTAAATGGAAGATGTAACCTCCTCACTTGCGACCCTATGTGGCAAGGATTCCTCAGGACCGCCACAGCTGACCGCAACCTCCGTCGCAGCAAGCCCCTAAGTATAATAGTCCTCCTGTCATCATAACAGGGCCATGTCAGCCTTGTCACGGACGGGTGACATCACTAGGCCTTCTCTCTTGTGCGGTCTCAAAAAGTTGACACTGTACTTGTCTCTTACAATTCCTAAACGGATTTCTAGCCACCCCATCTATATGCCTTTTATGCAGCCGGACACTGGCCTTTCCCAGCCCGTCCGCTACAACATTTCTGGGCAATTCACTGAGCCCTCATACCCAGAAAACCTCCAGGTAACGTCTCGCTATCTCGTTTAGAGATATTCGGCATTCACGAACCAATCTGGGCGTCGTATAGACCCCAGCTAGTGCATACAGTGCAGCCTTACTATCAGTACAAATTCGAATATGTTCCCCGTATATCCTGTAGCACCACATAATGGCCGCTACACTACACTCATTTTGCAGCCTGAAACTGATCCTGCTCTCATAAAGGGGGATAAAGATATCCCCACCAACTCCCGAGTCCGACTTAGATCCATCTGTGAAGATTTCAAGCCAATCATCTCTGAGGCCATGCCTGATAAAGTTACATTAAATATCTCGTTCTGCGGATAGTTCACTATTCTAACTATAATTAAGGCATGACCCTATTGTCGCCTGCTTCCACGTAAGAATTAAGAATTGTTACTCTTATCTCCGAGATCGTGCCTGATAAAGTTACTTCAAATCTCCTGTCGGGCAGTAGAACCGGTGAGCAGTAATCAATATTCTGCGGAAAGTGCACTATTCTTCCTATTATTGAGGCATGACAATATGTCGCCTCCTTCCACGCCCTGTTTGACCACAGCCTGATATGTGAATAACTCATGGCTATTTCTTTCACCATGAGATTTTGGGAATTTGCAAAAAATGCGGAACCACTTCGCTAAGCGGTTTTTCATATTCGATATGCGTTTTTGCTGTGGAACATGCATCTGAACTATAAACAGCCATTTGATTTAGTGCGAAAATTGAAGTTGCCATATTGTTTCCGGGGAAGTGGGTGATTTTGGGAATTCCGAAAAAACTTGGAACGAGTATAACTCATAATGATCAGGTTATGTGGATAATTAGTTTGATATCGAAGCGTGTTTTTTAGCTTTTTAAACCATCAGTTATGTTCCAAGAGTCGTTATCGTCGTTACATCAAGACGACATTAAAAAACACTCGGTTACACATTCCTCTTCGACAGCAATTGTGTATTCTTTGATAGGCCTTTGATGTTTTCTAAACCTAAGCGATGGATAGAAGCTGTCAACAACATTCAATTGTTTTTGGCAACGAGTATATAAATGGAAAAATGTTTGTGTCAACTTCATGGAACATGGGACATATTTATTCCGATTTATCTCATGTTGGTTACCATCAATCCTGTCGCCCCGTTTCGGCTTGACGTTGACTGCTGCGACACCCTGTACAAATATGTAGATATATGACAATAAATTTAGTTTTAAGTGTTGCCATATGGCATAGCCATAACAAATAAAAGCATTGCCACCAGTTTTTATGGCCGCCATTTTAATAATTTTAATTTAAACATTTTAATAAAATAATATAGTATACTTGTAGGTAATTGAATTTTGCAAAAATGTTTCAAGTGCTTTCTGTGTTCTTTCTTTTCTGTTTGTTTGAAAAAAAAGAAAAAAATAAATCTTTATTTATTCAGCGCTGAAAAGCACATTTGTTTAATTCCTTTGTGTTTTTTGTTTTTGCAGCGAATAATTTCCTAGATAAGAAAGGGAGTAAATGGAAAAATCAACAGAAAACGAGTCGGACACGTGACATGCGCTTTTTAAAGGAGTGCCGCTGTTATTGTCTTTTTGTAACGTATACTGTTTTTCGAATTGTGTATGTATTTAGCTTAAACCCTAAAATTGAAAAAAGTATATAGCACAAAAATATGTATAACTTGTACATATGTATGTATATAAAACATTCAAATGCCGGCATGAGTAAAAATTGAATCCACTATTGTTTTGGGGGTGTGTGTGTGTGTGTGCATACGCACATACATGCATGCATGTATTTTTTTTTTTTTTTTGGCAGGGGTGAAGACTACTCCTCTTCAACGGCGACTGTTGCTTTTAAAAATGCGAACGATTGTATTTATGCACTTTTAGCACGCGATTTTTCAGATTGTCGGTGGTTGGCAGACTTGCTCTGTACATGACAAATCATGCATGCATGATATCTCTCTTTTGTTGTTGGTTTTCTGTTTATTTTGCTGCCCGGCTTTTGTGCTATTTGGTCGCAGTGACAGTCTCCACTCTTCCTGCTATTGTCTGTTAAAAATGACGTCAACTTTTGTTACAAAAAAAAATTGTTTTTCCCTTTGATTTAAATTAAAAAGGAGCAAACTTTTTAAACATAAAATCCGTTTTTAATATTTGCAAGGACGACGAGAGTGGTGGTGGGTGGGTTGGCAGGCAGTTAAAGCATGAATATGTGTTGTGTGTCATTTTTAAGGTGTATACTTGGCAATAAGATAAGACTAGACGACAATTAACAAGAAGTACTAAGCATTTACTAATAATATTCTATACAAAAATAACAACCAGTCAGAGAAAACAAAGTTTGAGTCACTAAGTTAATAAAATTTCTTGGGATTTTTATTTTTTTTTTCTTTACTTGGCAATTGTCAGCCGCCATAGAATAAAGTTTAATTGGAAGTTATAATCATGCATATCAAAATGAGGTTTTTCTGTCTTTTATTCTTTTATAAATTTGTTTGTGTTTGTCGGGCATCATAAACGTTGATGATGATAGTTAAACAAGATTACGAGAACAAATTATGACTGTATGACATGCTTGCTTACGAGCACTTAATAAAAAAGTACTTAAACAAATTAAGTGGTCTTGTTAATAGAGAAATGAAAAGAAAACTTAAAATAAACGGAATGCTTAAAAAATTTCAATAATTTTATTTAAATTTCATGTCTGGTCGAGGGGGACAACAACAACAAGTAATTTTAATATTTAATATATAAGAACGCGATATGATACTTATTTTTATTCGGCTCATTTCCGTTACGAATTGCCTACCTTTGCCAGAAAAAGGCACTTTAAACAAATAATTTTTAATATGTCATAAGCAGGGACATTTAAATTCTAATTAATTTGCCACTTATATAAAAATTATCTAATTGTAATCTTTATGAATAAGCGGAATTTTTAAGCGTATTAAAAGATTTTTTTTTATAACAAAAAATTAAATAATAAATAAATAGAACAAACAATATGAGAAGTATGATATAAATTACATTAACCCATATTCTGTTTATCAGCGGCAATACAAGACGATGATGCCGATTATTAAATTTTGGGGCGAATCGGCATTCCTGTTGCCAATATTGGCATGTATCGATAACTGCCGACACATATTTGATATCCTACAAGAGAAAATGGCGGCAATATTGTCTTTAATTGCCGGTTACAGTTTTAGCGTCGAATTCGAACAACAACATCAAAAAAATTAATAAAGAAAATTAAAATTAAAAAAACTGTAATAAAATGGAAAAAATTAAAATTGCGAATCCCAACCAATTCAAAAATTAGTAGAGGAACTGGACTCTTTTCCAGTCCCATCACTGGCCAGAATTAAAAATGCACGACCAGGGCTGCCAGAAAAAATATGGACGAAATCTTTAATATCCCGATAATTTATAAAAATATCGTCATTTTAGTTTTGAAATATCATAAAACAGCTGGCTTATAAAAATGGCAAATTTTTAGTGTATTTTAAATTTCTATTTAAAAATATAAAAAAATTTCAGTCCAAGCTTATGGAAAAAACACATAAATTTATTAAAGAATTTAGTTTCTAATTAATTACAGTTAATAAGTATGTATGCTTATTATGGTATTAAAAAACAAGTGCGCTTTGAATACATTGATTTATCTGAAATTTTTAGAAAGATATATCTGATCTGAATAATTCTAATAAATTGGATTTAATTGCAATATCAAGGAAGTTGGAAGAACTTAATTTTAATTAGTCTTTATAATAAATACCGTCAAATATTTAATTTTCTAAAGATTTTCATATTTTTGGCATATTTTAACCAAATTGGCTGAATACTAGTCACTATATTATTAAATAATTTTGAATATATTGGAAATGCTCGCATTTTTTTTTTTTTTTTTTTTTTGCAAAAACTGCATAAATTTGTTTCTTAAGGACGTGGTTCACTACCCTAGACAATTGTGTCATCTACCAAATATAACTTTTGTGCTGAAAAATTACCAAAAATCCAGTGATTTGAAAAGTTTTATGAAAATTTTCATAAAATGCTGGTTTCTATGAGATCGAAGTGGTCTTTATAGTGATAATATTGTTGGCGTCTCGCGAAATAAATGAAAATAATATAAAACTATGGTAATAATAGTTCTTAATTATTTTACTATACCTAATCTTTTTTATATAATAGTGTGTCAATACAAATCCATTTTGAAGGGATTTTTAAAGTCGACAAGACTTCTAGAATATTTTTATGCGAATCGTACGATCGTGTAGAATGTTGAATTAGGGCTTTTAGATATACTTTGTGTCTCATCTATAAAAACTTTAATTTTGCCATGCTTTTCGTATAGCAAAAATCGTCAAAACGAAACAACTGACGCACATTAAAGATGTGTGTTGGTTTTTATTAACATTATCGATAAACCGGCAACATCAATACAAAACTGTTAGGGAATGCGAGATTAATATTGATGACGTCTTAAATTGATGTTGCCATAACATTGTCGACGGTATTGCCGCCGACAAGGAGAATATGGGTGATTATTTCATCTGTAAAAGATTAATACACATACGATAAAAAAAAATAACCGTTATTTTAAATTTTTTTCAAAAAGTATTTATTTATTCATCAATAACTATCTTGTCTCCTTCAAAGTAACCCCTCTCAGATATAATACACTTATGCTAGCGTTTTTTCCAACCCTCGAAACACTTCTGAAGCGCGCTCTTTTGTATCGCCAACAACTCTTGTTTCGATTTTTCTTTTATCTCAATCGTTGCAAAACGCTTTCCTTTCATCGGTGTCTTCACTTTTTTGAAGAGAAAAGTCAGCGGGGGCCCAGTCCGGTGAACACGGTGGTTGAGGCATAATAACGGTTTTGTTTTTGGCCACAAACTCACGCTGAAGCGTCGATGTACAAAATCATCACATTTGGCCAAACATGACGTGTTTTTTCGGTCTTGGACGATTCTATTGGGATGATTGTGCTTTGGTGGTTTTTGGACAACCCTCGTAGAATGGTTTTCTTGAAGTAACCCAATATGTTGAAATAAATATATAAGTATTGGTTTAAAACTAAGTGATAATTAATTGGTAATGGGTCGTCTATCACAGCTGTGAAGACAAGGTAAAGGCAGGGTATAGAGCAGACAGAAAACTGGTACTGCTACAGTACTATTCATCGGAGCAGCGTCAGATTTCTAGAGACACCAATCGGTAGTAGTGCATAAAGGCTTTTTTATGTGTGTACTTTCTTTTGTTAGATCTGGTACCGGTGATAGACTTATTGTGACACTTTCAACCCTTGACAGACTGAATCCTGTCACGAAAGGTCAAACTAATTCATCCTCTCCTCTACACCCACAGCAATCACCAGAAACATAAATAATTTTTATTCAAAATGAGACATGGTAAGACTCTTAATGACACTGAAAAAAAAAATTCTGGGGGGGTTACTCTCTATTGCGATGCGAAAGAAAAATCTAAGAATTGGTACTCTGTATTGCGTTTTCGTATTTTCTTTTCGCATTTAATTTTCCATTTCGCGCATATTATTTTATCATTCTTAGTTATTGTTTATTTTGTGATACCAGAATTACTTCATTTTTAAACTATTTCGAGAAAAAGTTTGCGCAAACAGCTCAGAATACCAAATTATGCTCTTGTCGCATCTACCTTTCGCATCGCAGTAGAGAGTAACCCACCTGATTTGAAAATATCCGGGACAGATTCCGGTCCAAATAGCCAAAAATATTAATAGAGGATCAGTTGTGTACACTGCTCGATGCCGAGGTGTGAAAGTGGTCAAGACATGCTGGAAAACGCTGTAATGGGAAGTCTTACCACACCCGCACACAGTCTCCAGACATTGCTCCCTCGGACTATCACTTATTTTAATCAATGGCATACGGCCTGGCCGATCAGCACTTCCGGTCTTATGAAGAAGTAAAAAATTGACTCAAATTGTGGATCGCTTCAAAAGATGGCCAGTCTTTTCAACGCGGGAGGGATTCGTAAGCTGTCCGAAAGAGGGGAGAAAGTAGTGGTGGCCAGTGCTGCACAATACTTTGAATCATAATTATTATGGCCAATTTTTTACAATAAAGAAGGGCGGAAGCAAAGTTGTATATATATTAATTTTTATCAACTTTATACAATAAAACCACCTCAAATTTCGGAAAAGATTGGCGGAAGCAAAGTTGTATATAGATATATTAATATTTTACTAACAAATTTGTTTTTAAATATTGTATTGTGAAAATCCCGGCTAAACGGGGGTTTCTTTAATTATTACCCGGAAACCGGTTATTTTTTAAATTACCGCTATACGAAAACCGGTTTTAGAGAAAAGCCGAATAATCGAGCATTCTTTTAACTGTTAATTATTTTTAATAATCGATCACTCTTTTAACTATTTAAAATCAACTAAAATCTTGAAGTTAAAAGTGAGCTTTTTTTTAAACAAACTGTATTAACTTAAATTTTAGAGTTTTCTAAACGTTTTTTTATATAAATGGAAATATATTATAAATGGAAATATTTGACAGTATTTTATTGAGACCAAAGCAGTTTCAAAGAATAGATAGTAGCCGGTTTTATAAAACCCAGTTGCAACACATATGTTATTGACCCCACCCCTGGCTATTATTTCTCTTTACAAAATAATGATTTGTTAAAACGTTTGTCTAAAAGGAAACATACAACAATCAGTAATTGAATGTATTTAACGCATAATAGCCATTAAACCTTTTTTTTTGGCACATAAAACCATCATAATTAATAATAAAAAGAAAATCGTTTCCCTTTTGAGACAAAATGCAAAAAAAAAAAAATACACACCCTTCTGGATTTGCCGTAGCATCACCGTTTGCTTCGGTAGTGGTGGCGGCCGATGCTTTGTCACCATCACCGGTGTTTTCAGTGGCATTAGTGGCATCACCATCAACCACTTTGTCCTTTTTATCCTTGGATGCGCAACCGCCCATTTCGTATGAGTTTTATTATGTGTGTAAGATTTATTTGATATATATAGAGGTAAAAAGTTTAAAGATTTTCCTTTTTTTCTTTCTTTTTAATTAAATTTGTCTTAAAAATTTGGCGATTTTGGTCACAAAAGTTGCAGTATGTTTTTTTTTAATATTTAAAAAATATATTACCGTAAAATGTTTTAATTTTCTTAATAAGTTAATTTTTTGTCTACTACTTTAAGCTTAAATTTATTAGCAGGTAAAAAAATTAAATCACACTATTTTGTTTCCTTTTTTTTAATCTATTATATCGTATATATTAGCGGAATGTTTGATTTATCCTTTGGGAATTGCTTGAGTTGAGAAAACAATTTTTTTTTGTTTTTCGATAGGGCGCTGTCTTGAAAAATGTGTGTTATTTTTTTTTTAATACTTTTTTAAGAGGGAGTTTTTGAAAAAGTGGTGGGCTGTATGAAATTTTTTTATCTACTCTAGAATATGTAAAAAAGTTCTTTATGCAAAAATCTCTGTTGTTAATAATATAATTTCACAATACTTTTAATGTTTGCTATCTCTCAATTTACTGATTCGTTGGTTTTCTTTATAAGGACGTTACAATTTATGAGTTTCGTTTATTATGTTAGAAAAAATTCACAACTTGTTTTTTTCTTCTTTCTTTATAAAATTTCTTAGCTTTGACTTGTTTTTTTTTTTTCCTTTTTTTTTTTTTTTTTGTTGGTTGATTTGTTTGATTTGTGCAACTTTTTTGATTACTAGTAAATTACTATTTATCTTTTTAATTTGTGCGTTGGGTTTCCAAGTATTTAATTATTTTCTTTTTGCCTTTTGGTGTATGAAAAATAAAGTATTTTACATATTTTTATGCTGTTTTACTAAGAAATTTTTTTTGGGAGAAAATACTTCATTTGCTTGCTTTGCCGCGCCCAAAAGTATACTACTATATGCTATAGAAAAAATTGGTTGTTTTAATATAATTTTATATGCGTTATTGCTTTATCTCCTTATTTTATTCTCCTTATGTTGTGCTTCAATTATAGAACTTGGTTTTGAATGCTTTCCTTTTTTTTTTTTGAATTTTGTTTTGTGCAAGCGCGCGCTTAACCGACAACAAACGAACACACTCGGAAATTTTTAAGGAACTAAACTCCCAAATCCTGTCGACTCTAGTGTTAAGCTGCTACAGTCTGTTTGAAAATTAATATTTATTTTGTATATACAAGCACGTATAATAACCGACTAAAAATAACTCAAATGGTGGTGGCACATATATTTATATATAAAAAAATAATGTGTTTGTGTGTGTGTGTGTGTTCTTCAACATCCATCCAGCCGGCACACTTTTAGCGCAAGTGTATTTAATTGTATGCTCAATAAAATTCACGAGTACATGACATTTTAAATATGCATATCTCTGATATAGAACATGAGAAACTGTTTCTTATGACAGAGATGGAAAATTGTATATACTCGTACTTTCAAGTTGTGTTTCAGGAGAAAACATAAGGCAAGCGATCAGTTTAACCCAAAATGGATAAAAGCAAAAAAGAATATACAGGACCTTTTTCATTATAGCACAAAATTTTTATTGTCTGAAACCGACAATTGAAGTGTTATACGCACGAGATTGAAAACTTGTAACGCAAGACATAGTAATAAAGATCTAATGGTAAGATCGCTTAAGAGCATTTCATACTACTTTTTATTAAAACTTATCAAACAATCAAATAGTACGTCAAGCAACTGTGAATGCTAAAGCCCTGATACACTATCCTATGAGTGCTTTCGCATTAGGCAATTTAGTTGCGCAATTCTATTTTTTTATTTCCTTTTAAACTTGCTTTTGTGTTCACATACAGCAATTTAGTTGCGCAACTTTTATTTTGTTTACTTAAATTTTCTTAATATTTTGAACGACCCGAAAAATTAACAAAAGAAAATATCAACAACAAGAATGAGCGAAAAAAATGAATTGCTGAGTACAAGTAAGTCTGTACTCAAATATCAGCAATTCTTCCTCCTTCAAGCTGCTCTTACCTCTCACATCTACAACCACAAGACTTGGGCAAGAGAATTGCGCAACTATGTAGCCGAACGTGTAAGCGCTCTATACGGTCGTACGATTCATTCACAGGAAAATGTTAAGTCTAGACGACTTTACAAAATCGCTTCAAAATGGCTTTGTAGGCCACACTATAATATATATACAAGATTGCATTACGAGTAATTTATATACTTAGTAAAGTAATTAAAAATTGTTAATAGGGTATGTTTTTGATTCTACTTTGAAGTGAAAATATGTAATTTGAAAACACTTCAATTGCTAGCTTTGCTGTTCTACATTCTACTCTTTGTTTTCGAACATTAATTAATAGTGAATTCTCTGGTTCTTGAAACTACTTTTACACAAAATGTAGTAGTTTGAAAACACTTTTAAATTTCATTGTGGTAATAAAAACTTTTACAGAAAAACCGAGTATAATTACAATTCCTTTGAAATAAGAGGGGTAGATAACGAAATATTTATTTCAGATGCAATTGTGCATATTTTCCTGGGGAAAATATTATAATTGTTGTTTAATGAGCTTGAGGTCACTTGTAAAAATTATTCGTTTATTGTTTCGATACTTCCTTGTGTGTCTTCTTCAGGAAAATTTCTAAATTTTTTGTTTACAAATTTTTATAAAATTGAAAACAATGTCGAAATATCGAAACAATAAACGAATAATTTTTAAAACAAGTGACCTCAAGCTCATTAAACAACAATTATATTTAAAAAAAGGTCGAAAAACTAGGATCAAGATGCGGAAAGTATTATACAAAAAACTAATATTTGTTATTTTATTAACTAAAATCGATTGGCGATATCTTATTACATACAGCGGTTACGGAATCACTAACTCATCCAAATCATCATAACCTCACCGGCTCTATCAAATTTTTGCACAAAATAGAGCTTAAAAAATTACGATCATCGTTGTTGACGGAGAATTTGATAAACTTAACTAAATTTTGCTTTTATAAAATAACAAGCGATAGATTAAGATAGAGACCTTGCACGTCGTATTTTGGGCAGAAGGCATATCCCGAAAAATAACATAAAATTTAAAATATGGTTCATTTCAGTACTAGTTAATGGTACGCATATTGATATCATAAGCAATTTATAATTATCCCAGTGATCGCGGCAATTATTGTTGTAATCAAAAAATAAAAAAATTTTCTTGGCTGAAGCCAGATTTGGACTTGAACCTGAAAAATAAATACGTAACATCATATAATGTTGTAAATATATGTAAGAATTTTAACCAATTTCTGAACTTTTAAAGCAGTTTAAACTTAACTACCAAAGCTCAATCAGAGCAACAGTCAAAATATTTTCCCTACTTTAAATTTCGTGTTAGTTTTTACTTGAACTTTAAAGTTGGCAATTTCAAAACTCAACAGAAAACAGTTGTGTATCGAAATACGCAACACTTGAGTGTGAGAAAGTTGTGTTATCTTTAACAAGATCAAAATGAATTGAGTGGCATTCTGTTGCCGCTTTGGCTTAAATAAACTAAATATTTTTTTTTCGAAAATAAGACGTTGCGATTAGTATATTGCATTATCGCAATATCAACTTGACACACAGTATATGATGCTTGCAGTCTTTTCAACAATCTCAATTTACTATTATTAATATAAACTTGAAATTTCCTCTTTTCAGTGTAAGAAAAATTTCATTTTAGAATAATGAAATAATAACAATTAAAAATTAAGGAAGCAGAAACCTTCGTTCACTTCTTAGAAAAATGCCCTATTCTCGACAGCTTTTGAATTAATTGTTTTGGAAAATTTTCATTAACAGAAGTTGAAACCATTTATTTATTAAACAATGTTGACGTCTTCTGAAAAGATTTATATCATTACATAAAATATGCATTTGATTATAGAAAGAAGCTAATTATTGAATTTAATTATTAAACTTTAAAAATGAAATGCTTAAAGTATATAATTTTTAATTTGAAAAATGTAGTACCGACTGCCGACAATATGTCAAAGTCGTATGTTCTATTCTTTCATGACTTCTTTTACAATTTATAAATGTTATTTGAATTTATAAGCGTTATTTAAAGAAATTTTATTTGAAAAATTTCCATATGTTACTTAATTTGAAAAAATAAAGAATTCAATTACTACTACTAATAATTAAATGTATTTTCGAGCATGCGAAAGAACGAATAGATATAATATATCCCTAAATGGATCTCGGTTTTTTTATTTTGCTGACTATACAGCAACTTCCATCCTTGGCGAAAAATACCAATTTTAATTTACTCATTTTCGTTTAATTTTCAAGTGTTTGTTCATGCTTAAGTTATTCGGCTTAAATTTTCAATGGAAAATTTGAGAGCCAGAGAATAAGAGTCTCATAGAGCAGGGTTGCAATTATTCACACAAGGAAAAGTTTTTCTTTTAATTTGGAAAAGGGATGATAGAGAGACATCGAGTTGAAGTTGCATATTTTATTTATAACAATACATAACTTTAATTTTCGTTTTTAGTCGAAGAATAATTTATAACAATTAATTTGATGTGGTTAATTGTATCTAGTGGTTCATTGTTCAAGTACCCGCATTTTATGTGTGTAAAGAATTTGAGATTTTTTCTATTAGTAAGTTGCCCCCGTTTGTAGCGATGAATAGTGTAGGAACGCCAATAAATTTATCTGAAGAGAAGTTTTACTAGCATTTTACAAAATCATTGTCAGCTACCAAAAAGGGATGGATGCACTTTAAAAGCTGGCAAATTTATGAAATTTGAAGGATTAGCCCATCTTAATGCTTTACAGATTTATAAATAGTACTTTTAGCAGTTGTCTTCACATTTTTTAAACAAATTTACAAATATTTATGTACACACAAAAAAAACCCGACAAAAATAAAGTTGAATGAATCATATCGCTCCTTTATTGCAACATAGTCATATCTCAAAAAATTAGTTTTTCGAGTTAACAATGCAGAATTGTTAACAGTACACCACTTTCTACATTGTGCCAAAACTTTATTCAAATTACTTTTAAACAATTCCTTTAGGAGATATTTTCTAAAAAAAATTTCAAAGACTAAAAATTTTAAATGCGTTTTTCTCGAAACAAGCTTTTTTGAATTATGACTATATTGCAATAAAGGAGCGATATGGAAAATAATACATTTATATCAGAAATGAAAAACGTTTCATTTATAAATTCTGTGTCGTAAAACATCATGAATAAGTACAAATTTTTGTAGTAGTCCTTTTCTGCCCAACAAATATGCCAACTGGTCTTGAAATTCCCATAACTATTTTACTTTAATTTATGTTAAATAGTATGTATAAACATTTTCTAACATGCACGATCATGCTTTATTAAGGTTTCTCAATATCTTTCACAGATACTGTAAGCATTTTTTAACATGCACGATCATGCTTCTCTTTTTTAAGATAAATCACATAATTTCGTTAGCAGAGAAAATAATATATGAAAAGTAATGAATAATATGTGCGAGTATAATCATATTTACATTCATATACATATACATATATATATATATATATATATATATATATATATATATATATATATATATATATATATATATATATATATATATATATATATATATATATATATATATATATATATATATATATATATATATATATATATATATATATATATATATATATATATATATATATATATATATATATATATATATATATATATATATATATATATATATATATATATATATATATATGAATGCAAATATAACTTTTTCCTCTTCTCAAAACTGAAGACAGCAAGGAAAGCAAAGCGTTTTGCTGCGATTGAGGAGATAAAAGAAAAATCGAAACAGGAGCTGTTGGCAATACCAAAAAGCGCGTTTCAGAAGTGTTTCAAGGATTGAAAAAAACGCTGGCTTAAGTTGTATTACATCTGAAGGGGGATTACTTTAAAGGGGACAAGATAGTTATTGATGAATAAATAAATGAAAATAACGGTTATCTTTTGATCAGCCTTCGTAGTTTCACTTTTTTCTGTCTTCTTTCATCTCTGTTTGCTTTGTGGTGAGATTTTACTTTAGTAAAGCCTAAAGAGCTACTAATTTGATCGACTTTGTTGAAATGTAGACAAAGCATTAAACGAATAATGTCTTCGCGGTTACTACGAAGACTTTAATAGTGCACTAGTGGACCCGGCGAACTGCGCTTCGCCCCAATTTTTGATTTTTTGCAATTTTCCAACTTTTGCAGAGAGATTTTGCGATTTTCCGACCGCATTTTCAGTAATTTTCTATGATTTACAATAACAACTTTCTAGTTTTTGATTTGAAAAGCCAAAATTTCATACAAAAACTCGATTTTAGATTTTTCCAAATTTTTTACGTTTCCGGAGGGATTTTCCAAACCATTTTTCCCTAAAAGCCTTCTCGAAAACACAAACAACTGACTAAAAATTTTGCAGAAATCGGTCCAGCCGTTCTCATTTTATGAATTACTATACATTTTTTACACTATTTTTATATATGTAGATATGTGAGGACGTTGCAGTAGCGTGAGTATAGCAAATTGCGATGTTGGCCAGCTCTGTCATCGAGAATTTCAATGGAATCAAGTAAAGAATTTGTGATTTTTGTTTACAATTTTTTAAAATAGAATTAAAAACCTTATCCTCGAAAATACGAACTGAATAAAAATTTTACGGAAATCGGTCCAGTCGTTCCCATTTTATGAATTACTATACATTTTTTACACTAATTTTATATATGTAGATATGTGAGGACGTTGCAGTAGCGTGAGTATAGGAAATTGAGATGTTGGCCAGCTCTGTCTTCGAGAATTTCAATGGAATGGAATGTAATTTGTAATTTTTGTTTACAAAAATTTTGAAAAATAAAAGCAAAAACCTTCTCCTCGAAAACACGAACAACTGACTAAAAATTTTACGGCAATCGGTCCAGCCGTTCCAATTTTATGAATTACTATACATTTCTTACACAATTTTTATATATGTGAGGAGGTTGTAATAGCGTGAGCAAGGCAGCTTTATAAAGCTGCCTTGAGCGTGAGTATAGCAAATTGAGATGTTGGCCAGCTCTGTCTTCGAGAATTTCAATGGAATCACAAGTAAGGAATTTGTGATTTTTGTGTACAAAAATTTTGAAAAATAGAAGCATAAAAACAGCAAAAAAAAAATTAAGCTAACAGATTTTCGAATCATAAAAATAGAATTAGGAAAAATAAAAATGGAGATATTTTGGGATATAATATTAAAAAAGCAACTGTGCGAATTAAAATTTGGTGTGAAAACAAAAGAATGTAAGAAAACATTTTATTGAATTACAACAAATTGATTTTCTTGGCAAATCTTACTGTATTCTATTAGTGAAAATAAAATAAATGCGAATTTTGAAATCAAAATTGCTAAATATCTTTAGTTTAGGTGTTAAAAAATAGGGGAAATTATTAAAGATGCTCTTATAGTTTGAGAGTTTTTTAATGCTTTTTTTTTTTGTTATGAGTGAAACATACTCTCTGTACGCACGTGTCCTTTAAACAAATATTCTAAAATATTCCTATTCCCAGACTTGCCAGCCATGCAGTATCTACCTACCACCTTTTCGCAGCGTATACTCGTACATACATATTTGTTGAACTTATTTAGGTATCTATAAGCATTTGCTTGTTTTACTCTAACCATTGCCCAGGTGCCTGCATTTATTATTGAGTTATAACGACACCATAACATTACAAGTAGCACGCTCCTTGACACAAAACAAATTATTTACATACAAACAAAGGCATAACTTCTTTAGTGCTTTGAACTATACTCGTACATCCATCCCACCATTCCCCAAACTTCTTTCCTATACAGCAGCTTAGCTTGTTGCCTTCAATTTAGTTTAGCAGCAGTGAGAGGAAGAAAAAATATTGTATGCGTTTTGTGTGTGTGTTGAAATATAAGTCAAGTGTCTTTTTATTTGTTTGTATGTATTTTATGTATCCTGTGTTTATAGATTGTTTAACATCTACCTAAATGCCTGTTTTTCTTAGTATGCTGTGTACTTCCTTTCTCCTTTTGTATTCCCTGTTAACTCTTTGGCCTGTGATTTTCTCACCCCACTTCTCACACATGTGTGCCCTCCGCCCTCCCTCCCTCCCGGCATAATCGAAAAACCACAAACACATCATAATTTTTGTTTTCAATTGAATGAATGACTGTTTATTCAACAGCTTCCTTTTTTTTATTTATGTATTTTTTTTTTTTACACAAACTTCTAGTCAAGTTTTAGGAAAACATGTGTGGAAAGAATCATGTTAAAGGCATTTTTGTAATGTCAGTCATTTAAGTTGATTTAGCATATTTCAAGCTGACTCAAGTACTGTGGGATAATTAGAAAATGTGTTTTGTTTTTTGTAATTTGGTATTTCACATACTTGAAAATTTTATGACTCAAGTAGTTTTTATGACAATCTTGTCAAATCGGCTTACGGCTGGGTTAGTAAAGACAAATAGGGCTTTTTTCCTATGAAAGCAAGTTTTTATTTACGTATCCCAGGGCAACAATAACATCACTTCCAATTTTATTTTCAATAATTTTCTGTAGTCAAGGTCGAGTAAATTTTCTAAGTAAATTTTTTCTTTCGGATTTAACCTTCAGAAAAATTTGGCTAACACTTATCCAGTTATGAAAACATACTACACAAAGTAAATTTGCGAAGTCTAATCAAAAATAGCAGTTAATTTCAAATTTCGTGAGTTACGTATGTTGGAGTTTCCCATTTTTTTTTTCTGTTATGTTGGCACACATTTCTGTTATATATGTTGGCAATATCAGCCATTTCGGATGGTCAGTTTAGTCGTGTTTAGGTGTGCTCTTCGATTTTTTACTTAATTTTGAGCAAAAAAAAAGTCGCATGAACATCGTTCATGAGCTGTTGAACACCACCAAGGACAATCCAGATTTCCTCAAAAAGGTCATAGCTGGTGACTAATCATGGGTGTATGGCTATGATATTGAAATCGAAACCCAATCATACCAATGGAAGCGTCCAGAAGAGTCAAGACCAAAAAAGGCACGACAAGTTCGGTCAAATGAGGTTTTTCTTTTTCCTACCTTCCTGTAGCAGGGAGTTTGTAGACTTTCTATATAAGGCCTTCACCAGACGGCAGGCAAGAAGGAGTATCGGATGTAAAATAATTTCTTAAAAAGGCATTTTTGACGAAGTTTCCCGCTGGGATGTACATGGTCTGATCAAAAATAACCGTTATTTTCAAATTGAGTTACGTACGTGAGTTACGTATGCTCGACTTTCGCATTTTTTCTTATTATGTTGGTACACATGTCGGTTATATACTTATGTTGGCAATACCAGCCATTTCGGATTGATTGTCAGTTTATTTTTGACAGATAAAAACCTTAGTCGTATTTTAATGTGCTTTTCAATTTTTTACTAAATTTTCAGCAAAAACAACGTGGTTTGGACATCGCTCTGGAGTTGTTGAACATCGTCAACGACGACCCAGATTTCCTCAAAAAGATCATAGCTGGTGACGAATCATGGGTGTACGAGTATGGCTATGACATTGCAATCAAAGCCCAATCATCTTAATGGAAGCGTCCAGAAGAGCCAAGATGGAAAAAAGCACGTCAAGTTCGGTCAAATGTGAAGGTTTTGCTCACTGTTTTCTTTAACTGCAATGGCGTGCCTGCATCATGATTATTGCCCCAAGGTACTACCTTGAAATTATGCACCGTTTGCGCGAAGGAATTCGTCAGAAACGCACAGAACTGTGGAAAATCATGGGTTTTGCACCAGCTCACACATCGATACTTGTGCGTGAGTTTTCGGCCAAAAACAAAACCGTTATCATGCCTCAACCACCGTATTTACCGGGCTTGGCTCCCGCTGACTTTTTGCTCTTTCCAAAACTGAAGACGCGGATGAAAGGAAAGTGTTTTGCTACGATTGAGATAAAAGAAAAATCGAAACAGGAGCTGTTGGCGATGCCATAAACCGCGTTTCAGAAGTGTTTCGACGATGGTGAAAAAACGCTGGCATAAGTGTATTGTATCTGAGGAGGATTACTTTGAAGGGAAAAAGATAGTTATTGGTGAATAAATAAATACTTTTTGAAAAAATTTATAATAACGGTTATTCTCTGATCAGCCCTCGTATGTTATTAGGTTTATTCGTTTACTTTACAGTAAAATGCATTAAATTACTGCTTTTTTCAGTCTTGGCTCTTCTGAGCGCTTCAATTGCGATGATTGCGCTTTGGTTTCAATGTCATAGCCATATACCCATGATTCGTCACCAGTTATGACCTTTTTGAGGAAATCTGGATCGTCGTTGGCAATGTTCAACAGCTCCTGAGCGATGTCCAAGCGACGTAATTTTTGCTCAAAATTTGGTTAAAAAAAATCGAAGAACACATCAAAATACGACTAACCTTTTTATCTGTCAAAAACAAACTGACAATCCGAAATGGCTGATATTGCCAACATATATGTAAATGCCAAAATCGAACATACGTAACTCACGAAATTTAAAAATAACGGTTATTTTTTGATCAGACCATGTACATGCGTAATATATTTTCTTTTAATAGTATACAATCTGCAATATGTATAATTTATGCATTCTTTTAAATTTCTGTCAACAAAGCGCTGCGCTGTAAGCAAACATGAAAATCTGGTAATAATTCATGTCGCAGAGAAGTGTCAAGATGGATATAAAACAGGGTGAGAAAAATTATCATGGACAACACAATAACCAACAGATGCATTAATATGGTGGTGAAAATAAATATACGAGTACAATTGTCAAGTAATTAAACATTTAAAGAAAGACGCTTCTACATTATAGCAAGACAAAAACAACAAATTGCCAGCAGCATTTAATCTGCTTAAACAAATAAAAAAAACTATTATTAGAGATGTATAACAAAAATGAAACTTTGTTTATATGTATATATAAATTTTTTTTGTTAATTTTGTTTTCAAACGAAACTAATAATTAATTTAAAGCATGTTAGTAAACCGTTGAAAAAAAGTACACAATCGTTTTTCATAAAAACTATGTAGAGCGTAAAGAAACTTTAAAGACAAAACGCATAGTTAAGGTTTTTTTTTTAGTTTTCTAATTTTTTAATCAAATTAATTTATTAGAAATTAGTACAAAACTTTATGAAAAATGAAATTTTTAAACAATATTTGCAAAAACACTTGTGTTTGTACATATTTTTTCTTTTCTAATTTAAAAATTATTAAAGAATTGTTTTGTTAACACTTGAGACAAGCACTCATTTCATTATGATGACGAAGAAGAATGAATGTATGTAAGTATGTACATATGTATGTATATATGTATATAAACAAAATAATCAAGAAAAAAAATTTCTAGGACAATATATTATTATTAATTTATTAAAGCCCATATAAAGTTGTGTTCGTAAATTATAAATATGTACTTGTACTTCGTATCATAGCAATGTTATCAGTGCCTAAGCAGCAATAATGCCCAAAATTCCCTTATACAGCGACTTAATATTTATTATTACAAATCATTAGTATTCTGCTTAAGCACGCACATCGACTAAAATAAAAAATAAAAAAATATAAATTGTTTATATATTATATCGCTACTTGGTCGTTGTCAAATATTAAAATTGATTTCAGTTTATTGACGACGACGACATTGAAGAATAAAAACGTTTATTTTGGCATAAATTTTGATTATAATCACATAAATGTGTTATCGTCTGAGATTGCTAGTTTAGTTTCACAAGTTTGCACTTAAAAATTTGTGCTTTAAAAAAACATCAAAATTATAATAAAATTTTCCTAGTTAATCAAAATTGGGGTATCTAAATTGTTAAAAAGTTTCAAGTGGAAATTTCAGTTTAGCAATTAAATACAGAGGGTGTCCGTCTGAAGGGTATACGACTCGCAGTGAATTCCATTGTAATACTGGCTGTATGCGATACGTTGCCGTATCTTGTTGATACCACATGTTAATCAAGGCCAAAGCATGCAGTTGTGGCGTTAAAAAGTTTTCAATCATATCACGATATCGCTTTCTAATCACAGTTACTGTTACGCCGTTTTAATTTTCAAAGAAGAAAACTTCAATGATTCCACCTGATCAAACTGCACACCAGACAGTCTCTTTTAATGGATGCAAAGGTGACTGATGAATAATTTGGGGGTTTTCCATTGACCAGAACAGACTATTCTGTTTATTAACATATTTATTTAAACGAAAATGTGCTTCGCCACTCATTAAAATTTTGTCACGAAAATCGGGGTTACCACGGGCGAGCTGTAACATCCTATTGACATACATATGTACGGCGGCGTAAATGGTCTTATAGAAGAAGCTCTTGTGTCAACTGCATCTTAAATGGAAACAAATGCAAAATTGTGGGCAAAATTGTTCTGTGCAGAACAAGCTGTTGAGCACGGCGTCGAATTGAGGTTGATGTATTGTTTTGAACACTTTATTGAACAACAGTAACATTTTCAGCCTATCTTGCAGTGTGTTGTAGTCCATGCTTGGGCGTATCACCTACCTACAGACCCTCTTTCTTCGAAATCATTCATTGGACGGTAAAAAATGCGTTTTGTTGGCACATTGTTACTGCCAAAAATTTCAGGTTTTTCGTCGTCACACTAATCGCTGATTGACTTTGATACAAATGTTTAAACGATTAAAACACGTTAGTTTATCGAATATTTTTCACAACTTTGATTTGGTAACGCTGCTTTATTTGACAACCCATTTAACAGCTGATAGTTGATTTTGCTTTCCTTTGGTTTGATATTTCATTATGGGTAGTTTTGCACTACAGCAACGCTTGCAAATTCTTGCAATTTTTTATCCAAATAATGGTTCTGTTCGTCAATTGATAATAATACTAAATTTCCATTCAAAATTTTTAAGCCCATTTCAGTTGAGGGGTTACGTAAATAAGTGGAATTGTCGCATTTCTAGTAAAAGGATAGAATAATCCACAAACTTTGTGTCGAAACACTACTTAATGGGCGGAGCTATTTGATCCATATGTTTTCAAAAAACAATGAGTGTTAAAAAGTTACTGTCACTAATGAACGTCCCCGGGAAGCAGGCTTTGGCTTGGCATACGCCTAATCACTTCTGGAATATAGCAAATAAAACTAAAAAGTCTCAGCCTAACTTAGTTGTGATATGACTTCCGAAACCCTCACGAAAGTTTAATTGGCATAACGCCGAATCAGCAAAGCCCCCAAAAGGTTCTGTTTTATAGACTATCCTGACGCTGATAGTGGTTGAGGTGACTGCATCTTGTCTGAAACTTTCTGGCAGCGGTTTAAAATCGTAGGATGGAGTTTTTGGTATTACCTGAAAATTATGGTGCAAAACAGTTTTAAGAGACCTAATTATAACCCCCCAAGGGGATGTTGTCTTGCAACCTGTAATGTAAGGAATCAGGTTTTTTATAGACTATCCTGGCGCTGGACGTAGTTAAGGTGCTGGCATCTTGTCTAAAACGGTTTACATCTAAAGACGCAGGGAGGGACTATTGGTATTCTCTGGTAACTATGGTGCAAAACGGTTTTAGAGGAACCAATTATAGTCTACCGAAGTACTGTTGTCTTGCAACCTGTAATGTAAGGAACAAGAAGTGATGGATGGACGGATGGGTTAGTTCAGTGCTGATGCTCTTTTTGGACTTCGGGCCACCAACTCGTGAAGCCTTGTCTTTCATTGGCTGTCTGGCGAATTGCTTACAGAAGGGCTTAGAAGGCACGACTTCTTGAACAAGGCTTCAAACATATGATATTTGCTATCTGATTGAGCCGTGCAAGCAACTTGAAAGCGCTAGTGAACCATGAACTTGCTCACTCCGTGGAATCAAGCAGATAAGGCTTTTAAGGCAGGTGCTGGAGCATATCAATTACACATTGTCAATAGTAAAAATTGGTGTTCCAGATTGCACTTTGTGTGCACCAGCCATGCCGTCCACATGATCGAAATTACATTTAAACATTAATGTAGTCAAATTTTCTATCATTAAAGTCTGTTGCCGTGTTTTCATTATTTAAACTTGTGTAACTCTCAAGAAAAAAACCCTGTATATAGCAAAATCTAACAAAAGTTCGTGTTTGTCATAATTAGATTTTAAAGTTATCAGCCCACGGTGTTAAGATAATACAAAAAAATTATAAGTTGATATTTGTTGACTAATTTAATAACTTTTTAAGCACAACAGCATTTAATCAAAGAAAGTGATAAGAGGTAACAAATTGCAAAATTTTTATTTTAAACGACTTTAAAAACGAAAAGCATGTTGTTTGGTCGTGTATATAGAGTTCCTATTTGTGAACCGGGTATTAAGTAACCATAAAGAAAATCAACACTTTTTATGAATTTGCATTTAAATTACGAGTAGTGTGACTGGAAGAACATGAAAAATGGGATTCTAAGTTTTGTTTCGCATTCGAAAATATATTGAGGCCAAAACTTTTAATTCTTATAAGATTTATTTTTGATAAGAAAAAGAAACGTTAAGTTATATATGTATGTATGTACATATGTAATGTTACAAGCTATGACTCGTTCCCGAGGACTGATTTTATGTGTACTAAAACTGTTCAAATCGAGGAATACTATAAAAAGAACACCATTCTAATGCTGTATTTTCGTTGAAAAAATTCAAGGTTATTTTCGTTTTCTCCGTCCCTAAAAATCATGGGAGTCCCCGGAAAAAAATCACTAAATTTGGATTAGTTTGAACTTTCTACCAATTTGTACGGAAAGTTCTCAAATTCCAGGTGATCTTCACAAGAATATTTATATTAAACGTGATCAAAAAATAATAATACAACGCCTGACAGCCAAAAAGAAAATTTAATCTTAATTTTAAAGATTTTGCATTCAAAATAAGATTTCCAGATTTTTTTTTTTTTTTTTTTTTTTTGTCAAAATTAAGATTTTTACGAAAAATTTTTCTTTTTATGAATAAGTGAACAATTTTCTCAAATAAAAGAATATGCCTGAAGTCCCTACTAGAGAAAACTGAAAGAAATAAGTCATTTAACATTCAGTGACCTATAACTGATTAAGAAATGTGGTAAAAAAAAATCAATTAAAAGTGATTGATTTAAGTACAAGAGCTTTAAATGCAATTGCAGATAACACTTTCAAAAACTCAAAGCCTGAAGAGATACGAATATTTAATTACCATAACAAGTGACAACACTCATTTTGTATTTTCTTTGTTTTGAAGCCTTTAACACGATATTTATATTGTCATAGTTTACATACAACTCAACTTATTAATTGAGCTGAAATGCAAACAATGTAGCTTTAAAACAACTGAACTAATTTTTGGTGTTAGGAATTACCAGAAACTGCCAGCGATCAGTAGTAATTTTTCTACGTTTCTGTTCAGCCATACTAACACAGAGTTGTAAACAATTATACCACTAAAAATGGATCATAAATTCAACATTAATACTCGTATTTTTGGCAGGTTAAGTTGTAATCGGTAATAGCAAATTAAAGAACTTGAACTGAAGTACAATTGGGTTGTAAACCGTAATAATAATTTTTTTTTTTTTTTAATTCAACATAATTTTTTGCAAAGCATGAATCGCACTTTGTATTAAGACTTATCCAAAACTCATTAAAACGTACAAGCAGAGCTGCCTGAAAAAATCGCTTATATCCCGATAATTTTTGAAAATATCGTCGTTTTAGTTTTGAAAAATCGTAAAAAAATCGATAATTTGTCACTTTTGCATTATTAATTATATTTTACATAGAGCCAAATAAACTACGCAAACTATTCGACGAACACAAGTTTACCGTTTGCATATAAACAATACATATATAATTCATACAAACACAAATCAATCGTCTTTTTTTTTTTTTTTGCCAGTGCGAGTAGACACCGATTGTGTTGCGGTAACTTGCTCGCCATATGATGTTCAAGATATAACTTGTTTTATAAAATATTAAAGCCTCTATTTCTTGACATCCTATTGCTATAATTTTTTGAATTTCCTACAAAGAAGGCAAACTCTTATACAATTCTAAAAATTCTAACAAGACAACTTTCATTTTGTGTGAATAGTCTAGAAATTACAAAATTTAACGCAAGACAATACAAACATTTAAAATGTTTCAAATATTTGTACAAAAACAAGAAAACATCCCCATAAACAATGCCATATGCTTGTACAAACGTAGCATTTTGGCCTGTTTGCCAAGCAGTTTGTGTAGTTTATTTAGCCCTTAATACTTGAGATTTGCACACTGCTTTATGATTCCACTTTAATCCTTCAAATGATTGTCAAATATGGCAATACTTTTTATCATTTACATTTGTTAACAATCTTAGTTTCGAAAATCTCTTGACTCAAATTCACGAATCTTAATGCAATATTGTATATGTACCCATAGTGAAGGTATTCAAGTGATTGTCAAATATGGCAATTATTTTTTATTTACGTTTGGTTTGACTTGCTGAATGAAGTAACAACTTTTGTTTAGTCTATTTACACCAAAGCGAAATCTGCTCATTCCAGATTTCAAGCCAAATTTAGTAGATTTTGAGAAGTTTTCCAATACAAAATGGAATTCACTTTAAGAGTAGATTTCGACGAAATATTCTTAAATCCACTCAGTACCAATGCGATGCAACTGTGATTTTGTTCAAAAAGTACTTAAAAATACTACGCTGCAACAAAAATATACACTTTAGTCTGGTGTATTCAGTCTCTGGTCTATAAAAACATACACTTTAATGTGGTGTATGATGAAATTGTTTCGTCAAACCTCCATGCATAATTTATTTTTGTGAAAAAGAAATCTTGCTAGATTAAAAAAAAAAACGATGGTGAAAACGATATAGATTTCATTGTAGATTTTAATTCAAATCTTTTAGATTTTGAGTTAGTGTAAATGCGTTATTTATTCAAATTCATGAAGTATAAGGGTTAATGCAATACCTTCACTATGGATACATAGAAGGTTAATGATTTTGCAATGGCTGTTGTGTGAAGTTCTGCCATCGTTTATACTCGTAACATGTTATTATATATTTATAACAAATGTACTTAATTGTAAAATCGATTTTAAAACTATTAGAAAAGGCAAACATTTAATTTTTTTATGTGGCTAAGGATATAAAAAAGACTCATAGAAATAACCCAGAAACTTTTGCTTTTAAAATAAATAAAAAACGATACAATTAAACAACGAAGGGCACAAATCAAACAATAAGACTATTTGAAATCCCAATTAAAAAAAAAAGGGAAATGTCAATTCATACGTGGACTAATGACAGCAGAGTGTTGCAAGAATGTTTACACATTTTGTAAAGTCCTGTGTTATTTAAATTGCATATAATCCTTGTATGTATTAAATTAATGGTTTAAAAGAAATAGAAAGGGGGAGATTATTTATAGAGTTAACATTACTGTAAAAAGGATTGCGAATTTTAATAACCAGTTTACCAATTTCGAAAGAAAAAGCTGGTCACTCACATTCGAATCAATTCGGGTTTGTCTATCTCACTATTATTCGTTGGCATATCCTTATGTATTTTGATTGTGTTTTTTAATAAATCGTTTGCATATTCTTAAGTATTTTGATTTGGTTTTCTTCGCATAGATTAAAGTTAGACAAACTCAAATCAATTTTCCTTAGCTTAAATTGCGAACGCCAGCACTCTGTCGAGATTGGTAAATTGGCTGCAAGGCAATTTTATGGTCATAAGGAAAGGGCTAATGAACAAAAATTAACCCACACACAACACTCCATTTAGTTTTAATTTATGTATATATGTACATGTACATATGTTTATATTGCTACATATGTATTTAAAAAAGAATAACACACATTTTGCTATTTCGAAACAAATTTATTTTTAAACTTTCACTTTTTATAAACTTTATTTCTTAAATTGAGTAACATTTTTCAAATATTTTTTAACCGTTATATTTCCTTTTAGTTTTTTATTCCTTTCTTATTCATCAAACTAATTTGTTTTCTTTCATTTTCTTCTTAATTTAATTATAATCTTTATTAAAACTTTTTTTTTACTTCAATATACAACAAGACTAAATTTTCTCGTGCAGCAAATGTTTAAACTTTTAACATTTCTATTTTAATTTTTAAAGTTTTCGTTTTGAGAAAAACAAAATTGCAACACGCGAACCGTTAATGCCAACTTATAATATTCGATTAACAATTAAACACACGTTAACTGAAGTCTAAAAGCCAGCCAGCCAACGGTTGAACTCTTTTTCTTCTTCTTTTTTAGCTTAGCTCTCTCCCTCTCTCTCTCATAGGTTCTGCCGCAGACCACAATTATAACAAATCATGGTATTAAAACAAATATCTTTAATATATTTTGTTTAATAAAAACCTCAAATTGTAAACAGTGTTACCAGTTATTTGTAAAGGAAATATAATAACTCAAAAGATAACGATAATGTAGAAAAAAGAACTCTCTCTTCTGTTGTTGTTGTTAATGTTTTGATTAATAATCTCCTATTTCTTCAATTGTTTGTTTATTTATCTCCGTAAACAAAGTGAAATTTAAGATAAAATTTTATTTTAGCAACAAAAAAAAATGATTAAATAAAAGATTTGCAGTTATGATAAAAAAAAAACTTTTTTATACAATAATTCTTAGTTTATGGCAGAAATCTTATTTCGTTTATTTATTAAAATGCTCATACTCGTACACACAATATAATTGTTGCATTTGCAAAATAAATTAAGATTCCGAGTACTTTAACTAAACAGGGAAACGTCTCGTAAATTCCATAAAGTTTTGACAAAAATGTTTATTATTAACGTTTTTTTTTTTTTGCCCTTATTCAATAAATAAAAATAATATGGGCTATAATAACTATAGTCAAACAACTTAAATTTTATGTATACTACAGAAGAGGGAACATTAAAGGATACATGGGTATGTTTCCATTAATGCTTCCTTATCTGTAGCATTGATTTTTTTTTTTAATCCTGTTTCTTTTTTGGGTTCAAAAATATCAAAACTTTTTGATATTTTAATTGCTTCCAAAACAATGTTCCCTCGTCTGTATTAGCGGGCTGCTCAGGCACAAGAAAAATGTCTTACCAGAAATCGTAATATTTTCAAGTACTATTCATCCTCTTCTTTCACATTTCAAAACAAACACTTCAGTGCAGAAATGTTCTAAACACATCACCGTATACAGCCTTATAATCGTTTAGGACAAACAGAACCAAACACAAGTAGAACCAACTGAAGTAGAAAAAAATTGAAGTATAACTTCAAGCACTGAAGCCAGCGTTGCCTTCGAAATTTTTCAAAAAAATGGGACAAAAAGGGTATTTTCAAGCAAAAAATCAAATAAGAGGTCAAGTTATTAAAAAACAATGAAAACTAAACAGAATTCATTCAAAAGTTAATGTATTCGAATGAAAATATAATGTAATGATTACTCGTACATTTAGAAAAACGATTCAAATGTAATTAATATCATAAGTTTAAATTATATTAATTTTACTTAAGCCCAGCTTTTAACTTCATGTTAAAATACAAAATTAGTTAATTTTCATTTTAATTTAAGTTGTGTTTAAATGCAAGTACAATTTTTTTCAGTCTTAAGTAACTGCTTTTATCAAGGCGAATTCATAACAGGTATATGCAAGAGCAATAAATACAACACTACAAAAAAACAATATTTTTCGAATGTCAAGGGGAAAATATAAACACAAAAAGGAATTAAAAAAATATATAATAAAAACAATTTACAAGAAAAGCTTTAAATTAATTCGTGAAACTTTTGTTTCGTGAAAATTGAAGTCTCAGATCATAGAGCTTGGAAGAGTGAAAACGGTCATTAGGGAAGATTCTGAATTTACAAAATTGTTTTAAAATTTCTTTTAATTATTCCATTGACATCTGAAACGCATTAAAATTAAAAAAAAGCTATCTTCTGCGCTGTCATGCCTATTATGAATTCGCCTTGACTTTTATGTATTTAAATGCGATGAAAGTGTGGCAGCTTCACTTAAATTCCAAATATTATGGAAAGTGTTCGAAAATGTTTCATAGAACAGCTGTTTGTCATTAGAAGCATAGAAAAATTCTTATAGAAAAATATTAAGTAATAATACATTAGGTTAGGTAGGCAGGCCGCTGGATACCCCGGAATAATCTAGGTTGTCCAGCTCTCTTGGGTCCTATAGTCGTTCCCTTTGTGATTAATAATACATTAACTTTTGAATAATTTTTGTTTAGTTTTTGTGTTTTAATAACTTGATTCTTTTTTTCCCTGAAAATACCCTTTTTGTGAATAAACTTTTTTGTGCCACTTTTTTAAAATTTTCGATGTTAATTGGGGTCGGTCCTACATTTTACCCTTCTGGGCATGATTCAAGAACAGTTTTGAAGAATTTCGTGAATTTTTAAACCTTTGAACAGGATAAAGCGAAGAGGTAAGGTTGGTACGTCCCGGAAAAATGTCGTGAAGGAAAAACTTATGGTGGTCGGTCATACATTTGACCCTGAGGCTGGTTAGGACGATGGAGAAAAAATTATTAAAAATATATTTTTTAATGGGAGAAGAGAAATTGTAGGTTGACCTGTTCAGGAAAAATGTTGGCGAGGAAGTTAGTGGGCCCACTAAGAACGAGTCAGGGCAGATATGCAACTTTTCGTGCATTTTTAACTCTTTATTCCCAATTTTTAAAGCTTTTATACGCATGCTTTACCATTCTTTATAAGTTAATTAGATGATTTTCAATCATCTTATTCGCGCAAAATCTATAAACGGGATATTTATATAGTAGACAAATGAAAGTTCCATGTTTTTAATTACATCAACAGTATTACGATATGCAAAATATTTACAGCCAGTTCGCCGATGTCGAAAGGATAAATTCATTCGCATTCAGGGCGAAAGAAAATTGATTTGGGGATTTTCTAGCTTTATTCTATGCGAACGATGTGTCAAAATTCAATTAAAATACATAAGTTCATGCGAACGAACAATAGTGACATAGACAAACCCAAATTTATTCGAATGTGAGTGACTAGCTTTCTTTCGCATACATTTTAATTCGATATCGTCGAACAGGCTGTTAAAGTTGAGAATATATTGTATTTCGTTCTTGCTCGTTATGGATTTTGGTTCCAAAACTGCAAGCAACCGCTAAAAATTTTAATAAAATTTATTTTGATGGGATTTTAAACTGCATTCTTTTTTTCAACCTCCATAATGAAAATTAAAATACGAGTTTTGAATTCAAATTTATTTTTTTTTTCTTTTGTGACATGAAAAGTATTCCTTCCATGCAAAAGAAAAAAAAAACTTCGGTTAATTAAAAATTCCAGTAACATTTTTCAATTCAATGACCCACAATTTATGCAATTTTATTGTGCAAAACACACAAACGTACACACACTTCCATTTTTATAATTATTATGTAAGATATTTGGAATCACCACAATTCCATAAAAACGAAAACTGTTAAAAACTAAACTGACATACAAAATTGCAGTTTGTTTGCAATTTGTTCATGTTTTGATAGTACTATTGTTTACAAATAAAAATCGAAAGTAGCTAACAATTGTTTTATGGCAAAAAGAAAAAAAAAAAAGTTGGAAACTTCCGTTCAAAATAAAGATATATGTATATGTATACGTAAATATGTATGTAGCCATGCTAAAAAACACTAACGTTGGTGTAAATTTTTAAATCTAAGATTCAAAATACATATACATATGTATATGTAAAGACAAAAACACATGAAAAAAAATGTCAGCCAATCAATTTATTGATTAATATTAAATATGGCTAACAAACTTTTTAAGAGTTATTTGGTTTTTACGGTTTAATTGCAATTAAAAACAACAAATTGTGTTGCCAATAGCGTGAACATGCGGTTACAAAAGTATGCTTACGGGGGGTTTTGGTTTTCTTTTTATAAATAATAAAAATTAACAATTTTAAATACTTAAAACCACGAAGTTACCCTATTGGAACTCAGTTATTCATGTAAAATTATTTAATTTTGTAAGAAATTCATGATAAATTTATATCTTGATACAGGGATTACGAGTACGTGTTGGCTAATTTTCGTTGGGTATTTTATGTTAATTTAAAATTAACATAAATATTAAAATAAAATATTCTCCATCAATAATCCAAGAAGCGTCATCGTCGTCGCATGATTTTCTTAAATTACATCAAGATTTCTTATGGACCGCACTATAGGGTGTCATCAAACGAGTTCAAGATTAATTAATTATTACCACAAGGCTCGGTTCTTTCTCCTACGCTATTTCTTATTTTTTCTCAATGACTTTCTTTATCAAACTTCCACCCTATCCATCCACTCTTTTCGGGGAGGAAGCAGCATTTGCCATTCATAGCTCAGCTTAACTGAGGTCGGTGTTGGCAAGAGGCAAAATATGAATAATTTACTGAGTAGCAATCTGTTATTAATCTCCGAATGGGATCATAAAAGCAGGGTCGCCTTCAACGCTCGTAAGACCCAGTGTTGTTTAATAACACAAACACACGCCAGTAAAGAACGCTTCACTTGTAAGCATGTATGGTATAGTCATTGGGGAATCGGATTCTTTTGATGTTCTTGGAATGAAAATACAGTGTGATGTTCACTGGATTGAACACTTGTTTCATGTCTCTAAAAAAGCATTCAAGTGTCTTGGGTTTTTGAAACGGTGTAAGATGTACATAGTTCACTCCAGCCGATCTCCTTACTATTTATATCCAAAAGCATGAGAAATTGTCGTACATGGGTAAAATTTTCGATTACATGCTGAATGGCGCATGTTCTTCCCCTTGGTGTGGGGCGGAGCCTTTCTAAAACTCCTGCTGATTTCAGAGTCACGGCACTCGTTTGCAGTGCAACTCCACTCCGAGCCCGAAAACTCTCCCCGCATTTGGGTATTAAAGCACAGCCACCACGTTGCTCCCGGATGTCCTTACCATAGCCGGGCGAGAATAATGTTCCCGGGGCTTCCGGTTATCGTGGTACCTGAAAGTCAGACTAAAAAGGGCTGCTGCTATAGTTTTAAACCCCAAACGCTAGCCCTCATATATTACTTGTCAGCAGTAAAACTACAAATACTGAAGAAACTAAACTAGAATGAAATTCACCAAAAAATATGTGTGAAAAACTATTTTTAATATATGTACTTGGCAAACATTTTTTACAGCTTTTAAGATAGATTATTCAAAGTTTATCTACACGCAAACCTAGAGATAAATTAATTAATAAACTTTTGCATATTTTAGTAATTGTGTATACAGGTGGAGTATTTCATACGAGTAAAAAAAAAAAAATTTTTACGTTTTTCAACAAAAATTTTATGGACATATTCAAAAAACAAATATTTTTTATTACAGGTTTATTTGAACACGGCAGTTGTTTGCTTAAAGAAACCATTTCAATAGTTATGGAATATTTTCAATCGAGTCAAATAGGAATGTTGGTATCATTTTGTGTAGTGTGAGCTGACAATTATATTAACTGGCTTCTAATAACTTTTTATGCTTTATAATTGCTGATTTCAAATAAATGCGAAATATGGAAACGGTGTCTATAAAGATTGGACAATATTTGAACTTGTTTTATTTTTACTGACCAAAATCTAGGAAAACATGTGAATCAAATATGCAAAGCGACACCTATGCGTCAATATTAACAATTTGTCGAAAAGCTTTTTTCTATTAAAGCTTTCTATAGCATAAGCCAAATCTCTATACATTTACTCACAATACTACTCGTCTTTATGCATTCTCTTATTCAATTTACTCTTCAAAAGTTATACTCACTTTATTATAAAAGCTACAAAAATAACTTTACCCCTTTTTTAACATATATACATACATACATAACCACTAAGTATATTAAATTTTGTTTACGTCGTTACTTTCGCGCCAAACTATTGTTCCCATGGTTTTTATTTTTGTCCCTACAGTTATGTATATGTATGTGCGTAATTTGTTGTTTGTTTACTCTGAGATTTTCGTATACATATTATTTACTGTAATTTAATTAATATCTATAATCATTGTTGCGTAACTTTTTTTAATTTGCTTACATTTTTGTTTTCAGTACAAAACATTCATTTTGTTAATGTTAATAAAAGTAAACCTAAAAAACATGACAACTAATATCGTTGGCTTGTTGAGGAATTTTATTGAAACAGCAGTTTTTTTGTTGTGTTTCAAATTTATAGAAGGATTAACGTACCGTGTTGCCGGACTAGTAAATTTCCATATTAAAGAGTTTTCGGTTTTTAAATTTACCATTTTCTTATTGCAAATTTAGCAATATTGGATGATTTACGGCATGGATAGTAGATATTGATATTACATAGGAACATTTTATAATACAAAATGGGTTTTTTAAAAATGAAAGGAAAAATTAAAAATTCGGTGCGTTTTTGTTGAAATAACGCGATTTTTTCCCCCATTTTGGAGTGTTTTGAAATTTTAAAGTTGACAGCGCTGCTGTATGTAGGTATCTAATAAAGAGAGCAGCAGTTTAACAATTCTGCATTGACTCGAAAACCTTATTCTTTTGCGTAATGGTACTGTTGCAATAAAATAAAGGTAGGTATGTAAGACCCAATTTTCACGGGGCAAGTTTAGTTGCGCAATTCTTATCAAATTTTCTTTTAAACTTGCTTTTATGTTCAGACACAGCGATTTTACTTGAGCAACTTTCGTTTTCTATTGCTTACACTTTCTTAAATCTTGCATGTACTGCGTTATCAAATTTTTCCATTTAATTTTCACTTCTTCCAAAGCAATGCTGCAGTCTGTTTTTTGAGGTTGTCCACATTATTAAGCGCTTCAGCTTCTTTAGCCGGTCTATTTATTTATTTTTTTTTTCAAATGAATTAAAATATTACAACCTCGGGGCCAATAACGTTTTTACCACGGACAACAAATCCGTACATAAAAGAAACACAAATGAAAGACAATTTAAAATTTCTGACATTACGAATGAATGGACTTTTCGAGTACAAGCAAGTCTGTGTACTAAAGTTGCCTCGTGAAAATTGGGACTAACAACCAGTTTACCAATTTCGAAAGAAAATGAATGCGAAGGAAAGCCAGTCACTCACATTCGAATCAATTTAGGGTTTATCTATCTCACTACTATTCGTTCGCATATTCTTTCTTGTGTATTTTGATTGAGTTTTGACACATCGTTCGCATAGAAAAAAGTTAGGCGAACACAAATCAATTTTCTTTCGCTTAGACTGCGAACAAAAAGCATGCTGTCGAGATTGGTAAACTGGCTGTAACTACACACGAGTATGCATGTAATAGGTATGTAGGCAAAAAATTATTCCGGCAACGTTAAGATCCAGCAACAATCATTGTGAGTAAAAATTAGTTTTCATTTACAACGTTTAAAATATTTTCGATTTTCCATCCAGCCTTGTTGGTGTCATGTAGACAATCAAGTATTCATTAATACTAACATAATGCCTGATATTTATTTTTATAGCGTCTGTAAAATTCTAGTTCAGAGATATCTAAATTGAAATCGTATTTTTTAATTTTTCCAGCATTATATGTACGTACCTACTAATAGGTACTCACAATTCATAGCTTTTAAGTTAGTTACCTTATCCCCACACCCTTTCTACCCACTGACCAATCTAACAACTCTAGATTTTATTTCCGCAAACGTAACACGACTGTTACATGATATAAAAAAAAAAAAACACTAAGCATGAAAATACTAGGTATGAGCTGTCTGATTTATTCATCTCTACAAGATACAATTTAAAAACCGCCTCAAAAAGTGTAATAGAAACGATTATACAAACAATGTATGAACGAAAATACTACACACATATGCATGTGTATGTTTAATAACACACATACCGTGTATGCATGATTAGTTTGCCGATGTAGACAAAAATTAGAATTCTTTTTTTTTTTCTTTTGTCTGAATACTTTACTCAATGAAAATGGATAGATAAATTCATTTATTTAAGCGAAAATTCTAACGCTAGACGTATGTACATACATGCATACATAAACGTTTTTCACTACATAAAATATTTAATAAGATAGAGACGGTTTTTAATAAAACTCAATTGAATAATTAACTATAATAATCATCACTAAAAACAGCAGACAACATACACGTACACATATAGATCATACTTATAAAATATGTACACTTAAAGAATTTTTTTGCAGTTGAATAAGAGACACTCACTCCTTTTGAAATACCTACCATTATTTAAAATTTTAATATATGTTTGAAATTGAATCAGTGTACCCAGTATATAGGTATGTAGTTTTGTGTTTATGTACAGATGTTAAATATTTTTTGGCAAGTGGGTAGTGAAGATATTTTTGTTTTCTTTTATATGCATATGTACATACATATGTATATGTAGGTATGCATATACATATGTATATTAAATACCTACATTGTGTTTTGTCAAAAGATTAACCGGCCGGTATTGTTTAGCTGTATAAATGACGTCTATTTTTAGGATTTTCTTTCGGTTGGGGTGTTTTTAAAATCTGTAGAGGAACATTTTTATTTAAATTTGAAATTCATTTCACATAAAATTTGGGGCAAATATTAAATGATTTTTGTTTTGTTTTATTAATAGGTACTAGGTGGCTACTGTTTACAAATAAGAAAAAATATGTACCTATGTATATACCTACATTCTGACGATGTATACATATGTATATACACTACATATTCATAGAGGTAGATATGTAGTTAAACTGAATAAAAGGAAATTCAAAAAGTAATTGTATATAATACCTACACATTATGGTGAGGGAAATTGTAAATACAATGTACTATAATTGTCCATTAACAAGGTTCTCAAGTCAATGGAACGAGTTGCAAATGGTTCCATATCTAGGTTTTTCATATTTAAAAAAAAAAAATTAATAGGTATGTAGGTATTGCGAGTTTTTTGTTAAAGGTTCACAACTTTTGAAAACATTGCTTTATTTGGTAGCGCATTTAACAGCTGATAGTTGCTCCTAGTTGTTTGACATTTCATTTGAAGGCAATCATGATACAAAAAACAAGGTAGCCGCTTCGCTACAACAATACAACAATAAAAAAAACAACAGGTATTTTGTTTCTGTAAAAAGGCGAATTCACACTTAAGCTGTCAAAAGTAGTTGATAAAGAACATGTAAAAAATTTAAATGGCGCCGAAAATGGTAAACAAAACTTGACAGAAGAAGTGTCGCCATATTAACCGAATTCGCCGATGCATCCACCTAATAATGAATTCGCCTTGGAAGGCAATACGGTATGCAGAAACAAGGCGAATTTGTTATTAGGTGGATGCATCGGCGAATTCGTTTAATATGGCGGCACTTCCTCTGTCAAGTTCTGTTTACTTTTTCCGGCGCCATATAAATTTTTTTTTGTTCTTTATCAACTACTTTTGACAGCTGAAGTGTGAATTCGCCATTTTACACAAACAAAATACCTGTTGTTTTTTTATTGTTGTAGCAAAGCGGCTACTTTGTTTTTTTAGTATCATGTGCAGCTTGATACAAAAAACAAGGTAGCCGCTTCGCTACAATACAACAATAAAAAAAAACAGGTATTTTGTTTGTGTAAAAACGCGAATTCACACTTAAGCTGTCAAAAGTAGTTGATAAAGAACATGTACAAAGTTTAAATGGCGCCGAAAAATGTAAACAAAACTTGACAGAGGAAGTGCCGCCATATTAACCGAATTCGCCTGAATTCGCCGATGCATCCACCTAATAATGAATTCGCCTTGATGTGCAGAAAGAGAATTCGAAATGGGCAAGGCGAATTCATTATTAGGATGCGTTGGCGAATTCCTTTAATCCGAAGGCACTTCCTCTGTCCAGTTTTGTTTACCTTTTTCGGCGCCATTTAAATTTCTGCACATGTTCTTTATCAACTACTTTTGACAGCTGAAGTGTGAATTAGCCTTTTACTGTTTTTTTTATTGTTGTAGCACAAAGCGGCTACCTTGTTTTTTGTATCATGATAACAGGTAAATGCAGCAGAACAATAAATGCATTACAAAAAATATTTTTCAAACGTCAGGGGAAAAATATAAACACAAAATAGAGTTCTAACCCAATAAAGCCAGTTTCACTAATGTTGATGGGATCGTTGGAATCTCGCTTAGCAGCTGTATAAAACAAGTACAGCGTCAACTATTTGAGACCCCTCAAGACATGGTCTAGTGAGGTTAACTGTCGAATATCAAGGCTGGCATGGCTCAGATATGATAACAGGAGAACTATCATCCTTAGGGCTGCCTTATTAATACCCATATAAATTATTTTAACTGTAAAAAACACCGTAAAATAATTTATGAAGTAGCTCAAATAATTAACTCGATTCATCAAGCACTATTGAAACTATTAATTTGGTGTACAATACATATGTACGTAAAAAAACGTTCGCTAGAACAAACGGAAGTTGCTCTTTAAAAAAAATTTGTAGGTATGATCATCACATGATAAGATAATTAAAAATCTGCGCAATGTGCTAATTAGTTTTTATTAGGTAGGTATTTGCTAGCAAAAAGAAGTTTAGCAAAACACAATTTTAAATTAATAATAGCAGAATATTTTTTAGATTATTTTAGTTTTTTCAATTGCCAGAAATTAATCCTGGTGTTTGACAAAAAAAATCTATTACGTAACAGTTTGTCGAAATTAGAATTTATTTTGGCTTTCTGAATACTTTTTTATTATTTTTTCTGACTGAGTTTTCCACACCTGATACCACACCACAGTGAAAGTTTTATATTACATACATATCAAGATATATATACACCATTTGAAGAACGCATAAAAGTTATGAAACATAATATTTTATACCCCCTACATTTGCACAGGTAAACAAAAACTTAATTTTTAAATTTAATAGGTATAATTTTAAACCTACATATGTATGACAATCAAGACACTTGCCAAGGTTGTACAGTCCGAATAGCAACAAAAATAAAAATCAGCGCTTCATTATAAACTTTATTAAAAGAAACCGCAAAAAAAATTGTAGATTCTCGTTTCTGGCTTGTGAATAAAAAAAATAAACAACAACAATTTAAAAGTTAACTTCAGTGAATCATCCAATACAATAACATTTTTCTCATAAACACTTCACAGACATGAATTTTTTTTTAACAGGTTTTCACAAACCGGGAACCGGTTTTAATTTTCCCAAAGTAAAACAAATCGTCAAAACACTCTGCATACATACTAACATATGTACATAAGAACGTAACGTATGTATGTACATAATTAAGAATCTCACCGGTTTTTTTTTTCAAATATTGCCAAAAAAATATATAAACTTTTCAATTCACACAATAAAATTTTGATTATAGCTTAGTATTGTTATTGATATACGAGTTTGTCATTTAATACAAGTTCTTGCATATTTGCATCTTTTAAGTGCACAACACTTTATTGTTTTAATATTTTTTCAAAATCTGTATTTAAACAAATCTTTTTGAATTTAGCTCACCTTTAAAGAACTTTATGCAACCGCAGAATTCAACGTTCAACGTTACAATGATCTTAACGTTTGTTTAACTTAACTGCAACACTTCGCTTTTCAAAAATTACTTTTGAAATGTTCCTCCACTACATGCACACCCAACGCACTCATACATACACATTTATTTACCCGCGTGCACACATTTAAAACATTTTTATTCACCTACACTTGGATTAAGCTCTTTTATATGAAAATTAAAACACAACTACAAAATATCAAATATAAAAACTATTGTTTTTTGAGAAAAACAAAACTAAACCAAAAACAATTCCTATTGTTAAGCATAGAAAGTTGTGTCTGGTAATATCCATGAACGTACGTGTGTGAAATAATGTATATGTGTTTCTTGTTAAAACTGTAAAAAGCTTTTGCAGAGAGTATTAATACTTTCGCTCTTCGATACTGTTGTTAATTTTTAAAAATAATTACAATTGCTATAAAAATGCAGAGAGAATGGTTTCATAAATTGAATTCAGCCAGCGTTGTCAACTCGTTTCGCACCGATTTTGGTATTTTTAAATTTTTTTTGTGCCGCAAGTTCTTGGCCGGTACGCTTTTTTTTATTTTTTGCTGCGTTTTCCAACTTTCAGTGGCACCAAAACAACCTTTTGTTTCAGTATATGAAAAACTTTTTGTATTAGTTGTACAACTTTGCTTCCGCCGTTTTGCAGTGAGGGGCTGGTAGTCGAAATAAATAGATGTCAAACAGTCGAAATAAATAGATGTCAAACAATAATAATGGAAATATTAGTCAATTTGTGTCTGCATCATCAAGTTATTCTCGATTAAACTTATCAGCTTACGACCCAAATTCTCGTCATTTGCGGGAGATTTTAGTTTTCTGAGGTGATATAAAAAAATTTGCGGCTAAGGCCGCACCACATGTATTTGAAAGTTCTCAAATTATTAGTGAAAGACGGTGACCGAGAGTGGTTTCAACGTTTCCAGAACGGTGATTTTTACGCGAAAGAGCAGTTGCATTTCTTCCTTAAAATGCTCGTGTAACTTTTACTTATCAACTTTTAGACTATTTTTTATAGAATAAAATTGTATTTTTTATAGAATAAAATTGTATTTTTTAAGCTTACAAAATTTTTGGCGAACGTTATCGTAACTGATAAATTAATTTGCAATAAATCTGCGACAAACAAATCTATTTCAGGATTTATAGTTTCTTTCTAAGATTTAAGAAAATTTTCAAAATTATAATTAAAATATGGCATTGGTACAAAGAAATCTGCTAAGCATGACAGAGATTTTTTAAAAAATTGGAAAGTTCTAAGTGCTAAATCGAATATTTTGCTGCTAAATCAATAAAATAAGTGCTAAATCTAGCACTGAAACTGATAAAATGGGCACACTGAAGGTGAGAAATAAAATAAATTTTCATATAACGAACCATCTTTTGTTATTTCCGGCTCCTTTAATATTGAGCTGTGTAAACATCGACTTTACACTCTTTGGTGGTCGCTCAAATCAGCTCAGTGTAAGTTGCTCCCTTTTACTATTAAAACCCATTTGACGAGCAACTGACTCATGTATTAAAGTTGTCGATGAGCCTTCGTCTAAAAATGCATAAGTTTTCACGATTTTGTCATTCGGACCACACATCTCAATTGGTACTATTTTATTAGTAATTTTGTTGTTTGCAGCTAAATCAACTAAAGAAGTGCTAAATCTAGCACCGAAAGTGCTAAAATGGGCACACTGAAGGTGAAAAATAAAATAAGTTTTCATATAAGTAACTTTAATTCTCTATCGAAGATTTTTGAATATTATAAAAATATTCACATGCACCTTCTTCTTTTAGGTTAGATATTGGTCTTCAATTTATATTCGCAATTTTTAAAATTTGGCAATACCTACCAATTTTCATTAAATTGAGAAACTATAAAAAGCTTTCCACTACATATAGCAAAATACATTCAATTTCTCTTTATTTTTTAATGTTCTCGAATTTATAAAATTCAAAGTTTTTGAAACGGAAAGTAACAACAACACAAGCAAAGCCAAGTAAAAGCAGCTAAAAGAAAAATAACGGAAGTTTCATTGCAGTTGCAAAAACATGTTGCTATTTGTGTGAGTAAAATTATTTAGATAGAGATGTATGCATATATGTATGTACACACGTATAGAACTTATGCATATAAGGATGCGTGTACATAATACACAACACACTTGCATATGGATGTACATATATAAGTAATTAAAGTGGGTGTGTGGGAGCATTTGACAAGCAATCATTTTAAATAAAATTTTCTGGCCTGTTCTAGATGAATTTATCTTTTGATTTAGTCGTCGTTTTTATTCATTAAATGCAATTGTTTGACTTTTTCCTCTTTATTGTTTGCAAGTAGTACACATACGAGTACATATCGACATGCAAATATAGGTACATACATATATTTACATATGTATGTAAATCCATATGCACACATGTGTGCATAGTATGTACATATGTGTTTATATTATGTGTGAATTTAGTTGCCGATTTTTTGTATGATTTTTATCTATTGCCGCTATTCTGTCTGTCTAGATTTTTTATTTTGAATAGGTTTTTCTGAAGCTGAGATTTATTTATCCCCACTAGCGCTTTGTTTCATAATCGAATTTTTTGAGTATCAGTGTAAGGGTCAATATAACTACTCCATGTGAACAAAAATTCGATTCCAAATGATAGCCTCGTTAACAGAAAATGCCTTCCAATAGGTAATTCGTCTCAAAGAATAAGAGTTTGAAGATTTGGAAAATAAAGTGCAGATTTTGCAGATTTTTTTCATGAGAAATTGTTGAGTTTTGCAGATTTTGCCTCTTTAAATTCTGGCAACCTTGCTTGTACACTGTCGAGTAATCCCAAAATAGACGGTCGGATACAGGTGGTATAAATAGTAAGAGATCGGATGGAAATATGTGTTACATCGTTTTAAACAACAAGGAAAATAGGGATACTTTTGAATTTTCAATTCAAGAACATCAAGAGCATCTGATTACTCTATATTTATTACATTTATGAGTACAGATGAATCAGCATTCACGGTCATGCGTTTGTATGTTAATCAACAACAGTGGACCTGACGCGCGTCTAAGTCAAGTCTGTTTTAAAGGCCCCATTCGGAGATTAAAAGAAGATCATTACTCAATGAGTCATTCATATTTTGCCTCTTGGCAGCGATGTAAATCGATTTCAGAACTGTATCGTTTATGCGCAAACGGACAACCTGTATTTGCAAAGGGTTTGCGTAGTTTATTTGGCCCTTCACACCACGTTTTTTTTTTATCAAAATAATTGTTTTGTTCAACTGTTGCTATTAACATTGAATTTACATTCAAAATTTTGTAACGGAAAACATCATTGCCCCAAAAAAAAACCCCTGTACCAAAATGTACGCCCTGTACTTATTTTCGAGGCTACATTTTTTGGTTAAACGACCGACTAATAATGTTTTTAAGTTATTTTTTCAATATCGCCTTGACTTTACTGGAATTTACATGCATACGTACATATTTATTTACATAGGTACGTGTAGATATATTTATATAAAATAACATTTTCGATTACGTAAAATTGCTACTAAATAGCTGAACTTTGGGAATGTTCGAATTTTTGTATTGTAAAACATACATATGTAAAAAGATTGAAATATTAATCATACTTGTACACATATAGATAGATACATATGTATGTATGTATTTAAACTTGAACTTGACGTTAGTACCTTTTCTTGTTATTATATTTTTTGTCTCGCATCGGACAAGTATATAATTTTTTTTTGCCAAAAAAAAAAGCGGAAAACTGAAATATTCAACATTTAAAGAAACTACAAAAACATTGAAATTTTGCCAAATTTTTAATTGTTTTGTTTTCTTCTTGTTCATTCAAAATAAAACATACATATATAGATACATATTTACATACATACTATGTAAGTATATACCTTAGAACATACATATACCTATTTAAAATTTTAGGATTATCTTACTTATAAAAAATTCATACATACATATAAATATGTACGTACGTACATATTTTATATACAAGTATATACATATGAAGCATATACATATGTCTAATTTTATTACATAATAATATTCATTCGATACTTAAAAGAGCAAAAGATTACAGAAAATACACGGAAATATTCCCACAATGTTAAAATTTATATTCTGTTACTAGTTTTGTAAATGTAAACAAATGAAACGGGAAATAGTTATACATCAGTTGTTTGCACGGGTAAATGGCAAACAATGTCTCTTAGCAATACATATGCACATACACAAGGCGAATTCATTATTAGGTGGATGCATCGGCGAATTCAGGCGAATTCGGTTAATATGGCGGCACCTTCGCAGTCAAGTTTTGTTTACTTTTTTCGGCGCCATTTAAAATTTTGTCGTGTTCTTTATCAACTATTTTTGACAGCTTAAGTGTGAATTCGCTTTTTTACACAAACAAAATACCTGTTGTTTTTTTTATTGTTGTATTGTTGTAGCGAAGCGGCTACCTTGTTTTTTATATCATGCACATACAAATGCATGTAAACTGGTGTATTTGTTTATTGGTGCCAAAAATTCTATAAGAGGCCCGATTGTTTTTTCAAGTAATTTTAATCATAAAACTTAGAAACAACAAGCACGTATACATACATATCGTTAGTCTCTTGTAGAAAGGCCCTAACTCGCATTTTCCCTGAATCGAACTTTTTTAGGGATTTTATTACATTTCACATAAATATACAGCATTTCACATAAATATACATACAAAAATTTAATTAAATGATTTCATAAATGTCGCTTTTACAACCAATTGAACAAAAAAATTACTTGTAGATAATAAACCTAGGTATACAGTTTCAGGTATGGTTTTTCCTTCTCCTGTAAAATTGCGATCATGTTAGTTAGGGCCTTTCTGCATGAGACCAACGATATGTATGTTTCGGCTAGTTTTAAAGTGCGGTCTCCACCTGACTTGAAAACACTAACTTAAACGCGAACTTCAAGTTAAAGTTAAATGTGGTCCGCTCATGTTGAAGTTTGGTTAAAGTTATAACTTGGTTGTTAAAACATTTCATTTGGAAACTCTGTTATAACTGAAATTGACAACAGCCTGCTATTTGTAGTTGTTTTTCGCCATTTTTATTGTTTTACTATGAAAAGTTATAACTCTAACATCACTACGTGTACGCCGACTTTAACAGATAGATATTTAAACAGCAAGCTTTAACTTCATGTTTTAACTGCATTTCAAGTTAGGTGTAGACTGCATATAATGCATAGTTTATGTCAGATAAGTACAGACATATATGTGTAGGTACCTTTTACGCTTACTTTACTTAATGTTAGATTGCAAATTAATACAGATGATTATATGCACGTATATTATCACAATTTTTGCCACTTTTTATTTCTAAAAGAAGCAAATACACATGTACATATGTATACACTTAGTTCAGATAATGTGAAAGAATTTGTGCAAAAGACTTCTGGTTGTCAGGCTAAAAGTCTGATACGAATGAAATTCACTAACCTTTGCTTTTACGCACATGCATTATCATCGTATCAATTCAAAATACCTTTCAGTCAATCGTTTGTTTTAAAAAATAAAGGAACATATTTTGTGAAATAAAAATGCTGGTATGAAACTTATGCCAAATATGTTTATCAAATTTAATAAATAAATGTCATTAGAAAAAATTGAGAACACCGCGCTGACAATTTTTGATTATCGTGTACTATGACGTTTCATAACCAAAACTTTACACTTAATTTTGGCGGCCACACTCATCAGAATGTTAAATAGGTGATTTTACCGATAAAGTCACCGCAAAATAAACCTTTTTGTGTAGCTTTGGCTGGACTTAAATAATTTTTTTATGTTTAGTATTAAGATTTGAATATTTATTGTTAGTTCATTTTGAAGATCCAATGAATGAAAAAATATATATATGTATGTATATCCGAAACTTTGACGCAACGGAAAATAATTATATACACATCATCGACCGCACGACGTATATACCAACACAAATGAAATAAGTCCGTTTCTTAACCAGGGGGCTCCATGCGCAAAAAACTTGGAAATATTTTTTTTAATTATTATTAGTATGTATTAAAATTACTTTATTTTACATATTACGTAATAAAATATTATTTAACAAATATATCAAAAAAGAATATTGTATAAAAATATATTAATCAAAACATTACACTATATTTAAATTGTCTGAACTTATATTAAATCGTATAAAATTTACAAATTTTTTATTGAATATGTTATTGTTGACTTCGGTTTTCATATTGTGTGGCAACGAATTAAATGCATTTGTGTAGAAGTAACTTTCTGTATACGAAAATCTTCTGAATTTCTTAGTTCATATGGTTAGCTACCCCCCACGTATTGTGCTTGTTCACAAAGATATTCAGGTGCATCTCCCATCTTCATTTTCCTAATAAATTTTAAAATGTTGAACTCTAACCTCTGTTTTACATTCAGTCATTTTAGATTAATTAGCATTATATTTATATGCGCATAACGATTACATTGTAAAATTGTTCTCATTGCTTTATTTTGTAATTTTTGCTTTCTTGCTAACTGCATTGTGCAACTGCATGTATATACGAGTATAATTGACGATCCAAATTCGAAATGAGGTTTTATAATAGTGCTATATATATTAATTGCTGCGGCTTTGGAAATTTTCTTTCTTATTCTTTTGAGAAACCCGATTTTTTTAATGTTTTGGTAGAGTACTCGACCAAAAGTCGCGAGGTCGCAGGTTCGATTCCTGCCATAAGGCCTGGGTGTTACTGCAGACAAAGTTCAACAAAAAAAAAAAAAAAAAAAAAAATGCTGTTAAATAATATTCATATTTTAGCTTCTTTAAAGCAAAATCCCATTAAAGCAAAAACCCCTGTGATTTGCAAAAACCGGTGGTTCTTTGTGATTAGCAATTATCGGGACTCTACTGTATTTTTTGCACTTATAGGTATATACATAATACCTATAACAGACCTATTATCTAATATTTATTCTCATGAGTCGGTTGTGCAAATTCATTCTAGTGTCAATTTGTACAAGTAATAAAAGTTGTGCATAAAAAATAAAACTTTTTTTTTGTTGTTTTGCAATATTTTTTATTTTGACAATTGTTTAGATAGATATTCAAATATACAAACATACATAATTTACCTTGAGAAAATCTACACCAACAACAACAGCATCAACTCAATTTTTGCTTTGTAGACAACAAAACATAGTCAGAGTATTATAAAACAATTTTGAATTTTTTTCTTTCAATTATTAAATGTGTGGAAAAGTTAAGTTTTTATACAAATATAAAAACATTAAACACTTAATCAAGTTCACACAAATACAAATAATCATGTATGTGATATATATTCATATATGTACATACATCATTTATAAGTATACATGTATATATGTACCTATTTATTCAAAAATTCACATGAGCAATAAACTTGCGTCATTCTCATCAAAATATTGTTTAGAAATAAATTTTTTATGGGTTTTGTTTATATTAAAAAATAATTTTTAATTTTACTTTCTTTTTCAAACCAATTGCAATGTTTGAATGAAATTTGATCGGTTATCTAACAATATAAGATACTCTGCTCTTAATAAAAAGTATTAAAATATTTCCTAGTTCACACTTTTTTGCATTTCTCATTATTGTAGTAAGAATTCCTAATTCTGTTTAGATAATGCAAATTTATGGCAACCTTTGTTTTTTTTTTTTTTTTACTTTTAATTTTACCACGGCGAATTCAGTTCTACTAGGTGAAACCCAGGGCGAATTTACACAAGTGAATACAAGCGGGAAGGCGAACTCAGTACTATTTATTTTGTTATTGTAAAACTTACTGAGAATGTTAAAATTTAAATTCGCCGAAGATTGTTCAGCTAAAAAAAATTGTTTGTAACTAAAATCACAGATTATAATGGTTTTCGCTTTTAAATTCACAAAAATTTCTTAAAACTTCACTAACTCTTACAAAAAAAACTTCAGATTAAAATGGCGCGAAAATGATTGTAAACAAATAAAAAAAAAAAATTGACAGTGTCATTGGAAAAAACGCAGCAAGCAAAAAATAATCACCTGAGCTCTCAAGTTCACCTAGTAATGAATTCGCCTTGGTCATACCGCTACGTTACAACCAAGGCGAATTCATACCAGGTAAATGCAAGAGCAATAAATACAACACTACAAAAAATAAATATTCTTCAAATGTCAAGGAAAAAATATAAACACAAAAAGAAATTAAAAAAATTACAAGAGGGAAAAAGCTTTAATTATTTCCTGAAGCTTATAATTATTTGGAGAAAATTAAAGTCTCAGACGATAGAGCTTGGAAAGGCGAAAATGGGCAGCCAGATTGGGGAGAATTCTGGATGATACCTTTGAGTATTTATTGCAGGTGGTGCAACGTTTACAAATTCAAACAATTATAGGTCAAAAACATGGCATGTTTTTGTAGAATTGTAGCTACGGTAATTTTATTAGATATTCATAATTATACTTTGATTTTACTTCTCTTATATATGTAAACATGAAATTGAGAAAATTGTAAATCGAACTGAAAAAATTGTAAATCGAAATTGAGACAATTAATTCAGCGTTATGGAATTCCAAATAAAATTGGAAATTCAGTATAAAATTGACTTACTGCGCATCAAATACACCGCAGTGATGCGTTTCCAAACAATCCCTTTGTCAATTTGTCTGTGTAGTTTATAGTTAAATAAAATTAACTAAAGCTTTTGTTTTGCTTTCCTTCTTTTAATAAAATATCGATTGGACGGATAAACAGGTAAAATGCGAATTGAAAACACCTGCGTTTTCATACAATAATAGCTACTTAAATATGTGTCCAAATATAAACTTTATAAATTGAGAATGGAGGGAAATAAAAGTATTTTGAAATAAATTTGAAATTAGAAAATGTCCAGCAATTGTTTTTTTCTCGAATTAATTATTCAAGTGGTGACAAATGCAAACTAAATTTATTTGTATTATGGATAATAATTTCTCAAGTTATTTTAAAAGCAATTTTCAAAGCATAAAATTTTAACGATAACAATAATTATAAAACAGGTCAGAAAATAAAGCAATTACGTAAATAATTTTAGTTAATTCAGCCAGAAAATAAACACAGAATCTTTTCCAAACAAAAAATTTTTTTGGAATTTTGCCAAAAAACTGTGAATACAAAATAAATATATGTAATTCTTCAGCATTTTTTGTTTGTTTTTTGTATATAAAAACAAATTAGGAAAACTACTTATAAAACATTAGAAGTGCGAGTAAGAGACAAAATTTTATATACAAAGTAGATTTAAGATATTTAGTATATATTTTGTTTTAATTAACTTGAAATTTTCATGTACTCAAGGATTTGCGGTACATTTTCTCGTTTCTCATGTAAACATTTTCTCGTTTCTCATGTAAACACCTTTTAGGTGGACCACTTTTTCAACTAAGGATTCGTTTTATTCAATACGCATAAATGATAAAACTATGAACTATCAAAGAAATTATTTGCTTAAAATTAAGACATTTAAATTTTAGCACTTAAAATTTTTTTAGCACTTTTTGGTACTATTTTGGTGCCGTTTAGCTCCAACATGTTTTTTGTCACATTTTTTTTGGTCACACTGATAATGAGCATTAAGTCTAAGATCAGACAGAGCGATTTTAATTGCCGAACTTTTTAGCAATTTTCTTTTGGAATTGCTTTCTTGTCCACACACAAAAACTTCTTTCGGCAATTCTTGAGCTTTCTCTGCTTATTAATCATATAATTTACATTGTATATAAACACACATACACACATGCCGAGTATCGGCAATTGTTTTTTCTTATTGCCCTCACAGAAAGCTTCTACAAAGTCAAGAATTGCCCAACTAAAGTTGCTGTGTGTGAGCTGGCACTTAACTTCAGTGTTGTCAACTTTGAGATATTAAAACGCATCAAAATGATAGAAAAAATGCGTTAACTCAGAAAAACGTACCAAATTTTTTTTTAATATTAATTTTAAAAGTTATTCTTAAAATTGTCGAAAAAAAATGTATTGTTACTCCTTATTTTTATGCCGCTTTCACACATGGAAAGTTTACTTTGCAAAGAGTTTAACTCTGCCACAGTGATGTTAACTCTACGGTAATTACCGTATTGTACGTATTCTGCTACTAACAAGTTAATTTTTATTATTACGGTAATTTTCAAACAATTTTGTTTTTTGTGGTTTCATTTTTAATACTGATAAAATCGTAGTTGCTTTATTATAAAAAACCAACAATCTTACTACAACCTTAGAAGAATCACTAAAGTTATTGAATTGTGGCCACTGCAACCATAAATTGTTAAAAATTACTTCTTCTAAAAGTAAGACAGCAATAACGATTAACAGAACATATCTGCTTAAATAACGACTTCTTTCAGTGCAAACTCAAAATCATTCCCATGTACCTGTAAATTTTAAAATATAACTATGGCGTCAGGAGAGTATCCTGAAATGCTTTAAGAAATGAAGATCTGTCTAGAGTATCCTGAAATGAAGATCTGTCGACCACTCGTAAATTTTGCACTGCGCACCAGCTACAGATTTTTTTGCACAAAAAATTTTAAAAATCACCAAAAATGATGCGAAACGCACCGAGTTGACAACGCTGCTTAATTTCTATAAATGAGAGCAATACTTAAAGTTTACACATGGCATTGCCCAAGGTGCATTAAGTCTACATGGTCGCAGCACTAGACAAAAATTACAACAATACAACAAAAACAGGCATGTGATAAGCTATGCTTGTCAAAAATATTTGCTTTCCACAATTATAAACTATTTTTTTTTTTTAATTATCTTTAAGTTCACAAAATAATTTTTAAATGTTTAATTGAGAATAAACCACTAAATTCACTTTCAAAAATGTAAACAATACATTTGATATAAATGGTTTACTATATTGCCAGTAGCAAAAAATTGTCACATGACAGTTCGGAAGACTCAATACTACAGAATACAGATAACGTAAAATTATGCTTTCAAGAAAAGTTTCTTTGCGTAAATCTGTTGTAGCACGCATTGCAGGGAGCATCGTCCTAAACCAAATGTCATCAAGATAAAGATAACTGAAGCTCAAAAAAAAAAAAAAAAACCCAAAAGCAGCTGTTAAATATGTCAAATACAACAGTGTTGCCGTCTAAAAGATGTAAGCTTCTAAAAAACACTCAACATTTATAAAATATTAATAAAGAATTTTACACATTAAATTATTTAAATTTTAAATTAGCATAATCATCTTTAGGTGTAAATAATACTTTGTTACAGACTGCAGGCTATGGCCTAATATTAAGAACTTAATAGATAATATTTATGAAAAATTAAAAATAATATTAGTTTTGGTTTTTCTTTTATGAAAATGTTTCTGTTAATTTAGTTCATTTTGTCGTCTATAATTTGTTTACAAAGAATTTTTCTAAAATATATTTAAGAAATAAATTTTCTTACAACATACACACGCATCTAAATGGATATTATTTAATTTTATCAAGATTTTGAAATTTTGCCAGGAAAAAAGAATTTTTTGCTGTTAGACAAACAAGTGGCAAATTTTTGGCCACACGTCAATTTTTTTTTTATTTTATTTTAATTTTTTGCAATTATAGCCAGGCACAAAACTAAATATGTAGAGAAATATATATATATATATATATTTTTTTTGAAAAATAACAATAAAAATAATATGGTTTCGAATCATTTTGCATTCTCAAGAATGTTTATTTCATATAATTTTTAAAGTATATATTAGATTATCGTGAAATTTAATGCAACATATATTTATCTTAGAACATCTAAAAAGATTTTTGCTGTATCAACTTTTTGGACGGGACTTATTTCAGGAAGAGACTAGTTGAAATAATTATATTTTTATGATCAAATAGTACGACTCGCCTACAAAAAAACGTTGTGTTTTTATTTTATTTTGAACAAAACATGCCTTTTTGGTTTTATTTTAACAAAACGTGCTATTTGCACTTCAAAAGTCCTTTAATTTCGACGACCTATTGCCCTTTAGGCATTTTTAAAAAAGAAATGAACTGGTTTGATATTCAGAACTTATGCTATAAAATAATCGGATGAAAAAAATAATCTTTGATTTTCCAACATTTTAATATAATCAAATGGGCACGTTTTGTTCTGCGACTCCTCAAAAAATTTAAAAAAGTTTTCTAGGATACCAAATATTTTAAACTCTGTCTTAGTTACTAATTGTTCGTCATCTTGTTATTAGATATCCTTTTGAAATGTTTTATAATATGATGTCTACCCGAAAAACTTCTTTTTATTTTTGGCTTTATTTTGCCTTCAAGGAATTTAGAACTCATGCCAAGAACCAAAGCAGGGAACGAAAAATAAATATGTAACTTGGAAGAATTTACAGTGCAACAATCTTTTTATTTAAATTATTTGTTGCAGTTTCTTGAAATTGCATTTCATTTAAAATTCTTTTTTTTTGTGCTTTTAGAAGCATGACAACGTACGAAAACGAATAAACTCAACCCACAGTAAGAAAGCATTTTTACCAAAAAAAAAAAAAAAAAAAAAAAGAAAATTTTTGTGAATCTAAAATTATTTAAATGCATAAATGTATTTGCTGCCGCTGCATCTTGTCGCAACTAAATGAGTGTAAAATGCGTGGCCACCACTTTAAGTGCAATAACCTCTCAAATACAAAATAAATGTGTGTACGAGTATAATGTTGTAGTTTTGAGTGCATCAACCTGCGAGCAGTTGACAGCAAATATTACACCACCGGCAACCGGCAACGGGTACAATTTAATCATGCCATTTGATTTCAGTTAAATTGCGTGCATGCGTGCGTGTGTGTGCGATCGTCTGTGTTGTTTTTTTTTTGTCATAGAGTCAACAAATTAATTCTAAATTTAATTTTGAAATTTTCTTAAATTTATGGATGCGACACAACGTTGTCATGCCTGGCTCCAAAAAAAAAAAAAAATAAATAATTTTTTTTTTCTGCCGAAAAATGTTTCCTCCTTTACATATGTATGCACAATTTCCGCTACTTGCTCGTATTACTCATTTTTGTGCTATATTTAAGTTTAGAGTTTTTTTCTTTCTTTCTTAAATCGCAAGGCATTAAAATTGAAGTGAGGCAAACGAGTTGTGAAAAAGAATTTATAATTTGTTTTAAGAGGGATATTATGAAAGATGTAATAGTCACATTTTGGTTTTTGGTTTTTGAAGTATGATGAACGATGTGAAGAGTTTTGTTTTTTTTTATAGTTTTTTATTCACTGCACAAAAAGATATTTTTTAAGAATATTTAATTTGTTGAAAATATAAAAAACCCTAAGCACGAAAGAACAAACAATATGATCTTTAATTTATCTTTATTTTTACATGAGTGTTGTTTGTTCTAAAGCTGAGGGTCCATACCTCGCATTTTATGCGCTAACGCGTTCTAAGCGTCTGTCGAAAAAGTAGAATCAGTGCAATTGTATGAGATAAGTTATACATCACAACGCATAGGAAAAATTGACGTACTCGACGCAAAAAGTTGGTTTACTTTCTACTTTTGTACGCGTCATAAGCGTTATAAAAACTGGCGGTTGTCTTTGATAGCCGCAGATCACAATTCATTTTATTTTTTCAAAGTTATCGCCAAGAATATTTGTGCCGTGGATTGTTATTTTATATTTTTGTGTTAAAAAAAAGTTTTTATTTAAAAAATTCTTCAAATACAATAAAAAACTTATCGTTTTAAAAGCGTTACATGTAACTTACGTTTGGAAAAGTGTAGAACGCGTAGACAGTTTGAAGCGCGTAAAAAGCGACAGTGGATATAACGCGTGGTATGGACCTTCAGCTTCAGAAAAATCCCCGAAATTTCCTGTAATGATTGTTAATAGCATGTTCACACGAAGGCTTTTATTCGAGGTTCACTCCCTCATTCGTGGCACAATCTTGTTTGCCCAACATGATTCGCCATACAAATTTTTGAAAGCAAACCCACCTGGTTTATTTTGAATCTTGTTGCGAACCATGCAAAAACTACTATCATCTCCAAATTTGATAATAACTAATCGCTAGTTTATCTGAACTAGCTGTCATTTTGTTTTTACACGATAATGTTTCCTTTATTTCACACACTTTTTTGACAGATCTAAATATTTATATTACTATGTAAATGTGCCTAAAAGGATGATATAATTCGGCACATGAACTACATTGAATCTCAATTATGTGTCAGAGTCATTGAAAATATGGACAATGTTTATCGTAACTGGCCACTGTGGCAAATTATAATTAAATGATTGCAAAGCACATTACATTGAACTTTTCATCCCTGTTAATCATTGAACTTAACAGTTATTTATTTCTCAGCGCAAATACTCATTTTGTTTTGAAAAGCTGCATTTTTTGAGAAATCTTCATTATCAGGGTTGACAAATTTAGTTTTTGAAATTGCGTAATAGTAGATGAATTAAATATTTTGAACATATTTTTAGAACCAATGCAATTGTGATGAACTTTACGATAAAAAATCCTTGTTTTAAAATTTTTGTGTTATTACAAATATTTGTTCGTTGTGTCTTTTAATGAATCCTATACTTTTTGGAAAATAAAAAGGGCATTTACACCAAAGTAATAAAATCTGAAGCGTTTACACTTCCGTTTTTTGACATTTTGCAAGACTTAATTTTCATAAAATTTATTTTTGCAAAAGGCTTCTCAGCAGAAACTATATATATCACAGTGAATTCGTCTTGCAAAGGTATAGTTTTTTTTATTGTGAAAAAATTACAGCAAAAATCTACTAGATTCCATTAAAATCTAGTCGCAAAATAGATATCATTTTGTATGGGAAATATTTTGTGAAAATCAACTAGATTTGACTCGAAAACCTGTAAGTACTACACATAGGTGTAAATGCCCTATAAGCAAACTTAAGAAAACAAATTAAACCAAAATAAATAATAATAAGAAATATCAAGTGGTCTTACCTTTTAAAAGGCGAGTGTGCTTCACCACTTAAGAAATCTTGAGTAGCGGTTTTTAGATTATTCCTCAAGTTTTCGCCATTTTCCTTAGCCTTTGAGGCTTCCATAAGTTTTTTGTCCAAAGAATCATTTATGTTTCGTTCAAACGATTTTTGGGGACTTGGAGGGGTGATTGGGGTTGGATCCGGTTTGGCAAGAGGAGCAGTAAAGGGTTTAGTAGAGTCCGCTGCAGCTGGCTGCCTTGGAGGAGATGGCAGTTCAGGCTTTTTAATAGGAGCTGGGGCAGGAGCCAGTGCTGGGCTAGGCGCAGGTGTTGGAAAAGGTGTAGGAGCTGGTGCTATTTTAGCAGGGGGTTGGGTTTCAGGTTTCTTAGAGGTAGCTGCAGTTGGAACAGAAGAAGGAACCTTTTCCGGCTGAAGAACTAGTGATGGTGCAGATTTTGAAGCACTGGGTTGCGCAGCTTCTGCTGCTTTGGGCCCACTGGTGGAAGGCTCATTATCTAAAGCCTTGGCATCAGTCTTGTTTGATTTATAAAAAATATCAAAGAAAGTCCAACCGTAACGTTTGCTGCAGTTTAAATAAAAAAATAAAAAATAATAATAATAAAACGAAATAAAAAATTAAAGAACTAAAATTGAACTAAAACTAAAATGGTAATTAAAAATTAAATGAAAATTTTATTCAAGCAGTAAATTAAATTATTAAAGAAATGTAACAAATGCTTTTGAAATTATTAGTGCCAGTTTACGGATATCGAATCTGTTCATTCGTTTGCATAAATATATTTGAAACATGAGCAAAATTTTGAATTCTGCTTTTGTTTTATGTGTTATTATGTAAACGAACGAACAGGTTTGATATTAATGTAAACTGGCACCAGTTAGTAAGATTCTTGATGATGTACGCTACGCAATGCAACTATTCAAAAGTTTGTGGAACCGATGTCATATTTCAATATCATTCAGTCGGTATTAGGACAGAAATTTGTGTATGAGACACGCACATAATTAGTTTAATATTTTTAGGTAAGGTAAGAATAAAGGTAACAAAAAAAAAATTTTTGAGAGCGGGAGCAAAAGAGAGTTTAGTTTAACTGTGGTGCCAGCTACTTTAATTTTTCAAGCAAAATTGAACTGAGATGCCACGTCATAATATATGTACATACATATGAATAATAAAATACAGTATCTTTAAAGCATTTTGTCACGAATTTCAACGCATCAATTGCTCTGAAGCTTATTTTAGAAATGGAAAAGCTGTCACCTCATGACAGTAAAACGCCTCGTTTACATAGTCATTTCATATGGTAACTTTGTTTGTCCAGAACAAATGTTCGAAGTGGGTGAATCGTTTCAGAACCAACTCCCAAAGAGCTAAAATTGATTGGGAACAAAAATTTTGTTCAGAAACAATGGGTGAATTTTGAATGTTAGTGTCACCAAGCGTATTGAGAGACGAAAAACCACTTTTTTGATCCACTTTCAAGATCAAGCGCAGGGTAATGTAAGGAAACCAACTCATTATAAACAATGTTATTTATGGGATACAAATATCGCGCGGTTAACTTTTAACGTCTTATGTAAAATGTGAACCACACCTAAACATCAAGTTTTTTTCTGTATTTCATTTGACATTTCTCAATTTCAGATTAATTAAATTTGAACCATGGAAAGATAGTTAATCGAGCAATGGTCAGAATGGCGGCATCAAGGCGAATTTATACAGGTGAATGCAAGCGGGAAGGCGAATTCAGTACTATGTATTTTGTTATTGTTAAACATATCGTGAATGTCAAAATTTAAATTCGCCTAAGATTGTTTAGCTGGGAAAAAATTTTATATGTACGTTAAATATAAACTTTTATAATTGTTTGTAATTAAAATCACAGATTATATTAGCTTTTCACTTTTAAATTCACACAAATTTCTTGAAATTGCCCTAAATCATACAAAAAAAATCTTCAGATTAAAATGGCGCAAAAATGTTTGTAAACAAAAGAAAAACAATTCGACAGTCTCATTGGAAAAAACGCGAGAAGCAAAAATAATCACCTGAGCTGCCAAGTTCACCTAGTAATGAATTCGCCTTGGGCGGCATAGAGTTAAATGTTTGAAAATACAGGTAACATGAAAACAGCTGTATATATTTTTTGATTAGCATATGTATCTATGTATGTATGTTTTTAAAATTTTGGATATGAGAACTTGTACTCGTATTTAAATATGTAAATAGATTTATGAGACAGTAAATTTTAATTAAATTATTTTCATTTCTCAATTACCGATGACGTTTCTTTCATTCCCACTTCAAATGTTGGAAAGGAAAAGCGACTATAAATCAAATGCGATTTACTGCACCTATGCAAGTCCATATTTATTTATAGGTTCACATTTTCTTTTATCTATTACAATTGCAGAAAAAAGAGAACATTTTAATTAAATTAAAATCAACTGATGCAGAAAAACTGATGCAGAAATATAAAAGAAGAGGTGCAGTAGTCTTTAATTACAATGTAAATGAACAGCCAGACACAAAAAAAGAACAAATTGTATATAAATTTCTTTTTTTCACAAAAATTAAATGCTGCCTTGCATTTAAATGCCTGCAACTTTTATGATCAAAAGTTTGACATATGTAATTAAAAAAAAATAGGTAATTTTTGTAATTTTAACGCCCAAGAGTCAAGTCACATTTGCAGTTTTCACATTATCTTTATAAATAATATAAATGTACTAGAACTTTCGGGAAAATTTTTTTTCAAGATATATACTGTTTTATTGAAAAAATAATATTTGTGAAAATGATTTTTTAGTTTTATACGGGTGTGTACATCACTCAAATAAGCATTAAATGAAAATGTCGCCTACACTGGCTTCAAAGGGTACATACTTAGTGATTTTTTCGGTAAATTTAATCGTCCAAATGTACGTACAATTGGAAAAATCGTCTGTAGGAGAAACCATGTACACAAATCTAATGTATAGAAATATTTGTGCACGTATATAATATTTTTAATAAAATAAACAAGTTCAAACTCAATTAACACTTTCTCAATAATTGTTGATCGATATTTGCACAAAAAAAATGCAATAAAACATATGAACAATTTAGAACAAACATTAGGTGTGTTCATTTACTTTACTAGTAAAAATTAGCAACGAGAGAGTAACAAGAAAATTTTCAAATGTATACTCAAAAATGTAAAAAAGAAAATTAACACTTTACTAGCAAAAATTTGCAAATTAGAGTAGTGTTGTTATGTATAGGTATATATGAGTACTTAATAACTACCCAGTTTTTGGACAAACTATACATATACATATGTATATTATAAAAATAATGTGATTATTGTCATTTATATTCAGCATTATCATTAAAGTGTATATTTTTTGTGCCCCGAGACTGCATACACCACATTATAGTGCAATTTTTGTTGCAGCGTAGTATTTTTAAGTACTTTTTGCAAGAAATCACAGTTGCATCGCTTAGTACTGAGTAGATTTCAGGAGATTTCGTTGAAATCTACTCATAAAATAGATTTCATTTTGTATGGGAAATCTTCTCAAAATCTACTAGATTTGGCTTGAAATCTCGAATGAGCAGATTTCGCTTTGGTGTAAATAGGCTATTATTACAAAAGGAAGGCCATTCTAACAAAGGAGAGACGAAAACTAAAAGATATGGCACCGAGGGGTAAAAAATTTGTTTACGTCTCATTTTATAAATATAACATTATGTTGGTGCACATACAGACATGTGTACCAACATAACAGAAAAAAAGCGAAAATCGAACATATGTAACCCACGAAATTTGAAAATAACGGTTATTTTATATCAGAATATATTTGAAAAATAATTTTCAAAAATTTAATTATTATTTAATTTTGCGAGAAAGGTCTTCAAATCTTATTTTGCTTGTAAAGTCTTCAAAATTAGGGTAAAATCTTCATTCTGGCAACGCTGCATATGGACATAATATGAAGAGGTTTGTCATTGAGAAGGAGAAAAAGGCAGCGTGAGAGAGTTATAATAAAAAACAAACATTTACTTGAAAAAAAATAAATCAGTTGAAGCCAATAACAAATCATAAGTACGTAGATAATTGCTTAAAAAATATTGTATTTAAATTTACTTTTAATATATACATATATTATTTACACTTTGTATCTATCTGTAGATACTTTTGTGTATACAATGTGCTAATAAAAAAAAGTCTGATGAAGAAATCAATCTGCGTTTAAACAGTATTTTTAAACAAATCAAGAATAAAAAAAAAATTAGAGTTGCGAATTAATTTTTAATGAACACACGAGTATAACAATAATTTTACAAATACTGGCCAAAAAGCCGGTAAATAAATTTAAGGTTGTATATACATATGTATGTATACATTTACCTGTTAATTTATTTCTTCTGACTTACAATCTAAAAGATTAAAGGCAAATTAGATACATATTTTTCGTAAATGTTTTTATAATTGTATCACATGATACTTGAAAGTTAATTGGAAATGAATTGCATTTGTTTCGGTTTGTTGTCATACTTGTATACTCGTAACGATGGGATTATAAAAATATAAATCATCCATCATAACTCATTCTATTTTCAACAATCGTTTTTTCACTGATTTCTGTGTGCATTTCTAGAACATTTTTATTAAATAATAATTCTGTTTTTAGATAAGATTTGTATTTCCTTATAGATAATAAATATATAAGTATACGAGGGCTGTAAAAAATATAAGCGTTATTTTAAAAATTTTCCGAAAGTATATATTCATCAATAACTATTTTGCCCCATTTAAAGTAATCCTCCTCAGATATAGTACACTTATGCCAGCGTTTTTTCCAATCCTTGAAACATTTCTGAAACGCGCTTTTTGGTATCGCCAACAGCTCCTGTTTCGAGTTTTCTTTTATCTCCTCAATTGTAGTAAAACGCTTTCCTTTCGGTGTCTTCAGTTTTGAGAAGAGGAAAAAATCAGCTGGGGTCAAGTCCGGTGAATACGGTGGTAGAGGCATGATAACGGTTTTGTTTTTGTAAATAATCCATGATTGATTTTTTCCACAGCTCTGTGCGTTTCTGACGAATAGCTTCGTGCAAACGGCATATAACTTCAAGGTAGTATTCCTTGTTGACCGTACGACCTTGTGGCAAGAATTCATGATGCACCAAATCATTGCAGTCAAAGAAAACAGTGAGCAAAACCTTCACATTTGATCGAACTTGACGTGCTTTTTTCGGCCTTGGCTCTGCTGGACGCTTTCATTGGAATGATTGGGCTTTGGTTTCAATGCCATAGCCATGCACCCATGATTCGTCGCCAGTTATAACCTCTTTGAGGAAATCTATATCGTCGTTGGCGATGTTCACCAGCTCTTGAGCGATGTCCATGCGACGTTGTTTTTGCTCAAAATCTAGTAAATTTAGTAAAAAATCCAAAAGAGCACACCAAAACACGACTAACCTTTTTATCTGTCAAAAACAAACTGACAATCCGAAATGGCTGGTGTTGCATACATACATATGTATACATATAAAAGCATGTGTACCAACATAACAGAAAAAAATGCGAAAATCAAACATACGTAACTCATGAAATTTGAAAATAACGGTTAGTTTTTGATTAGACCATGTCGAACGATTTTTGATCACAAACAACCGAACTATTCACGTGACGTGATACGACGGTTAAGTAGTTTATATTCATAAAAAGCTTTTCGTAAAGCTCCCATTTCTTTAGAGGTTTCTATTGCCTACTTTATGTATGAGATTAATATGTTAATAAATATTATATTTGAACTTTTTAAAACAATTCAGAGGTTGTACAATTTAATTGGTTTAAAAAGTTTAAATAGAATCAATATTAACATATTAATAAATTTTTTTCCTCGAGCTTTTGAGTGTATTTTCTGTAAACATGGCGTTACAAGTACTGTCAAGTGCACTGTAATCTACACTAATGTCAAAATTGCAAGATTTTTGTTTAACTTTTTTTCTTTTAATTTTAATAAGCATGACGCATATTCGTACCTAATGTTGTTAAAACAATACATAATAGTTTTAAGTCTTCACTAAATTTATGTTGGTTTTCCCTGTTTTATGAAAAAAAAATGAAGTCTCTATAAAACCAACTAACATATTAATCTCATCCATAAAGTAGGCAATAGAAACGGCTAAAGAAATGGGAGATTTAATAAAAGCTTTCAATGAATATAAATTAATTAACCCATTAATGCTACTTACAGATGGAAAGACACAGTGAAAAGCCGGCGGAATACGTCATCAAATTGGACATATTTGCGTAAAAAATTTGTTTTTATTTAAATAAAGTAAATGGCAACAAAAAAAAAAAAAAAAAAATTTAGAGAGGCTGCTTAAAGTGATATAAAGAGTTGTCTAAAAATGTAAGAAACTTTTAATAATGTAACTTGCGTAAATTTTTACATTGAATTTGTAATCAAATATCGAAAATTATTGATTTTGAGAAAAACTACTGATAATATTTTGAATAAAAAAAGCAATTTTTCTCTTTTTATAAATAAATATAAAAAACAAGATCTCTAATCCGAGTATCAAGAGTTGTTTTATATTTTGAATCAAATTTTAAGAAGAAAAAACAAATTTATGTAAATAAATAAATAAAAAAAAGGAAAAATAAATTGAAAGCCGAGCGTTTCCGATATATTCAAAATTTTAGTTACATTACCCTATTCTTCTGCTACATAGACATATGTATTTAGCCAAGTTAGTTAAAATAAGACAAAAATACGAAACTCTTTAGAAAATGAAACAATTGAAGACATTGGTTTACTTCAAAAAAGCAGCTTGCAATGTAATTTGACAATGCATGGTGTTCAAAAAACCAGTAAAATTAGTTTTAACAGTGCATTATGTTCATTATTGCATGGCAACACTTTTCAATGCGCATTGTTTGTCAATTTCTTGCGTGGTTTTTATTTGTGATTCTTTGAAAACATTTAAGAACACATTTTTAATAGCGGCAGATTTGTGGTAAATAAAATCTAATTTAATTAAAATATGTGATTTAATATGAAATTTTTTGTATATAGTGAAAAAAATGGAATCACGAAAAAAGCTACTCATAGAAGTATGTTTTAGGCTTGAGCCACATTTGACTGCAAAGAAAATGTAATGTTTTTATTTCTTGTGCCACCCAATTCGACGGCAGTCTTCAAAAGAATAGCACAAGATTTCTGGAGATCCATTTAAATGCACTTGAAATTGCGCACAAACTGTGCAACTTTAATTCACAATTACATTTCTTAAAAAATTTTGTTGAATAAAGATGACCGCAGATGCGACAATTGTATATATAAAATAATAGCAAACCAAAATAAAGTTATACAACATGCCCCTAAATTTTACAACCAGTCGATAAAACTACCGAAAAAGTCAAAACTTTTTAATCTTTCGTACAACCGAGACACAACTTCATACGACGATCCCACACACTTTACAATCTAATAACCAACATCGTCATGTTGTACAGTGCAACTAGTCGCATAGTCTGTGGCTTACATTATGAAGACTAATTAAAATTAAATCCTTAAAACTTCTTCGACACTGCAGTTAAATCCGATTTATTAGAATTCAATTCAGATAGAACTGAATTCAGGAAATTCAATGTATCAAAGTGTATTTGATTTTTAATATTGTACTATAAGTATACACTTATGTATTTAAGTGTAATTAATTGAAAACTAAATACTTTAATCAATTTATCTATTTTTGCGAATGTAGAAATTTGCGGCCATAAGCTTGCCAAAAAGCTATACAAAAATTTTAAATATACTATAAAAATTTGGTAGTTTTATAAGCCCGATTGGTTTTTTGACGATATTTCAAAACTAAAATGACAATCATGCATGTTCTGAGAAACGCAAATCGCTTAAATTTAGCGTTTTCGATTTCAAAACGCCAAATAGGTGTTCTGAGAAACGTATAACGCAAGAAATATGGTTTTGCGATTTAAAACCGCCAAATTGGCGACTTCAACTCACATGTATATATTGAAGTGAACTGATTGAATTTGCTAAAACTGAACTTGCAAAAGGCAATAAAATTATTCACAACTAAAATTTAATATGTTTTCTTTTTATTTCAATAAAAAGTTTAAAGAATTTTACACATTTTCATTAAGAAAACTAAATTGAAAAATTTTTCTATTTATTGTCAAATATTTTTCGTTTTATATTACTACCACATACATATATACGTATGTAAAACACATGTTGTATTTTTTCAGAAAAAAACTCCTAAACGCCACTAAAACGCGCGTTCTTCAGAACACCTAAAAATCAATTAAGCGTTTTTCAAAACGCATTGCGGTTTCAGAACGCGCGTTTTCGGAGCATGGTTGAATATTTTCGAAAATTATCGGAATTTTGACGATTTCTTCCATATTTTTTCTGGTAGCGCTGAACGAAAGTTCAAGCTTCTATTTTTTCTTTGTAATGATATTATAAATTCTTGTAATTTTTATTCAGCCTTTTATTAATAGGCAATTAAAATGATGACTGGAATAGTGCTCAAAATAATTTCATCGTTTTATTTCATAATGCAATTGTGTCAGCCTTTCATATTAAACAGTAAAAGAATTACATACCTACGAGTGTGTATGTAGGTAAAGTTATGTAAAAAAACGCGATTTTGTTTGCTTCTCGCTTATAAAAAAAATTGGTTAAAAATTTAGACGATTTAAATAAATAGAGAAATATGTTTTATCGCTGCACTTATAAACTTGATGGACTTATAGAGTAAATAATACTAAATATGTATGTATATAAAATGCCCTTTAAATTGCCTGTAATTAATACACGATAAACGGTTTTTGTTTGTCCTCCATGACATAAAGCAAAAAAAAAAAAAATAGTTCGACTTTCTTTTAATGTTATTATCTATCGTTGTCAGATTACTAAATTATTTAAATATTTTAATTAACTCACCGCAACTCATCGACGGCTAATGATAGGTACCACAAAGCGAACATTGTGCTGCAAAAAATAATAATAAAATATATTAAAGAATAATTTTATAAAGTCTTATTATACAAGTAGATAGCGTTTTTTCATTCTACTTTTAATATTTCACACAAAATTCTATTGTTATCTTTATAGTTGTTATTTAATTTGGTTTAATACATATATCTACTTACATACATACATATGTATTTTCCCGTTGCAAAAACTCTTTTTAATTTCATACAAGTTCCAACAGTATAAGTGCTGCCAATTTTTATTTAAATAAAGAAATACGTATGTTTTCTTTAATATTCGTTTCACGTGTTACAGGGGGGCGCTTACACAGGGAAACTTTATTTTGCAAACCTAGCGTTTAGACAGGAAAGTAATTTCATGAAAGTTGCTATACACTTTTTCACTAACACATTCACATTTTGTTTACTTTCCTCTCAGCTTTCATCAAACATTTCATGAAAACAAATTTTTTGAAGTTTTCTGAAAGTAAAATGACAAATTGCTAAACATTGTTGCCACATACAAGCAATTATACAAAGTTGCAGTATTGTAGTAAAATAATAATTATGAAATTAACTTCTTTTGCATGTTATGAAACGAATTATAATATTTTTTTTTTCATTTTAATGCATATAAAGAAAACAATTAAAGTCTTTTTATAAAAATAATCTCATAAAAAACTTTTATAATGATAAGAATTTTCAACTATTGCCCCATAAATCTGTATATGTAGTAAGTTTGGCAACTCTAATTGGTAAGTGAACAAAATAAGAATGGATAGAAGTAGAGGCAAATTTTGTGACTCTTTGCTTCGGCGACATTTTTAAAATGCACTTTCCCTTTCCTGTGTAGATGAACAAGAAATTTTCATGAAAGTCGTCTATTTCATTGAATTTTTTATTTATAATACGTATACAGAAATTTTATGAAAGTACTTTCCTGTGTAATGGCAGCGAAAGATAGACACTATGTACCAATTTCACGATAGCGAAGCTGTTCGTTCGTTCGAACAATTACATTTAAAACAATAACAAAATTTTGAATGTTGTTTTTGTTTCAAATGTAATTGTGCGAACGAACGAACAGCTTCGCTAACGTGAAACTGGCCCTATTTCTCACTTTGCAAAGTAAAACTTTCTGCGTGTGAAAGCGGTGTTATTTTGGTGGCATTGCTGTTTCTATATATAGCCGAGTTCAGACATGTGAGAAAATATTCAATTATTGAACAAAACTGTCAATTAGCATTTGATAGCTGTAAACAAAAGGATTTTTTTTTTTTGCCATAAAAATTTCAGTTTGTAAATTGATAAAAATGGGGAAAATTCTTCCTTTAGTAGAGATTGTTACTATGTATATAATAATATCATATAGTTGTTGCATCTGCCAGGTTTGGCAATAAATCATCATTTAGACGATTTCCAGCTCATATTAGCAAAATAACGATTGGAGGATTTTTGTCCTCAAAATTACGATTTTTTGAATTTTTTGTAAGTGAGACACAAAGTATATCTATATAAGTAATTGCAATTCGACAACAATATAAGATATTGTTTGTATAAAAAAAAAAATTTGTTTAACAAAATTAATTGACAACAAAAATAAAAAAGTATGCGTAAAGTGATATCAAGATATCAAGCTTGTGTAAATTTTCACGTGGAATTGTGTAATCAAATTAACGAAGATATTTGATTTTGACAAAAACTCTTGATAATATTGTCAATAAAAACAGCAACTCTCTCATTCTGGAATTTCTTCATTGTATAAATAAGTATTGAGAATTAATATTTTTATGGTCTTATTCATAAAAAATGTTATATGTTTATTAAACTATTTGACACATTTCTACGGAAAATAAGTGTTTAATAAACATACAATAATGTGGCTGCATCTTAATTTCCAAATATTGTGGAAAGTCTTCAATAAAATAGCTGTTTATTATTGGAAGTACCAAAGCAATAGCATTGTTCGAGGTAATTTCGGATAAAGCTAAAGGTAGAATTAGTTTGTACGTTCTTTTCCGTTCTGAATCAGCTGTTTGGTTCCTGTACAATATAAACTATATGTGCATGGTTTGTTTTTACTTTTTCGTTCTGTTCTGTTGCGGACTAGTCTGTTGAAAATAGAATTCAATGTTAAGTGACGGCCAGAGATGTGTATGTTTTATTTTTTCAGATATGGAAACATTAGTTTTTATTCAAATGTATATAATTTTCTTTTTCCAGAAGCTAAAAAAATTTGTTTCAATTAAAGATTCTTAAAAGTTAATACATTTTTCTCAATTAAGCACCTATGAATTATGAAGAGAATATTATTTTAGCAAGAAAAAAATTATATTTTGTATAAGAAGTGTCATAAACTCTGCATATTTTGAGAAAGAAGTAGGCTCTTTGATTACCATTTCTAAATTATTTTGTTTTTTTTTTTTTTTTTGTTTTTCCTACAAGATAATATTTATGTACATATTTGTTTCTTTAATTCCAATGTTTTTCTTATATTTATGCGCTACTGTAAGAAACAGCTGTAAAAGTAATTGTAAAATATTTCCTACAGAAATGAACGTCACAGAACGGCAACAGAAAGTAAAAACTAATGAAGCCTTTAAATGGGTATAAACCATAAAGAAAAAAGTTAAGATGAATTGTTTGATGAATTATTTTTTGCCAACATAAAATTTTGACAAAAAGAACAAATTCTTGCTAATAAAACTGAAACAAAAATATAAAAATGAATAAATTAAAAAACTATTTATAACAAAGCAATTTTTATTTTATATCATCTTATTTATATACTCTTAATTATAATTTATTTCAATCAAATTGTAAAACTTCAAATATATAGGGATAGAATCCCATAACGTGTGCGAAATGGTAGAGATACTCCCGTAAGTAAAGTTTTGACATTTCTCAGGTGAATGAAATTTCACTATCTTTGGCAGCTAGTAAAAATTTTTATAATAGGGACGTGTGTGAAAACAATGTAGTTCGCTGTACTAGGGCAAAAAGGAAGCGAATTATTTTTGTGTGTCTAATAATTAGGCAAGTTCAATACAGAATTAGACATATTTCTGCTTTTATATTTCTACGCCCAACCTTTAATACAGCAAATAAAAAGTATAAAAGCTTTCTTTCTATACGTACATATACAATTTTAAAATTCCTAATTTAGTATTACTGTAACACCGCTTTCACATACGAAAATTTTACTTTGCAAAGCTTTGAGTTTGCCGTTGGCTTGCTTACAATCTATCTTTTCTCTTGCCATAACCAAACTCAAGACTTTGCAAAGTAAATTTTCCGTGTGTGCAAGCGGTGTAAGCATTTCAACCCTCATTATTTATATCTATTGCAGCCAATGCGACAAATTAAAATGACGAGACTAAAAAATAGACACAAATAAAACATTTTACTATTGTAGCTTTACGTAAATTCATTTATGTACAGTAATGAATAACTTTTATAAAAATGAGCTCATTTGACGAAACATTGCTTTGAATTTTAAAACAAAAATGTTTTATTTCAACACAATAAACAAATATTTAAGCAAACAATAAAACATTGACTCAGCGTCATGTGCTTTTAAGAGAAGGAACGCGTTCAATCATAAATGCATAAATGAAAAAAAATACATTAATAATGTGTTCAGCAAAAAAACGTAGAATTTTGAAACGGAATAAAACAAATGACATGAAATTTACTTGATTTATCTCCTGGTATAATAATTTAAATATGACGTGTAGGACATGACCGCTATGACTACCTCAGACATAGTCTAAACGGGAGTCCAATTTTCGATGACTTCTTCCAACATATCGGCAATAATCCAAGGAATGTTGTCTTCCAAGTAGTTAATCATTTCGGACTTAACGGCGTAGACTAGCAACTTCACATATCCCCACCATAGATGCCAGATAAATTTGATTGAAAATCGTCAAATTCGTGGGAAAAAATCATCGAAATCGATAATATGACTATCGCAAATCGTCAAGATGTCTTCAACAAGGAAAATAAAACTTTTGAATCTATAACAAGAAATATATACAAGTACAAACATGAAGTATATTTCATAAGTACTTTAATACATAACACACTCATTTAATAAACAGTATTTTGAAAGTTTCTTTTATATACCATATTTAAGCGTTATGTGCGCATTATTGTATTAATCCTTGTATTAAATCGGGCAAAGTTTTAAGTAGTCGTTAGTATATAACATTTCTTCTAAAGATGGTTTCTTCAACTAATTTCTCACTTTGGTTTTGTTTTAACTCTTTTCAAATATGCAGAAGAATACGGTAAGATTAATATTAGGTGTGTTCCACGAGGTTTCGGACTAGTTTGGACTAATAACAGTAAAAAGCAAATTACTCTCTAAATTTGTAAATTTTATCCAAAACTGGTGGAACGCAAAAACCCACAATTGTACATCTTGCAATACTAGTGCTGGTTACTTTTTAAATTAAAGTATGTTTTAGTGAGTTTAGACGTTTAAAACGCCTAATATTATAAAAAAAAAGATTTGCATTATTGGCAGAAATGTAAAATTTTCACTACATTTTTATAGCGCATATTTATAAAATGAAAAGCCAAATAACAACTGCATGTTCTGTTTACAACTGCACAACATTATTTTTAGTTCGGAAAAAATTCCATTTTGCTTTCAACTAATTTTTAGACAAAAACTTTTTTCCAATTTGCAAATTTTCAGTTTCATATGTATGTAAACATAAAACAGCTGATTATTCAATTCTAGTCCGAACTCACCCACAGAAAAATTTCGGGCTAATTTGTACAGGAAATCTACTCTCTTACTTTCTCTCAAAATTGCACAAAAATTGTTACGTGAAACGCTTTTGGACTAGTTTGGACTGTTTTGGTATTCACGTGGAACACACCTATTATTGCTGTAAACTTAGCTAAAGAAGGAAAAACTACTGAAGAATAATGTTTGATACTTTTTTCCGAAAATTAAGTCATCTATGACACAAGTTTGGGCTTCGCCGCTTTAACTCGGATTAAACTTTCGAATTAAACTTTTAGAAAAAACTATCTTATTTAATAATAATGTAAAGATTTATATGATTTTGAATTTATATTCAAATTATAATTGGTTGAACGGTATTTACATATGTAATATATACTATGTACACTCCGAAAAGATTCAGCACCCAAAATCGGCAAAATAACGATAAATCGTCAAATATGGCAGTTGTTATCCCGACAGAAAATAGTCTAGCGGCGTTAAATCGCACAATCTTGGTAGAAAATTCACTGGTCCGAAACGTAAAACTATGTGGTTGCGAAACGTTTCCTTGAATAAATCAAGCCCATCGTCTATCCAAATGTAAAAACAGACTTTCAATATTTTAATGCACTTCAGATTATTGATATTTAACAGCTGACAGCGCTGCCAATCCAGTTGAAATTGATAACCCTTTAGTTTTGAAAATGGTAATTTTCTTTTTCAATTCATTCAGAAAGACTGAATTGCATTTAGCTTTGTTAGGTATCTGTCCCTCGATGTGTCGGCAATTTTCCGATGTTCATCTTTTAGTTTAATTCACACAACATTGTAAAAAAAAACATGACCATTTCTGTCAAGTAGTATTTTTGAAATAAAATTATAATTTTTACTTTAATGATGTGTTGTTTGTTTCATAAAGACGTGTGAAAAAATCGTTTAAATTTTTTTAGAACATGTTATACAATTTTTTTTTATTAAATTTTTATAGATAACTAATATGTAGCACTAAAGGTTGTTGCTTTTTACGAGTATTTTGCGGTCATTACAGGCAAGAGCTTTGAAAAAGTTCAAAGATCGTGATTTTCAGAATACCAAGAAATAACCTCCGTGATTTAAAACCCGTTCGTGATTTAAAATCACTGTGATTTCAGCACAGGCCTGTATTGTACTGTTTAACTATCCAAGGTTTTGGTTGAAAATTTGTGTTAATGTTAAATTTTCATTCAAAGACACTTTTGTTAAAGCTAGAATTTCACGTGGTGGTTCAATTAATTGGCCACTAATATCGTGTGATTTAATTGCATTGAAATATTTTCTTTGGGGTTGTAAGGTCACTTGACTCAGTCAATTGAACACCTGGAAGTGCCCATTTGAAGAGTTTATGAAGATTGAATGTCACAGATTGTCCGACATCATATTTAAATATAAATACTTGTAAATGTCATTAAATTTCGTTTTCAATAAAATCCATGTAATTAATATTAAAAATATATGTATTTCTTTATGTTATTACTGAAACTCTTAGAAAACGTCCTGTATGAAGCAGACGCTTTTGTTTACTTTATTTCAGTTGACTTGGATTTGGTTTGTATAATTTTTTGGATAATGATTCATTTAAAAATTAATCTGAGAAGTTCATATTACTATTGGGCACATATGATAAACCATTAAATGATTTGTCGTTGGGTATACCTTATGTACATACATACATTCATATGTATTACGTACTACATATGTATGTAAGTACTCGTATGTATCTACAATTTTCATGTTTTACTGTTGTAAAATGACAATGCAAATAATTATGCAATAAATTAAAACCAAATAAAGAAAACGTCTAAATTGAATCGATATGTTTTATCGTGTTGACTGGCGTATATCATTCGTGGAATTTGAGGTTCAAAACAGTTCAGAACAACAAACATTGAATTAAATAGAAAAGTTGTTTGCCAACAAAATCAGCAAACAATTTCTCATTCACAAGAATTGAATTTCTCAATCGTCATTTGGCAATTGTAAACTGTTTGTGCTAGCTTATTATAGATACATACATATGTATGTTTGTATGTACATATGTATATAAAATAGATTTAAAAATTTTTTTAGCATTTATGTTTCTGATCTAAATTTGTTTAAAAATAAATTTTGCACATTACGAGTGTCGTTTTTGAAAGATTTTGCTTTTAACCAAATAAACTATCTTTAAATGATATAATTATTCTTGCCTGTGTCTTTAAGAGATACTGAGAGAGAGAGAGAGAGAGAGAGAGAGAGAGAGAGAGAGAGAGAGGGAGAGAGCCAAGCATTTATTTATTGCCGGTATGCAAATATGTTTGAGTCATACTAGAAAAAAGTTAATATTATAAATAATTATGTGTATATTAGGGTGGGTCAATTTGGAAGGATCAAAATTTGTCGATGGTGTGCCATAGATTTTTCGATAGCTTTTGGCATGAGGAAAGAAACCACTACAACTTATCAAAGAAATCATATCCGAGGCGCCCAAAAAGTAAAAGTTGATAAAAGGTAAAAAAATTTATATTTCGGCGCTTCGAAGATCATTTATTCGATATGTCGCAGTAGAACTTTAATTCTTCATGAAAAATTTGAAGACAAGTCTAAGCATGCACCCAGGTGAATAGCCTTCATGCTGAAGCAAACGAAGATACTCACGTATCCTTTCACCGTGTCTACTTTTAGCAATGTTGAGGTTTTGAGTTAAAAGTCGATTCTTGTTATGTGAAAGGGTGGTGTAAGAGTGCTAATATACATATCGCTCTTTTATTGCAACATAGTCATAACTAAAAAAAGCCGAGGAAAATTCCGTTCTTTAAGGGTACAGCCGAAAAAACATAAAGATTATCCCATTAAGTACCATTCAGCGCATTTACTGATGGTGGTTTTCCAGATCTAACCATTTCAACAAAACGATATATAAAAAGTACTGGAATATTTGAAATATCTGTTTTTAGAAATTAAACCATTTAGAGAATCATCTCCCCAAAACTCATGTCACAAATATGACATATTTCTTTGTATTCGTGAGCATTTGTTATTGTTGTAAATTACTTTGTGTTTTTTTTCAAGTAATAGCTTACTAACAAAATTGTTTTTAATTATTGTATTGTAAAAATCCCGGTTAACCGGAATTTAAGAATAGTTTTCAAAATTTTGACAACTATTCGTAAATTCTATCCACAAAATACATGTTGATGTTTGTTGGTGTTGTATTTATTGTAATTCTGCCACTACCTGTATAAAGCTGCCTTGTCAGAAATTATATATAAATTATGTCACAAGATTATCTTTAGAATAAAGTAAATTTCATGCCAATTGAAAAAATTCATCTTTTTTTAATTCCTTACTTCCATTTAAAGTTTTATACCTCTATAAAAATACCCTTCACACAACCACGATACGATTTTCCAAATTCTATCTTAAAAATTTAATGATGCAAACAGTCTGTGATACATCTAAATGACGCAGAGCAAATAAGTTACGTGATATCGGCTTTAATTTTGTTGATTTCATATTTATTGTTTTTCTTGGTGTTTTGTTTTTTTGCAACAATGTTAAAAGCTTCCATTATAAAATACATGCGAATTCGTCTTAATGTTTGATTGTTTTTATTTAAATAAAACAAGAATTACATACAAAACACTCACACATCCGTACTTATGTAACTAAGTACTTACACATACATAAATATTGTGAACGTACGTATGTATGTGTGCGTATGTACGTTTTTGTGTGTGCGTATAACTTTTATCTTTAATCTCGTGCAGTAAAATATTTTAGTTTTGTTTCTTTTCTTTCCGTTTTCAACATGTGAATGCACTCACTTACCTTTAGTTATTGCTTTTGTTGTTATATGTATATGCACGAGTATGTTTTTTTGGTTTCTATTTAAATGACAGTTTTTGCACAAAATACAATTTAAAGTTGTCAAAGGCTTAAAATAGTACTTAAAGGTTTTTGTTGTTGACTTGTTTTTTTCTATTTTCGAAAAGTTAACTTAAGTTTATTGCACTTTTGGTTTAATTTGTTTTTAGGTAGATGTTCGGTTGTTGTTCTATTTAAAATTATATTGCTTTATTTAGTTCGTTTATATAAAAATAAGTAGGTATATTTGAGTGAATAGAAAAAATATAGACAAAATTATTAATGTTTTCAAAGTCTATTTTGAGGTGGTTATCGATTGAAAAATATTTATTGTTTAATAAATATTTATTTTGTCATTAGCAAGTCTTTTGCTGTCTTAACACTTTTTCAGTTAAAAGATGTTTGTATAAATTCCTTTAATTTTGACTGGTTCGTCATCCACTGAACTTCGTTCTCTTTGCACAACTGATGCCTGTGCAGCTTGTATATTTTTACCCACATTTAAAATGTAAGTACTGTGTGTTAATCTGGTTATTTAGCTATTGCTCACGTGACAAATAAAGTAAATATGTATTATGTTGTTCTCGACTTCTCTTTTTGACTCTCTCCTCTCTTAAACTCTTTTTATCCAACACTTTGCTAGGTCGTCTCTTTGTGTTTATTTTGCTGCTCTTCAAGAGTGCTTTAATTTGTTTAGTGTTTTGCAAGTGCAATGCCGTTGCTTTGAAATGTGATTTCCTGAGAAAATTTAATTCAAATGCATACACCTAATTCCATATGAGCATGTGCATGTGTATGTTTGTATTTGTTTTGCTTTTTAAACCAGTATTGACTCAGTGTTAGAGGACGCGTATGATTTATAAAAATATACTTATTCTAAGAAAAATCACTTATACCCAGCGTGGCGGAAATATGAATGTACTAATTATGCTAACGAATGGATGGATTTAAGCTGGGTTTATGGAAAATGGACACATAGTCCGTGCCCCGCAATATTGCGAAATTTTTCATTCCTGGTAATATGTTATTCTAATTAGAAGAAGATAATTATTCATAAATTTTGTTTGTTGGTTTCCATCTCTTAAAGGCTTGGTCTGTAGTTAAATGAATGTAAATTACAAATGCAGTTGTTATTTATGAAAAGCTATTAGAGATTCGAAAGTATGAAATAGAAGTTCATTTAGAAACAAATGTTTTTTTTTTATGCAAATTACGCTGTTAATAGAAGGGAGGAATACAGTTGTGGTAAATCAATAACATATAATCAGGGCTGGGCAGTATTTAAAATACTTGTAGTTGAAATACGTATTTCAAATACATATACATAGTTTGTGCCTATGTAGGGGTAATCTCCTGAATACATATCTGTAAGTCCTAGCAGGTAATATCATTGATATTTATATGCGAATTTTTGTGGTATTATTTTTTTCATCGCACAGATTCGTAGTAAAGAAAATCACATTGAGGAGAAATTTTTTTACTATGTTTTCAGAACTTAATTTTTATGCAAAAAGTTCACATTTTGGGTAAACTTAACAATCTCATAACATAAAAATATTTACTAATGCATTATATTTTTTAACCACTGACACTGTAAATTTCGGAAGAGTTCATCTTTGTATCCACTCATAACAGACAGTTTCCATTACTTTCTTCTTTCTTACGAAGGTGGATTGATATTGAAGATATCTAAGTAGGAAAAAAACCATTTGTTTTTCAAAAGCCATTTATCCTTTTAGCTCAATCTACATAGAAATATCATATTTCAATTTTTTATACCATCTGAATAATACGATTTTAGGAAGCCCTCGAGATATTTTTTCAAGTTTGGAAACAGCTAGGAGCTAAATAAGGTGGATGATCAATCCTCCTGGTATGTCGTTTCGTTGAGTTATGGGTTACTCTGTATAACAAGTACGAAATTTAAACAAATGTATAAATAAGTATGTCAAACATCCTTCTTTGGCTAAAGAATTAAATGTTGCAAAAAAAAGTTCAAGAACTTTTGGGGGTTCTGCTTGAGTTTTTTATTGTCAACAAGAGACGACACAATGTCTAAACTGTTTTTTATGTACATGCCTACAGACTTTGATATGTAGGTATGTATATGTTTATATACATTCGTCTTATTTGAAAACGAAAGAAGTGTTTTTGTTATCACTTTTGAATCAATTATTGTCTTTACTATGAAATATTATTATGAACTTTATTTGTGTTCAATTTTAATTACAGTAAAATAAAAGCAGTAAGTTTTTATAACAGAATGGAGTACAAGCAGTCCAGTTATACTGGTGAGACTTTGATATAACCAACTTTGTTACAACGAAAAACTCAAATTATGATCATTAAAGCCTATTTTTTTCATTCATTCATTTATTGAAACTTCAAAATGAACTAACAATAAGTATTTAAATCTTAATAGGTACTAAACATAAAAAAAATTATTTAAGTCCAGACAATGCTATCGGTAAAATCTTTTCAGACCTTTTGTCGCTTTCCATAGAGAATAGTCGAATTGAGGAGTACCATCAAGACCTTCCAGATGATTTTTAAGGGAAACTATTCTTTGGATTTCAAGCAGATTTCTTAATTGAGTTATGCATTCCCGTAGGCTGCTTTGAAGCTCAGAAGACCTGCGAAGTTGCCACTCTCTTCTAACTCGTCTTTTTTCTGACAGTAGTATTGCAATTTCAGAGGAATACGTTCTGTTGCTCACATTTCTGAATCTTGTATGGCTAGTGGTAGCATATTGTACGGCTAGTTTTAAGGTTTTCAGGAAATTCGTTAATTGACACAACCTCCTGGGGGAACCAAACAGAGTTTATAGTGGGTCACTCATCCGATGAAAAATTTTCAAATTTAATAGTGTCGATATTGCTTGTTATGCACTACAGAGTTGTTTTGTAACGAGAAACATAAATTCGTTGGAAAATTTTTTTTCTTAAATACTTTTTTTTACGAACAATTTTAAAATAAATTTCCCTTTAAAAATTCTAAAGTTACAATTGTACTCGGTAAGTTTTTTTTTTATTGTGAGCTACACAATTGTACACATACTCATATTTATTTATATGTTTGAGTTCTGTTTACGTAACAAAAGCAAAAACCGAAATAAGAAAATAATAGCAGTTTATTTTACTCTTGTTTTAATTTTGTAAGCAATAGGAAAGAAAAATACTTTTAACACCACTCCCATCTTCTATACTCGTAAATACTAAACATGAAAAACAGCGGAAGTCCTTTAACCTAAAAAACAATTACATTTGTAGTAGTGGCTTGTCTGTGTTGGTAACTCACATTATTGTGAAAAAAATAAAAGAGCACAGAAAAGAGATATAAAAGTTACTCTTTAATGTTTTTATGTTCAATAAATTGGCACACTTAATTTTATGGGAGCTTTTCTTATGTAAAAATCCTTGAACCTTTGACCTTGTTTCGAGAATTATGAAACAAACTCGAAAGCTTTTCGAAGAAATGTTATGTAATGAAAGAAAATAAACATAAACATATTGTTATGAAATAAATGGTTTTAAATTAAAAATACCTAAATTCACGTCATAAGTTCTATTTTTTTTTTTTAAGTTCAGAACGAAAAGAGATTTGTCATTTAATTATTATTTGTCCTTTATATAAATATACTACTTTATTTATATTTTTTAATTGAATGAAAGGGAATGGACCTTATATAGAAGTTTTATTTAATGACGGCAATATATATGTTAAAAAAAAATCATATCACGTTATCGCTCCCTATTCACAGTTACCGTTACGCCGTTTTCATTTTGAAAGAAGTAAGGTCCAATGATTCTTCGTGACCAAATTGTACACCATACTGTCTCTTTTAATGGATGCAAAGGTGTGACTGAAGAATAATTTGAGAGTTTTCCATTGCCCAGAACCGACCATTGTGTTTATCCACATATCTATTCAAATGAAAGTGTGTCTCGTCCCACATTATAATTTTTTCACGAAAATCGGGGTTATCATGCTCTTCTCTCAACTGAATCAAACAAATGCAAATCCTTGTGCAAAATTGTGACGAAAGGTGCTCTTTGAAGGCCAAGCTCCTGAGCACGGCGCAGAATTGAAGTTGCTGGATAATTTTGAACACTTTCTTGAGCAAAAATAAATAGCTGTTTTCTCCTGCTTTCGAAACATTAAAACCACGCCGAAAACCGTAAAATCACCGATTTGCAGAACAGCTTCAAATTGTCTGCGTGCTTTCAAAACGGTTCGTGGTTTGGAAGCACGCTGTTTTCAGAGCAGGCCTGTAAGAATATAAAACTATAAACAAACAAAGCAAAAATGTAAATAAACAGCTGTTTTCTCGTGATTTTGAAAAATTAAAAGCACGTCGAAAACCGTAAAATCACTTGATTTGCAGAACAGCTTCAAATTGCCTGCGTGCTTTCAAAACGGTTCGTGATTTGAAAGCACGAGTTTTTTAGAACAGGCCTGTATACCATCTGAATAATACGATTTTGGTAGCCTCTCATCTCAAGCTTCGTTTGAGATGAATATTTTTCCTTCGAGAAATTTTTTCAAGTTTGGAAGTGTATTCTACGTAATTTTAGCGCATCGTAGCTAATGATGTGTGAACCGGTGAGTTGTCTTGAAGAAAGAGCACTTTTTTCTTCTTTTTTCTGTGATTGTGGATCCTTTATCAAAAAAATAGCTGAGCAATATTCCGTGTGCATCCCAAAATACAGTGGCCATAACCTTGCCAGCCGATTTCACGATCTTCGTCTTCTTCGAAGCATTTCCACCAGCTTCCACCCATTGTTTCGATTGACATTTGGTTTCAGGTGTGTAGTGGTGGACCCACGTTTCATCAACAGTTATTAATCGACGACAAAAATCAACAGGCTTACGCTTTATCATATCCAAACACCGCTGTGAAGTGGTTTGCCGAACTCGTTTTTGTTCGAGACTGAGCAGACGCAGCACCTATCTTGCCGACATCTTTTTTTCATATGAAAATGTTCATGCAAAATGTTGAACACACGTTCATATGATATGTTTACCATTTCAACGTGAGACGTAACTTGACTCGGCAATCCTTCATAACGATATCGAGGATTTTCTTGATAGTTTATTCAGTAACCACCTGTTTTGGTCTTCCTGTTTTGGTCTTCCTGTTGATGGTATTGTTGTAGTGTTTGTTCGGCGGCGTTTAAATTCAGGGGGGTTACTCTCTATTGCAATGCGAAAGGTAGATGCGATAAGAGTATAATTTAGTATTCAGGGGTCTAATCACCGCATACGATATCGAATTAACTATCGTATCGAATAACATTACGATACATCTAAATTATGGCAACCGATACATATTGGATCGTAATTTAAACAAAATGCAATAGATTGAAGACCATACGTTCCCTAAAAGTAGGAATACATAAAATAAATCCTTTAACTTTTTTATATTATTGCAATACAGTTTATTCGATATCGTATGTCGTGATACCAAAATGAAAAATTTCGATAATTTTGCTCGATATCGTATGCGGTGATTTGGCCCCAGTGCTTTTTGCGCAAAATTTTTCGCGAAATAGTTTAAAAATGAAACAGCATTGGTATCACAAAATAAACAATAGCGAAGAATGATGAAATAAAAGGTGCGAAAGAAAAAATTAAATGCGAAAAGAAACCCCGAAAACGCAATACAGGGTACCAATTCTTCGATTTTTCTTTCGCATCGCAATAGAGAGAGAGAGAGAGAGAGAGAGTAACCCCCCAGCAATCCGATATTTTATCATGTAATCTGACGGAGCAGACTCACCGTAATGTTTATGGAGCTTTTCTTTTGTCTCTTTCTCGCCGTTTTCTCTTTCAAATAATAGTGCTTAATCGCTGCACGAAATTCACTTTTTTAATTTTTCAAGAAACACATAAACTTACTTCAAACGACTACTACAAACAAACTAATCGATGAATATGGGTGAAATTTTAACAACTGACGTTTGACAGATCGCAATTTCAAAAAAATAAAATGTTTGTGTTTGAGCTGCCATGTAGCGCTAGGTAGCTTTAATATCAAATTCTTTTCTGTTTTTTTTTTTGCTTTGTTTTGTCAGCATAAGAAACCATTGTGTTGGTCCCTGCTAATGCTACAAAATTTTTCCTTGCAAAAATTAAATAAATTAAACATATAAGTGGTTTTACTTTCCAATTTTATTAAAATGTGTGTTTGCTTCTACAGTTCATATAAGATTAAGTTTTTTTTGTTTTTTTTATAATATGTATTAAAGTTTTTTTATTTTTTAATAATGATATTGCATTACATTAATTATGCTTTTAGTAACATTTAGTAACATTAATTAAAAATAAAAAATAAATTATAAAAAAAACTAAGCAATTTCATTTAATGTAAGCAAACAAGATTTAAAAGTTATAATTCACTTTTGTTTTTCAATATATTATAATTAATATTTGTATATGGCAAAAATCTTTTTTTTTATCATTTATATATAAATCGTTACTATTAGGCTAAGTTACAAATTTAATTTATAATTATGTATAATATATTTATATATGTTGATATTAATTAAGAAACATTTATGATTAAAGTTAAAATAATTATTTTAAATAATTTTGATGGTTTCTGCGACTTTAGATTTGTTTCTTAAACACTTCATAACGATTGAAATCATAGTGGAAAATATAGACAAAGACTTGAAATTTTCTTTTTAAGAATTTAACATAATTATAATTTTGTAAAGCTTTAAAATATTACAAAAAAGCTTTCTTTGGAAGCAAATTAAAAGTTTAATAAATATTTTGTAAATGGTTTTTTATGCTGCAAAATATAATAAATTTTTGTGCGGTCATTTAGAACTGCTTCCCCCCCTCCGCTCTGGCAAAATGTTTGTTTCATTAAATCCTGTTTTTTGCCAAAATTATTTAATTATAAATTTAAAAAAAAAAAAAAAACAGAAATGTTATAAAATGTAAAGTCTTTGTTTATATAGTCTATGATTTTGGTTTTTGTTTTTTTTTTAATTTAAAACTATTTAGGCAATTTTGTTTTAGTGTTCAGATGTCCAGATTGAACAATTGTTGTTTCTTGTAGAAAACATTTGTTGTTTTTGTTTCTATGTTAATATTTAATTGTTTTTCTTTTTTTTTAAGTATAATTGGTTTTTACATACATTCATATTACTCGTACATATGTACATACATTGTAGCCGTTTGTTTAAATGTATAGAGCGTATGTACTATCTTTTTTTTTGTTAAATAATTCCCTGCTATTATTTAATAACAATTTTTTTTTTGTTTTTGTTTGCTTTACACTTTTTCAAATTCAATTCGATTGTTTTTAAATTTATATGAGATGTTTAATAAATTTTGTTTGTTTGTTTGTTTGTTGTTTAATTGTTAATTTTAAATACATAAACATTTTGTTTGTTGTGATTGATGTTCACATTTTGTTGGTTTTTTTGTTTGTTTGTTGTTTGTTTTAATATCACAGTTTAGTAGAGGATTTCTTAGATTTTAGTAAAGATAATCCCAATTTGTATTTGAAGGTGTTTTGTTTAAAATTTTGTTGTTAATTTTATTTTATATTGAAGATAATATGTAAAATATTTGCTGTTTTTCTGCTGTTCGTTAATTGTTCTGATACGAATTTATAAGAAACTATTAACTATAAATATGTTTTTAATTTTCTAGTTTTACATTTTTCAATATTTTTCATAACATTAACATGATTTTTCCGTTTTCTTAATTGAAGGTCTATCCTTGTACAAATTTTTCTTTCAATTATCTTGAAAAAACGTATACAGTCGACTTGCGAAAACGTGAACATCCAAAAACGTGAACACTTTTAGTTTAACATTGACTACCCTAAAATGTGAGCAAGGTTGCTGATGGCTCTAAAACGGGAACTTTTTTTTAAAGATTTTTTTATTTCTGAAGTAAGTTCTGTAGTTTTTTTTTAGTTTTTGGAGTAGCGGTATTATAATTTCTTCGCAGCGGTATTATAATTTCTAGTTGAAAAATGAGTCAAATTGAAATTACAGTGCTGCGAAACTGAAGAAAAAGCGGCGTTGCAAATACCGTCAAAAACTCCGTCAATAAAAAATTACCCCGTTTTTGGTTTAATTTACAAATATTCAGGCCTGTTCTAAAAATCACGTAATTTCAAACCACATGCCGTTTCAAAAACACAAATGTGATTTGTGCCTGTTCTGCAAATCACAATTTTTTATGATTTTCGATGTGATTTATAAACCACAAAATACTGCTGTTTTTCGCTTTAATTTACTGATATTTTTACTTTCAGATTGAATTTTTTTAATTGCGGTATTATTTAAAAATAAATATAAGAAGCAAAGTAAAATAAACCAATTAACCAAATCACAAAATAATACAGCAAATCTTGCAGCAAAATAAGAGTACCTAGTTTTTGCTTAATTTAGTGAATTATTTCGTAAAAAATAAATAATTTTACTTAAATAATCAAGAGAAAACACATTAAGTTATTTATTAATGTAATAAATTATGAAATTTACAATAAAGTACGGGCAAAAATTAGCATGTGATTTCAAATTGATTGCAAGTTAGCTTATCGGTTTAAAATCACAAAAATCAAAAATATATTGTGTGCAGAACACCTTTTTTGTGATTTCAAATCACTTTCACAAAAAGTGATTTGCAGAACAGCCCTGATTGTTCCAGTTTTTCTACACATATTTTTATGATTTATTAAACCGTTTTTTTGAATAAGATATTTTATTAAGTTGCTTTCATCATACGCAAGAGACTGAATTGTTTTGTTATTTTTTTTATCAATAAAAATGTTGAAAAACTTAATTACGTTTATGTATTTGTACCCTTTTATTTCATGTAGATTTAATTCAATGTTAAGTCGGAACAAAGTTTCAATTTCAACTGAATTGAAATATTGCAGTAAATTTATTGAATAAAATTTGTGATATATGTACATACTGCCTTATTTATAAAATTTTTTTCAAGTTTATTAAACTGTTATTGCACTGATTTCTATACAAAATTTGTACAATAAGAGCTTAATAAACATGAAAAATTTTTTATAAATAAACTGTTCTGCATAATGATTTTCAACGTATATCCATGTAAAAAAATCCAATCTATAACGTGAACAAAATCAAAAACGTGAACACCCTTGGTAAAAATTAGTTCACGTTTTCGCGAGTCGACTGTATTTAGTGTTTCTCAAAGCCCCTGTTGCATGATATCGATTGTCAGTTGAATCATATAGAAAGCACAGTTTTGAATGTCAATTACCATCCGTATTCTATCCATTAGATGCACGCACACAAATATTCGGCCATGTCACAGAATTCACTTCCGTTCGGAAATGGAATTGAATCGGTTTTTTAATTCTTCAAAAAACGAAAAACTAAAAAACTTTTTCGGAATGAAATCAATTCTATAAGATAATACTAATTTCATTCTTGCAATTAAAAATGATTTCATTCCGAAAAGTTTTTCGTTTTTTGAAGTAAAAAAAGAATTCAATTCCGTTGCCGAGCGGAATTAAGCTCTGTGACATAGCCGATTATCTGCTCAAATGGGTGTCAGCAGACGCAGTCACTGCAGACAATTTTGCACCAAGATTTAAACTTATTTCCATATAAGATTCAATTAACAAATAAACTGAACCCTATATACATCCCGATTCGCTTGTAATTTTGTGAGATCATTCAAATGGTGTCAAAGGATGAACACGTCTTGAACTGCAATTTTATGTCTGACGAGGCACATTTTGCTTTAAACGGCAATGTTAACACACAAAATTGTCGAATATGGAGTAATTCTAAGCCACACATACTCAATCAGATACAATTACATCCACTTCGCATTTTCTTCCATTCCACTTTGCGCAGTTTCTTCAAGGTTCATTGTCGGACCTTACTTTTTCGAAGAAAACGGTCTTACTGTTACGGTCATTGGAGACCGTCACTTAAAGGTGTTGAAAGAGTTTTTCTTTCCAGAATTGCGCTGAAAGAGAATCCCTTTTAACTCTTTTTGGTTTCAATTAGATGGGGCAGCTTGTCACATAGCCACGCCTGTTATGTCAGAATTGAGGCGAAAATTTCCCAATAAACTGATTTCAAGAAACTCCACATTCCGTTGGCCTCCCAGGTCTCCTAACCTCACTGTAGCTGATTTAATTTTTCGCAGAAAACGGTCTTACTATTACAGTCAATGGATACCGTCACTTAAAGATGTTGAAAGAGTTTTTCTTTCCAGAATTGCGCCGAAAGAGAATCCCTTTTAACACTTTTTGGTTTCAATTAGATGGGGCAGCTTGTCACATAGCCACGCCTGTTATGTCACAATTGAGGCGAAAATTTCCCAATAAATTGATTTCAAGAAACTCCACATTCCGTTGGCCTCCCAGATCTCCTAACCTCACTGTAGCTGATTTTATTTTATTTATTTTTTTTGTGGAGTTATTGTAAACAACAAGTTTACAAAAAAAAATCCAACAACTTTGCACGATTTAAAGCAATCCACTCAAACTATAATTGAGACAATTCCCGCTGCAACATTCCAGGCAGTAATGAATAACTTTTTGATAAAATGCCGTACATGTGTCAACGAGAATGGAGGCCATTTGAATTCAATTATGTTCAAAACTTCACGAATTATAGGCTTTTCACACTGATCAACATCTTCATGAAACGCATGAAAGATGTTGAAAATGTGAAACACTGTCTACATTGCGCACATCTAACATCTACTATCAATGAAAAATATTATTGTTTTCAATTTTCAAACAATTTAACGAAAGCACGTAAAATTTTTTGGAAAAAAATTAATTTTAAAAACAAGAAGAGGATTATAAAATTTATGTACATATGTATGTATGTCTGTAAATACAATGTAGGCCTTATAAACAAAATTTAACAAAAACACAGAAAAAATTATTACAGAAAAAAATAAGCAAGGAAATCACACAATCCACACATGATTCGACATTATTGCCACTTATTGTCTAGTGGTGACACTAAAATAATCGAAGGATGTTGAATGGAATAAAATGGGAAAGGAACATTTTATAAAGATGTTGAAAAATGTTGACTTTTAGTACAATGTATTTCTTATGGGAAGATGGTATCATCTTCAAAAACTGATGGTAGATATCAGATGTTGTTCAGTGGAAAAAGCGTATTACTTTAAAAATATATTATTTTTCAAATGAATTTCTAAAAAATAAATTGCATAAACTTTACTTTATTTGAGTTTCTTAATGTAGCATAATTGATCAGCCACCCTGTATAATATTTTCTTTTGTGAATATGCAGTTCTCGCTACTTTTATTTTATCTCCGTCATGTGAAAATGAATGCAGCTTATGGATACCCAGAATTTTTATAATATAAAAATACACTTGCAAAAAATTATTGTCGGAAATAAGAAATTGTATTTATGCAGCAAAACTGTCTGATTATTCATCTCATTTGAAAAAATTATGACTAAATTGATTTAATTAATAAAATTTCAGTATTTCTCTATTGCACTATCGTAAAAAAAATTATTTTTAATAACTTTTAATTTTTTGCCTCCCGGTGGACCGCTTTCTGTAGTGCGAATCACTATGCTATTTGCTCCAATTATTTCGGTTAAAATTATTAACCACAAAATTAACCTTTTTCCTATTCACAAGTACTTTAAACACCATATACTGGGGTTTAAAGTCAGCTGTTTGAGGCAGCTGTTATATTTAACCACATAAATATATTTAACCACATACATTTTTTGTGGGTTTAAAAAAAGTGTTGATATTGTTTTCATATTCATTTCATTTAATTTATGTAATAAACTATTTGTCTAATAAAAAAAACAATAAAAGTTAGCAAACAACAAAAATAAATCTTGGAAATAATATTTTTGTATAAAATAATAATTTAAAAATTTTTTATTCATTATGTATTTCGTTTTCATTTAGAAAACTTCTTAAGGAAAGTATTTGTTGATCGATTATAAAATCAAAAATGTTTTGATAGGCAATAACATTATTTTTATGTTAAATGTAATTCTGTATGGATGTATGTATGTGCTAAAGCTCTTCATGTTATTTTATTTCCTATCACAAACATGTTTTTTTTTATTTTATAATTAATCAACAAATACATTCCTTAAGAAGTTTTCTAAAGCAAAACGAAATATTCAATAAAAAAACTTTTAATTATTGTTTTATATAGAAAGGATCTCGAGCTCATATATTATTTTCAAGATTTTTATACATATGTATGTATATAAAAAGGTCAAAGTTATAAAAGATGAAGAAAACATATAAACAAAAAGAGATTCAGTACAATAGCTAATAAAAATGAAATGGAGAGTTGCCACGTTATAACAATCTGAACGTGAAGAAAAATAAAACCCTTTACGGTGGCTAAATATAGTTAGTGAATAACGTAGGGGTTAGTGCAAACAACAAAATGTGTGGTTAAAGTTAACACTTCTAATTGGGGTGTAAAGTTAGTGAATTGCACTACTGGATTTGCCCATATATAAGTACATTATGGTCAACTGGAAGTGTCATATATTGAAATTCCGATTCGGATGGACCTTCTTTTTTCACATCTGCCATATTCAAGTAGTTTTTATTTACTTATACAGACATATGTATATTGAAAACAGGAAATTTTTGTTACATTTTTAGTTAATAGTTTCTTAAATTCTTATTTTAGTTTGTGATTAATTTGGGCCTTTAAGTATTTAGTTAAATTTTATACTTGTTTTTGTTGTTGTTGTTGTTGCTGCTGTTGCATTCTTAAAAAATATTTTCTCTAAATAAATTTAAAATAGTTTAATAAATGATATCTAGGTTTATTGTAGTTTTGTGTTTCATTTGATTAATGGAATGAATAAAATAAATGACATTTCGTATAAAATAAAAAATAGATTTTTTTTCCATAATTGTTGTTGAATTATTCTAAAACGTACAACGATGAAGTTGCTTCTTCTCATTCATCTTTTGCTTTTGTTTTGTTTGTATTCTCTCTTTTCTTAACATTTCTTTAACTTTATTAAAATACAAGTGTTTACATTTTTAATAATTTGTTTTTATAAATGGTGTTGGATCACATATCGTTAGTTGGTTTTTGTTGTGTTTTATTTTATATATCTTACATACAATAATATAATTAAAAGTGTTAATTCTGTGATGTTTTATTAACACTTTTTCATTTATCACAAAAAATGCTTAACTTTTTAAATATTTTGTTTGTTGTCAATACAAAGATTTTAACAATGATTTTGGATAATCTTAATTTTCTTGCTGTTGTTGTTATCTTTAGTTTGTTTTATTTATTTATTTTTCTATAATTTTCTCTAATGGTCGTTTTTTTTTAAACTTCAAAATTCTTACTAAACTATTGTTCGTTTTGTTATTTGTTGTTGAAGGCATAGAATAATAGTTGTTTATCATTTTCTAGCTGTTTCAATAAATGGGGACTTAAAACAATTAAACATTACGAATTTTTCATATAAAATTGTTAATCTTGTGCTCTGTGTGGCCGCTGTTCAAAAGCTAGCTAGGGAGACGAATTTCAAAGCAATTTCACGTTTAACAAATTTGGTTGCAAATATATCTTATGATCCCTGATTTCAAGAGTCGTTGCCATCGTATACACCAAAAAATGTGCGCTTATTTAATATTTTCGAAAACAATTATTGTTATAATTATAAATAAAAAAATATTTCTTGGCTTTAGCCAGGATTGAACTTGACGAATGATACCAACCCATCATCATATAATATTAGAAATATTTTTGAAAGATTTTATGAATTCTGTTAGGTGTTAAATATTATGGACATCTATAAAAAGTGTTAAATTTCTGCAAATATTCAAGCGTTATTTTTTTATGACGACTCCCGGCATTATGGAGATTATTTCCAGAGTCGTTTTTGCTGTCACTTTAACAGCCAGTTTACCAATTTTGAAAGAATATGAATTCTCTCAATGTTAATTAAATTTCTTTCAATGTAAATGGCTTTGATAGATTTTCTTTAGTTTCCGGGCAAATTTCGTGCAAAAGAGAGCACGTATAAGCTTCTCTCAAATACAGATAAAATTTACCTAAAGTACGGGAACGAAAAAAACCAAATTTCTAGCCCAAAAAGAAACATATGCTGTGGTTTGATGTGGCAACAAAAATTAACATTTATAGTGTTTTCGTTTCTACACAAAAAATGCTGCCTTATTCAAAGGTAAAAACAAAAACTATTTTGCAATCATTGCAAAAAAGCAATTTGTTGTTTGCAACAGAACGCAGGCTAAGCAAAAAGAGAAAATTACCTTTTTCAAACCGATGACTGTGCTCCTTCAGCAAGAAAAGGGTTGAAGAAAAGAAGAGTTTGAAATAAAATGGCACATTTTTTGTAGAAACGAAAGCACCATTAGTTTTACGAAAAAATGCTGTGATATTATACACTTTTGGGCTTTTAAAGTATTTTGCACATTCCTTTTTATTTAGCATTTATACAAAAACACTGAAATGATTTGTATACGAGTTGATTCAAATAAACCTTGTTTCTTTGTTGTTTATTTTTCGAACAGCTGATTGCTTAACTGCTTGCCCAAACTAGCCCGAAGAAAAAGTACGGTCAATTTCGTGCAAGAAGAGGAAGCATACTTTCTCTTTCTTTCTTGCCTAATTTTAAAGTACGGGAACGCTTTTCGTGCAAATTGGGTTCCCGCGGGATCAAAAAGTAGAGTAAAGAAACACACCTATGAAAAAATTCTGATTTTGAAATCTCAGGGTCATAATCACGTCCAAAAAGCCAAAAACATTAATAGAGGAAAGACTGTTGTGTGCAATTATTTAAATAACGACATCAAAAAACACTCGGTTACACATTCGCCTTCGACAGCATAATTTATAACATAGTTGTATTCTAGACCTAAGTGATAGATAGAAGCAGCTGTCGACAACATTCAATTGTTTTTGGCAACGAGTAATTAAATGAAACAATGTTTGTGTCGACTTCATGTGACGACGATGACGCCTTATGGAATATGGGGGAATAACTGTCGTTTTTATAACCTAAAATTTAAAAATAAATTATAATTTGATTGGTTTTAAAATAATTCTTATTCAAGTGGCATGTCTTTAAACAAATGCATAATTTTAGTATAACAAAATATTGCTACGAATTTTCATGACATCTAACCCAGTGTGCAGCCGGTGATCTGCTTGATCTTGATAAATGTGCAGCACACAAACAACATATAACTAAAAACATAATACACAAACAAACAGACATGCACGATTTCAAGAATTCGAAGTAAATCCACTACATATGATGTTATTGTTGTATTTGGTTTCTTGTTATTTCGCTTCTTATTGCTTGTTGTTGCTGCTTTCGTAAGCACGTGTGTTAGTGTGTATATACGTAATAATTATATTTGTACATTTGATACTAAAATTATGAATGGCTGGCTAAAAACTTCATGGTAATTGTAGAAGGTGATAAAGAAGTATAAATAGCAGGCAGATCTGCGGCAGCGAGTTAGTTTATTTTTAAGCTTTGTGCAAGACGATCATAAGTAAGAATAGTAAGCAAGTCTAGTATGTTAAGTGTAAATAAAGTTGTGAATTATTTAAGTACTGTGTAACGAACAAGTGTGTGAGAATCCACAAAACCGGTTTTAAAGGCAAAAACGTAACAATATATTTTTTATTCCTTCAGGAAATTAAAGCCAACACCTTGAAATTTGGTTTTTCAAAATATTATTTTTTTTAACTTTAGTAATGGGTGTTTTTTTAAGCCCGATAGAACTTGAAATTGTAAAAAATAACACAAAAAATTAAATTGTAATCAAAATTTTTTTTTATTCGAAAGATCAATACGTGACATTAACATTTGAAAATGATTTCGGGCATATGGGCACCGCGGCTGTTCTTGACGAAGCGCATTCTGGACGTCCAATTTTGGGCCACTTTTTCGAGCACTGCTGGCCGTATGTCACGAACAACACGAACAATGCTGGCCTCCAAGGCGTCAATTGTTGCTGGTTTATCAGCATAAACCAGTGACTTCACGTAGCCCCACAGGAAATAATCGAGAGGTGTCAAATCGCACGACCTTGGAGGCCAATTGACAGGTCCATTTCTCGAAATCAACTTATCGCCAAATTTTGATTTCAGTAAGTCGATGGTTGCGTTCGCCGTATGGCACGTAGCGCCATCCTGTTGAAACCACATCTCCTCCGGATCAATGTCATCCATATTTTCAAACAAAAAATCTTTGATCATGGTGCGGTAACGATCTCCATTGACCGTAACGCGAGCTCCGGCCTCATTTTTGAAGAAATAAGGTCCGATGATGCCACCAGCATGAAAACCGCACCAAACAGTGCATTTTTCTGGATGTAATGGAGTCTGTAGGGTCTCTTGTGGATTGGTCTCACTCCATATGCGGCAATTTTGCTTATTAACAAACCCGTTAAGCCAAAAATGCGCCTCATCGCTGAACACAATTTTGCGTCTATAAGTTGCGCGAATCGACGACTGATTTTCAAAGTAAATTTGGATAATTTCGTAGCGTTGTTCAAGCGTGAGTCTATTCATGATGATTTGTCAGAGTATACTGAAACAAATAAAAAAAATGTTTCATCAAAATTTAATTTTTTGTGTTACTTTTTACAATTTAAAGTTCTATCTAGCTTAAAAAAACACCCTATAGATATACTTAATTAAAGTTAAAAAAAATGTGATTGTTTATTCAAGAGTTTGTACAATAAATTTTCGTACATATTTTGACAATTCATTTACGAGAGTGGATTGAAACTTTCAGAATTTGTACGACTTTTGAACGGTTTCATAAGAACTCTTAGGTTAGGTTATGTTGTACAGGCCGCCAGTATCATGAAACCAGCCCACTTGGGTCCTTTCTTGGTCCCGTTGTGTTGCCAGGGGAAGGAGTGCAGCCTTTGAGGCTTACAATAAGAACTCTTACTATGATTCAATCAATATAAAAATGAATAAATTTAGAATGAAATTTAAAGAAAACTATCTTAACTAAAAAAAAAATATTTAATTGTTTTAAGTCCTTTGTTCAGATGTTCAGAATTTTCTTTCTTAATTTCTTGTAAGTTTTTTTTTTTCATCATTTCAAACTTTTTTTATTTTCCCCTAAATGTCTGCTGTTGGTCATAAACTTACAATATTTTTATTTTCTGTTTGTTGGATAGCTTGCGATAGATTGTAGCCAACGTTATTTGTGAAATTTATTTCTTAAGTTGTTGTGCTTCGTCAGTCTTTAATATTGCGTATTAAATGAATTAATTGCTATACTTCATTTACATTTCGATAATGATATTAAATTATTATAATTTTAATTCTTAATATTTTCAATAATATTTGGTTCCCTTTTAATTCGTATTTTGTAGATATTATTACACTACTGCAAAGATTTTCAGTTAAAGTTTTCTTCTTGTAGATCTTGATTGATTAGAAGAGCACAACTGAAAGCTGGTACATTTCTTGATTCAGAAATTCTTGTTGTACTTTTAATGAGTGTGTGTTTGTGTGTGTTGGTTTTTTGTTTAAGACATACTTTAAGTTGTTCAGGTACATATTCTTTTGTAGTTGTTCTTATAGATTTGTTATTAATATATATAAATATTGCAATAAATTCCCTATAATTCACACAACAAATAACGTTGATGTTTATACAAGACATTTTATTATTTAGTATTTGGCAATTTTCATACAATTATTTTTGGTTTTACATTTGAAATTGTTTACAAACCTTTTTTTTTAACCAAAAATATGCTTTATGAATAAAGCCGAGAGTTTTAATATAATTGTATTTCGAGATCTTATTGAGTGTTGCTTTGGACTTAAATACCATTAAAAAACATTGCCTCAGTTTTAAATTTTAAATTGATTTTTTTTTTTTGAATCAGGCTTAAAACATTCGACTTTTATTTATCTTACAAACTAATATAAGTAATATTAAGAATAATGCTTTTCACTGGAAACTGGATTACGGAAAGAAATTTAGCATAATTGAATTATTACTTCTTAAAATTTGATTCATTCAATTCGTTTTTCAGGCACTGAAACATTTTGTTGTAGTCAGTCGGCACTTGAATTTCCGTTTCAGTAAAGTAGTAAGATAAATTTTATAGTCTTGTTTTTTTGAAACAACATCAAAGTTATACTTGAAGCAATGTTCTTTTTTTTATCACATGCAACTTTAAAGGGGGGGCTTTTTATGTAATTCTCTTTTTTGTTAATATCACAATACCACATACACTTGCATCGTTTTATTTAATGACTTATAAAAAACTATGTCAAACAATAATATTTATAAACTCATTAAACTTTTTGTGTTCTTGAGTTAAAGATTGATTGTTTTTCTATTGATTTAAAATAATCGTTTGTTTGTATTCTTTAATATCTTTTTGTTAATATAAATAAAGTAAAAAATTAAATCACAATAGATTAATAATTTCGAATTTCGATCAGAGTTTTGAGCTTTTTTTTTCTAAAAATAAAATATGTTTTGTGATGTTTCTGTTTTCTTTTATTATTGAGCTTGAATTAAAAATATAGATTTTTTTTTTTTTTGCTAAAAACAAATGGAACATTTAAGTTAAGCCGGTTAAATTGTTTTTTAGTTGTTTGATTTTGAAACCATTGCCCAATTCGTAAGCTTCCTTCTGTAGGTGTTAAAAAGGTGTAAAAATGTTGTTTGTAAAGCCAATTATTTGTTGTCAATCTCGAGCAGGGTATTAAGTCCAATCAAGTGCAAACTTGTTCCAACTAAAGTCTGAAAGGACAAAAAGTCACACTTCAGACTCAAACCGAGTTCATTGATTGGGCACCAATTTTTAGTTATTTGAAAATACTTTAATATTTTTGATCCAAAGATTGTGAATACAAATCATCGATAAAGATACATATTTATAATACAGGGTGGCCGAAAATTACCGCAGGAGTTTCAATTTCTTCTACTAGTTTCACGGGAATCGCCTGTGGAAGCAATCGAACGATTTTTTCCCCCGCTTATAAATAATGCACTGTCTTATATAATCCAATAATGAAACCAATAAAAGAAACCCACATATGTGCATACATATAAATATGTTCGTTACTCATATCTGGCAACACTGTTTTTGTTTTACTTGTATTTAAGTCAAACACAACATTTTCTTTGTTAGTGTTAGCAATAGCCGTATTATTGCTAAAATACTAAACCGACAAAAAATAAAATAAAGTTTGTTCACTTCTGTGCAGAAGGCTACAAAAGGGATTAAAAACAACGTTTTTGCCTATTAATTACATAGATGTTTGCAACACTCGATACCCATGCCATATGAGTGATTATTACATATGTATGTAGGTATTTAAAACTGTATATACAGTGTTGCTGCATTAGTGGGAAAAATGGAGTTGCCGTATTGCTTCTGGGGGAAGTGGGGGATTTTGGGGATTCACGAAGCCGATTTTGGGAATTCCCAAAAAAATTCGGAACCACTTCGCAAACTGTTTTGGAACCGGTTTTACTGTTTTAATTCCAGCAACTGAACCAAGTTTTCCCTAGATATAATCGTTAAGATTTTTTTTCGTAGCAATAACTGACTGATATATGCCTTTAGCCAACAACATTTCTACAACTTTTAACTTCTACGGAAACTCTCATTTAAGCAAATGGGGTATAAGGTAATACATTAAACTTTTGTCAATATAATAATTACTATTTTGTGTCATATTAATAAATAAAGAAATAAAACACCATTCAACAAAATAAATTTCGGAAATAAGTGAGCGAAAAATAGTTTAAATGGATAAAAATGCCTAAATGCAAAGTAGTGCAGCGCACAAAAGTGGCAGTTTGGTGACGGTATGCCAGAAAATTCTATTTTAAGACAGCTTAACTGTGCTTTGAAAAACAAATTTCTTCACCGTTATTTTGTATTTGAAAAGAAATCAATTTTGTAATTTTAAATTAGACTTTTCTTTGACAATATATCACAACAAATGACAGAGAAAGTTGAAAAAATTGGCTTCCTGCTTGTGATTAAACAAACACTTTTTGTAGTAAGGAAAAAGAAAATTGAAGTACTTTTCTGTCCCTTTATATAAAATGGTTTCATCTTAATCAAAATTGCGTAATCAAAATTGGTTGGATCCATCTTAATCAAAATTACGGAAGTTCTTGCATCTATCTGCTTGAAAACTTGCGAGCAGATATGATGACAATATCCTCTGTGTTCGCGTATCAAGGCTTCAAAGCTGATGCAATCAGACCGTCCAAGTCAGTTGAAACAACGCTACATAGTTTGGTCAATGAATCGAACGGTCCGACCAATACAAGAACTAGTAGCCTTCACCTTAGTAGAATATCCTCTAAAGACGGTAAGTCCATGGAGCGCACAATGCGATCTGACAACAAACCCAGCGAAAACAGAAGTCTTGCTATTATGGGACACTTTTGAGTGATACGTCTAGAAAATTTGTATGAAATACACTCAAAATATTGAGTATAATTCATACAAATTTTCTAGACGTATCACTAAAAACGACCTCTGCAGAAGTTGCCAAGACGAAGATAAGGAAGAGACGGCCTTTCAACTGGGAATATACCCAGCATTGGAACACCACCGCCTATGATATATAGGCGAGCGAAGTTTCAATAGCCAATCATGTCTGGCCTCAGTCAGTCTGACCGCGCTGACTTCTTTCATAAAAAACAGCAGATGGCTAGTAAACTAGCACGTAATGCCACATCAACCGATTTCCCACCCTTCTCCATCCCACAACTGCCGAACTTTCCCAACGCTTCCATTTTTACCTCTCTTTCAGGCAATCACAAAGGGAACTGTTAAGGACCCACGTTAGCTGGACAGTTAAGGATACCTTTGGGAACCCAGCAGCCTGCTTACCTAATCTAACCTTACCTGATATGTCGGCTACAGCTGGCTTTTACCCAAAACCGGTTTTTGTTTGCGGTTTTGTTTTTATTATTACATTTTGTTTTAATATATTTTCTTCTTTTTAATAATCATTTTCATTTGTTTATGCTGTTTACAGAAAAATAGACGAGCGACTCTTTTTAAAAATGCTATTTTAACAAGATTAGTCATTAAAGGCGGAACTCTTGGGGTTTATTTTCAATCTTTGCAAATACATATAACAAAAACTCTTTTTTCAATGTGTTTTTCAAAACACATAGCATAGCTATTTTCGAATTTTGCTGTGTGGTTTAGAATTTTGGTTAGGATATATATATTTTACTTTATAGAGCTCCGAAATTTATTATGAAAATGGTATTTACTTAAAACGATCCTGGAAATTTTATCTAAATCTATAATAAATAACAAATAGTTAGTTGACCTTGAATATGTTTTTAAACATTTTTCGTTCTTTTTCTCTAAAATAATTGTTGCACATTTTATTTCAACAAATTTTTTACATTTTTCCCTTTTTTTTGTTGTAAATAATTTTGAGATGGCTTTCATATTTAATCACAGTTTGATGTTTTGTTTTAGTTGTTGTAAAACTAGTTTGTTTAAGTTCATTGGTTTTTTTTTATATTAATTTTGAATTTTCAATACAAATTAATGTTTGTTGTGTTTTCTTTAGTTTTTCTATTCTTTTTATAGCAGGTTTCACAATTTCGCCGTTGTACGCCATAATATGTGAAGTGCTTAAGTCTTATAAGATGATTTTTGTTGTTATAATACGTTTTCTTAATTGGTTCGACTCAACTTTCGAAACATATTGATTTGCTTATATATAGTATAAGGATGTGGTATATTATTTAAATCTTAAAATATATTTAATTTATCTAAAACTATTTTATCTAAATCTGCTTAAATCAAAAATAGAGAAAAATAGAAAGTTGCTTAAAACCTCAATTATGGAAGAAAAAGGTATAGTGTGTAACACTGCGATGTAATTGATGTTACATTTTATTAAAGAAAATAATTCAAAACTTTATGTATAGCAATCAGTACTTTTCCGTCATACAAACTAGTTTTTAATGGTTATTAGAGCTGACTGGAAAAGAGAGCTTCTTTTTGTTGCACAATAAAAAAAAAATAAATCAAGTTTTTCATGTGATAAAAGTTCTCAAAAATCCAGCAATGAATGTTTGTAGAGTCCAGGAACTTCTTGGAAGATTTAAACTAAACATTTTTGGAATGTACTTAAAAGTATGCTTTTTTAAAGCAATGTCAAAATATATGTTGCTTTTATGTATATAAAATATTATCATCGCACAGCCTGCACTTTTCCTTGCTCATAATTAAAATTTTAAGGTTAAAAAAGAAACAAATATTGGCCAGCAAAAGTTAGTTCAATACTTAAAAAATACATACATGTTTTTCTCATGTTTTTACTTGAATGCAAATTTTTCAAATGATTTTAAATGAAAAATAAATTCAAAGGAATCTGGCGTTGTTTGCTTCAAAATATATAATAGTTTTTATATTATTTTATGATTGTTGTATAAAGGACATTTAAAACAGATATATAAAATAAACAAGAGCGTCAAATAAAAAAAAAAAGTTCTCTTAAAGAATACATATGTATATCACTGTCATGCGATTTTTCTTAATCAAATACATATTTACCCAGCATTATCCTTTAGTATTCTCATCAGTCCACCAATCGATTTTTCTTGCACGATTTTAAATTCCATGATTTTAAATTTTGATGTTGGTTTTTCAGCATGATGTGGCATTATTTTTTTTTTCTTAGATTTTCACTTAAAATAAAATATTGCAGTTTATTTAATGATAGTTGCTGTAGTAATTTGTGTGTATTCTCTTAGTTTAAAGATTGAAACAAACTTTCTTGAAAATTATGAAAAATTTGTTTTGGATTTTGAGTTTTTTATGTTTCCATGTTTAATTGGAAATATCACGTCGTATGAGATCGAAGACATATTCATCACGCACATCATCTGCCACAGGCAAGAAGCCAAGTGATGGATGCATGTTGTTGAGATTTGATGGTTCCCATTTTTGACCCAACAAATTGTTGATTTCCTACAAACAAATGAAAGTATATTTCTAAAACGAAACTACAATAATTTTTCGGCAATCTTACTTCAATAAAGGAATCGATGTTAGCTTCTGTGGGTGCATTATCAATCATTGATACTTCTAAACGTTTTAAAGTCCGTCCACGCAAACGAGAAATGCCCACAATATTATGGGGATCCATAACATATCCATGTATGACAATTTCTTCGAGATTCTTGCAGCGCCAAGACATCATTATAAACGGATCTAGTCCAGAGCGTAAAAATAAATCCATAATATTTTTATCGGAATGCTTATAAGCCTAAATAAGCAAAATAAAGAAAGCGGTTGATCAAATATTAATAACAAATTTATAATCAACAGTAGACTAAGTTATAATTTCATAATAGCGTTTAATTTTTTTAATGAAGAAAGTAACATTCAATTACAAGAAAGCTTCAAAATAAATAAAATACAAAAGGATGAAGCACTTCTCAGTTTAGTAGCCACAACGTATTCACTAGCCCCGCAGTAGTGTTGAATTGGCAAATACTTCCCATGTAAAGATTCAGTTTTGGTACCAAACTGTTCGTTTATTCTTTTGTATTTATATTTAACATATTAAACATATATTGTTATTTTTGTTTAACAAAATAAACAGAATTTTTACTACTGTTTGATAAATTTTTGTAATTGAGGAATTCTGATTTTTTTGTGTTCGAATTTTGTGTAACTTCACTAAAGCGCTAAAGTTACTTTGCACTTAATCCCATGAGCCTAATACAAAAACTTGTGTAATACATTTGTTGTGTCATATTTAGCGGACTTTTTTTTGTTGCGTGATATCGCGTAGTTATTTCTATAACACAAGTGGGAAAGACAAAATAAACATATAGTTATTTATTTTTGAAAGCACGGCAGACGCTAAATTTGTTTTGTTTAATTTGTTACATGAAGTTTGTTTGATTTGCAGCCATTGATAAATCTACCAATCATTTATAAAATATTATTATTTAAATCGAGAATTTACTTACGGAATCAATCCATTGTATACTCTTTAAGGTAAGGCTGTTATTTTGGGAAATCCAATCTAATGCTTCAACGTTCATCTAAAAAATAAATAACAAAATGGATTAAAACGAATTTGAAAATCAATAAACAAATATAAAAACGCAGCTTACATAATCACAGAATAAAACACGTAAATGTGTTATTGGCATATTTTGCCTTAGTATACGCATTTGTAATACCTCAACTGCTTCAAAGGCATAAATTAAAGTAACAATTAATTCGATATTATTAAAGTTGGCTGAAAATTCCGACCAAGCACGTTCCGAAATGCCAGGATGATGGCGATCCAAACCGTGAACACATATCAAAAATTTCTTAAGTGGTAAAATTTTTAATGTATGCAATAATTCCTCGTTGAGTGTATCATAATCGAGTGAAAGTACTTGTAGAGATGAACATTTTCGCAAAAATGCATTCTCCATGGCGAACATGGGATAATGACTAGGATCGTATTTGATTGAGGCCAATGTTATTTCATATAATTCTTGAGGTCGGCTCAATGATTTTAGGAAATCTAAACCATAATAAGTTAAAGCTTCAATTGCACCTAAGTCCAATATTTTACAGGCGGTTCTTTTACGATTTAAAAATAGTTTTAATGGTTCAACAAAGAGTCTGAAAATAAGATTTGCTTACACGTTTTGCACTACAAAAGCGAAATTTATAATATTAAACTTTGTCTTTTACTCGAACTTCCTTTACAATTTGACATTACATACTAAACTTTTAATGTACGAGTACATATTGTTATAGAATCGTAAGGAAGATTCAGTAATATTTGGCAAAAGCGCAAATAGAAAAATTTCAAAGTATTACTCACTGTTCGATATCGACTAGACTTTCTTCACTTATATCACCAGGTGGTGTTAGACCCACATTATTTGTATGAAAACGTAAGCCTTGTATATTATCACATTGTGTCACTCTAAAAGAAGATAGATGATATATTTAAATTACAACAATTTGTTAAATAAAATCAAGTACTGTTTAACTAACTTACTTGTATAAGATGCGTCGTATTTTTTCTAAATGGAAACAATTTATAAAATCGAAGATAATAGTAAGCTCGTTCGTCAGATTGCACAATGTGTGGCGAAAAAATTTACACTGACGATCGTTGTCAATATGAAGTTTAAGTTTGGAATTAATAAAAAATCTGAAAGTGAAAAAATATATTATTTATATGGTTATCAAATAAGCAACGATTAAACACAGCCACTTTCAGTTTCATCCATAACTCCTTAATTTATAATTAAAGCGTTCTACACAAAAAAAGTTTTGAGCTGGCTCCAGACCGTATACTATTTGTGAAAAAGTGTTGCTCAGAAATGGCCTTACTATATTTCATGTTATTTTGTGACCTCTATGCGACCTGAAGAAAGTTATTCTGTCATAGAGGTAAGGTTTTTTTTTTTATAAATATAATTTTATGTAAAAACAATAGGTTGGGTCCAGTCAGGTCCCGTTGTGTTGTAAAAAACAATAGGTAGCGACATTTTAATACGCTGTCAAAAGTAACTCCATAGATTTCCTTGGCATAATGTAATATGCTCCTGCTTCTTTTGATTCCGAATACATATGTATATGGCAATGTTATTGTACGGTACATTGAGCCTACGTTTACTAATAGCATCACAGGGAGAGATTAATTCGCATCCATACATTAATGTGGCAATGTGATGTTGGCAATTTATTTGCACTTAACACCACTCTGTAATAACGCACTAGACTTACTTACTTTTCTGTCCTATGACTGCCTTGCACTACGTTTAAAATTAAATTATATCTCTGCCGAACATCATCTGCTTTATACTTCTTTATTACCTTCTAGAATCTTCATGAACTTTCTAGTTTGCTAATGATAATTCCACACTCAAATGTACAAATATAATTCTTACGCATATACACACTCACACACATGCTTGCGAAATAATAAGAACGCAATAGCAAAAAAACGATAAGAACGCAACAACGACAATAAAACCATTGGTGGTTGATTTACTGAAAATTTTGCGCTCTTTATATCATTTATGTTTGTTTGTTCGAGCAATATGTTTTCAGATTTATGTTGTTAGAGTGGAAAGTGCCTGTACATTTATAACAAACAAATCATTGCCTGCACAATGGGTTAGAAATTGTACAAATTTGTAACTATGTATGTATATCCCTAACATGCCAGCAACTTGCAATATAAATATGTTGATTCAACATATCGTCTATACTTAGCTTTAAACTAAAGATATGAAATAAATTGGTATAACAATTATCATTACGTTAAGTGCAGTTGATGGGTCAATTAAAAATGATGTGTCACAATAGAAAATAATATAATAATGCACGAACATTAAATCCAAAGGAATAAAAACTAAAAACAAATTTGGCCTTGAAGAAAATAAACAAACCAAAAGAAAATAAACAATAAATCACAATGAAAGTTTGGCATGAAAACAATAGAAAAGCCATAATATAAGTACATGACGATTTCTCAGTCAGCTGTGCTTATTTTTCGTCGAAAAGACCTAAAAAATATATACATACATATACTAGAATATTAATTTTATCTTTGTTTCATACTCAACAGTTGTTTAAATATTGGCACAAAATGTTGAAATAATTTTCAATTTTATATAAACAGATAATGCCCATAAAAAAGAAAAATATAGTTAAATTAATTTATATCAAACACCTTGTTTCTGTATGAGCACATTTAATTTATATACATACATATGTATGTGTGTATATATATTTAAGCAAAATTAAGTTTTAAATATAAAATTAGCTGACAATTATTCTAATTGAATTGAAATAATTTATTGGATCTCTATAAAAAGTATTTGGGTTTATTAACACAAATTTTATCGACCATATGTGCGCACTTTCACTTGGCTGCTTAATGCACAACACACACATACACTGGCAAACAAAAGCGAATGGATGGATGTTTAAAATACTTAAACTAAGTGCCATAAAATTGGAAGCAATTAATCAAATTTAGTAATTTAAAAAAAAAAAAAAAAAAAAAAAACACAGTAAGGTATATCAACGCTATTGAGAGACACATGAAGTAGAGCTTACTAATAGGTATATCGAAGCTAAAAACTGCAAGGTACCATATATGTACATATATACATATCAAATATCATTAAACCCATCGGAAGCCAAAAGAAAATCGCGATATTTTACACAGACTTTAGTTGTAAAGAATAAGTGTTGTTATTGCTATTCCTAAACTCGAAAACCATACCTAATTTCAGATCATATTCAGTCCGATTACAAATGAAAATTCTGTGGGGGGTTTTTTCACTTTTCTCCTTCCACCAATTATGAACAAATATTATGTTTGACGTTTTTTTTTTATTTTTTCCTTTTCTCCATTCACAAGAAACGCTAAAGGAAGATCAAATCTTCAATTCTAACGATAAAGTTAACAAAAATTGTTCTTTTCCTTTAGTGTGAATTGAAAAAAGTACTCTACAGGAGAAATAAAATCCGTGAGAGTATTCATAATTGGGCTGATTCTATTTTGTTTGCTGGGTGTTAGTGTGTATGGAAGTACATGCATCAATTCATCTTCAGCTTTTAATAACCAACATTGTATTTATGCTTGTATGTATAGTTTTAACATCTACCATTCAACTATAATGTGTATCATCATTGAGATTTATCTACATCAGCATTTTTAAAAAATAAATGGAATATGCAATTATTGCAGTAAATATATGTGTTCAATGGTGCGGCAGTCCGAACAACTTAATTTTGAATCATATTCGTTTTATTTATATAATTTTATCGAGATAATTATTATTCAAAGAACAACCTTAAAACAGACAATGGGCCACTAACGTGTTGAAACCTTCGGCAGTCCGAACAACTTAACTTTTAATCATATTATTTTTATTTATATAATTTTATCGAGATAATTATTATTTAAAGAACAACCTTAAAATAGACAATGGGCCACCACTAACGAGTTGAAACCATCAACAAAGATGTTTATGCATTTGTATAAACATATTTTTTCTTTAAATTTAATTTGATTATTAACAGAATTCGAAGTGCGAGGAAAGTAGTTTAGTTTTTGTTGTGTTCTGTTCCCAGAATAAATTTTATTAACTTGATGTATGAATTTTTAGAATTTAGTTTTCGTAGCATTAAGCCGATATCCCCAGTTGCTAGTGCTTTACTAAAAATAGTTTACTGTAATTTAAATTATAATACATTTGTAAATAAATAAATAAAAAAAAAATATTTTTCGTATACATATACTATAATAGATACTCAGCTTTAGTATCGTGTGATTTATCAGGAAATTTCATTCATTTTCAATAGATTTTTTTTGACAGACCAAGGCGAATCAGAACGGTAACCGTTATGGCACCTTGTTTAAGAAGTATTTGTTTCCTGAAATTCTAGCGTAAGGCTTCGATGAGCTGGTTTCAGTAAGACAAGGCTACTGAAACCAGCAAAATTATTGTTTTTCCAATCGGACACCGTTTGAAACAGAGTGTTAATACCCTTCATTCGCTTGATTTTCACCGTTAATATGACGTGTTGCGGTGAGTCATATATGGAGCTGACTTTTAACCTACCAATGCGGCCATTACCCACAACTTAGCTACATAGCTTAAGAGCCCTTATCAAGTCCTCATTATTTTATAAAAGCAACTCAAAACAGTTTTGATAAAAATAGCATTTTATTATAGGACAACGTGAACAGAAAAAAGTTAAGAAGGAAAGGACATAAAAGTTATTGAGTTTTTTTTAGAATACTAAAACCATAGTGTTTTGGCAATATTCGAAATTAAATCAGATTTGAAGAAACGAACGTAGATGTAAGAAAATGTAATAAGTATTAAAAATTCCTCTTTATTGCCTGATTTCAGCATAATAGAATTTATTTGGAGCTACACACGCAGAAAAAATTAAAGGCTGCGGAGACTAACTGAGCATGCATCTTTTTTGTTATATGATTTTATAGCAGGAATACAACTAATAATGTGTTTCAAACAATTAAGTTTTTTATTCGCTATTTTTAGCTTCTACCATTTATACCAATAAAAATTATAAATAGCTTGTTTTCTATGTTTCCCAGCTATCTATATGTCGACATTTCATAGGAACTACCCTAATCATCAGTAGACTTTGGAAATTTTTGAAAGATATTCTCAAACATTTAACTTTATATCCCAACAATATAAATAAATTGTTGAGAATTTAAAACAAAAATGCTCTAATAATACCTGTCAAAACACAAAAAACAAGCTTTTTCATTTATACACGTCTCTATCATTTTGAAAGGTGCAAAGAAATGATAGAGACGTGTATAAATGAAAAAGCTTGTTTTTTGTGTTTTGACAGGTATTATTAGAGCATTTTTCTTTTAAATTCTCAACAATTTATTTATATTGTTGGGATATAAAGTTAAATGTTTGAGAAAATCTTTCAAAAATTTCCTAAGTCTACTGATGATTAGGGTAGTTCCTATGAAATGTCGACATATAGATAGCTGGGAAACATAGAAAACAAGCTATTTATAATTTTTATTGTAATAATGTGTTTCTATACAATGTTTTAGCTTGCCACAATTTAATGACGAAATTTTATATAAACTTGTTCTCAAATATACGTAGTTTTCATTGAAATTTATTAAAAGATTTAATTAAGTTATAACCGAAACTGAAATATACTTCATGAACTTACCTTTTTTGGAATAAAACACTGCGCCAATGTTTACATGTTTGGCTGGCATTAAAGCGGTCATGAGGTTCTAAATATTCGTAAATTTGACCCAACACCAATGCTGGCAGTTCTCCCCATTTTGTCAATGAACAATTCATATCCACTTTTAACAAACAGATAAGACGTCACAAAAAAAGATTGCTTTTTAGAGCTAAGAAGACTTGAGCTAATGCTGGTATTTGCGTTATAAATTTGCTTTCCCAACAACAACCAATTCACACGATGGTGATGGTGTGTATATGGAAGGATTCGTTATCCCAATTTTATCTTCTGCTTCTTTCAGTTGATTCCCAGTTTCGCGAACTTCTTGTATCTAATAAGATATATTTTTCAATATTGATGAATTTTATTATAAGTATCTATGTATGTATGTATGAAGAATCAGTTTTATCAGCTACAGATTTTTTCATTTACATATATACATATGCATGCATGTACATATGTATGTATGCATACACTATTTCCTTGTTTGAAAGTTTATTGATTTTCGTGCAGTTCCTCAAGTCCTATGAATAAACAAAAAAAAAATAAATAAAAGTTAAGACGCCAGCAATACTACTGCGTAAGTTCAAATACGCAATTTTTTGAGATAGGTTGAAATAAAAGAAACAAATTGACGGCAAGTAGAATGGACGATTTTCCAACAAATATGTACTTACTTTATATATGTATGTATTTATTTAACGTCACGGTTTTAGAGCTGTTTTATATTATTTGTGGCTGTATTGGTGACAAAAAAAAAAAAAACACCTCAATTATACGTATGCATGTATGTACGTACATACGACGTACCCACCAACAACAATTTATTATTTGTTACGTTGTTTTTGTGGTACATAAAAATTATTTTTAAGATTGAAAAAATATGTAAAATTATTAACATAACATATATTTTAAATTAAGCACAGTTATTTGTTACAGTCACTAAAAATTTTGTAAATCGCCCGACCGAAAAGTAAAACTTACTTATGTATATATAATTTTTTTCTTGTCAGATACAATTTTGCTTACCTTTCATTTTATAATATATCAATATTTTGACAACACTAATTACTCTGTATTTTCAACTACACGTCTGCTTTTAAGACTATAAATTCTTATTTGCAAAATATATTTTTATTTGCAGTGATTTATTGTAAAATCATCGAATTGAAAGAAGTGCCTCCTTCCAAACGTTCGTTTTTTCTTGTCTTGTATACATATACTTTGCTTGGTGACATGTACTGCACAATTTTCTTTTTGTTTGTATATAGGCGAACAACAACAACAATTTATTCATATGGTTGCGGCCTGAACAGGGTGGTTTGCAATGTTCTTATTTTGTATTTTCGAAAAATAATGATGCCACTGCGATTTAAATAAAAATATATTATTCCCGTTGAATTGAAATTTTTGCTTAGAAGTGACGTTTAAAGCTTACAATGCTACTGAGCAGTTACCTTTTTGCTTTTATGCCTGTAAGTAGATATTTTTTTTATTAGACGATTTTTTGATACACATAATAATGAACGTTGAAAAATAAGTGAAAAAACGCAGAAACACACACAACAAAAAATATTTTACAATTACAATATGTTTGCCAAACTAAAAACTATAAGTTAATAATTATAGACACAACCATTGCTTCACTTAAATAATTTTTGCTTTTTTATTATAATTTTTAATTCATTTTTTGAACAAAATACATAAAAAATAAATTTTTGCACAAATCTTTTTTTATTTTTTAAGCATTTTTTTATTTATTGAATCTTCAAAATGAACTAACAATAAATATTCAAATCTTAATACTAAATTAAAAGTTAAAAAATGTGATTATTAAGTCCGGCCAATGCTAGACAAAAAGTTTTATTATGCGGGAGCTATTTCGGTAAAATGAGCAATCTGATGGTGGCAGCAGTATCCCTTCTTTTAAGCCGAGTGTGGCCGCCAAAATTAAGTATATTGCGCGCAAGAGGGTTTGGATGAATTTCCAGTTTACTGACATACCTTGTCGCGTACTTAGAAAATTCCTCTTTTACCAGCGGAACACTCAGATCTTTATGAATTCGTAAAGACAAAATGCATGTTATTATCGTTTTGTTTATAAATGTCATATTTATGTGTACATAAGTTATTTTGTAGTAACTTATATAATCCTCTCTTTCTATTATTGACTATTTCACTCGTACCCTCCTTCCCCTCACAATCTATTTGTCTAGTTCTGGTATAATGCACTGCATCCCCTGAGTTCTGCTTCAAGTTAAAAAAAGAATTAAGAAAATTTTATGAGTTCATAAAGTTTTATATCCTGTGTTAATATCTGGCATGGTGGTATACGTAGCTTAACATTAATGTTATTGCAGTTTTATAAGTCCCAGTTTACAATGCACAATTTTTTTGTCACAATTTTTGTGGTTTCTTCTTAAAAATTTGTATTTGCGTTGCGTTTAATACTTGTTATCTACTTTTTGATACTAAAAAACAACCAAAGTTGTTCATTAGTTTGAAGGGTGTAAATAGAAAAAATTTGTTTATTGCCTTCTGACATGCATTATTAACCCATTTTCCTTTTTTAAAGTCTCAATATCTTATTTAGCATAATGGAATATAAAGTTGAATGTTTGAGAATATGTTTCAAAGGTTTCCAAATCAACTGATGATTACGGTAGCTCCTATGATATGTGGACACTTCTTCAGACTAACATCTACTGGTTAATTTTATTTTGACGGATTTTTTTTTTATATGATACGCGTAAAAATTGTTTAAAGAACCGAACAACGAACCGTCATTTAGCTAGCTGGGAATCTAATACCTTTCATCCATGCTCTTACTTCGATTTTATTAGGGATTTTTCAACCAGAAGAGTTTTGAAGATCTAAGCAACGCGTAACATATATGGCGCCCTATGATATGTGGACATAGGAGCTACAAACTAATATATGTTACGGCTAGGAAATATAGAAAACGATCTGTCTTTAAATTTAGATAAGTATTTTTATTTATTGTAAGCATAGATAACTCAATAATGTTTTAAAACAATAAATATTCCTTGTTTCTATTTTCCAAATTGGCACAATTTTATCTAATTATTTTTATTATTACATAGGACATGTAAGTATATCTCTACCTTTCGTACTAACAAAACTACTCACGGTGAATTTTTTTAGTCAATGTCTTATGTGTTCTGTATTGTAATGATTGATACTCATAGAAAATTTGTGTAAAATACACTAAAAATTTTTGAATATATATTAGTAAAATTTTGTAGGCGTACCATACAATCGTGTCCCATAAACACAACACTATACGTGATTTTTTTCAATTAGAGATTTTATGTCGAGTGTAGACACTCTATGAAATCGACTTGCAGTTTTAATACAAATTACTAGTCACCCTATGCAAAGTTTAGATATATAAACTACGGTAGCACTGACACCATATGCTTTTTGTTTTGATCTGATTCTTTTTGTGCAGATACTCTAATATTTTGCAAAATTCGTATTTTAAATGATATTTATGAATTAAATTATGAAATAAATAAATGAAGTCATCTACAAAATGAATCGTTTACTAAATACAACAATTGGGGCCTCAAAGTTGTTGCATTATAAAAGAATACTTTCAGAATACTATATCGAAGCAGCGTTAAGACGAAATTTTTCCTGTGTAACAGAACAACATAGAAAACAACAATATGATAACCCAGGATATGCTAATAAGTTTTCCCAAAGATATAGTTCAACCGAAGCAACAACAGCAGTAGTTTCTTCATCATCTGTCGATGTTGGATTCTTTGCGACATTTTATCAAGCTGTGTCTAACAGCGTTCCAGTAGCTTATATACAACAGGGACTGGTCGAAATTCATGATTTCTCAGGCTTGCCTTGGTGGGCATCCATAATTATTACAACATTTCTGTTTCGCACAATAGTCACTCTGCCTTTGACGATTTATCAGCATAAGATTACAGCAAGAATAGAAAAAATCTCTTTAGAAATGCCAACTATAATTGAGGAGTTGAAAAAAGAGGCTGCAATAGCTATGAGAAAATTTAAATGGACCGAAGCTCAAACAAAGATCGTTTACCAAAGATCCGTAAATAATCACCCAAAGTGTATTAAATCTTTTAATATATGCGTTTTAATTGATAGATAAGAAAACAATGGAATAATTTGATCGTAAGAGACAATTGTCATCCAGCCAAAACCTTTATTGTGTTATGGGGTCAAATACCTTTATGGATTTTCCAATCGATGGCCTTGAGGAATTTAGTAAATATGATGCCTGATCCGACTTCCCTACAGGCACAAATAGTGGCCACTGAAATGACAGTGGGCGGTTTTGGCTGGATACCAAATTTAACGCAAGTCGATAGTTCTTACATACTACCTGTTGCTTTGGGACTAATCAATTTGAGCATTATAGAGGTAATTTTTAGAGCTAAGAATACAAAAAATGGTAGTAGATAATTACTTTTTTTCTGTTTTTAGGTACAATCAATGATGCGTACACGACCAGCTACACGTTTTAATAATATTGTTACTAATGTTTTTCGCGGCTTAAGTATATGCATGGTCCCGGTAGCATGTTCTGTGCCGTCGGCACTGACTGTTTATTGGGTGGCTTCAAGTTCTTACGGATTAATGCAAAATCTATTGTTGGCATCGCCCCAAGTAAAAAGAGCATTTGGTATACCAATGCTGCAAAGTGAATTACAAAATCCTTATGAACACTTGTGGAACAAATTCAAACATCGCACTGGCATAGAAAAGCTGCCCTTAGAAGTTAAAGCCATAGAGAAATCAGATTCAGAAAAAACAACACATTCAAAACAAAATCAGAGTTAATCAGCATCAATGAGTAATGAAACTTGATGGAATTCATCTTCTGATAATTGATAATTGATAATTGATCATTTATAAGAGAAGCACTATTTATTTTGAAAAAAAAGTAATAAAATTTTTGGCTTTCTTTTTTTTTATTAAAAACTCAACTTAATTTTGCAATTTTTAACCAGTAGTTTTTTGTTTGTTTCTAGTTTCAATATGGTTATTTTGTAGTTAATAAGGCAGCTGCCTTGGTAGCTAATATATTTATTTACACCTCCTTATATGCTTAGAAAACATTTTAATATAATTTTGTTTTTATAAAATAAATCAAAAATTATTGTTTATTAATGAAAAAGTAAAAGCTGTTTTTTTTTAAATAAAATATTAAAATCAAGTTAATACGCTAATACATTATAACCCCAGTCAACGTAACTAATAAAAATTTGGGCAGTTGTCATGTATCTTTTCGATAAATTTTATGGCAAATTTGAGTTTAATATAAAAAATTTATCAAGCATTTAGTTTTTCCTTTTAAAGTTTTTGTTGCACAGTGTTATTAATTTAAGAGCTTTAATTAAAAGTCGCTTGTGGTTGTGTTTTCTATAAACAAATCAATTGAAAATCTCAGTGCAATCAAGTCCAAACGTTGCAACGGTTTCTATTTAAAATAAAAATGGCAGTTTTATCGGTCCTGTATAAATTGTTTATATTTTATTTAATTTTAAAAGAAAACTTAGTAAAATCTGTGAGTGAAATATCTGGCATTTTATTATAAGCTTTATAATATGCATATTTTTGATAATGAAACAGCGTAAAACATTTGTGTGTATATACATACTTATATAATTACCTCCCATATATGTACATTCATACCGTCGCCTTAAATATAAAGAGACGTAACTGCGCTTTTATTTTTTTTTTAAAGATAATTAAATAATATTTCTATTATTTAAATTTATTAATGAAGTATTCTTAGCGTTCGAATTTATACAATAAAAATCTACTACTTGATCGCAGAGGGCTAAAAATTTACGTGAGTATGTGGAGCTTTGCTCAATGAAAAGCTCGAATGTGAGTTATGCTGTAGTTACGATCATTTGCATTTAAGGTGACTATATTTAATGCAGAAATACTTTTTTATTAAGACGATTGCTTTTAAATTTACAGAAAAAAAGAGTAAATATAATAAATTTTTTGATATATCGTAGCGGAACTTTTCTTCCTCATAGAAAAATCGATGGCACAATATCAACAAATTTTGGTCCAAATCTACCTGCCCTAATAAGTATACATGATTTTTAAACGATTTGAAATTATATTGTGAAAATATAAATTAGTATCCAAGAAAAGAAATGAGAAATTTTTTTAAATTACATATTTGTAAAATGGAAAGTCGAAAGGTGATCATTGCATGTTTTTCAGGACGCCATTTTTAGTTTGGGTAATCTTCCATTTTGCGTTTAACTAGTTTTTAAACAAAAACTAATTAGCAAATTTTCTGATTAGTTTTACAGTTTCATATGCATGTAAACAAACAACATCTGATTATAAAATTTTTATAGGAAATGAAAAAAATTACTCTTTAATTTTCTCTCAAAGTTGCATAAAATTAATACCTTGAAGGCTTTTAGAACTTTGGACTAGTTCGGACTGTTTCACGTGAAACACGCTTATTAGGTGTGTTCCACGAGATCTCGGACTAGTTCGGACTAATGAGAGTAATAAGCAAATTACTCTCTAAATTTGCAAATTTTACCCAAAACTGCTGGAACGGAAAAAACACAATCTTGTAACACTAGTGCCGCTTATTTTTTAGATTGAAGTATATTTTAGTGATTAAATACGCTTAAAACGCATAACATCATATAAACAAAAGATTTGCAATATTGGCTGTAAAATTAAAAGCAATGTAAAATTTTCAATAGATTTTTATAGTACATAAGTATTTATAAAATGAAAAGCCAAATAAAAATTGCATGTTCTGTTTACAACTTCACAACATTATTTTTTGTTCGAAAAACCTTCCATTTTGTTTTCAACTAATTTTTAAACAAAAACTTGTTTCCAATTTGCACATTTCAGTTTCATATGTATGTAAACATAAAACAGCCGATTATTCAATTCTAGCCAAACTTACGCAAAGAATAAGTTCGTAAAGGAAATGAAAAAAATTACTCTCTCATTTTTTCTCAAAATTGCATAAAAATTTTTACATGAATCGTTTTTGGACTACTTTGGAATAGTTCGGACTGTTTTGTTATTCACGTGGAACACACCTATTATTGATCATCATATTGATTTTTTCTACACAAACATATTTTTTTAGTATGCATCAATTTAAATTTTGCTGTTCCTTTTTCTTTTCTTTTGTGTTAGTGTTTGATCGACTGGAAATCGCCAATTTAATTAAAATTTGTTTTACTTTCAGTTTATGTTTCCTGACATTCACATCCGTTTTAAACATGGAAATAGTCTCATTAACTTTGCATCAAGAACTGGTAATTATTTTTCGTTTTATATATTCGTTTTTAGTGACAAAAAACTTATTCTAATCAAAAACTATATATAGCTGGTTTTTGTGTAGATGCCTAAACATCGTCAAATATGTTCAAGCATTTAATATTTAATAATCATTAAAGGCCGTGATTCACTATCCTACACAATCGTGCGATATACCAAATATAACATATCGCTCCTTTATTGCAACATAGTAGTATCTCAAAAAATGAGCTTTTCGAGTTAACAATGCAGTAGTATTAACAGCACTACCTTTTATATTGTGTCAAAAATTTATTCAAATTACTTTTAAACAGTTCCTTTTAGAAGATATTTTCTAAAATAATTTTCCAAGATTTGTATGGAAACTAAAAATTTGAAATGCGTTTTTCTCGAAACAAGCTTTTTTTAGATATGACTATGTTGCAATAAAGAAGCGATATCTGCTGAAAAAGTACTAAAAATGCAACTGTGTGATAGCTCACACATATCGTGTGATTTGAAAAATTTATGAACATTTTCACAAAATGATGGTTTTTATGGTATATATTGTAAAAAATATGGAAATATTGTTGGCACCTGGTAATAATAGTTTTTAATTACTTTCTCTTCTTTGTTGCGGCACAATATGTTGTATCCTTATTAATTATTACATAATATTAATCATTACATAATATTTTTATTCAAATATATTAAATTTTGAAGAATTTTTGTTTAGTTTTTATTGTATTTTAATAACTTACTCCTGTTTTTACTTGAAAATACCATTTTTTGTGACACCTTTTTTTTTTAAACAAGTTTTTCTGCCACTTTTTGAAAATTATGAAGGCAACACTGGCAATGATCGCCACGAAATGCCCACAAAGGTAATACTGAGAACATTATGGAGACTATTGATTTAGTGGTTTATTCTGACTTATACAAATCGCCCCTTTATTGCAACATAGTCTTATATAAAAAAATTTGCTTTTCGAGTTAACAATGCAGAATTGTTTCTTTTATTGTTTAATTTATTCAAATTACTTTTAACCTGTTTTCTTTAGGACATATTTTCTTTAAAAAAAAATCTAAGACTTGTATGGAAACTAAAAATTTGAAATGCGTTTTTCTCGAAACGAGTTTTTTTTTGGTTATGACTATGTTGCAATAAAGGAGCGAAATAATTTATTAACTTTGCAGCTAAAGATCGTTTTGTTTTTTGTATCACACTGATGTTTACATACTTTGTGCAAACGTTTCACTAATTCTTTTTTCAATTTTTATTTAAATATTTATGTAAGTATCTAATTTTTACATTTTCAATGTGTTTATTTTGATTTTACACACATTATTATCTTTTTTTTCTTTGTTTAGATTATTTTGCAGATAGTTCAGATAAACTAGCGATAATTTATTATCAAATTTGGAGATGATAGTAGTTTTTGCTTGGTTCGTAACAAGATTCAAAATGAACCAAGTAGGTTCGCTCGCAAAATTTTGTATGGCGAACCATGTTGGTTCAATCAAGATTGGGCCGCGAACCACGAATGAGAGAGCGAACCTCGAAAATAAGCCTTCGTGTGAACATGCTATAACATTTTAATTTTCCTCACGATGATAACAAATTGTTATCGAAATATCGAAAATAAATACTGTTGAATTTTTTATATAAAACCAAAACGATCTTTCGCTGCAAAAATAAGAATTAATTACTTAAACAACATCACATAGTTAAATATTTAAAAAAAATTTATAATTGTAAAAAAGTATTAAATGTTTTTGACTTGAAGGGCCCACTTACATATATGCTACTTTTTGTTGTATTGTTGTGATTTTGCTCTAGAGCTGCCACTTTGTAGAGGTTAACCTATTGTCTATCATTGCGATTAAAGCCGAAAATCGCTACCACGTGTTATATGCGTGCCGGTTTTTACGCATTTCAAACCTTCTATTATTTTTTCCTTCCTCTATTTTTTTTTAAATAACATTGAAAAAATAAAATAAATTGTGTTCTGCCGCTATTAAATACAACAAATTAAATGACAGTTTTTATAACGTTTATAACGTGTACAAAAGTAGAGAGTTAACCTAGTTTTTGCGTCGTGCATTTGCCGGAAAAGAAATCACTTATTATCTGCCTGGCCCACGATTAGAGCTGTACCGGGTCATTCATTTCAGTGACCGACCACTTTCATTCAATTACAAAAGACTGATCCGTTCGTTCATATCGTTCAATCGGTCATTTTAAACGAATGGCACGGTGCCAACACTACAATTTTCCAATCATTTTTCAACACAGATCTGTAAAATAAACAAAACAAAATGGCGAAATAAAAAGTGATAAAAAATTATGGTTTTAAAAAGAGAAAATAATTTTAAATAAAAACCATTTAGGTGGAATCAATTTTGATTAGTTTCATATTCTATTTTGGGTTTATTTCAGATAATATAAAATAATATAATACGAAAAAACAACCCCACTATTGTTAAACAAAACAATAATAACAAAAGAACATGACATAAAAAGAATGAGAGATAATTGAGCGGCTCACTATTGTACGAAAAGTTGTCAGTTTAATGACCGGCTCACTTCGTTCATTGAAATGATTCGTTCAATTTAAGCCGTTCATTCATGAACGACACAGCTCTACCCACGATGTCATTCGACATCGCTCGGTCGCATAAATACGTTTAAAACAAAAACTAATTTTAAAATGTTGTTTTTGGTTTGCATATATTTATGGGAGAGAGCGATTTCGAGTGACTTCGTGGGCCAGGCAGTATATGTATTTAATGCATAAAAATAAATTAATTTCCAAAATATAAATTTTTTAAGTATTTTTAATAGATATTTTGGAAAACTAATCATCGGTAAAATTGCAATGGCATCTTACGGCCCTGTTACACTATCCTACACGATCGTGCGACATACTAAATAAAACATGAAATAAGACTCAGAAAAATTTAAACAAAGAAAAATTGATAATTAATATATATGTGTAAAATCAAAAGGAACAAATTGAATATATAAAAATTGGATTTAGATACAAATTGAAAAAGAAGTAGTGAAACGTTTGCACAGAACATGTAAACATCAGTGTGAAACAAAAACTACCGTCTGAGCGCCTTGTTTCGCAATCGTGGTTCAGAGAGCGGCAAACCAAGTATTACATATTACCGTCTGCACATGGTATTGATCATAATCATTAATTGAGCGATATCTAATATTACTGCGATAGCTGAAATTGATTACGATTAGTTTTATATACTTTTTTTCAGATGTAAAAAAATTCAAATCAACAAAACTTACTAATATTTTATGTCCTGCGGAAGCAAAAGGAACATATCCTTATCCATTTAGTCATTTTGGCTACATCGTTTGCTTTAAACGGAACACAAATTTGCAAGTCTGTTCAAAAGGCAAAGTATATAATTTTATCTTTAGAAAATGTATGCCAATAGTTAAACTGCGAAACCAGCCTCGGAAAAACCTCTATTTGTACAGCTGCCCCCCTAACGATCAACATAATCATTTCTATCCTTACGATGCTAGAAAATATGTGCAGTGCCACCAAGGTAGATTAACAGTGATGAATTGTCTTCCCTGGGAAATATTCAGCATTCGACAGCGTCGTTGCTTGCCTGAAACGCAAATATTGCGACATGATCATGTTCCGTGGCCGGCAACAAATCACGGCAAAAATCATTCAAACGTGCCCGTTGTTGCCCATGATAGAATTGTGTGTCCTGTAAGTCTGTTTGGGCTGTTTCCTCATCCTTTTAGCAACGAGAAATATCTGAAATGTGTCGAAGGACGTTTGTATGACAAATCTTGTGGCTCAGGATTTGTATATGATTTTATGAGCAAACTTTGTGTTAAAAATACTCATAACTTATTTCATATATTGCCAGCTTTACAAAATCATTCTTCAAGTCCAGTGGTTATAGAAACACAAATAAGTGAGTGTAATTTTTTTGTATACATTAATAATCACAATAAAATATTAGGTGTACAACTTTGCTTCGGACGTTTTGCATTAAAAGGCTGTAGCGGTAAGTGTTAGTCGAAGTAAATAGATCGTAGATGTGAAAGAACATGCGGAGAGTGGTTTTAACGCTTCAAGAATGGCGATGGAGGGAAAAGAAAAAGAAGAATTGGAGGTATTACATGATCAAGGCTCATGTCAAACGCTACAAGAATACTTTAAACCAGATATGCCCAGGCCTATGCGTTTGATGCTCAATTGTTTTTGTAAAAGCGCTTAGCTATAGGACTGTGCTCTTTAATACACAAATACTGCTCAGCATTAGCAATGAAAAATACACAAACAACTTTGTTTTATAGATTTTTTTTGTTCTTCACTGCACACACACAAGAGCAAAGCAACAACACTTTAGCACGCTTTGCTGGTAAACATTGACGCCACGATTATCAATGTAAATTTTGTTTTTGTAAATTGTTTTGCTTTTTACAACAAAAAATGTTAAATAAAAGTAGTTTTTCCTTAAATGTATTGATGTTTGCTTTTCAATATAGAACCTTTTGGGCACCCCTGCTTTAAACCATAAATGTATAATAAATCATAAGCGTATAACCAGTTTTTTACAACAAAGACTGGAATTCCGGAAAAAACAGGGAAAGCAAAGTTGTACACCTATTATTATATATACATTAATAATATTTGAAATTATCTCCTTATGATTTAGATGACAATTCAACTTTCCTGAGGTGTCCTGAAGGTGTACGTGACACTTTTGTGCACCCTTTTAGTTGCTCTGATTACATTCATTGTTCGCCTGCCGGCACCCAAATAAATAGATGTCCGAGTGGACAACTTTATAGTTTCCGAAAAAGCAAATGCGAGAGAGAAGGCACACTAGACAAATACGACCACGTTCCATGTATGGAGAATGATCAAGGAAAGGCAGAGGAAGGTATGAAAAATATAATTGCTCCCTATTTAAAAAAAAGCAAAAATAAATTAATAGAAAATACTGTTTGAAGAAAGTATTTTAACTGTTTAGATGGATCATTCGTGTAAACAGAAAAAAATAAAATATTATTAAAACTAAAAGGTCTAACTGGCTCACTCGTTAGTTTGTATCTAAAACAATAAAAGGTTGTGAAATTGATTTACATCAGCAATTGCCTTGTTGGCCTAAACTAACCAACTCCACGGGGTGAGTTATACACGATTCACCAGCGCCCCCATGAGGGTTACGAGGGTCACGCAGCTCGCAACTTTTGCTATAAGTTTGTAGTCATATCAACAAACCCTTTGCTGAATAGCTTGGGCCTTCTAATCTCTTCTATATGCAATTTCTCAGGCAGTAATTGGAATGCAAGGCTTATTAGTTGGTAGGGTGAAGTCCCTTAAGAGCATCACCTCTTAACTAACTCACCCTTCTAACCATCACTACTGGCTCCTTACATTACAGGAAAACAGCATCTCGGGGGCTATTGGCTCCCGAAAACCGGCATGCATCAAAGTTATTAGGCAAACTAACTCCTCTTCCTGCGATTTTAGGTTTAAACCACATCCAGAACATTTCAACCATGATCAGCGATGGGGGCACAAGTCATGAGGTTTCCTATCACAAACGAGGGACCTGCCCCTGTATGCCCCAGAAAGTAGAGTGCCCTGGTTTGGTGTATGCCAAAGCAAAACCTGCTCCCGGGATTAAACCAATAACAATATTATTGTTATTACTTGTATCTTACCACATCCAAACATATATATTAACATTAGCCCTTGTTGCAGGTAGCAAATTTAAAAAACGCCTACGATAATTTTGTAATAGATTAAAGGCCACCAAGTTCACTTATTTATTAAACTGTTACAAAGCTGTAGTAGATATTTTTTAAACTCGGGACTATTTTAAACATCTCTAAACTGAATGCATTTTTAATTTTTAGATTCGCCTGCACTCGGTGTATTTTGCGCTCCAACGGGAACTATGAACTATCCACACCCTCAAAGCCAACATAAATATGTTAACTGCAATAACGGTGAACTTCAAGTGAAGCGGTGTCCAATAAATAAAATTTACAACTTGGATGAATTGAAATGCGTTGCGGAGTCGACGGCGGAGGAAGAAGAAGATAGTGATGAATAAAACTTAATGTTACAATATCAATAAATTATGTTTTAAGATTAAAAAATGCACAATCAAAAAATAATTTGTTTCAGGAAAAAAAAACACTCAAAAGATTTATACATATTTAATTAATTTCATTTTGTGTTCTGATACATATATACGTAGATATGCCTCAGGTAGCATATAGTGGTTTTTAGATAATTGAGTGCACTAAATTACTCGTAAAAGAATCTTCTGATGATTATCTGACGAGTAACAATAACAAATACATCTTTTTTATTTTATTAAACATTTTTGGATCAAGTGTAAATCCAGCTTTAGCCCTATTATTCATATTCTGAATCTGAATGTTTAATGGCGGCATGTTGTACGGCTAGTTTAATTGTCACATCAATATCTTCAGACGTTCTTATGGCAATATTTCCCTACAACGAATACTCAAGTATATTTTATATTGTTGAATAAAATATTTGCAATAAATTTCTTCAGCTCAGGGTCCTTAAAATCTTTCAATTGAATTTATATTTAAAATATTTGAATTTATTTATTTTATTGAATTTATCACATAAACAAACAAATTTTCCTGAAGAAGTCTTCCAAAGGAAGAAAATCAAAAAGGACCTTGAGCTGAAGAAACTTATTGCAAATATTGAATTAAATAAAGGTCAAAGCAAATAGGATCAAGTATTCAAATTGTTGAATAGATAAGTTTTGCCTTCAGGTCCATGTTTTATAAATTAAAAATCCTTTATTTAATTTTAAAATTATATTTTGCTTCTCTTATGTTTCGGCCAACATTGCTGGTCATGCTGAGGGAGCTCTTAAATTTTACAAACAATAATACTACATTACACATAATGCTAGGAACACAACTGCGACGAACGACGAATACTTGGTCGCGAATATTCGTCGCAAAAAATAAAACACATTGGACACAATCATGGTGTTGGGCGAAATTCGTCATACTCAGCGAAAGTTAGAATAGATCTACACGGCGAATTCAGGCGAATTCGGTTAATATGGCGGCACTTCCTCTGTCAAGTTTGTTTACCTTTTTCGGCGCCATTTAAATTTTTGTACATGTTCTTTACAAGGCGACTTTATACAGGTGAATGCAAGCGGAAAGGCGAATTCAGTACTATGTATTTTGTTATTGTAAAACATATCGTGAATGTCGTAATCTGAATTCGCCTAAGATTGCTCAGCAGAGAAAAAATTTTATATAAACGTTAAATATAAGCTTTTATAATTGTTTGTAATTAAAATCACAGATTATATTAGTTTTTCACTTTTAAATTCACACAAATTTCTTGAAATTGCACTAATTCATGCAAAAAAAACCTTCAGATTAAAATGACGCGAAAAAGTTTGTAAACAAAAGAACAAAAATTTGACAGTCTCATTGGAAAAAAAACGCGAGAAGCAAAAAATAATCACCTGTGCTGTTAAGTTCACCTAGTAATGAGTTCGCCTTGGTTCTTTATCAACTACTTTTGACAGCTAAAGTGTGAATTCGCCTTTTTATACAAACAAAATACCTGTTGTTTTTTTTATTGTTGTATTGGTGTAGCGAAGCGAACAATATTCATTGATATTGTGCTTCACACGACGAATTTATACAACGAATATTTGCCGGCGAATTCGTCGCGATGAGCAAAGTTCGTCGTTCGTCGCAGTTGTGTTCCTAGCATTAACATTATGTTTAAATTAGTCACATAAAAATTAAAAAAAAAGCACAATCGTAAGCACATGTGTACATTTACAATGTGATGTTAACATACGTATGTATGCACATGTGTATATATAAAGATATGTATTTATGTATGTATGTATGTATGTATTTATGTAAATAAAAAAAGTTATAATTAAAATGCATCGTTCTTATCAATAGTTTGTAATGTTGATTTGCGCCACCGAAAACAAATAAAAAATAAAATATTTTCGTATTATTACTCGTAATCTCAAGAACATATCGCCCCTTCAATGTAATCAAGCCATGTTTCGAAAAAGTTTTTTTTTTAAGAACTGCATTTACACCTTTAGATATTATAAATTTTATACTTTGACTTGAAAACGAATGCATATGTAGTTGTTATTTCCGGTATAAGATTGGTTTATCCCGAACTATTTTATGCCTGGATTCTGGTGAGTTCTGAAAATTATTTTGGTATGGACTCTACGAGACTGATTATTGCTGAGGTTCCTATTGATTCGCACATCAAGTTTAAGCAGCTCCCATTTCACTATATCAGCGACTTCCAACCCTGTGCTTCAAATGGTGAAATTATTCTCATTTTCATTCTGAAAGAATCATGGAAAAGGTATAATCCATTCGGCATATCTAAACTTGCGGTTGGATAAAATATCCATATTTTTATGCAGAAAAAAACATGAAACATTTTTCTTTTAGTTAATTTCTTGAGTTATGACTTTATAGAATCATAGAAGGGATATCGCATCCTAAATTAAAAGGGTTACAATTCAAAATACTAAAATTTTCAGGAGAGACAAAACGCAGTTTATGTAAAAATGATTGTAATATTTAAAGAAAATATTGTTCCATTATGAAAAAATCCGCGCAACTAAATTGGCTTATGGGCAGAAATTCAACATAGAAACTGGATTGCAAACTTTTGTTATATAAGGCAATTCTAAAGCCTATATGGTGCTATGTAGTTCAATTATGGGGAACCGACTCAACATCTAACATTGAAAAAATTTAAAGACGACAAAACCAAAATCTTCGAACGATTACTGCAGTTCTATGGTACGTAGGGATGAAACGATACGAGTAAATACAAGTAAATACTCGATACTTTTCTTTCGATACCAAGTTCTTTTGGTATCGATACTTTACTATCGAGTACCAAGTAGGCATCGGTCAAAACTATTAGTATCGGTCCGAAATAATCTTTTCTTATTGAAAAGCAAAAAATTGAGTTGGGCACTATTTTTACCATAATTTTATTTGTTTTCAAAGTTTTTATAAACTACATCCCTGCAACCCGCACATGCAAATGGGACTACCTAAATCGGGTGTGTGGTTGCATTTCATAAAAATGACGGTAGGATTGCGATTGCAATCATATAATACTAAAATTAATAGATCAGTTACTAAAACCATTCGAATTTGTCAATAAAAAATCTTCAGGCCAGAATCATGTGGCATTGTCGAAAATTATACTAATGATAAATTGTCTTACATCCAAGCTAAGAAGTTTTTCTTCCATTGAATGTGTCAGACAGTTACAAGACAAACTATTGGGTGAATGTCAGAAGAGTTGGGTGAATGTAGCAGAAGAGTTATATTGACTCTTATTCCTACTTTTTAAAAATCTTCGCTTCCGAGATGCTAATTAAGACACCTTGATTTCACCCAGTGGACCAGAAAATCAAGCCCATAGCGAAGATTTTGATTTTTGGATCAATGTGTTCTTCCTTGCTACTAATCGAAATATGAAATCGACCGATATAAGTGTGTATCGATGCTTTTTATTCGATACCGAGTAGGTATCGATACTTTGCGATCGATACCGTATCGAATATAAGTATCGATACCCTACTGGTATCGTTTCATCCCTAATGGTACGTAAGAAACTCAATAATAAGCTTTTTCCACTTAACAACATCTAACATCTACCATCAGTTTTTGAAGATGATAACATCTTCCCATAAGAAAAACATTGTACTAAAAGTCAAAATTTTTCAACATCTCTATAAAATGTTCCCATCCCATTCAACATTTTTCGATTATTTCGGTGTCATCACTAGAAAAATGGCAATGATGTCGATTACTCTTGTGGCATCACTGAAAAAACATCATTTGTTTTGAAAGAAATAAAAAAATTCATAATTTATTTATTATGTGTCAATTGTTTGCATGTGTGTTTTTAAAAATTTTTTTCTGTAATAGTTTTTTCTGTGTTTCTCCAATTTTTTTTTTATGTGTCCTACATTTTATTTATAAACATATATTTTATAATCCTGTTTTGCTTTTCAAATTAATATATCTGCAAAAATTTTTGCCTGCTTTTGTTGAATTGTTCGAAAATTTTAATAATAATATTTTTGATTGATAGTAGATGTTAGATGTGATCAATGTAAACAGTGTTTCACGTTTTCAACATCTTCCACGGGTTCCATGAAGATGTTGATCAGTATAAAAAGCCTATAATTCACAAGGATCTGTGTGTTCCGCTGGTAAAAGACGAATTTTCTAAGTATGCGACAAAGTATATCAGTAAACTGGAACTTCAGCCAAATCCTGTTGCACGCAACATACTTAGTTTTGGCGGCCACTCTCGGTTGAGAAGAAGGGATGCCCTTGCCTATTTTACGTTGTGATGGTACAACGTAAAATAGGTGATTTTACCGATATTATTCACGCAATATAAAACTTTTTTGTCTAGCTTTGCCTGGACTTAAATAACTTTTATATTTAGTATTAATATTTGAATACATATTGTTAGTTCACATTTTGAAGATTCAATAACTAAATGAATGAAAAAAAAAATGTTTGCGAAAACATAAAAAACTGACTTTTATTGGAAAATTTTGAGTTGTGACCTTTTTGTATTTAGGATGCGATATGTTTAAGTTTATATACGTAAGAAAGCCATGCTGATAAGAAATAACCCAGTCAGCATTTTATGAAGTATTTGTTAGGTCTCTTTCAAGGCAGCTTTCTCAGCTAGTGTTATTATTAGAATGGGGTATGGTTCAAAATGGTACCTTGCACTGCGACCATTGTTGATCTATTGTGCTTCCCCTTACGGGTTAATTACGTCAAGAAACCGTACCAACTCCTTTAATGGGAGTGCTGTAAAGCGCTGTTCATTTAACGCACGAGCTTGTGGCAGCATTGTATTTTATGTCCTTTTATTTGTTATGTTCCATCGCCCCACAGCAGGTGATCAAGTGTTCTATTGACTCCACCTCTTTACTGTAAACCTACTGAAAATGCCTCTTCTGTACAGATGTTATATGATATGAGGTATAATGACCTGTCAGTGTTCTTAGGCTTTTCCAATCCAGTCTTAGAGCACGTTCAGCCATCTTTGATACTGTTTAGAAATTCCTTGGAAGGCGCAAATCCGTTTTCTCGTTTCAATATTTCTTCACGATGGGCTCAGTCAATATTGTGATTTTTTTACTGCTTGTGCTGCTACCTAGTATATTAGCTCAATGATTATTTAATGGATTAAACTTGTGACTTTCTTTTCATACATGTTTGCAGTTATTTAAAACTGTGTCCGAGACCTAATAAGAACGCCACAGCTAAAACAGAGATAAAAACTCATTGGCTTGACATTTGCTGGAGTATTCATTTAAATGCTGGCAGGGAAACGTGCTCTCCGCAAATACACTTGTAATAAATTTGACGGCCATTGTTACTGTTGCGCTATTAACACTAGTATGTTGTGTTGAAAATATTAGCTGCCTTTCTTTTTGGCTTATGAAATATAGTTTGCCCATATAAGTCTGGCAAACCTTTATTAAGAGTAAGATCAGACAGGGCGATTTTAATTGCCAAACTTTTTTGCAATTTGCTTTTGGTATTGCTTTCTTGTCCACAACCAAAAACTTTTTTCGGCAATTCTTGAGCTTTCTCTACCTTTTATTTCATAAAGGGTGTTTTTTTAAGCTAGATAGAACTTTAAATTGTAAAAAGTAACACAAAAAATTAAATTTTGATGAAACATTTTTTTATTTGTTTCAGTATACTCTGACAAATCATCATGAATAGACTCAAGCTTGAACAACGCTACGAAATTATCCAAATTTACTTTGAAAATCAGTCGTCGATTCGCGCAACTTAGAGACGACTTCGTCATTTGTATGGCGTACATAATCGTCCATCTGAACAAGCCATTCGTCGAACTGTGGATAGATTTCGTACCACATACTCTCTAGAGGATGCAATAACACCAGCACGTCGAAGGAATGTGCGTACTGAAGAGAATATCGCCGCTGTAAACGAAAGTGTGGAAGAAGATCCAAATTTATCGATTCGTCGTCGGTCGCATGAATTGGAGCTCTATCCGTCCACTACGTGGAAAATTTTGCGCAAAGATCTCGGCCTACACCCGTATAAGATCCAGCTGGTGCAGGAATTGAAGCCACGAGACCATTGTATGCGTCGTTCTTTCGCCGATTGGGCTCTAGAGCAGTTGGCAACTGACCCGTTGTTTTATCGCAAAATTGTGTTCAGCGATGAGGCGCATTTTTGGCTTAACGGGTTTGTTAATAAGCAAAATTGCCGCATATGGAGTGAGACCAATCCACAAGAGACCCTACAGACTCCATTACATCCAGAAAAATGCACTGTTTGGTGCGGTTTTCATGCTGGTGGCATCATCGGACCTTATTTCTTCAAAAATGAGGCCGGAGCTCGCGTTACGGTCAATGGAGATCGTTACCGCACCATGATCAATGATTTTTTGTTTGAAAATATGGATGACATTGATCCGGAGGAGATGTGGTTTCAACAGGATGGCGCCACGTGCCATACGGCGAACGCAACCATCGACTTACTGAAATCAAAATTTGGCGATAAGTTGATTTCGAGAAATGGACCTGTCAATTGGCCTCCAAGGTCGTGCGATTTGACACCTCTCGATTATTTCCTGTGGGGCTACGTGAAGTCACTGGTTTATGCTGATAAACCAGCAACAATTGACGCCTTGGAGGCCAGCATTGTTCGTGTTGTTCGTGACATACGGCCAGCAGTGCTCGAAAAAGTGGCCCAAAATTGGACGTCCAGAATGCGCTTCGTCAAGAACAGCCGCGGTGCCCATATGCCCGAAATCATTTTCAAATGTTAATGTCACGTATTGATCTTTCGAATAAAAAAAAATTTTGATTACAATTTAATTTTTTGTGTTATTTTTTACAATTTCAAGTTCTATCGGGCTTAAAAAACACCCTTTACAATTTACATTGTATATGCACATACACACATAAGAGAAAAGTAAGGAATGGCTGAGAATTGCCGAGTATCGGCAATTGTTAACGATTGCGGTGCCGCATTTGTTAAGAATGAGAATGAACATTTCTCACGCTGGTTTAGATCGTTTTAAGCGAAATAAAATGGATTTTAAGCGTCGTTTCATAACTGTTGATGAGCCATGGATCCACCACTATAGTCCATAGACAAAAGAACAATCCAAACAATGGACTGAAGCTGGAGAAAGTGTCCCAAAAAAGGCAAAAATAATATAATCGGCTGGTACGGTTATGGCAACAGTTTTTTGGAACTTCAAAGGTATTTTATTGATTGACTATCTGCAAAAGGTACTCTGTAATAAATTCAGAGTACTATTGCAACCTTTTGGATCAATTAAATCTACAAATTCGAGAAAAACGTCCTGGCTTACAACTCAAAACAATAATTTTCATCAAGACAACGCACCAGCGCACAAGAGTGTTTTAACAATGGCTATAATCAACGAATTAAAGTACGAGTTGCTTGACCACCCACCTTATTCTCCTGATTTAGCTCCCAGTGGCTTTTACCTGTTACCAAATCTAAAAAAATTCCTTGCTGGCAAGCGTTTTACCTCAAATGGAGATGCAATTACAGTTGTAAACCACTATTTTGAAGACCTTGAGGAAAACTATTTTAATCAAGGGATAGAATTGCTAGAAAAGCGTTGGACTAAGTGTAATGAAGTTTCAGGAGATTATATTGAAAAATAAAACCTAATTATTCTCTTTTATTGATAGACTAAGAAGTTTCAGAACCGCCCTCGTAATATAGCAGATAAAACAATTTATAAATATAAAAAAAGTACTTTTGTAAAAAGTACTTATATAATGAACATAGTTTCAAATATTTTTGGCAACTTATAAGCTTTTCAAAACGCTAAAATTTATTTACAGCCAGTTTACCAATCTCGACAGCATGCTTGCGTTCGCAATCTAAGCGAAAGAAAATTGATTTGGGTTCGTCTAACTTTTTTCTATGCGAACGATGTGTCAAAACTCAATGAAAATACATAAGAAATTGATTCGAATGTGAGTGACTGGCTTTCTTTCGCATTCATCAGATAATATTTACAGAAGTTATGAGGCGAACAAACTTTGTCATACCTGAGGTAGTCAACAAGGTGGTTCAAATTTCATTATTCTTAAAGCCTATTTCCTCCTCTATGATCAAGGCGAATTAATTATTAGGTGGATGCATCGGCGAATTCAGGCGAATTCGATTAATATGGCGGCACTTTCTCTGTCAAGTTTTGTTTGCCTTTTTCGGCGCTATTTAAATTTCTGTACATGTTCGCTATCAACTACTTTTGCCAGCTTAAGTGTGAATTCGCTTTTTTACACAAACAAAATACCTGTTGTTTTTTTATTGTTGTAGCGAAGCGGCTACCTTGTTTTTTGTATCATGCTCCTCTATGATTTTTCATACCAAGGCGAATTTATACAGGTGAATGCAAGCGGGAAGGCGAATTCAGTTCTATGTATTTTTCTGTTGTAAAACATATCGTGAAAGTCAAAATTTAAATTGGCCTAAGATTGTACAGTTGGGAAAAAATTTTTTATGAACGTTATATATAAACTTTTATAATTGTTTGTAATTAAAATCACAGATTATATTAGTTTTGCACTTTAAATTCATACAAATTTCTTGAAATTGCATTAAATCATACAAAAAAATCTTGAGAGTAAAATGGCGCGAAAATGTTTGTAAACAAAAGATAAAAAATTTGACAGTCTAATTGGAAAAAACGCGAGAAGCAAAAAATAATCACCTGCACTGTTAAGTTCACCTAGTAATGAATTCGCCTTGCTTCATACCTTGTTTTATGATCAGATTGCACGTTCCAAAGATACAGATTTACTACCATTTTTTTTTTGGTTTAGCGCCACTGTGCGTCGTTCTCGATTAAACCGTAAAATAAGACATCGGTGTCAAAGCATCCCAAAGATAGATGTAAATTGATTATACAGATCATAGAGAATAATTGAAGTAAAAAATTGCTCTCATTTAAGGAGGAAAAGAACAGTATTTTAAAGAAGACCCAAACAAACGAATATTAACGACATTTAATTGGTGAATTTGCCGTTCAGAGTTTAAAACTCATTTGAATTTTGTGAAATACACATCGTTTTGAATAATATTTTTATAATAAAACAGAAAATATTTGAAAAAAGGATTACTCGTGGGAAAATATTAAAGAGTTTGCAACATTTAAAAAGAAACGAAAATTAATTTTACTAAATGAAATAAAATGTGGAACATAATTATTACGCAGTTGTTGGTGTGCGTTATTTGTACAAATTGTGTGGAGGCGGTTAGTAAATATTTCATTTAAAATGCCATATAATAAACTTTTTTAATTATCACCTAAATTGTTAAAATGACGGTAAATTATTAACTTGAAAATAAGGAAATTAGCTCAAGACTTTGGAGTTTTTTTTTTGTTCTTTTTTTTATTCATAAGAAACAAAATGTGTTTATTTTGCTGTGTTTTTCCGCAACAATTCTAAAGAATTTATATTAAATTGTTCCATTAAGTGTTTGTATATAAATTAAATATAAATAACGATAATAAAGATCAGCCAGTAGGTGATAACATTTGTCAACTTGGTTTTTTTTTGTTCCTACAAGTTCTAGTTTTCCTTTTAATAATAAAATTCATTAGCAATTAATTTTGAGATTTATATACAATCATATATTTTTATAATTTTTTTGCGTTAATTTTTTTTTTACTTCTTGTTTCTGAAAAAAGTACTGTGTTGAATAAAGAAAGCACGTGTGTGTGATTGTATGTATGTACATATTGTGTACACACATACATATGTAAATAAAATGTTGTTTTTGAATGAATGTTTTCAAAATTTATACTCTTAATGGGTTGTTCTTTGTAAGAAATAGTACAATTAGTTGCGATAGTGGACCCTAATTGATTGTGATGCCTTGAAATTGAAAAAAAAGAAAGAAAACGAAATGCACACAACAAATGATGCTATAAATTTACTTCTTAATTAACGCAATTTACGCCGCACAGTGGTCAAACCGAGGTAGGCGACTACAAAAATATTAGGTGCGTTGTCTGAAAGAACAGTTTCGTCAAGCTTTACACGGCTTTCACACACGGAAAGTCTACTTTGCAAAGTCTTGAGTTTGGTGGTGACAAGAGAAAGTAAAGAGTGTAAGAGAGCCGCTCTCCTTTCCTTTGCCACCATCAAACTCAAGACTTTGCAAAGTAAACTTTTCGTGTGTGAAAGCGGTGTTACTTTACTAAATAGGTAATTATATAAACGTGTGATAACGTGGCGCAAAAGAATTATTACTTCGTTGGCTGTGTGGCAAGTGCCACCAAACTGTTGAAACCAAATATTGTCCAGCTCCATATCCTCAATTTCTGACCACCAGAAGTCTGTTATCAGCTCGTGATAGCAAACACCATTCACAGTAACTACTTGGCAGACTTTATTTTCGAAGAAGTATGTCCAGATGATGCCGCTAATCGAACCAAATCCCATAAACCGAACCAAACAATTACACCGCGTTCACACACGAAAAGTTTACTTTGCAAAGTTTTGATTTTGGTGGTGGCAAGGGAAAAGTGAGCGGCTCTCTCAAGACTTTACAAAGTAAAGTTTCTGTGCGTGAAAGCCGTGTTACTGTTAGTCAAGGCGAATTTATACAGGTGAATGCAAGCGGGAAGGCGAAAAAACTACCTGAGAATGTCATACAGCCAGTTTACCAGTTTCCAAAGAAAATGAATGCGAAAGAAAGTCAGTCACTCACATTCGAATCAATTTGGGTTTGTCTATCTCACTACTATTCGTTCGCATTTTCTTATGTATTTTGATTGATTTTTGACAGATCGTTCGCATAGAAAAAAGTTAGACGAACCCAAATCAATTTTCTTTCGCTTAGATTGCGAACGCAAGCATGCTGTCGAGATTGGTAAACTGGCCGATAATCTATATTCGCCTAAGATTGTTCAGCAGGGAAAACATTTTATATAAACGTTAAAGATAAACTTTTACAATTATTTGTATTTAAAATCACAGATTATATTAGTTTTTCAGTTTTAAAGTCACACAAATTTCTTGCAATTGCACTAAATCTTAGAAAAACATCTTCAGATTAAAATGGCGCGAAAATGTTTGTAAACAAAAGAAAAAAAAAATTGACAATCTCATTGGAAAAAATGCGAGAAGCCAAAAATATTCACCTGAGCTGTCAAGTTCACCTAGTAATGAATTTGCCTTGCTGTTAGTGGATTCATCGGCTATTTAAGAACAGGGTTGCTACTCTACATATTTCAATTCGACTAAACTTGGATCTAAAACCTACCAAAATTCTTCCGAAAAGACCAATTTTTTAATATTGAAAAACGTATGTTTTTCTCATAGGAATCTAAATATATGTAACTCAAAGGTGACTGACAACGCACATCCCAAACCACTGGGCGGATCAGGCTGAAATTTAGCACGCAGGTAGATGTTATGAAGTAGGCATTCGCTAAGAAAGAATTTTGATTAATTCTACACCCAAGTATAAAATAGGAGATGAAAGTTTGTATGAAACCTTGCCTACCGATCGGGCTGAGACTTTGCATGCATAAAGCTACTATGACGTAGGCGAGCGATGCTGCAGGTGAAAGCTAGTAAAATATATAAAGTAAAATATAATTCATCTTTGTGTTAATTTAAAAAAGTGGTAAAAATTTACGCTGCAGAATTATGTGGGAGCGAAAGTAAATTAAATATAAAGCTAACAAGGTCGTCAAAGCATTTCTGATTTAGTCCGTTTTCAATAGAACTAATTTGGCTCCAAAATAAATAAATATTTAAGTCTGCGGAAAGCTACATTTCTGTTAAGCGCAACAAATTCCATTGTGTAATAATAATAATAATATCAGGGACACAATCAACAAGGTTGGAACACTTTAAAATTAGGGGAGTTGAATTTTCTCCTAAAGAACAGAATAAGGTTTAGCCCACCAGCCGACCAAACAAATATTGTCCGAACAAAATGGATCGCAAAAACCTACAACGGCAACGCTGTTTAAGAATCACTCGTGAATTCTCATTTGCTCAAATTTGGCAATTCTGCTCGAGAATGCACTGAGGTGTAAATATGCACGAATTGCATTTTCATTTAAAGTTCTGCTCAATTGCGTACCTCTCCATGGTTCAATTTTTCAAACATTGAACGGAAAAAAATGTCAGATTAAGTTGGGGGAACAAAGCTGTAATTCACAATTATGGTTGGGCCACCTTTTAGCATATTCAAGCATTATTCTTTGTTAACAATTCACAATAAAATAGATTAATTATTCATTACCATTCATGTTAGGACAAAACTATGTTATAAGATGTAATAGCTTAACGATAGCGGTAACTTTAAAAGAAATACAGGATGTTCTCCGGGAAGTTATACTACATTCTTTGTTTATAATTTTTGATTAAATAAAAGAGAATGAATCTTGTCTTCTTTTTGCTTCTCTTTCAATATTGGTTGCGTGCGGTGATTGAGTGATGCTAGGATGGTACGGAAATGTTATTTTTAGGATCTCATTTTATCGAGTTTTTTCTTCCTTTTTATATGCACGAGTGTCTAAATAAGTGTTTACATATGAATTTCGAAGATGAAAAAGTAAATTTTCAAACGCAACGAATTTTCGAACCTAATAAGTAATCATTTAAGAAAACGTATTTGTCTTTTCGAATATTATTTAATAGCACTAGTTTCTATTTTTTAGACTTATAATTCAGGGATTAAAACTAGAGTTTATGATGGACAGCAACCAATAAGTCAGGACTATCATCATCATCATCATCAACCTCAATACCAACACCAACCAAATCAGCAGCCATACTCACCTACACATGGACATTATGACCAATACAGGGGCAACCAAAATGACAGAGATTATCAGGCTACAATAGCAAATCATAATATGCGCACCGATAATTCATATCAGCAACACCAACAGCCACAATATGAAGGTGATTATTATCAACAAATGCCAAAAGCACCAGAGCAGCGCCAACCCATTTACGAACGCAGAGAAAATTCTCAAGCACAAACAGGAAATTGGCAAAATTCTGAAAATTCTATAACTGAATATTATACTGGCTGTCCGTCAGGTCATACGGGTCAATTGCCATATGCCTATGACTGTCGACGTTTCTTGAATTGCTGGCATGGAAGAGGACATATACAAACCTGTTCGGTGGGTACTGTTTTTAATCCAGAATCACTGGAATGTGATCGTCCCGATAAAGTTAAATGTGAAACAGCTTTAGATGTACTGGGAGTGCAAACTGTGGGAAAACCACAAGCATCGACTTATGGCAACATTAAACAGCCGAATTATAGAGCCGGTCGTTATACTGATAGCAATGTAGAAGTACTGTGTCCAAGTGGTGCAATGGGCTTGCAACCACATCCTTCCGATTGTACTAGTTTTCTTAATTGTGACAATGGCAATATGCACATACAACAGTGTGGTCCTGGCACTGCATACAGCATTCCATTGAAAGTGTGCGATTACAAGAATAAAGTTGATTGCAGCGGTCGGGAAGGAGGTGTGATAGGACCAGCGCCAAGGCAAGGTAAGCTATTTTTTCCCCCCAAACAACTTACTAGCTCTTTTTATTTTGAAATACTTTGGAATCTTTTTAAAATGAAATAGTTGAAAATGAAATATCCTGTCCTCCGGATGCTTCCGGGCTGTATGCCCATCCTAATGACTGCGCCAAATTTTTGCAGTGCTCGAATGGTCAGACCTACATACAAGATTGTGGGCCCGGCACTGCATTCGACAGTATACGTCTGCTTTGTGATTACAAACATAAAGTGAAATGCTATTCAGGTAGTAGTTGGTCTGAATCAGAAACAGCAATTGTCTCTGAGAATATTCGTGAGTTGATATGTACTTTTTCAATAATTGGTTTTCTAATTCGAAATTTCATGCCTGAGTTATTGCATAAATCATAATGGCTTAATTCATTAAACATTACATATAAATGGAGCTTTAAACTTGCAGTGCAATGCCGCAAGTGTTTAAATTGTACTCTGCTCGATATAATTTACAACGCTTAAGAACTACATTTCTATAAACAGCACGAATCAAGAATACAACCGCATGCTATTATAGAATACACAGAGATGAAAAAGTGACATTTGAATAATAACAGCCAGTTTACCAATTTCGAAAGAAAATGAATGCGAAAGAAAGCCAGTCACTCACATTCGAATGAATTTGGGTTTGTCTATCTCACTACTCTTAGTTCGCATATTCTTATGTATTTTGATTGAGTTTTCACACATCGTTCGCATAGAAAAAAGTTAGATGAACCCAAATCAGTTTTCTTTCGCTTAGATTGCGAACGCAAGCAGGCTGTCGAGATTGGTAAACTGGCTGTAAAACAAAGATTTTTGGAGAGCTGCCATAATAAAGACCGCAATCAAGGCGAATTCGTAACACGTGAATTTGAAAACGCAGCTATAACTTTTTTGTCTTTGCCGGATGTTTTTTAAATTTAACTAAATAATTTAATGAAACTTGAAAAAACAAACAAATTTTTGAAAAAATTTTTTTAATTATGTACATTTGTACTGTTGCTTGAGAGCCAGGTATGGTCCATAACCCTCCCTCAGATCATACTGACTTTAATTTTCACGAAATGATTAATTGTTCCACGTAATAATTACAAGTTTTTCTCTTCTTGTAAATACTTTTTTATTATATATTTTTTTGAATTCCTTTTTGTGTTTATATTTCTCCTCTGGCATTTGAAAAAGGTTTTTTTTTTCGTAATTTTGTATTTATTGTTCTGCTGCATTTATAGCGCATTTACACCAACTCAAAACCTAGTAGATTTGAATTGAAATCTACAACGAAATCTATATCGTTTACACCACCGTTTTTTGACATCTAGCAAGATTTCATTTGCTCAAAAATAATTTATGCATGCGGGTTTGACAATACAATATTATCGGAGACTGAATACACCAGCATTAAAGTGTATATTTTTGTGCCCAGAGCAGCGTAGTATTTTTAAGTACTTTTTGGAAGAAATCACAGTTGCATCGCTTAGTACTGAGTAGATTTCAGGCGATTTCGCCGAAATCTACTCATAAAATAGATTTCATTTTCTATGGGAAATCTTCTCAAAATCTACTAGATTTGGCTTGAAATCTCGAATGAGCAGATTTCGCTTTGGTGTAAATAGGCTATTACATGTTATGAAATCGTCTTGACAGTAATTATACATTTTCGACATTTTTCTCCTTATGTGTACATTTTAGGTTACAATATTCATTGTTTACGAATAAAAGCTAAAAGTACAAGTACAAAAATAACAGAGGTGCATTTAGGCTTACATTTTTTATTTCTCTTTTATCTTTTTTAATCTATTTACTTTGTGGCTCTGTCCAAGAAAAGTTAACCTTTCATATCTCAAAAGAGTGATATAAATCTATTTAAGGGTAGAGACTTTCACCATCTCAAACGTTAATATTCACAAGCATTTGCTAAGACGAAGGAATTCCCTTAGTTGCGATATACTGTGACATTTAAGCATAAAATAATAAAAAAAAACTTAGCAAATAATATACCAACCTACGAGGTTGTAACATTGCTGCCAGGGTGTATTGACATCTACAAGGTGGCAGCGCTGCGGCATGTGACAAGTTTTTGCTATTGACAAAATAGTAAGCTATTTACGTCAAATGTATTGTTTACATTTTTGAAATTTGATTTAGGGTTTTATTCTGAATTAAATATATACAAATTATTTTTTCAAGATAATAATAATGGAAATAAAAATAGTTTATAATTCTTAAAAGGTACATTCATAGTTTATAATTGTGAAAAAAGTTACAAATATTTTTGACAAATACAGCTTACCACATGCCTGTTTTTATTGTATTGTTGTAATTTTGCTCTAGTGCTGCCACCGTGTAGACGTTAATGCACCTTGACTGCTGCCTTACAATATCATTTAATAAATTACTGTGAAAATTTTGAGCAAGCTGCGTCATTTAGCTTGTGACAGAAAGTACACAGAAATGATAAAAGTGACCTTCGAATAAATTAATATCAGGTTTTGGAATTTTCGGAAGAGAGACAGGAAATGTGAAATTATTGCTTTCTCCTGCTTATTTATAACATTGGGATTACAAAATGCTTTGTTTACGAATAAAAGTACAAAGCATAGATAGAGAGAAAAAGTTAAAATGATAAGTGGACATAGGTGTACAACTTTGCTTCCAGTGTTCCAAAATTCGGAGCTTTATTGTAAACAAACTGGTTATACATTTATTATTCAAAGTACTTACCATCGTTGTCACTACTTTCTTTCATCTTTCGGACAGCGTACGAAGTCCACGTTGAATAAACTGGTCATCTTTTGAAGCGATCTACGAATCGTCCCAATTTTTTACTTCTTCATAAGACTGGAAGTGCTGCTCAGCGAGACCCTGGGACACTGGCCGAAATAAGTGTTAGTCCGAGGGAGCTAAGACTTCTCATTTCAACGTTTCCAAGTATGTCTTAACCACTTTCACAACATGGGGTCGAGCAGTGCTATGTTGTAAAATCATTTCATCGTTTCTCTCGTTGTATTACGGCCGTTTGTTTTTCAGTGCTCGGCTCAAATACTTTAATTGTGCTCGACAACGACCACTTGTGATTGTTTCAGTCGATTTTAACAACTCATAATACACTACGCCACGCTGGTCCCACCAAATACTGAGCATGACCTCGGAACCGTGAATATTCAGTTTGGTCGTCGACATGGAAGCAAAATAAACACAATTTAGCAATTTTGTAACAATCTTCGCTGCTGCACGTTTCATGCCTAAAACATCCGTAAAAATTGCTTGGCATGAACGAAACGATATGGCAGCATCATCAGCAACCTCTCTGATTCGACGATTATCCAAAATCATTTTTTCCCTGCTTCAAGGTTTCTCCACAATTGAACTTGTGTTTTGCTCATAGTAAATTCGTCAAACGTTACAGTCAACATTTCAAATGTCCTTGCGCATTTAATTTAATTTTTAACGCAGAGCTTAATACAGTTTCTTTGATCCATTTTTTCGAATAGTAAACAATCGAAGAGTGCACCAAGACACGACTAACCTTTTTATCTGTCAAAAGGAAACTGACAAACCAAAATGACTGATATTGCCAACATATATAACAGACATGCGTACCAACATAACTGAAAAAATGCGAAAGTCGAACATACGTAACTCAAGAAATTTGAAAATAAGGGTAATTTTTTAATCAGACCTCGTAGATAGAGTTATGCCACCGAAGATGTTACAAGCTTTTGGCCGATATTTGGTTTCACATATTATTGTCTTAGATCTTTCTATCATTATAAGAAGTATTCTAAGAAGTATTCGATAATTCTCTGAAAACTTTACTTAAAACTACGATATTGCGTTTTGGTTGGACCACCCTTTACGTACATACAAATTGCAGGCTTCTTGTTCTTCGATATAAATATATTAATTAAAAAAGTATCTATTTTATTGTTTCCTTTCTTTTACATATCATTATTGCTTAAATTCACCACTCATATGGATAATATTTAAGACATTTTAATTTAATTCCATTAATAAAATATATTTTTTTTTTATAAAATTCCTCCATAGACAGCCAAGCTGCCGCACCCATGCCAACAACGGCTTTGTCTCCCACAAGTCATGGGCAGCAGGAAGATTTGCCTCATACAGCTGACATATTGTGTCTTAATGGTTTAACCGGACTGTTTCCATATCCCTTCGACTACACCAAATTTATAAACTGTAAAAATGGTAATACGGCCATTCAAAACTGTGTTCCCAATACAGCATTCAGTATTTCGAAGGGATATTGTGAACCTCTAGATCAAATACAAAGAAGTGATCATGTTGTGTACATTGTATCACAAGTAAGCTATGAATATTGTAAGTAATTTGGGAAATTCGTGGTAAATTTAAGCTCGTTTACATATTTTTTTTCTATTTTAGCCCAAACTCTCATCACTTGCCCGCCGGGCACAGAAGGCTTGCATTTGTATCCGTTTAATGCGGAACTATTTGTTAATTGCATCAAAAGTCAAATGAGGATTTTACCTTGCAACAATGCAAATGTATTTAGTGTTACCCGACGCACTTGTTTGCCTCACAATCAGGTTTTAAAGCACGAACGGGTTCGTTTGTTAACGGAACTGTTACCAGCTGGAAATTATCATGTTGCCGATGAAAATTATACTTTGAAAAATATGGTATTTTGTCCAGGCCTTATCTCGGGTAATTACCCCCACCCATTTGATTCTACAAAATATTTAAAATGCGTGCAAGGACGTTTGATGAGTGAGTCATGTGCTTCGGGTCAGGCTTTTAGTTTGTCGCGCAAGATGTGTAGCCTAAAAGAAGAAATGACAGCTGATGATTATGTGAGTCAAGCGAAGCCAGCAACACATAACCAAAACTGGAAAGTTACTAATATAGAAGTAACTTATGGATCAAGTAAGTTCAACAAAATGGTTATACTCGTATGTAGTTGATACAAGAGAATTTCTATTGTCCACTGTTTGCCTTGGCTAAGTTTGTCTAAATGCAGTTCTTTGCTTATTATATTACGAAATCGAATGTAATTAATGAATTCGGAATAAATCTTCCGAGTTCATAAATTCGGAGTAAAATTTTCGTGTAAAGCATAGCGTATGAATAATTTTAAAGCGGTTTCTAGAGATGAGAAACAGAGAAAAATCCACAAATGCAGAGTAATTTTTTATGATAACCTTTCAGAAACAATTTTGTTTAATTTTTTGGCCGGAATATTACGAAATCGAATGTAATTAATGAATTCGGAATAAATATTCAGAATTTATGAACTCGGAGTAAAGTTTTCATGCAAAGCATTGCTTATGAATAATTTTAAAATGTTTCTAGAGACAAGAAACAGTGAAAAATCTAAAAATTCGGAGTAATTTTTTAATGATAAATTTTCACAAACAATTTTGTTTAATTTTTGGCCGGAATATTATGAAATCGAATGCAATTAATAAATTCGGAATAAATATTCCGAGTTCACAAAATCGGAGTAAAATTTTTCTGCAAAGCATTGCTTATGCATAATTTTAAAGTAGTTTCTAGAGACGAGAAACAGAGAACAACGTACAAATTCGGAGTAATTTTTTATGATAAATTTTCACAAACAATTTTGTTTAATTTTTGGTCGGAATATTATGAAATCGAAACTAATATATAAATTCGGAATATATATTTCGAATTTACGAATTCGGAGTAAAATTTTCCTGCAAAGCCTTACTTATGAATAATTTTAAAGTGGTTTCTAGAGACGATCCACAGAAAAGAATCTACAAATTCGGAGTAATTTTTTATGAAAGTTTCTTAGTTTTTGGCCGGAATATTATGAAATCAAAACTAATTTTTGAATTCGGAATTAGTATATTTTCCAAATTATTTTTAACGAATTCGCCTCTTTTCAGAATTAAGAAAAATACATAGAAATATTAAGCAAATACGAGTATGACGAATTTTTTAATATATTTACTATATTATTAATATATAATTTTTAATTCGAGTATTTTTCAAACAAATTTATGAACTCCGAATAAATTTTTTCCCCTAAAAATTCTTAATATGTCTTTTATTATAAATTTCTTTATTATATTTTTCTTCAGGAGTCAAGAAAATTAAAAAATCACAAATTCGGAGTAAATGTTTTCAATAGGAGAATTTGTATATTAATTTATTGAATTTTTGTTGAGCTTTTATAATTTTTTAGATTAGGTTTTTTTTTGTATATTTGTATAAACAGGTTTTTAGTTCAAGTTTTTCGTTTCTTAAGTTTTTTTTAAGAAGGCTTTTTTACAATACAAATTTGCTGTGATCAATAATTTTCGATTGAAGAAGACAAGAAAAATAATAATCAATTCTTTAGCTGGGGGACAATTACAATTTCACAGTAACTATTTGCCAAACTTTTTACATTTTATACTGGGTGGCCCAGAAAGACCGAAGTGGTGTGAATTCCTTATAACTTTTTTATTATAATTTTTTTTTTCTTTTCTTTTCAGTATTTTGTAAAGAAGACTTGGATGATTTATAATGGAGCAATACACAATTGAACAACGTGCCCAAATTGTTGAAATTTACTTTTCAAATCAACGGTCCATTGTGTTGACTCAGCGTGCATACCGTCGTCAATTTAATGTGCGGGTTGCACCCTCTCAGTCAACAATAAACCGTCTGGTTGCAAATTTTCGAGAACAAGGAGCAGTAAGGAACCTTCCTGGTCCCGGCAGACACCGAACTGTCCACACGGCTGACAATATTCAAGTGGTACAGGAGAGTATTCGGGAGGATCCAGAAACATCAACCAGGAGACGTTCGTCACAACTGGGCCTCTCAAGGACGTCGCTGCAGCGAATTTTGCACACCATAGGATTGTTTCCATACAAAATTCAACTTGTCCAAGAATTGAAACCAACAGATTACCAGCAACGACTTGACTATGCAATTTATTTCCAGCAAAAAGCACAAGAGAATCCAAATTTTATTCATAACTTAATAATGAGTGACGAAGCCCATTTTCAATTAAATGGGTTCGTTAACAAGCAAAACTGTAGGATATGGGCTACGGAAAACCCGAGAGTACTTCATCAACGACAATTGCACCCAGTTAAGTGTACCGTTTGGTGCGGTGTTTCTTCAGAAAGGATCATTGGCCCATTTTTTTTTGAAAATGAACAAGGTGTCGCCATTTCCGTCAATGGTGATCGATATCGGGCCATGTTGCAAAATTTTGTAAGGCCAGCCGTGGAAAACCATCCGCAAATATGGTTCCAACAGGATGGAGCCACAGCGCACACTGCGAGGGCCACAATGACTCTTTTACGCGACATCTTTGGTGAAAGAATAATTTCTCGTAACAGCAATTTTAATTGGCCTCCGCGTTCCCCGGATTTAACCGCTCCAGACTGTTTTCTTTGGGGCTATTTAAAAGGAAAAGTTTATGTTAATAAGCCTAGGACTATTGAGGAGTTAAAAACCAATATTCGAGAAGAAATTAACAACATACCACCGGAAGTTTTGCGAAAGGTCATGGAAAATGTGTTGGAAAGAGCACATTTGTGCGAAGCAGAATATGGCCACCACTTGCGGGATATCATTTTTAATAACTAATCCAAAAATATTCCCCATAAATTTAATGTATTTAAAAAAAAAAATTAAAAAAATATCTCTTAAATAAAAAGTTATAAGCAATTCACACCACTTCGGTCTTTCTGGGCCACCCTGTATGTGCATGCGGATTTTTCACAGATAAATTGTGCTTGACGTAATTTGGTTACTGGCCTGGTATTTGAAAAATTCATGAGGTCAGCAAACAGTTCGAAACGTTCTGAGTTGCAGTCCTTAAGAATGTTTGCATAATTTTTTAATTCTCATAAGTTTTCTGAAAGTGTTTTCTTATATTGTAAATATGAACGATTGTAAAATCGTTTTGAAGCGTATTGATTAAAGGGACTATAGTAAGTCAAACATGCTTGACAAACAACAAACAGTGTTTAATGGATAAACTGTTATCAATAAATAACAAATTATAAAAATTATTACAGATTTAAGTAAATTTTATTTTTTTAAGTTGATGGTCTCACATATTTAATGTGTCCCCCTGGTGTAAGTGGCTACTTCCTGCATCCTTTTGATTGTACAAAATACATTGAATGTAATCAAGGTCGTATTGTTGTTGCTAACTGTTTGAATGGAGCAGTTTTCAGTATATCGCGCCAAGAATGTACATCCAGAGATAAAGTAGAGGCTTATGATCGCGTCGAATATATGACAACAACAAATAATGAATTCTTAAGCGATGCAAAAGGACAAAATGGTAAGTATATACATATGTATTTCCCTTTTATGGAAGGAGTAACTGTTACTGTTAAATCAACATGTAGTTTTTTAACAATGAAATTTAATTTTTAGTCAAAGCATGTTCATTTGAGGCACTTTCATTGTCTGTATAAGTATTGAAATAGAAGTAAACAATATTAATTAGGAGTTTCTAGTCTTTAAATTTATATAAAACAAACTACAGGTAAAAAATATGTATATGGTTGAGGGTACATTACTCCAAGACCAATATAATATTACATTACCTATAAAAACGTTTTTGCAGATTCCTCAAATGCAAATGTAATAATGATATTGACATTTGTTTGCTACACAGTACTTAAAGACTCCATAACTTTATTTACACTTAATACTACTGTGTATTAATACACTAAACTTGCTTACTTTTAGGACTTATGACTGTCTTGCACAACGTTTAGAATTAAACTTTGCTGCTGCCGTACATCTGACTACTATTTATACTTCTTTATTACCTTCTACGTTATTCATGAAACACTTACATAAATATCATTTCAGATTCGAATACAATATAAAACAAATATAATTGCTGTGCAGACACACACACACACACACACAGCTTGCAAAGCAATAAGAACGCAACAATAACCATAAAATCATTGGTAGTTGATTTACTTAGAATTCTGCGCTCGTACATGGTATACGTTGTTTGTTTGAGTATATAGGGCCAAATAAACTATGCAAATCGTTTAGCAAACTCACGCTTTCCTCTTGAACATAAACCACACAAACACAAATTTATTACTTTTTTTTTTAAGTTCACAAGATATAGCTTGTTGCATACATTTTTATAGCCTCTATTTCTTGAGATTCTGTTGCTATAATCTTGGTTTTCTTAATTTCTACAAAGAAGGTGCACTACACTTTTATACAATTGCAAAAATTATAACAAGAAAACTTTTTCCAATTCATTTTGTACTTTGCGCAAAATTTTCATTGAAATGACAAAACTTAGTGCTAGATAACGCAAAAAATCAAGTACTTGCATGAAAACCAAACATGTTTGTACAATCCAGCAAACACCGCCATAAACAAGCAAAAATGTTTGTACAAACATAAAATTTTGACATGTTTGGCAAGCAGCTTGTGTAGTTTATTTGGCTCTTTACAGTTTTAACTTTCGGTTGTGTGTGGGGATGTGCGTACATATTTATAACAAATAGATCAATGGCTTGCACAGTGGGTTAAAGGTGATACAAATTGGTTATAATACTATTGTCGTGGTGTTTAGGGAACACGAATGATTGACATGTCTAGAAAATTTGTATGAAAGACGCTCGAAATATTAATGGCCTTATTCATAAAAAAATATTGTATGTTTATTAAACTGTTATTTGACAAATTTCTAAAGAAAGTTTGTCAAATAAGTGTTTAATAAACATACAATACTTTTTATGAATACGGCCGTAAGTTTAAGTTTATTTATCTTATTAGCTACTAATATTGATAATAATAAAAAATACATGCAGCTTGTTTTAAACGTTTCCTAGCACTCTATTTGTCAATATTTCATAGGAGCTATCCTAATCATCAGTAACTTTGGAAAGCTTTGCAAAATACCCAAAAAGGTGAATCACAAGCTTTCATTATTTTTGAAATATTGTTCAATAATATAGACACATTGTTGTATTGTGTAACATTCCATTTTTCTAATCCTAAACTGTCAGCTGTCGAATAGTCTTTTTAGGGTTGCCATCACTTTACTACACAACTGGCGACAAATTCATGTCTTGCACTAATTTTTATTTTGAAAGTATTCATATTTATTTCTAGTTTAATGTTTGTACTTCATTATTATTTTTTTTTTTTTTACATTCAGATCACAGTCTTGGTATTAGTTGTAGTCCTGGTACATTCGGAATTTATCCCCATCCGTATGACAGCCGTAAATATATACGCTGTGCAAATGGACGCATAGCGTTAGAAAGTTGTGCAATTGGACAAGTTTTTAGCGTAACACGAAGCTCTTGTTCTAATGATAACGGGGTGGAAAATAGTAATCGTACTTCCTATGACAGAGACTTAAGTGTAACTCAGTTCAAAGGACAAGGTACAAAAAGTACTGGTAATGTCTTGTAATATAATAATAAAAAAGAATTCAAATTTGCAAGTTTTTAAATTCTACTCCGCAGCCTCCTCAAATCCTGTCATACCTCGGCCATCATATAACCCGCTACCACCTAGAGGTACAGAGCCGCCCTCGACAGCCTTAAGACCACCACTGCCATCATCAGACAATATTATTTGTCCACCCGGTGCTGCGGCCCGTTACCCTCATCCCTTCGATTGTAAAAAGTTTTTAATATGTTCCAATGGCAAAACACAGATACAAGATTGCGCACCAGGTTCATCCTATAACAGGGAAATGGAAGTCTGCGATTTCGAAGAAAGAGCTGGTTGCTCATTTAGTGATACAAGTAAGTTTTTTTTGTTCTGCACGAAGTTCACAAAGTTAAAATAAATTTTTTAAGTTAAAATTGTTCATCAGCAACGAAAAATTACAAAATAAAATTTTTTTCTTTTAAATTTTATTTTATTTTCGTCACCAAAAACGTTGATGTTGTAGCTGGCAAGATTATCGAAAATTGAAGTTTGAAGCAATTACGCGTAAACGCATCAAACTAGCTTGAAACTTCTACTTCCGCGTAAATCTATATTATTTTGATAAACCATACGCGTGAATTTATTCTCACAAAAAAATGTATTTATATACAATGTTCAAGCAATTAAATAAAAAAACTTGAATTTCATAAAAAACATTTCAGTGTTTCAGTGTAGATCAATCAACGCTTAAAAGATAATTAGTAAAAGTTACAGAAAGAAAATTTCCATAGAGCAAACCGAGACAAAAAATTTTAAAACTATAAAGTATTTTTATTCTTGTATGAAAAACCTAAAAACAAACATATTTCTTGTAGGCTTTACGAGTCCTGATCGAAATCAGTACAACAATGGTGTTTCAACGTCACAATGGTCAGCAACAAACTCGAGTCCAAATCCAGAAACTACTCAAACTACTGATAATCGTTGGGTAAATATGAATGTACCACGTCCACAGGGTCCAACATACGATCAAACTACAAGTTGGCAGCAATCAGCAAATAACCATGATCGCAAACCGCTTGAATCATCTCCTGCATGGACTGGCTCAGGTGTTCATGTTGATCAACATAATCCCACACACACTGTTATCTTTGAAGAGGGATCTTTTGAACCGAATCGTAATTATAATCGTCCCATGTATCACACACCATTAGCACCTTTAAAACCAACGACAACAACCACTACTGCTTCGACCATTGTTTACGCTCAACCAGTTGGTTCTCAAGAAGACTCAAGAGAAATATTTTCCCCAGCAGGTCAACAACCTGCAAATCCATATAATCCGCCATATTTCCCTAATACAAATCGTCAAAATTATACAAGACCAACTAGCCCTCGAACTCCCATTCGACCAATTGACATACCTAGACATGAAGTAAATCCTCCATATCCAGGCACAGTTTATACAAATAGTCGTGTACCGGTACCAAGTGCCTATTATCCTGTACCTTCACAGCCTGCAAACAGACCCTCAGCTCAAGCCCCTGCTGTCCGTTTCAACCCGCCTTATGGCAATGAAGATTCAGGGCAAAAGCCTTTGTCGGAATCAGAATTTAAAATGATTAATATTAATATAGATCAATTGCCGGGTCAGCTAACTTACAACTTGAATGATTTTGATCAATTGCCATCTGGTTCCACAAAACACAATATTAATGATGACAGCAATTTATATAAAGGCCCACAGCCGTCCTTAGATCAAACTATTACAACAACAACAGTTAAAGGTTTTGCACAGCCTTTTAATGAACAAACAACCCAAGTACCCCAACCTTCAGATCCCACTCCCCCCACCCACCGTATCAGAGTTTATCCCCACTTATCGAATGCTACCATACAAACATTTCCACATCAGCCCCATTATAGTCCACCTTATGCAGAAGTATCTCACTCAAGAAATGCTTCTTGGGTAGGCAGAAAAATACCCCAGCAATCTGCTATCAAACCAACTCATAAGGCTCCCTTAAATTATGACAATACCAATGGAAAAAAAGTAATAGCTCCCGAGTCGCAATACTATGGACTAAGCGCTCCGCCTTCTGCCAGCAACGAAAATGAAGAATCTGAAAATACGACGGACGACCAAGAAGCTACTATGAAAGCAGCTTTTAAACTTTTACTGAAACCTTATCTCGATTCCAATAGTAAAGTTGACGATAATGTCGTTGAGAAAGCCCAATCTCATATAATGAACTTGGTTTCAAATTCTGACACAGTTTCAACCACTACCACGACCACTCATACACCATTTATAAATCAAAATACTCTTGTTTCTTCCACAACACCCCATCAAGAAGATGTTGAACTTATACTTGCAGGTGAACAGCATCATTTAGTAGGGGTTAGTACAACTCAAGTCGGTGACCATGAGTCATCAACATCTTACAATTTATATCACACTCCTTTACAACCCGAACGTTCAACGTACGCTCATAACCATAATACCAATTGGCATAGACATCACAATCATGGTCCGCATAAATCAAATTTACACCACAGTCGTGAGTTCCATAATAAACATCCCCACCTACCAAATCCTTTTAATGATCCCGTTGACACCGACAATCCTCGTGCAGAAGGTACAACGCAAAGAATGTATGATTTCGATCTAAGAATTGGCGGAAGTTGCCCGTTTGAATGCGGCAATGGAAAGTGTGTTGAACAACATCAGGTAAGTAGATCCATTGTTTTATCTCCATTAGTACACACTGCTTATGTTAGAGTTATCTCTGTATGATTTTCTCCTTGATATCGTGTAACTGAAAGATGTTTGAAAACATCCTTATTTTTTTTAACTTCCCGAGCAGTAACTTTAAATGCAACCCTGCTGCAGTCAGCTTTTATGTTTTAATAGACCTATTGTCAAGCAAGTTGCGTGTCGTTAAGTTTGTGTTTGACCGCAATAAAGACAAGATTTTAACAAGAATGGAAAAAAGTGGATGTCATGTATTGACTAAGCATTGGTTTTACGTAAAACCATCACTGGAACTAAGGAGAGATTTAATAAATACGCTGGCAACTCTGCACCATCAATTTCAATAGTTAAATAGTAGTTTACTGAGTTGCACTATGTTGTACCAGCACAAGTTATGTCGTGTTTTCAGGTCATCGGGCCATGTGGGTTACTCTATATTGCGATGCGAAAGATAATACCGATAAGAGTATTATTTGGTACTCAGTGCCGTTCACGCAAATAGTCTGAAAATAAAGCAATACTGACACCACCAAAATGAACAATAGCCAAGAATGATAAAATAAAATTGTGAAAGGAAAATACGTAAACGCAATACAGGGTACCAATTCTTCGATTACGAACAATTTTTCTGGCGCATCGCAATAGAGAGTAACTCTCCAGAAAGTGTTAATAGAATCTGTACAATAATCCCAAACCCCCAAGAATTGTTGCCACATTAAAAAAGTGTTAATAGAATCCGTAGAATAATCCCAAACCCCCAAGAATTGTTGCCACATTAAAAAAACATTAAAAAATCTCGGTTATACACTGATCTTCAATAGCAATTATCTAATCTTTGCTAGACCAGCGATGTGTTGATGACGAGTAAATAAATAAATTTTTTACGCCCATTTGATGTTGCCACGTGACAAATTTATTATGGAAAAATTTTCGATAAACCAACGTCTTATATTCGTCAAAATATTTTATCAAAATCAGTTATCGATTTTTATGAAAAAATCGCCTGAGCGTTGTATAGGCACCCGCTAGTGCGTTCAACGCAAGCTTGCTATCAATACAAATTCGAATATTCTCCCCGCATACCTGCGTTACGCTACTCTTATTTCGTAGCCAAAAGCAAATCCCTCACCAATTCCCTAGTTCGACCTGAATCCGCCTGTACAGAACACCTTCGATCTCGTGCCATAGTTTGAGTTAAAGTCTTATAAAACACAAATCATCTAATTTTTGAACCCGCCAAACTCGAACTTATGCTTAAATTTTCCTCAATTTTATTCTACATCAAAACAGAATCCTTTCGACGCCACTTAATTTTTTTTAGCGTAGTGAACTACTACGGGAACCCTCTCCTAATGAAGTAGCTGAATTGAGATCCTTTTTCACACCGAGATTTGCTTAACCTTGAAGCAGATCTATTTTTAAGAAATGGTTTTTCAACAGCCAAACCGCCGAACCTAAATTTACGCTCCAATTTTTTTTCATTTTATTTCGTCTTCACTTATGTTTAAGCATAGACGAGATCTATCTCATAATTTAATTTGGGATAGCTGAATTTTACAGCGTTTTAAGGTAACCGAGTTTTTTTTTTAATCTTGAAGCAGATTTCTTTTTATAAAATTGTTTTACGAATAATCTGCGACAAAAAGGTTCCGCCTCACATGAACTTACGCCTCAATTTTCCTCCATTTTATTCTTCATCAAAACGGTATCCTTTCAGCTTCACTTAATTTTTTAAGCACAGACGAGAACCATCGCCTGATAAAATTAGAGATAGCTGGATTTTACATTCTTTTAGGCACCGAATTTACTTCAGCTTGAAGGAAAATGTCTTTTTATTAAATTGTTTTACGAATAATCCGCGACCAAACATGCTCCGATTTATCGATCAAACTTCTTTTTTTTTTATTTTAGATTTGTGATGGAGTCAATAATTGTGGCAACCGTAGAGATGAACAAGAATGCGAACACTTGGGTTATGAGTTACGTTTAACGGGAGGTCAAAGTTCCAACATGGGTCGAGTAGAAGTCAAAAGTAAACATTTCCATATTTAGATATGTATTGGGTCAGTACTTAAATTTTGTGTTCTAATAGTTCTAGGTCAATGGGGTTACGTGTGTGATGATAAATTCGGTTTGCGTGATGCTGATGTGGTGTGCCGTGAATTAGGTTTCAAAATGGGTGCGATGGAAGTACGCGGCAACTCGTATTATGCTCCTACCGATGTTAACATACACTTTGTCATGGATCAAGTGGAATGCAGAGGGAATGAGACGTCTTTGAAGGAATGTGATTTCAAAGGCTGGGGTGTTAATAACTGTGGACCCGATGAAGTAGTAGGTGTTGTTTGTAAAGTGCCAAAACTAAAATGTCCGGATAATTATTGGTTGTGTAGTACCTCTAAAGAATGTATACCAACTGCTTTTCTGTGTGATGTTACACCAGACTGTGAGGATGGTTCGGATGAAAGTGAAAAAGTTTGCAACGTGAGTAACACAAGTTCGGTGATAAATAAATTACTTTAAAGGATTTCTATTTCTAGGCTCCTATAAAATATCGTTTAGAAGGTGGCCGTAGTTCGAATGAAGGCCGTTTGGAGGTCTTTTACCGGGGGGAATGGGGTACCGTTTGTGATGATGATTTCGGCCTAAAGGAAGCTCAAGTTGTTTGTAATTCCTTTGGTTTATACGGCAAGCCGGTATGTCAAGAAAACTTCTTCGATTCTCTTGTAGATACTAAACCATCAGCTTTTTTTTTGCAGCAAATTGTTAAAAACATTTTTGGTCCGGGTAGTGGACCCATTTGGTTGGATCAAATATCTTGTCTGGGAAATGAAACTAAGATTGATGAATGCAATCATTGGTCGTGGGGAGAAAACAATTGTAATCACACCGAAGATGTGGGTATCAACTGTATAGCGGGTCCCAAGCCCAGTAGTTCTAAAACATATAGGCCTTCAACGGATGATGCTGCCAACCAAGATCTGGACTTAGAATCCACAATGCAAATCGAGCAATCTGAACTCGATGATTTAGGTTTATATCAAGGATTATGGCAACGCTCTAGCAAGGCAGTTCATAATACTCAAAAGAAATGTGGTCATTTTAAAACAAACTTAATTGATGAATACGAGCATCCCGAAGAAAGAGTGGTAAATGGAACCATTGCCAAGCGGGGACGTCATCCCTGGCAGGCAACAATACGTACTAGGGGACGTGGTGGCATATCCAGTCATTGGTGCGGTGCTGTCATTATTTCAAGAAAATTGATTCTCACTGCTGCCCATTGCCTAGCAGGCTATCCCAAGGGCTCCTATTTTGTGCGCGTGGGTGATCATTATGCGAACATAGCTGAATCATCAGAAATCGATTCCAACATTGAAAACTGGTATATTCATGAAAAGTTCCGCGATCAGAAACATATGAATAATGATATAGCTTTGATATTGCTGAAGGCCCCGATACGCTTTAATGACTACGTGCAACCGGTTTGTCTGCCTGAAAAGGGAACTGCTTTAGAAACCAATCGCATGTGTACTATATCAGGCTGGGGTTCCATTAAATCGGGTACTTCAAGTAAGTATTAAAGAAAGCAACTATTTTTCTTCTGTAAGAAAGCATTTACAAATAAAATTATTACAGCTCCTTCAAATATACTGCGCTCAGCTCAAGTGCCCATTTTAGCTCAGGAAGTTTGTAGCCTGAAGAATGTGTATGCGAATGCCATGACCGAAGGCATGTTTTGCGCTGGTTTTCTAGATGAAAGTGCCGATGCTTGTGATGGTGACTCAGGTGGTCCTTTAGTTTGTTCCGACGAAGGTATGAAATTAATTAAAACAGTAAAAAATTATAAATAGCTTGTTTTCTATATTTCTTAGCTATCTATATGTCGACATTTCATAGGAACTACCCTAATCATCAGTAGGCTTTGGAAATTTTTTTCAAAAATTTCCAAAGTCTACTGATGATTAGGGTAGTTCCTATGAAATGTCGACATATAGATAGCTGGGAAACATAGAAAACAAGCTATTCATAATTTTTTACTGGTATAAATGTTAGAAGCTTAAATAGCGAATAAAAAACTTAATTTATTAATTAAAACATTTAAAAACTGTTTTGATTTATAATATTTTTTTAATTTGTTTTCAGGTGGTGAGACTTTATATGGCATAATTTCTTGGGGCCAGCATTGCGGTTATGCCAATCATCCCGGCGTTTATGTACGCGTTGAAAAATATATCGATTGGATATATGAAAAGATAAACTTAATGATGCAGCAAGGCAAACTTTAGAACGTGTTTTCTCCAACTATCTTTCTATTTGTTATACAGTTTATGTAACTCGAACGTTTTTTATAAACTCTAATAAGTTTAGTTTTAAATAGCGTTGATGCCAAAAAATACTTTTAGACAATTTTTTTAGCGAATAAAGTACATATGTATACAGCAATTAAAAATGTTATGCAATGAAGAGTATTTGTCCGCAAAGGTGTCGTGGTAAGAATGATTATGGCCCTTATTAAGAGCTACATTAGATAATCGATTTCCGCTGGATATCGAAAATGGTACAATGCTTAAATTTGTGTTATGAGTTGGTAGCTCTGTCGGAATGTCACTTTCGATATTATCAGGCATGTTCTGTAAATCACTTTTGACGAAAGTGATTTGAATTCACTGAAATGGTGTTCTGCGCTCAAAATTATTTGGATTTTTATACAAAACAATATTATTATATTAATGATAAATAGTTGAACTTATTGAATATTTCTAATATTATATGATGGTATTTGTCTGGCTCAAGTTCAAGCCTGGCTTTCACCAAAAATTATATTTTAATAATTATAACAATAATGGCCGCGATCAATAAATATTGATCAAAGAAGGCAGGAAAAAATAATTGAATACACTAAGCTGGAGGGCAACTAGCTACAACAATGTACTAGCTACAACAGAGTGAAAATTGTCTTTCTTTTTTAGTTTTAGTAAAGCAATTCTTGTAAATTATTTTGGGGTGGGAGGGTTTATAATATAAGATCTTGATTTTATTTATAAAATTTTCTTATTTTATCTCATATTAACACCTTGTCTCAAAAAATTTTTTTCACGCAACAAGGTCAAGAAATGGCTCACTTGATCGCATTTTTAAGTGCTTTGAGCGTAAACGTTGTTGTACTAAAAATTTCAGATACGAGTATAAGGTGGCGCAAAATTAAGCATCCAATTTAATTTCGTTTTTGAATAAATTTTTTATTAAACAAAAAAATTATTTTCAGTGTTGGAAATGTTTATGTCGACCTCTACAAATTTTTTTTGTTAGTTGAAATATGTACATGATATCAGTCCAAAGACTGCCGCCAGTACTGATACACATTTGTGCCCGTTTTATCGCATTTTCTATAACTTTCCGCAATATTTCTGTTGATCACCGTTCGCATTCCTGTCGAATATTTTCTTTAAGCGATACGATTGTCTGGAGTTTGTTGACTGTTAAACCTGCGACTTCAAGTAACCCCAATGAAAGAAGTCTGCGATGGTTAAAAAGGCGATTTTGCTAGTCATGCCAATTCGGGAAAACGGGAGATTACGCCACCAGGAAATTCACAATATCCAATGTGGCTGCTGTTCTGTGTGCGACTGCATCGTGAAACCACATATTCATCACGGCAGTAATAAGTCGCTTATCATAGCCTTGTAACGTTCACCACTAACATTAACTGTATTGTCTATGGCGTCTTAAAAAAATACGGTGCAATTACTCCATCCGCGTGATCACTACCCAATTCAGTAGCCTTGAGTGGCTGTAACGGCTATTCATGCATCATATGTGGATTTTCAGTGCCTCCGAAACGAAAATGTTTGTTGAGTTGGCGCGACACGACGAATTTCACGCTGACCTAACACCATCGACCGATTATTGGTTAAAAAATCGCCACAATTATTTCACGTTCTTGTCTGTCTGTTTGTATTCTGTAGCCGTCTTGTTCACAAATGTCAAATATGATTGACGTATAACGCCATTTGTAAAAGCTATTATATTTTACGATAGCGTGATTAACCTCGCGCTACTTTCACTTTATTTAAGAAATTATATTTAATCCGATATCCATATCTTCATGCCATTTACTACGAAGAAGTTGGGGTTTCGCCTGAACGTTTTCATAAATCAACCCATACCATTCTTAGAGGTTCACTTTCTTGAACAGTGGACAACAGTGGCGTCTGGGAAGGAAGCCGGCGACGACTAAAAAACAGCTGTAGTCGACATATGTAAATTGTTCACTGATTATAGTAAAATTTTAATAAATTAAAATAGTAGCTTACCAGAACATGGCAAAAGGACTTACTCTTTTAGCTGACATTAATGTGCTGTTTACAAAACCCACACGAACCACTAGAAGCACATGGCTAGAAATTTGTATGCAAAACACCCAAACAATTTTGAGGTTTTCATGCAAATTTCTTGCAAAAGCTTGTCTGTGTTCTGTGATCAGAATATAAGTCAAGTTTTGTTGTAATAAATATAGTTAAAAAAAACTCAAAAGTACGCTTCGATATCGAACTAGAAAGTAAGAAATAATCAAACAATTGAGTTTTATTTACTATTATTAGCTTCTAATATTGAAACCAATTAAAAAATTTGTAAACAGCTTGTTTTCTATGTTTCCCAGCTGTCTATATGTTGGCATTTCATAGGAGCTACCCTAATCATCAGACTTTGGAAATTTTGGAAAGATATTCTCAAACATTCAACTTTATGTCCCAACAATCTAAATAAATTGTTCAGAATTTAAAAAGAAATATTTTTTAATAATACCTGTCAAAACACAAAAATTAGGTTTTTCTTTTGCACTTAATCCACTCATGCCATTAATCTTTTTTTTTGTTATGTCTGAAAATTTATAACGAAGTCAATAACAAATTTGAGTGCGTTGTTTTGGTATTGCATATAAAGGGAAGAGAGACTAGTGTCATTAATGAGTCACTCAGTTTTAGTATTATGAATTCCATTTTTTTTTTGCTCTTACACTTTTAATTAATCAATTAGTGGTCAAAGAATTATGAACCACATAAAAGAATCTTGTCTTGTCTGAGTCCACAACGAATTAGTTCACAGCTCCGTATTATATAAACCAAAATATATGCTTAACAATATTTTTGTTCCGAAACAATTTTAGTTATTTGACGGCTTTTCTAATTCGATTCGCCACCCACTTCGCCAGGTTTTTTTTTCTATACAAATTTTATTCAAAAAATCCTATAAAAATATAATTCCAAAAAACCCGCTAAACACCCGCATACAACAAAAATCCTAATTTCGATAAAGTGCCATAATGTTTTCTGTGTACCTACTTTTAATAAGTAATTTGGATTTAGCAGTTTATGTGTTGGTATCAAATTGAAAACTTCATAATACTAGTTTTTAATTCAAAGAGTAAATAGAAACATAAATACATTTGAAACTCACTCAAACTAAAAGTATGCAATTAAATTCACAGTAAGAATTTAATTAAATTGATAAAACGATATACTTACATATATACAAACATACATAATTCTTAATTTGTGCTCACTGTAATTTGAATGTGCGTATAATGCAGAGTTGCCAGAAGCGGATGTTATAAAAAATTGCACAAAATTCGAAAAACTGATTTCATTTTTTTTTTTTTTTTGAGTTTTATTCGCTATATTAGCTTTTAATCAAACTAATCAAAAAATTATAAACAGCTTGTTTTCCAGCTGTTTGTATGTCGACATTTCATAGGAGCCACCCTAATCATCAGGTTGTTGGCAATCAGCATAGCCAACAACCTGTCGTTGTGTCGTCTGGCTGTTGTCAAAATAAACGTGCGCATTTAAATGCAAGTATTTTATATATATATATATATATATATATATATATATATATATATATATATCAGGGGTCATCCCCTGAGTGGTCCAATAAAAAAAAAAATATATATATATATATATATATATATATATATATATATATATATATATATATATATATATATATATATATATATATATATATATATATATATATATATATATATATATATATATATATATATATATATATATATATATATATATATATATATATATATATATATAGGGTGTTTTTTTAAGCTAGATAGAACTTTAAATTGTAAAAAGTAACACAAAAAATTAAATTTTGATGAAACATTTTTTTTATTTGTTTCAGTATACTCTGACAAATCATCATGAATAGACTCACGCTTGAACAACGCTACGAAATTATCCAAATTTACTTTGAAAATCAGTCCCGTTGTCTTATCGCAAAATTGTGTTCAGCGATGAGGCGCATTTTTGGCTTAACGGGTTTGTTAATAAGCAAAATTGCCGCATATGGAGTGAGACCAATCCACAAGAGACCCTACAGACTCCATTACATCCAGAAAAATGCACTGTTTGGTGCGGTTTTCATGCTGGTGGCATCATCGGACCTTATTTCTTCAAAAATGAGGCCGGAGCTCGCGTTACGGTCAATGGAGATCGTTACCGCACCATGATCAATGATTTTTTGTTTGAAAATATGGATGACATTGATCCGGAGGAGATGTGGTTTCAACAGGATGGCGCTACGTGCCATACGGCGAACGCAACCATCGACTTACTGAAATCAAAATTTGGCGATAAGTTGATTTCGAGAAATGGACCTGTCAATTGGCCTCCAAGGTCGTGCGATTTGACACCTCTCGATTATTTCCTGTGGGGCTACGTGAAGTCACTGGTTTATGCTGATAAACCAGCAACAATTGACGCCTTGGAGGCCAGCATTGTTCGTGACATACGGCCAGCAGTGCTCGAAAAAGTGGCCCAAAATTGGACGTCCAGAATGCGCTTCGTCAAGAACAGCCGCGGTGCCCATATGCCCGAAATCCTTTTCAAATGTTAATGTCACGTATTGATCTTTCGAATAAAAAAAAATTTTGATTACAATTTAATTTTTTGTGTTATTTTTTACAATTTCAAGTTCTATCGGGCTTAAAAAAACACCCTATATATATATATATATATTTTTTTTTTTTTTTATATTGGACCAGTACTCAGGGGATGACCCCTACATATGCAGTGCATTGTACCTGAACTAGGAAAATAGGTTGTAAGGAGGGGGAAAGCAGGAGTAGTGTTTGTGAACATTTGACTTGAATTTTCCAACGTTATAACAGACAGGAAACACTTCTGCAGGCAACTTGTTCCACAGACGAAGCCTGCGGCTGAAAAACGAATTCTCTCTGTAATTCGTAGTACGATTCCCCGGAAAATCGATCACAAATGGATGAGCTCTAGACGATGAACGCGTGCTACGTAAAAATGTGCGAGTTTCGGGAAGAAGATCCCTAATCTCGTCAGAGCAAAATCCATTGTAGTAACGATAGAACAGAGTAACGCACCCCACACTGCGTCGGTGCTCCAGTGAATCAATAGAGTTGGATGCCCTACTGCCACCGATGAGCTTCTTCGCCCTCTCCTGCACACGGTCGAGTAACCCCTAAATAGACTTTGAGGCACCGGCCCAAACATGAGAGTTGTATTCCATTTTCGGTCGAATATAGGTGGTATAAATAGTAAGGAGATCGGATGTAGTGAAGTACATCTTACACCGTTTCAAAAAGCCGAGGCACTTGAATGCTTCTTTAGAGACATGAAAAATGTGTTCAGTCCAGCGAACATCACACTGTATCTTCATTCCAAGAACATCAAGAGCATCCGTTTCCTCAATACTTATACCATCCATGAGTACAGATGAAGCAGCATTTGCGGTCGTTTGTTTGTGCGATAATAAGCAACATTGGGTCTTGCGAGCGTTAAAGGTGACCCTGTGTATTTTATATTTGACATATTGAAGTCAGTTGTCTGCTGTTGTCAATGTCTTTAATGCTTAACAGAATATATTTTAGCTGTCTTTGCTCTGACATTACTCTGAAAATGAAATTAAGTTACTTTATTTTTTACAAAGCACTTTTTTCACCTCTGAGTATTTTGAGTCTATTGGATATAAGGAGAAAATATCTAAGTCTGTACTAATAGCAAGGCTGGGTTAAGTACGCAATTGGGTGTCTATAGGATATCAGGAATGCCGAATATCTCTTAATGAGATAGCAAGATATTTGATCGTGGACCTTTCTTTTCTGAGTGTACCAGGCACAGTGAAATACCCGGTAATGTTGTAGCGGATGAATTGTTAAAAGCCACGGCTAAATAGGATAGTAGGGATGGTCTTGCTTAAAAGCAGTACAGCGTCAACTTGTAGGGACTACTCTGGAAAGATCGTCTGGTAAGTTTACCTGTTGGTTAGCAGAGCTAATATGGTTCAAAATCAATTGTAAAAGGACTATAATTCTGAAAAATCTTCCCCACCAAAGGCTGCATATTGTTATGGCTGTTCTGAAGGGGCCTTGTATATAGGGACGAAAGTTTTAAATCCTCCATTGAATGAAATCGGTAGAAGTTGTAGGGATGAGGAGAAGGAGAAGGAAGAATGTGTTGAGCACTTTCTCTGTCACCGTACGGCTTTTTCTTCTATACATATTGAAATGAGGTGTGAATCAACTAAACTCTACCTTGGACCAGTACTTAGGTTGTGACTCTTGCGTGTGCAGAGCATTATACTGGAACTAGGAAAATAGGTTATAAAAAGAAGAAAGGAAAAAATAGTGTTTGTAGACGTTTGACATGAACCTTCCATTATATGTGACAGAATGTGAAATTGATTTACATCAGGACCTGCCATTACGGCCTAACCTGATGATGGACCAACTCCACGGGGTGAATTATTCACGATTTACCAGGGCCCCCCTGTGGCTTGTTTGGTTCACATATGTATGTCGCAACTTTTTGCCATAAGTTTGTAGCCTTATAGACAAACCTCTTGCTTAGAAGTTCGGGACTTCTAAACCCTCTTGTATACAATTTTCCAGAAAAATATTTTTTTTGTATATATTTTTTGTATTTTCGATATTTTGATAACAATTTGTTATCATCATCAGGAAAATTTTAATTAATAATTAATAGAAGAAAGTAATAAATAATTTTTATTTTAAAAAATTTCAGTTTAGTGTAATTTTTCAAATTTTGTGCAATTTTTGACAACAGCTAATGGAAGACAAAGTTTAATGAGTTGGTTGGCCGAAGTCCATTAAGAACATCAGCCCTTGAACAACTCACGTGTCTAACCATCACCCCAGATTCGTTACAGTACAGGTAGCTGTTGTAGGCCCCCGAAAACTGGCCACGACTAAGTTATGCGGAAAACTAATTCCTCTTCCTACGATTTTAAGTTAAACTACAGCCAGAACGTATCAACCTCCCGGGGGTTTTGCTGAAGCCCGTTCTGCAAATTAGCCCTTAGTAAGGGGTTCGGAAGTCTAAGACAACATAAGCCATAAGGCATCCCAGAGTTTTATATGCTACAACAACCGCGTCTGCAATTAACTTGTCCCACAGACGAACCGTACAGTGAATAATGGACTCTCTTTGTAATATATTATACGATGTTATGATCCTACATGATGCTTATCTCCCCCAGGCAACACAATGGGAACGAGTTGAGCAGGTTTTTCCTGAAAGTTTCAGCCTGTACAATCTAATCCATTACACAAAGATCATTCGACTAGTTTTAGTTTGTCCCATTTTTGGATAATTACATAGCAACCGGCAACGCTGGTAAGAAGTATCGTTTATGGGCAATTTCGGTAAATACGTATTTGTGTATGTGTGTAAGTATTTCTCTCTGGAAATGTTTTAAGCTTAAAACGGTAAATGTGCGTAATGGACGGACGTAGAGATCGATGCAAGAGTGAGTGTATGCTAAATACAACATACAACGACAATCATAATAGCCCCCACATTTTGAGTTTAATAAAGCAACAACACATTAAGAAATACATAAATACATACATACATGCATACATACATCCATCGAAACCGTTTAAGTTCAATTATTATTATTACAATGATGTTGCTGATGTTGTTGTAGCATCATGATGTATCATGTCTGTCTGTTGTTTTCCCTTTTTTAACTCCTCTAACAATTGAAAGCACAAAATAAAATTCATCTTCTAGATGAAAAGAATAAAATACTCGAACAGCAAAAAAGCTGAAATGGAATTAAAACTTTGAGTCAACTACTTTTCACTTTTTTCCACTGGGCTTAGAAAATTATTATCTCTTTGTAGTTCAAGCAGATCGCACGATCGCAAGAGTTAAATAAAAAATCGCATTTTGTATTTATTATTAAACAAATTTCAAAAAGTGTTTATAGAACTTCGCAAATTTTTTTTTTTTTTTTTTTGAGAATTGACGTGAACAATTGCGATAAGAAATTGATTAAAATAAAAAATAAAATGTTACACGGACTTACCGCCATCATTTTACTAGTGATAACATCTCAAATAAGTTGTGATTCTACATACGAAATTTATGTACCGTCCCGAAATGGTCCCGATTCGAATGAAAACAAACCGCATCATCCCCCATCGATGTTGTGCTTGAACATTAAACCTCAACATTCAGTGGACATAAAACAAGTGCGTAAAATGTTTATTGTTCGAAAAATAACAATAAGATTCATACAGAGACATTTAATAGTGAACAATGTTGTTTTTACATTTATTCGAAATCGATTGTTTCGTTTAGTGATGCCGTTTCATTGCTCTAAGGGATTTGAAAAGCTATTTAGCTTATCTTGTTTCTGCTGATAAAACAATTAACTTTCATATAAAGACATTTAAAGTTGAACAATGTTGTTTTTACATTTATTCGAAATCGATTGTTTCGCTTAGTGATGCCGTTTCATTGCTTTAAGGGATTTGAACAGCTATTTAGCTTAACGTTGTTCCCGCTGAAACACAGTTATTAACACATAGTTATACTGCTTTAACATGAAATTATGTTAATTCAACATGAATGCTAATGAATCAAAACGATTAACGTTATTGCTATTGTAACATTTACTTCATTGCGCATTTCTTGTTAACTTTATAAGATTTCATATCAAACACGAATATTTGTTTAATAATAACTTTTTTAAAATGATAACAACTTTAAAAATCTTCAGAGACATCAAATGCATATGTGATGCATTCAATATGAGATGAATGTAGACAGAGAATAATTCAATGGCTTGGTGGCTGAGTGGTTACGGTAGCAGTTCATGATACGTCATGACCCAAGTTCAAGTCCGAAAATGGGTGATGAGTAGTGTAGCGACTACGAAACAGCCAGTTGCCCCCAGTTTAAAGGTTTGATTATTATTTTACTTAGCTTCTTCAATCAAAAATTATTGATCACAGCAAATTTGTATTGTAAAAAATCCTTCTTAAGAAAAAACTTAAGAAAGGAAAACTTTGAACTAAAACCCAATGTACAAATGTTCAAAAACCAAAAATTTAATATAACAATTATAAAGTTCAACAAAAATTCAATAAATTAATATTTATGAGAACAATTTTTGTTTAAAGACCTGGTTCCTGATGCCAAACGTCAATATTCGCAAGCTTTATTGACGTTAAACAAGAAAGATTTGTAGCGAACTTATTAGCTTTTTATACAGGATGTTCCAGAACTCAACGTCAAGCTGAAACAGACTGACAAGATTTATTGCAACTATCATGAGAAAAATCAGAGAGAAAAATACAAGGGCTTGTGCGAATAAAAAACTTTTGAACTGAGAAAAATATTTTTTTAGAGCTGTTTTCTGATTTTTCTCATGATGATTACAATCAATCCTGTTACCATGTTTGGGCTTGAAGACTAGTTCAGGGACACCTTATTTAGCAAAATAGTAGGAATCAAAGAGAAGTGGACAAAATTCTATTCAAAGATATCAAACCAGTTTTCTGTCGTTCAGAACATATGCAAACGATAACGTTCGAGATCGTACAATAGTCCCTAAATACTCATATATTGTCTGTTCTTCACAACTTCTTCACAAAACACTGCTTTACTTTTCAAATGTGAATAATTTTCAATTCAATATTCGGTAATTTTTTAAAAGTTCCCACCTTTGTATTGGCAACACTGCTTTATATGGCAACATACTTAACAGCTGATTGTTACTTCTTTTAGCTTGGTACCACATTTTATTATGTATAGACTTTCGACCACCGTTTGCGCTGCCAAATCGGCGAATGGTTTGAAACAAAAATTGATATTGAATTTTCATTTAAAACTTTGTTCTCCGATAAAGTCCAGTTTTAAATGGTGGCAAAGTTTTAAGGGCCGATGTTGATTTTGAGTAAAACATAAATTATTTAGGACATATTGTAATTTTTTTTTATTATGATAATATTGGCATGGGTCAATTATGTATTGAGCAAATTATAGGCCAAATTGTCGCCTTGACGTCTGCGGCACTCCTCCATCCGAAGGTCCAAATTGGAAATGGCCGTTAATGAGACTTATCTCATCTCAGCTCTTGAGTTGTTGCTGGCTTATCGATGTACATCTTTTCTTTCAAATTATCTCAAAGAAAGAAGTTCTACTATGTCACATTACATGATCTTGGCGGCCAATTGGCATCTACACCACGTGAGGCAACACGTTAGCTGTGTGGCAAGTGACACCGTTTTGTTGAAACCACATGTCGTCCACATCCATATCCTCCAATTCGAGCCATAAAAAGTTCGTTATCATCTCACGGTAGCAAACACCATTCACAGTAACTGTCTGACCGGCCTTATTTTGGAAAAAGATACGACCGACGATGCCGCCAGCCCACAAACCGCACTGGTTTTTCGAAATTTTCTCCAATTGTAAAGATGAAAACTAACAACTGATGTCAGTTGTTTATATCCCTAAGTGTGTTAAATTGTCGTGTAAATTTTTGTTCAATACGTTAAAAGAGACGCTACATGTAACAATGGTTTACTAAAAAGTTTTTCACTTAAATGTTTAAGATAACAAACATTTTTCCTTTTCATTCTGAGTAATTTTTCTGGGAAAGATTAATGTGTAAGTGTGTTAATAAAACTGCAATTTTCGAGTTCAAATTTAACCCACATTAATTGTGGCGCAAAAGAATGTTGCCACAAACAAGGAAAACATCTACATATTGACTGCAAATGACCTTTTGCATTCAAATTCGTCACTTGTAGTCAGTCTTCATGTGAACTTTATTTGTAAAAAGATGGATGACAGGCACTGAGCTGTGCTGCGGTGCAGTCTGTTTGTGCGAGTATGTGTGTTACTTCTCATATAAAAGTTGTCTGCGTAAATTCTGAGTAAAACAAGGCTTCCTCAAAATCTAAATTAATTAATTAAATTATGCAATTATCAAACACTGTGTGTGAGTTATTTATGTTTGCTTTATTTTATATTATTATTATACTTATGTATTTATTATGTTTTTGTTTGTAACTTAATTTCAAGCATATTAAAGCTTGTGATATTTTTTTTAGAGGGATGCTGAAATGAACTTTAAATTACGCTATGAAAATTATACAGTTTGAGTCATTCATATATAAAGAAGAAGGAAAACATATCGTTAGTCTCACGTAGAAAGGTCCTAACCCGCACGCTCATTTTCTTTTAAAATTGTACAAAAATTTTTACGCTTTTGGAGAGCTTTGGGCTAGTTCGGGCTGTTTCGTTATTCACATGGAACACACCTAATATTTAATATTACTAGTAGTAATAACAATATCTAATACCAATAAAAAAATTATAAATAGCTTGTTTTCTATGTTTCCCAGCTATCTATATGTCGACATTTCATAGGAACGACCCTAATCATCAGTAGACTTTGGACATTTTTGAAAGATATTCTCAAACATTCAACTTTATATCCCAACAATCTAAATAAATTGTTGAGAATTTAAAAAGAAAAATGCTCTAATAATATCTGTCAAAACACAAAAAACAAGCTTTTTCATTTATAGACGTCTCTATCATTTCCTTACACCTCTCAAATGAAAAAGCTTGTTTTTTGTGTTTTGACAGATATTATTAGAACATTTTTCTTTTTAAATTCTCAACAATTTATTTAGATTGTTGGTATATAAAGTTTAATGTTTGAGAATATATTTCAAAAATTTCCAAAGTCTACTGAGGATTAGGGTAGTTCCTATGAAATAGATAGCTGGGAAACATAGAAAACAAGCTATTTATAATTTTTTAATTGGTATAAATGTAATAAGCTAGAATAGCGAATAAAAAACTCAATTGTTTGAATTTTTGTTCTCTGCTTTTCGATACTTTCAAATATCAAATCGTTGTTCATTTGTTTGAAAGGTGTAAAGAAATGATAGAGACGTGTATAAATGAAAAAGCTTGTTTTTTGTGTTTTGACAGATATTATTAGAACATTTTTCTTTTTAAATTCTCAACAATTTATTTAGATTGTTGGGATATAAAGTTGAATGTTTGAGAATATCTTTCAAAAATGTCCAAAGTCTACTGATGATTAGGGTAGTTCCTATGAAATGTCGACATATAGATAGCTGGGAAACATAGAAAACAAACTATTTATAATTTTTTTTATTGGTATAAATGTTAGAAGCTAGAATAGCGAATAAAAAACTCAATTGTTTGAACAATATCTAATTGTAACTCGTGATAAAATAATTTCATTATTTCCCTAGATAACTGGTAATTGGTATGGTAATGAAATAATAATGCATACACAAGACATACCGGGCGTATTTCAGTACGACAGTTGTGTCATGATAAACCTAAATGATGTCACAGATCAAGTGAGTAATATTATTTAAAATTATTCGTAGTACGAGTATGTTCAATCTGTCAAACCACTCGTAATTTAATTAATAATTTAATTTAACTAATTTAAACAAAAGCACACACAAAAAAAAGAAAAATCTGAATATTTATGATGTCTGAAATCAAATCTAATGCATTTTGCTTTTTCCTATTTTAAACACACAGATGCGTGAATATGAGTATTATCAGCCGACCAGTTACAGAAGAGTAGACACAATGACAACAGCATCAACTTCATCATCGCCTTCGAATGGTCAGAATTATGATACAACTCTCAACTCCAGACACTCACACTTAAATACCAGATATTTACGTTTGATATGGAGCGAAAAAGATGACAATATTGAATATAATTTCAATTACACCATGAACCATCCGGGTCTCTGGACAAATATTGGGGAACAGCGTGGCTCTATGGTGGCCCTGAATAATTACAGCCAATTTACTGGCACCGTACAGGTGGTCAAAGCTGTTAGCGATCATTTAGTTTTGACATTTTGCTCCAGTGATTTACATCACAGCATTTATACGATTGTACTGAGTCGAGAACAACAAGGTTTAAGTCAAGATGTAAGTAAATAAAATTGTATGTACGCGTATTTGTTTCTACAAATGCAGTGACTAGAGTTTGAATAGTTGTGTGCTACTAAATTTAGGTCAATTAATTGATTGATTAATTGAAGAATTTATTACATTTAGATTTAATTACATAGCAAGCAATTGCTTTGAGAAAAATATGCGGGTACTTCGTTTTTTGCAGGTGTAATTAAGTCAGTAGCAGAGAAATTGAAATGCAGCGCCACTTTCTACAGAAAATATTAATTATCTACTGTTTAAAATTTTAATATGTAACGCAAGTTTTGTAAGACTTTCAGCATGTTAACAGAATTCCTAATCATGCCAGTACTTTCTTAAGTTTGGCATTTTATAAAATTTAATGAGAAAAATATGGGCTTGTACTGTAGACAGACGGCAGCGTTAATTTGCATTAGAAGCTCACTAATGTACTAATGTAAATTAAAATTTTACTATGACAAATGACAGTTTTTGCATTTTGCAAACAGTTTGTATACATGGTCTGATCAATGGAAAAAACAATCATGGATTTTGCAACATGATAACGCACCAGCTCACACTTCGATACTTATGCGTGAGTTTTTGGCCAAAAGCAAAACCGTTATCATGCCTCAACCACCGTATTCAACGGGCTTGGCCCCTGCTGACTTTTTCCTCTTCCCAAAACTGAAGACACCGATGAAAGGAAAGCGTTTTGCTACGATTGAGGAGATAAAAGAAAAATCGAAACAGGAGCTGTTGGCGATGCCAAAAAGCGCGTTTCAGAAGTGTTTCCAGGAGTGGAAAAAACGCCGGCGTTAGTGTTTTATATATAAGGAGGATTATATTAAAGGGGGCAAGTTACTGATGAATAAATAAATAATAACTTTTAGAAAAAATAGCGTTTATTTTTGATCACCCCTCGTGCAATATATTTGTACAGGTTGTCCGCTGGGAAGGTCTACTATTTTGTTTTGCCACCATTTTGGTAAACATTAGTATTGACAAGCAAATTTGTTATGGAAAACGATACGATAAACCAACGTGTTTCAATCGTTAAAATATTTAATCAAAACCAATCATCGATTTTCATAAAAAAATTATAATGAGTGACCAGGCATATTTTCATTTGAATGGATATGTATCAGTTTGAATGGATGTATTCAGTCCTGGGCAATGGGAAACCCCTCAAATTATTCATCAGTCACCTTTGCATCCATTAAAAGTGACAGTCTGGTGTGCAATTTGGTTTGGAAGAATGATTGTACCTTACTTCTTTGAAAATGAAAATGGGTGGGGAGCAATATGAAACCACGAGATATCACGCCGCAACTGCATGCTTAGGCTTGACACGTGGTATCAACAAGACGATGCCACATGGCATACAGCCAGGATTTCAATGGAATTACTGCGATTAGTATATCTTCCACACGGACACCCTGTATTTTGTGTGTTTTTTCTTCTACTACTTCATTTCTGCAAATTTTTGAGTGAAATGACATAATTTAGTGCTAAGCAACACAAGCGGTTTGACAAACATCAACATTATTGCACGCAAATCTAAAATTTTTACTTTTTGTGAAAACATGCTTTAATTTATTTATTTATTTGTTCTCTAACTATATGATAAGAAATTATTACAAAGTTCGTTTTTACAAGCACTAAAAACTAAGGACATGCGTCAAATATTTGTGCAAACAGACAAACGCTCTCATAAACAATGCAAAATGTTTGTGCAAACGAAAAATTGCCAAGCAGTTTGTGTAGTTTATTTCGCTGGTGTTACTAATAGTATGACAATCATAGGCGATCATTATCGAGCGCAATTAATGTATTTGAGCCGAGCATTGAAAGACAAACGGCTGCTATGCAACGAGACATCGACGGCAAAACCGAATAATCAACGATTGATCAGTATTTAGTGGGGCCAACTCGGCGGAGTGTATTATGAGTTGTGAAAATCGACTGCAACATTTACAGGCGATCGTTATTGAACGCAATTAACGCTGTTTGCACAAATATTTGAAGCATGTTTGCACGAAAAGGAAACGTTTTTGTTAATTTGTTAAACTTTTGTTGAACTTTATAATTTTTTAAATTAAAAATTTGTTGGTTTGTACATATGTACATCGTGTTTTAGTTCAAGTAGTTCCTTTCTTAAGTTTTTTAAGGATTTTTTTTACAATACAAACGGAAACTTTTTGATTTTCGCGCTATCATGTTTGTCAAATTCATAATATACGGTATACAATTTATTTGCTTCTGAATCATTTCCATGTTACTCCCAAAGATGCGACCAATTCTTGTTGCCATGGACACGAGTCATGACATAGTAATGCCTACAACTCTGCATTTTTGTACACCGTCTCTCTTCCGCCGCCATGCTGGTCTTCGACGTCAAAATCACTAATCTTAAAGCGTTGAAACCACTCCAGGAAAGTTCTTACACTACTAGTGGCCTCATCATAGTTATTTGAGAGCATTCAATGGGCTTCTGCCGCGTATATCTTCATATTGTTAAGAATATTTTGTTGCATTTAACCCAGTGTGCAGCTGTTGATTTGCTTGTTAAAAATCTACAACACAACACATTCACGTAAACAAGATAAAACTAAAAACATAATACACAAATAAACAAACATACATGATTTAAAGTACGTAAAATTCCAAGTAAATCAAGTACAAATGATGTTGTTGTTTTTCTTGTATTCTTGGTATTCGTTTTATTATTGTTTGTTGTTGTAATTTGCTCATTTTTCGCAAGCATGTGTCTGAATATGTATATGCGAAAGAAATACATTTGTATATTTTGAACGACTAGAAAATTCATGTAGTTTGTAGAAACTGATAAAGACGTATAAATAGCAGGCAGGTAGGCGACAACGAGTCAGTTTATTTTTTATCTTTGTGCAAGACAGTCATAAGTCAAAGGAAGCAAGTCTAGTGTTTTGGTACACAGTGGTAACAGGTATAAATAAAGTTGTGAATTATTTAAGTACTGCTTAACGAACAAGTGTGAGTGTCATTATTTTATTTGCTACTGAAAAATCCGCAAAAGAGTTTTTAGAGGCAAAAACGTAACAATATTAAAGCAGAAAATTAAAATCTGTTGGAAATGATGAGTAGTTGGCTCGTAAGCTGTCTTGTTTAATCGAGAAAAACTTTATGGTGCGGACACAAATCGACTAATATTTCGATGGCTTTATGTTCACAAACATCTAAGCTTATTATATGACATTTAAGAACTATTTATTTCGACTCCCACTTATCGCTTCATCCATCCATTGCATAACGGCGGAAGCATATTTGTACACCTAAGTCTTTAAAAAGTTCGAAAAATTACATTCAAGATACAAATTTTAATCGGCTTGTATATACTTCTTATTTTCCAGCTAATAAACAAACAATTTTTTTTTTTATATTTGCAGATCATACGAAGTATTAGAGGTTTACTCTCCAGGCGTGGTCTCTACACTGAATCCATACGGCGAGTTTGTTCGAATTCTGCTTTCACACAGAAGTCATCACTGAGCTCATCACTATTGTTTTTAGTTTTAATTTGCATTTTAAGAAAATTTTTGTATTGAAAGAAAAAAACCGGATGATATTGATGGAACAACTCAACGCAAAACTACTGATCTTTTTAACATCTACATATATACGAGTACATACATACATATGTATGTGCTATTTAGCGTTAAGAAAATAATTGTAAGAGAAAAACACTCCCTTTTCAAACGACTTGATTTAGATTACAAGTAACCCATTACAATTTGTTTAAAACTAAAACGAACAAAAAACAAATAATAAAACAGATTTCTTATTTAATTGCTGTCTTTGTTTTTGTTCACGTGAACGTGAAGTTCATGTCTGTGTTCTATTCATTTCTTCGTTGTTCCTAAATTAATTTCAATTATTTTGTAATTCTTATTTTTTTTATTATTTTTTATTGGCTTGACAAATTTCTTAACATGCCGTTAATTTCTTCTGTTCGAGATCTACGAATTCGTGTGGGAGACATTCTTTAATTAATTTATTATTTCTTGTTTGTAAAAACAATCTTTATGATGTTTTGCGATAATTAAATTTACTCGTATTAAGGTAGCGGTTATTTGATTCAATTATTTATTTGCTGCAAGATTACGGAAAATTGGGGGCAATTTTAGTTCATTATTTTCTTTACGCAAACAATCATATATAAACGGGCGGTCCAACCAAAACATACGGTGCTAATTATAAATTTTGTGAAATTGATTCATATCAGCACCAGCCCTGTCGATCTATTATGAAGATGGACCAACTCCAAGGGGTGAGTTATACACTAGCGCCCCCCCCCCCCCCGTGGCTAGCAAGGCTCAAAATAATCCCTCCTGTATGCAATTTGCTATACAGTCAAGGTTAATGAGTTAGTAGGCCGCAGTCCACTAAGTCCACGCCAGTCCTTAACCAACTCATCCGTGTAATCATCATAATTCTTTACAGTACAGTTACCTGTTGCATGACAACAGCACATAGGGAGGTTATTAACGCCCGAAAACTATAGTTATTAGGGAAGGCTTATGCCCCTCCCTGCGATTTTAGGTTTAAGCCACAGCCACAAAGTTTCAGCCAAGGTAGGGAGCTTTTTTTTTTATCATGGACCAGTACTCAGGGGATGACCCCTACATATGCCGTGCATTGTACTGGAACTAGGAAAGTAGGTTGTGATGAGGTAGGAAAGAGGGAGTAGTGCTCTTGAAGGAACAATAACAACACGAAAGACTAAAACAAACTCTATTGCAGCATTTAAAATGTTGTAATTAAATTAGTTAAAACTGATCAGTACCCAGTGTATATATCTTCGACACTGCTCAGATTAGCAAAATTTAGTCCAACACCTTCCACACTACAAGGTAATGAAATGGAATGAAAATAATATTAATGTTGAACATATAAAGAAAACACGGACAACGGTGAAAAAAAAGACAAAAAGAAACACGTGTAGACATACCCGTACTGCTACCTATCTCGGTGCACTTTGATTTCATAAGAAATTAGTAATGAACATACACATATAGAAAATACGGACAGCAGTAACAAAAGACGTGTGCACCTGATGAGAGACAAAGCACTACTCATGTCATTCAAGTTTTCTGTTTTTCAAGTTTTTTTTCTCCAATTTCTTTTTGACTCGTTTGTTATTATTTAAATTATTTTATTTTCATTCGGCTGGCAAGGTAACCATATCGATACTACAAAAAGGGTAAAAAGAGACAAACGATTATTTTTAACGACAACAATTAAAAAAAACGACATGACTTAAAAATCATCGTAAAGATGTAACATGATTTTGGTAGGAGCTTTAAAAGAATATTATAAAAAAGGCATGACTTTAAATCACCATATAAATCAGCTTAATGTATGAGTTTTAAATTAGTAATGCCAACGTTTTTTTTTTCTACAAAACAAATTTCGTTATAAAAGCATTTTAAAAATGAAACTTTATTGTTTTATACAATATTTTGTGTTCTTTTGTAAACGTTAATTAAAAATTAGATTAGTATTTCAAAATTTTACCTAATCACATGTAAAATTTCCTTTTTTAGAAAAGAAAACGCCATAAGACCGCCAATGCTAGACAAAAAGTTTCATTTTGCACCAACAGAATATCCCAAAAAAATTACTTGGATGATCTGCACAAATTGTGAAAACCTTTCTTATGACAAAAATATCGTATATGTTTGTAAGAAAACAGATTCTCAAATTGACAAAACATGCAAAAATGCACCCTTCTTCAAAATTGTCCAGCTCACGAGAGATGAAAGCTGGAGCCAAAATATTTTAGAAATTTTTTCAATAAATTTTGTACGAATTTTGTTTCCTTACAACTTGAGTTATTATTATTATTATTGGATGGGATATGGCCCTCATCGGCCATTTGCACTGCGACCAATGGTGATCTATTGTGCGTCCCTTGCCCCATTATGGGTTGAGTATGTCAAGAAAACGGACAAGCTCCATCATAGGGAGTGATATTAAGTCACATTCGCTTAACATATAAGCTTGTAGTAGCCTATATCTTCTGTGTCCCAGTGCTCCACATTGGGTGATTAAGTGCTCCATTGACTCCTCTTCATCACTGCAGAATCTGCAAATGTCTGTGTTGGAAATTCCCATCCTATGCAGGTGCTTGTAGCAGTTATAATGGCCTGTAAGTGCACCTGTCAATGTTCTGAGACTTTTCCTGTCCAGTTTTAGAGCACGTTCGGCTCTCTTTTTATCAAAGTTTAGAAATTTCTTGGAGTGTTCAAGACCAGCTGTCTCGTTCCAATGTTGTTCAACGATGGACACCGTCCATTTATTTATCTCCTCATTCAGGAGACGCTTATTGAAGCCAAAAGTTGGAGTGGGTCCAATAAAAGTCCCCTCTGCTCCTTTCTTGGCATATATGTCAGCCATTTCATTGCCATGATGCCCTTCATGTCCTGGCACCCAGATCAGGGTGACCTGATCTACTTGATACAACTTGAGTTGCTCTAATGTTACATATCTGCACATACATATGTAGGTGCTACTTTGTTTTTCGTTTTCTTTATTTTTACTATCAGCCATGTTCCCAAAAACGCGCGTTCTGAAACCGCAAGGCGTTCTAAAAAACGCTTAATTGATTTTTAGGCGTTCTAAGGAACGCGTGTTTTACTGGCGTTTCGGAGTTGTTTCCAAAAAAATACATGTGTATTACATACGTATATATGTATGTAGTAGTTATATAAAACAAAAAAAAATTTGCCAACAAATAGAAATATTTTTTAATTTAGTTCTTTTAATTGAAAATGTATGAAATTCTTTCAACTTTTTATTGAAATAAAAAGAAAACATATTAAATTTTAATTGAGAATAAGTTTAGTGCCTTTTGGGACTTCAGTTTCAGCAAATTCAATCAGTTCACTTCAATATATGCGAGTTGAAGTCGCCAATTTTAAGCGATATGCGTTTTCCAGAACACCTATTTGGCGATTTCAAATCGCAAAACCATACTTCTTGCGTTATACGTTCTTCAGAACAACTATTTGGCGTTTTCAAATCGAAAACGCAAAATTTAAGCGATTTGCGTTTCTCAGAACAGGCCTGTATATTAATTTTTTACTAGAAACGCAATTTATATTTTATAGATAATTAAAAATTGAATGTTAGTATCAAAATGCATTGATTGATTAAATATATGTATGTATATATTGTATGTGTGTATGAATGTAAGTTTTTAAAGTATTGAAAATCCTTCAATATCAGCAACTCAAACTGGTCTATCTGACAATATCTGTTTACATTTTACTCAATTAGTTAAAATAACAGATAAATATAAAACACTTTTGCCTGTACTTTGCAAGATCAAGTAAGCTGTTGTATTTTGTGAAAAGCCTATTGCATGGAGATACCCTTTGGATTTCGACTTTGTTTTGTCTTGTTCGAGACTTAGTGGAGGCTGATGAGTAGACTAATATTTGATTATTAATTTTTCTTGTCTTCTGCATATTTATATAAATTTCTGAATTTCTATTGTAAAGTTGGCCAGACTTTTAAAACATTTTCCTGTGAATGAATCGTACGATCATAGTGTATCAGAGCCTTAAACAGTGCAGTAAATATAATGGAAACATTTGATTGTGTTAATGTAAGACTATCGTGCCAGCTATGAAACATTGTGGTTGTTCCATATTGAACATATTGTAATATAATGTATAATGTAAGATTTTCATTCACTCGATGGCTGCTTTGGCAGAGTACTCGACCAACATTCTTGAGGTTACAGGTTCGATTCATGCCACAGACTCTGGGTAGAGCTGCAAAACAATCGATAGTATCGATAGTTTTCGTTCGATAGTGGTACTATCGAAAATTTTTGAAGTATCTACGAAGCCGGCTACATGTAGCCGGCACGTAGTATTAGTATATATTTTATTGTAATAATTATTAATTATGAATTTCTTTAATGAATTGTACTTACCACTCATTTATTTGAATTACTTACTTATCTATACTCACCATTTTGGAAAGTTCCTCGCACTGGCAAGTCAAGTCAATTGGAACTTTCAAAGTGTCAATTTGGTTTTACATAAATAAATTAATGGTTTTACATATCAGCTTCAACGATAGACAAACCAGTGCGATCAACCTTGTTTGAGTCATCGATTATTATTTACACTCAGGTAAATACTTAATAAACTACTTTGTATTTACTTAGAAAAGAAATATTAACCCCCTTTTTATTTCTTTTCCCCAAAACCCCAATATAATTGAATCACCTCGAGTTAATTATAGGGTGTTTTTTTAAGCCCGATAGAACTTGAAATTGTAAAAAATAACACAAAAAATGAAATTGTAATCAAAATTTTTTTTTATTCGAAAGATCAATACGTGACATTAACATTTGAAAATGATTTCGGGCATATGGGCACCGCGGCTGTTCTTGACGAAGCGCATTCTGGACGTCCAATTTTGGGCCACTTTTTCGAGCACTGCTGGCCGTATGTCACGAACAATGCTGGCCTCCAAGGCGTCAATTGTTGCTGGTTTATCAGCATAAACCAGTGACTTCACGTAGCGCCACAGGAAATAATCGAGAGGTGTCAAATCGCACGACCTTGGAGGCCAATTGACAGGTCCATTTCTCGAAATCAACTTATTGCCAAATTTTGATTTCAGTAAGTCGATGGTTGCGTTCGCCGTATGGCACGTAGCGCCATCCTGTTGAAACCACATCTCCTCCGGATCAATGTCATCCATATTTTCAAACAAAAAATCATTGATCATGGTGCGGTAACGATCTCCATTGACCGTAACGCGAGCTCCGGCCTCATTTTTGAAGAAATAAGGTCCGATGATGCCACCAGCATGAAAACCGCACCAAACAGTGCATTTTTCTGGATGTAATGGAGTCTGTAGGGTCTCTTGTGGATTGGTCTCACTCCATATGCGGCAATTTTGCTTATTAACAAACCCGTTAAGCCAAAAATGCGCCTCATCGCTGAACACAATTTTGCGATAAAACAACGCGCGAATCGACGACTGATTTTCAAACTAAATTTGGATAATTTCGTAGCGTTGTTCAAGCGTGAGTCTATTCATGATGATTTGTCAGAGTATACTGAAACAAATAAAAAAAATGTTTCATCAAAATTTAATTTTTTGTGTTACTTTTTACAATTTAAAGTTCGATCTAGCTTAAAAAAACACCCTATATATTCCCAATTCTCCTTTGGATAAAGCAGAACTAGTTAACTCAAATTGTGCCTTTAGCGCAAAAAAAAGCAAAAATTTTTTCACTTATATTTGATCTATGCATCTGACATACCGACAAGTACCAACATTCACACTTCAACTTTTGTAGATGATACAGCATTCCTTAGCATACATGGTAACCACCAGCAAGCATCAATAAATATGCAGGAACATCTCGGAAAATAAATTTGCAGGAACATCTCGGAAAAAATGGCTCAAGCTTTGGAAAATCAAAGTTAATGAACAAAAGTGTGCCCATGTTACATTCGCATTGTGTCAAGGAACATGCTCACCCATCACTATTAACAATAAAGTAATACCTCAACACAGTGAAGTCAAATACCTCGGTATTCATCTTGAACGTAGACTAACATGGAAGTCGCACATTGAGACAAAAGTAACGCAGAAATTCGACCTTGAAGCTTCATTATAAACTTTTGCTGTACAACTCGATTCTAAAGCCAATATGGTGCTATAGCATTCAGTTATGGGGCACAGCCTCAGCATCCAACATTGGAAAAACTCAAAGAAATTAAAATAAAATTCTCCGTAGAATTGCAGATGCTTCATGGTACGTTAAAAACTCACGAATCCACGTAGATCTAAACGTACTTTTTGTAAAATCTGAATTTGTGAAGTACGCGATAAGATATATTAACAAACTTGAATTCCATCCAAATCTTCTTGCAGTTAACATTCTTAACTTTGGTGGTCATACCCGTCTGAGAAGGAGGGATACTTTCGCTACCATTAGAGCTTTATACAGATGATTGAGTCCGCAAATATTACTCGCATAAAAATAAATTTTTGTCCAGCACTGGCAGGACTTTAACTACATTTTTTAGTATTAAGACTTAAATACTTATTGTCATTACATTTCTTATGTAGATTCAATAAATAAAATAATAAAGTTCCAAAAAAAAAAATAATAGTGATGAAAATCGTTATATCTACGAAAGTTTTCCTATCAGTGCATGGTACGCCAGCGGACGTTCAGGCCTTTCATTTTAGGTCATTGTTTAGGGGCTTGTATAAGTGTACTCTGCATCAATAAATCTTAATTGTCTTACACGCTTAAAACAGGTGATTTATTTTCCAAATTAAAAAACAAAAAATAAAAAAATATTTGTGGCTAAACATTTCTTATCAATTGTAGTAACTAATTCGCTTTAAAGCAACGAGCCTGTAGTATAAGCATTTGAAGTGGTCAGTAAATACAAATTATTAGTGTTTTTCTTTAGCTAAAGCAATGCTATCAAATACCGAATGTGGGAAACTTTATTTTTATAATATTTATTTTCTTTTACTATACGTTTTCATTCTCTTTCCTTCGTTCTGCTTGAGATATGATTATTTATTTGTAAACAAAAATAAGTGTAAAATATTAACGTTGTTGTCAAGAGATACGGTTTTTATTTGTCTTATTCAGATATTCAAATAATGATAAAACGATTTACGAAATCATAAAATACAAGCAGATGCCAGATTGTTGCAGATAATAAAAATTCTGAGTTCAAAAAATGTCTTGGCAACTCATGTTTTTGTTTTTTAGTCTGCTTTTACATTTGTACAGACGATGGGCAGACATTTTTTCAATTCTCTTTTGGTCTTGCCTAAACCTTTTACATTTAAGAAATTAATAGACAGACAGAAACTTTTCGTTTTTCTTTTGTTGTTGTTTTTTTAAGCACAGCTAGTGTGTTTATATGAAGTTGATGTTGATATGAGAATAATGATATGAAGCAACAACATAAGAAATACGAAAAGTTAAAAAGAGAAACAAAGAATGTCCACAAATGTCTAGTACAGAGAGTCGTGTACTACACACTCTCCCCCACCGAAAATTTTCGTTACCGCACCATCAAATTTCGTCTGTCTGCCCGTCGTCTGTACAAATGTAAAAGCTGACATACGAACGGCAACTTATAAATATTGGGGAGTTTTTTTTCCAGAGACTTACACTTTAAGTTGGTAGCACTGCTTCGTTTGGAAAGCCATTTAACAGGTGATAATTGCTTTTTGCTTAGTTTATCAATGTGAGCTCAATTTATATATTAATTTCTGTAGTTCATTATGAAGTGATATCTTACGTAATTCTTAAGGTTCTGAAGAGTATGATAATATATATGTCAGACGCCTGGACAAGGAACTATAAGTAATATATAGTAATTTGTCGAATTATTTGCTTAATAACTTTAAAATAATGAAATACGTATATTAAAAATAAAATACAATCCCCGTTTATCGGTTTTGGCTTCGTGTTTTCACTACGCTGTTCCTTGATTTGCAACTTAAAGTCCAATATTTCTGTTTTTTCAGCTAAACCCGATCAAACTCATTTTAACCGCTCAATGCTGGTTAATCATTTTTATACTCTTCACAAAAATGTTAAGCGCATATAAGTTTGTCATTCCGTTTGTAATTTCTACAATTTTCATTTGCGGCCCTATAAAGTATACATATTCATAATCAGCATAGAGAGAAAATTAAGCGCTGCCCGTCTGTTGAGAACTGGAGTTAGTAGCTGGCTCAATAAAAGTGGAGAATGTCGTGGACATCATGAAAGGGAACGAGGCCAACTTTCTAGCGGTATCGCGATTCTGCGAAAAAGTTCTGCGGACAAAAAAGCCAGATCTGAAAGCCGCCAAACGATATCATAATCAGGAGCCCAGACAAAGAATGATGTAAAAATCAGAGCTGATTAAGCCATTGGCAAGCCACCCCGAAGCAATGCTAAGGAGGTCCCAGGCTCAAAATTTTTATCCCAGGAAGAAGAGTTCGGTTTTTAACCGGTAAGTTCATTGCTGTGATCAGTCCGACACAAAGCGGAGGGTACGGAACCTCTGGTCAGTGCGTAACGCATTTTTCCTCCTCGTCCGTATGCCGGCGAATGCAATACCGTTTTTGAGAAAACCATTAGACTTAGAAACTTTTTTCTTTCATCATTCTATTACTCCATCGATTCATGGGTTTGCTATTGAAATTCGGAAAAATCAGTTTACATATAGCTGAGATATATCCAAAATTCTGAAAAAAATCCATTATTTTTTGCAATTAAATAAATTGTCTGTTTTGCTTCAAACTTCACACGATTATTAAGCATGACAATTACAAGGCTAAAAAAAAATTTCCCGATATCGGTCCATAAATATCTGAGACATAGGCTAAGTCGATTTTTTAACATAATTTTTTTTTTTTTTCTTAAAATCATTTCTGGTAATAAAAGGTGTTTACTGAAATACAGAAAATACAAATTTCCGATATCGATCCATATATACCCGAGATATAGCCAAAATCGATTTTTCATGAATATGTCGTTAAGCGAACTTAAACAACTTTTTTTTAAAGCTGTTCTGGTAATAAAAGGTGGCTACTAAAACTCAGAAAATGAGAAATTCCGATATCGGTCCATATACTCATAAAAGCGAGATATTTATAGCCTAAACCGAGATTTCCATAATTTTTTTTTTGTTTTATTAAAAGAAGTTGTGATTGCAAAAGGAGGTTACTAAAATACAGAAAATGAAAATTTCCGATATCGGTCCATATATACCTAAACCGATTTTTTCCTGAAAATGTCGGGTAAGCGAACTTAAACATTTGTTTTGCTTAAAAGAGGTTACTAAATAGACAACATTTCCGATATCGGTCTCTATATTCTCGGGTATAGTCTAAACCCATTTGTCCATAAAATAAATTTTTTTTTTTGCTTAAATCAGCTCTGATTATAAAACGAGGTAATTAAAATACAGATAATGAAAATTTCCGATATCGTTCCATATATACCCGAGATACAGGATAAACCGATTTTTCCATGAAAGATTTCCATTTTGGAATGGTGATTACAATATAAAAATATTTTTTCCCCGATGTCGGTCCATATATATCCCAGCATATTTAGTTCAAATTTGACTATCGTGAAGGATATTTCAGATTCGGCCCAGCCGAATATACTATACTCTTACTTGTTTTATTTCATATCTATTACATCAGTTCACAAAATGTTTTCTATAATAAATACTTAATATGACGTAAACTTTACATTAATTTACACTGATAAGAATTTGTTTTATTTTTTTTTTTTTTTTGTAATTTATGATATGACTTTTGTTCAACAAGCAAACGTCAATACAACAGGATCAAAATCCACTTCAATACAAATACGAATATGATATTGTTTTTATGATAATGCGGTTTCCTTTACCTAGTGTCTACAGCTGCGATTAACTCTGACATAATATCTGAGAAACGTCGAGAATGAATTTCATAAATCATTGAAAGCCGAGAAGAAAACACATCTTTGCGATCAGTAGAATCGTATATGGACTTTGTATACGAGTAATATAATAAATTCATATAAAATAAGGGCGTAGAACGGAATACATATTATAATAAAATATTATAATATTCCATCTGATGTAAGTCAAACTACTTATAAGAATTCGATATATTATATACAAACAGTTTTATTATGACTAGAAGATAAACATGATTTGTAACTAGCAACTTTAGCTTGATTATGTTGTAATACTACATATTCTAAAATATTGCTTAAGTGGCTCTACCTTGCGTTTTACAAACTCTTTTATGTGGAACAACTTCAGAAATAAAACAGAAATTTTTAATTTTAAGATTGTTTTTAATTTAATTAAAATTTTTAAGTTTTTGTATCTGTTATTTTGCCTAAATACTTTAAACTTTGTTTGTATTTTTTTGTGTGAATATCTATAGTTTAGTTGTTTTTAGCGCTTTTCGCAAAGGTTCAAGGCGTGTTTTAGTTATAAACAGTCGACGACCCTGGTTCGATGTAACAATTGTTGTGCAATTTTGAGAAAAACTGTCAGCGTAATCTTTTCCATTTCCTGTATAAGGTTGCAGGAACTTTTTCTTCGTGTGAATTCGGACTAGCATTAAATAATCAGCTGTTTTTTGTTTACATAAATATAAATCAGAAAATTTGCAAGTTGGAAAAAGGTTTTTGTTTACAAATCAATTAAAAGCAAAATGGCAGGTTACGCAAACTAAAAAATACGCTGTGAAATTGTAAGGAGAACATGCGATACATATTGGTATTTCAAGATAGGATTGTGGTTTCTTGAGTTCCAGCAGTTTTGGGTAAAGTTGGAACATTTAGAGAGTAATTTACTTTTTGCTCGCATTAATGCGAAGTTTTCCGAGATCTTTTGGAACACATCTAATATTACTCCCTTCACCAACAAGCTGCTAGAACAATTATTCTCGTGTATGATAGACCAATTGCCTAAAGGCGGAGTTAGTTTGTACGTTATTTTCTGCTCTTAATCAGCTGTGTTGCTTCTGTTCAATATAAACCAAGGCGAATTTATAACAGGTGAAATTGACAGCACAGCTGATAACTTTTTTTTTTTAATTTTAATCTGTTTCAGATGTCAATTTCACAAATTAAAACAAATTTGAAAAAAAAATTAAAACAATTTTTTAAATTATGTATTGTATCTTGAGCGCCAGATATTATCCAGAATCCTCCCCAATCTAGCTGGTTATTTTCACCTTTCCAAGCATTATAACCTGAGACTTAATTTTTACTAAATAATTAAAAGTTTCACGAAATAATTAAAAGTTTGTCTTTTATTATAAATTTTTTTTATTGTATGTTTTTTTTAATTCCTTTTTGTGGTTATATTTTTTCCTTGACATTTGAAAAAGATTTAGTTTTTGTAGTGTTGTATTTATTGCTCTTGCATATACCTGGTATGAATTCGCCTTGATATATACTATATGCGCATGATTTGTTTTTACTTTTTCGTTCTGTTCTCTTGCGGACTAGTCTGTTGATTAGTCAACGTTAAGTGACAGCCTGATATGTGTATGTACTACATTTTCCTGGTATGGAAAAATTACTATTTTTTTATTCATATGAATACAAATTTTTTAGTCGAAAGCTAAAATAATTTCTATTAAATATTTTTAATAAAATATGTTTTTATAGAATATTTTTAAAATTTAATATATATCAATCAATTACGCAAAAAATCAATGATCAAAAGAATATAATTTTAACGATAAAACCAAGGTGCATTAACGTATACACGGTGGCAGCACTAGAGCAAATTACAACAATACAACAAAAATAGGCATCTGGTAAGCCATGTTTGGCAAAAATATTTGTAACTATTTTCACAATTATAAACTATGAATGTACCTTTTCATAATTATAAATTATATTTATTTAAATTATTTTTATGTTCACAAAATAATTTGTATATGTTTAATTCAGAATAAAACACTAAATTCACTTACAAAAATGTAAACAATACATTTGACGTAAATAGCTTACTATATATATTGCCAGTAGCAAAAAATTATTACATGCCGTAGTGCTGCCACCGTGTATACATTAATGCACCTTGGATAAAACATTATATTTTGTATAAGAAATGTTGTAAATGTCGTCTACAGATCGTGAGAGAAAAGTTGGCCCTTTTGTTACCATTTTACCGTTTTTATTTTTTTTCCCAAATAAAATAGTTTTTACGAAAATTCTTTATTCTTAATTCCAATATTTTTCTTTTGGTTGTACTTTACTGTAAAAAAATTTATAAAATTGCTGAACAGTAATTGTAAAATATTTGCTACAGAAAATAAGGTCTCAGAACAGCAACAGAAAGTAAAAACTAATCAGGCCTTAAACGTTCAGAATATGTTAAAGGGTTGCCATATTAACAACATAAGTAATATTTAAGCAAATTATCAAAATGCATATCAAAACCTGTAGGCATTAATTTTTTTCCCTCGGGTTTGTTAAATCATGTGTAAATAAAATTCAATTTGAATTATAAAGAAAAAAATATATATTTCAGCCATTTATGAAATCTGAGCAATTGTATTGCTCATTGCAATTGAATTGATTGAAATCAATTAGGCAATTATCCGTATAAACCTTAAACTTAACTAAACTTTACAGTATTTATTTTTATTGTCGTAAATTTTTGATTAGTTTAAGCAAAGTAATGTTTATGTAAGCACTTTATTGTTATTTACATTTGTTTAAGTGTAAGTATATAAACATATTTTTTTAAAATAAATTGACAGTTCTAGGCTCGTTAGCTCAAGTAGATTTTAATAATAATGCAAATGAATGTTGGTTTCAATACAAAATAATATCTCTCTTATAATTTAAATCAAAAAGCCGCATAGCCGCTTTTGTGTTTTTTTTTCGTGTTTGACACACTCGTCATGTCCAACGTAGTATGCAAGATGATCCTGTTCAAATCTATATCATAGCCTACGTGTGGCTTACTAAGCTCACATGGGCAGTAATTTTTGTTATATGTTTGTAGCCATATGAGCACAGCTATAACGTCAAGGTAGGCACATCAACCAAAACCAGCCTGGGGGCCATGCTGATCTCCGTTCTGCCAATTTAAACCGTTAAGGTAAAGGTTTCGGAAGTCAACACAGCATAAGTCCTGCGGCTTCCTAGAGTTTTATTTGCTACAACAAACGAGGGACCCATTCCCCTCTTTACCCGAAAAACGGAGTGACCTGGTTATGAATACGCCAAGGCAAAACATATTCCCCGGGGGGAGCGGAGTAAGTATTTTGGTAGTTTGGATAGGCGAACATGTTTGTTCTTGCACGAAATATACTTAATTTTAGAAGGTATACCATTGCCACCATCAGAGCGTTAAATAGGTGATTTCACCGATATAATTGGCGCAAAATAAAACTTTTTGTCTAGCATTGGCTTGACTTTGTTATTTTTGTATTTAGTATTAAGATTTGAGTATTTATTGTTAGTTCACATTTATTCACAGTGTGTATGTAACGGGACTACACTTTTGTTGATTTTCCAAAGTTTTAGCCATTTCTCTAATAATGAAACATAATCCTGGAAATTTCGTGAAGCTAATTGATGGCTTTCATGAACGCTGCAGAATGCTGTGACATCTGCAAAAGTTGAAGTGTGGATTCCGGAACTCGTTGGCAAGACGGAAGTGTAAATCAATTATAAATTAGGCCCCAGTATGCTACCTTGGTGTACTTCTGCCTCGATTGGCTGAGTTGGGCTAATAAAGTCGAATTCTCTGATAACTTTATCTTGTGCGTTAGCTCGACTTGCCACACTTTATCAAAAGCTTGAGAAGCATCAATGAATAGAGCTTAGCACTACCTTTTGTCCTCAAAAGGCTGAGTTGGACTTAAAACATCGCCTTCTCTGATAAAAAGTTTTCAGTCATAAAAATAGCTTTCCACAAGCTTGTGTTTACAGGAAAATTTAACTTTATTTTGTACATTAATCCCTCGTGTCACACTTTATTAAAAGCTTGGGAAACATCAATGTATTCATTGATGAACAATACTTTTTGTCCTTAAAAGTCTTATGGCATTTATTAGTCTGTGCACTTATTTTATCGTGTTATGTTTAGCCCGAAAGCCAAATTGGGGATTAGGGATACATCCCACACCATTTAATATTGGAGTCAACTTTGATATTAACAATTTTTCAAACAGTTTTGAAATTGTTTGCAGTAGACGTATTAATCCATATGACTCGACTTTAAAATGTATATGAATGAACAGAAAAATACAACTGTTTACCATCGTTAGAATAAAGTTACAGAATTGTTAGTGCAAGCCAAGGCGAATTAATTATTAGGTGGATGCATTTGCGAATTCAGGTGAATTCGATTAATATGGCGGCACTTTCTCTGTCAAGTTTTGTTTACCTTTTTCGGCGCCATTTAAATTTTTGTACATGTTCTTTATCAACTACTTTTGACAGCTGAAGTGTGAATTCGCCTTTTTACACAAACAAAATACCTGTTGTTTTTTTTATTGCTGTATTGTTGTAGCGAAGCGTCTACCTTGTTTTTTGTATCATGGTGCAATCGATGAAATTTGATGACAAAAGTTGCGATTATCGGTTTGTTAAAAGCAAGGCGAATTTATACAGGTGAATGCAAGCGGGAAGGCGAATTCAATACTTTGTATTTTGTTATTGTAAAACTTGCTGAGAATGTCAAAATTTAAATTCGCCTAAGACTGTTCAGCTAAGAAAAAATTTTACATAAATGTTAAATACAAATTTTTATAATCGTTTGTAATTAAAAACACAGATTATAATAGGTTTCCACTTATAAATTTACTTTACTTTTCTTGAAACTTCACTAAAGTATAAAAAAAAACTTCAGATTAAAAATGGCGGGAAAATGTTTGTAAAAGAAAGAAAACAAATTTGACACACTCTTTGGAAAAAAACGTGTTAAGCCAAATATAATCACCTGAGCTATGAACTTCACCTAGTAATGAATTCGCCTTAGTTGAAAGTTAAAGAATCGTACTACTCAAGGCGAATTAATTATTAGGTGGATGCATCGGCGAATTCAGGCGAATTCGATTAATATGGCGGCACTTTCTATGTCAAGTTTTGTTTGCCTTTTTCGGCGCCATTTAAATTTTTGTACATGTTCGCTATCAACTACTTTTGACAGCTTAAGTGTGAATTCGCCTTTTTACACAAACAAAATACCTGTTGTTTTTTTTATTGTTGTATTGTTGTAGCGAAGCGGCTACCTTGTTTTTTGTATCATGCTACTACTCTGGTGCTTTAGAGGGTTAAGCAAAAAACAAAGTGTACTTTTATGAATGCAAACACCCTTTAATTCTTTTGTGTTGATTTTATATATGCGCCGGCATTTTCAACACATGTAGTGAAAGTTTAGGCTTTTCAAAACAAAGTGGAAATAACAAAAAGAAAAATGTCAAATTAAATTTAAAAAGGTGCGCTTTGTACCACGTCTCTTAATTAAGCGAACCTGTAACCTGTTCTGGCAAGAAAACTGGCCAATCAAATGTATGTATGCACATATGTTAAATAATCAGATAAGAGCACAAAAAATAAACAATACAATATTGTATAATAATAATATAAAAAAAAGTAGTGTACTGAAAAATAAACAAAACGATCGTTTTAAATGATAATAAATTGTAAAACATTCTACGAATAGAAAAACACACACAGAAAGTATTTCAATAAAATAAAAAGAAAAAGAAAGATTAAATTAAAAGCACAAAATACACTTATAAATGGAAACGATTCTTGGGATCGGGCCACAGAAACAAGTCATCTGTAACGGGCATTAGAGCGTCGTTGTGTGCAGAAATAGTTTCTTCTATATAAAAATAAAACTAAATTTATTTACTGCTTCATATCCTAAACAAGAAACAAGGTAAAATCTTGAAAATGCCTGCCAGCAATATCAACGCTTTGGTTGGAGCCACCACTCGCTACATTGCAGGACGTCATGCCATGCAAACTTCTTACTGGCGTGCCGCTCCCGGTTCCACGGGCAAAATGGTCAAATACAACAAAACTTGCGAATTCGATCGCACACAACAGATGCCCGCTGAGATGAAAAATCAACGTTACAATCAAAATTTTCAACGTGTAAAACATGAATCTTAAGGTAGTAACCCGTCTCCATCCATCACAAGGATATTTTAGACAAACAAACGAAAAGATAAAAATTAGTTAAAATAAATTATTATTTGTGTGATATTTATTGATCTTTTTACAAAAATTCATTATGTTGGTGTTTAAGTTTTAAAACTAAATTATGTGCAGAAAATTATTAAAAAAAAAAAAAAAAACAAAAACAAAAAGGTTAAAAGTTTATTCATGGACTTTGTCTTACATTTCGAATGCAAATGCTCAATGTGGGATCACGTTTGTGATACATGAGTCAAACGTCAACAACTCAAGTGAACAAATTATTCATTTCATGTAAATAAATACGATTACTGCAACAAATACACATGTAGTTGATAAGCATATTTATAAAACATTCTAATTAAAAAGGTATAAAAAAAAGTCTATAATGAAATAGTTTTATTTAATAACTGGAGGTCGCGATAAGAAAACTACAATCTTAAGCGTTAAACACATTGCCAACAGCAGACGTCACGACTGCAGTCGGCATTTATAGTCATGTAGTCCTCTACTGAATTATTTCAAGGCGAATTTATTTCTATTAGGTGCAACTGAGACAGCAATAAGTAAGTAAGCTGAGACAGCGATAAGTGTGTGATATACATACATACAAAGCGAATTCATTATTAGTCGGATGCATCAGCGAATTCAGGCGAATTCGGTTAATACGGCGGCACCTTCGCAGTCAAGTTTTGTTTACCTTTTTCGGCGCCATTTAAATTTTTGTACATGGCTTTATCAACTACTTTTGACAGCGTAAGTTTGAATTCGCCTTTTTACACAAACAAAATACCTGTTGTTTTTTTTATTGTTGTATTGTTGTAGCGAAGCAGCTACCTTGTTTTTTTGTATCATGCATACATATATGTAAGTTAAAAAAATTGTAGAGAAGTACATGCATACGTACACACTTCACTTGCCGATATATTTGTATGTAAGTACAACGTAAACCACACTTCGTTCTACAAATCGAAAAAAGCTATTTCTGCTATTTCAGTTATACCTAGTATAAATGAATTTGCCTTCAATTATTTTGAACATGGCAGCAACATAAGTTTATTTACATTCCAGTATATTTCAGTGTGCCATTTTGGAGCTTTTATTCAGGGTGCCCGCCTACCCAAAGTCGGTAATAAAATGTATATATATTCTGCTCTGCAATGAGCACAGAATTAAAGAACTAAAGCTGTACGACAATAGCGCGAAATTTTCAAAATTTTTTACTGTTTTACATGAACTATATCAGTAAAAGACCTATTTATTCTTCTCAGCCCAGAGTGTGGCCGTTTCAACTTATTGATATAACTTGTTGCGTACTTCGCGTTTACCAGCGGAATACACAGATCCTTGTGAATTCGTGAGATTTTTGTATACCATGGAGCTGTAGTAATTGTTCGAAGAAATTGGTTTTATCGCCTTTGAATTTTTTCAATGTTTGATATTGGCTTTAGAATGACATTGTATAACAAAAGTTTGCAGTCCAGCTTCACTGTCGAATTTCTGATCATAAGCCAATTTAGTTGCGCTGCTTTTAACGAGTGATTTTTTTGCTATTATCTTTTTGGCAACACTAGTTTTGACAGCTCACGCACGTTTTGTATCTTGTGTCACTGTCAAACATCTACAGTTTGGTCTATAATTTAATCATGAATCGTCTTACAAACGAACAACGCTTGCAAATTATTGAATTTTATTACCAAAATGCGTGCTCTGTTAAGAAAGTTCATCGCGCGCTTCTTCCATTTTATGGTCAGTTTAATCGACCTACTGAGGCTTCTATTCGGGCTATTGTAAAAAAATTTCGCACCAAATTTACATTGTTGGACATTAAACCACCAACACGCTTACGTAGAGTGCGAACTGAAGAAAATATCGCAGCCGTATCGGCCAGTGTTGGTGATGACCGTGAATTATCGATTCGGCGCCGTTCGCAGCAATTGGACCTCTGTTACTCCACTACGTGGAAAATTTTGCGGTAGGATTTGGGTGTGAAACCTTATAAGATACAGCTGGTGCAAGAATTAAAGCCAAACGACATACCACAACGCCAAATTTTTGGTGAATGGGCTCTTGAAAAGTTAGATGAAGATCCACATTTTTATCGAAGAATTGTGTTCAGCGACGAGGCTCATTTCTGGTTGAATGGATACGTGAACAAGCAAAACTGCCGTATTTGGAGTGAAGAGCAGCCAGAAGCATTGCAAGAGCTACCAATGCATCCACAAAAGACAATCGTTTGGTGCGGATTATGGGCTGGCGGCAGCATTGGCATTGGCATTATGGGCATCTTCAAAGATGATGCGAATCACAACGTTACTGTGAATGCTGAGCGCTACCGTGCGATGATAACAAACTTTTTTTGCCCAAAATGGAAGAGCTTGACTTGCATGACATGTGGTTTCAACAAGACGGTGCCACATACCACACAGCACGCGAAACAATGGACCAATTGAGAGGCGAGTTCGGTGAACAGTTTATTTCACGCTTGGGACCAGTCAATTGGCCGCCCAGATCGTGCGATTTAACGCCTCTAGACTATATTTTGTGGGGCTATGTTAAGGCTAATGTCTATAGCGACAAGCCCGCTTCGATTGACGCACTGGAAGCCAACATTGCCAACATTATTCGTGAGATACCGGCCGAAATGTTGGAAAGAGTATAGCAAAATTGGACTAAGCGGATGGACCATTTGAGGCGCAGCCGCGGCCAACATTTGCATGAAATAATCTTCAAACATTAAATTATATCGACCCAACTATGGATCCAAATAAATATTTCATGCATTTTTCTGAATTTTATGTGTTTTTTTTTTTAAATTTCCGATAGTTCTTATAAAATCACCCATTATAACAAAAGTTTGCAGTCCAGCTTCACCGTCGAATTTCTGATCATAAGCCAATTTAGTTGCGCTGCTTTTAGCTTCAACTGAGTGACTGTACTTCACGTTAGCCTACGATCGAGGTGTATAGCAAGGTACTTGACTTCATTGTGCTGCGGAATAGGCAAGTTATTAATTTGGATAGCCGAACATGTTTGTTTACACATTGTGAATGTAATACTCGTATGAGTACATTTTTGTTCATTACTTTGATTTTCCAAAGTTTTAGCCATTTCTCTAATATTGAAATATATTTTGCTTTGGATATCGACTATACTCACTTCAAGCACGACAATTCTGCTTATTTACATACTCTCTCAAACGATAATGGCTTCCATCAGAAAATGAAGTTTTTTATGGAAACTCAGTAGCAACATCAATTGACGACCATTACTATTTTGATGAAAAATGTCGAAGAATTTTAAGCCGTGGCTGTGGTATAAGTCTATCCCAAGGCGAATTAACAGCTTAAGGTGATTATTTTTTGCTTCTCGCGTTTTTTTCCAATGAGATTGTCAAATTTTGTTTCTTTTGTTTACAAACTTTTTCGCGCCATTTTAATCTGAAGGTTTTGTTTTGCATGATTTAGTGCAATTTCAAGAAATTTGTGTGAATTTAAAAGTGAAAAACTAATATAATCTATGATTTTAATTACAAACAATTATAAAAGCTTATATTTAACGTTTATATAAAATTTTTTCTCTGCTGAGCAATCTTAGGCGAATTGAGATTATGACATTCACGATATGTTTTACAATAACAAAATACATAATACTGAATTCGCCTTTCCGCTTGCACTCACCTGTATAAAGTCGCCTTGGTCTATCCTTAATGAAATGCCACATGCAACTAAACAAAAGGCAACTATCAGCTGTTAAATCGGTTGTCAAAGCAAACAGTGTTGCCAGCTCAAGTTTGTGGTCCTCTAAAAACCACCCAGTGTAAAATAAATATGCAGGAGTATTAATTTAATTTTTTAGCAAGCGGGAATAAGTAGTGTTTTGTTTCCCATCCTGTGTTTTTTTCACTGCCATCCGTGTTTTCTTCATGTGTTCATTATGAACTTCTTTATTATTAATTCATTACCTTGCAGTGTGGGAGGTTTTGGTAGTGTCGATGGTATATATACTAAACATTGACCAGTTTAATTTAATTCCAACGCTTCAAATGCTGTAAAAATGTTTGGTTTTAGTTTTTTCGTGTTGTTATTCATAGTATTATGTTATCACCTTTAAACCGCCTTTTGCAGATTCTTCAATTGAAAATAAAATAAAATAAAATAAAATAAAATAAAATAAAATAAAATAAAATAAAATAAAATAAAATAAAATAAAATAAAATAAAATAAAATAAAATAAAATAAAATAAAATAAAATAAAATAAAATAAAATAAAATAAAATAAAATAAAATAAAATAAAATAAAATAAAATAAAATAAAATAAAATAAAATAAAATAAAATAATGACACAGACACACTGGTTTGTTACACAATACTTCACAACTAAATATTTCTTATTTTTGCAGCAAAAGATCGTTTTATGTTATATAAGAAATTTAACAGTATTTCTTTTCAATATGTTATTAATATTAATTTTCCTGAGGATGATAACAAATTGTTATCGAAATATTGAAAATAAATACTGTTAAATTTCTTATATAACATAAAACGATCTTTTGCTGCAAAAATAAGAAATATTTACCTAAACCAGATCAAATAATTAAATATCAAAAATATTTCACAACTTTATTTTCACTTAATACCACTGTGTATTAAAACACTAGACCTTTCCGACATATAACTGTCATGCACAACGTTTAAAGTTAAACTTTGCCTCTGCCAAACATCTTTTTTATTACATTCTAAAACCATCATGAACTTTCTAGTCACTTGTTAATTATCATTCCAGACCCAACAATACAAATATTATACACACACACACACATACACATGCTTGCGAAATAATGGAAACGCAACAACAACAACCACAATCAAATCCTTGGCATTTAGCGTTCTTTCAATCATGCCTGTTTGTTTGTGTATTATGTTTTTAGCCTTAAGTTGTAAAATTCAGAAAAATGCATGATATATTTATTTGGATCGATAGTTGGGTCGATATAATTTAATGTTTGAAGATTATTTCATGCAAATATTGGCCGCGGCTGCGCCTCAAATGGTCCATCCGCTTAGTCCAATTTTGGCATACTCTTTCCAACATTTCGGACGGTATCTCACGAATAATGTTGGCAATGTTGGCTTCCAGTGCGTCAATCGAAGTGGGCTTGTCGCTATAGACATTAGCCTTAACATAGCCCCACAAAAAATAGTCTAGAGGCGTTAAAACGCACGATCTGGGCGGCCAATTGACTGGTCCCAAGCGTGAAATAAACTATTCACCGAACTCGCTTCTCAATTGGTCCATTGTTTCGCGTGCTGTGTGGCATGTGGCACCGTCTTGTTGAAACCACATGTCATGCAAGTCAAGCTCTTCCATTTTGGGCAAAAAAAAGTTTGTTATCATCGCACGGTAGCGCTCACCATTCACAGTAACGTTGTGGTTCGCATCATCTATGAAGAAATACGGCCCAATGATGCCACTAGCCCATAATCCGCACGAAACGGTTGTTTTTTGTGGATGCATTGGTAGCTCTTGCAATGCTTCTGGCTGCTCTTCACTCCAAATACGGCAGGTTTGCTTGTTCACGTATCCATTCAACCAGAAATGAGCCTCGTCGCTGAACACAATTCTTCGATAAAAAAGTGGATCTTCATCTAACTTTTCAAGAGCCCATTCACCAAAAATTTGGCGTTGTGGTAGGTCGTTTGGCTTCAATTCTTGCACCAGCTGTATCTTATAAGGCTTCACACCCAAATCCTTCCGCAAAATTTTCCACGTAGTGGAGTAACAGAGGCCCAATTGCTGCGAAGGGCGCCGAATCGATAATTCACGGTCATCACCAACACTGGCCGATACGGCTGCGATATTTTCTTCAGTTCGCACTCTACGTAAGCGTGTTGGTGGTTTAATGTCCAACAATGTAAATTTGGTGCGAAATTTTTTTACAATAGCCCGAATAGAAGCCTCAGTAGGTCGATTAAACTGACCATAAAATGGAAGAAGCGCGCGATGAACTTTCTTAACAGAGCACGCATTTTGGTAATAAAATTCAATAATTTGCAAGCGTTGTTCGTTTGTAAGACGATTCATGATTAAATTATAGACCAAACTGTAGATGTTTGACAGTGACACAAGATACAAAACGTGCGTGAGCTGTCAAAACTAGTGTTGCCAAAAAGATAATAGCAAAAAAATCACTTGTTATATATATTTTTTCAGTCTTAAATCATCGGAAATGAAAGATCATACTCATATATATTTTTTTTATTTTATATTTTTTATTTTACTTTTATATTTATTACATATACATACATATATAAGTAGAGTTTATTTAGTTAATATAATTTATTAATGTATATTTGCTGTTTTTACTTTATTATTAAGTATTCAATATATAATATTCTTAATATTTTTCTTTTTCTTTTTAAATATATCGGTGATCTTTTTATTATTAATTTATTATTAAGTTTATTACTTTTGGATTTATCTTAAGGATAATAATAATTACTATTTATTTATATATTGCTAGAGTACTTTTTAATATTTATATTTATGTATTTTACTTAAAATTACAGCCTTTATAAGTACTTAATATATTATTTTTAATTTTCTATTATTTTATATTTTATTTCACTATTTTCTAAATTTTTATTTAATATTTTTAAAATACTAATATATTTATATTTATTTTATTTTTTATTAATTAAAATTTCTTTATTCATTGTACTACATATCTTTGCATTTCGTTTACAAAAAAAGAGTTTTTTTTCCTTCTTTTATTTAAATTTATTTATTTTATGAAGTGTTTTAATTTGGTTTTGAGTTCTTAATTTTTATGTAGAAGATCGGCCCATAATTATATTTCACAAAAGGGTCTTGTCTTGAATAAGTATGTACTAGGTTTTTTTTCATGATTTTTATTAATTTTTAATAAGTTAGCAATTTTATTAGTATTATTTTTTTGTTTTAATTTTAAATGGCAGACTGTTTTAAATTATTTTCAATTCTCATGCCTGTTGTTAACAAATGAAACATAAATGTTTTTCAATTTCAGAATATATATTTTAAAAGAAATATCAGTTTTTTGACAAAGAGTATCAGTTTATCTCTCTAAGTAATGACTTTGTGTGAAGTGTTTGAAGGATTGAGTCATAGAAAGAAAAATACATGGAATCTTTACCATTGATGTGGCTAATATTAATTCTTCGATGCAGAAAGCAGATTTATCATAACAGTAAACAGGAAAAAAAGCAATACCGGAACGCAGGAACACTGAAACAGCGTCACAGGAACACAATATCACTCATTACCCAGAATTACATAAAGTAGCCAACAGAAGGTAAGGTGGCAACGAGATGGTAATACAGAGTAGCAGCAGCATGAACCTGCAAAGGTGGTACAGCGGCAGGAAATAGTACAGCCAACGACAAAGGCTGTAGGACGCTTCGATTGTGAACGGTTGCCACGGAGGGCTACGTAGGGCACGAACGCCCTAACTACTAAAAGTCCAACCGTCCTGTAAGAACCTACTACAATCTCAAATTCCCCCAGCCCGATAAATATCCAAGTATACAACGCCCCTAATGTAATCATAGTCTGGGCAGTTAGCCAGTATATACCATACGTCCTCTAGTCCCCACCACTCCTACAGTTGGAAGTCTCGGACAGGCCCGTTCGTTCTATGCATAAAAATGTATTCAATGAACCATGCTGAACAGTTTTGTGGTTAGATTCAAGTATATGATCTAAATAGTCACCAAACTGGAATAACGCTACTCGTAATTAGATAAGGAAATCCAATGTATTTAAACTTACTTGCAGGAGGGGACTCCTGATAATAAAAAGATACCTTTACCACTTACATTAAATTTAGAATATTTATTAAAAGGCGGTAATCTTCAAAAAAGTTGGAAAACCTCTGAGGAAGCTGCTGGTGTCGATCAGTTCTGGTTCAGCGTTCGAAAAACAGTCACCGTCATAAATTCAAAAGTCATCATCGAACCAGCAGTTACGTTTTCGTTCAAAAATAATAAATGCATTCACAATAGCTCTATTCACAGTCTCGTGCAAATGGTATTGCAAAAAGGTTTAGCATATTTTTACTCTACGCTAACCAAATACACAGCAATGCAGTTGCTAGTGTTATGTGTATATGCAATATTTAAAACCTATAAGCCCTATTCACAATCTTGTGCAAATGGCCTTGCATCGTTGCATTTGCAAAATAATGGAGTATATTTTTACTTTACACTAACAAAATACACCCATAAGTGTCACTTTTGCAATTGCAGAAATATGCAACCTCAAATGCACAAGATTGTGAATCGAACTATAGTTTTTATTTGCTCTACTTATGCACAAGTTAATGGCAAATCGACAGCTGACAATCAGCGATGCAAGCCAATTAGTTCGTAAAAGCGCTTAGTTGCTGTCAAATAACACCAATCGATGTCTTTATCTAACTTAAAACCGCCTTTTCTATTAAAAAGTCCACTAACTGCTCCTTAAAGCTTTTTTTCGGCTTATTTATTTTTGATTAAAATTTCACCAAATTATTTTCTACTCTAATTATCAATCAGCTGTGAGTTTCGTGCTTTGAAAAAAGTAGTGCAAACTAAACCAACAGAGGTGGTTCACAATTGATAGCATATATTTGCAATTGCATAAATTTGCAATCACAAATGCACAAGATTGTGAATAGAGCTAATATGTACTTATGTATAAAAGATTGGGGCAAACAATTTCCGTTAATGACAACCAAATTCAAGATCTACAATGAACCGTATCATTTATGTTTAAACACATGCCCTGTCAGAATAAATTCCAGACTTAAATCGAAGTAAAAGTTTAGACATGTCTGAAATAATATCATGTCTGAAATAATGTCGTGTCTGAAATAACGTCTTATCACATATAAAACCATGTACACGTTACCCGCTTCTTATCACTGACCGAGCACATAGGTGCTGCAGGAAAAGTGAAAACATATGTTTAGTACAAAGAGCGGCGGTTAGAAGCGGTTTGTGGGGTGGCGGCGTCATCGCCACGCCGCGTTCATCCAAACAATTTCGATAGATGAGATCATCGTTAGATGATAACAGACGTCTTGTACCCAGAAATTGATGATACGTGGTTCCAACAGGGTAGTGCACTTTACACACAGCCAACAAATTTATGTCTCTTTGGTGCCAGCAATTCAATGGTGGTGTTATCGATGTTACGGATAATTGATCGCCACGATCATGTGATTTGGCTCGGTAGGACTGTTTTCTTTTAAGATGTTTAAAAAAAAAAGCTTTACATCACTAAGCCAACAACAATTCAAGAGCTAAAGAATGAGATTATTCGGCCTATTAACGGCAATGCACTTTAATTATGTGTCAAAATCATTGTAGATATGGACCATCACATACCTCTATGCCACCGAAGATTAAATAATATCAAGATCTGAACATTTTTACTTTATTTATAATTGACATCAGGCGTTTTGGTTGGACCAATCTTTATAATATTAATAAGGATTAAAATTATTTAATTAGTATTCGTGTTAACACTTATTAATACTAAAAGAAAGAAAAAACAATCGGTATAAAAACTAGTTCATTTAGCATACTAGCACACAATGACTCTTACGGAATCGCTATTTAGTGATTTAATTTAACTCATAGTAAACATTAAAATTAGTTAATTAATATTATTATTTATGCTTGTTAATACTAACCGGCAAGAAAAAAAAATCAGAACATCATTCATGATGAACTAGTTCATTCAGCGTACTAGAACTCATTGGCTCTTACGGAATCGCTTTTTACTGGAAAGTGAGCATTATGCTTGTCAGCGGATTTCATTGAAGTAACGAGCATTCATCATTAAGGAATTCAGCCCGCCCCAGGGTGCATAAAGCTCCGAAATCCAAGCAACTCTTTCTGTATAGAAAGAAACATATACGGAATTATAAAGGAAACAGTTTTTCGGCCTGATGTCATACTCAAAACTATTCCGTCAACCGGTTGACAAACTTTTGCATTCCATGTATTCTATGGGGCTTGGCTTTAACACAGTCATGGGCATAAAAACAGCACCAGAAAGTAGTAAATAAAACATGTTAATTGTATTATGTCTGCTATGCAGCAGTTTCACTTAAACTTATTATAAAAATAATTTAGGTTAGAGAACTGATTCTGCTTTTTCAAATTCTTGATTTCTCCAGTTAAGTACAATGATGTTTTTATTATTTGTTGATTTATTTTTATATTTTATTACTTAATATTTTCCTTTATAAATTCAATGTTAATCTCAAAAGAGAAAAAAATATATTTATTTTATTTTTAAATATTTTTTTTTAATATCAATTATTTTAGTTTCATATTTTTATTTGAATTTAAAAAAATTTTATTTTTTTTGATTTTTATTTGAATTAATTCCATTTCTGATGACATAAATTTTTCATATTGATTTTATTTTAAATAAATTTCGTACGTTTAGAACACAGTAGAGATCAGCATTTATGTCATTGTGTAAATGTTCTCTTTAATTGCCTTCAATTTTATTACTTTTACTCATTAGTTTTCAAAATTTTTTTTTATAAATAGTTAAAGTTTTAAATTTTTAAAAAATATTTTATTTCTTATAAGAGCTGTTATTAATAAGTTATTCTATTAAATAATTTTCCTTTAAAAAAATAATAATAATAAAAAATGTAAAATATAAAAAAATTTCATTTCTTGCTTTCTTTTGCCGTCGGTTTTAATTAATTAATTAGTTTTTCTACAGTATTTTTAAGGTATTTTTTGAATTTTAAGGTTTGTAGGTTTTTTTTTGCGTTTTTGCTCTAGAGATAAATTAATAGGTTAAGTATTTAATTTAAGTATTGTTTTTGTTTGATTGGAAGAATCAGATTTATATATTGTATGTATTTAAGAACTAAATAATTTTTGGTATTTCCAAGATATTAATTAATATATTTATTTGCCTTGTTTATAATAAGAAACATCTAAGAGAGTGATATTTTAGTGATTTAGCTAAGATTTCTACCAATTTAATAGTGTCTAGGATTTAAAACAAAGCTTCTGGAAGAGTTCTTAATTTAGAGACGCAGAAAGGATGTTATTTAGGTTACAGTGTTAGTAAAATTTCATGCTAAAACGGTTTCAGAAAGTTTAATAAGAAACTTTCAATATTTTAAGACACAACGGTGGCCCTGAGGGCATCCGATTAAAGTCATTGAAAGGCCAATTATTGAAGTTAACCTTAAAAGAAAACGTTCTTTTGTAGTTGAGGTAAAGTTTGCTGGAAGATCTTTTCCATGACATGTTATTACAGCTGGACAGTTTTATTTCAATTCAAAATGATTTTAATTAAGCTCTTATTACTATCTTCAAAAGTAAGCATGAGATCACCTTCAAATAGTTTGTATGATTAAAAGACCGATCGATGTATGATCATCCCGTATATAGAATCAAATTACTATGGCCTAAAAGCGAAACTAGTAGCGAGATAGCAGACATCTACACTAAAAAGGGAGTTGAGGGGATTTTCATGTTTCCCGCGGCGTGCTTTGGCTTCACTAAGAGTCTCTTTTAGACGGAAGTAACTAAGTGAGACAATGTTGGAACGTCGCAAATGATCTTGAGCACTCTGAAATGTTTCTAGGCTTTGATGTCCATTGGGAAGATCTTGCTTCAATACTGGTTAACCAAAGCCTAAGAACTCTGACGGGTGCTATGATAGGTCATTATGCTTTAGTTTTTACAGAATGGGCATTTTCAGTACAGACATTTTCAGATTTTGCGGAAGAGAAGTCAAAATATTTGATCGCTTACTGTGGGATGCAGAAGATACAGGCTGCTATAAGCCCACACGTTTAATGATAAGGACACTACCGTTGAAGATAAAGGCTACTACAATTCCATGCGTTGAATCAAAAGGACTTGCTAACACTCCTAATGAAGGCAGTCGGCCGGTTTGTTGTCTTACTAAGCCCGTGAGCTTGAGAGAGTTTAATTGGTCAATGATGGTTTATCTGCTATGAAAGTGTTTGATATTGAAGAGATAAGTAATGGAGCATTTCTTATGAATATTTGCACATCGAAGCTTTCTGAAGAGACTTCACCCTAAGAACTCTGACGGTTGCTATGATAGGTCATTATGCTTTAGGCAGTTTTGCAGAATGTGCATTATCAGTACAGAAATTTTTGAGACGGAAGAGACGTCAATAAAACATTTGATCGCTTACTGTGAGGTACTAAGATGCAGAAGATACGGGCTGCTATAAGCCCACACGTTTAATGAAAAGAACACTACCGTTGAAGATAAAGGCTACTACAATTCCAAGCGTTGAATGAAAAGGACTGGCTAACGCTCCTATTCAAAGAACTAAGCCTGTGAGCGTGAGAGAGTTTAACTGGTCAATCATGGTTTATCAGTTATTAAAGTGTTTGACATTGAAGAGGTAAGTAATGGAGCATTTCTTATGAATATTTGTACATCGAAGCTTTCTGAAGAGACTTCACCAGTCTGGGAAAAAATTATCTTTTTGAGAACAATTGAATAAATTTTTAAGTGATCTGAGCAAGACATTCATAATCCTAAGTCTCAAGTTTTCTACGCTAAGAAAAACCTGGAAATATGAAGATAAACTGCAAGTTAAGTCCTTTGGCGCTTTGTTCTGTGAAAAAAATTATCTTTTTGAGAACAACTGAATAAATTTTTAAGTGATCCGAGCAAGATATTCATAATCTTAAGTCTCAAAGTTTTCTACGCTAAGAAAAACTTGGAAATATGAAGATAAACTGCAAGCTAAGTCCTTTGGCGCTTTGTTCAGGATACAAAAAATTTCCATTACAATACATTGCAAATGTTAAAAATGTCTGCACTTAAGCTTCGAAACAGCCAGGCAGCCACAATGGAACGCAAAGCACCAAATATGCTGAGCAAAAAGGAAAAAGAAAATAAACCTCAATTAGTTTCAAAAAACTATCAAGAAAGTGCACAATTCGCACATTCCTTATACAATTTATTACCGAATATATATCTATACAAACGTAGAAGTAAAAGACGAATAATACTAGTGATTTTTCTGGATGTTAGTAGAGAACTTCTTTTAGCACACAATTCAACTAGACTTTTTTAAAACAGAAATTTCAGCAGCGGCCCTTAGATGTCAGTACAGTAGCCAGGGTTCGGAAATATCCACAATTCAAACTTGAACAAGGGTAGTGGTCATGCCCTGGATACTGATCCCAGATAAAAAGAAAAACGATGGTAGCGCTGCAAGGGGCCGTTTTGGACCAGAGCTCTTTTTTAAATGAATGAAAACACATGTCATGGAAAGGTGATCTTTAGTAAATATCGGACATTAGTCGCACTGTTTTCATACCTCTTTTTTTTGAAGTTTATATTGAAAAGAACCAAAAGTTGCAAAAGAAATGACTATTGAACTCAATTCTCATATCCATACGTACTACATACATATGTATACTATAATAGTTTAAACTACTTTTTTTCCTAAATAAAATGAAAATATTTATGGGAAATGTTTAAAACGCACAATAAAAGCCTCGCAAATAATATTCAATAATTATTGAATCACAAAAAAACTTTTGTAATAACCTGGAAATCATATTTTAAGGATTCTCAATTTGAGCTGGAAATCTCTCATCCTTAAAAAATCTTACAAAACTGGTTGATCTCGAAATTACTCGTACAATACTTTTTTCTTTTTTTTCAATTGTAATAAAAATGTTTAAATTTAATTAGAAAACAAATAGTACTTTTAATAAAATTTAATATTTTTACATTCAAGTGTATATATTTTGTAACAAACAAGATTTTCTTTTTTTTTTCTTTTAATATATTTATAAAATATTTTTATTTTAAGATTTTTTATTTTTAGTAAAAATACTCAACAATGTTTTTATCCTTTTTTTTTAGATATTTAATTGGCTGAAACCATTCAATATGTAATGTTTATTAATCCAATCGGTTTTTATTAAATCAGCGATTTTTATAATATTTTTATTATAAAATCCTAAAATTTGTTCAGCATATTTTGATCTCATTTTCAGAAAAAAATCTTTTATTTACTTCAAGGAAACTTTTGTTCTTTAAAAAAGAAGCATTTTATTGTTGTCAATTTTAGTTGTAGTTTTTATTTTTCTTTTAAACAAATTCGGTGGCTAAATGTTTTAATTACTACCATTCAGTTTTATTATAAATTCTGTAATTAAACATTTTTAGATTTCTTTTCTTTTTTTTTCTTTGTTCAAGGCATTTTCAAACCAACGAAAGCAGTTGTTGGATTTAAGGAAAACAGAAAGTTTAAAAGAAGTAAAAATTTTTTTTATAGGAGACCAGTATTGCACGGATGATTTAGAAAGGAAAGGAAATTAATAGATATTTAGATATTTTAATAAAAATGTTATTAAGGTAAATGTAAAAGCTTTTTAATTTTTTATAAATTTAATAAAAATTTTAACTTTATATAAAAATTTTTGAAGTTATCCACTTAAGGGAAAATTGCTCCAAATTACAAAATTGTCAAATTTAAAAGAAAAACGCTGTCAAAAAGTTTGCAATAGATTAAAGAAAACGCTTTCCATGCAACAAAAAAAAAAAACACCAGGTTGCTTTTGTATTGTTGTAATTCCAGTTTCACCTAGCAGAAATGAATTTGCGTTGAAAGACTGCTTAAATACAAAAGGGTCACAATTCAAAATACTAAAATTTCAGGAGAGACAAAAAACTGTTTATGTAACATAGTGTCTACAACTGATATTGACTCTGATATAATATGAGAGAGAACGTCAGCAGATTAACGAGAAAAAACAAATTATATTTTCTCTCATATCTAGTATGGCCAAGTATTTGTGCAAATATCATAATATTTCACAATTTTTAAACAACCATGAAGTAAACATCGTTGAATGTTGTATAACAACAAAAAGAACAATAAACGATTTTATATAAATATTTTAATGATTTTATGATTTTTTTATTAAATCTTTTTCGGAAATTCTTCAAAAATTGAATATTATGTCGTTTTGTTTACGTTTTTTGACAGTTCATATCATGATATGGTTTTCTAAATATATATTGTCTAAACAATATTGTGATATCTGATATAATATTGCAATAATACTAATTTTGAAGGCTACACGTGATATAATTCTCTCTGCTATCAAATTTGACGTATGTTGATAGAAAAATATTTGATATTATATCACGTATAGACTCTATGTAAGAATGATTGTAATATTTAAAGAAATATTATTCCATTATGAAAAAAATCAATATTCAAGAAGGTTCTGCTGTACTTTTTTCAATTTTATATTAGCCCTATTCACGATCTTGTGCAAATGGCCTAGCATCATTGCATTTGCAAAATAGTGGAGCATATTTTTACTTTACAAAAACAAAACACACCCAAAAACGTCACTTTTGCAATAGAGGAAATATGCAACCTCAAATGCACAAGATTGTGAATCGAGCTATTATGTTTGCGAAAACATAAAAAACTGATTTTTATGGAAAAAAGTCAGTTTTGGAAAATTTTTGAGTTGTGACCCTTTTGTATTTAGGCAGCGATATAGCCAGACCCGTTATGGTTAAGCTCCAACTCAAACTCTGAACTACACTATGCACTAGCTGTCAAAATCAGCTAATCTGGCTGCACTTAATTTTTTATTGAGTTTTGCCGGGGAAGAGGTGTAGAAAACAAAACCAGGCTTAAATTGAATCAGTCTTTACTTAAAATTATACTAAACTTATACTACAGTTGTGAAATTGATTTACATCTGCATCCGCCATGACAGACTAATCTGATGATGGACCAACTCCACGGTATGAATTATTCTCGATATTGGTTTGCTAGGCAACTTTTTGCTATAAATTTGTAGCCATATAGACAAACCCCTTGCGATTTTTAACGACGAGGCTCAGTGAGTTGGTAGGCCAAAGCCCATTAAGAGCATCAGAACTTAACCAACTCACCCATCCAACCATCACTCCTCGTTCCTTACAGTACAGGTATCTGTTGCAATACAACAGCACCTCACACACAACAAAGTGAATTAAATAAAAGTAAATATATTTGCTGAATTCACAAACTCAGTCGTATCGTGTATTGATGTATTTGGAGAAACAATTTCAAATTTTGGCTACTTCCGTATACAACATACTAGAAAAAAATATAGCCATGAACGAAAAGAAAACGAAGACAAAAGAAAGAAACATGAACTACGGAGCTAAAAGAGCTAGAAGAATTGATCGGCTCACTTAGTTCTCTGAAGTGAATAGTTCAGTTGTAATAGTTCGTTCTCGAACTAACCAACTCTAGTATCATGTAAACATGATGTAGTTTAATACGGCCACTCAATCAACTCAGCCACCGAGCTCTTATTTATTTTTTCGTCTATATTTGTCTCGTATTTATCACATATGCAATTTATTATAATCCCAGTTGTTTGTACTGCATTCTGCTGTTACTGAACTGTTTGTACGAGTATGTTCGCAACACTCGAAACTCTTATGCCATATAAGTCCCCTTTCACAGTTGGGAAACTGATGGACAGACAGACGAAGTTTGTAGGCGATGTACTAAAGAGGAAGAGTGTGCGGTAAACCTCTACTGTACTGGACATTTTAAGACATTTTTCGTTTGAAGTTGCCACTCTTCGCATTTTTTCATATTTGCTTCATATTATTATTCTCATATCAACTTTTACCTCATATAAACACACTAGCTGTGCTTAAAAAACAACAACAACAAAAAAGAAAGAAAAGAGAAACGAAAATTTTCTGTCTGTCTATTAATTTTCGTTTCGGCAAGTTCAAAGCAGAATGAGAAAAATGTCAGTCTTTCAATTTCCAAACCCTAAAGGCGGACTAAGTAACTATTACATATGTAGGTATACAAAACTATACATACATTGTTGCTGGTTTAGTGCGAAAATCGGAGTTGCCTTATTGCTTTCGGGGAAGTGGGGGGATTTTGGAGAATTTATTTGGGTAGTAAAAGTAAATAAAGTACATTCATGGAAAAAAATAAAATTATTTGAATTTCGTACTGTAGCATATTTCGTCAGCCACTTTGTACTATAAGTACTAATTTTGGAAGGCAATTTTTTTAACTAAATTTTTGTTTAAAATTTTCATTTTTATCACATTGTTTTGTAATAATTAACAAATACTATTTTTGAGTTTGACATGAAAAAATGACAAGAAAAACATTTTAAGATTAAGATATTTTTTTCCAAATGTAGATTTTTCGATAAAAGCTTCTGGCACCATTGAATATGTATGCTGGGAAAGTTTACACAAAACTCACTTGAATTAAAAAGCTCAGCTGAAATACAAACCTTCTTATATTTCGATGTTTTAAACTATAGCAGATTTTCCAGTGCTGAATATACTTATGTCGATACCGGAGGATTTGCCACACTTTTATTTTTAATCTTAGCACAAATAAGAGAAAAAATCCTTCTTCATCTCTCAAAATATTGTTACGAATTAGTATCTGCTCTGCAGTTACTCTGATTGTTGCAAATGTGCGCACGCATATCCACACAAGATACATAAAGCTCAAAGAAAAATAATGCACAAAAAAACAAACAAAGTGTAGTAATAAAAAAAATTCCAAGTAAATAAACAACCAATGATTTTATTATTGTTGTTGCGTTCTTATTGTTTTGCAAGCATGTGTATGTGTGTGTATCAATAATATTTGCACATTTAAGCCTGGAACTATTATTAACGAATAACTGGAAGTTTCATGATCATTGGAAAAGTTAATAAAGAAGTATAAATAGCAGGCAGATTTTCGGTCGAGGGATAGTTCAATTTTAAACTTTGTGCAAGACGGTCATAAGTCCGAAAAGTCTAGTGTTTTAATACGCAGTGGTATTAAGTGTAAATAAAGTTGTAAAATATTTAAGTACTGCATAACAAACCAGTGTTAGTGTCATTATTTCATTTGAAATTGAAGAAAGCGTTTTTAAAGGAATAAACGTCACAATATGTACTCGTTTATCAAAATTTATTCTGTTACAAACTTTTACACATTTACCTTAATATTTTTTTTATTTTAATACTTTTTTATTTTTATGAAATAGATTTGAAATTCTTAAGAGTTTTACTTACAATTCCCTTCAGTCGCAATAATATTTTAATAAAAGAAATCATTAGAATAGTGTCTACTTTTAGGTGTTTTTTTTAACTCAATATTTTAAAGTATACTTTTCGTAGTTTAGTAGAATTATTGAAAAAAGGAAATTATATTGCATTGCATATTTTATATCTTTAATGTATGATACACAAACATACATTTCTTTTTAAATTCCTGTTATTGCAAATATATTATTTAATATTTTATTTATCAATCTAATTATTTATTAATTTTTTTTTTGTTTGTTATTTTATATTTCATGCCATTTCAAATGTTTCGTTGCATTATTATTGTAGATATATAGCATAATTTTTTTATTACTATTTTTTCAATATTTTGTTTTCAATATTTTTTTTTTTTTTTTTTTGCTTTTGTGGTCTAGAATTTTTTTTATGTACCTTTTTTTGTAGTTTTTTGCTTGTTCTTTTAATTTTATTTCATTTAATTTTATAAACAACACTCAGATTTTTCTTGAAATTTTCTTAATTATGTAAAATAAAAAATTATCATGTTCATCACAATTATAGCTTTTTTTTAAATTAAGAAAAATATGTTTTTAATTTATTATTTATGTATTTATGAAAACAGTAGGGAAGTTCACCTGACCGCCAGATAAAACGTTGTTAAACCAACATTAACATCATTAGAGAAAAATTTTAAATTTTTCTTTTGACACAAAATTTAATGTATCAAACACATTCAAGACAACAAGCTACCGACTACAAGCTAACAAGAATAGAATATAAAGCGATTATTATAACGGAAACACGGCCACACGACTACAGGATCCCCGTATTAAACTACTTATTTATTAACTTTGCTGGCGATAGATAGCAAGTTAGTGTTGCCAATATAATTAAATATCTGATATACGACTCAATATAATATACAAATCTTGAAAAATATCATGTAGCACCACTGTAAGGGAATCAGCTGACGCTTATTATATATCTAGCGGCCTGCAATCACATAGAGAACTGATAAGGACTCACGTGAGCTGAACAACTAGGGATATACTTGGGCCTGCCTACCAAACCTAACCGTGTTTTGCCTTGGCGTTTGCCAAACCAGGGTATTCTCTTTTTCGGGTAAAGATAGGAAGGAGTCCCCCGTTTTTTTGTAGCAAATAAAACTATAGAAAGCCGCATGACTTGTGTTGGTTTCCGAAATCCTTACCAAGGGTAAAAATTCGCAGAACGACGATCAGCAAACCCTCGGGTGGCTCTGCTTGTAGTTCAACCCGCGCTGATCGGGTTTGAGATGCCTACCGTGGATGGAACGTTCTGGCTGTGGTTTAAATCTAAAGACGCAGGAAGGGGGAGTTAGTATCCCTGATAAGTGTTGATGCGTGGCTTTTTTCGGGGACTAACAACCTTGTGAGGGTCTCGGGGGCTAGCAGTTCCTCGAACCGTTTTGGGTTTAGAACTATAATGCTGCGATAGTCTGACCAGGGGGAGGTGTTTCGGATTCGGTGTGGAGTTGAGCTGCAACCGGATGCCGTGTCCCTGAGATCGGAAAGAGTTTTAGGAAGGTTCCTGCCCTACCCAATGGGGAAGAGCATGCGCCATTTGGCATGTGACCGAAAATGGTACCCATGAATGACTATTTGTCATGCATGGTCATGCCTGAAAACTTGCCATGCATGGGGACGTTCGGGTAAACATTTTTCTACCTTGTGGTTTTGGGCCGTCAAGGCAGGAACCCACGCTAAACATCTTCTAATTCTACCGAGGGTCTGTTGCCTTTACTACAGATACCTGTACTGTAAAGAACTAGTGGTGACGGTTGGATGGGCGAGTTGGCTCAAGGGTTGTTACTGTTAGTAGGCTTCGGCCTACCAACTCATTAAGCCTTGTCTTCCATTGATTGCTGGGAATTTGCATACAGGAGTGATTAGAGGGCCCAAACTCCTCAACAAGAAGTTGCTTATGTGGCTGCAAACATAGGACAATAATTGCTACCTATGTGTGCCTGGTAAGCCACAAAGGGGCGCTGTTGAATCATGAATAATTTATAACGTAGAATAGGTCCATCATCAGATAAGGCCGTAAAGGCAGGAGCTGATGTAAGGCTTTTTCACTCACTAATCTTTGTTAGAATAAGCATTTTTTTTTTTGTAATAATTAAGTATTTAGTATAAAAATTGCACAACCCATTTTAAGACTGCTTATCTGAAATTAAGCGTTTTCTTAAAAAGTGAAGATATTCACTTTTGGCATCACTGATTTGAATGAATATTGTGCTTTCACAAATGGCATTATGCATGCAGCCTATTAGTGTTTACCCAATTGCGAGATTAGAGAGTAAATACTTTAGCTGCAGCCAGCTGCAACATCTGGTTGTTAAAGGACAATAAGCATGAACGAGTAATATGTGTATCGAAAAAAAGAGGCAATAAAATGCGCAGGTAATATTTTATTTGTAATGGTTAACCTTGGTCCTTGAAGGAACAAAGACCTTCGCCCAACACTTCCTAACTGACTAGCTTTCACGTACATGCGTGCCGTTCCATTCAGACCGCAACAGAACAACGAATAGAAATTAACGAGCCCAGAATATATTCACATTACAATAAATTTATAAATACATATTGTCATTCTATGGTGACTGAGCGTCGTTTGTAGCGACATTTGTAGCCTTGCAGCCGGTGGCCTGTGGTTTTGAATGTGTTTACTTTATAGTGTTTGTTTTAATAAAGGTTGGTCACATTGCATGTAGGAAAATTTAAAACTGGGTACATAACCGCTTTTAAAACTTGATACATAACCGGTTTTACATATTCGGCTATGTTCTTGAGCTCCCCCAATTTTTTCATTCATTTGTTAATTTTTTTTTTTTTGATTTCTTTAAATGGTCATGCTTTTAAATGATGATTTTTCTTAAATTTATGTATTTATTAAATTTTTTGTTTTTATTCATATTTAAAAAAGGAATTACATACATATGTAGTATAACACAATATATATGCATAACAATTATGTAATTTCTTTAAGTGTATGTGTATCGGTCATTTTGTAAATTTGAATATAATTTTATAAATTTAATAAAAATGTATGTAGGTTTGTAATACAAACTTTGTATATATATTTTCTTTGTATAATCGCTTTTAAATATTCTTTACTCACATTTAGATTTTTATAAAAAAAAAAATAATTTATTGGCTTTATTTTCAGGCCAATTTCAATCATTTTTGTTGGTATTTTTTTTTTTTTTGTTTAGAAGAAAAGGGAGAAAATACACATTTATTTTTTATATGATATTTTAATTTTTATAAATTCTTTTTTAATGTTAATTAAAAGGAATTTATTTTTATGATCTTTGTTTTCTTATAAATAATTAATTGTGTATTTGTAAGTTATTATTCATTTTTTTATTTCTTTGTAGTACTCTGCTTAATTTTGTATTTAATTTCCTATTTAATATTTATTTCTATAGTATGTGTGGATGCTTTTTTTTTTGTTTAATTTATCTATATTTTTCCTTTTATGTATTTTATATTATTGTTTTTATGATTTTTTTTTTATCAAATTATTTATGATTTATATTCTAATTTGACACAACCGTTTATGCTTTATATTTAAAAGCATTTTTTTTTTATAAAATTTCAAATTTTTATCAAATAAAAGGATTTGAATTAATGAATATAATAATAAAACAATAATTAAAAACAAAAGTATAATTTATAAAAACAGGAGATTTATTTATGGCGGATCTTCCAAAATTTTATTTAATACTTTTATTTCGGGGGAAAAAAATTCACTTTGAGGGAGAGCATCAGACAAAATGTAAACAATGATCATTTAAGTATTCTTCTATCACTCGAACTTTCGAAAGCTTTTAACTCTATTAACCATTCGTTAATGATTGAGCAACTTAGGAATGAATTCAATTTTTCGAAGTCTGTATGTAAATTAATATATTCTTGTCTATGCAATCGATTACAATTTGTTGTACTAAATGATATAGCATCTGGTTTAATATCACTTTCACCTGGAGTCCCCCAAGCATCTGTCTTCGGACCACTCCTATTTACACTGAACGATCTGGCTAAAACTGCTAACTGTATTATACTTATATGCACATAGAAAAAAATGTATGGTTAATGCGACAATATTCTAAGGGCAACAAACATACTATTTTTGAATTATATGGTTGTACCTGGTAATATTATATTGTTACATTTAAAACGCCATTGATAGGACATAACATACAGGCCTGTTCTGAAAACGGCGTGCTTTCAAATCACGAACCGTTTTGAAAGCACGCTGACAATTTGAAGCTGTTCTGCAAATCACGTGATTTTACGGTTTTCGACGTGCTTTTAATTTGTCGAAAGCACGAAAAAACAGCTATTTTTACATTTTTGTTTTGTTTATTTATAGTTTTATACTCTTAACTACAATAAAAAGTGAATATTAAGTAAAAAAAATAAACCAGCTGACTGCTAAAGAGAAAATGTAAATCACTACTATTGGTAACCAAAGCAAAACAATTTTTCAAAAAACAAGCAGTCAGGCCTGTTCTGAAAACGGCGTGTTTTCAAATCACGCACCGTTTTGAAAGCACGCAGACAATTTGAAACTGTTCTGCAAATCACGTGATTTTACGGTTTTCGACGTGCTTTTATTTTGTCGACAGCACGAAAAAACAGCTATTTTTACATTTTTGTTTTGTTTATTTATAGTTTTATATTCTTAACTACAATAAAAAGTGAATATTAAGTAAAAAAATAAACCAGCTGACTGCTAAAGAGAAAATGTAAATCACTACTATTGGTAACCAAAGCAAAACAATTTTCCAAAAAACAAGCAGTGTCAATAATTTTATTAATATTTATGCTTCTGTGTGAATAAAACTCAATTTTATTACAAAAATCAACAAACAACACATCATTTTAAATACATAAAATTAGTTTTATCAAATTTGTATTGAAAAACACAGAGAAAATAACCAAGTGATATCAAAAAGCCAACCATTTGGCTAACCGGTTCAAAATCACGTGATTTGAATATTTTCTGTGTGCAGAACACCTTTTGCGTGATTTGAAATCACTTTGACAAAAAGTGATTTGCAGAACAGCCCTGATAATATGTAGTGTAAAAAAAATATATTATAAGTTACCGTACTATGAAGACTGTTCTAAAACTCACGTGATTTCAAAGCACATGCCGTTTCAAAAGCATAAATGTGATTTGTGCCTTTCTGCAAATCACAATTTTTTGTGATTGTCGAAGTGAATTATACTCTTCTGCAGCATAAAAAACAGCTGTTTTTAGCTACAATTTCTGATATTTTTATTTTCAGTTTGAATGTTTTTATTCGCGGTATTATTTGCAGAATAAGGTTAATTTCTTGTGATATACGAGTATATAAGAGGTAAAGTAAAATTATTTCGTATAAAATAAACAAATTTACTTAAATAATCTATAGAAAACACATTAAAATAGATAACACACGATATGTTTTTATCATTTTTCACAATGTAAATGCCTACGTGTTGCCTGTTACCTCAAAAACATTGCGTCTGTAAAAACCATGATCCAAGTCGTCTGACAAGATTTCAGATAGAACGTCTTCTATTTTGTTATGTTGAAACATCTGAAATTAGAACACTATGCCTTGCGAACAATTCAGCAGCCGTTTTTGGGCGGTATAAGTAGTCGGCTTGAGGAAATTTTAATGCATTAATATTTTAATATGTTTTACATAATTATTTTTTATAATAATCAAAAGCATAGACAATGTCAGACGTAAATGTACATGTCCGTTTGTGAGCAAATTTTAAAAACCGTCTGTAAAAATGAAAAATTTTGACGGACATGAAAAAATACATGAGGAATTACATTTAAAAGAACAGACATAAAACTTATCGTCTGTGGGTGCCTTAAATTATTTATTAATGTAATAAATTATGAAATTCATAATAAAGTACGTGCAAAAATTAGAATGCGATTTCCAAATTGATTACAATTTAGCTTACCGGTTTAAAATCACAAAAATCCATAGTATTTTGTATGCAGAACACCTTTTTTGTGATTTCAAATCACTTTCACAAAAAGTGATTTGCAGAAAAGCCCTTGTATAATAAGTAACCATAGTATTGATTGTTATCGAGTAATTGTCATGCTCAACCATATTGTTATACTAACATACTTTTCTCATATGCAACTATGGTACTTTCTGGAAATAATCATACTAATATCTCAAATACCTTTATTGTAATAGAACCATATTTTTGTTATAATTAGCATAATATGTTTAATATAAATTAGAAAAAAAGTAATCGCTTTGCATATCCTCTTTTTTCAATTCTTTTTTAACTATTTAATATTGTATACATTTTTTTTTATCTTAAAACATAATATGTCTGAAGAGTTTAAGAGTTTTGGCTCCTTTTCTAATTTATTATATGTTTACGGTATTATTATTATGAACACAAACAATTTCTATTATCACTTGGTGTGAAGGGAAAATTGGCAAAGAAAACCCCCTTTCTGATCAATTGTTGATGTTGAAATATCCATATGCTGCAATAAAACACAAATATATATTAAGAATTTCGGCTGCGGGTGCAATTTTAAAACTCATATTTAACCATATTCAAATAGCTGCACGTATTGTTACATATCGCTCCTTTATTGCAACATAGCCATAACTAAAAAAAAACTCGTTTCGAGAAAAACGCATTTCAATTTTTTAGTTTCCATACAAGTCTTAGAAATTTTTTTTAGAAAATATCTCCTAAAGGAAACAGTTTAAAAGTAAATTGAATAAATTTTTGGCATAATATAAAAGATAGTACTGTTAACAATTCTGCATTGTTAACTCGAAAAGCTAATTTTTTGAGATATGACTATGTTGCAATATGTTCATATCTTAATATTAAACAGACTTACCTTTATATTTTCGCGAATACTCAATCAGCCCAATTATGAATACTCTCACGGAATTTGTTTCTCGGGGAATTTATTTTTCTCGGAATTTATTTTTCAATAAAACACTTTTTTTCAATTCAAATTAAAAGGAAATACCAATTTTTTTTAACTTGATGGTAGAAATTGAAGAATTGAATGAACTCCCTTTAGTGTTTTCAGCGAATGGAGAGAGGGAAACAATCACAAATATCATATTTAAATTTGTTTCCTGATTGGAGGAAGGGGAAAAAATGAACAAATTCCCACTAAATCTTCATTTCACGTTTTTTTTTCTTCTTTTTATATAAAGCTGAACAAATATATATATATATATATATATATATATATATATATATATATATATATATATATATATATATATATATATATATATATATATATATATATATATATATATATATATATATATATATATATATATATATATATATATATATATATATATATATATATATATATATATATATATATATATATATATATATATATATATATATATATATGTATTTTTATACCCTTCACAAAATGTTAAGGGTATATATAATTTTGTGATTCCGGTTGTAATTTCTACAATTTTCATTTGCGACCATATAAAGTATATATATTCTGAATCAGAATAAATGGAAAAGTCGAATTAGCGGTGTCCGTCTGTCGGTCATTGAAATACCGCTCCTGAGAAAACCATTAGACATAGAAACTTTTTTCTTTCACCATTCTATTACCCCATCGTGCAATGGGTTTGCTATTGAAATTCAGTAATATCGGTTCACATATAGCTGAGATATATTCAAAATTCCGAAAAAATCTATTATTTTTTGCAATTTTGTATGAAAATTTTTGAAAAAAATTTTTTATTTTCTTCAAACTTCAAACAATTATTAAGCATGGTGACTAAAATGACAAAAAAAAAATCCAGATATCGATCCATATATAACCAACTTATAGCCTTAACCGGGTTTTTTCATGAAAATTAAAATTTCCTGAACCGATTTTTCCATTAACATTTTTTTTGCTGAAAAACACTTCTTGTTATAAAAGAATGTTACTAAAATACAGAAAATAGAAAATTCCGATATCGGTTCATATATATTATATATATTATAACCGAGTTCATATATATTATAACCGAGATATAGCTTAAACAAACTTTTCAATGAAAATATCCATGAAAGACTTATTTTTGGAATGGTGATTACAGGGCAAAAATATATTTTCCCCGATATCAGTCCATATATATCCGAGCATATTTAGCTCAAAACTGTAATATATACTATACATATACGTGACTAGCGTGAGGGGTATTTTAGATACGGTCCAGCCGATTATACCACACTCTTACTTGTTTTAAATTAACATCGTTTTATTTCCAAAGAAAAAGTTGAACTGAAAAAAGCAATTTGAAATATGGTCACAGCAACAATAGTATAGTACTCTATATATATGCATTATTGGTAGAAACAGTTTATTACGGAATTAATTATAATTTATTCCCCCCTAAAATAGGTTCTTGTTTGTATTTTCGTAATTCTGCTTTTACCATCCAACAATTTCAAGACACGGTTGCGTACAATAATAGCATTTATGAAAACTTTGTTAAAATAACAATAGTTTTTATCACACCCAATATACACTCCGGTTTCATTCACTCTATTAAAGGCACTAAAAATTCCACATTCAGTAGCCAGTATCTTTCGCAATTTTTAACCGAAAGCCGAATTTTAAAATAGAAATGGCAGCTAGACATCTTGAAATATAAAGAAAATAATGCCAAAAGTGTTTTTTTAACTAAAGAACTATTTTTGAGCAATTTGTAAAAGTAAGTCCAAAAATGTCTTTTGAATAAAGGCATTTAATTATTATTTTTTTTATTATTTCTAAAGTAAGCGATGATTTTTTTTTTGTACGGAGTAATTATTTATTACAATTTATGGCATCTTAATCAATTTACGAGTCAAAGTGGCAAAACAAAAAAATTTAAATCTATCGACAAAAAACTAAAACTGATATTTACCGTGCTGAAGGCTATACTAACCCCGTAACAGCTAAAAAAAATTGGACGAAGACCAACAGTTGTCGACAATTATATCAAGAGTCCCGAGGGGTATGAATAAATTTTAAAGGAAGTGTTTCATTGGCATTTTAGTTAAAAACTATAAAAATGAATAAAACTTATTTAAACATAATTACAATTTTATTGTTATTTAATACATAAGTAATTAAAATGTTTCATGATAACATAAAATCTAAGGAGTCCGCCAGCTCAAAGTGAATTTAAAGTAGGCACCTTCTTTCTTATAAATTTTAGGGCCGTACTAAATTCTTCTTTAAAACGGTATTATCAGCCATGTCACAGAGCTTAATTCCGTTCGGAATCGGAATTGTATTCTTTTTTACTTCTTAAAAAAACGAAAAACTAAAACACTTTTCGGAATGAAATCATTTCTAATTGCAAGAATGAAACTAGTATTATCTTATAGAATTCATTTCATTCCGCAAAAATTATAAATTTTAGTTTTTTCAAGAATTAAAAAACCGACTCAATTCCACTTCCGAACGGAAGTGAATTCTGTGACATGGCCGTATATGTGAGGCTCGTTTATTGAAACAATGTCATAACTCTAAAAATTAGGCTAGGAACTATTTGCCTGTACCACGATGTCGATCGCTAACGTTCGCCACTATTTACTAGATCAGAAAATTGGGGCCAAATCATCGCATACGATATCGAGCAAAATTATCGAAATTTTTCATTATATTGCAATAATATAAAAAAGTTAAAGGATTTATTTTTTGTATTCGTACTTTTAGGATACATATGATCTTCAATCTATTACATTTTGTTTAAATTGCGATCCGATATGCATCGTTTGCCATAATTTAAATGTATCGAAATGTTATTCGATACGATTGTTAATTCGATATCGTATCGAATAATATTACAATTCATCTAGATATCGGATCGTAATTTAAGCAAAATATAGTAGTCATATGTTTCCTAAAAGTACGAATGTTTCCTAAAAGTACGAATACAAAAGAGAAATTGTTTAACTTTTATTATATTAGTGAAAAACAATTCATGATACCAAAACGAAAAATTTCGATAATATTGCTCGATATCGTATGCGGTGATTTGGCCCCTGATTTGGAGACTATTTAAGAAGTTTGAGTTGATAAGTTCATCTGTCAATCGCATTAATGAATTTCGACATGTTGCAATTAGATTACTTACAGCCTGTTCGGCGATATGGAAATGAAATGTATGCGAAAGAAAGCTAGTCACTCACATTCGAATCAATTTGAGTTTGTATATGTCACTATTATTCGTTCGCATGGACTTATGTATTTTAACTGAGTTTTGACACATCGTTCGCATAGAACGATTCGCCTAGAATGCGAATGATGTTAAGCTTTCGACATCGGCGAACTGGCTGTTAGTTCGCCTTTAATCGCTTTTTTTGGCGTGCAACATATTAGCGAAAGCTAGCGCTGCATCTTAGTGGGACAAGCTCTATATTTTATATGGCGACAAAAAGTAATTCAATTTGTTTTGAATGCTAGCGTTCGACATATTGGGATAGACATGCCTTTCTAACCTCTTTCTCTCAGGCTTATATGAATATTAAGCGACATATGCAAAAAAAAATAATATGTAATTGAAATGAATTTTAACAAAATTTTGTACGGAACTTTTGAGCTAAAACTCATTTCAAATTCATTTTAATTTTTAAGAATATTTAAAATATTTCTTCTTGAAAAAAAATTTTTTTTTTTTTAATATTTTTAGTTATGACATTGTTTTACTAAACCAGCTATGTATATATGTTTGTGCATATGTATAATAGTACATACATATTTAAGCAAATAAACAGCCAAACAAGTATAAATATAATAAAATTTTTAAAGAAATTGAATGTGAAAAATTGCACACAATAAGATTGAAATGAATAGAAAGAATCAAACCTCTCAAAAGAGTGGAAGGAAGATTTATAATATACAATTCATCAAGGGATTGGAGTTGGTTTTTTGAGCATATAATGAAATGCTTAATGACTGATAGACTGGTATTGATAGCGCTGGCTGATGAAAGATGGCAACATTAAGATCACGAAAAGAAAAAACAAACGCAGACATTTTCAAAAATGTCAAGAAACCACGAACAAATTAATGTCCTTATTTTCCTCTTTATTTCGTTTTTTTTTTTTGTTTAGGAAGAGCAAACAAACTGAAAGGAATGAGGATGAAAGTTTTTTTGAAGGACTTGCCATAAGAAGAAAATGCCACAGCATCAGTGAACAGCTATATATTCGTTCCAACTCTAGTAGAAGTTTTGTTTTCTGTTAGCTTAACAATTATATGTAGTGTGTGGGTAGGTGTGTGAACATTATGTATACGTACCGATGGATGGATGCTCTTCAAAATACATGAATGTGATAAATTATACAAGTGCTTGCGCTTGTGTTTGTGTTAGTGGTGGTGTAATTGTGGCGGAAATATACATTGAACAAAATTAAATTGATTGAATGGAAATTGAATAATGGAAAAGACAAAATATTGAATTATGAGACACTTACACATACATACAAACATACATATATAAATTGAATTTGTTAGAATGAGTGTGCCAGTGGAGCAACAGCATTAGCTGATAACAATTATTTAATATTATTGAAAAAAAAAAAGTTTACGTTAAGCACCCGAAGCAAAGCAGAAACAAAATCAAGGCAAAGAACGGAACGTATCAAATGTCAAGCAGAGACAAGTTTTAAGTATTTTTATGTAAATTTGTAAATAAATTAACTAAAATGAACAAATTTTAAATAAATAAAATAAATTAAACAAGTTCGAATTCCTTAAATTTATACACAAAATGTTTTGATTTCTTCTTCTTAAATTGGTTCTAATGTTTTCATATCAGTTTTTCGCCCTTTTGTAAAATAAAATTTTAGTTTTTGCCTCCTCTTACGGGATTTTAGGTATTAAATATCTGGAAAAAAAATAAAGCAATTAAATAAATAAGTTTTAAATAAAAAGTATTAAAAAAATTTGGCTGTTTGCGGTTAACGGCTAAGAAAGTTTTGTATAAAATCTTACAGCCAGTTCAGCGATATCGAAAGGATAAGTTCATTCGCACTCTAGGCGAAAGAAAATTGATTTGTGTTTTTTCTAACTTTATTCTAAGCGAACGATGTGTCAAAATTCGATTAAAATATATAAGTGCTTGCGAACGAATAATAGTGACATAGACGAACCCAAATTGGTTCGAATGTGAGTGACTAGCTTTCATTCAATATCGCCGAACAGGCTGTTAACTTTAAGAAAAAACATCTTAAAATTTTGTTTTTTATGTCCGAGCGCAAAAATAATGTTTGCTAATTATTACAAAAAGTATTACTAATCTAACAAAAGATGAAAACAAAAATTTGAAGCAAAAATTTAAGTCAATCAAATTTCCTTCCGGAATAGACTGCACAAACTGCTTGGCACATATGCCAACATTTTACGTTTTTACAAACATTTTACGTCGTTATGAGAGTGCTTAACTGTTGCACAAATATTCGAAGCATGTTTGCACGAAAAAATTTTCGATTTTCGTGGAAATATGATGTTGTTTGTCAAACAACTTATGTTATTTAACGCTAAATTTCATCATTTCAGTGATTGGTAGCAGAAGAATCAAACAAAATAGATCAGGAAAAAGTAGTGTCTGTCTTCTTTGTGGAATAATTAATAGGAAAGTTTACAGCAACTGTTACTAAAGAAATAGAGGATATAACATTTTTGCAGAGAAGTTAAAAGCGAAATATATTGAGGCCAACAAACAATTATATTTTACAATTAAAACAATTTACATTTTACGAACTTCATATGGCCAACCAGCACAATCGACGTCTAGTAGCATTAAAAATAAATTAGAAGTAATTAATTTGTGTTTGCATGGATTGTGTTTACGTTGTTCGAGTACAAACGTAAAGCCTGTGTTTGCCAAACAGTTTGCGTAGTTTATTTGCTCCTTAACTATGTACATACGTATGTATGTATACGCGTAAAAATTGGAAAAAGACCCGAACAACGAACCGTCATCTATCTAGATGATGATCTGAATTTTGAGGAAAAGATCTTCAAATCTTATTTGACTTGAAAAATCTTTAAAATTAAGGTAAAATCTTCAATCTCGCAACGCGGTTAAGGAGAATTCATGAAAACTGAACTTATATTCAAATATGTAATTTGGGTTGTATTAAATCATAATAAAATATCATGCGAGGAACACAACTGCGACGAACGGCGAATTTCGCCCATCGCGAAAAATTCGCTGGCAAATATTCGTTGTACAAATTCCTTATGTGAAACGCAATATCAACAAACTTTTGTATAGATAACATTGTTTACAGTCCATGCAAAGAAAAAATTAAAAAAATGAATATAAATAGGTGGCCACACTAAAAGAAAATTTATGTAAATCCCAGCTGAAATTTTTGAACAAATTATTTGAAGTACTTTTTGTTTTGAGAACATCTTTATATATATTTTTTACTACATGGATTAATATAAATATAAAAAGTATTATTACGTTTTTATATAAGAAACCTGGTTACCTGATATTGTTTTGTACGTCGTTCGCTGACAAAACAATCAGAAATAAGTCTACTTCAGCTTTTGCTGAGTATGACGAATTTCGACCAACACCACAAAGTATACTTTCAAATGCACCAATATGTTTTATTTTTGGCAACGAATATTTTCGGTCCAAAATTCGCCATCCGTCGCAGTTGTGTTCTTAGCTTCAAGTAAAAATGTTTTCTACATTGAAATATTTGCCTTACGTTAGGTTAGGTAGACAGGCCACTGGATTCCCAGTATATGCTGTGGTTCTCCAGTTCACTTCGACCTTAAATTTGGTCTCATTGTGATTGCCTGTATAAAGGATAGGTGAAAAGGGATATAGTGTGATAGGCATATAGTTCAGAGAAGAAAAAGGGGGAAAACTGGTCTGTCTGACGTCACATGCTTTTGTACTAGCCATCCGCTGCACCTTATGTATGAGGATAGTGTGGTCAGGTGGACCGAGGTGAGACAAGAACATGGTAGGAGATGCACGGATTGAAACTTCCCAACACTATTCAACAGGTAGAGTTTTCCCAATTTCAATGAAAATGAATATTTTATATACTGGAGTTTGTATAAAAACACACTGTGCATTCCTGCACCTCCCTCGTAAACTACAACTAAACAAGTTGATATTTTTCTGAAGTCTGGTAGTAATTTGAATATTTTTGTGTTTTTAGAAGTGAAATTTTTTTCTTGCCAATAAATTTTGTCCCCTAAAACTTAAAAAAATTGTTTTTTTTTTTTACTTACTATAAAGAAATAAAAGTTAAATTAAACTAAAAGATATATTTATTGCTTATTTTTGCTTTTTTCGTTTCTTGTTGATTTTTATTTTGTCATTAGTAGTGTCTAATATAAATATTTTTTATTTTAATTCTTTTTCATTACATTTTTTTGTTTGTTTTGTTTTAAGAGCTATTTTTATATATATTTATATTTTTGTATATTTTAATATTTTTGAAATAATTTATTGTTATTTTTACTAAAATTTATTTTGTTATTTGTTTGCTATTCGTTATAACTTTTCATTTTATAATAATAATTATTTTAGATTTAGTTTTATTTTAAACTAGTCAACAATATCTTTTTTTTTCTTTAATTTATAACAGTTAAATTTCTGTAATCAGAATCATTTGTTTATTTTTCTTTCTAAAAAAAAGAGTTCCAAAATTTAGTTTATTTTATTTCTATATTTTATGCTATAAGTATATATCAAAAAAAAAAAAAAAACAAAAAAAAAATTATTGAAATTAAATAAAAATCTCAACAGAAAACCACTAAAAACTCAAAAAACATTGAAGTGTTTTATTTTATGTTTCACAGGTATTTTTGAAACCTTTTTTTTTTTTGTTACTACAACAAAAGAACTTATTTTTTTTTTTTTATTATAATTAATTTTTAGTTTTAGTAAACAAATTTCATTTTCAATTTCTTTAAAAATTTCTTTTTATTTGGCTTCTTTCTAATCAGTGTATTTTTGGTATTTGATTTAATAATTTTTTTTTGCTTTTTTGGGAGAGTTTTATGGTTTAAGGCAAAAATTGAATTCAGCTAAAAATTGCACCAATTTTGTTTGATTTCATTTTTTCACTTTTTCACACTTCAATGTCAACAAAATGGATTTTTTTTATAAATACTTTTTTATTTTTTCAATAAATTTTTCATTTTTTTTTATATTTGTATACAAGAGTTTAACAATTTTGTATATTTTCAACAAAAAGAAAAAAAAGTTCATCGTTGTTTTTTTGTCATTTTTTGATATTTGTTTTTTTACTTTTCTATGAAAATAAGGTCTTTGTTTTGTTAAAAAAAAATTAAGGTTTTCATTCAATATCTTACTAAAACAGCCGGCAATTTTGCATGAAAATTAAAGTTTGAAAAAGTATAGCATACTTATAGGATATACAAATAGTGCGAACACTACTCTATTAAACCAAGTGGTTTAAAGAAGGCACGTTTTCATGGTAATACAAGATATTTAGTGTTTATGGGAGCAAAATATTCCGAAATTATCTCCGCACTTAAAAGAAGTGAACAAAAATGTGTGTTGTAAGTATTGTTTACGTTTACACTTGTGGGATAAGTATAATCAAAAAAGTATTATTATGAAAGTCTAATCAAATTACTGATGGTTACAATCCTACAACATTTACAAAACAACATTCCTTCATAAGTACTCGAATTGCTGTCCATACAAATTTAAAAATACACCTCTGATGTGATGAGAATACAGAGTTTTCTGAAATGGTTTAGCAAATGAAGATTTACCCACCGTTTGTCAATGTCTGCATTTGAATTTCCCTCCTACTGAATACATTTCATTTTTACACGGTAAGATTTCCTTTATTCTACACATATTTTTGACAGATCTAAATATTTGTATTACCGTGTAAAGGTGCCTTAAGGTGTGATTGTATGTATGTATGTATGAGCACATACAGTTTGTCAACTTAGGGCGGCTTTTTCATTTTGAGATTAGCGGTAAAATTAACTTTGTTCTTTGAATTTACTTTTTAAATTGATGTAATTTTATGTTTATTTTGGGATTAAACAGTAGTTTAATCCTAAGCAAAAACTGTCATCTGCTGACTCAATCATTATGAATGTTCAGAACAACCTAGATAGCCTAAATTTAGCGTTTTCAGTTGGTGAGCCGAAGTCCATTAAGTGCAGCAGCCCTTAACCAACTCACCCGTCTAACATTCACCCCAGTTTTCTTGCAGTACAGGTATCTGTGACCAGAATACAGCACCTCGGATAGTTGTTAGTCCCCGAAAACCGGCACGCACCAAAGCTATCAGAGCAACTAATTGCCCTACCCGCGATTTTTGGTTTAAACCATAGAATAGCAACTTTCTATTATTTAAATTATTATAAAATTTCACTTGTTATCTTTGAAATTTTAAGTTGGCAATTCGGCTAAAGCCAACTGAATATAACAATACTCAAAAAGTGTTTCGTTGCGCGTAAGTTTGTCTCTAACACAACAAAAACTGAGTTGAGTGGAGAATGCAATAGCAGCACTAATTTTAATTAAGTTCTTAGTCTAGTTTATTGCTGGAATATTACTTAGCCTATCCCTAGTGTAAAAAACTATCTGATTTCTATTACTTTTGCTATCAACTAAAATTTAAATGGCTAATTTATGTTCTTGGGAAAGATTTATTTGACCAATTGAATACCGCAAACGCGATTATCTTTTCAAAATTCCTATATTATTTGCCTGGTAAAGATTTATTTGACAAACTGTATATAGATATTTTTTTTATTTATTTGCTTTATTTTATGCATTATAACAAACACTAAAGTATACTTTTAGGTGAAGTAAACCAAACTGTTTGAAAGCACTTACAAACTTATTTGTTTTAAATTTAATTTGCAAAGTTAAAACAACAATTTTGTTAATGCATCTTGTTCGCATATTTCTCTCTATATTGATTTTCTTTCAATACGATTTTATTTAAGCTGACAAATGCGAAATAGCATATGGAAAAAGTTTTTCTTTTATTGCCTGCTGCTCTTGTATATTCCCACTCACAATTTATCCGCCAGACAGGAAATTTTTTCCATATTTTTCTTTTACTTTATTGATATCGATCAGAGATTGTTTCATAAAATGTGACGAATTGTTACAGAAAGACATCAAAATTTATCTGGCAAATAAATTGTACCCAGAAGCATGTGTTATGTAATCAATCACCAACCATATTTTGAATTCCCAAAAGGGATTTATTATTCTTTTTTTTTTTGTTCTTTCTTTTGGTATTTTACAGCATAAAATTCTCTTTTTTTAAGTGTGTGGCTGTGCGATTTACAAGGATAAAAAAAGTTCATGTCAGAAACATTAATGCATGTAATAACGCCACAATTAATGGAAATTTGAAATGTAGGTACGAATACACATTTTTTAGAAATATCACTTTCAGTTATTGAAGAAAAATCAGATTAAAAAATGTTAGCGGCTTTGATTTCGTAATTAAGCTATAAAAAAAACATGGAGTGCTTCTAAAACCTTGCACAATTGCATATTCAGCAAGTGATTGCTCCCTAAAACTGTATAATTTTTCGTTTATGGTGGGGCCTAAGAGTATGCAAACGTCTAACAGTAAGCAATCGCCTAGCAGTATGCAACGCCTCTCAGTAGGAAAGTGATTCACTTTTTTTTTAGAACAAACAAAAACTGCAAAGCTTGTTTGCTTGTCTGCAGTAACACCCAGGGTCTGAGGCAGGAATCGAACCTGCGGCCTCGAGACTGTTGGTCAAGCACTCTACCAAATCAGCCATCGAGGCACCCAATCATACAGTTCAAAGCTTCGCTTAATATCCATTGAGCAAGCAAAAGCTCAATGGATATTATTTATTCAGACGACTGCTTCTACTAAAATCGTAAATGTAAAAACCGCAATGTAAAATTGCCTAATAGCAATTAAACAAAGTTTTACTAAGTGGACACATGCAAATGGAATGTGACTCAAGCGATTTCCTTATAGAAAGAAACGTTAAAAATATGCAATTATATTTGACATCGCAATTTGTGCAACTAATAAAAGAGACACGAAAAATTCCAGCATCCCGCGAGTTGCACTACAACTAATTCCTAAATATCGAAAATATCCCTAAACGATACTCTTCTGCTATAAACAGGCATGTTCTGAGACTTAAGCGATTCGTTTAGCGTTTTTTATTTGAAAACATCAAATAGGTGTTCTGACAAACGCAAGAAGTATAGTTTTGCGATTTGAAATCGCCAAAGAGGTGTTGCGGTAAACGCATATCGCTTAAAATTGGCGACTTTAGCTCGCATATGTATATTGAAGTGAACTGATTGAATTTGCTTAAGCTAATCTTGCAAAAGTAAATAAAGTTATTCACAATTAAAGCTTATATTTTATCTTTATTTCAATAAAAATTTAGAAGAGTTTTCCGTATTTTCATTCAAAAATATTAAATTAAAAAATTTCTGTATTTGTTGTCAATTTGTTTTCGTTTATATAACTACTACATACACTTGTACATATGTAAAATACGTGTTGTATTTTCCCTTAAGCAACTTCGAAACGCGAGTAAAACGCGTAATCCTTAGAACACCTAAAAGTGAATTAAGATGTTTTCAGCACGCTTTGCGGTTTCAAATCGCGCGTTTCTCAGAACATGCCTGAAAAAAAGTTCTAAAGCTTTATGGTACTAAATGTCTTTATAAAATTTTATGCAGATGTATTGGTGATCTTACTGTAAATAAGCTACGAGCCTTGGCCTGGGACCCATCAGGATCAATATATTTTAAGAGACATAACTGATGATTACGGATTTCTCTTACATAGATCAAAGTCGGTGATTAAAGATATCTCTTCTGATTCACTTTTTAAGGATAAAACCGCGCAATCATAAGATGGAAATGGAATCACTTATAGGATTTTTTTTACTTGCAGCTTGCCATCTTTTTATGATAGCTGGCTTTACAAAAATTAATACGTTACGGTTCACTGCTGATTTAATCCTCTTAATTTCATCAATTATTTTCTTTTATTATTTAAAAATGAACTATTTATAATATGTCTCATTTTCAACTCAGTTTAAAAAAGCCCTAACTTATGCTTTAAAAAAATATGAATGTAAAAATAGACTATCCGTTGAATTTCATCAATTATTTCTTTCTATAATTGAAACCTGAATTATCATATTATATAACAGTTTCAACTCTGTTTAAAAAAGCCCTAACTTACTTTTGTTTTAAAAAATATGAATCTAAAAAGGAGCTTTTTTAATGAAGCTTAGATAGCTTCATTAAAAAAATATACATGCATGTTCTGAGAAACGCTAATCGCTTAAATTTAGCGTTTTCGATTTCAAACTTCATTCGAATTTTTAACTTCATTAAAAAAATATATATAAAAATTTTATTTGAAATAAAAGGTGTTGCCTTTTTTATTAAAAATTGCATTAGTCTAAAATTTTACGGATTTTATGAATTTTTTTCTTTCTTCTGTTAAGTAATAACAAACCGAGTTACGCCCTTTTTACATTACTATACTACTAGCTCTGCAGCCAAATTCCGCTAGGATGAATTTTGATATGTTCACCAATTTTAATGTTTACTTTTAATTTTTATGTCCATAATGGTGAGCACTCAATTTTGATAGTGATAAGTGAACACTTAACGAATAACTTTTTCACTCAAAAATCTCTGAGTTTGGATTTTTGTAAAATATTTTTAAGTTGAAAAACTACACAAGAGTATTATAAATGTATATACATTTGTTGCTAGACAACTTGTGTGATAAAGTCGATTTGACAATTCAGCACATCATCCAGCCTAACCTAACACATTCATAAAACTCATTGATTGATTTTACGGAATCGCTTTTTAATAAAAAGTGAACACTATGCCTGTCGGCGAATTTCACTTTGAGGGTTCACTAATAACAAATTCATCGTTGCGGTATCTGACCCTGGAAAATTCAACATTTAAATTAAAGTTGAGAAAAAATATTAAAAAAACTGAAATTTGAGCGCCTCGAAAAAAAACTTTTTTTCTCATGCCAAAAGTTATCGATACAATATCGATTGCTAAACCGAATACCCTAATAAACACATTGAAAAAGAATTAAAATAAAACTGTTGTTGGTTTTTATGATAGTTTGCATTTACTTCACTTTTCGATTTTTTTTTCTTCGAAAAATTTATAGCCTATCTTAAGGCTGTACAACATTAAAATAAACATTTAATTTTCATACATAATTTCGGTTTCCTTTCATTTACAATCTTTTTCATATTTATTTGTTATTTTTTAAAGATTCATCGTAAACAATATAAAAAATACTCCTTCCTAAGCAATTTCTATGAAGAAGTGATTTTCTTTTTTTTCAAAAAAAGTCTTTTTTCTGTTTTAAAAAATATGTTTTTTTTCATTTTTGTTTTGTTTGGTTTTCATCAGTTTTTAATGTATATAATTTTCTAACAAAATACACATTGTTGTAAATATATATTGTATATATTATTTATTGCTTTTTTCAGTTTAAGTTAAGTTTATTTAATTTTCTTTTTTTTAATAACAACAATTATTAGCAAAAAAATTGTAATTGTTTAAGTCTTTAAAAAAAAAAGTTTGTATCTTTTACTTATATTTGTAATATATTGAGTCAATATCTTACTTTATGTAGTTACCTAAAATTATTAATTTTATTTGTTGTATGTAGTGTAAGTTGTCTTATATTTTTAAATTAATTTATTTTCAATTTATAGTTTAGACTAAATTTTATAAGGTGCGCCAGCAAATGATGACTAAAAACTTTAAAAATTCTGAATTTCTTAACTTAATTTTATATGATTTAAATTAAATTAAATTCAAGATTTAGTCAAAACTTTGCTCAGTGCTGTATGTGGCTTATAAGTTTTATATTTCAAAATGGTATTTGAAATTTTTCGACGACTTTTTTTGTAAAGAACTTGAAAGTTAAAATCTTGCTCAGTATGAGAAGTGTACAAAATAAATTTTGATTTACCACAAATTTTAATAAAACAACAAAATTCTTTATGTTTTAGGTCTACATTTTCAACCAAAAGCAATATATGAAGAGTTTACATAGGCCAAACTGCAAGAAAATGTAACTAAAAATTTTAATTTTACAGAAGAAACAGAAACTTTGCGAAATGAAAACCATAAACATTTTTATCAATGTGTTTTATAGTTTCACTTTAAACACACCCACCAATTTATTCATCTAATTTTTTAAACGATTTTCAAAGAAACCCTCTTTATAATATTGTAAAATAAAATAAAATAAATAAAAATAAACACATAATACACAATAGTACGAAAAATTCCAAGTATATCAACTACAAATGATGTTATTCTTGGTATTTCATTTCTTGTTGCTTATTGGTTTTGCTTTCGTACTGTTCAACAAGCACGTTATGGGTACGTATATGCGTAAGAATTATATTTATACATTTGATTCTAGAAGTATGAATTGCTAGAAGCTTCATGATGATTGTAGCAGGTGATAAAGAAGTATAAGCCGCAGGCAGATTTGTGGCAGCTAGAAAGTTTATTTTAAAAAATTTGTACCAATATCGCTTTACATTTATTAAACACATTTTTTGGTAAAAAAAAGGGTCATTATTGATCGCAGAAGTATAAAATTTTACTGTTTTTTTTTTAATTAGTTACATCTTTTTGTATTTCGGCTAACGATACAAACAAACAAATTTAATATGAGTAATTTTTCATTTTCAATTGTGGTAGCTGATCGAACGAATTGCCTCTTGGTATTATGGCCTCTGTTCATAGATAATAATATCACTATTGTGAATTTCCCTAAATTCACTTCTTCACAATAGTTCATTTCAAGCAGCTGAGACTTTAAAAACGTATGTTATTTGCATACAAATTTATAAAAGTTGGGAAAATATAGTAAAAAGATACAAGGTTTCGAGTTATCAGAAGTCAAATGACGTTCACTCTTAATTCTTCAAAAAGCAAGATTAAAGCCCAAACCCTTAGCAATGCTGAACTGTGTGATTAAAATGGCGGGGCTGTACGCAGCATTTGCATAGAAATTTATAAAAGTGTGACAAATTTAGTAGAAAGCTACAATTTTTAGAGTTATCAGAAGACGAATCTTTGACGTTCAATCTTAACTCTTCCAAAAGCAAGATTAAAGACCAAACCTTTAGCAATGCTGAACTGTGTGATTGAAATGGCGAGGCAGTACACAAAAAGCAGTGTTTTACGTGAAAACAGTATGTGCCTGGGCATCTGTAGTTATTGTATTTGGGGCGGTGGCGCTCGAACTAACCATCAGAATAAGCCGACAGATACGGCAGCAAAACTGTAGCAAAACACTATAAACCACTGTGAATTTGCTAGTGTTTAGGTAAATTAAATTTTCCCTGCCGCTATCAATGTTTTAAAAGCAGAACCTGCAGTTGTTCTCAGTTTTACCGCTTGTTTACTGTGTTATCAATCTTATTATCTGCATAATCATTGACAACTCTACTGCTTTAAAACGACTGCCTCCAGCCATAAGTTATCTATCTTAACATTTGAAAGCGCACCTTATACTCGTAGTTCCTATAGTTTTATTTTGTGTATTTTTGTTGAATATCATTAATAATTTTCTTTTTATCTAATATTATTATTGTATAATTTATAAATAAATTTTGTTGTTGTAAGTTTGTATTTAAATAATAAATATCCTTTTTTTTATATTTAAGTACTTAAATTTGTAGGACTTAAATAATAAAAAATATTTCATAAATTTCTTTAGTTTAATAATTTTTATTTATCGTTTACTTATTTATTGTTGTTAGTTTAATAAGTTTTTAGCTATTAATTTATTTTTAATTTTTATTTTTTTGTTAAAACTAATACATATCTTTTTCAATTATTGTGTTCATATTAGTTTAAGTATCTTTTTAATAATATATATTTATTTAGTTTTACTTTACTTCTGTGTATATGTATATTTTTTTATATAAATATTTATGTCTTTAGTTTTATTTTATTTTTTTTTTGTGCCTTTTCTTTGTTTTTGTGTTTTTACTAAGTATTTGAGATGCACCTTAAGAGTTTTTAATGTATATATATTTTTTATTTATTTGTCTATATATATATATTTATTTAATATATTTTATAGTATAATTAATATATTATATGTATATTTAATAAATAGGTCTGTTAGTTGTTTTACATTAATGTATTGTATATAGAATAATAATTATGTATATATTTTGTTTTTTTTTTTTCTTTACTTAATTTGTTTTATTTTTGTGGGTAGTTGTATATAATTATATATATGTAATATAATAATTATAATAATAATTGATCAGTAAAATATTGATTTTGTAATAAAGAGATAAACTGCCATTTTATGTATGTACGTACGTTTATATTTGTCTGTTTTCTTTGTTGTGTGTAAAATTTAAATTATATCAAAAACCTTTCGATATTCTGAAGACAGCTTACAAATACATTATAAAGAAATTTTAAGCATAATTTTGCTTATTTTCAGATATTTCTACTGAATTCGTTTTTAAATAGCAACTCAATTCAAATGTTGCAGATGTATCGATTTACGTATGTACGTTGCTGCAGAAAATCTGTTTTGTTTGAGTATCAGAATTCACAAAAACAAAAAACCCCAGCTTGCATTAACTGCACTGTTGCTGTAGTTGTTATAATAGCATTAAACTGCTTTTTGTATAAGGGATTGACCTGAATTTAAGATCAATCGCCATAATTAAATAAAGTTTAAATTTCTTGAAAACTTTGTATCGTAAGCTTCTCTCATTTTTTTTTTGTTAATTTACAACAAAAAGAAAAGGAAACCACTCCATTTTGCATATGTACGTATGTGTGTGTGTGCGTGTGTATGTGTGTGGTCTTTAATCTTCTCTATTAAAAACCTCCATGCTTTTCTTTAACTTCATTTCCTGTGGCTCACTGAATAACAAGCAAACAAACTAACAAACAAACGAGAATATTTTATGTTTCCATGTGTTAGTGAAATAACACACAGCAAAACATTAAGAAAAAAAAACCCAACTTGTTTGTCCATTTTTGTTTTTGCTGCTCTCAGCAAAATAAACGGTTTTTTAAAGATGAGAAAGAATAACAAAAACTTTAACAAGAATTATTGTGAATGAGAAGAGTACATGTGTTATTGTTATTGTTACAGTTACTGTTTTATTTATGTAGTTGGTAATTGTAGTAGTTATTGTTGTTATTACTATTATGTTACTAGGTTTCTTTCTTTTAAAATGTGTACATATGTGAGTAAGAGTAAGTATGTGTGGATGTATGTTTGTATATTAACATTTTCTTTTGTAAGTTCTTGCTTAAACAAGAATTTATCATACAATAGAGAATACAAAAAACGAAATATTATATAAAAAGAAATAAAAAAAAAAGTTAGAGATTATTTTAATAAACAATGGATGTTATAAGTCTGCATGTTCTGTTCTGAGCAATTCAAGTAATATTTATTGTTGTTGGTTGTTCGTCAGCATACGCAGTAAAAAACACAATAATACGGAGTATGAAGAAGAAGAAGAAGAGGAAACGAAGGAAGTACGTTTGTCTATTCATTCATATATATTAATGCTGGAGTTGTTTATATTAAATGATTATAATAAATTTTCTCGGTAGTTCTCTCGGTATTGTTGTAGTTGTTGGTGTAAGTATTGTAAATGTTGCTGTTGCTGTTGCTGTAGTTGTAGTTGCTGTCTATCATCTTTACAAATTAATCAAATTCAAACAAATACCTTTTTGTTGGTTTGCAAGTTGTTTGACCATTTATTTTTCATAATTCATAAAAGTGCGTTGCTGTTTTTTTTTAATTTTTATTTTCTATATTTTGCTATTGTAGTTGTTGGTTTTCTTTTTGTTTGTCAAAATATTTGATTTTCTAAAAATTCTGTAGTATTTGTTTTAAGTAATATGTTTTGTTGTTGTTGTTGTTGTTTTGCTCTCTATAATTATTGTAGTTTTTATAGCTGTGGTTTTTGTAGTTGGTTGGATTTTTATTTATGATGGGATGGTGTTTTTTATTTTATTTTCTATATTGTTGCTGCTTACATATTTTAATTAATTCCTCAAAATTAACATGGATAAATACCTAAAATTATTGATTTATAAGTTTTAAATAATTTAGGTTGTGCTAAAATAATGTGTATTTATGTATATTAATTATGATAAAATAAATATGTTATTTATGGCTTATTAATTTTCTTATAAATAAGCATATTTTGTTTTAAATATATGTATATTTTTTTCTTGTGTTAAAAACTAAACTTAAACTAAAAAAAATGTTGTGCTTGTTGTTGTTTTTTGTTTTGCAATTAGTTAAAATTGTTTTTATAACATATAAATTAATATTTGTTGTTTAAAGTAGAAAATTTAGGTTGTATTGAATACAAAATTTAATAAAAATATCTAAACGAAATTAAAAATTAAATGATAATTTTCTAATGAAAAAAAGTGAAGAGTTTAAAGTTGCGCTGCATTGGTGCCTCCATAAGCCAGTAAAGTTGACTCGACTAATTGTGTTAAATGAAAAAAAAACAAATCAGAAATTATAAGTTAAAAACTAATAGAAAACTAAAACCGATTTTTTTTAAACTAAAAATTAATAATTTTAGTAGAGACCTCAAGCCTTGGCTGTCTATCACACGAGAAAAATATTTGATTAAAATATGTTAAGATTAACAGAAACTAGAAAAATTGTTGGTTGTTTAAAATTTTGAGTCAGTCATCTCAGTTTTCATGCAACCTTTAAAAACGTATAAGTTTATATATAAATTTTTTTATTAAAGATATTTGATTGAAAGCATATTAAATAACATAGGCTTGCTATGGTTTTCCCCTAAAAAACTAATTAGCAATTTGGCTTTATGGAAGAGTAGGCTGCGAAGCCTATTAAGAGAATCCGCCCTTACTCAATTGGTTACTTACGAGTATATTATGTAAATACGGTTGATAAGTTTAGGGATGGCACTACTCCGGCCTAACAGAGAGAAGTGAATGGTGACTTTACAAAGAAAATCATCTGCAGCGGCGAGGCACAATTTTACCTCCGTGGATTTGTTAACAAGCGGAACTGCTGCATTTGGGTAAATGAGAATCCACAAGTAAATCTTGCAAAGCCGATGTATCCACAAATAGTGACTGTTTCGTGCGGTTTATGGGCTGACGGTGTCATGTGGGCGTATTTTCTTGAAAATCTATTCGGCCAAGCAGTTACCATGAATGGTGTTCGCTATCGCGAAATAAGGGGCTTCTTGTGATCGAAAACTGAGGATATGGACTTGAACGATATGTGGCTTGCCACTTATCACACAGCCAACGAAACAATGGCTCTTTTGCGTGAAAAATTCAAAGGTCGTGTCATCTCACGTCTGGGCGATTTCAATTGTCCGCCACGATCATGGCCGTTCAACTTCTTACTTTAGGGATATTTAAAAGAGATTACGTCATTAAGCCATTTACAATTCAACCGCCAAATAATGAGATAATTAGGCACATTAGCGACATTGAGCCTCAATTATGTCTCAGAGCCACTAAAAATATGGACCAACGGCCGTCGCAAGCATTTGGCCAATATTTTGTTCCACACATAATAAAAAAAATATTAAGACAATTATGTGAAAACTTTTCGTTTTATTTACAATAAAACAAAAAACGTGCGTTTTGTTTGGATTGCCTTCAAAAACACTTGAATAAACAATGTTCTGAGAACCGCGCGATCTGCAAGCGTGAAACGTTCTGTTAAACGCTAAATTCGTTTTTATTTCATGTTCTGAGAAACGTAAATCGATTAAATATAGCGCTTTCGATTTGAAAACGCCAAATAGTTGTTCTGACAACGCAAGAAGTTTGGTTTTGCGATTTAAAATCGCTAAATAAGTGTTCTGGTAAGCGCATATCGCTAAAAATTATCTCGCATGTGTATATTGAAGTGATCTGATTGAATTTGCTAAAACTGAACTTGCTAAAGGATGTAAAAAATATTCACAACTAAAATTTAAGAAACATATTTTTTTTTGCTTCAATAAAAAAAAAGTTGAAAAAATTTTACACATTTTCAATTAAAAAAGCCAAATTAAAAAATTTCCCTATTTGTTGTTAAATTTTTTCGTTTTCTATAACTACCACATACATGTGTACGCATTTTTTCGGAAAAAAAATCTCCGAAACGCCAGTAAAACGCGCGTTCCGTAGAACACTAAACAGTTAAACGTTTTTCAGAACACTTTGCGGTTTCAGATCGTGCGTTTCTCGGCACATGGCTGATTGTTTTAAGGAACTCTGGCATTCGGAGTTGTTTACGAAACAAAAAAAAACACCTCATGTGGTTTACATATGGCTCCTTTATTGCAACATAGTCATAATTAAAAAAAGTTCGAAAATTCGAAAAAGTTCGAGAAAAAAATTTCAAATTTTTAGTTTAAAGTCTTAAAAAGGTTTTTTTTAGAAAATATCTCCTAAAGCAAACAGTTTAAAAGTAATTTGAATAAATTTTTGGCAAAATATAAATGGTAAGACTGTTAACAATTATGCATAGATAACACGAAAAGCTAATTTTTTGAGATATGACTATGTTGCAATAAAGGGACATACATGTTGACAATAATGGAGCAATTATTAAATTTAATATTTTTAATCAAAAAAGTGTAAAATTCCTTTAACGTTTTATTGAAATATTATTGTATTTTAAACGATATGCATTTACCAGAACACCAGTTTGGCGATTACAAACCGCAAAAATATACTTCCTGCGTTATATGTTTTACAGAACGCCTACTTTAAGTTTTCGAATCGAAAACGAAAATTTTAGGTGACTTTCGTTTATCAGAACATGTCTGAAATTATGAATGCTATTACACTGCAGCGCTTTGATTTTACGCTGTAGTAAGCAACATAAAAGAAGAGCGTTAACGTTGTGTTTTGAACAGTATCGCTCACTAATCTTGTTTAATGAAAATCATTAAATACAAATAATAAATCAAGTGATAAAGTCGCTAAATTAGTTTGCATGCAGCTAAAGTACGATTACTAATTGCCGCGAAAAAAAAGTAACATTTGTTTTGAAGCGAACTTTACTAAGAGAGTTTAAAGTTTACTCTCTTAGACTCTTCCAATAGCAAAGGGATTTTCCAATAGCAAAGCGATGACGCTGCGCTATTTGGGTTGGTCTCATATATTTTTTATGTACGTGAGGATTTTTGACAGCTAAATTACGCTTGACGCTCTAATTTAGGTTGATCTGTTAAAGACTTTTATTGACTGAAAGCGGCAAAAAAAACAGGAAAAGGCAGTGAGGAAAAGGGAACAAGAACCGTCCGTTCAAACAAAGAGATGTCAAAGAAACATTTTAGAATATTTCACTTTGTCTGCTATTTCACAAAATTTTTCTAGTTCTTAACGAAGACCAAAACAACAACAATTTGATTAAAATTTTGTTGCTGCAAAACGTGTGGGTGTATGTTGTGATGATGCTGTATCAGAACATTTAAAAATAATTAAAAATTAGCTCAACAACTAAAATGAATAAAACCCAAAAAAAAAAAAAAAATTAAATTAAATTAATTATTAAAAGAAAATAAATTTGGTTTCAAAAGTCAAAATCGTGTTACAAGTAGTAAGTGTTAGTGTTAGTGTTGATGTTGGTGTTTGTGTTTGTGTTAGACAAGCACTAGTGGTGCTATTAAAAGTGTTAGTAAGAGGGAAAATTGAAAGGAAACTAGAAGAAGAAATGTAAAAGCTTTTTTAATTACCTTGATAATTTTGGGGCCAAATGGTGGGTACATTCTGTAGAAGACAACAAAATAAGAAACGAATTATTTTTATAAGTTTAAGTAACAACAATTGCAATGAATGACAAGATATATAATTTAAAACTTTTTTTTTTTTTTTGCTGTTTTTCTTATTGTATAAATGTGTTCTATAATAATAGTGGCACAGAAGGCAACAACAATAGCAATGGCAACAAACAACTCACCATTGGCACACTGTAGTATTGATAGAATGGTTGATATTGCATTGAAGGTGGGTAAATTGTTGGCACACCAGCTGCTGCAGCGGCTGAAAGCAAAAAAAAAAACGAAAGAAAAATTAAAAGATTATCATAAATTCTGAAATAAAGAATTATAAGTTTTAATTTGAAAACTTCTTATGGTTGTTATTTTGACAAATTTATATTGTGCACAAAATTCTCAATGACCGTAAAAGAAAATAAATGTATTTTTATAATGTTTGCATTTATTATGGGCAGAGAGGAAATTAAAGAATTTTCCGGCAAAAAAAATATTATCAACAAGACAATTTATATCATCGCATTATGTATTCGTGTCCCATAAACATGACATTATATAGAAAGCACTGGAAAAATTAAGCACTTTTCTTGTGTAATTTCAAAACGAGTCGCTCGTTTGTGTTCTGTAAACAGCAGTTAAATACTTGCTAACGAATTGGCATTTAAAATATGAGAATGGAAGGCATAGTGGTGAATACACTGAAAATAAAATTCAATCCATCTGTACTTAAATCAATCCCAAGCGGTATCCAAAGTACTTGTACGGTAAGTACGGAATTTCTTAAAACAAGCAGAGTGCGCTTGATACTAATGCGAGTCAATCAAGCAGTAAATACTTAATTTGAGGCATAATTAATCCCCAATTCGTACTTAAAATAAACCCAACATCGAAACAGCCTTAAATTGCGATTGATTCAAGAATTGAAAGTTCATTTAGTTCAGAATCCGTCCTTTACTTGATTTAAGTACGGATTTTTCAAGCACTAAACACTTACTTTTAAACATATTTAACCCCGAATCCGTAGTTGAAATAAGCCGAAAATGAGATTGATTTGAGAAAATCTGAGATCGAATCAATCTTAAAATGCGATTAATTCAAGAATTTTAGAGTTGATTCAATCCCGAATCCGTACTTGAAATAAGAACAATTAGTATTATTATTTACTCTATTAGCTACTCGAAGTCGGTGTCATGTAAACAGGATGTATCGCCGATTTTGAATGTGAACCACACTTAAACGTCAAGTTCTTTTCTACATTTCCCATTTTCAGACTAACTGAATTTGAACCATGAAAAGATACACAATCGCATTAAAGTTATTCCGGCTTATTATGAAAATGGGCATTCAAATCAAAATGAATATCGTGCACTTCGTGATTTTTTCGGTCAATTTAATCGTCTAAATGTAAGTACAATCGGAATACTCTTGGAAAAATTTAAGCAAACGCAATGCGAAAACACCAGTGCTTGCTTGTACAGTTCGTACTGCAGAAAATATTGCTGTTATTCACTATATTGTTGCTGAATATCCATCCACCTCAACTCGTCGTCGCGCCCAACAATTTCGCGTCTCACGCTCGTCGTTGATGAACATTATGCATAAAGGCTTGCCTTTACATGCTTACAAGCTGCATTGACTCAAGAACTAAAGCCTCTTGACCATTTCAAGCGTCGTCAATGGTCAGAATGGTGGCCAGAAATGACACAGTGGATGATCAATTTTCGAAAAACATCATCTTCATGAACATTTTCACCTCATTAATTTCGTCAATAAACATTTGTGTGAATGATAATCCAAGAGTGATATTGCAAAATCCAATGCACCCACAAAGAGTGACTGTTTGGTTCAGTTTAAGGTTTGGCGGCATCGTCGGGCCGTATTTTTTACCAAAATGAGGTCAGTCAGGCAATTGCTGTGAATGGTTTCCCGAATTGGAAGATATGGATCTGAACGATATGTGGTTTCAACATGACGGTGCCACTTACCACACAGCTAACGAAATAATGACTCTTTTGCGAGAGTTCAATGGACGTGTTATCTAAAGCTTTAAACACATAGACCACAGCAGACAGCAAGCAGCAATCTATCAAAAATAAAATACATGTGTTTAAATGCGCACGATTATTTTAACGACATCACAGCAGCACGACTTCACAACAGCATTCGCTGCTGCTGCCAACTTAGATTAATTTCTATTTTCGTAAGCAGCAAAAAGTAAATGCAGTGCTGCCACTATAAATACAAATTAGCAGCAATTAGAACGAATTTTTTTTTTTGTTGTATCTAACAGAAATAAACATCACAAAATTAAAATACGCAAGTAAATGTATGTGTTTTTACAGTTTTACGTGATATTATTACGTTTTCAGTCAGTAATATAAATTTTATTCATGTAAAATATATGTATATGTGGCACCTCTGAAATTTGTATTGTTAAAATACACATAGTGCTGCTGCTGCCTTTAAAATAAATACGCTGCTGACGAGACGGCAGCATTTGAAGCTAACTTCATTTGTAGTCGTGAAGTTGTGAAGTCTGCTGTCGTCTAAGTGTTTAGAGCTTAACGCGGTGGCGATGCTAGTTGATCGGCAACATCATGTGATTTGACACCGTTCGACTGTTTTTTTTTTTGGTTATTTGAAAGAAAAGGTATACGTTGTTAAACCAGTAACGATTTAGGAACTAAAGGACGAGAGACCAGAGGGGTTTCCGACTAGCCATATTTACAAGCATTTGATCACTCGGGGGATTCCAACCCTCCCTCTGGGTATGCCGACCCAATGTATTGAAAAAAAATTCTACACAAAAAAAAAACCAAAAATGTTCAAAATATATAACCAGCCAAAACAAAAAAAAAAAAGAACCATACACTTAAACTTTGCAATTCTACTATTCTACACTTTTGTCCACATAATACCACCACACCAAGGACAGATGTTCGCCTTAGATATTGCCCTCCCAACCATGTCAAAAACTATATCTGTCTGGATTACAATGTCGTTTCGTAAACGTTTGTCATTATTTTAAGGCCAAAATACCTATTCCGATGCCGTTTATAAATTTTATTTTTCTCCGATCTTGTCTGGCTCCGATATATCCGTTAGTTGAATAATAGTTGACTATAAGACACTTGTTTTTAATATACGCGAACATTAACGAAACCACATCGTGAGTCAGGCAGTATACAGCTTTGTTTTTCCAAGTTGTGTATATGTGACATTTCATAGAGGTTATCCCAATCAACAGTAGACTTGGAAAACTTTATAAAATGTTTTCGAATATTTATCTACATCTTCGATTATTTTAAATAAATGAATGAGAATTCAAAAAATAATATGCTCGAATAATATTACACAAGTACAACACAAAAAGTTTTTTCTTTCTTGGAGAACCTTTTATTCCTCTTATGTCTTTGTTTTGGTGTTTTACTCAGCTCAAGAATTCTGCACATGATTCAAGAATTTTATACTTATTTTAAGACATTTTTGGATTGATTTTCTTGATCAACCTTGTTTTCGGCTTATTATTATATTAAGTACACTTGTGTGTTATTCGTGTTTAAATTTTATAGTACGACTCGTACTAAAAGCAAGTAAAAAATACTTTTAGTACGAGCTTTTTCTTTCAGTGTACGTGTATGTATAATTATATAATTACCTGGCGGATAAACAGCGGCGGCAAATTGATCAATGGGCATATTACTAATGGGAGCTGGAGGAGTAGTGGTATAATAGACAGCACCATTTGCAGCCACAATTGACTAGAAAAACCATAAAAAAGAGAGAAATAGAAACATACATTAAAAGGAAATCTCATAATAGTTTTTGTACTATGTATCTAAAGGGTGTTTTTTTTAGAGTTCCACATATTTACATCATAATAAAACAAAGATACACTAAATATCAACGAAACAACTTTAATTGGATAGATGACATTAGTAAAGAAGTAGCTTTAAGTTGGCTTGGCATTTCAACATGACAAGAGTGACGTCAGAGCAACGCTTCCAGATTGTACAAATTTAATTTTGAAGATCCCGATTTTAATAAGCGAATTTTGCTTAGCAATGAAGCTCACTTGTGTTTGAATGGATACGTCAATAAACACAACTGTCGTATTTAGAGTGCTGATAATCTTCAAGAAACACTGACTGTTTATGTGCAGATGGCTGGTGGCATCATTGGCCTATACTTGTTTAAAAACGATGCTGGCCAGAATATTACAATCAATGATGACCGCTATAAAGCCATGATTGTTGATTTTTCCGTTCATTTATGGAACAATCATGATGTGCAGGTGCTGTGGTTTGAACAAGACGGCGTAACATGTTGCAGAGCCTGTACTACAACTGAGTTTTTGAAGAAAACATTTGACAACCACATAGTTTCACAATATTCGCCACATTATTGCCGATATACGGCCACAAATATTGGAAAGACATAAAAAATTGTGCCTTCAGATCAGACTACGTCCGAGCCGGTCATGGCAGGCATGTTCGAGAAGCCTTAAGAAATTTTCATGTCCATTTAAAAAATGTGTGTTTCTTCTATTCCATTTCAAAGTTATATCTCTATAAAAGATATCATTTAATTAAATATGAAATCAGCCACAGTTGCACACATTTTCATAAACTTTTTGCAGCATTAACTCTTCATTTATTGACTTTCCGACATTCACTTCTCTCTTCTCCGGGGTTCGGAAGACAAACACAACATAAGTCATGCAGCTTCCTAGAGTTTTATTTGCTACAACAAACGAGGAACTCCTTCCTCTCTACGCCCTAGAGAGCAGAGTGCCTCGGTTTGGTATACATCAAGGCAAAACCTGCTCCCCGGGGGAACAAGCATATGACAGGAAGCTGTCACATAAGCTAACCTTCAGAGTGATGCTGAGCTATGAACTAGTTCATTTCATAGAACCACAGTTCACAAGGTCTTGATGGGCCATTATGTGACATTACTCTATCATCAAAAGTTCATTTGAGCATATCAATTGTAGTGAGTGGAAAAAATGTACGGGCCTTCTAATCCTTTATGTATGCAATTTCCCAGCAATCAACGGAAGACAAGACTTAATGAATTGTATTGTACAGGGTCTCCGCCGGGAAGGTATACTACTCTCAGTAATTCCATTGTAATCCTGGCTGTATGCGATGTGGCACCGCCTTGTTAATACCACATGTTAATGAAGCCCAAAGCATGCAGTTGTGGCGATAAAAAGTTTTCAATCATATCACGATATCTGTTCCCATTCACAGTTACCGTTACGCCATTTTCATTATCAAAAAAGTAAGGTTTAATGATTCTTCTTGACCAAATTGCACAACAGACTGTCACTTTTAATGGATGCGAAGGTGTGACTGATGAATAATTTGAGAGGTTCCCATTGCTATACTGTTTGTTCAAATGAAAATGTGCCTCTTCACTCATTATGACTTTTTCATGAAAATCGGGGTTGTTATGGGCGTGCTGTAACATCGTGTTGACGTATATACGGCGGCGTAAATATTCAATAATGATATGATGGTAACGCGTACCAAATATGCATTTCATGTTCATGTAATAACCTTTTCACTTCAACGCGATCATATAGCTTTTGACGTATCCATTCGTCCAAAAAAGGGCCTTCATCGGAGAATGAAATTTTAAATGGACCTTCAATATCAATATTTGCTTTAGCCCATTCGCAGAGTTGGTTCTGGAGTAATTTCAACCATTCCGCAAATTGAACAAAAACTATCAGCTGTTAAAAAAAGCCAGTGTTGCCAGCTCAGAAATGTGAACCTCTAAAAACAACAACCACTATGACTGTTTATAAAATATATAACTATAAACAGTTGAGGTTTATTCGCTATATAGGCCTCTAATATTATTATAAAATTATAAAAAGCTTGCTTTGAATGTTTCCCAGCTGTCTATATCTCGATCTTTCATAGGAGGTTCCAAAGTCTACTGATGATTAGGGGTGAAATGTCGGCATATACACAGCGTGGAAACATAAAAAACAAGCTGTTTATAATTTTTTTGATTGGTATCTATATATAACTATATTTATGTATGAAAAGAAAAAAGTTCAAACTCAAATTTCATACCAACCTGTTTTTTAATGGCTGGTGCAATATTCAATTTCCTGTCTCTCAACACCACACATTCCGCCTGTTTATGATTGAAGAAAAAAGTATAAAACATTATATAAATTTTAAGTTTGCAATTTTGCTAAAATATCAAAGAAAAATAACAAAACCTTTTGGGGGTTTTTTATTTATTTTTTAATTGTAAGTATGAACCATAAACTGTAAGAAAAACGTAACGCTTTTTATGTATTAAATATTATAAAAGAAAAAAATATAATTAAAAAATTTAAACGCAACACAAAGTAAAGATAAAAGAATAATTAAATTAAAACGGAAACTGTAACTTGTAATAATTAAAAGAAAAAAAAAAGTGTAAAAACTTTCAAACGAACGCTCTCCTTCATCTAAGGTGATAAGAATTTTAATAGTAAAACGAAACGTAACGAAACGATATATAACATTTTATTTTTATAAAAGTATAGAAAACAGATAGAAAGTATAATAATCAACTCGAACTTTGCTTATGTTTTCAATATAATATACACAATTCAAGGCAGTTCATATACAAAACGTTTTCGCTTAAAATAAGAAAGAAATAATATAAAACTTAAAAAAAGGAAAATCGTAAATAACAAAAAAGAAATAATCAACAAATTAAAAAAAAAAAAACTTAAAAACATAAAAGAAAAAGTGAAGAGCTCGCAAAATAACGATTCTTTTTTATACAAACGAAAAAAAAAAAAATTATTTAAAAAAGGTAAAAACTTAAATTGCTGCAACAACTTTAAATTATGAGGTTTAAATATTTCAAGTGATATTAAACCACCTGTAAAATAATATTTGCCTTTCTATTGCGATTTTCTAAAATGGGGGAGAAATTGATACAAAGCAGCGTTTGATCGAGAGAATGTCAAATATTTTTGGGAATCAAATACTTTTGCATTGATTTAATTTTGTGTTTACGGCTTACAATACATATTTTAACTCAGAACCATGGAAATGTGATTAGTACCATTGAAAACAATTTTATACTCAAGCAACTTAATTAAGAAAAATACCACAACAAAAGGTTGAAAGCTTGGGTTTACTAAATTTGGTCTGCATTGAGGGTTTCAAATGATTTCGATTTTCAAATGATGGCAGCTCATAAAACATACTTTTTTCTAAACTTTATCAAAAAAAAAAAAAGACAAAAACATCAAAAGGAACAAGTCGACAACGTTACTAAAAAGTATTGTAAACAAAAATATGCTACAAATCCGTTGCGAGTCAAATATAAGCCTACAGGTATGTGATAGAAATTAATCTTGATAAGAAATCGTTTTGAAAATAGACAAAAAATCATCTTTCTTCTAACAATTTAAATATTTATTAATTAGCAATTTTTGACTTTTAAAAGACAAAAACACTCAACGGAACAACTCGATAACGTTATTGAAAAGTATTTTAAACAAAAGTATGCTACAAATCAATTGGATTCAAATATAAGCCTAAAGGTATGTGATATATATTAAACTTGATAAGAAATTGTTTTGAAAATAGACAAAACAAATCATCTTTCTTCCAACAATTTAAAAATTTAATAATTAGCAGTTTTTATGACTTTTTAACTAATTCATTAAGTTTTACTGTATTTATAAAATGATGCATAAAATGTTTTCCAAATCTGTCATTTTTTACTACATATCAGAAATATTTCTTTAATTTAGAAGCTCGATTGTTATTTATGCATTTTGAAACAGATTGTAGAAATTGATTTACATCAACATCTACCTTGTTGGCCTTATCTGACGAACAATTACATGGGCTGAATTATTAACGATTCAGCAGCACACCCATGGGGTTTGCAAGGCTCACACAGGTCGCAACATTTGCATCAAGTTTCGCTGAACAGTTTAAGCCTTCTAATCCCTCGCCAAACAGTCAATGGAAGACAAGGCCTAATGAGTTGGTAAGCCAAAGCCCACTAGCAGCATTAGCCCTTAACTCACCGGTCAACCATCACTACTTGTTTCTCACAGTACAGGTATCTGTTGTAAAGGCAACAGACCCTCGCGAGGTTGTTAGTCCCCGCGTTTTAGGTTTCAACCACAGCCAGAACGTTTCAGCCAAGGTAGACACCTCAACCACGATCAGCCCGGGTTAAACTGCAAGCAGAACCTCCCCGGGGCCATGCTGCTCCCCGTTCTTATAATTTAAATCCTTGTTAAGACTTTCGGAAGCCAACACAACATAAGTCATGCCGCTTCCTAGAGTTTTATTTGCTACAACAAACGAAAATTAATGTAATATATATTAGTCATTCGGAAATATTAATTTTCTAAAGGATTTTTCAAAGTTATGGCAATAGGTTATTAAGATTGGACCCCAATAGCTCACCAAGTTTGAACAAAAGAGAAACTACATAAATTCTATAATGCCCAGCGAAAGTTTGGCATTAACAGAGAAGGTAGTAGCCGATTTCTTACTTCTGCCTATCCTAGACTCCGATACTCCAAAAAGGTTGGAAATTATATATTTTAGAGCCAAAGAAAGGCGTTGATAGAGGAGGTGGAAGCCGGTTCCTTCCTTCTCCTTATTCTTGCAACCAAGGCAAAATTCCTTACAGGGAAGATCAACTTGACTTGCATGTCTTATTACCATCTAGTATCCACTTATTATTGCCTGCAACGTCAATATTCACTCTTTTCATAGGTTATATGTATATAAGTTGCCTAAGCCGTAAAGTAGCTCTGTAGTAGGATTCTGTATCTAATTTTAACAATACTTGTTATTGTTGAAAAAAACAATGCTTCTATTCTCTAGCATTTTTATCAACACTTGTTATTGTTTTGTCATTTAACAAACTTGAAAATGCCAACTGCTTATAGCTGGGTGATAATATTTTTTGTATTCTTCTTTGTTTTTTTCGCAGATTTGACATATTTTTTAACCGTAATTCCACTTGATTGAAGGTTTTGTCAATGTTGTTATTTATTAATTACAGAATCGCACAATCGTAACTGCAAGCGACAATATTAGTTGACAATTTAACAAATTTTGTTATTGTAAAAAATTACAGAATTCGCACCCTGGGCTGAAGAGTAGCTCTCGCTTCATAGTAATTATTTCAGGCTTGTTGTTTTTGAGTCTTCGAGAGCTTTGCGTCTCGCTCTCACTGGTTAATTATTTGCGTGAACTGTATCCATTTTTGTTGAGGTATTTCGTTGTTAACCACGCGGCAACTTCTTCTTTACTGCGCCCATGTTGTACTTTGTAAATTTACTTTGCAATTGTTTAGTTAAGTAAATATATAAATAAATATCAGTTGTATATTTTGGTTTATGTCAAAAGTTGTCCACATTAACCTGGACAGTTATCATTCTGCTTGTAGCCGTTTTCTACAGAAAAAGTCTAAGGACATAACTTTTAATAATTCTCATCGCAATTCTGAGTGATTTCACTAAGGACATATGCAAAGTAGATTCCATTTTGGTTTCATCGGTATTGATTTACGCAAAGTAGATTCTATTTTGGCTAGCTGGCTGTTAGGTTTACATGCACTCTAACAGATATGGGGTATTTTGGGGATTTTTTCCCCCGTCTAGCCTCATTTGTGACTCAAATGAAGTAACATTATTTTTCTAAGTGCTTTTTTTCATAAATTTGGACCATCCAGCGTATAAAAATCGTGCAATATACTATATAGAAAAAATTTTCGTAATTCTACTAATTAAACCTTTAACAAGACAAAAACTCATTTTTCACTTTCCTCTTTTAGACTTGGAAAATCTCATTTAAATTACTTATTAACAAGCCACTGCTTTTAACAAATTATAAACTTTCCGGCACAAGAACTTCTGACACCAGTGTCTGCCATAATTTCTTTCACCTGTCAAAAAGAAAATTTCTTCACAAAATTTCCTTTCCTCTGCACACAAAAAAAAAAATGAAATTATCCCCCTACAGCTTTACAACGGTTTGGTTTTGTATTCTTTGAGAGAGAGAGAGAGAGAGAGAGAAAGAGAGAGAGAGAGAGAGAGTGAGAGAAAAAGACTAAAGGACATTCTCAAAACACAAGTGTGGCATAAAATTTCTTTGTGCCACAAAGAAAAGAAAAAAAATATCGGAAGCTTAATAAAACTATAAAAAAAAAAATATTAAATAAAACAAAATTCAAAAAGGAACTGGCAGCTAAAAACGGAACTGAACTCAACTAAAAACCAAAACTAAAATAGAAAACTCAACTAAAAGTAAAGTAATTAAATGAAATCGCACAAAAATCCCAACAACGAAGCTTTTTATGTTAATTAGTCAAATTTAGTGGCGGTTGGAAAAAATAAAGCTAAATTAGAATACTTCGTTCTGCAATTGGTTTTAAAGGGTGGTGCAATTGAAATTACTTCTACTACGAGTACGAATATGTTCGCTACTTGAAATCAAAAATAATTAGGTTTTATAATTATGGGGTTTGGGGGATGGGAACTGGAGGTAGTAGTAGTAGTAGTAGTAGTAGTAGGCAGTACATACATCATAAAAAAAGGGTGTTTTGTTAATTTCACAAAATAAGGAAACAAATTTTACAGAAGTGCAAGTAACAACACAACATATAATTTTCATTAGTGGTAGCTGATTCGAGTGTTTGTTAAAAGTTGCTTTCAATTGAGAAATCAGGACATATTAAATATTAAAAGGATTTGCGTTTAATTTGCAATACAAATCTAATTTTTAATTGACTTTTTTCAAGTTTGTTTTTTTTTTTTTTTTGGCATTTTTCTATTATTTTTGGTAAATTTTAATACGAAAATAATTGCTGTCATTAGTAAAAATAAACAACACATGAGTGGTGATAAAAATTTGCTTTAAAACTAATCAGGATTGGATTTGTTATTGGTTTTTATGTGAATGGTCCTTAAAAAAACTTTTTAAATCTCAGATATTTTTAGCTAATGACATTTTCATTTATTATTTAGAATATTTTTATTTTTATATTTTGTATATTAAATGATAAAATGATTAGATGTAAACTTCTGCCACAACAGGAAAATACAGTGTCGAACGAAATAGTGAACGAAATTTGTGATTTATGGCCTGGCTCACGATGTAGTTACGTAAACGTTCGAAAAGTGTTTTACATAATTTTAGCATCGTATCTAATGCTGTGTGATGCGATGCGTTATCTTGAAAAAAAGAGCACCTTTTTCTTCTTTAAATGTGGTTGTATTTTTTTGCTTGTATCAATCAATTGAGCCAATACTTCACGTTAATGCTTTCTTGTAATTGTTTCGCAACAGTTGCCAGTTTTAATGATTATAAATAAATAAAAATTAAACATAAATCACTTAACATTACATTAAACATAAATCACCTAACTTAACCACTGAGTGGTTAAAGCAGCAGATCATGATACGTCATGAGCCGAGTTCAAGTCCCAGTGGTTGCTGTTGAATAGTGTAGTGACTACGAAACAGCTAGTTGTCCCCCAGCTAAAGATTTGATTATTATTTTTCTTGTCTTCTTCAATCAAAAGTTATTGATCACAGCAAATTTGTATTGTAAAAAATCCTTCTTAAGAAAAAACTTGAGAAAGGAAAAAACTTGAACTATAAGCCGTTGTACAAATGTACAAACCAAAAATTTTATATAAAAATCACTTGAGAGTTGATTAAATGGCCACCAGTTAAGCAAGAGAAAGATGCCTGTCGTTACGTTATCAAAAACGTAAAAAATCGTTATGAAAAACGTAAGAAAAACACATTAAGATATACATATTATTTGAGCATTTTTCTTTTTGAATTCTCATTAATTTATTTAAAATATGGTAATATATAATTATATGTTTGCAAATATTTTTCAAAGTTTTACAACTCTAATGATGATTAGGGTAGCTCCTATGTAATGTCGACATATAGATTGCTAGGAAAAACAAAAACATGCTATATATATTTTCTGATTGCTATACATTGTAGCAGCTTACGGAGTAACTAATCTGAGATTCAATTGTTCTTTGAAAATAATAGTAGTGTTATTCAATCCCTAATTCGGCTTATTTCAAGTATAGATTCGTGATTAAATCAACTCTAAAATTCTTGAATCAATATCAGATTTGCTCAAATCAATCTCACTTTTGGCTTATTTCACGTGCGAATTCGTGACTAAATCAACTCTAAAATGCTTGAATCAATCGCAATTCCAAACTGATTCAATCTCAGTTTTTCTGAAATCAATATCATTTTTGGCTTATTTCAAGTACGGTTTCGAGATTAAATACTCGTATGTCTGAAAATAAGTATCTAGAGCTGGAATAATCCGTACTTGAATCAAGTAAAGTATGGATTTGGGATTAAACGAACTTTAAATTCTTGAATCAATCGCAATTTAAGATTGATTCAGGATTGATAGTAAATATTTAGTGCTTGAATAGTCCATACTTGAATCCAGTAGTCCGACTTACCAAAATCCTTACTTACTGTACTTTTGACAACGCTTTGGATTGATTTCAGTATGTGTGGATTGAACTGTCTTTTCAGTGTGCAAAAAATAATGAAGAAAAACTTCGGCAAATTAATTTGTCTGATGGAAATGAGATGAAGCAACGTCGCTGCTAAAATTTTCCAACCCTTATCTTCAACTTTTTAAGCCTTCGATTGACTAATCCATCTTCTTTTGAAAGCTTCTCTAGTAAATTGATTTGCTTTTATCACAGAAAAGATTTACATTTTAATAAAAAACAAACTCGTAATAAATATTTAATACCTACAGCTTACATTATAAGCAAACTTTCGAAGCCATGAAAATTAAAAAAATAAATAAATTAGTATAAAATGATTCTTCCCCTGTTTCAGCAGCGTTGGATTCGTTCGCAGCAAAGTATGATGATTCATTTCAATAAATTTTGTTATGCAAAATGACAAATTGCACGATTATGTATTTATATACAATAAATAAAATGAATTTGTTAAAACACCCAAACAATTTTATCAAAATAATTATTAAGGAAGGAAGAATTTAAATTTCCATAAATTTTTAAAATTAAATTCACATATAAATTACACGTTGTTTAAACACTAAAGTAACTGTTAGGACAAATACTCCTACACTCGTTCCAAATTCAGCAAAATGTTGTATTCAATTGAGAAATAAATTTCTAAAATCGTTAGAAGCCGCCTATGAGACTAAAAGCAATATTAGAAATTATTAACAACTATTAATTATTTAAAAATAAGTGTAAATTTAAATTCATCGTTTGAAATGAACAAAAGCTTAACTACTCTCGTACAACATATTTGATAAGAGTTTACTTACAATGACATTATTTATTAAATAAATTAAATTCGTTTAATTTATTGCATTGTTGCAATTAGATTTATATTATTTGTAAATAATAACAGCACCAATATTAATACAATTATATAGAGTATTTTAAAATGAAACTGAATATTGGATTGAATTGCATGTTTGTTTTCCGAGAACAGACAATTTTTATAAACAAACAGTTTAAAGAAATTAATTCCGGAATACAAATATTAATTTTATGTTGCGTGTAAGTGTAGCATTACTTAAAAGCTCATTAAAAGGAAATTCAGTGAATAAATCTAATATCCATTTCTGAAGAAATGACTGAAGTAATGAAATACAGCTTTTGGAAAAATATCAATATTATCAAATATACTTTTATAAGGGATACTCTTATTATTCATTCCGAAAAATTTTTAAATTTTCGTTTTTTAAAGAATTAGAAAACCGTTTCAATTCCATTTCCGAACGGAAGTGAATTCTGTGACATGGCCGATAAAAGATTTATAGCCTTTTAAAAAAAAACCTTTTTTAGCACATTTTATAAAAGCACATTTTATAAAAGTATTTTTTATAAAAGTACCTTTTATAAAAGCACATTTTATAAAAGTATTTTTTATAAAAGTACCTTTTATAAGTCACTTTTATAAAAGTACCTTTTATAAAAGTCACTTTTATAAAAATACCTTTTATAAACGTACCTTTTATAAAAGTACCTTTTATAACAGTACCGTTTATAAAAGAGCCTTTTACAAAAGTAGCTTTTATAAAAGTACCTTTTATAAAACTACCTTTAAAAAGTACCTTTTATAAAAGCACCTTTTATAAAAGTACCTTTTATAAAAGCACCTTTTATAAAAGCACCTTTTATAAAAGTACCTTTTATAAAAGTACTTTTTATAGAAGTACCTTTTATAAAAGTACCTTTTATAAAATTACCTTTCATAAAAGTACCTTTTATAAAAGTACCTTTTATTAAAGTACCTTTTATAAAAGTACCTTTTATAAGTCACTTTTATAAAAGTACCTTTTATAAAAGTCACTTTTATAAAAGTACCTTTTATAAACGTACCTTTTATAAAAGTACCTTTTATAACAGTACCTTTTATAAAAGAGCTTTTTACAAATGTAGCTTTTATAAAAGTACCTTTTATAAAAATACCTTTTAAAAAGTACCTTTTATAAAAGCACCTTTTATAAAAGCACCATTTATAAAAGCAGCTTTTATAAAAGTACCTTTTATAAAAGTACTTTTTATAAAAGTACCTTTTATAAAAGTACTTTTTATAAAAGTACCTTTTATAAAATTACCTTTCATAAAAGTACCTTTTATAAAAGTACCTTTTATAAAAGTACCTTTTATAAATCACTTTTATAAAAGTATCTTTTATAAAAGTCACTTTTATAAAAGTACCTTTTATAAACGTACCTTTTATAAAAGTACCTTTTATAACAGTATCTTTTATAAAAGAGCCTTTTACAAAAGTAGCTTTTATAAAAGAGCCTTTTACAAAAGTAGCTTTTATAAAAGTACCTTTTATAAAAATATCTTTTAAAAAGTACCTTTTATAAAAGCACCTTTTATAAAAGTACCTTTTATAAAAGTGCCTTTTATAAAAGCACCTTTTATAAAAGCACATTTTATAAAAGTACCTTTTATAAAAGTACTTTTTATATAAGTACCTTTTATAAAAGTACCTTTTATAAAATTACCTTTCATAAAAGTACCTTTTATTAAAGTACCTTTTATAAAAGTACCTTTTATAAATCACTTTTATAAAAATACCTTTCATAAGTCACTTTTATAAAAGTACCTTTAATAAAAGTCACTTTTATAAAAGTTTTTTTTTATAAAATGTACTTTTATAAAAGGCACTTTTGTAAAAGTTTTTTTACAAAAGTACTTTTTTAAAAGTACTTTTCATTTCAGAATCACGCCAAAATAGAATTGCTTTCAACTCTGTTTGGTTTCAACAAAATGGGGTAACTGGTCATATAGCCAAGCCTGCTATGACAGAATTGAGACAAAAACTTCCCAATAAACTGATTTTAAGAAACTCCACATTCCATTGGCCTCTCAGGTTTTCTGACCTCATTGCACCTGGTTTTTTTCTTTGTGGGGTTATTGCAAACAAGAAGTTTACAAAAGAAACCCAGCAAATTTGGATGATTTAAAGCAATCCATTCGAAAGGTAATTGAGACAGTTCCCGCTGCAACGCTCCAGGCAGTAATGAATAACTTTTTGATAAGATGTCGCACACGCGTCAATGAGGGTGGTGGCCATTTGAATTCAATTGTTTTCAAAACTTCATAAATTACTTTAATTGAAATGTATTATTTTGCAAATGAATTACTACAAAATATATTACAAGCTTTACGAAAAGTTATTTGATATGTGTTTGTACTTGTAAAAAAGTGCACTTAAAACGAAGTGTTTTTCTTAGTAAGTAACCTTTAAAAAGTATTTGTTTAAAAAGTGCTTTAAAAAATTACCTTTTAAAAAAATTATTTTTTAAAATCAAATTTGAAAAGGAGATTGTAATAAAAATTATCTTTTAAACAAAATGTATCTTTTAAGAAAAAAAAAAATCCTTTGCACTTAAAAACGCGTAGGGCTATTAAGCTTTGTATGTACATATATGTATGTAATTAAGGGAATGCGTGTGTACATACATATGTAGGTATGTATGTACACATTAGAATTCAAACACGTATTGTAAGCGGTTTATGTCAGAACAGAACAGTGAATTGCGAAATTCTGCGAAACAGAATATTATAAACATTTTAGTTGAAGGCAGTTTTATAACCAGAATTAAAATAAAAATACGCAAGTTTTTACACCAGTATCAACAACAACAACAAAAAACTGCCAAAACTGCAGAATATTTCGGCAACCAGAGTAGATTGATTGTTTGATTGATTAGAGCGAAATATTAAAAAAAGGATTAAAAAAAACAAACAAAAAAAAAAACACATATTAAATAAATATTTAAAAATTGCTGATACTAAAAGTTTTTCAATAAATTTAATGGTTAAACAAATATAAATATAAAAAATCATAATGAAAAAAAGAACTTTTAAACAATAAAAAAAAGGAAAAACTATAACTAAAAGTTAAATTTAAGCTTCTAAAATTCTTGCACTAAATAAATTGAGCCACTTTTCTAAACCAGAAACGCAATAGAAACTGAAAAACAGCAACTCTTTTTTTTTACTCGATATGATTCTTACAAATACAACAAACAAAACGCTTTCCACAAAAAAAAAACACAACAACAATGTACAGAATAAAATTGCTTTCATTTGCTGCAGCCTTTTAGGAAAATAACATGTTAAAAATATATGTATGTATTTTATTTCGAACACAACAAATAAACGCAAGTGCTTTAGAAAAAAAACTTTGTTAAAAATAATAATAAATAAACACAAAAATGTACACATAGAGTTTAATAAAAATAAAATATAATAAAAAAAATATTTGATATTTTGTTTATCTTTGCTTGAAAAATGTTTATTCAAAAGTTCTAATAGAGTGATAATGAAATCGTTTTTTTTTTCATACTAAAAGTATGCAACAGTATTGTGTTGAGGACAAAGCTTCGTAACAAAATGCTGTGAAAAATTTATTTTAATAAATTATTGTATAGAAATAGGAGAACTACTTTTATAATAACTGCATAACTAGAATTTTGAAATTTAAAAATTCTGTTTTCCAATGAATTTCAATTAAAACGAAGGGGACTGACTGGCTTGTCTAAATTATGAAGTGGTTTGGATATTTACAATTACTCATCGTGTTGATTTCAACCCGAGTTGCTACAAAGCCAGAAAAAGCTCCTACCACGATGTAAAGTATTGGGTATACAAGTTAAACATTTCGATTTTTTGAAAATCGAAAAATGTATTTATTACAATGTGAACCACACCAAAACGTCAAATTTTTTTCTGCAATTCATTTGATATTTATCAATTTCAGACTAACTGAATTTGAATCAAAGAAAAATACACAATCGAGCAACGCGTTAAAGTTATTCAGGCTTATTATGAATTTGGGCGTTTAAATCAAAATTCATGTCGTCGACTTCGTGATTTTTTCGCCCAATTAAATCGTCCGAATGTGCGTACAATCGGAAAAATCATGGAAAAATTTGATCAAACCGGGTCTGTAGGAAATGTGAAAATACGAGTGCATGATCGCACAGCTCGTTCTACAGAAAATCTTGGTGCTATTCGTCATGCATGTTCGGCTTTAGCGTTGATTTGGCTCGTTGCCCGCGCTTTTTGCTTTCGAACATTTCGCACTTGGAGTTACGTAATGCAGCCATTTTTCGTTACCAGTAACTATACGATTCAAACCTGAATTCTTTTTGTGGTATCCAAGCATAATTTTCAACAAGCCAAATCGCCTTTGCCCGTCTCTTAGCTTGAATTCAAGTGACACCCAATGTCTTTAATTCCTGTTGAATAAATTCCAGAGTTTTTAGAGAAATGACTTGTTGCGTACCTTTCAATGATAACACAAGTAATACTTGCGTTTGACAACAATCTTCGTCGTGTAATGCTTCAAGTTCCTCTGCTTGTCTTCTGTGACTTCCCCCCGGGGAACAGGTTTTGCCTTGCCGTATTTCTAACCAGGGCAAAAAGGGGTTTTTCGGGTAAAGAGGGGAAGGAAGACTTATGTTGTGTTAGCTTCCGAAACCCTCACCAAGGGATTAAATTGGCAGAACGGGGATCAACATGGCCCCCCGGGTGGTTCTGCTTGCAGTTCAACCCGGGCTGATCATGGTTGAAATGCCTACGTTGTATGAAACGCGGGACAGGGGTATTAGTATCCTTGATAATTGTTTGGTGTGTGGCATTTTTCGGGTACTAACAACCTCCCGAGAGTTGTTAGTCCCCTTGTTGCCTTTACAACAGATACCCGTACTGTGAGGAACCAGCGGTGATGGTTGACGGGTGAGTTGGATTAAGGGAGGATGCTGCTCGTGGGCTTCGGCCTACGAACTCATTAAGTCTTGTCTTCCATTGATTGCTGGGAAATTGCATACAAGAGGGATTAGAAGGCCCGAACTCCTCAACAAGAAGTTGCTCATATGGCTACAAACATATGACAAAAATTGCTACCTGTGTGAGATTAGTCAGCCACGTGGCGAATCGTGAATAATTCAATCCGTGGAACTGGTCCATCATCAGATAAGGTCGCAAGCCAGGCGCTGATGTAAATTTTTTTGACAACTGTCTTCTGTGACCTATAGGGGTTAGCAGTTCCTCGAACCGTTTGGGGTTTAAAATTGTAGCAGCCCTTTCTAGGGTTGCGATAATCTGACCAGATTCAATTATTTTCTGGTACCACGGGAGCCCCGGGAACACTGTCTTGCCCGGCTATGGTGAGGTTCTAGGTGGTGGTTGTGATTTAATACCCAAATGCGGGGAGAGTTTTCGTACTCGGTGTGGAGTTGCACTGCAACCGGGTGCCATGACCCTGAGATCCGAAAGAGTTTTAGGAAGGCTTCGCCCTACACCATATGGGAGAGCACGCGCCATTCAGCATGTGATAGAAAATGGTACCCATGCATGACGATTTGTCGTGCATGGACATGCGTGACAATTTGTCATGTATGGGGACGTCCGGGTGAACGTTTTTTTTTCTCCTTGTGAGAGAATCACAGTGGGGTTGGGCCGTCAAGGCAGCAACCCACGTTAAACATCTTCTGATTCTGTCTACTGTGACCCCCGGGGAGCAGGATTTCCGTTGGCGCACACCAGACAAACCAGGGCACTCCTCTTTCTGCAGTGTATGAGGGGAAGGAGTATCTCGTTTGTTGTGGCAAATAAAATTCTAGGAAGCCGTATGACTTATGTTATGCTGAACTTCCGAACCCATTACAAAGGGTTAAAATTGCCCGAACGGAGATCAGCAAGCCACCGGAAGGTTCTGTCTGACACACCATCTAGGTGCTGATCATGACTGAGGCGATTGCCTTGGCTGCAATGTTCTGGCTGTGGTTTAAACATAAAATCATGAAAAGGGAATTAGTTTCGTTGATAAATTTGGTGCATACCAGTTTTCGGGGCTAACAATACCCCGGGTTACTGTTTTCTTGCAATAACAACTACACTTAATGTTAGGAACCAAAAATGATGCATTAGACGGGTGAGTTGGTTTAGGGCTGATGCTCTTAATGGCCCACCAACTCATTAAACCTTGTCTTCCATTGACTGCTAGGAAATTGCATACAGAAGGTATTAGAAGGCCCGAACTCTTAAACAAAGGGGTTTGTCTATATGGCTACAATCTTATGTATGCCTTGCCAGTCACTCAGGAGCGCTGTTGATTCGTGAACAACATATCAACTCGTCTAGAAATTTTGTATTAATGTCACTCAATTTTTGAGTGACATAAAATTTTTTTAGACAAGTCGCTCTCATCTGCGTTCTATGAACAGCACATAAGTTTTATTTTTTGAGGATTAGAAAATAACTATTTCCTATTAATTAAGTATAACCTACCAAATAACAGTTATATTCTGAGGAATATATAAAAGTCAAGAAATAACTTTTATTCCTTGAGCTATAAATAAAAGTTGAAAAATAATCGGTAAAGTTGAGTAGTTTAATAGAACTTAAAATCCATGTAACAAGAATGGTCTTGACGCATTCCTAGTGAAACACTTCTGTTTGAAGTTTTAGTTTTTAGTTTAAATTTGGAATATAATCATGATTTTTATATTTACAAAAAAAAAAAAAAAACTATTTTCTAGTAAACTTTTAGAACAAACATTTTAGCAGAGCTTAAAAAAACAAAAACAAATAAATATAAACATTAAAATCAAAAGAAACCAATTAACGCTGTTTACCAAAAAGATGACACAAGGAATAAACGCAAGGAAAATTTGTTTGTAAAGAATAGAAAAAAGAGATAAATATTTTGAAGAATATTTTTCTTTTTAAGGGATTTGTTTATTTTTGATGGCACTAAAACTCAATTCAATAAAATAAATAATTTCTTTTGTTGCTAATAATTCAAAAAAGAAAAACAACAATTTTGTAAGTGTTAATAATAAATAACGATTTTTAACGAAATTAACGAATTATTATTAACGAACGTAGTTATTGAAACGCAATAAAATCAAAAATTAAGAAGTAAAAACGTAATCAAATTGAACTGGTAACAAGAATTTTCAATTAAAAACGAAAACGAAATGTTTATAAAACATTGGGCTTCCCTGTATTGTTTTTTTGAAATCATTTTTTTTCAGAGATTTCATTTTATCTAGCGGTTTCGACACGTTTTTCATTCTTTCACACACATACGCGGCGTTATCACAGGTCGATATTCTGAAGAGACTTCTTATACATATGTACGAGTGAATATCTTCAATTTGAATATTTTAATTTTATTGATCTCTTATATTTTTGCATATGTTATCATCTTTTATCCTATTTTTTCAAGTACGAGTATAGATAAAATATAGTAGAGTTAGACAACCGTAGTAGTGGTAGTTGTTTGGTGTATGAGTGTGTGTTTGGGTTTGTGTCGATGTGTAAAAAAAATAAAAAGTAAATAAGAAATAAAAAAAATACAATTGGTTAATACTTCGAGGCAAAAATAGTCTTGTTTTATTTTGTTTTTAAGATTACTATCAAAAATTGTTTGAATTGTCTGAAGAAATTGTGTTGATAAGAAAAGAAAAATAAAGAAGAGGACAGAAAGAACGGGAGCAAAAGCTTGAAATGAAATCAAAACAACTTACATCAGTTTGCAGCCTTTGAGCCTCTTGCTCCGTTTCGAAAGTCACAAAGCCGTAACCTTTACTGACTCCAGCACGGTCCACAATGATTTTTGTTGACTTAACGTTACCGTAGGCAGAAAAGACGCGACACAAATCTGACTCCGTTGTGTCACCGCTAGAAAGAAAAAGAAGTAAAAAATTTTTGACAAAATATAATAATTTTTGAAAAAATTTAGTTTTTTGTTCGCTATTTTAGCTTCTAACATTGATACCAATAAAAAATTATAAATCGCTTGTTTTCTAAGTTTCCGAGCTATCTATATGTCAAAATTTCATAGGAGCTACCCTAAAAATGTTCTAATAAGACCTGTCAAAACGCAAGAAACAAGCTTTTTCATTTATACACATTTCATTTATACACAGCATTTCTTTACATCTTCCAAACAAATGAACAGGTATTATTAGAGCATTTTTCTTTTTAAATTCTCAGCAATTTATTTATATTGTTGGGATATAAAGTTGAATGTTTGAGAATATCTTTAAAAAATGGCCAAAGTCTACTGATGATTAGGATAGCTCCTATGAGATGTCGTCATATAGATAGCTGGGAAACGTAGAAAACAAGCTATTTATAATTGTTAAATAAATTTTCAAGATATTGAAAAAAAAATACAAATATATGTATATTAGTACGAATTTGAATCACTTCTAACCCACTATATAGTCGTTGCTCTGCTTGTTATAAATATGCATACACATCCACACACACAATATAAAACTAAAAAAAAACAATACACAAACAAGCAAGGTACATGATGTAAAGAACGCAAAATTTCTAGTAAATCAAGCACTAATGTTTTTATTGTTGTTATTGCGTTCTTATTGTATCGCAAGGACGCGTGTGCGTAAGTGTGTGGCAATCATATTTGTATTCTGTAGTCTCAAATTATTATTAGCATATAACAAGAAGGCTCATGATCATTGGAGAACGTGATATACAGGCTTCTTCGGAAAACGGCGCGCTTTTAAATCACGAACCGTTTTGAAAGCACGCAGACAATTTGAAGCCGTTCTGCAAATCACGTGATTTTACGATTTTCGACGTGCTTTTAATTTTTCGAAAGCAGGAGAAAACAGCAAAATTTCTGCGTTCTTACGGCATTGCAAGGATGCGTGTGCGTAGTAGCAATTATAATTGTACATTTGAATTTGAAATGACAATTATCTAGATGTTTCATGAACAATGTACAAGTAGCAGATAATAAAGACGTACAATATAAATAGAACGAGGATCGAGAAGAAAACTTTTGAAACTAAAATCCGTTGGCAGAACCTTTCTTGTACCACATGATAAGGAAGATAATATAAAATAAATGAGTTATATAAAATTTTTTTGCAGCTTGAGATCTCGTTTTTTTTTTATTTAAAATTTAAACATTTTTTAAGCTTTTATTTTTCAACATTTCGCCAACAATTTGTTAGCATCTTCAGGAAACATTAAAATTGTTATAATGATTTTTTTGAAAACAAAAAATTGTCAAATAATGTTTGCTCAAAGAAAAGATAAGATTAATGTGATATTGCCCTGACGAAGGTTAAACAAATCTGTGTAGTAATCTGAATAAAAATTCCCCTCTGAAACTGTTAAAGGATCTAGAGGTACACCAGTAAAATGAGAGTTTACATTTGTCTCTAGTTCTTATATACTAGAATCCTTTAGTAGGCCTTTTTACCTATGATAAAGCAGAAAGTCTAAAACAAAACAAAAGTTAAATGATTTTTCCCTAACGGGAGCAGCAGACTTGTTTAGCAACTCTGTACAGAAATCTGGGCAGAAAATTTCCTTCCAAAGCTTCTAAAGGATCCAGAAGTAAACTTGTAAAACTGGAATCCGTTGGCAAGCCCTTTGTTGTACCGCATGATAAAGCAGACAGTATACACCAAATAAAACTTATATAATATTGCCCTAACGAAAGCACCACATTTGTTTACACATCTATATAGTAATCTGAACAGAAAATTTCCTTCTAAAACTTTTAAAAGAACTAGAGGTACATCTGTAAAATGATAGCTTACATTTGTCTTTAGTTCTTATAAACTAGAATCCGTTAGTAGGCCCTTTGTTGTACCGCATTTATCATACGGTATAAAACAAATAAAACTTAAATGATATTTCCCTAACGAAAGCAGCAGACTTGTTTAGCAAATCTGTATCGAAATCTGAACAGAAAAGTCCTATCCAAAGCTTCTAAGGGCCGTTATTACAACTGACGAATAGTTAACATTAGGATTTTATCTTTCAAATAATTTCTTTTTGGTTATTCCAAGTTAACATTAACCTGAAAAGTTAGTGATAACTTAACAGGAGGTTTATCCTCATGGTAAATTTCAAAGCAAACTTAAAGCATTTAAAGCTGCCATATTTGCTGCTGAAAAAATTGTAACTTCAGTTGTAAGAATGGGAAAATTTTAATGGTGACTTTATCGTTCATGTTAACTAATGTTAAGGTTAACTATCGAGAACTTTATCGTTAGGTTGTAATAATGGCCCTAAAGGATCTAGAAGTAAACTTAGAAAACTGGAATCCGTTGACAGGCCTTTTGTTGTATCGTATGATAAAGCAGACAGTATACACCAAATAAAACTTATATAATATTGCCCTAACGAAAGCACCACATTTGTTTACACATCTATATAGTAATCTGAACAGAAAATTCCCTTCTAAAACTGTTGAAAGAACTAGAGGTACACCTCTAAAATTATAGCTTACATTTGTCTTTATTTCTTATAAACTAGAATCCGTTAGCAGGCCCTTTGTTGTACCGCATTTATCATACGGTATAAAACAAATAAAACTTAAATGATATTTCCCTAACGAAAGCAGCAGACTTGTTTAGCAAATCTGTATCGGAATCTGAACAGAAAAGTCCCGTCCAAAGCTTCTAAGGGCCGTTATTACAACTGACGAATAGTTAACATTAGGATTTTATCTTACAAATAATTTTTTTTTGGTTATTAAAATTTAACATTAACCTGAAAAGTTAGTGATAACTTAACAGGAGGTTTTTCCTCATGGTAAATTTCAAAGCAAACTTAGAGCATTTAAAGCTGCCATATTTGCTGCTGAAAGAATTTTAACTTCAATTCTAAGAATGGGAAAATTTTAATGGTGACTTTATCGTTCACGTTAACTAATGCTAAGGTTAACTATCAAGAACTTTATCGTTAGGTTGTAATAATGGCCCTAAAGGATCTTGTAAAACTGGAATCCGTTGGCAGGCCTTTTGTTGTATCGTATGATAGAGAAGATAATACAATTAATATGATATCTCACTAACGAAGGTTTAGCAAATGTGTTAAAGGATCTAGGGGTATACCTATTAAATGGTAGCTTACATTTGTCTTTAGTTCTTGGAAACTAGAATCCTTTAGTATGCCCTTGTTGTACCGTATGATAAAGCAGCCATTATAAAACAAATAAAACTTTAATGATATTTCCCTAACGAAAGCAGCAGAATTGTTTAGCAAATCTGTATAGAATTTAGTGAAAACCAGAGCGTTTCATATGAATATTTTTGCTTGCGTTGCGGAAACGCCACATAAATGTCGCACTAGTCTTTTTTTTTACAGCAATTAAAATTTCTAATTAAAATATGGAAACAACAACTCACCTTATGCCGCCCACGAAAATTCGATTCGGTATCAGCGTGCCGTATTTGGGGGCCGACAAGGCACCTTCTATTGCCGCCGGCGGCGCAGCTCCAGTGGGTGCTGCCATCTTATGCATGGGCTGCTGTGGTTGAAGTTTGAAATTTGTTAGGGCTAGAATTTTGAAAGATTTTTTTAAAAGCGCGTTCAACAAATAAATTCAATTGTGCCAAAGACACACGTTGCTGTTGTTGTTTTTTTTTGTGTTGTTGTTGTTGATGATGTCTGTTCTGACAGTCAGTTGGATCACAATTTTGGGGGTTTTTTTTTTAATTTTTTTGAGCAGCGTATGAAGGCGTAGCAGTTAAATTAAATACAAAAAAAATATATATTGCTTACGTAAAATGGGCTTTTAGTTGAGCTTAAGCTTTGAGCTTTTTCTTTCTTTTTATATCAATTTTGCGAGCGTTTAATGTTAAACTAATTAAACGTCTGTAGATTCCGATGTGTGTTCTTGATTTTTTATTTAAAAACTAAATAACGGCCGTAATAATTTATTATGGCTTTTTTTTTGCAATTAAATTAAATTATTGTTAACAATTCGTTGATAAAAACTTGAAGATTTTTCTCTGTTGTAGTGATTCTTCAAAAGCAACCAGTTTTCTTTAAAAGATTTTTATTTTGTTATTTTTTTTTAATTTTTTTTTTTAGATTTTTTCTATATATTTTTATTTAATTTTTTAATAGGCAGAGATCGTTCTTTCAACATTAATAAATAAATTTCTTTTGAAATATTCAAAATAACAAGTCGATTTATTTTCTGGTTTTCTTTCTGTTTTAATTTTTTTCTTCGTTAAGAATTATTTTTCTTTTACAACCAATTTCTTTTTTATTCGTTAAAAATGTTTTTGTTTTTATTTTCAAGTATCACTCGTTTTTTTTTTGCTTTAAGTACGTATGGGTTGGATTTTTTTCAGCTGATTTTCGTGATATTTTCAAGAAATTTTTAGATATTTTTAGAAACTTTTTCACTTTTTGTGTTTGGCTGCTTTCTATGACTTTTCAGTTGCTCAGTGTTGTTGTGTTGGTTTTGCTGTAGAATAGAAATTTTATTTATTTGTATCTTAGTGTGACTAACTGGCAGACTGAGGAGTGAATGAATGATGAGAGTGTGTTTGTTGTTGGTAAAATGTGGCTGTCAAATGGGATATATTGCAGCGTGTGAATAATTGTATGCTCGAGCGTTTTGTCACCCAGTTGCTGTTGTTGTTGTTGCTGCTTAATTTATAGCAATTGCTTTAAGAGAGGCTGCCTTAATTTTTGATACCTTTTAGGATGTTGTTGTATCTCCCCTGGCCGCTAGCTAAGTTGATGTCTGCTGCTGTGTCGTGTTTGTTCTTGAGAATTCTATGGCTGCAGTTTCTAGTGTTTCTTTTTTCCGTTTTCTTTTCTATTTTATTGAAATTTGTTTTTAAATGTTAGTTTAGTTGATGTTGTTTTATTTGATTTAGCTGTTGTTGCAGCAAATTACAAATTTCTGTGTACGAAAATATTTTGAAATTTTAAATTTACGTGTTGCAGCTATTTTGATTGGCTGGCTGACTGGCTGGCTGGCTAGTTGGCAAGAGTATACACGTTGGGAAGAAAGCAAGTACAAAAATATATATTGGACTTTCTTGGCCGTTTCTTCTACTACTTCTTTGAATATTTGCGTTCTGTCGTTGATGTGTAGTTTTCTGCTGTTTCTTTTGATATTAAAATATGCTGCAACTGCTCCTGGTTTTTACGACTTTATTATTAAGTTTATTTTAGTTTTAATCTGCAAGTAACGAGAAAAATATGACAAAAGTTAAGTAAACCACATTAAAGGAAAGAAAATAATAAAAATAGTCTTATAAAGAAAATGTCAAAAACATGTTGTACATTTGGTCCAGGCGACAAAAGTGCAAAATTTTAATTAATATTGTATTGAACAAAGTATATCTATATACATACCATGATACATACTATACATAAATTGTATATATAAACTCACATATAGTTAGCTAAGACGCAAAAAGGCTTAATTAACAATAATATAATTTTACAGGAAGGAAAAAAAAATGTTGTAAAGTAAAAAATATGAGATATGTAATTGCATACAAAAAGAAACATTTGTACCAGAGTCATCCGCTAGCATTAAGGATAATGTAAAAATAATTTGTTTTTTTTTTTTTTGCCACACCAGCAAAGTACTGGTTGCAGATCTCTGGTATAAATATTTTAACAAAGTTTTTTCCTAATTTTTCCTTAAACATGTCAATGAGTCAATCACACAATTTTTTAAACTATTTTCAAAGAAAACTATATAACTACACTTTGTTGGAAAATATGTTATTCTTTTTTTTTTATTAAAACTACATTCGTAACATATATAATACAATTTACAGCGGTTTAGTTAACTATATATTACATTTTCTATTCAAAAATCATGATATACAAAACTTTACTGTAATCAAAAATTGGTTTCCCAGAGGAAAAGGTTAAGGAAAAATCTGTGTGAAGATAAATTTTAAGTTTAACTAGTGCAGACATAAACCACATTTGCAATTTTTTTCGTTAACAGAGCTCTGTTAACTGTTTAACAGTGAATGTTAATTTGGGATAAATATTTCTGGGTGAGAAACCCCCATAACTGCGCTACGTGCAAGTAAAGAATAAATTGGAATATGCTCTCCAGAATGCATATTTTTTAGTTTTGCCTTAAAAGTACATAGCTCATTATCTCTTCTAATAAAAAAAAAGGCTATTTAAAACATCTGAGTTTCTTGGAAAGAAAAGTTGTAATAACAAAAATATATGAAATACTACACATATCCCACTATATAGAAAAGATGGCCCAAAGGGTCCTTTAAGGCGTGTTATAAGTCATATTTCTGAAATAATTTTGAAAAAAAGTTTTGAACAAATTTATTTTCTGTGAAAAATTTTTCAAAGTTAAAGCTGACTTTTTAGGCAAAATACAAAATACTACACATATTCTACATAGAAAAGATGGCCCAAAGGGTCCTTTAAGGCCCCTTTGTAAGGTGTTGTAAGTCATATATCTGAAATAATTGTGAAAAAAAAGTTTTGAACAAATTTATTTTCTGTGAAAAATTTGTTAAAGTCAAAGCTGACTTTTTGGGCAAAATACTAAATACTACACATATTTCACTATATAGATAGGATGGCCTAAAGGGTCCTTTAAGCCGTGGTATAAGTGGTATTTCTGAAATAATTTTGCAAAAAAGTTTTGAACAAATTTATTTTTTGTGAGAAATGTTTTGAAGTTAAACCTGACTTTTGGTTCAAAATACGAAATACTACACATATTCTACTATATAGAAAAGAAATAATTTCGAAAAAAAATTTTTGAACAAATTTATTTTCTGTGAAAAATTTTTTAAAGTCAAAGCTGACTTTTTGGGCAAAATACAAAATACTACACATATTCCACTATATAGATAAGATGGCCGAAAAGGTCATTTAAGCCGTGGTATAAGTAGAATTTCTGAAATAATTTTGCAAAAAAAAAGTTTTCAGCAAATTTATTTTTTGTGAGAAATGTTTTAAAGCTAAAGCTGACTTTTTGGACAAAGCACGAATATATATAGGCATTTTACATTTGGAAAAATTAAATCTAAATTGTTAAAAACACCTGGTGGTACGATACTTTGAAAATATCGTTTTGCATTTAACAAATAAACACAATTATAGTTACGTTGTTATTTTCCTTTTGTTAAAACAAGCATCATATTTAATCGCAGAAGTGCAAGATATGTAGTTTAATAGCATTCATAATAATCCATCAAAATCTCGGTTTTTTCAAGTTACGTCTTTTTTTATCTTAGCTAACGATATAATGTAGTTTAATTCACTTTGAAATGTTTGCTTTCCCAATTAATTTTTAATTTTTCAAAAACGTCAAAAACATTTAAACTTTCAAATAACAATAGAAGAGAGAGAACAAAATAAAAATAGATGAAGGCAGCATATTTTACTTTATAAAGGATCCTAAAAGTATGCTTTGCTTTTCAACCAAGAGGAAAAGCTATTGGGTAAACTAGTATTACACTTGTAGTTAAATATTTAATGCGACAAATACACAGCCTGTATTAAATACAGGACATATTGATGGTTTAATATCAAAAAAAGGAATCTCAATTTGTCATTATTTTACAGGAAAAAGAAAACATTGAAAAATCCAAAACTTGTTGAAAGTAAGACACACGAAACATCATAGTTTTATATCAAAGCGAGCAATAAATTCAGTACTGGTCTCTTTGTGTGATGTTTTAAAAGCTTTAATGAGCTAGTATATCAAAAATAAGTAAAACGTAATTTTTAAAAACCAGATATGTTATATAACGCCAAGGATGAGAAAAATTTTATTTATTTATGTAACTATACAGCTGCAAATAAACTTGCAAAGTATAGGATGCACAGCATGAAGGGAGTAACGAAGACCATATGACCACGATGGTATTAACAGTGATTTGTTGCGGCGTTGTGACTAACTGTACCGACCTATGCCTTTTTCTACAGACCCGGTTTGCTCAAATTTTTGCACGCTTTTTCTGATTGTATGCCCATTTCGGCAATTAAATTGATTGAAAAAATCATGCAGTGCACGATTATCCATTTTGATTTGAACCTCCATTTTCATAATAGGCCTGAATAACTTTAACACGTTGCTCGATTGTCTATCTTACTGTCCACCCTGTATAATAATTCAATTTGCTAAAATACCTGTTTCTTCTTTCTGAAATTGTTCATGCCAAATACTTGAAATCCTTTTTCTTTGATTTATTATAACAAATATTTACAAATATTTGTTCAACAAAGCATGAGTTTATACGAACAAGTATTGTATTTATTAACAAAAATATATTTTTATTATTATTATTTGATTTCGTTGCCTGTTTGTCTGCCTTGAAAAGATGAAAAATATGAATTTCGATATTATTCGCATTTTTATGAGAAAAATTCAATTGAACTTTTATTTTTATTAATTATATCAGTTTGAATAGTCATTATGTGAGTTTATTACTGAATAAAGTGAATTTAATTAAACTCTTTTCAATTGCAAAATTTAGAATTATAAATATTATTTACAAGAGAATTTATTGTTGCATCGTTTTCAAAAGCTGTTAAACATACCGGGTGTTTTTTTTTTGTTTGTTTGAGAGTTATAAAAGCTTAAATCATAATTAAGTAGGAAAATATATTTTTGAAATCAATGAAGCGGGATTTATTGACAATGACATCCATGTTTACATGATGTCATTGTGCATCCAATGTCATGACATTAATGTTTACATATGACTTCATATCGCTCCTTTATTGCAACATAGTCATATCGCAAAAAAGCTCGTTTCGAGAAAAACGCATTTAAAATTTTTAGTATCCATACAAGTCTTAGCAAATTTTTTGAGGAAATATCTCCTAAAGGAAACAGTTTAAAAGCAAGTTGAATATTTTGCACAATATAAATGGTAGTTTTTGGCACAATATAAATGGTAGTAGTGTTAACAATTCTGCATAGTTAACTCGAAAAGTTAATTTTTTGAGATATGACTATGTTGCAATAAAGGAGCGATATGACCACCACGATTGGCGCGTACTCGTAGAAAAAGTTATATGGTTGAGATAACAATATTCTAAGAGCAACATACATATTGTTGAATTATATGGTTGAAGGCAACCAAATAAAACGGTTTCAGCCTGAAATGTTCTTTGCTAAACTAAGTACATCCAAGAACCATATTATATCATGTAACCAGCGTTGTCAACTTGGAAATTTCAAAACGCACCCAAATGGAGAAAAAAGCGCGTTATTTCAACAAGAACGCACTGAATAAAAAGTATAATATTTTTAAATTAAAAAACACGATAATGCAACAGTCGTTTAAGTGACTATTATACAGTGAAACTGGGTTTGATACCACTGCCAGATATCATGCCATCAAATTCGTTCAATAGCTAGAACACGTGTTCGTCACTCTTGGCCACTAGCATGATTCTGTTACTTTTATTAAGATAATGGTATATTTATAATATTTATAACGATATATTCGTATCTTTATCCTAGTTGTTCGACCTTTTTTTTAAATATAATTGTTGTTTACTTGAGCTTGAGTTCACTTGTTTCAAAATTATTTGTTTTATTAATGTTTCGATATTTCGACACCCCCTTGTGTGTTTTCCTGAAGAAGAAGTGACTTCAAGCTCAAGTAAACCACAATTATATTTATAACGATATTTTATAAAATTTATTATTCACAAATACTATTTAATTATATTCGCTGTCGACTGAAATGAGCTGTTACTTTTACTGCCTATTATCAGATATACAAAACTACAGCTGCTTACCGTCGTTAAATTCTAAGAAATTTACGATTATCTGATCATTAAAAGATACGAATACAAAATCGCACTACAAGCCATCAAACTCTATTAATAGTCATTCTATCAAATACAGCTTAAATTTAATTTACGTTTTCTTAAGCGAACAGTGATAATCAGGTTGGTGTCTTTAAAAGAATTTGCCAGAGTTATAACAAATAAAAGATGAAGTTGACCAGAATCAATACTTAATGCAAACTTTTTGGAAAAATTATAATTTAAGTAATAATTTATCAATTACCAAAACAGTAACGAACTCACGTGCCATCATAAATACGGACTTCACTAGCTGTGTCTGCATTTATTGTAATATTTGACAAACTTGGGTTGATCGTGTAATAGCAAAACACGCTCTAAAAGCAGCAAATTTTAAAAAACGAAATATTTAATTTTCTTTCGAGAATATGTATAATTTAGCAAGATTGTCTTACTTTGTGCATATAATCTGGTGCGTATTCCACATTATATGAGTAGCTCCGTGTCCTGATCGTGCTCTATAAAATGAAACGTAAAATATTGGACACTTGAATACTTTTTTCTTATATTAAAACAAGAAATTGAATTTGATTAAGTGGCACCAAAATTTAAAAAGCGCACCAAAAATTTAAAAAAAACGCACCGCGCACCGACTAAAGAATTTTTCGCACAAATAATTTTTAAAAATCACCAAAAACGGTGCGAAACGCACCGAGTTGACAACGCTGCATGTAACCTTATGTTTGGTAAAAGTTTTAATAAGATTACCGTGACGACCACATGTACTCTTTCTTCAAAACAACTCAACGGTTCACACAACATTGGATACGACACTAAAATTTCGTGAATTACACTTCGCATTGGTTAACCATCGACCTTATAGTACAGATTTAGCTCCTAGTGACTTTTTCCTGTTTCTAAACTTTAAAAAATGGCTCGCAGGAAAAATATTCATCTGAAACGAAGAAGTGATTAGCGAAACTAGCGCTTATTTTGAGGGGTAGCAAAATCGTATTGTTTGGGAGGTATTAAAAAGTTGTAACATCGTGTTACAAAGTGTATTGAGTTAAAAGGAGTTTATCAGCCATGTTCCGAGAACGCGCGTTCTGAAACCGCAATGCGTTTTGAAAAACGCTTAATTGATTTTTAGGTGTTCTGAGGAACGCGCGTTTTACTGGCGTTTAGGAGTTTTTTTTTCCGAAAAAATACAACATGTGTTTTACATACATATATATGTATGTGGTAGTAATATAAAACGAAAAAAAAAATTTGACAACAAATAGGCAAATTTTTCAATTTAGTTTTATTAATGAAAATGTTTAAAATTCTTTGAAGCTTTTATTGAAATAAAAAGTCACCAATTTTAATCAAATGCGTTTTCCAGAACACCTATTTGGCGATTTCAAATCGCAAAACCATATTTCTTGCGTTATACGTTTTTCAGAACACCTATTTGGCGTTTTCAAATCGAAAACGCTAAATTTGCGCGATTTGGGTTTCTCAGAACATGCATGTTAGTTTTATTAATAATAATGTGTCAAATTCTTTAAAGTTTTTATTGAAATAAAAAGAAAACCTATTAAATTTCAATTGTGAATAATTTTATTGCCTTTTGCAAGTTCAGTTTTAGCAAATTCAATCAGTTCACTTCAATATATACATGCGAGTTGAAGTCGCCAATTTTAAGCGATATGCGTTTTCCAGAACACCTATTTGGCGATTTCAAATCGCAAAACCATATTTCTTGCGTTATGCCTATCTCTGAACAGCTATTTGGCGTTTTGAAATCGAAAACGCAAAATTTAAGCGATTTGCGTTTCTCAGAACATGCATGTATGTTAAGAAATAAATGGTTTTTGAAAAAAAACAAGTTGTTTTTCCTAGTTAGTCAATATCAATCCGCCCTCGTAGTATGTATGTATACATTTTTGGTTAAAGATCTCTCTAGTCGCAATACACATTTATTTTTTTTTTTTATTTTTTATTCTATCTACAAAGAATTTTCTTTTTCTCTTTAATTTAACAAATAATTTTATTGTACGCCATTTCGAAATAAGATTTTTGTACAACAAAAGAAATAAAGAAATCTAAAAATAAATAAAGTTTTTACTTTGACATTTATTCTGTGTGACTGTATTAAGAGCAGGAGACAAGATAAAACACGATACGTTATGATACGACAACATTCTCGAGACAAAACATTTCATTTTAAAAATTGCTTCATTTCAATTCCTCTTTTAGGTTAAATAATGAAAACAAATATACGAGTACTTATACATATACATATGTATGCTATTATTTCAATTAAAATCAAGCTAAACGTTGTGGAAAATATATTTTATATATTTTTAATATCTTCAACTTAATAAAAGCATGATTAAGCATGTTTAAGCATGCATATTTATCAACTAATATTTTAATGAGTATTTGTAAGGAAACAGAAAGTTCGAATAAATTAATTTAAAAATCTTTTTTGTATTAAAAGAAAAATTCTTAAAAAGAAAAATTCTTAAAAATTTTAATTTTTTGTGGCAAAAAGAATGTTAAGTAGCGAACGAAAAGCAAATAAATAACATGTATCATCATCACAAAGAATTTCTTGTAAAACTATTAAAATTATTTCCTTATTATTGATTATAAATATACATACATATATTAGATGTACAACTTTGCTTCCACCGTTTTGCAATGATAGCTGTAGTCGAAATGAATAGATGGTAGATATCATACAATAAGCTAAGGTATTATTTATAAAAAGAACGCCGTTGAAATATTAATCGATTTGTGTCTGCAGGTTTTAACAGCCAGTTCGCCGATGTCGAAAGGATAACTTCATTCGCACTCTAGGCGGAAGAAAATTGATTTGGGTTTTTTCTAACTTTATTCTATGCGAATGATGTCTCAAAATTCAATTAAAATACTTAAGTTCATGCAAACGAATAATAGTTACATAGACGAACCCAAATTGATTCGAATGTCTAGCTTTCTTTCGCAAACGTTTTCATTCGATATCGTCGAACAGGCTGTAAATTTCTACCCTAATATGAAGAAATCTTCGGGTAAGGCTCTCCGAATGCTCCCAAATACTTATAGTGACACTGCTACAGTGAAAAACGTGCAGATTTCAACGCTTTAAGAACGGTTATTTTGACGTCAGAGATCAGCATGGCGGTGAACGTGAGAAAGATTTCGAAGATGTAGAATTGGTGGCATTACTTAATCAAGACTCGTTTCGAACGCAACAAGAATTGGCGGGATTATTGGGAGTGGCAGTTGTGAAAAGATTTACATCAGCACCTGCCTTGCGGCACTATCTGATGATGGACCAGTTTCACGGAGTGAATTATTCACGATTCACCAGCGCCCCTATGTGGCTGACTAGGCTCGCACAGGTAGCAATTTTTGCCATATGTTTGTAGCCATATGAGCAACTTGTTGTTGAGGAGTTCGGGCCTTCTAATCCCTCTTATATGCAATTTTCCAGCAATCAATGGAAGACAAAGCTTAATGAGTTGGTAGGCCGAATCCTACTAGTACCCTTAAACCAATTCGCTAGCCAACCATCACCACTGGTTGCTTACAGTTAAGGCAACAGACCTTTAGGAAGTTGTTACTCCTTGAAAAAATCCACACACCAAACAATTATCAAAGATACTAATACCTCTTTCCTGCGTTTTAGGTTTCAACCACAGCCAGAACGTTTCAGTCACGGTAGTCACCTCAACCATGATCAGCCCGGGTTGAACTGCAAGCAGAACTGCCCGGGGGCTATGCTGATCCCGTTCTGCCAATTTAAACCCTTGGTAGGAGTTTCGAAAGCCAACACAACATAAGACATGCGGCTTCCTAGAGATTTATTCGCCCCAACAAACGAGGGACCTCTTCCCCTCTTTACCCGAAAAACAGAGTACCCTGGCTAGAATTACGGCAAGGCAAAACCTGTTCCCCAGGGGCACTGGGAGTGACACAACAAGCCATCTCAAATTGCCTGAAAGTCATGGGAATGATTAAAAAAATGGATATTGCGTGTCGTACGAGTTGAAGCCGAGAGATGTGGAACGGCGTTTGTTAGCTTGTGCTCACATTTATCGACGAGAAAATAGACATATGGTGTAATTTCTGTAAAGTGAAGGAAACTCTAAATATTGTTGAATTGACTTGATAGTGAAAGTCTAATTTGTTGTCAATAAAGAAGACCACAACCTTGCGATACAAAACAAACTCAACAGGGTGATCGACGCATTTTGGAGGAGAAAAGCGGTGGTATAATTTGTTTTTCTTTTTTTTTTTTTTTTTTTTTTTTTCCGAAAACCAAGTTAATATTTATTATTTCACAATAGTTTATGCTTATGTTTCCGAGCAAATAAACAAACATGATATTTTATATTGTAATCAATATTTAATTTGAAATTAAATTAAGCATACGAGTACTTATTTAACCATTAAATATATTAAATTAAATACAAATGAATTGCATACTTAGAGGATTTTCTAAAAAAGAATGCATATAAATACAATAGACAAAATGATTTGCATATTTTTAGTCGTTCAAATAAACAATCGCTCGATTAAACATTAAAAATGCATAAAAGAATAATTAATCAAGGTTAGAATCCAGTGATAAATAGATATTTGAAATAGATTTATTTAGCAAAATTACAAGCTAAAAGCAAGCAAAAAAAAAAATTTGATACAGGGTGAACCAACCATTAAGTAAGATGTTAATTGTGGATCACATCTTAGCATCAAGTACAATTCACTAGCTGGTGTCTCTCAAAATCAGCAACGATATTCCGAATATTTGTCTTGAATAAAGCTCTTATTTGCAAATAAAGTATGACATGTTGCCACCTTCTTTAAAAGTTTCAGTTTTGTTTAAAGCTGGACAATAATAATAAAAATAAAATTATGAAAAAACGTTAATTTTATTGTGTGAAAAATATTATTGGAATAATTCTTTTTATTTTAGGAGTCATAAATTTTCGAAATTTTAACAATGTAATTTATATTTTCATAATTATGTTATCGTGCGGTGTTGCCATATAAACGTGTTTTACCGTTTCGCTTTGAACCTTCGTCGTTTGTATAAACTGTGAGTTAACTATAGTCTTTATTCACAAATAACTTTTACGTATAAACGAGACAATAGTCTAAGTGAATTATATATATTTTTAAAAAAATTATTTCGCTTGACTTAGGTCCTTTTTCAAATCATTATTAATCTGTTATTTGCAGTTATATTCGCCTGAAGCTGACTACCTTTACGGCCTTATCTGCTGATGGCCTAACTCCACCTAGTGAATTAATCATGATTGGCTTATCAGGCCCATGTGACTCACCATGCACATACAGTCCGCAATTCTTGACATATGTTTGTAGCCATATAGGCAACCCCTTGTTTAGGAGTTCGGGCCTTCTAATCCCTCCTGTACGCAATTTCCCAGCAATCAATGGAAGACAAGGCTCATTGGGATGGTAGGCCGAAGTACACTAAGAGCAGCAGTTCTTAAATAGATTCACCCGTACAACCATCACCACTGGTTCCTTACAGTACAGGTATCTGTTCTAAAGCAACAGCACGTAGCGGGGTTGTTAGCCCCCGAAAAGAGCCATGCGGTAATAATTATCAGCGATACAAACTCGCCCTTCCTGCGTCTTTAGGTTTAAACCACAACCAGAACGTTCCAGCTAAGGTAAGGCACCTCCACCATGATCAGCCTGAGTCGAACTACAAACAGAACCACCCGGGGGCAATGCTGATCCCCGTTCTGCCAATTTTAGCCCTTGGTAAGGGTTTTGGAAGCCAACACAACATAAGTCTTGCGGCTTCCAAGAGTTTTATTTACTATAGCAAACGAGGGATTCCTTCCCCTCTTTACTAGAAAAACATAGTGCCCTGATTTGGAATACGCCAAAGCAAAATCTGTTCCCCGGCGGACCTGCTGTGACCCAGGATGTATCTAACATTTGCTTGCCAGAAGAAGCCAAAAACATTATATGGAAAAGAAATCGAGTTACATTTTTCCGTACTAATCAACGTGTATGCGTCATTCCCTGAGTACTGGTTCAAGTTAAATAATAATAATAAAAAAAAAAATACAAACAGCTTTTTTTTCTTTTTTTTTTCTTTTTTTGCTTTTTTTTTTGTAGTTCTTAGCTGTTTGTATGTTGACATTTTATAGCAGTATAAAGTAAAAAAGACGTGGAAACCTTTGAAAGATATTTTCGAACACTGAACCATATATTCCAATATTTTAACAAAATTTTTGAGAATTTAAAAATTATATTGATAATTCTCTGAAAACTATTTTATTTTACAATTAACATCGTAATTTATTTGTCTGAAAAAAATACTATGAAAAATGTTTTCCAAAACTTAAGATCTTAGCAAAATTGTTAGTGTTTTTTTTATCAAGAACTAGAATGACCTTCAAGGTGATCATTGATCAATATAAAAAACGCCTACAATAGCTGAGTAAAAGATTAATGAGAACCAAGGTCTACTTAATAAAATATAATAAAATATACATAGAAGTTTTTCAAATACAGCAACCACGCTAAGATTTCGAATTGGATTAAACATATAATTCATTCAGAAAAATTATTCAATACACCATTTCCACACATTTATGTATCTTAGGGTAAGGTTGGCGTTAGCTAAATGTGTCATTAGCAGAAGTGAACCGCAAACTGGCCGCTAAAAATTTTTCATTATTACAACCTTCCTGTAAATTCATCTTTTTGGAAATATGTCACTACTACAGAAATTAAAGCCTACTTTTAGGGGGCAAAATTGTAGTTGCACCTAAACTTCAATTGGATTGTAATTCACAGAGTAGAAAGTATGTGGCAATTTCAAATACACCACCTCCCGTTTAAAGTTATTGGTAGAACTATCTGCCCGTTAACTTATCGCTTACTATTAGTTTGAAAGGAAGTTTTAATAATGACAAGTGATTTATCCAACTGATAAAATCTCATCTTTAACTACCACCAAGTTGTAATAATCGGAACCATTTAAAAAGTTTCTTTGTAGTATTGATCTCCACCCTTAAAATATTTATCTAAATACGTGTATACATAAAATCCCCACAGAAACGTGATAGGCAACATTAATCCCTCTCTTGTGGATTTAAAATTAATTACATTAATTTTTAAATTGAAAACGTGACTGTTAAAAATTATGGCATTAAAATAAAAAATAAAAAAACAAGCAAAGAAAAAAGAGAGAAAAGGACTTAATGTTTTAATCTTAATCAATCAAACTTTTATGCTTAAGAAAACGAATAATAAATTACGTTTTCATGGTTTATCGAACATGGCGGTAAAGTGAAATTAACTGTGGCCATAACATATGCTGATAAAATAATGTAGCATACTTAAGAGGGCTTTGCAACCAATTACGAAATTTGTTGGATAACACAGTTATATTCATGTGAATTAATTCATAAAAAAAGTTTCAGGATTAATTCCAGAAACTTTTTTTTTTGGGAAGTAAGTTAGTAGCTGTTGTTAAAATACTTTAATCACTAAGAACCAAGCAGAGGCCAAAACAACTATCAGTTAGTGTAACTGGCATTTGGCACTGAGACGTGAGCGAAAATTTCTAAAAGCCGACAGCGGAAAACAATGTGGAACTGTGCTTCCAACATGCTGAACATAGTATAGTAGAACGTAAATTTCATTGTTAAACTTATTATTTTCGTATTTAACATAAAATTTGTTTTCAAGAAGTTTGAAAGAAATTCATCATATTGATGTAAATTTGTAATCATAAAATCTATTCTTCCCGCAGAGGCAAAAAAAAAGCGCAAGTATAAGGAACATTATACATAAACGCTAATACTACACATAGACATCATATTGATGACATCTCGTCGTGACATCATACGCAGTATTAACTAAAAAAGAAAGATAAGAGAAAACTACAAGAAAAAGAAAACAAATATACAATCATATACAAAAGTACATATAAAATATGATCATGCGTCAAATAATATATGATAATGTAGAAATAAAATATGATAATGCGACACACATACATTAAATTGCTTATAATGAAGCATCAAAATTCTTAATTCTCATTAGTTTCTTGAAAATGGTAGTATATAAAGTTAAATTTTTGAACATATTTTTGAGATCATTAAACTGAATCCGAATTTAAGTTAAGCTGATAATAGCGTACCATGTCATTAACACATAATAATTTTGCTAAGCTGAGATATTAATATTAATCAGATTATTTCATCAAATTGAATACAAATTATAGTTGGTCTGATATTAGGGTGTTATTTTATTGATATTATATAATGACATTTAGTTATTTCGCCCATTTTACACTGTCAGTGCATATCATCAATGCTCGCGTCAAACCTATGCCGATAAAGCGTCCCTATGAAGTCAGTATGACATTCGATCGATGAAATGATTGTTATAATTGCCGTTAATGACAATTAGAGCAACTGATGTAATGAGAAACATCACAGCAATGAATAGAGTAATAGGGTTAAAAATGAAGACCCTTTTGATTGTATTGATGTTAAAATACATCACAGTTATGATGGGGTTTTTATGAGTTGTTATGGTATATTCTGAAGGGTGCTGTAGGATGTCGAAGGAAATACTTAGGGCCATTATTACAACTGGCGAATAGTTAACATTAGAAATTTATCTTACAGATAATTGTTTTTTGGTTATTACAAGTTAACGTTAACCTGAAAAATTACATAATCATAATCATTTGAAGCTGCCATATTGTCTGCTGAAAGTTTTATAACTTCAGTTGTAGAAATGGGAAACATTTAATGGTGACTTTATCGTTCACGTTAACTAATGTTAAAGTTAACTATCAAGAACTTTATCGTTAGGTTGTAATAATGGCCCATATTGTTAAATTTTATATAAATATTTCCTGAAAGGTAACGGGTCGCGGGATATATTTATTATTATTATCTAGGTAATAAACCTGTCCCGCTGGACCCGTAGGAATCGCAGGATGTATTATTGAGTTATAATTATGGTCGAATCGCATATGAAAAATATATTTTGATTTCTGTTTAATTTTACGTCTTTATTTATAATTACCAACTGTCACACAATTCTCAAACTTCACTCACTACAACTAGTTAAGAATCTGCCCACCACACTGCGCATTCCCTTAACAAACACTCCATCATTGTACCTACTGATGCCGTAATGATCGATCTAGTCGTCGTGGTCGCTGCTGCAAACGTGGAATCTCTGGCAGACTGTCATTCCGACGTTCTTGCTGACGGTGCCTGAATTCATTCCCCGTCCCCATATTTTGCCGTAACAGCAATTCCCACAATCGGGTTTGGTTGTCTAACAGCAGTTTTTGTGGTTGGTACTGTTGTTGTCGACTTATTTGTTTTAACTTTGTTTGTTAGGGGAAAAAGTCCTTATTGAACCATAACCGTTTAATAACGCCGGCCGGTCATTCGATGCCCTGTTGTTGGCAGCAGTTATGGTTCATTGGCTGGCGGAGAAGTAAGTTCCGACTCTCAACATCTCTCCCTCCTTTCGGTAGCGAAATTATCGAGTAAGTATGTTCCAGATTTTGTCTTATTGTACCGGCATTTTTCTCTCTATACAATTTGGCTGAATATAGGTCATGCTGGGGAATAAAATCCGGGACACTCCTCGTCTAGGGCGTCTCTAGGATAGTGTGCTTATAAGTTTTGACTGTGCTTAGCATGTTGTACTAACTATCGACTTGTCAGTCCGTCAGGTTTGACGTTTTTAGCGTAATCTACTTACTCACTTCCAAATAATTACAATGCCCAAATTAAACGCTAATTTCAAAAATAAAAATGTAAACAAAGCAGTAAAAAAAATTAATAATGGAATCTTTCTTGTCATTTTCTGTATTAAACTTGACTGAAAATACAGACTGTTCACGTGTCCACATTAATGCGACCTACACTGTACATTAAATATGTTTTATAATGTGTCTTATGAACGGAAATATAAAATAAACTCCATTAAAATTTTAAGCGTTGGAATTGTGTTGAAAGAAAACAACAAAAGTGTAGCATAATTTAAAGAACAAAACCCATAAGACCTAATTAAAAATATTCCCTCTTTTGGCTTTTTCCTCATCTCTCAAGCCGGCTGTAGCATATCTGCTGACATATTTTGTAATTATAAAGCATAAAGAAAGAAAGAAAAAAAAAACAACGAAAAACGATTACAAAATATATAAATGTCGTTTTACCTTAAGGTATTAACAATTTAAAACAAAGACATAAAATAAAATGTAAATAAAGACTTAAAAGAAATGGTACCAAGGAAAGGAAAGAATGCTTGCTAATTTATTTTGCTTAGCAAATCTCATGAACATACTCGTACATAAGTATGTACATATGTACGTTTATAAGATTACAACAAGAATTATGTACGAACGTACAGATTTGACAAAATTTTTTAAAAGTTTATTTATGTAAATCGTATATCACTCACCAACACTTTTACTACAGAGCAAAACACAAACAGCATTCTCGAAAGTAATTAGTCAAGATTTAAAATATAAAAAAATGTTAGCATACTTTTGGGGATTTATAAATAATCCTCATGTTTTCCTAAAGAACAAAACACAACGACCATTAAGTGGGGCGAACGAAAACTCAGGAAGTTAAAATGTAAGTAAAAGAAAACTCAAAAACAGAATAAAGTATACAAGTCACACAAATACAATTAGCCAAAAAGTCCTTGAGATTAACTCTTTTTTCCTTTCTATTTGTTCTTATTTTAATTGTTTTTTCTCTTCTTGTTTTTGGCAATAGGTATGAAGTAAAGCAAAGAACAAAAGATGTATGCATATGAAAAGGAAAATCAACATCTAACTATTCACCAGCACAGTGACACACAAAGAAACTTTTAAATTATTTACAGGATGGTCGTTACGTATGAATATATGTACATATACATATATATGTATATATATGGTCGGGAGGGTTTGTTAAGTCAAAGGTCAAATGCCACCCACCAACACACAAAGAGGAAACAGTAGAAAAACGTTCAAAGTGCAGGGAAGAAAAAACCGAACAAGAGTGGAAGAGGAAGAAAAAAAAATAACATCAAATTGTTTTGAGGAAAATCCTCAGAAAACAATGAAGTAGAAGCAAAAGAATAAAAAAAAAATAACACAAACTTAATGAAAAATAAAACAAAAGGACTCTTAAAGCTTGTATAAAAATTGGAACACAAACAACACTTTTGAATAGGGGGGGAAAACAAAAAAACAAAAAAAAAAGCAAAAATATACGTAAACGTTGTTGTCGTCGCCATCGTAATCATCGGAGATGGTTGAATTTGAAAATGGCAAAGAACAAACATTTACGATGGCGGAAAAATAAGGAAAAGAAACTTTGGCAAGGATACAGCAACATTCAGTTAAACATAATACTCGCTAACACCCAAGCAGACTTACGAACAGCACAGCACAACAAAGACATGGCAAACAATAATACCTCCTCCTTTTCGGTGGGGGCCACCACCAGCCGACCAAACAAGTAAACCCATTTGTTCATGGTTTGTATTTAAAGCACTTAAAAAAGGCAAACAGCTATACATATGAAAAAAAAACACATGCACCGGCTCATAAATACGAGGGTAAAATCTACAACTTGGTAACATTCGGTATATGGAGATGATAAAATGATAATGATATTGCAAACAAAGACGCTATTCCAAATTTAATTTTTATATAAATTAGAAAAAGACCCCTCTTTCTGCCTTACCACAGCTTACGATTCTGATCGGAAACAGAATTTAATATGTATTGTAGCTCTTACGAAAACGAAAAACTAAAAAGTTTATCGGAATGAAATCACTTATAATATCTAGAAGGAAATTAATGTTTTCTGTTAAAGATGATTTAATTTTGAACAATGTTTTAGTTTTTTTTTTAACAGTTGTTTGTCCCAGAACTAATTATGGTCAGTCCAGAACAAATATAATAAAACTAGTTCATTTTATGTTTTCAGCCAACGTTCGCTCGTTTTTTTCAAGCTGCTTCAACCATAAATTAATTAATTTTTAGTTTTTTGTTTTCTGACAAATCTTACAAACGGATTTTCGAAATGAAATCATTGCCAAAACACTTACAAAACTATAGCGAGAATTAGTCGTTTGCAATCATACTTATTAAACTGATATCTAAACAAGTGTAGAGCAAGTAATATTGTAAAATCTGTACTCATGGATGGTATAAGTATTGAGGAATCGGAAGCTCTTGATGTTCTTGAAATGAAAATACAGTGTCATGTTCGATGCACTGAACATATTTTTCTTGTCTACAAAGAAACTTCAAGTGCCTTGGTTTTTTGAAACGGTGCAAGATGTACTTCACTCCGTCCGATCTTCTTACTATTTATACCAACTACATCCGACCGAAAATCGAAGACAACTCGTATGTTTGGGCCGGCGCCTCAGTCTATTTTGGGTTACTCGACCGAGTGCAGGAGAGAGCGAAGAAGATTATCGGTAATAGTAGGGTATCCAACTCTATTGACTCACTAGAGCGTCACCGCAGTGTGCGCCGTATTGCTCTGTTTTATCGATACTACAATGGATTTTGTTCTGACGAGATAAGGGATCTTGTTCCCGAAACCCACATATTTCTATGTAACACACGTACATTGTCTAGAGCTCGCCCATTTGTGATCAACTGTTCAGAGAATCGCGCAACGCATTACAGAGATAAGTCGTTTTTCAGCCGTACGGTTCGTCTGTGGACCAAGTTACCTGCAGACGTGTGCCCTGTCACATATAACGTGGAAAAGCTGAAATCAAACATATACAAACGCTACTCCCCCTTACCTCCTCCCTAATAATTTTCCTAGTTCTGAGACAATGCACTGCAATGTTTCTTTTTTATTCGAGAATATACAATAAGAAGTTTGTTTTTCTTTGTGCCTATAATAAAGTATGTTTTTAACTCCGTGTTCTGTTTTCACTACGTGTTCTGTTCTGTTTGTAGAGCACACAAAGTTTTTTCTTATATTAAAACTTAAAGCTGTGTTCAATATGATTTGGTGCTATAGATTTTTAAAAAGCGCACCGAAAATTAAAAATAAGCGCACATCGCACCTTCGTACAAAAATGTTTAAAAAGCACCAAAAACGTTGCGAAACGCACCGAGTTGATACACTGGAGACTACCTCTTACAAACATACGAACTTTTCCTCGTTTTATGTAGATACTCGTATATTTAGATGTACACAGACGAAATAATGACAACATTTTTTCCATACAATTCCAAATATTTCAGTAAAAATATTTGCTAATTCAACGACCATTCATTTCTATATCAAACAAAAAAAAATTTTTTTTTGTAGCATAAGTTTAAGCTGATGCATTGAAATCGTAGTTGAGTCCAAGAAGAATATTCATATTTATTTTTGTCTACTAGATACATTCTAAAAACCTGCTTTAGACAAATACTTCAATCTATATATATTTTTATATAATAAAAAATTTATTTATAGAAAATAATAAAATCGAATTCACGCTGCTCTCACTAAAGCAGGCAAACTAAGTGAATGCAAAATGTTGCGGAATGACTGAACAAAAAAATAAGAAAACACTTCCTCAAATAATAACACTAAATACTTATGTACATAAACAGCTAAGTTCTGTAACTAAAAACAATTGAAGTGGATGAGTAAAGTAGTAAAAAAAACATACAGCAAGAGTAAAATTTAATTACACAACAAATCTTTTCGGAAAACAACAAAATTTTAAGCTTTCCCCTTCAAAATCTTGCCTGTTTGCAATTGCCTTGTGTTACTATAGAAATAAAATCACGGGAGAAAAAACAATTTACTAACTAGTTGCATACTTTATGGCTGATTGAATTATATATTCCTTTGTAAAAAAAAAATTGCTTTCTTCCTCTCTATTTTTCTTCTGTTTCGCTCTTTAAACCATCACGCAAAAAAACCAATTTTTCGTTTAAACATAATTAAAAATTTATAGCATAGCTTAAGGCAGAGGTATGTATTACAAAAAAAGAAAGCATAAGCAAGGTTGTTTTTCATCACGTACTACAGTCGTTAAACTGAACAAAAAAAAACTTTTTAAAAATGCTGGCTATAAATTTGCAAACAAGGTCTACCAAAAATAAACTTGTGGCTCATTTAAGTGAATTATATGCATGGGAATTTAAAAATTTTTGGATTTACTTAATATCAGCAAACAAAACTTTAGTCGATAAGCTTTTGTCATTGCTTCGAAAAGTAATAAAACAAACAAAAAACAGTGTATTATAAAAGAATTGGTGCATAGAATCAAATAATTTGACACAGAGTTTATAATATTGTGGGGCCGCACAAGCCCAAAACAAAGTTTTTTGTTATAAAAGATATTTTGATAAATTGTCAACACAGATATTACTTTGTTGTTAACAAAAATAGAAATTAGTTTAATTGGGCTACAACAACAAAAGCTTGTGGCTTACTATTTTGAAAATAATCATTCTCATATGAATGCGTATATTCAATTTTTGACAGGTTGTAGTCTGTAGCCTGCTGTTTTCAATGTGTTTAACGCATTATGTTGTTGCCACACTATTTGGATTGGTCTCATACGTTTGGTAAGTGCATGAAGATAGATAAATTACGCCTTAACCGCTAACTTAGATTGCGCTATTAGTTATAACAAATCAAAAAATAAATAGAGTACATTTAATTTATGACTTCGTAGTTCGAAGCACAACAACACGATTTTTATGCTCTCAAAAAATATTAGGACATAAAATATATAGTTTAGAAAACTAAAAATCACGCTTCGATATCAAACTAATAACTAGATCATTGTCCATATAACGCGTTTCAATTTTATTTTTTATAATTTCCACAAAGCTTTCCCCGGAAAAAATATGACAACTTCAATGTTCACACTAAATCGAATTACCATTAATTTTTTAGATACCCATTTCACTACAAAAACCCGTACCGAATATTAAAAACCGGTTTCGATTCGGTTAGCGTAGCGGTTCCGAGTTTTATGAGAATTCCCAGTCGGCTTCAGGACACATCAAAATTCCCCCACTTCATCAGACGCAATACACTAACTTCGATTTTCGCACTAAAGCGAATGACCCTTTATGGTTCAAATGTATGTTCCATGGCAAAAACGCATACCGAATATGAAAAACGGTTCCGATAAGGTTGGCGAGATTTTTTGGGGATTTCCCAAAATCGACTCCGAGAATTCCCAAAATACCCCCACTTCCCCGGATACAATACGGCAACTACTATTTTCGCGCTAAAGCGAACGACCGTTCGTTCAAATGCATGTTCCGCAGCAAAAATGCTTACTGAATATGAAAACCGGTTCCGATTCGGTTGGCGTAGCGGTACCGAGTTTTTTTAGGAAATCCCAAAATCGACTTCGTAAATCGCCAAAACACCCCCCACTTTCCCGGAAGCAATACGGCAACTCCAATTTTCGTACTAAAGCAGCAACACTGTATATAAAGTTTTATATACCTACATATGCAATAATCGCGCATATCGCATAGATTTCGAGTGTTGCCAACATTACATACAAGTAAAACTAATATAAGCGTGATGCGACACCGTTTGAGTCCTCAAAATATGTATTTAAAAAAAGTATTATAATTACTATTTGCTTAAAAGTTTCTCCTAGTAGAGAAAAAAGCCTTACATTTTTGTTAACCACACTTCACTCTCGAAAGCAGAATGCATATTAAGAAAAACCATCTCTGGAAACTCTTTAAATTTAAATATGTATGAAAAATATACCAAGCGAAAAAACGAGAAACAATTTTTTTCTCCATCCCAGTCTATCTCATAAATTTAAATAATGTATGTCATAACTTTTATATGGCAAGAAAAATAAAAAATTGAAAAAAAGATGCAGAAACTGTAACATTTAAATGGCAGAGCAATTTTCTCTCTACTTGAAACAATGCATCTACATTTTACGAACATCCCACCACTAAAACACCCACAAAACCGACTCTAGACTACTGTCAAAATGTTCTGTCAATATTTCTCAAGCCACGAATGCGATGCGATGCCACGCGATCCAATACTTGCGCAACATAAATATAATGACCAACAATGTTTGCAACGAAGTGATGCTTGAAACTGAAAACGAGGAAATAATAGCGAGCGAAAAGAAAAAAAGGATACGCTTCAAATAATGACATAATGACAAACTTGTGGTGCTAAAGAATAAATATTCATGGGGGTGGTGGTGGTAAATGAATTGGTTTCGTAATGAACAACAGATAACAATGGCAGACAGACAGATGAATAGATAGATGGTGGGACAGACAGAAAAGAAATTTTTTTAAATGACGCATACATGCATACTTTAGCCTATATTTTTGTTCTGCACAATCGATAAACCTATATTGTGAATGCAAGTGCACATGAGATGATGAGCATTTGCGGAGGCTAATTGCAATAATAACGGCAGGCCGCAAGCCGCAACAGTATTTAAGAAAAATTTGTTTATGTTGATTTTATGATAAATTTTCCTTCAATGAAACTAACGTATGCCAAAAGTACACCACAATAAACTGCTAAACTTCGCTTTTCGAGATTTATTTTTAAAAGTACAAGTGTTTATAATAAAGTAGATAACATACGATATGTTTTTAACAATGTAGATGTCATATTTCTCAATGTCAAATACCTACATGCCGTCTGCTACCTCAAAAATATTGTTTCTGTTAAAAACAAAACATGAATAAAGTTATCTGACAAAATTTCAAATGAAGCGCATGATATTTTGTTATATTTAAATAGATGACATTACAACTTGAGAACAATTCGGCGGCGGTTGACTTTGGGCGGTATAAGTAGGCGGCTTAATGAATGCTTATCGCATTCATATTTTATTGTTTTAAATAATTGTTTTTTTTTTTTTGCAATAATAACAAGCTTAGATAAGGTCAGACGTACATGTACATGAACGTTTATGATCACATTTCACAAACTGTCTGTAAAATGAAAATTTTGACAGACATAAAAAAATACATGAGGTATTTTATACAGTGTCCGTCGGGAAGGCATACTAGTTTGTTTGTTTGTAATTTTTTATTAAATGAAAAAGAATGGATCTTATATTAATACACGTTTTATTTAATGTACAGAGTACAATATGAGATAATTGGCCACCTATGATGGTCTCACAAATGCCAGCCCTTTCGAGCACATTTTTCATTACATTATAACAGATTTCACGCGCTATTTCATTAACTTCAACGCGAATGTTTCATTTGAGTTGCTCAAGCGTTTCTGATTTGTTTGCATTGAACTTGCTTTTCAGATATCCCCACAAAAGGGAGTCCGGAGCAGTACAATTCGGCGACCGTGGAGGTCAATCAACATCGCCATTTCTTGAAATAACTTGTTGTGGAAAGAGGTATCGCAGTAATTACATTGTAATCTTGGATTTATGTGATGTGGCACCCTCTTGTTGATATCACATGTTAGGTTAGGTTAGGTTTAACAGGCTGTCAGGCTTGGGTCCAATCTGCTCCCGTTGTGTTGCCTGGAAGTGTTATATATCCCAATATATTTACATATCAAAATACGAGTTAGTTTCGGTAATCACTTCTTCGTTGGAGATAAATCTTTTTCCTGAGAGCCATTTTTTCAAGATTGAAAACAGGAACGAGTCACTAGGAGCTAAATCTGTAATATAAGATGGATGATCATCCAATTCGAAGTGTATTTCACGTAATTTTAGCATCGTATCTAATGCTGTGTGAACCGGTGCCTTGTCTTGAAGAGCACTTTTTGCTTCTTCAAAAAACAAATTAACGGTCTTTTTATCAATGGTGCACTTAAATCACTAATTGTCATATTTCTAGCACAATCTGCTTCTGGCGCTATAAATATTGTACAAAAAAAAATTTTTTTTTTTGCAAAAAACGAAGAAAAATTACCGCTACTGCATAAAAATGCTATTTCACTGATTTATTACTCTATATAAATTTTTACATTTAAGTCCAATAAAGTAGCACTCTAGGTTTTTAATAAATGGGTGGGTCTAAAAATCGCGTTATAAATATTGCATAGAGTTTAGGCAATCAAAATGTTAGAAGCATTTTTGCCCCAATCGTTATGTATGTAGTTTTTTGTCAAAATTGTCGCTTTAGTGTTCATGAATATTTGCGATTTTGATTTGAAAATTGTCAACCAATACTGTTGAATTATGTGTATTTTGCACTTGTAACACTCAAAAATGCTTGAAAACATTGAAGTACTCATATTCATATGCTGATACAGTGCAATACTAAAGTTGAGAGAAAAAAAAAGAATAAAGAGAAAAAGTTTATTTTTTTGCAAATAAGAGAACAATGTAAACAAACCCGATACAATGGAGAAGGTGTAGAAACAAAAAAAAAAAAAAGAGTGAATTTTAACGGGGTTTCAAGTATAAAAGAACAACAACACACCACACACTCAAAAGCAGTTAAATAACAAAAAAAAAAAAAAGTTCACACGAAACAAAAATAAAACGAAAGACATATTGTTTAATAACGTGGGTGGGTTAAAAAGTTATCTTTTGGTAAAAATCACAAACAACGTTTTATTATCTTAAGGCTTCAACTAAAATGTAAGCCTTCTAGCGCTTTTAAAACATGAGTTTACAAAAACAACAAATATTTGGTTGTTTTGCAAAAAAAAAGTACGTAATAAAATAAGATCCTTGAAATTGCTGTGGTTCGAAAAAAACCCCCAAGGCGTTAAATTGACACATTTCCATACTCTCCACCACACAGTTGGTTAAGTGCCATAAAAACAAATGTATGTATGTACGAGTATACTCAATCAAGCAGGCACAAATATTCGAACGCATACAGAAATTGGCTTAAATTCTTCAAACGATCCAGAAAGAGGTACATAATACATAGTTGTTAAAAAAATACGTTTCAAGTTGTATGTGCTTATTGGATTCTTTTATGTTATTCTTTTGTTTAAAAAGCACTTTCAGCCATTTTTTGATATACAAAAAGTAGTTTTATTTCGCTATAAAACATGAAACTCATATTTGCTTTATATACTGTAAACGCATATAAAGCCCAACAATTATTTGCCTGGTATGGCAAGGCATTTGTTTGAAACACAAACAAATAAAAAGGACATACACGCACATATGCACAAAAAACAAACAATAGATTTTTATATGTATTTAACACAAAAACTGACTGTGAAGTAAAAACCATGAAATATAAATGTGTTGAAATAAAACAAATTAAAAAGGCAAGAACGAAACAGAATCATACAACTATGGACATATGTACATACTTACATACACATGTATATAGTAAGTATTGTATTGTCTGTAAAATAATTAAAAATTTACAGGAGAATTATTTATAACAGAGATTGTTTTTAAGCCGAATGTCAAAAAGAATTTCAACAATCGGAATTAACTTTTGTTGATAAATGCCAACTTTGATGAACAGAATAAAAAGAAACTACATTTTATTTTAAGCAAAAGTTTTCAACGGGCTAACTAAAGCCCTTAAAGTATGCAGTAAATAAATAAAAATGTTTTTAAAATTTGTAACCAAAAAAATTATATTTTTTATGATGAGTATATTTTTTGCAGCGTTTCCTTACATTATGTTTTTCGGAAGCATAAAACTGCATCGCATAAAGGCGGCTTGGTTTTTCAAACGGCTTCCGAACATAAACGTTCGAAATTTCCATAAAATCCATTTCAAATACATATTTACGCAATTCAAAGAGTGGTGATAACTTCAGGTTTATTCTAAGATCATACAAATTATTGTTACGAATTTATAACTCTTCTAACCCACTGTGCATGCCGTTAATCTGCTTCTTATAAGTGTGAACACACATTCACACATACAACAAAAAGCTAAAAAACATAATACACAAACAAGCAAAGAACATACATGATCTAAAGAACGCAAAATTCCAAGTAAATCAACAACCAATGATTTTATTATTGTTGTTGCGTTCTTTTTGTTTTGCAAACATATGTGTGCGTGTGTATGTGTGTACGTGTGCGTAGCAATTATATGTGCAAATTTGAGTCTGGAATGATTATTAAACGGACAAGTAGAAGTTTCATGATCGTTCAGATGTTCGGCAGAGGCAGAAATTAATTTTATATATTCTGCAAGACATACACAAGTCAGAAAAGTAAGTTTATTAATACAAAGTGGTTTTAAATATCAGCTGTGAAGTATTTAAGTACTGTGTTACAAAAAGTGTCAATGTTGTAAGACCGTAACCATATTTACTGCGAAGACATGTAAATTTTGTCACCGGCTCGACTAAAGAATTTCCGCTGTTCGGCTTAGATGTTTCCTTAAGACGAATTTAGTTGGACTGTTTAAAAAATCTTCTTATTTTAAGACTTTCTTGTTTGAACCACAACAACTATATATTTCAAGCCATCTTAAAATATTAAAACCTTATGATATTGTACGACACCATTTGAATTACACAATTATTTTTTATGAATACGAGTATGCAAAGTATACAAGTATACAAACTTTATTGTATACCTACAAATATTTAAGTTTCTGAATATGATTTAGTGGCAATAAAGCGTTATTATCTGCAAAAAGAAACAAAGAACTCTTTTCAGTAGCTATTTTATATTTTATCTGCAAGTTTTTACATCATTTTGAAATCAATAACGTTGAGGTGCTTTTTTCTTATATGTTAATAATATTATAAAGGAAGCTTTACGCCCACATAATTTCCTGCATTCCCCCACTCTATTACTGCCTCATGCCTTTTAGGAACTTGTATTGATGCATAACTTTAGGCTTGTAGCAAAACAGAAAGGATTTTCCCATGCATATGTATGAGCACCAAATACTCTTGCTTTTCCCCAAACAACATAAAATCAATGTTGAAAAGAAATTATGAAATTCACAAATGTTAGGATTAATTACGCATGTTTGCAAGTTAAAGGTTGCAAATTGTACTGCATGCTTTAGGGCGTTTAAGTAATGGTTATTAAAGTTTGTTTTCCTTGGCTAATTATACATCTTTATTGCATTGTGGGATGGGCTTAAAGTTGAAACAAGAGTGCGTATTTTCACTAATCGAAGAATAACTTGCTAATACTTTAATACTAGTATTTTGAGTGCAGTGAAAGCTTTCAAATTTCTTCTATAGTTAAATGGTAATGGCGAATGAACAAACGCTTTAAGCCAGAAAACGTTAGAGGTAACAAGCTAAACTTTTAACAAGAGGATAAAATTAAAGAGTATTTCCATGCAATAAAATGTTGAACTTATATGCAACGGCTGCTTAGTTTTCTTATGGCATAATTAAGGCAAAACTTTGTGATCGATTAGACTAAATTTTTCCCTTTATGATTATAATACACCACAGGTGTTTTAAAGTGTGCCCACATAACGTGACTAATTAAATTGAAGCCATGCACAGCGTGAGGTATAAAGCTGCCTAATTTATCGCTACGATCTCAGTTTAAACTTAAACCTGCTTTCGATCTAAAAGATCGAAAAATAGAACACTAAAGAAATTAACTTATTCAAGTAAGTAAGCAAAGCCTATAGATTCCTGAAATACCATCACCTTGGAGTTGACTTACTGTTTGACATTCATTAGAAAATGAAGCCAAACAGAACGTATAAACTTTATTCTCAAAAAAAGTTCCCATACCGGCGGTATTTAGTTACAAGACACTGTGCAGCGCACATTGAAAAGTAGACATTACTATTCGGGCCTTTCAACGAACTTTCTAGATCTCGTCTTCCCGGGGAGCAGGGTTTGAAGTTAATTAATGAAGTAATACCTCATCACGTAGCTTTGTTTTTTGCTGCTACTAATACAATCATATAGCTATGAATATATGATATGACTGCAAACAGATCACAAAAAGTGTATGAGTCCTGCAAGACACATCGGTACGACGGTGAGCTCTGTAAAGTTAATCCATCGCCAGATTAGACCGTTCAGACATTTTCCCATGTGAAATATAAATGCTTAGACGATAAGCGTACTACGCCTGAATACTTGAAAATAAAAACTGCTTCTGTAATTCGAAAGATAACAATAGCAATGCTTTTGAAATTTTTAAATAACCAATGACGACACTTCATTTTGTAATTAAAGAATATTTTATGTATTGTTAGCAAAATCTTTTGTATCACTTACCCAAACAGTGCTATAGTATATTCTGAAAAAAATAAGAAAACAAAAATTTTAATTTTTGTCAAAATAATAAAAATTAAACAAAATATGATGTCTAAAAATTAACACCATAGTTGAATTTGTCAGCATTTGTGGCGTAAAGTGTTGGCAGCCCTAAAAAAGCAATTCAACAACTGACAGTTTAGAGTTAAGCTATGTATATACGGTTGTCAGATATTACAATATTGTAAGATCTGGCAACATGCTGACAATGTAGTGACAATGAAAAATTGTCCCGCAGAAATAAATAGTGTGTTCAGACGATCGTAACAAAATCTTACAATTTCATTGCCAGACTATGGTCTGACAAATAATTCATCTGACAACAAAAATTATCAGTTCACACGGTTGTCAGATTGTTAGATGAAAAAGATTGCCAGTCATGTTGTAAGGCATTGCCACTTATATATATCAACAACCATCTGTCTGGCAGTGTTGCCCATCAAACGTTTTTGACGATGATGCCATTGGCAGGTGCATTAATTTTAAACATCAGACAATTAAAACTGAGCTTACAATACCAGCCAATTATCTGGCAATGCCGACAAAGTGTTCTCATGATTGTCAGATGCCTGACAACATTGTCTTACAATTGATTGACAATGGTTTTTCTGACAACGTTGTAAGTTAAAAATTGGCAGTTAACATGATTGTAATACATTTTTAGACAATTTTACTGGCAATATTGTAAGATCTGACAACCGTGTGTACGTAGCTTTAGTAATATCATTATTGCAAAATATTTTAAAAACAATGATGGACGGCCACAATTCGAGAATGTTATACAAAATATGGTCGGAATAGTGTTTTAACTACGGCAACTTAGAAGAGATTAATTCTAGAAGACTGCATCTTATAGAGAAGCCAAATACACGTACCGTCCAAAATCCAGCCGTTCAAATATCAGTATCGTATCATACTGAAAATTGGAAACAACAAGTTTTACATAATCGGGGGTTGCGGCTATCGAACACGTACTGTAAATAGTTTTTTTCCTTTTTTGGTTAACTTCTAAGCAGTATGTTTACATTTTTCTGCAGTTCAATGGCTCTGTTCTGACCCTTTTTTTTAACTCTAATCAAAATTTTCATAAATTCCTATTTTTTTTTTTATTACAGAGCACATTTTTTGCGATTTATGTCTAACCTATGTTTTTTTATATGAGTTTATATTTAACGTAAGTAATTTGCGTGTTTTCCGTATTCATGTTATTAAGTGAAAACGCATTAAATTTAAAAGAATTGCCTTCAATTTAGTGGGGGAGCACTAAACCGTAGAACAACTTAAGTACAAGTTAAACATAAAAATAACATATTTTTATGTAATACATAATACATGTGGCCAAGTGTGTGCACAAATAAGTGCGTGAGTATGTCTATTTTGTCACTTAAATTATAACGTGTTGTTGTTGTTGTTGCTGTCGTTTGTACTGTTGCTTTGTTTTTCATCACCTTTAAGAATTTAATGTGTTTCGTTTTATTTGCTGTTTCTGTTTCGTTCAGATTTTTTGTTCTTAACAAAAAATAAAAGGCAAATTCATGTGTATGTGTACACGCTAATACATATGTATGTATACTAGGGTGGCCAGCTCGGTTTATCTATCAATCGTTTGTTAAACCGGTTAGCAGGCGGGGCATATCAAGCTTCTCGGCTGTGATAACTAGTCACTCGGTGCTACGAATACTTGTAAGTCCACTTGGGTAATGATTTTTCTTTTTCTAATTGCAAGATGTGGGAAAATTTTCTAAATTTTCCAATTATAATTATCTAAATTTTCCAATTATAATGTCTTATACTTGAGATTATCTTGGGTTCTAGTTTGAAATATAAGTTAGCATTTTTATTGGCAAATTTTAGTTTTGGGCAGAAAAATACAAATTTTTCTGGCGCTGTACCCGCTTAAACGTTTAAATTTTCGGACGTCAAGCTATACCTGACTTTTTTCAACTCTTAAATATTCCAACTATTTTCAAACTCAGGTTTTTTGTATGATGTTGATTAACCGAACACCCTATTATTCACGGGAACTTTTAGCTGTGCATGTGTTAGTGAAATTTTTAAGTACGTTCATGAAGGTGTGTGTGAACATGTCAAAATTAATGATTAATGAGCAAAAAAAAAAAATAGGTCGGCGAGAAAGTAATAATAATAAAAAAAAAAAATCTGGGTGGTTTCTCTTAAAATTTACAGAGTGCTCCTTTACAAGCAATTTTGATGTATTTCATAAACATCTGCAACAAAATAAACACTTACTAAATAATTAAAAATATATAAAATCGGGTTGTTTTGAAAATCACCTGATTTTAATTCACATGCATGATTTTTAGATTCTCAAAAAATTACTTATTGTAAAATCAACACTCAGGATAAAAATAAAATAAAAATTTATTGTTGCGTTTTGTATTCACAAAAATCAATTTATGAGCATATTTATACGATGATTTAAAGCCATGTGTTCTTTTCTCTTGTACAGAAAAATTGCGACAAGGGAAAAAAACACAGTATCTTTTTCCATCTTTTTTTCTAATTTCTCTTTACATTGCTTTTACACAGGAAAGTACTTTCATGAAATTTCTGTATACATATTATAAATAAAAATTTTAATGAAATAGACGATTTTCATGAAAATTTCTTGTTCGCCTGCACAGGAAAGTGAAAGTTCATTTTAAAAATGTCGCCGAAGCAAAGAGTCACAAAATTTGCCTCTTCTTCTCTTCATTCTTATTTTATATGCTTACTAATTAGAGTTGCCAAACTTATTACATACACAGAAAAAAATAGATGAGATTTTTTTTCAATCAAGTTATGTTATTAATAAAAAACCATCAATTTAATAAAATTTGCATTGACTTAATTAAATTATTATTAATAGTGAATTTTTGGAAATATCTCATAATAAAATGCAATTAATAAATAGTTTTGACTTTGAATTATTGACTGTTATTCAACAAATAAATTTAAAAGGTTGTCATATAACAGTGAAGAGTTGTTGTATCTTTAACAATTTTTACATATTAACAACAATTTTTTTCAACTCAATAATTTTTGCTTTTAAGTGAAAAATCTATTTCTACTTTATAATTTGAATTATCAATCCGGCAAAAAATCTTTTTCACAGGAAATTTGATAAAAATAGTGCAATTTTTTTATCAACATGGCATCTATTTTTTTCTGTGTATAGAAATATATACTTTAATTGTTTTCTTTATGTGAAATCAAAAGTTGAAAATATTAAATTCTTTTCATAGCATGCAAGAGAAGTTAATTTTATAATTATTATTTATAATAGTATAATTCTTTGTATGTGGCAACAGTGCTTAACAATTTGCCATTTTACTTTCAGAAAAAGTCAAAAAATTTTTGATGAAAGCTGGCTGGAAAGTAAACAAAACGTGAGTGTGTTAGTGAAAAAGTGCGTGTGTATTGCAGCTTTCATGAAATTACTTTCATGTCTAAACGCTAGGTTACACTCAAGTGTACAATGTTTTATTATTATTTATCTGCCAATGAATATATGGACGGAAAGAAAATTATAACAAGGCCAAAGGGTTTTTTTTAACAACAATTAAAAAAGACTTGACTTAAACATCATCTTGAAAATGTAGCACGATTTTGGTAGCAACTTTAAACAAAAACAAAAAATCTTGACTAAATTATCGTATAAATGTAATCTGTTTTTTATCTTCGACCAATACTTAGGGGATAACCCCTAAATATGCAGTGCCAGAACTAGGAAAATAGGTTACGAGGAACATTTAACTTGAACTTTCCAACGTTATAACAGACAGGAACCACGTCTGTGGGCAACTTTTTAGGCGAAGCTTACGACTGAAAAACGAACCTTCTCTGTAATGTGTTGTACGATAACCCGGGCAATTGGCCACAAATGGATGAGCTCTGGACGATGAACACGTGTTACGTAGAAATGTGCGAGTTTCGGGAAGAGGATCCCTAATCTCGTATATACGTATACCATTTACGTGGTTCTAAATCACTTTGACAAAAATGATTTGTACAACATGCAAGAATGAATAAAAGATTATCGTCTTCCTTTTTGATTTACGAGGGCATATTGATATTGAAGCTAGCTAGCGCTAGATGGCAGAACAACACATTTTTTTGTGTCATTTTTTATTTATTTATTTATTTATTTATTTTTTTTTTTTTTTTTTTTTTTGTGGAATTGCGATCCGTCAAACGTCAGCTGTTAAAATTTCACCCAAGTTCATCGATTAGTTTATTTGTGGTAGTCGTTGGAAGGAAGCAACTTTTCTTGAAAAGTGGAAAAATGTGAATTTCGTGCAATGATGAAGCACTATTATTTGAAAGCTAAAACGGCGAAAGAGACAAAAGAAAAGCTCAATAAAAATTACGGTGAGTCTGATCCGTCAGATTACATGGGAAAATATTGGATTGCTGAATTTAAACGCCGCCGAACAAGCACTGCAACAATACCATCAACAGGAAGGCCAAAAGAGGTGGTTACTAAAGAAACTATCAAGAATATTCTCGATACCGTTATGAATGATGGCCGAGTCAAGCTACGTGAGATTGTTGAAATCAAACAAAATTTTAGGCATTAACTTTACTACGCTTTATTAAAAGCTCGTTTACATTATCGTGCTTATTTGAAGCAGATTTGCTACAAAAAGAAAAAATTTCACCTTGATAAATAAAAACAGTAGTAAAGACCAAGGAATTTTTGTTAAATTCGCACATCAAAATTAAATTTTCATTTTCTTCTTTTTTTATCAGCCACTCTACTCTAAATAAGTTCTATATACAAATTATCCTTAATGCTTGTTTTTTCACTTCAATTTATTTTCTCTTTCTTTTTCTATCAATTATTTTTATAAAGTCTTTTATAATAGAATTGTAAGCTTTGCTAAAAAATAAAAAAGATATATTATAATAAAAGGAGGCAAAAGGGGGAGAAAAAACTTTGAAGGCTTGAAGGAAGTTTGTTACAAGGGAATATTAAAAACATAAATTAAATTGATAACTCTGATAGAATTTATTAAGACTTTTGTGTACAAAAAAGAAAAATATCATAAATCATATTCATGCAAAGTGATTGGCATTTTTGTTATATCACTTAAACCAAGAAACAGAATTGGGGGAAAAACAGCTGAAGTTGTTTATTTAAATCTGACAGTTACTGACATTTTCTGCCGCTATTATTAGTAAAGAGTTTGATACACACGCACGCACACATGCTTAAATACCCGGTAGGAAATTATTTACAGCTAACTTTAAGATCAAATAAAAAAAAGTGATGCAGATAGTTATTAGTTAGACGCTTCTGGGGTCTATGCAATAATTCAAGAACTAACTTATTATACACCCAAAATTAATCGACACAAAACTTGTAAAAGTAAAACAAACAAACAATCAAATAAGCAGGGGAAGTTTAATTGACAAAAACGGGAACAAGCTTCGAAGCATTTTTATGAACAGTTTTCCTCGCTTAATCGCTGGTAGCCAAAGTGTTTTGCTTAGCAGCACATCACAGAAAAAATTATAGTAAAAATGAAATCAACAAAATTTTTGTCTGAACAAATAATTTGTATGCTTATACAAAAATATCAAAAAAATAACCTTGGATATTAGATTTTGTTGTTGCTTAAATAAATTGTTGTTTTCGATCAATAATTATTTTTACTAAACTCTTGTTTAAGTCCACGAATTCCTTGACAGGTCCGCATTCAAACAATTTATTAATTGATTCAACAAATTTCGTTATTGAACACGAAAAAAAATTTTTTCTGTGATTTATTTAAATTTGCTTCGAAAATAATTTATTTAAAAAAAATAAATAATAATAATACTTTAGTAAGCTGTTATTGAGAAAGAACACGTTGATTAATATTTTAGACAAAACTCTTGGAAAATCGCATCACAGAAAAATTATAGGTAAAAAATCAATAAAATGTTTAATTGAAAAATTATTTTTGTTTTGTCAATAAAAATTTTTGCTGATTAAACAAAAGTTTTTTTAACACGCTTATACATATTGGCTTCACTTCTATGTTTGTTTGTGTGTGTTTGTAACTCTCGCAGCCCCTGTTATATACAGTGTGTTGCCGCTTTAGTGCAAAAATTTAAGTTGACTTATCGTTCCGGAGAAGAGAGGAGATTTTGGCGACTCCTAAAGCCGATTTTGGGTACTCCCAAAAAAAAACTCGTAATATGTTTCCCAAACAGTTCGGAAATAATAATGGGTCTATAGTATAAGCTCAGCGTGAATTTTTTCGCAGATTTCCTAATAAACAACATCTTCATTTCTGGGTCACTGAAAATCCGCGCGTAATGCATGAAAATCCGTTACATTCATTCGGGGCGAGTGTGTGGTGCAGTGATAATGCGGCAGGAATGATTGGACCGTATTTTTTTAAAGAACGCCATAGGCAATACTGTTACGAACGCTACAATATCATTAAAAGCCACTTCTTACTGCCGGAACTGAATGAACGGGGTTTGGTAAACATGTGATGAACATGAATGTACCGCACATTTCCTGGACGTGTAATTCCCTGTTTTGATGATTTCGTATCCCGGACTTCTTTCTTTGAAGCAACTTGAAGTCTCAGCTCCTAAGGAAAATATTAGACAGGAATGCGAACAGTTGTCACCAGAAATACTGCGACAACCATCAAGCCAGGCATATATATTAGACATACAACTTTGTTACCGCCAGGCAGGTCGACGGCAATGAGTCAGTTTATTTTTAAGCTTTGTGCAAGACAGTCATAATTCAGAAAGTAGCAAGTCTAGTGTTTCGGTACACAGTGGTATAAAGTGTAAATAAAGTTGTGATATTATTTAAGTACTGTATAACGGGAAAGTGTGTGAGTCATATACAAAAGCGTTTTTAGAGGCAAAACCGTAACAATATTATTATATAGTTTATTCCATGACATCTACGATCTATTTATTTCGACTGCCACTTACCACTACAGGCATCTATTGCAAAACGACGGAAGCAAATTTGTACACCTAATATGTCATAGAGGAAATCATTGAAAATGTCATTTTGGCCAACTGGTGGTTTAATGCTTAACTGCTCAGTGTGTCCTGCAATTAAAATAATTATAAACTAATTCGTGATTAGCTTAATGCTGCCGTAAAGTATTTGAGTACTTATTTTATTTTGTTTTTACCCCATGAAAAATCGAGGACTTTTAATGGATGTAAAAAAGAAGTTTTTATTTAACACATCTGTGACTTATTTTTGCTTAATAATTTAGCAAGTTTAAGTCAGTTTAGATTCCTACATACCCAAAATATAACAACAAAAAAGTTTCGTTTTTGTAATATGCAAAACAAATTTTTCATCATTTCACAAGAAACTGGTGCTTTATTATTATGTTTTCAAAAAAAAAAAAAAAAAAAAAAAAAAAAAAAAAAAAAAAAAAAAAAAAAAAAAAAAACTACAAGTCAAATCCTTTTTCATGGAGATTCCATTAAGCCCTACAGCAAAATCTCTAAACACTTTTTAAATAATTTTTGTATAATATTTAATATAAAATTAATTTTTTAAAGGGGATAAATGTAATTGTATCCTTAATATTAAAAAACAACCTAAACAATTTGTTCTACTTAAAATCCTTTTAAAAATACATTAAGTGCACTGAAAGCATTTAAATGTAATAAACCAAAAACAATAAAAAAAATACTGGAGAAAACAAATCTACTACAAGTTAAAAGTGTTATAAATATAAATTTTCCATTTTATTTACAGTTTTTCTCCTCTTTCCTTTTTCATTTGTATAGTGTTTTATTTCAGTTTTTATAATCATTTCTCTAACACAAAAACACTTTGCCAAATGGTTTAATGGCGGCAGAAACCAAATTAGGAAAGGATAATAAAAAATTTAATCAAGGACGACTTGTGAATGCACTGCTTTAATTTTTGCAGGATGAACAAGTTTCAAAATGAGATGCAGCTCAATACTGGCAGCTATTAGAGGTTTTTTAAAAAACACTACAGGAAATGCTTAGACTGCATAAAAAGTTTGAGTTTATGAGTTTCAATTGTATGACAATAGCAAAACTAATTTCCCGGCTCTTAGTGGCAACACTGCTCTAGTCGTGTGGGAATTTACAGTCGATCAAGGCCCTTATTCCAGCTTACAACTAAATTGTACTTCAGTTGAAATTTTTCATTCGGTATTATCGATTACAATTTAAACTGTCAAAAATATCGAAGTTCAATTTATTATTTATGTATGTCTAATGACTAGAGTAGTTCCTATGAAATGTCGACATATAGACAGTTGGCAAACATAGAAAACAAGCCGTTTATAATTTTTTGATTGGTTAATATAATAAAATTGGTTAATATAATAGTTAATATAGTGAATAAAACTGAATTGTTTGAATTTTTGTTCTCTGTTCTGTGATACTTTCAAAAAATAAATCGTAGCAACCATTTTCAAACCATTTTTTTTTTTTTTTTTTGTTTTTGAAAGGTGTAAAGAAAGGTAGATACGTGTATAAACGAAAAGAACTTGCTTTTTGTGAAAACATTTTTCTTTTTAAATTCTCAATAGTTTATTTAGATTTTTGGGATATAGAGTTAAATGTTTAAGAATATCTTTCAAACATTTCAAAAGTCTATTGATGATTAGGGTACTCTTATGAAATGTCGACATATAGACAGTTGTGAAAATGATTTACATCAGCACCTGCCTTGCGGCCTAATCTGATGGTGGACCAATTCCATGGAGTGAATTATTCACAATTCACCAGCGCCCCCGTGTGGCTTACCAGGCTCACACAGGTAGCAATTCTTGCCATATGATTGCGGTCATATGAGCAACTTCTTGTTGAGGAGTTCGGGCCTTCTAATCCCCAATTTCCCAGCAATTAATGGAGAACAAGGGTTAATGAGTTGGTAGGCCGAAGCCCACTAAGAGCATCAGCCCTTAAACCAACTCACCCGTCAACCATCACCACTGGTTCCTTACAATACAGGTATATGTTGTATCGGCAACAGATCCTCGGGAGATTGTTAGCCCTGGAAAAACCATTATCAAGGATACTAACACTCCCTTCCTGCGTTTTAGGTTGACAGTTAGCAAACAAGCTGTTTAAATTATTTGTTTTTTAATTTTTATTACAATAAATGTTCAAATTGTTAACCATCAAGCTCAATACACGCCGTTATCTTCTTAAAAAAGATATACTTATTAGCCTGGCATATCTCCAAGAGTTAATATCCTCAGCAGCTGGAGAAATTAGTTCACGCAGCTCGGCTTTACGCTCAATGGGTTTTGAATAAACTTCTTCTTTGAGAAAGCCCCAATAAAAAAAGAATCCAGGGGATTTAAATCTGGGAAATGGGCTGACCACGAGATAGTGTCTGAACGTGCAATCCACCTTCCCGGATATTCCTGGTCAAGGAAATCTTGGTATGGCGACTGTATTTGTTGCATTCGCACGCGTTTAAACGACGCACATCCATCTTATTGCCCTGAAATGTTACTATCAATCCAGTCGCCCCGCTTCAGCTTAACTTTGAGTTCTGAGACACCTTGTATACATACAAACTAGTTTTTATTTATTTATTTTTTTTTGTACTATAATTTTTTTCTATGCGGAAGATAGTCTTTTGAATAAAGTAAACGGCATGTCAATTTAAAAATTTCATCTTTGTTTTACTCCATTTCAAAGTTCTACCTATACCTCCATAAAAACACCCTTTATGTACCTATTGGTTTTGTCAGTCGTATTAAAAGACAGCATGTTTATTTTAAGTTAGAGACCAAATGAGTGTTGATTAGTAGTGCCACAGCTTTCAGAGAGGGAAGCCGTTCAGCGGGGGAAAAAAACAGTCACAATGGTGTGGCCATTCTAGCATTTTTGCGGCTAAATTTAGCATTTATTTTTCTCATTTATCAGCAAATTTTCCATTTAGCAGTTAGCTTTATTTTTTAGCATTTTTCAATTATATATTTAGCATTTTTCAGCAGTATTTAACTTAAAAATATTCAAAATAGTAATCTTTATTTGAAAACCTACCACAAATTTTTCTCGATTACACATTCAAATCTTTAACCCTGGCCATAGTACGAATGAAAATTACAATCTGGTATCACTACGTTTATGTGTCAGGAAAAGTTGGCTTGCTACCATTTCCGATTGTGTTGTAGTTGCTACAGAAACTTCTACCACCATTCAAGCTAAATATCAGAAAAAAGAGCTTCTTAGTATATAATAGAGAAATAAAATCAAAATTTTGATTGAAGATCACTGTAGTCATAATCATTTTATAGGTATTTCAAAAGTGAACAAAACAAATAGTGTAGTTGTAGACGAACATAGTAGTGACTCTGAAGAAAACTCCAGCCGGCCAAGTACCAGGCAAAAGATAAAAATTAGATATGTTTCGTTCATGAACGATGGTGTTAAATTTAACGGATCACCAACGGAGAGTCCTTTTTTCTATTATGTAAATTTTATATTGATTTATATTTTTGTTATATCCCTTAATTTATAAAATAAAGAGATTAGGATGTTCTTCAACTGCCTCTCACTGTTTTCTTTCCGTTTTTTGTTTATTTTAAAGAGCTATGTTGATAAATGACCGAAGAACTAAACCGCAATAAGTATTGGCGCCGTATTGGGCGGTCAAAGTGAAGAGTTGAACGAAATGAACACACGGATCAGGCTTTTATAATTCCACGAAAGTGACCGGACTCAGCGCATCTCTAGTAAAAAAAACACTTATACCGACTGAAATCATCATATTATTTATAAACAATTAAAATTTTAGCATTACTTTTTTGGCAGTTTAGAATTCTTTTTAGCAGTTTGTAGCATTATTTTAAAGCCAATTTAACTGTAAAATATTTTTTGATGTGGCCACACTGACCATCGTGAACAAATATTTAGAATTACATAAATTTGCAATCACATATACACAGAGTTGTGAATAGGGCTATTAAAATAATTTATAGAAGATTAACGACCGAACGTTGGTGACTCTATTTGGAAACGAAAACATTTTCTTTTAGTTTTCTTTGTTCTAAATGAATGATTTTTATCTCAAGCAAACAATTTTAAAATAATAGCAAAATCTAAAATACATCCCCATTACAATAGTGAACTCGCCTTAGTTTAATTTTAATTGCAACAGTGGATCAGCAGTGAAACACTTTCCTAACATGCGTTTAGAATGGTTACAAAAAAAAAAAAAAAAAAATTGTTGTTAAACAACAAAATAACAAAAGTTTAAACATTTTAATTACAACATTTACGAATACTATCATTTTACTATTGAAATTAAGTAGTTGATTTAAAAAATTCTATTTAAAAACTAATTACTTTCAATTTCTATTCACTGCTGCGAGCACAGTGTGAACCATTAATCCCACTGTGCATTACTATTGTAAATAGAAATACATTTTTATTTCTCTTATAACAAATATGTTGAGGGCGATAATAATTGTTTCTAATACTGTTGCTTGTATTGCAGTTGATTCTGCCGCTGCTGCTGTTGCTGCTGCTACTGCTTCTGCTACTGATGTTGATAATAAACCCACCTGCTGCTGTCAATCTGCCAACAACTTACAATAACAAAATAAAGTATTATATATGCTTATATGTATGTATATTTCAAAAAAAATAATAATAAGCAACAAAAACAAATAGTAATATATATTTTAACAATAAAAGAGAACTCGCCTAGTATAATTTTTTCTCATTTATTGTTGTTTGTTAAAACTTTGACTATTGTATTTATATATGTATGTATATTGTTTGTTGTTTTTTTAGGCTTGTGCTATTTGTTATTGTGAATTATTTTTCTGTTTTATATTACTCTAATATGAACATTTTTATGACCTAAAATTTTTAAATCTATAGTTAAAAGATTTTTTTGTTTTTGTTGTAATTTTGCTTTCATTCGAGAATGAAATGCATTTTAATGAATACCACTACATTGTGGCAACACGGACGGACAATTTACATATTCATTAATGGTCGCTTTAGAATTTGATTTTAACAATTTGGTCATGGCAACAAAGTTTTTTTTAAAGAAATAAAATTTCTTTAAAGTTCTACATAATGACAAGTGTTAAAATTACTGGGTCTGATTATGCATTCTGTTCCGTGCCTGCGGAAAGCATTTTTTATGTGAAAAAAAAATTTGGTATTATTCATTCTGTTGGTGCGGTATCTTAACACATGGGCTGAAAAGTCCCGGGCCTAACAAAGAAAACACAGTTTTTTTTGTTCAAAATTAGCTTTATTCATCAACGTAATAGATTCCAGTTTCAGCGATAACCTCTTCATTCGTACGAAATTTCCTACCGGCGAGCGTTTGTTTGCAGGTCTGCGAACAGCAGTAGTCGCTGGGAGCCAAATCTGGCGAATACGGTGGATGTGGGAGCAATTCAATGTTCAATTCATTTAGTTTTGCCATTGTTTTGATTGACTAGTGATACGGTGCGTTGTCTTGATGAAACAAAACTTTGCAATTTCGCCCTCCAAACGCTCCAACAACGCTGCATAATATTTACTGTTAATCGTATTTCCTTTCTTAAGATAGTCGATGAATATTACACCACGCACGTCCCAAAATACCGAGGTCATAACCCATCCAGCCGATTGTTGTGCCTACGAGCGCCTTGGACGAGGTACACCGGTTGCTATCCACTCAGATGACGATCGTTTTGATTCCGGAGTGAAGTGATGGATCATCCATTGTTACATGTCGACGCAAAAATTCCGGTTTGTTACGTTTAAACAGGGCCAAACACTGCTCAGAATCATCGACGCGTTCTCGTTTTTGGTCAACAGTGAGCAAACGCGGCACCCATTTTGAACAGAGCTTTGTCATAGTCAAATGTTCATGCAATATAAAGCCAACACATTCTTTTGACATCTTTACTAACTAACGCAACTTCACTTTTCAATCATTCAAAACGATTTTGTGGATTTTTTTTATGTTTTCTGGTGTTACCGCCTCACTTGTACGCCCACTGCGTTGTGCATTATCGGTGTCTCTACGACCACTTTTGAGGTTAGCACCCCAAAGTTTCATTACTGTTTCTGATGGAGCGGAGTCCCCATAACTTTTCAAGCCATTTTTTCGCTTGAACGGTATTTTTCCCCCATCAAGAAACAGTATAAAATTAAAACACGAAATTGTGTTTGATCCATTTTTTTTCTTAAATAACAAAAGTAGCGTCACTCTTCGCACATTAACTCACAAAGTAATGAATATAATATTATGAAATTTTAACAGCTGTCTTTTGAAGGTTAGTATTAACTGACTGCAATAAAACTAGCGCCATCTATGTGCTAGACCCGGGACTTTTTAGCCCATGTAGTATCTAACGTGACGGTATTGCCATATTATTATATTATTGATTTTGCAGTATAGATATATTTCTCCATTTCCATTATGCACCAATTTAATAACGGATTGCTTGCGAAAAGCTGAAATAATGTATTAAGCATGGCGATTACAAGGCAAAAAAAAATTTCCCATATCGGTCCCTATATGTATGTATGTATATCCGAATATAGCCTAAACCGTAAAAAGCGTAAGCGACCTTAAATAACTTTGTTTGCTTAAAAGTAGTTCTGGTAATAAAAGGAGGTTACCAAAACACAGAAAATTAAAATATCTCATATCGTTCCATATTAAACATCTGCGGCGAGTAAGTTTTTTCTTCGTACTCTATTTGTACTCTTACGCAGAGCACAAATAGGGAAGTGAAGAGAATGTTTGTTTGATAAATACCAACAAGCAAGTAATCGAAGTTAATATAGAATCGAATGTGAAGAAATAAGAAAGAAGTACTCACAAATAATGTTCTCTTCATATATATACTACTGCAAGTATTTGCATATATTTATGTATACATATATTTATGTATACGAGTGTATATGTATGTGTACATATGTATGTATAGATAAACACCGTTAGTTAAAAATGCAAATAAAATATAGTAAAATAAGTCAAAAATGAAAAAGTCAGTTTTAAGAATAATTTTCTATAAATTTAATACATAAATAACAATTTTAATTTATGCAAATTTCAATAAATAACTATTATATGTACATATGTTATGAACTTGCCTCAATTATTTCCATTTCTTATGATGATCACAACAAAATAGTCAATTTAAATTTTATTTCCAAAACTTATCGTAGTACTGCAAGTACTTCGTGAAGTTTGGTTGTCGCTTTATACTCGATACGTTCTCTTAGTGTATGTTGAGAGTGCGAGCGTAAAACAAACCTGTACTTAACTAGTAAACACAAAGCCAAGTAACAGGAAATACGTATTCGATAATTTTGTTGTTCTCAAAAATAGGAACATATTTTTTTCGAGCAAGAGTACATACTCTGAACTTGCGGAGTACTACTTAACAACAAATCCATTCATGCAGAGGTTTAGTCCATATATACCACAGAAATATCCTAAACCGATTTTTTCATGAAAATTTAGCGTAAGCGAACTTTAAGAACTTTTTTTGCTTAAAAGCCGTTCTGGTAATATACATCACACATAATTGAACCATCATAGGTATATTATCGTAATAAAAAAAAAAATTACAATAATTCCTAAGTAAAACGAAAAATCAGAAACATTTGAACTGAGTAAAATTTTTTTTTTAGATTTTTTTTCTAATTTTTCGCATGATGGTTGCATACAATATTGCTACCCTGTTTCCGCTTGACGTTGAGTTTTGGTACACCCTGTATATGAGGCCTATAATTAAATGTTAAAGTCAGCTTAGCAGTTCTTTTTTTCAACTTAACTAAATTCCCATTAACAGCGCTATCGAATTTCAGTCTCGTGTCATTTAGCTTTTTTGCCATTAAAGGAATAAATTTCCTTTGAATTGTTAGTTTTTATTTCGTTATCAATAAAACAAACGACGGAGTATATTATTTATTGTTCCCACACTTGTATTCAATAGTTTATATTTTGAAAAACAACAATTACAAAACCAACAACAACAAAATGCTTAACCACACAACTAAAGACCGCAAAAAATTACAAGTTTCTGTGTGAAACACATTCTAAATGAGAGTTCATATATTTTCACAGACGAAAACATTCATATGAAATAGTGATTTTGTTAATATGTAAGTACGTTGCGAAAAATTACACAATTGGGAGGACAATTTTATGTATTTCATGAAATTTGTTATGCAAGTTTCAGTTTCAGTACACAACTCATTTTACCGAGTGAATTTTTAACCTTACTTACTCACATATAGTAGACCTTATTGAAGGCCTACTTAGCTGGTCTAACTGGAGACCTTCTTTAGAAGACCTCATTCAGGGCTTTCTTAGTAGACCTCCTTTAAAGGCTTCTCTAACAGGTCTAAGTCAATAATTAAATAAATCATGATACATTGAAACGTAACATAAAACAAATTACAAAAATAGCAATGATATTTTTATAGTTTATTTTGTTTAAATAATAAAATTCTTCATACCAGTCGACTAACTTTGTTTCTAGTGAATTATTTGTTGCACCAAGTGAAACATTTCGGGTCCAAAACCTGTGTCAAGCTGTATTTCCTTTAAATCGTCCGTATAATTTTGATCTGTTGGGTTTCCTTCTTAATTAATGTGACTGTTGATTTACGTTAGATTTTTTTTCTAACCGTCTTAATGTTCTTTCATAAATTTTTTTTTTTTTTTTTTTTTTTTTTGTCATTAGACTTTATTTTAAAACACTTAAAAATTCACTTTCTGTTTTTTGTCATCGGATCTTATTATTGTAAGAATTTATCCATAAAAAATGTTTTTACACCTTCCTGTACCAGAGAGTTTTTACAACTTTTAGAAGGCCTTTATGAGAAGGCAGGCAAGAATGAGTATCAGATCTAAAATAATGTCTCAGAAGGCCTTCAAGAAAACCTTTACATATATAGAGCGAGCTATCTTCATATATGACGGAGTTACACAAGAATTAATTTTTTAAATTTCGTCAGTCCGATGACAAAAAACAAAAGAATCGGTTCATAAATAGGGGACTTATTACAACTTTTAGAAGGCTTTTATGAGAAGGCAGGCAAGAATGAGTATCGGATCTAAAATAATGGGTCAGAAGGCCTTCAAGAAAGCCTTTACATATATAGAGCGAGCTATCTTCATATATGATGGATAACGGATGTCCCCTATTTATGAATGGACGGTTCATAAATAGGGGACTTATTGGAAAATAAGTTTTTCGTTCGGATATTTCGTCTGTCCGATGCCCAGACTGTTTATTTATTTTCAGTTCGTTGACAAACTCTTTCAAAAGAAGAAAGAATATTAAAACTTATTTTATATGTGGATGGATTGCCAAATTAGATATGTATATATTTTTCGGAAAGACATTGTGCCTTTGGCATACCCTTTCAAAAGAAACAAAAAGTTTTGAAAATCGATTCAAATACTGCGGAGTTACTTAAATTTTTTTCAGATGGACATTTCGTCTGTCCGATGTCCAAAAACTTTTTTCCAGTCCGTTACAAACTCTTTTAAAGGAAGAAAGAATATTGAAAATCAGTTCATAAATGCCGGAGTAAATAAAAAAATTATTTTTCGGGCGGACATTTCACCTCCGGTGTGCAAATTTTTAGCACGTTCAAAAGAAAACATGAGTTCGTAAATGACGGGGTTTTTTTAGAAATTATTTCTATGCGGTCATTTTACACCCCTTTTCTCCCCTTTTTGGCTGAAATTTCAGACTAAAAACTATCCTATGTTGATTCTCAGACTTCAAAATATCTGGAAATCGTATTCCATTTAAATTGGTTTAGAGCCTTTAAGCGCGAAAAGCTAAAAATATGTTCATACTCCGAACCCAAAAATTAATTTTTCGGACGGACATTTCGCGAGTCTAAAGTCCAAAATATTTTTTATTTTTAGGCCGTTGACACACCCTCTCTTGATAGAAGAAAGAAGAGTATTGGAAATCGGTTCATAAATGGCAGAGTTACTCAAAAAATTTATTTTTTGTTTGGGCAGTTTGTCTATCCGATATCCAAAAAACTTTTTATTGTCAGATACTTCAGAAACCCTCTCAAAAGAAATGAATGGCTCATAAATTGCAGAAATTTTTTTTTTTTTTGACGGTCACTGTGCGTCCTTTTGATCCCTTTATTTCATTAAATTCATTTTGGAAAATGTAAACATTTGACGTTAACTGTTCACTATTGCCAGTAGCGCTGTCACCGTGACAGTATCCGTTTATACGGTTAGAACATTCTTCACTTCATTTGGCATTAAAGTTTTTGTTTTAAAATGTGAAAGAAGATGGATTGTACTTGAAAATATTACGAAGTCTTATAAGATATTTTTCTTGCGCTTGAGCAGCCCTTTAATGGGTCCTTGTACATGCTTATGTGTACTTGTTCATGTACACTCGAAGAAGTTGAAGCACATTTGCTGCACACGAGTCGCCAAACAATTCAATTCAAACTACTTCTCTTATTAAAATAATTCCGATTAAACTTTGTACATTGTACCCTGCACTGAAAAAAAAATTTTTTTGTAAAATTTAATTAATTTGATTGTCAAAATCGATGACATTTCAATTACTAATACATTTCTTATTCCAAATTCTTAATTTAATCCTAAACGTTTTCACTTAAATACTGTACATTTTCCTTTCAAACTCTGTCAATAACATTGGCAGCATCGATTTCTTTTAGTGTATATTTGTGAAAAACTGCAAATTGAAATTTTTGACCAACAAAAGGCAAACTTTCTTGTCGAATGTAACGAAATGAAAACAAAATACGACAAGAAAAAGACCACTTTCACAGAACTCGATGACAAAGTAAATTTGATTTTTTGGGTTGACAGAAAATATAAAATAAAAAAAAAAAAAAAAACGTTGCAGCAGTCAGTAAAGAATGTTGAAAGTTGCGGGAATAAACAGAAATAAAAAGAAAAAAAAAATTGAGAACTGAAAACTGTAAACTAAACAAAAAGCTGTCCACTTTAGAAACTATTTTTTTTTTCTCTACCATTTAAGCAGATTCATTGTAACTTCTGCGTCCTTGCTGATGTTAAACTTTTTGTTAAAACGTTTTTCAATCATGTGCATGTTTAAGTTCCAGGAATGTAGAATGTGTAGCACATTGTCTTGCTAATGGATTATGTTGGAGCTGAACAGAATACGGTGCACGATCCCAGGTAACCGGTATTATTTCAAATCCCAACCCAGAATTTTGATTTGTAATTACTATATGAATAATATCACAAAAACTGCCAAACCATTATTAGATGGGACCCAGTATACGTAATTGCTTTAAAAACGTTAATTCGTTTTCAATTCCGCATTTAGCATTGCAAACTTTTTGTCTTTACGCAGATAGCGGCTCCAGCTCAGGTACTCGTACCTTAGATTTATTTGCTGCTAAAACTAACATCACTGAGATATAAATTAATAGCAACTAAAGTCGAAAAGTTAACATAAAAAAAATGTGTGTCAAATTACCACACACACACACACACTCACACATACAGATACCATTTGAAATCATTCTTTCGTATGGCGGTAGCGCGCCTGAATGTGTAAAACAAAAGGTTTTCACAAAGAATGTGTTAAATGAAAACAAAATGAAAAAGTGTAGTTAAAACAGAAAAAAAAAATCTAAAACAAGATGTTTCTAAACTGCCAAGCAACAAACTGAAAAAAAAGAAATGGAAACAAAAAGTTTGTTTTGATATTTTCACAAGCATATTTTCTTAAGTTCAGCCTTTTTTTTAACTCGAAACTATTTGAAAAATTTTTCTTTGGCTGCTTGTTTTTTGCAGCAAGCAAACAGCGATACATTGTGTCGTTAAAAGCAGAGTTGCCAGAATCAGTTTTCTATAATCAGTTTTCTATAAAACTATAAATTAATGCATAAAGGCTGGTCTTAGCATTACTCGTGGTGCACGATGTTAATTTGGGGTTGTATCTTAGCGTTACGTTTTTTGGCTAACTTAACAACTTTTTGTTTCACTGTTTCACAAGTTCAATCAAGCGTCGTCAGCCGAATGGTTGGTTGAACAGACAGGTTGTGTAACTACCTTGACGGCCTTATCTGACAGTGAACTAATTTCAAGGGGTGAACTAATTACGGTCGCAACTTTTATCATATGAACAAACCCATTGCTGAAGTACTTAGGTATTCTAATCACCCCTGTAAGCAATTTTCTAGACAGTCAAGGCCTAATGAGTTGCTGGTCCCGAAGTCCATTAAGAGTATCAACCCTTAACCAACTCACCCATCTAACCATCACCACAGACTCCTTACATTACAGGTTACAAGACCTGCAATGTAAGGAAGAGCCTGGTTGTAAGACAATAACACCTCCGAGGGTTATTAACCATCGAAAACCTGTATGTAGCAAAGTTATCGGGGAAATTAATTCCCCTTTCGGCGATTTTACGTTTAAATCATATCCAGAACATTTCAGCCGAGACGTGCACCTCAACCAAGATCAGCACCGAGATATCTGCAAGGCAGAATCTCCCGAGGGCTTTGCTGATCCCTGTACAGTCAATTTTAATCCTTGGTAAGGGTTACGGAAGTCATGCGGCTTTCTAGAGTTTTATTTGCTCTAGAAAACGACTCCTTCGCTTCTATGGCGCAGACTCCAATTCGCCAGCCAGTCAATGGAAGATGAGGCTTGATGAGATAGTGCCCATAAAGAAAGTGGAGTTGCCGCATTTATGCAAATGAGAATCCGAGAGTGATTGCTGAAAAGCCTATGCGTTTATAAAGATGCGGTTTATGGGATGGCAGCATCATTGGGCCGTACTTCTTCCAAAATGAGATCGACCAAGCAGTTACCAAGAATGGTGTTCGCTATCGAACACCACTCACCGACTTCTTGGGGCCTGAAATTGAGGATATGTATCTGGACGATATGTGGCTCATATAACTTGCCCCTCAATCATCGAAATAATGACTCTTTTGCGCGAGAAATTTAATGGCCGTATTATCTCACGTTGGCAGCCACAATCATGTGATTTCTTTGAGGATATTTAAAAGACAAATTGTGTGTCGTTAAGCCAAGAACGACTGAGGAACTAAAGGATGAGATAATTCGGCTCATTAACGTCATTGAAACTCAATTATGTCCCACAACCATTAAAAATGTGGGCTAAGGGTATGGCACCAAATTACAATGTATTGTTCAGGCAACTCTGTTCAGGATTTTTGAAGCGTGTGTTCTCGCTATGACGGTTGCACTTCACAGTGATTCTCTCACCAAGTGAGCCGAAAATATTCACCAAAACGCCTCCGTGTACTAAAACCTTCATGCTGAATGGAGCATGCTATCACCCATGGTTTGGAGCGGAGCCTTCATAACATTCCTGGCAATCTCAGAGTCATGGATTTTAGTTGTCGTGCAACTCCCAAGACTCATGTGGTACAAGAAAATAGTAGCTTCTGGTCAGACTATGGCAGTCTTAAAAGGCTATTAGGCTACTACAGATTTAAGCCCCAAACGGTTCGAGGAACTGCTAGAAATCAATTGGCTAGAAATCAGTATCATATAGTACTTTCGCTTGACGACATATCGCTCCTTTATTGCAACATAGTCATATCTCAAAAAATGAGCTTTTCGAGTTAACAATGCAGAATTGCTAACAGTACTACCTTTTATATTATGCCAAACTTTTATTTAAATTACCTTTAAACTGTTTCCTTTAGGAGATATTTTCCAAAAAAAATTTTCTAAGACTTGTATGGAAACTAAAAATTTTAAATGTGCTTTTCTCGAAACAAGCTTTTTTTTAATTATGACTATGTTGCAATAAAGGAGCCAGACTATGCTTCTAAGTTTGGTTCTTACATAAGCTCCAATCAAGCTAAGCATTTTTCTGAGAAAATAATTATTTCTGACCAAATGCATTTTTACTTCGTATCTCGTGTCAAAAGGCAAAAACACCGCATTTGGAGATCCGAGAATCCTACACGTCGTTATCGATTAACTTCACAGATTACAACAAATTTGGCAAACGCAGGCTCAAATCGAGAAGCCGTCTGCCGATTTGGAGCGGTTGCCTACCTTCTTTTTGCTCAGCCGCCGCCAACAATTACACAACGAATTCAACCTGTGCTCACCATTCGGGAAGTGTAAGATTCATGCCGAAAGATATTTTATTATCATAAATTTTAAAAACTTTAGAATTTTTCTTTTCGTTACAAAGCCCTTTCATTAAAAAAAAAGTCCAATTAATTTAAAGAAAATCAAATCCGATCAAAAGAAATTCAATTTTCATTCATCGGTAACTCTGGAGAAAAAAGACAAAAGGAAAACTTTTTAAGAAAAACTTAATTTTTAGTGGAAGAAAAAAAAAACTGTGAAATGTTGCTCAAAACAAAAGTTTCAATGAAATTTTTAATGTATTAATGTGTGTGTGTGTGAGTGTGAATGTACGCAACAAAATGCAAGTGTGTGAATGGATGCACTTTTGATTTGTCACAGAGTAGAAAAAAAAATATACGAATTGTTAGGTAGTTTTTTTTTCATCTTTCCTTCTGTAGCATTACATTTCTTTTAAAAACATTTTTTTTCCTAATTTTCAACAGAAAACGAACGGAAAACGACAATTCTACAGCAAAGACCAACATTTGCTGTTTTATGTATAATTTTAAACTCAGTTGTTGTCACTTTTTTTTTAATTTTTATTTTTGTACATTTTTTAGTTCTAAAGCACCCAAATGATTGCTATTTTTGCTGCTGTGTCACCACACCAAAGAAAGAAAGAAATAAAGAAAAAAAAAGCAGACCCCGGAGTATGGGATGCATGCAACACATACGTATTCCTCCTCTGCTCTTATTTGATACGAGGAATATTCATTTTTGTGCTACTGCTTTTGCTCCCATGAGCACCAGCTGAAGCAGAAAGTTTTTCCACATTTTTCACTTTTTTTTTCCTTCTTTGTGGTGGCAATAAAAAACTGTGTACAACTCAAAGTACGATTCTCGAAAAGCGAAAAGGCATTTGCACCAAAGTATCTCGAAATTAAAAGAAAAAAAAAACTATGAACAAGAAATTGGTGTTCGAGTATGAATAACAAGAACAGCGAAATGAAATGCTGTGAATTCTCAAGCCTTGAGTGGAAAAAAAGAAAAAATAAGGAAAGATGTTTTTAGTGGAAGAATTAAACTTCTAAATTTACAATTTAAGATTCTTAGAGACAAACAGGTATTGAAGTATATGAATCATATCACTCGAAACATGGTTTCATTATTAATAAGTCCCAGTTTACTTTGTGGGACTTTCGTCGTTGCGTTTCTTACTTTGCAGGTGAGAGAGTATAATTAAATTGTGAAGTTAGCTGCAAGTCTATTTTGACATTTGATTTCTTCCAAACACATACTTACTTTTGAGCATGCAATTGTGGTTATACACGTATAGAGAGCAATAAATAAATTTTAGCATAAAATCTCTCAATGAAGAGGCAAATGTATATTAAAGAAATTACAAATATTGCATAATGTTAACTGGGACTGAATGTTAAATGTCTTTTATGATATTCGAGTTCTTATTTGAAAATTTAATGAATTACTTCTTGATTATTAAAAAGCTATTATATATATCGAGTTAGGTTAGGTTAGGTTGTACAGGCCGCCATTTCATGACACCAGCCCATTTGAGGGAGAAGCGCAGCCTATGAGACTTACACTTCCCCCGACGGTTCACCCGAAAGCCGGATAAAGGAATACAATCCGTTCACTCGGCATTCCGATATATCTGCCAGCCCGTGCAGCATCGGTCCGCCTAGATACAGCGTTCTCATAGAACAGAGAGCCGGGCACCGACAGAGGAAGTGCTCCTCCTCGTCCTCATCCCCGCAACTTGTACAGAAATCTAGAAGATTTAACCTGCTAGCATGCGCCCCTATGTGACAATGTCCTGTCAGAACTGCCACCAAGGTACGCAACCTTTGACGGGGAAGACTCTTTAGGACCGTAGTCCTTCTACGATGAGGTAATCTCGGCAGGTAACCTCACCAGACCATCTATCCCGTACAGTCCCTACAAGTTGACGCTGCACTTGGTTCTTACAGCTGTTAAGCGGGACTCCTGCCACCGTATCAATGTCCCCTCGCTGTAGACGAGGCGCGGCTTTCGCCAACTCATTCGCCACAATATATCCGGAGACTCCACTGTGGCCCGGTACCCAGAAAAGTTGCAGGCTTTAATCTCGCTATCTTATTAAGAGTTAACCGGCATTCTTGAACCAACCTGGACGTCGTATAGACACCCGCAAGCGCATATATATAATTGGGGCCCAATTCCGCAACAATGAATTTTGAAATGTTCATTAGTTTTAGTTTTCACTTTTGAGTTTTGTGTCCCCGCTATGGTGAGAATGAATAATTTTGACAGTTACAGTGAACATTTACGGAATAATTTTTTCACTCAAAAAACTGCGCAAAATTTGACTTTGTTATAGCAATTCAAAAAATGTTTGTTTTCACTAGACGTCTATCGAGTATTGAATAAAAATGACAGATGTTTACCTTCCAAAAAAAAAAAGTATATTTATTATTCTCCCTTATTCCAAGAGGCTTCATCGTAATCCCATGAAGGTAACGTAAAAAATTTGACATTTATTTACACGTTTCAACAACTATTGAATGTTTGTCGACTGTCTCTTTCTATAGCTTAGGTCTTAGAATATACACTTGCTATCGAAGGCAAGTGTACAATCAAGAGTCTTTTGATGTTGTCTTAATGCGACGACATTGACGCCTCTTGGAATATGGGGGATGATCTACACAAACTATTTGTGACAGACATGCCATATGGTGTCTATAGCGACATTATCAACATATACTTACTTTTTCAAAGCCCGCAAAATAGCCATTTGTTTCGGTAATAATCTCTTCATACAACCCAAATCTCTTAACGCCCAGCCAGTTCTTCAGGTTTGCAAAAAGCAAATACACGCAGCAGACTATATCTGAAGAATATGCTGGCTGGGGTCGCAGTTCATGGATGTATATTTACCATAGTGAATACACACGTGAGCACTCGTGCATTATATTGATGGAACATCACTCTTTTTCGCAAAAAGTGTTGCCGTTTTAGCTTTAAATCAATATAAAATTTGGCTAAAAGCTCTGAATAATATACGCCGATGATCGTTCAACTTTGCTCTAGGTAACCTAAGTGAATGAAATCACGTGCATCGCAAACAAATTGTGGCCATGGCCATGTTAGTTAACAGGCCGACCTTGGCCTTCTTTAGTGCACGTTCATCCGGCGAAAACCACTATTTTGATTGTTTTTTAATCTCTGCGGTATGTCTAGTAATGAATCCACGTTTTGCAAATTTCAACACGCTTGAGCAAGATAGATTCCAATATCAAATTTTTTTCATAACTCTACTCAAGCGCTTTTAGCATATGGCCACAAATTTATAGCATTTTCTTAATAACTTTCACTATCAAATATTAAATTCATAAAAGGATTATCTTAAAACTAATAAAAATTATATTAAATAAGTCCTTTCAAAAACATATGTTTGTACTTCAATGTTCAAAAAAATACTTGATTAATATTGAATAATGAAAAATAAATACCTTTTTTCTTGTTGTTTTGAAATTGTTGTTAATAAAACACAGCTGGTGTTGTCGTATTATTTTGTAGTTGTTGCTGTTGATTTTCTTTTTTTTTAGAATTAAACTGGAAGTAGATTGGAAGAGTAGAAGCAACAATTGACGTTAAAAGCACTTTAAACAAATTTTAGTTTTAATTAAAAATTGATTTTACAAAGTTTTTATTAAAGTAAAAAACAAAATTGTTGCAACACAAGGAAAAGCTGCGCGTGTGTGTGTTACGAAGTTTATAAACACTTGAGAATTTAAATCGAATGTAAGTAAACCAAACAATTGACAGGAAAAAAAACTAATTTAACACCTTTTAAAAAACAACATAGAAATAGCTAAACAAATAAACAATTTGTTAATAACACTATAATACAATTATCAGCATAATAGAATTCTAATTCAAATTTTCAAATAAAAATTTGTTTAACACTTCATAACACAGTATATAGATTGATAATGATGGTCAAGGTGTTGCTTGGTCTGGCAAATTGCTGCTCTGTATGAATTTCATAGATAAAAACAATAAAACGCAAAAAACAACCACAAACTTTATAAATTTTTTATTAACTACTTAATATTTGTTGTGAAAATTGTTGCTGGTGTAAAAAGGTATAAAAGCACGCATCTAAAATTAGTCGGAGACACGCAAAACTGGGTGTTTGCGAGACTTTCTTTTGTTTAAATTTTCTGTCCATTTATTATATTTAAGTAGTTTTTGTCAAGTTTTGTTAAGGATAAAAATTTTCATGCTTTATACTGAAATCTGAAATGCTTCGTTTTGAGGTCTATACAACTTCATGCATCATTCACAATAACACATTCATAATTTTAAACATACAGTCTGTCAATGATGAGTCTGCACATTTTCCTGAGTAAACTCAGGAAAAAACAAAAAATTGTATGTATTTGATAATAAAATATTGCTGCTGTTTGTGATAGTGTGGCGAAGAGTCGTCTACCTCAATTCATCGTCGTGTCTTACAATCGCACCTCTCAGGCTCATCGTTGGTGAACGTTATGCATAAAGACTTGCATTTACACGCTTACCAGGGTCAATTGACTCAAGAGCTAAAGCCACCATTCTGACCATTACAAGTGTCGTCAATGGTCAAAATGGTGGCAAGAAATAACAACAGTGGATGATCAATATCATCTTCAGTGGTGAGACACATTTTCCCCGCAGTGGATTCGCCAATAAGCAGAATTGCCGCATTTGGGCGAATGATAATTCAAAAAGTGATTGTCGAAAACTACTGCAGCCATAAATAGTAACTGTTTGGTGCAGTTTATTGGCCGGCAGCATTATTGGGCCGTATTTATTTTCAAAATGAGGCCGGTCAGGCAGTTACTGTGAATGGTGTTCGCTATCGTGAGATGATAACGAGATTTTTATGGCATGAAATGGAAGATATGGATGTGGACGATATGTGGTTTCAATAGGACGGTGCCATTTGCCACACAGCTAACGAAACAATGGTCATGCTATCTCACGCTAACGATGTCATCGCGTCGTACTTTTTCGAAAATGAGGTCGACCAAGCAGTTACCCTGAAAAGTGTTTGCTATTGGCAGACGATAATGGACTTTTCGTAGCAAGAAATTAAAGATATGGACCTGGACGATTTTGGTTCCAACAGTATGGTATCCTTTGCTACAAAGCCAGTGTAACAATGTTTTTTTTGCGCGAGAAATTCAATTATCTCACTTTGTGCCGATATTAATTGGCCGCCAAAATCATATGATTTGACACCTTCTTTCTTTGGGGTTATTGGAAAAAAAATTATACGTCAATAGGCCAGCAACAATTGACGAGCTAAAGGATGAGTTAAATCGGCACATGAACAGCATAGAGCCTAAATTATGCCTCAGCCTCATCGAAAATTTGGATCATCGGATTTAGGTATGTCGCCGAGGTCGCGGGCGGCCATTTGACCGATATTTTGTTCCACACATAATTGAACCATACCAATATTATAGTAATAAAAAAATGACAATAATCCCAAAATAATTTGTGCTTTATTCAAAATCAACATCGGCTCTTAAAATCTAACCAAACTTTATTTAAAGAGATCGTGTCGAAGAAAACTTCAATTTTAAAATAAAAAAGAGATACAGCAAGCACAAACTTTGGGCAGAAAACTTTGGCGTTGTTCAATCGCAATATGGTCAATTTTTTGTGCCGTTTTGTGAATCCACCACACTGGAGTCCAAAACGCAGTCAAAGCAAACCAAAGATGGGTTTGCCAGCTGATAAAGTCATGGCGAGAATTTTTAAGGATGCATGCGGTATAATCTACATTTACTACCTTTAAAGGCGGAAAACAATCAATGGCGAATAGTTCACCAACTTATTGCGTCGATTCAATGAGGAATTAAATTTGCGTTTGGCAAAGAAGAAAGTTGTTTTCCACTAGGACAATGCAAGAGTGCATGCATAGCAGTTTTCACGGCAAAAAATCTTGAATTGGGTTACGAATTGCTCTCATCCGTCCTATTCTCCAGATTTAGGCCAGAGTTACTATTTCCTGTTGTCAAACCTTAAGAATTGGCTCAGCGGAAAGGGAATTGATTCCGATCACGAAATCACCTTGCAAACAAATGCATATTTTGATGTCCTAGACAAACTAATATTTTTCGGAAGGGATAAAAAAGTAAGAGAAACGTTGAACTAAATGTATAGAACATAAAGGAAACTATGTTGAAAAATAAAACAACATCTTGGTTAACCGCGCTTTTTGCTCTACTTGTATTTTGTAAAAAGAAACTGTTCGCAATATAAAAAACATAACCAGTGCCAGTGTAACTACAGTTAAGTGGAAGAAGAATTAAATTATATTGCAAGTTACAACTTTCTTTTCTACATTTGCTTTCGGGCCCGTGTAACATTTGGCTTTTTTATTGGTAAAGTAAAATTAATAAAGAAGAGAATGTTTGTAGTGAATAGTCCCATAGATGGAACTATTCACTATACTGCCCACAAATTTCTGGTATTCTACAAATCTATGTTTCATTCAAACTGTCACGGACTTATTGATCCGCCCTCGTATTTCCAATTACAACATCTTTATATTCAACTTTTTGAATATAAAACCTGCCTTTTGATGTATATATATTGTTGCTCATACCTCGGATACCTCTCATTTAGAGGCTTCATGGGGTTAAATTGTCGCCGCTTTAAGTCCGATCCGGCTTTATTTTCTTTTTATTTTATATTTAATACAACAAAAATAATCTTTTAAAAGGTGTTTAAACTTTAAATATGATTTTTTTTACAAGCAGACAAATTTCAAAGTTAAATTTGTTATTAAATTTGTTAACGAGCAAAAGTAATTTAATATTTTTATAGAGCAAAAACCATATTGTTATAATTTGTAAATTAATAAACAGACAAAAAGGCACGCACGTGCATGTCTCGTTGTTTTGTATACACACATAAATCTACTAACACAGAATGGCCTATTTGATATGGCAATAAAATATTATTTTATTAGGACAACACACGCTCCCATTAAATATTTAGCAAGCAAAAAGGCAAAAGATAAAAACTTTGTATTTATGGTATTAAATCAAGGCTTTATCATTGTTTGTATTCATAGATAAGCAACCGATTTTTGTAAAAGCTGCAAGCATGTGGAGCATACAGCCTTTTTAACATGGTTAACATTTATGTTGATATGAAACACAATCAACTTTAAAATTTTAAGGCTTTCACACATGATTCTATCACCTAAGGATCAGCAGTGTTAACTGCCACCTTACTAAAGAAAAAATTAGGTTTATTACTTATCCGCAAGAGGAATGACGTAAGAATGACAATAGCTTTTAAACTGCAGCTCACAAAATCCCCACAGGCAGGACTTTATCTATCCGATAACATTTGTTTGCGCTTTGAATAAGTTGCTCAGTTAAATAATACGTGACAAATCGAAAGTAAATTATATTAATGCAACAAATCAGCATCAGCTGAACTTCCTATGCTGGCGGGTATATAATAACAATAAAAAAGTTTAATCTTGAGTCCAGAAATTCTGTAAATGTTAACTTAAGAAAAGCCTCAGTCATCTGACATATTTTCAATTTTCGATCGTCCAATATAATTCCATAAAATAATCGACAATTTCTCTCGTAATGATCTACTCCCAACTTCTTGCCATATAGACAAACCATCTGCTTACGAATTCGGGCCTTGTAAGCCCCCCCCCCAAAGGGGCGAAATTTTCCAGCAGTCAAGGGAACACAAGGGTAAGGAGTTAGTAGGTCAAAGCCCATTAACAGAATCAGTCCTTAACTCCCCCGTCCAACCATCACTCCTGGTTGATTACAGTACAAGTATCTGTTGCAAGACAACAGCACTGCGGGCAGTTATTAGCCCCCGAAAACCGGTCATGCACCACAAGCATCAGGGAAACTAATTCCCCTTTCTGAGATTTTAGGTTTAAACCACAGCCAGAGCGTTTCGATCAAGGTAGGCACCTCAACCATGATCAGCACCGAGATGGTCTATAAGCAAAACCTCCCAGGGGCTTTGCTGATCCCCGTTCTGCCAGTTTTAGCCTTTGGTAAGGGTTTCGGAAGTCCAATACAAGACAAGGCATGCGTATTCCTAGAAATTTATTTGCTACAACAAACGAGGGACTTCTTCCCCTCTACGCCGCAGAAAGCAGAGTGCTCTGATCTGCTCTACCTGGGGAGATTGAAGAGACTGAAGTGGCTGGAGATTTTACCAAGAAAATTATATTCACACTGGCACCTCAGTGGATTCGTTAACAAGCAGAATTGCTGCATTGGATGTAGAGAGAATCCGCCAGTGGTTATTGAAAAACTGATGCATCCACAGAGAGTGCCGGCTCGGGGCGGTTTATAGGCTCATTCATTGAGCCGCACTTCTTTGATAATAAGATCTGTAAAGCAGTTACCGTAAGTGGTGTTCGCTATCGCTATATAATAAACAACTTCTTGTGGCCTGAAATTGAGGATATGTAACTGGACGATATGTAATTCCAACAGGATGGTGCCACTTGACACACAGTCAACGAAACAATAGCCCTTTTGTGCAAGAAATTCCATGACCGTGTTCTCACGTCATGGCGAAGTTAGCTGGCCGTCACGGTCAAGTGAATTGACATCGTTGGACTTATTTCTTTGGAGATATTTAAAAGAAAAAATTTATGTCAATAAGCGAACAACATTTTAAGGGCTAAAGCATGAGACAATTCGGCATATTAACGACATTGAACCTCGATTATGTCTTAAGAGTCATATAAAATATGGACCATCGGGTATAGATATACTACCGAAGATTTGGCGTCTATTTGGCCGATATTTTGTTCCACATATAATTTTCATGGATCATACAAAATGTTAAAATAATTCTCGGAAAACATTTTGTTTTATTTACAATTTGCGCTGTTTTGATTCGACGACATCAAATTGAAAGAGTCATGCAGCTATCAAACAGCCCTCGTATACGCAAATCATGAGTTTTATTTTATTTAATGGATATACGAGTAGTTGTTGAAAATAAATTTTAATCCAAATTAAAAAAAAAAAAAAATTGTGTATCCAGATTTGAAGCGTTTAGAAATCAACATCTTTCCTTGGGAATTTCAAACGTTCAAACTTTTACGCAGTCTGGGCTAAGAACAAACATACACACACACACTCACACAGGCACACTCATAACAAACACAGAGGAGACACAATAAAATTGGCACGCAAATCGTTTCAAATAAATCTATTTTTTATATATACAATAGTTTTATTTTTATTTTAGAAAAAAAAAAACTACACTTTTTTGCTGTTTCGATATGAAAATGATTACGAAATACGACATGGGAAACTCATTAATCATCTGCTGTGAGCAGAAATTGTTTTATTTTGGTAGTTTTCTTTGGTTTATATTTCTTTTAAAGTTTTTATTTTTTAAGCTTTTAAAATTCGTTTGCCCCGTACATGTTTTAGAGTAATTTCCTATAAATTTTGTTTGTTTTTTATTTTTATTATAGACTAAATTCAAGGCTTTGGAATATTTTTGAAATAAGCACGTCTCTTCTTTCTTTTGACTTAATTTTTATTTGCATTACCAATTTCTGAATATTTCACAATTGCACAAAATATTTTATAATTCAGCTGAAGTATGAAGACATAAACACAGCAGTTTTCTCTTAACAGATTTTTATTAAAGAAACTTGTCCCGCAAGTATATTTAGAATTTTTCATTAATTTTGGTTTTTCTCTAACGACAACGTAATTTTAATTATATATGTTTGTTGTTGTGGAACTATTTTTGATAATATCCACTGACTATTCAAAAAAAACTACTTTTTGTTTTATAATTTGCTCGCTTGTAACGCACAACAAGAGACAGACAAATGTGTTGCAATCTCAACGACAGTAGAACAACGACTCAAATTTTCTTAACACAACGAGGGTTTTCTGCTGCTGCCAGATATTCTGGCTGCTGGTGCTGCTGCTACTGCAGCTGCCGCGGCTGCTGTTTAGATATCTGTCACCAATTTTTACTGGCTGCACCAGTTAGTGAATTGGCCCCCCACATGAAAAACTAAAAAGAAAACACATCCACTACAACAATAATAATAATAGCGAAAACAACAACAACAATTGTTGCTAACAAAGTTTTGGCTGAGAGAACGCGCGAATCATCAGAGTGGAAAAACTCTTGGAGAGATTTTCCTTTTTTTTTTTTTTTGTTGTTGTTTCTTTTAATTTTATTTACTTTTATTTGGGGATAATTCTCTTGGGAGCATGTTTATGAGCATGAAAACCTTTCTCTCGTTCTCTCTCTCTCTATCTCTCTTACATGTTACAAAAATAGTAATAGAAACGTGGAAAATTATTCAACTCTTGAGATTGTACAGCACATTTTTATATAAGTTTTGTTTTTTATTTTTAACACATGGAAAACTTTTTTTCATTGTCATTTTGTTTTTGGTCTCTTTCTTGCTGAGAAAATATAAAAGGCTGAGAAGGACGTGAAAATGTGATGAGTTGATTTTTCAACAGGAAATCATCGTGTAGAATGATTTTGTCAAACAACACAGGGAGAAAATATTAGTTGTTTCATTTTAAGTCGCAAATTCCGTCTGTACTTTTACAAGGTGACCGCCGGGAAGGTACACTACCTTTTTTTTAATAAAAGAGAATGGATTTTATATCGTGAAATGTTTTATTTAATGTCGGCAATAATGTATGGAATACAGTATCAGCTGAATGTCAGTCTCTGTTAGCCTAACAAATGCGAGACCTTTTGATCACATTTTTCACTACAATCTGACACATTTCACGCGTTATTTCATTATTTTTTTTACGAATATTTTGTTTTAGTTGCTCAGGCATTTTTGTGCTTCTCACATATTCCCACAAAAAGAAATCCGTAGCAGTCAAATCAGGCGACCGTGGAGGTCAATCAACATTTCTGTTTCTTGAAATAACTTGTTGTGAAAGCAGGGTTCGCACTAATTCTATTGTAATTCTAAATGTATGCCATGTGGCACTGTCTTGTTGATATCACATGTTAATCAAGCTCAAAGCAAGCACTTGTGACGTTAAAAAGTTGTAAATCATATCACGATATCGTTCCCTATTCACAGTTACCGTTACGTAGTTTACATTTTGAAAGAAATAAAGTCCAATGATTCCTCCTGACCAAATTGCACACCAGGCTGTGACTTTTAAGGTACGCAAAGGAGATTGATGAATATTTTGAGGGGTTTCGTTTTCCATTGCCCACAGCCGACTATTCTGTTTATTCACATATCCATTCAAATGAAAATGTGCCTCGTCACTTATTATGATTTTTCATGAAAATCGTCAAAATACAAAAAACAAGAGGTGAGATCAGAGAGGTGAGAAAGGTGAAAAATAAAAAGCTTGTTTTTTATGTTGAGGGCTATGGTTAAAGTATTTTCCTTTTTAAATTCTCAATAATTTATTTAGATTATTGGGATATAAAGTTGAATGGTTGACAATGACTTTCAAAAGTTTCCCTACTGATGATTAGGGTAGCTCCTATGAAATGTCGGCATATAGATAGGTAGAAACAACCTGCTATAATTTTTAGGTTTGTATCAATTTTAGATGGTAGTATAGCGAATAAGCAGTCTTGATTTCACACATAGCCGTTTTAGCTTCGCTTAAGGTGGTTTTCCATATTACAAGTATTCCTCCGCAAACTAAACTCTACGAGTATAATGTGAAATTCTCGCAGAAAAAATTGGAAAATCTCCTAAACTAACAGCACAGCCTAAATTAAAGCGAAAAGCGTAACGTAATTTAACGCTTTGATCTTAAGCTGTGGTAAGTAACTTAAATACAAGCGTTAGCGTTGTACCGTGAACCGTGTTGTACACTAATTTTGTTTAATAAAAATCACTATACGAGTATAGAAATAAAAAAAATTAAAGTCGCTAAATTAGTCTGAAAGCACCTAAAGTGTGATTACTAATAGCCGCAAAAAAACGAATAACTTTACTGGGAGAGAGCAAAGTTTACTCCCTTACGAGCTGTCAAAATTGGATTTTTCAACTGCAACCCATTATCGCCGGGCTATTTGGGTTGGTTCCATACATTTAGCATGTGCAAGAGGATTTTTACATATAAATTACGCTCAACGCGATAATTTAGGTTGCGCTGTAAGACACTAGTCTTTGATAGCGAGAACCTGAGCAACCTAAATTCGGGCATAAAGCAGCATAATTTAACGCTTTGAATTTTTATTACTGGCTCAGCGTTAACGCTGATAAAGTCGCTAATTTAATCGGAAAGCACCTAAAGTGTGATTACTAATGGCCGCAAAAAATGAGTAACGTTTGTTTTGAAGTTTTTGTACTGAGAGGCCGTCAAGCTTTCTCTCTTACGCTCTGTCGAACTTGGATTTTCCAATTGCAAAGCGTTGACGCCGCGCTATTTGGGTTGGTCTCATATAATTAGTATGTGCATGAGAATTTTTGACACATAAATTACGCTTGACGCGCTAATTTAGTTTACAGTTATTCACCAAGCAGGCTTTTCAACGGAATAAATTTTCAAAGTTTTTATCATTCTGTGTCCTATTAAACTTGTGGAATAAAAGCAAAGGGAAGGGTAAAATGCTGGGTTTGTATCATCAAGCTTTTAAGCCAGGCTTTAAAGTTGTGGCATCGGTTGGGTTTAAGGTTCAAAATTTGTTTAAAGTATTATTTTTTGCATACGATTATTTTCATCTTTACCAGCCAGCAGGTATAGATTTAATTTTTTTTTTATTCAAATTGAAACTGCCATATATAAGTGATAAAGAGTCGTTTTTTTATTTCTGATAACTTAATGTCGGAGTAATTCATTTTAATTGTAATTACACAGTTTATGAGAGTTAAATGATAAAAAAAATGCTTCAACAAAAAAAAAAAAAAAAAAAAGCTTTCAACGCAAAACACAAGCTGTTGGCACAAATCTATAAACGTTAATGTTTGTATGGAGTATCTGTGTGTCAATGGGAGACTAACAACAGCAACCAACAACAACCAGCCAAACCATCAAATACACACATACATTCTCGTAATTAGTACAAAAGCCTGTGACTATCAGTTAGCGAGTTTTTTTTTTCAATAAAAGTTTGTATGTGCTGCGACCTTTTGGTAAAATTGTGCAATGAGCCAGAACGAATTAATTGGTTATCGGAAAAAAAGTGTAGAATGAAATTTATAAAACAAAAACAAAAAAACAGAAAACAAACAAGCAACAACTGAGCTATTTTCACATTTTTTGCGACAAAAATTTTAATTATTTATAATGTTTGTTGGTCTGGAACAGGCTTGCGGACGGACAGTGTGACCACCACAGCACACTACGAGTACATTATTAATTATAAAATTTCAATACGAATGGCAACTCGAAACTTTTTGATAAAAGGGAAACTGATAATCAAGTGAATGCGGGAGTGTATGATGAAAAACATCAAGCATTTATGTACATGTGTACCTCTAGTATGTACTGTCATTAAGTACTTACAAAACAAAAATGTACGAGGGCGGATTGATATTGAAGCTACCTAAGTAGGAAAAAAAACATTTTTTTTCAAAAACCATTTATTTCTCAACATAGTCTCCTTTTAGCTCAATACACTTATTAAGACGATATTCCAATTTTTTTTATACCATCTGAATCATGATACAAAAAACAAGGTAGCCGCTTCGCTACAACAATACAATAAAAAAAACAACAGGTATTTTGTTTGTGTCAAAAGGCGAATTCACCCTTCAGCTGTCAAAAGTAATTGATAAAGAACATGTACAAAAATTTAATGGCGCCGAAAAAGGTAAACAAAACTTGACAGAGGAAGTGCCGCCATATTAACTGAATTCGCCTGAATTCACCGATGCATCCAACTAATAATGAATTCGCCTTGATCTGAATAATACGATTTTAGGAGCCCCTCAAAATACGCGTTGGTTTCGGTAATCACTTCTTCGTTTGAGATGCATTTTTTTTCTGTGAGCTATCATATCAAGTTTGGAAGCAGGAAAAAGTCACTAAGAGCAAAATTTCATCTATAAGGTGGATGATCAAACAATTCGAAGAGTATTTCTCGTAATTTTAGCATCTTATCTAATGCTGTGTGAACGGGTACGACATCTTGAAGAACGAGCTCTATTTCTTCTTTAAGTGTGATCGTTTTTTTTTTCTGATTACATCAATGAATTGATCCAATAATGCACGATAATACTTTAATGTGATTGTGGATTTTTTTTTCAAGATAATTGATGAGCAATATTTTGTGGCCATCGGAGGACTTCCACCAGCTTCCACCTATTGTTTCGATTGATTTTTGGTTTCAGGTGTGTAGTGGTGAACACAGGTTTCATCAATAGTTATTAATCGACGCCAATAATCAACAGGATTACTCTTTATCATGTCCAAACACTGATGTGAAGTGGTCTGTTGAACTCGTATTTGTTCGACACTGACCAAACGCGGCACCTATCTTGCCTATAGCTAGCTTTTTCATATGCAAATGTTCATGCCAAATGTTGCACAACGTTCACATGATATGTTTATCATTTCAAAAATATCACGTAACTTAACTCGATGATCATTCATAACGATATCGAGAATTTTCGTGATATTTTCTTCAGCATACACCTCTTTTGGCCTTGCTTTTGTACCGCAGTTAAATTCAGAAATGCAATATTTTACCATGTAATCTGACAGAGCAGACTCACTGTAATGATTTTCTTTCGCCGTTTACCGTTTCAAATAAGTGTTTAATCACGAAATTCACACAAGAAACACGGTTTGACAGATCTGAAATTAAAATTAAAAAATTTGTGTTTGTGCTGCTATCTAGCACTAGGTAGCTTCAATATCAATCCGCCCTCGTACTTAAGTACTTAGTCTCAAATTAGGTAATCGGTTATACACATAGGTTAGATTATGTAGGCAGGCCGCTAGATTCCTTAGTATTCCTAACTTTTCGTACCCAATTGGGTCCTTGTGTGTTCTCTTTGTGTTTGCATGAAAATAAAGAGGTAAAGATAGAAGATGACATAGAAAAGAGAGGTATATAGTGGTTATTGGGAGGCGAAAGTTGGGAAACCGCTTAGTGCGGCGTTACATGCCGTTATTATACTAGCCTTCTGCTACTCCTTATAAATGAGACTAGCTTCGTCAGATTGGCCGAGGCCAGACATGATAAGCTATTGAAGCTCCGCTCGTCTAGATATCTCTGCTCCAGTGCAGAGTATATTCCTAGGTGGTGAAGGATCGTCCTCCTCGTCTTCGTCTTGGCAACTTCCCTAACTTCGTTATAGTGTAAGTCAAGCCTGCTGGCATGGTTCACAAACGGGCAATGCCCATTGATGACTACTATAGTGATTCTCAATTGAGATATGGCAGGTTTAAGAGCTGATTTGATCTCTTAAATTTAATGTACGACCACAGGTTTCTTGATATAAGGCATGTTGGCTCTGTGAACTATCTTTACTGGGAACATTCCAGCGTGCGGAAATTTATTCTTTTCCAGCACACTGATGAGCCCTGTCCCCAAAAGAGATCGGTGTCCCTGTCCTCTAAGGTCCCGTGTCCACGTACCTATTTTAGCGTTAAGTTTGAATATATCACCATCTTGATGTCCGGCATTTCTGAACCAGACTGGAATTGATGTATATTCCAATCAGGGGGTATTGATGGTGGCCTTGCTGTACGTTATTATCATGATATCTCTGCCGAATATCTTGTAAAACGTCAGCCATCTAGCCACTTTATTTATAGCCGATATTTCAGCTTGAAGAACACCACATCTGTCCAGTAGGTTGAAGAATATTTTAGTGTTAAATGTAAATAGCTTGTGCGAGTAAAATGTTTTGTTTAAGATTTTTCTGTTCTGATTCTTCTCATGATGCTTACAATCAATCGTGTCACCCTGTCTTGGCTTGACGTTGAGTTCTGATACACCCTGTATAAACGAAGGTTTCGCTATCAGCATATAATAGAAATCTTTTTCAGGGGTCGCTGAAAGCGAATTAACAAATTTAACAAAATTACTTCAAAAAAGCATGAAATTTTATTTATTCATTTATTTATTTTTTTTTTGTTTCTTTTCTTTACAAATTTCTTTACAAAAATCAGAATGGAGGAACTTTTTCTACGTGCCTGTGTTTTTAATCTGATAACAACTACAAAAAAAGAAAAGAAAAAAACTAAAACCTAAACACTATATTACTCATACAGCAGAAACTAATAATACGGATATCCGAAATGAAGGAAACACAAGAATTGAAACGGTGATGGGAGGAAGAATCAATAGATGAAGAGTCAAATAAGAAGAGCTTCTGGAGGTACAAGTTTAACTACCCGTATTAAAGATGAGCACAGCCGAACGAACAAAGATGACGTTGCTGGCGTTGAGCAAAATTGGGATAGAGTAGAAAATGAAAAGAAGCAAAACAAAAAATTGAATGCAAAGAGCATTGAGATTCAACGCTCATACCCATTTAACATTAACGTTTGATTTTCTGTTAATTGGCATATAATCCGCTTATAAGTTTGAACAACAAATTAGGGCATGTTATATTTGATAGAAAGAGCGGTTTAGTTGTTGTTGGCGGTAAAGGCGGAGGTAGATGTGGTAATATTTGCTTGTGGCAGTTTTAACAAATGCTCAAATTATGGTGTGGTTTTTAATACGAGTACATTAATTATCCAAATACTTTTGTTATGCATGATAGATAGCAAACAAAAACGGATTGAAAAAAATTCATTGTTGAACTATGTGTACTTTTGAATAAATAAAATAATAAAATAAAAACCCCTTTTTCATAATGTAGTTCAATAGAAATGAAGGTTTTTCATCAAATAGATTAAAAGTCATGATTTGCAACGATGAAAACTTGATTACGGTTACACTCAAAACAAAAAGCAAATAATAGATTAAAACTGAATCAAATCTACTTAATCTGAAGCGACGTGCAGATGATGGACAGTGAGGATGATTGGTCACTTCGACAACTGAAGTGGGCAGGTAAATTACTTCTTCACCCTACTGCTATCAGGATATGGATATATTATGAAGTTGCTTTACCGGGTGTGGAAATGTGATACGCTGCACTGTGTATACGAGGATGAAGTTGTTTGGTGTGATTGATAACACACTTGGTTTTTCTGTTCATATTGGGGAATTAAAAGAAAGTGACTGTGATATCTCTTATCACAGTCACGTAGTTTCATGCCTGACGATGTTGTACAAAAAACGCTTGTAAATGAGCGGCAATAGAAAGCATTAGCAGATAGTGTTATTGGATGCTGTGCGACAGACATCGACGATGTTTTACATTACCTTTTGAAACTGGACGCTCAAATCAAAATATATTTCGTGCGCTTTGTGATGTTTTTTTTTCAGTACAATCGACCCAACGTATCCACAATCGAGAGAACTGTGCGCAAATTTCAGCAAAATGTTTTACATTATTTCATGGTTTGGCGGCGCATCGGGCCGTGCTTCTTTGAATGTTGTCCGCTTCTTGCGACCAACCATTGAATCGAGAAATTTCAGCGAAACCGGATATATAGGAAATGTGATCCACAAAACCTGACGGCGATTCATGGTTTGGCGTCGTCATCGGGCCGTGCTTCTTCGAATGGTGTCCGCTTCTTGCGTCCTGAAATTGAATATATGGACCTGGACAGTATTTGGTTCCAATCGTATGGTCTCACTTGTCACACAGCCAAAACGAAACAACGATGTTTGCCACCACGATCATGTGATTTGACACCGTTAGACTTCTTTCTTTAAGGATATTTAAAGGAAAAAGTCACGCCAAAAAACGAAAAAGCCAAAAACAGTTCAACTAATGGATGTGTAACTGATTTACTTCAGCACCTGCCTTGACGACATTATCTGGTGATGTACCAACTCCACGGGCAAAATTCTGCTTCTTCTTCCCAAAATTCTGCCTTATGTGCTGCTCATAGAACACAGACGAGCACTCGTCTAAAAAAATTTATATGGTAATCACTCAAAAAATTGAGTAACTTTCATACAAATTTTCTACAAGAGTTGATCGTTTGTGTTCTATGAACAGCACGTTAATCACCAAATCGAACCGAATTTATTACACCCGTTTCGAAAAAAATAATACTTTATTTGGAGACAAATACCTTAATCAATGAATTTCCCAATGCAAAATCCAAAAAAATCTGATTGTTTCGAATAAAATTAATTGTGAAAAATCAGACTAAATTTGATAATTCGTACTTATGTATGTATGATTAGTACATACTCGTACTAGGTTCTACATCTACTCGTAAGCTACGCATTTTTCCTGCATTTAATTAAAATTATCAATGCTTCCCTTTCTCTATTTATCTTCCTTAATGAAAAGTTTTATTTGCATCTAATAAAAATGCGTCAAATTTGAGGCCAAACCAAAAGTGCAGGTTTTCTGGAATAATCAAAATGTTTAATTAAGTACTCCTTGTTTGTATTTCTGAAGCCTTTCAAGAAAAAAAAAAATTATTGGAAAAATTGTAAATAAATATGTATGAATTTAAACTTATACAAGACAACTTGCATACATACATATGTATGTATGTATATATTAAGTTAAATAGTAAAAAACATTTTTAACACAAGTTATAAATGTAATTTGAAATTCATACTGTAAATAAATATGAATGAATGAATAAATAAAATATGAAAACTGAAATGAAAATGAAAATAAAACAAAAATTAAAAAATAAATAAATTGAGAACATTCCCCAATACAGCAATGCAATAAAACAAATTGTATGTACATATGTACATTCTACTAGCAATTGTAAAAACGATTTTGATAATGATAATCATGATAATGATGATGAGAATGATGATGTTGATGTTGACTATCATGATGATAATTAAATGGCAGTCACTGATGCGTATACTCAACATTTAACCCAACTACACCAACAGCAGAAACTGTTCGGCAAACAAAAGAAGTAGAAACAACAAGCAGCCAGTCAGTCGTAGAGTGAAAGAAATGAAAAACTAAAGCAACATCAATAACAACTACAGCAACAGCAACAATTAATTCTATCTGCTCTCTGGGCAACCCTAAAGTACACAATTAAAATTTTTGATGTTGTAGTTGCTACTGTTAATGATGATTCCAGTGATTATAACGATGAAGGTAAAAGAAATACAAACACACAAAAACACACACACATGCAAATAGACGTAAGTAAATGTATTGCAAATACAAACAGCTTTAAAAATGGTTTATTCACACACAGAAATACAGATATTATCCAATTAACAGAGAAATTAAAATAAATTTGTTTCTTTTATGCTTTGCCCATATTTTTTAAGACGTACATGTAATTATATCTCAAAAATCTGTGTAAAAAATTACTGCAATAAAGAAAGTTTTATCGATCGAAATAAATTAAAATGTAGGAATAGCAATAGAGAAAAATCCAAATATATCTAGTATAATAGAAAATAAAACTCCCCATTTCGAAAATAAAATTTCTGAAAAAAAATGAAAATCGTACGTAAGAAGCACAAAAAACACAATAAAAGCCAGTTGTCTTTTTACGTTTTTTATTCTTTTCCAAATATAATATAATTTAAAATGAAAATCACCAAAAATTTTGCAAAAATTCTTAAAGCTTAAATTTGATCCTCAATGAACTCCAAAATTTCTAAACCAAATTTATTATTTTCATTTAGAAAAATATATATCCGATTTCGGTATGAATCCTGCAAAACGAAGAGCAAAACGTAATAATAATAGTTTTCAAACACAAACAAATCATTTTTCTTCTTATTTCCAAATATAGTATTAATCTAAAACGAAAATTCTCAAAAAAAAAGTCTCCCAAAATTTCCAACGTTTATATCCTCTATGAATTCTCCAATCCCCAAACCAAACCTGTTATCCCAAAATTCGACAAACAACATTCCCAAAAAGAAAAGTCTCGAAAAGAAAAAAATCGTTTTTTATTTGAGAAGTACTAAACATTTATCTTTATAATTCTCATTACTTTATTCAAAATAATAGAATATAGAGTTTAATCTATAAATTTATTTTTCGAAGGTTTTCACGTATACTGATGATTAAGTTAGCCTATTTTTCTTATTGGTACTGTTACTGGTTATGAATACATTAGGATTACCCATACACAAAAAAAATAGATGCCATATTAAAACAAAATTGCGCTATTTTTAATCAAACTTCCTGTGAAAAGGATTTTTTTTCGGACTGATAATTCAAAATAAATTTTTGTTAAAGCAAAAATTATTGAGTTGAAAAAATTGTTGTTAATATGTAAAATGTGCAAAATATACTTAACAAAAAAATTGATAAAGAAACAACAACTTTTCATTGTTATGTGACAACCTTTGAAATTTATTTATTGAATAACAATCAATAATTCGGAAAAAGTTTTTATTAATTGCATTTTATTAAGAGATATTTCCAAAAAAGCAATATTAATAATAATTTAATTGAGTAAATACAAATTTGATTAAATTGATGGTTTTTTATTAATAACATAACTTGATTGAAAAAATTCTCATTAATTTTTTTCTGTGTATGTAAAGCCCAGCCAACCAGTCAAATCAACGTCGAAGCTAAATATCCATGACGCCAAGATAATGATCTGTATTTGAAGGGATCAGAAGGATGTTTTGTGTTATGAGCTGTTGAAATCAGCATTGATTCGTTTACAGAGAGTTATCAACGAAAAACGACCAGACGCGAGGATATAATCTTTTATCATAAGCAGCTTTTCGCCCAAACCCTCTTGTACGAAACATACTTAATTTTAGCGGTCACACTCTATTGAGAAGAAGGTATACTGTTGCCACCATCAGAGCGTTAAATAATCGATATAATTAACGCAAAATAAAACTTTTTGTCTAGCATTGGCTGGACTTAAATTAACTATTTTTTGTATTTAATATTGAGATTTGAATACTTATTGTTAGTTCACATTGTAAAGATTCAATAAATAAATAAAAAATAGAAATAAAAAAATAAAAGTAAAAAAAAATTTTATAATCCTGAAATCAAAATGAAGATATTAGAACAATTGCGAATTTGTTTATTAATTTTATATTGAAAGCGATTTTTTCAGACATGAACACAAGTTGTAAAACTTTTCTCTTGCACACAACTATTTTTGATGTTGATAACAACGTGTACGAAAATTTCTCTAAATGTGCTAAAAATTCTCATGAGATTACCTCCCCCTCTCGTTTTTCTATTGAAACATTTTGCATTAACTGTTTTTATTTGTCATTAAGTTGTTTCACTAGTAACATTTGGCAGAACTCTTAGCTCAAAATAATTCGAGTTTTGGCCATAACAACCATTAACAACTAATTAGAAGAAGAAAAAGAAACAAAAAGTTTTCAACATAAAAATAAGTTCTTCAATGATAAAGAATACTTTCATCATACGAGTATATACATACATACAAACTTTTGTACTCGCAAACGATATTCCCACAACAGTTATTTGTGCATAAACAGACATACATACATGCACGTGCCATATACATATAAATGTACATGCACTCAGTAAGTATGTTGTCTACAGCGACATGCATACGTACATATGTGCATACATACATATGTATGTACATAATTTGTTTTCGTAATATATAAAGTAAGATTGTTTTTAAATTAGTACGATCGAGAAATAAAATTAAGGAAGATAAAACTAAAGAAAAAATAAATAAAAATTAGACCATTGGGAATTTTTAATAAAACGAAGGAAAAAATTATTGCAAATCTTTGTGCAATATTTTTGTATTTATTGAACCGTTACAAGGAGTTATAAAAATTATTGCAACAACAATATATGTAGTTGGTTTTTTTTCAAGAGAGCAACATTGCAGTTATAGATAAAAGGAGGAAGAAGAAAGAGCATTTTAAAAAAGCAGAAAACATAAAATAACGGGTGAAATTGGGTTAAATGAATGTTCAGTTTGTATTTTCCTTGCATTTTACAAACAAAATGTCGAGGAGGAAAAGAAAAACATGCATTCGTATGCGTATATATGTAAATTTCTATGCATACATGTATATACACACATATAATATATATTCCTACATATGTATGCCTGTAGACATTGGTTTTAATAATAAAAAAAAGAAAATTAATAGGTATATGTACATATGTACATTAGTGAAACTTTTTAATTATTATTGTTATTTAATATGATTTGAAAAAGGCTGAGGAAAAAATTATTGCCTATGATTTTTATTTTTTAATTTTCCTTGGCGTGTAGGTGTAGTCCGTCGTTCAGCAGTTTGCTGTCGTCTTTTTAATCTCTTAGAGATATTGCGCAATTTAAATGAGATTTTTAGCAGATGTTATTGTTGTTGTTTAATGAAAACCATGTGCCGTGTGGCTCGCCGAGAGATCTCTTTATGGTAATGACAAACAATGATGATAACGATGTTTCGTATGATAAACATGATAATTAATAAATCTTATTGTTTATATGAGAAGGAATCTCATATAATGACTAGAAGTGAAGGTGTATTTTAAATTAAAAAAAAAAAACACATTAGAATATTGATATCAAATTGTATGGGGGTGTACCTATATAGACTTTTTTTTTTTTTGTTAAAAGTTTCTTAAAAAGTAAAGTCACATAAGACGTAACAAAGGTCGCAATAACATAGGAATTCGTTGTTTGTTGTCGGGGGTGAAAGTATTGATAAATACAAAATGCTCACACGCCTACATTGTTAAAATAAATGGAAAGCTTTACTATTACGTTTTTCCTCTTTAAATCGCCAACACTATTTAACAAAAAAAAAACAAAAATTGCAATTTCATTTTTAACACCTACATATGTATATAGGTTTTCAATCGAAAATAATTAATATTAAGTTGATCTGAGTGAAAGTTAAAACTGATTCATCGGCATTACAGCGCTACTTAAATTAACGCGTAAAGCGTTAACGCATAGATTTTACGCTTCAGGAAGTTGCTTAAATACGAACTTTACAGCGCAACTTAGCGTCATGAAACTAACCTTGTTTAATAAAATTCTTTAAATGCCCTGTTACACTATCCTACACGATCGTGCAATCTACTAAATCAAACATGTGGGCTGCAAAAATACTAAAAATACAACTGTGTGACAAAGTTTCTGATAAATCGTGCGATTTGAAAAATGTTATGAAAATTTGCATAGCATTATGGTTTCTGTGCGATCAGTGTGGTACGAGTATGTATTTTTTAACACTTCATATATTGTTAGACACTTGTATATTCCATAACTATTTTATTCTTTCAGTTTAAAGTCATGTATGTATTTTTCTTTCTTCTTTATACAAACATTTCTTTGTCATCGTGTCAGTTTAAAGTACGAATAGCAAATAATTATTACCTGCGCTAGCAATGCCACCCTATTTAAATATGCCGTTTTGAAGCTAACTTTACTGAAAGAAAGGGTATACTCTGTCCAAATTGAATTTTTGAATTTCAATTGCAGATTTATATTACATACACATACATACATACATTTTGTATGCGTATGAGGATTTTACAAATTGTTTACGCTTGATATGCTATTTTTGGTCGAGCTGTTGTGCCATGAACAGTATTTTTTTCGGATTGGTTTTGAAAGTAGTTAATCAATCAGCTGTTTGAAAAATAAATAATAACAAAGAAAAAAATGATTTGAAATAACTCTTACAAAAATATTTTCAATACTATAGCGTTTATATTGAACAAAAAATATGTACAAAAGTTCTTCAAAACCCAAAAGTATAACAAAATCATACTAGGTTTTTCGTAAAATTTGCCACTTTCATTACATCATCAAAACATAGCATATGTTTATTTCTAGACTAGAACTTTCACTTGCTGGCTTCCCGTACTTTTGGCAGATTTCATATCTCTTTGAGAGAAGCTTGCGTTTGCACTCATTTGCACGGAATTTACCCAAAAAGCAGAGAAACGTAGCAGAAGTCTAACTACTGCTCACCAAGAATGATAGAATTACAGATTAGTCCATTCTAAACACAAAATTCAAACTTTCTGCACGTATTGGTCAAACGACGTCACGAAACACAGTCCTGGATGATTTTGAATGTACAGAATAGTCAACTACGTAATCTAACGGGAAATCATGTGCATGGCTTAATCAAAATAATGAGTAGGAATTATTTTGAAGCCAACTTTACTGAAAGAGAGACAGAGCAAAGTTTACACTCTTAGGTCTGTTCAATTGCAAAGCTTTAACGCCATACAATTTGGGTTGGCCTCATTTTGTATGTGCATAAAGATTTCTGACAGCTAAATTACGCCTGACGCGCTAATCGCGCTTTCTTATAGCTCATTTACATCGAATCAAAATCTAGTCTATTTGAGTTTTTGGACTCCTCAATTGGCCTAAAAGATCGATTTTCATGAAAAAAAAATCATAAAGAGTGACGGGGCACATTTTCATTTTGATGGATATGTGAATAAACAGAACAGTCGGTTCTGGGCAAATGAAAAATCTTCAAATTATTCATTAGTCACCTTTGCAGCCATGAAAAGTGACAGTCTGGTGTGCAATTTGGTTAGGAGGTATCACTGGACCTCAATTCTTTAAAAATGAAAACGGCCTAACGGTAACTGTGAATAGAAAAAGGTAACGTGATATGAATTAAAACTTTTTACCGCCACAGCTACATGCTTTGAGCTTGTTGAAAACAAGTTAAAAATGTTCAAGGTTTTAAGTCGATTTCCAGTTTCTTGTAAATCTTAATGTTTTGGGTCGTTCTTTTTAAATGTACATACATTCATAAATAGCTTAAATTAAAATATACAATATACATAAGTATGTACATATGTACATACTATGTACATACATATATAATAATATTTATAAAAGAAAAAAACAAACACGAGCGATTAAAAGCAATGTTTTTAATTATTTGCGTTTTTGTATTGTACAAAAACAAACATCTTTTTCGTGTAAAGGACTGAAAAATATTTGCATAGCAAAAGAAATCTTAATTAGATAATAAAATTTACATAAATTTACATCTTTTTGTGAAATTTTCTCAGGCAATTTCTTCTGCCCACTACTCTCTTATATTTTATACATCGTACTCTTCAACATTTTTGTGTAAAACAATAAATGCACTTAACACACCAACAACAACAACAACCGCTAAACAAAAGATGTTGCTCTTTCGGTTGCATTACAAGTATAAAATATTTATAGGCTTTTATTTCTATCTCGATTTTCTTTTTGTTCATTTTGTTTTGCTATTCTCATCATCGTTTTAGCGATAACGTCATCATAATTATCACAATCAACATTGTATGAAAGAAAGCTCCTCTGGTGGTTTGGCTGGCTGTATGTCTGGCTGACTGCTTAACTGTCTTTAGCAAAAAAGAGGAAAAAAGGCCAACAAAATGACTGAGCGAAATGAGATAAACTGACGTACAGGCTGGCTGATTGAGTGACTGACTTACTGACTGAATGTTAGGGTTTCTCTCTGCCACTGTCAGTGTCAATTTTAAGCCAAAGGCAGCAACAACAACGGAAAATAACGTCAAAATACTCTGAGCACTACTCAGAGTATGGAATGAAATAAAAGAATAGCAAATGAAAAAACGTGATACGATATAAGTACATACATACATATTCTGATAGTTGATAGTAGTTGTACGTAAATGTCCACCCCACTTAAGAGCCACTATCATCTTCCCAGCAGCACCAGCTCAGCTATAAACGTCAAAACAAAAACAAACAAAAGAACTGAAGCAGTTGTTTTAAACAATATGAACAAAACAACAGCAGCGTTGGTTGGTAGATACATATACATATGTATATAGTATATACATTCATATATTTACGCGGCACGTGAGCTTTGAATTTCGATACTGTAATCGCACACTTTAATTGAGTTTATTATTACTATAATAATTACATTATATTTTATGGCAGAAAAACTCAAAAAGAAAAGCATGGTTAATAAAAAAAATTGTAGAAACTATAGTATTATTTAACTTTTGAGTTCTATTTACATAAATTTAAAATAATTATACCAAAAATATTCAAATTTTATATTTTATGCAATGAAAAATACATTTTTTTTTAAACTATAAAATATAAGGGTGGTCCAACCATAATACATCATGTTAATTGTAAGCCACACCTTAAAAGCAAGATTTCAATATTTAAAAATTTAACTTTTTAGAGGTAAACAATTAATTAGCCCGTTGAGCTTGCGCTGGTGGCATCATCAAGCCGTTACTCTTCCAAAATAAGGCCGGCCAAGCAATTACTGTGAATGATTTTCGCTATTGTGAGATGATAACAAGCTTTTTGTGTCCAGATTTTCAGATTATATACCTGGACGATATGTGGATGGTGCCATTTGCCACATAGACAACAAAACAATGGCTCGTTTGCGCGAGACATTCAGTGGCGATGTTTGCGCGAGACATTCAGTGACCGCCACGATCATGTGATTTGACACAGCTGAACTTCTTTATTTGGAGATATTTAAGAGACTAAGTGTACGTCAATAAGCCAAAAATAATTCATAAACTAAAGGATGTGATAATTCAGCACAACGAGAAGGAAGTATGGACCACCGTGACCGTGGCGAGCATTTGACCGATATTTTGTTTCACACATAATTTAAATATATAATTCCCTGAAAACTGCGTCGTTAAAGCGCCAAAGGAAAGCGTGTGCTTGCCAAATGATTTGCGTATATGTATGTATGTAGTGTAAAAACATTGGAAACCAAGAGGTGAAATATTATTCCAAGTGCCATTTTATGAAAGAAGTAAAACTTTGTTGGATATTTGAAAATAATTCACACTTTTATTAGAATACTAAACCTCAACAATCAAAATTTTTAGAAAAAGATCTTCAAATCTTATTTCACTTGAAAAATCTTAAAAATTAAGATAAAATCTTCATTCTGTCAACGCTGATTGACTATTGAAGCTATCGTATTTAGCTCTTTTTAGCTCCGTTTGTTCCTGTCTTCTCGGAAATAGTTTTTGCCTTGGCATATGACTAATCAGGGCACTCTGTTTTCTGGGGTAGCAAATAAAACTGTATCAGGAAGTCCCAGCATGACTTAGGATATATTAGCACTTTCAAAACTCTTACTGTCTTAAATGGTAGAAGGAGGACCAGCATAGCCTCCAGGAGGGTATGTTTTACAGACCATCCTGGTGCTGATCATGGTTCATGAGCCTGTATCTTGGCCGAAACGCTCTGGCTGTGCTTTAAACATAAAATGGCAGGGAGGTGTCCCTGATAATTACGATACATTGACGGTTTTTGGGGAGCTAATTATAGTCTCCAACGTGCGGTTTTTTGCAACAGATTCCTGTAATGTAAGGAACCAAAAGTGATGGAAAGACGGCTGAGTTGGTTAAGGGCTGATTCACTTTATGAACTTCAGGCCACCAACTTGTGGAGCCTTATCTTCTATTGACTGTCCAGCGAATAGCATACAGAAACCATTAGAAGGACCGAGTTCTTCAGCAAGGGGCTAAAAACATATATTCATTTGGCTACAAACATATGAACGGAACTTGCGACATATTCATATGAGGGCGCTATTAAACCGTTAACTAATTCATGCCGTGAAATAAGTCCACTATCACATTAGACCGCAGGTGCTGACGCAAATCAATTCCACATTAACAACTCGGTACCGTTGGTAAATTTTTCAAGGACTCGCTGAATTTGTATGGTTTTATTGTTATTTTTTTTTTTTTTTAACTTTAAATAAATAAAATTTGAGTACTAAAGAAAATATATTTCATTTTATTCCTATCTCTTATAGGTATACACTCTATCAATTGCAAAACTTTAAATAAATTAATCCAGAAGTGCTCATGTCAATTGTGTCAAAGGTTGTTCATATCGGAAAACAACATAGAACCAAAATAACACACATATGTAACTATAGGAGAGTATATGTGTGCGGTCGTTTGTATGAATGTATATGTGTGTTACAAAAGTAAGCCAACAGCGAGCGAGACATGTTACAAGTTAAACCAGTAAACTAACAACCCAGTGATACAATAACGGAGCAGCAGCAACCAGCAATGAAAAGCAGGTTGATGAGGAGATTTGGCATGTATTTATTTAAGGCATTGCCTTATCAAGATTTAAAATACTGGTACGCGTTCACATAACATTTTTACTCATTTATACTTATGTACATAGATATGTATGTAAGTACATATCGGTGTGAGTATGTATGTATATAAAATGATAGAGAAGAAACAGCATGGTTTCGTATCGTTGTCGTCGTTTTTAACCATCATCATCATCGTTGTTGGTGTTATCGTTGCTGCCGTTGCTGTTGTAGTTGTTGGTGTTGTTCTTGGTTTAGCTGTTGGTTAAACAAATTTGCATTTGAAATTGTAAAGTTAAAAGCAAAACGGCAGCGAAAGAAAAACACGAACAACAATTTTTAACAAAAATTGAGTGCGTTCTTTTTGCACATGCTCGATGTAGGAAACATGAAGAAAGATAGATATTAAATGTAGGATGGGTTCGGAAAAAGGAAACAACAAACCTAGTCCGAAAATAAAAGTAGAACAATAGATATTGGAGAGGAAGGCAGGGAATTGAATAATCTTTTGAAATTTATAGTTTGTTAGATAGTCCAATCTGCAGGTGGATGGATTTCCTAAAAAAATTTTTAAATTTTTGCGGATTTAGGCCGTTATGAAAACGAAAACATGCTTTGTTAATATTCTAAAAGCCTTATTCATAATATTTTTGTTTTTAATAATTTTAATAAAATGTTATTATAAAAAATTATAAACAGCTTGTTTTTTATGTTTCCCAGCTGTCTATACGTGTACATTTTATAGGAGCTACCCTAATCATCAGTAGACTTTGGAAATTTTTTAAAGATATTCTCAAACATACAACTTGAGCTTTATAAAGTTGAATGTTTGAGAATATCTTTGAAAAATTTTCAAGGTCTACGGATGATTAGCGTAGCTCCTATGAAATGTCGACATATAGACAGCTGGGAAACATAAAAACCAAACTGTTAATAATTTTTTGATTGGTAGCAATGTCAGAAGCTAATATAGTGAATAAAACTCAATTGTTTAAAATATTGCTATTATTTTTTTTTTTTTGTTTTTTTTTTTTTTTTGTTTTTTTTTTTTTTTTTTTTTTTTTGTTTGATAAAACCACGATAAATGTTTTAATTTTCTTGAAAATAACAATCCTAAGTTTAAATAAAACCCACTTATACACTATTTTACGGATAACTGCAGCATGGTTAAGGCACAGTTTTTAATTTTAGTGTTTTTTATTTCACTGTGCCCTATTTCATAAGGCACAGTTTTTAATTTTAGTGTTTTTTATTTCACCATGTTAATAACACTTGAAAAAAAATTTTATATGAAAAAGTAAAAAAATTCTATAATCGACAGGTTTGTACATTTCGATTACATTTCAATAACCGTTCTAACTGCTTTACGCATAAAAAAAAATCGATCAGTTCCGAGTACGTTCCGTTCAAGTTGGCTAAAATGAAACATTTTCGCAATCCAAAACAATATACAGCGTTTTTATGTTTGTATATGTCTGTATTTCATAGGTGCTAAGCTAACCATCAGCAAAGGTTTCCAAATCTACTGATGATTACGCTAGCACCCATGAAATATCGGCATGTACATACATGTATATAAGAAACAGCTGTATATATTTTTTGATTGGTATAAATATTAGTAAATAATAATAAACTGAATTATTTGAAACATTTAGCCCAGAAGGATCGAGCTTTTCAGCAAAGGGTTTGTCCATATGACTACAAACTTGTGGCAAGCCACACGGTGGCATTGGTGAATGTTTTTGTATAAAATTGGAAAATAGCATCTTGTTAAAAGTTGCGCTACCGCAATTGACTAAGATTCCTTTATATATGGCAGTAGCGCACTTAAACGATATTAGTTTAAATACGTTTCTTGCCTAAAAGCGTTGCTAATAAAAATAGTTCTATGAACACATTTATCGGTGAATTACAGTACATCTAATGTTTTTCATTTACCTATATTTTTTTTTCTACACATTTCCTCTATCGGTTTTTCCCCCAGCGTTTGTATGAACATCACGTTTGCACTTACATTTGTATTGTTTCACTAAAAATTAATTAAAATTTAAAACGCAAGCCAACCGTACTGCTTTCCCTGCTTCCTTCCCGCATTTTTCTATCTTTAACCTTTTCGTATGCAAACTCATAGTGCAAATTGTTCTTTAACAAAAAACAAAATCATTTCAACTTATGGGTATGATGATTAACTGATATACATACCTCTGAACGGTAAAACTCTGTAGGCCACCAGATGTTATGCCTTTCTAAATACATTCATAGATTTCAGCTTTTTTATTCCTGCAACATGACTGTTAAGTAAAATACAAATATAAAGGTTGGTCAAACCATAATGTACGAAGTTAGTTTTGATTCAGTCACACCTAAACGTCAAGTTTTTTTCTCAACTTAATTTGACACTTGTTTGTTTCAGTGTTTGACAAATTCATCCATGGAGAATTAAACAATTTAGCAGAGCGTTAAGATTATTGAAACCTTTTACGAAAATTTGCATTCAAACCGACATTCATTTCGTGCACTTCATCTTCAACGACGAGACACACTTTCATCTCAGTGGTTTCCTTAAACAGCAGAGTTGCCACATTTGGGCAAATGAGAATCCACGAGTGAATCTCGAGTTGAAAACTCACAACAGAAATCAGGAGGTCCTTTTCGTAAGACCCAAGAGTGTTCACAGTTTAATGCTTTTGACATAATGGGTTCAAACTTCTTCGAGAACTAAATTGACCCGTCTACCACTATGATTACCAACTTCTAATACCCTGGCCTGACCATATCCTCTAACGACAATGCTATATGCCGCACAGCCAGTCCATGGTGCATTAGGTATTTTGAGCGAGCGATTCAAACACACGATTATCTCATGTGAAAATTACGTTACATCGTGCTATTTAGTGCACTAGCGAAGGAAATTCACGATCATTTATGTATTATCATGCAATTTGTTCTTGTTAGACTTTTCCTGACAACTCGCGACCAATATAACATGTACAATCAAATGCCGCCTGATATATGAGAACGAGTCATGGAAAATGTGTCATATCAAGTGCGCACCCACCAGTGTAGCTCCAACGAATATGCGCTATTTAGGCTAAGTGATAAGACAAAGAAAAAATTGCACATTGATTTTGTTTTATTTTTACTTTTAAAAAGGAAGGAAACGTTTAATAAAAGACCCTTTACTATGTAAGGTTTAGAATACATTCAGTAGAACTCCTCTTAACGCCAATGCATAACAAAAATACATACAGCTATGGACATATAAATGGCACATCTTACAGAGAGTTCATTCGTATGCTACTATTGGGTAAAAACAATTAACAAGCAACAAGTTTTTAGTTTTTTTCTAAGAGTTATTAAGTATATTTATTATTGATAAGAACTAAAATAAAAATTCATTAGTTAAAAAAAATTTTATTGTTAAAAGAAAAAAACACCAGTGAAAAAAACTGGACACATAAATGGCACAATATCTAAATATAAGAAAAAAATGATTTTAGTATTGAATTATTTGGGTTTTTGGTATGTAAAAGTATTTTGCCGTTAATATTTGGTACTGTAACCTTTATTTCCGATGACCGCTTCGCACCTACGATCCATACTTTCTACAAGTTTTTGGCATTTTGCTTTGGGTGTAGCATACCAAGCTTCTTGCGCGGCTGACCACAAATCGTCCATATTTTTATAATTTTTTTTTCGCGATTTCAACCTTGACCTCGTTCCAAAGGTTTTCTATTGGATTTAAGTCAGGACTCTGGGCTGGCCAATCCAAAACGTCGATCTGCTTTGCACTAAACCAATTTTTTATTAGTTTGGAGGAGTGTTTGGGGTCATTGTCTTTCATGAATTTCCACTTAATTGGCATCGAATCGAAAGCGTATGGTTCCATATGGTTTTTTAAAATGTCTAGGTACTGAAACTTGTCCATTTTCCCATTAATTTTTACAAGAGGACCTACGCCATGCCAAGAAAATGCACCCCATACCATAATGCTACCTCCGCCGTATTTTACCGTCCTCTGAGTGAGCCAATGATTGTATTCTTGTTCTTTAGGACGTTGTACAAAGGTTCTGCCATCTAGTCCTATTCTATTTATTTTAGTTTCATCACTCCATAATACGTTTTTCCAAAAACTAATAGGTTTTTCTTTGTGCGTTCTGGCGAAGACTAGTCGTTTCCAAATATTCTTTTTTGAGAGGAGTGGCTTTTTTCTGGAAATTCGTCCAGAGAGATTTTCCTCATTTAATCTTCTTCTAACAAGTCTGCTAGATATTTCCGCGCCCAAATATTCGTTAATTTCAGATGCTATCTGTCGTGAGGACTTAAATGGATCAATTTTTGCCATTCTGACAATAGTTCCATCCGTACGCACATTTGTTTTTCGAGGCCATGGCTTTCGAGTTTCACCCTTAATCAATACATCGGGGTTCTCAACACATGATTTGATTGCGTTACACACTTTTTTCTAGAAACTTTCATTACTTCAGCAATTTCTGACACTTTTTTCCCGTCTTCATGCAGTTTCCATATTATTCGCCTTTCATCAGTTGTTGTATGTTTGCCTGAACCCATTTTTAAAAAATTTTCACGCTTTACAATTATTTTTTAACTAGGAAAAATAAGAAGTGGTTTGAAATAAATTTTCGCGATAACTACCTTCTTTAAGTAAATTGTGCCATTTATATGTCCACTTAAAATTAGCACTTTTTATAAAAAAAATATAACGGTGAATTATTAACGAAATATAACGGAACATTTGAGTGTTGTTGAGAAAATTAATCTTACAACGAATAATAAGAAAACAAAAAACTTGTATTTTTGAAATTTTTTTGGTGTGTAGCGCGTGAATTTATGCTCAATTGGAGTTTGTGCCATTTATATGTCCATAGCTGTATGTATATTAGAACACAAAGAGATAGGAGGCTCTTAGAGCCCGAAAGCAAAAGTGTAAACAGGCCTTCGAAAAGGCCCTTTCATTTTACCTCTGGACAATTGATGATATTTATGAGTGTTTGTGCACTTTTTTACTGTTAGCCCACCCGGCTAAGCTCTCGATAGTTTTTTTTCTCTCTTAACTCCCACCCTCGTATTTTTACTCCTGAGAAATGTAAACTGTATTTACTCAGCAGATATAAGAAGAGGAAAAACTATTTACGAGTAGGTGGGTAGAGCAATTTGTTTTCTTTTTAGAAACAGAGTTACCAGTAAAAATCAGAAAAAACTAAAAATCTGTACAACCTATATATGAACGTTCGGTATCGTTATTTTCACCAAGTTTTGCATGTGAGGTAAGTACGAATATTCTTACATAACGTTTGACAAATGAGTGAGGTTTTGTAATGCAACAGCCTGTAACATTACAAAATTGCATTAAAATCTGTTGCAGTGGAAGTGAGCAAAATCATGGATAATTTATGTTCATAAAATAACAAATGAATTTAAGAGCTGGTGAAATTATTCGACTATGGTTTTTTCCGAAATGACGACAACGGTAATGTTGCCCCCTATTATGAGTATGTATGTGCAGGCGCAGGCAACCACTACTATTTTTTATCACAATCAGATTTTTCAGTTGGCGAGGCAAATGTTTAAAGAGAAAAAAAGGGCCAAATAAAATTGGCTAACCGTTTGGCAAACACACGCTTTCAAATATAATTCATACAAACACAAATCAATCACTTTTTTTTTGTTTTCAATCTGAAGTTTCATCGATTTAAAATTCATATCGTTCAGAAGCTTTGATTTACGAAAAAAATGGTAAATCCCATTTTTTATAGAGGCAGGGCTCATTTTCACATAAACGGTCACATTAACAAGCAAAACTGCCGTTACTGGTCAGCAAGAACCTTCGTTTGAAACATCAAATCCCTTTGCATTGCTCCAGGGTAACTGTATGGTACCTTCTTCACGCCCGATATAAATCATTTTTTTCTAAGTTCTCGAGACCAGGGGTCGAATTTTCACTGTAAAATTTATCGACACATGATTATGGAATTCTTCTGCATCAATCTTTTAAATACAAAATTTTTCTACGAGAAGGGAAGAAATAATATTATTTATGGCAAACGTATGTTCAGTAGGCATAATAACATAGTTGCGTATGACATTAATATGACAACTTTTATAATTTTCACAATCTAATATTAAGTTGCCGTTAATTATAACTTAACTGCCGGTTTGCTTAAGGCCATGTTACACTATCATACACGATCGTGCGATCTACAAAATAAAGCATGTGTGCTGAAAATGTACTAAAAATACAACCGTGCAATAGACTTTTTGACAAATCGTGCGATTTGAAAAATATTATGAAACTTTTCAAACCCTTGTGGTTTCTGTGCGATCAGTGTGATATATATTGTGAAAAATATAAGAATATTGTTGGTGCCACAAGAAAAAAATTTTAGTAATGTAAAATTATTATGTTAATAAGAGTTTTTAATTGTTTTATTGTATATAAATTATTTCAATTATACTTGTGTAATAGTGTGGCCTACAACGCCATTTTGAAGCGATTTTTTCAAGTCGGCCAGACTTTTGAAACAGTTTCCTGTGAATGAATCGTACGATCGTGTGGGATAGTGAATCAGGGCCTTTTACAGACATTAACTAACTAACAGTTACTGATTTGCTTTTCACAATTTTTCAGTTACTTAACAGTAAAATATATTAAAAGATCTATGTGTTTTCTCAGAAATATGTAGTTTGTAAACAAAATTTTGACAATCTTCCGGCATGATAACAGAAGACTGCTGTGTTTATATTACAACCTGGTAAAGGTCCCTTGATATAAACAAAGAACTTATAAAATTTTTAAGCCACACTTCTTTGTTAATTTTGGGCCACCAGTGTGAGCTTAGACAATTTTTTGGCAAACGTTGTCGTAACTGATAAATCAATTGTGCAATAAAACTGTGACATACAATTCGTATTTCTTTCTCCATTTCAGGATTTATAGTTTCTTTCTTAGATTTAAGAAAATTTTCAAAATTATAATCGGCATTGGTACAAAGAAATGTTCTACGAGTAAGCATGAATTTAAGGGATCAAAATGGTATCCTTTAAATACAGTTTGGTGACGAAGATCTTTTAAAAGATTGTTAAATAAACAATTGGCAAGTGCTAAGTGTTAAATCGAAAATTCGGTGCTAAATCTAGCACCGCAAATGCTAAAATGGGCACACTGATGTCCACTGTTTTAGAGATGCTCTAGCAAAATAACTAACTCGTAATGTTTTTTAACAAAAACATAAAAACTATCTATTTGCACTAGACAAATGGAATTGCCATTACTTTTCTGTTTCAAGATGATCACTTAAAATATAACTAATATGGCAGGCAATCAAATAAAAACGCATATCAAATTACAAATAACATTATAAGCAGAAGTAATGAAGAGCCATAAGTAACGTTCGCCTACTTAAATTTATGACGAAGTCATTTGCTATTGAAAATAACAAAGAAAACAAAAAAAAACAACAATGCTTTTAAAGAAAACTGTTCCAGCTGTCGTCTACGGATTGTGCTTTTTTCATAACAAACCCCACACTGGGGCACAAAGTATCCAAAAATATATATGTATACTTTTTTATTTTATTGTTGATACATTTTTATGACTGCTATGCATTTTCTTGTCAAAAAAACATAAATATTTTTAATAGTCTTGGGCAATGAAGTTCTTCTTCTACTTGGGTTAAAACACAGCTCGTTATGAAAACGAAAGTTTTATAGCAAAGTGTGTATAAAAAAATATAATATCGTCAGCAATAAATCTGAACTCTTAATAGTAATAAAGCCTAACAACATAATTCCCAGTTGGTACAACTTTACGTTTGTAAGCGCCAGATCACACAGAGAATTTTCAGTTGGGCAGTTCTTGGATTTATAGGAAGTGTCGTGGAGAGGAAATTCACACTCTTTTCTCATGCATGTTATGTATGTGCATTAGGGGAGGTCGATTTGTATGGAGCCGAAAAAAAAATAAAAATCGTAGTTGCTCAGAATAATTATTCTCCGCAGAGTTCGGAGCAACTTTGAAGAAGATATCATAGGTCTAAAATGGATTTCGAGCCTCCGAAAATTCAAAACTATGTCGTAAGTCAGTATTGTAAAGCAGGATTAAAATTCTTTTTTTTTAGGTAAATTTTATTAATGGCTTTTTATTTTACAAACACAAGAACAAAGCAACAACACTTACGCATGCTTTGTTGGCAAACATTGACGACATTTTTTTTTCCTTAAAAGTATTGGTGTTTGCGCTTCCAAATAGAACTTTTTGGCACCTCTGGTCTAAACATTCAAAATTGATTTTATATTTTCTATAGACTCTAACTGTTGTTAGGACGTAAACATTTGCAAGAAAATGCTAAATTTCGACTCCAGTCTAGTACAAAAAGCAGTATTTATGTAATTATAACGAATTTATAACTTGGAAAAAAAAAAATTTTTAATTTAAATGAAAACAAAAAAAAAACAAAAAATGCCGAAATTAAAAAATTTTTCGTAGAATAAAAGATCGTTCGCTTTAGTGCGAAAATTGAAGTTGTCGTAGTTCTTCTGAGGAAGTGGGGGTATTTTGACGTTTCCTGAAGCCGACTTTGGGAATTTCCAGAAAACTTGAAGACACTTCGCTGACCGAATCAGAACCGGGATATCATATATGGTGCGCGTTTTGGCCGTGGGACGTGTATCTGAACGGCCAATCGATTTAGTGCAAAAATTGAAGTTGCCATATTGTTTCCGGGGAAGTATACGATTTTCGCGATTCCTAAAGCCGATTTTGGGAATTCAAAAAAAAAAACTTGAAACGCGTTATACGAATAATCATCTGATTATATGGCTACTTAGTTTGATACCGAAGCGTGTGCTTTAGTTTTTTAAACTATATTTATTTTACCTGTGTGTTTTTGTTTTAGAAAAATAATTCGTTTTATATTTGCATTTCTACTGGCTATACATAAACATATAAATAAAAAAAAGCACATACAAACTTATTTTAACAAATTGACCATGAGAAAAGTCACATGTGTTGTCACTAGCAAAGAAGGTAAATAGACTTAAGTTAGTAAATCAAAATAAAGTAAAAAAATGTTTACAAAACCAACAAAAACATTTTTTTTTCTTCAATGTAATCAAACATTTTTCAATTACTTTTAAAAACAATTTGCAACAATTTCTTACAATCTGTGCTTTTGGTCTACAAAAAAAATGAAAAGTTTAAGAAACAAGTTTTCAGCAATTTTTTTATTTTTTTTTTACGTTTTATTCCCTCATAATCGTGTTCAATTTTTCTGCTGCAAGTGTTAAAATTGCCCATTAGAATGATAAAGAAAAAAAAACACAATATGACAGGCAAACACATATTCACATTGTTACAAATTGTTGTTTTGGCTTTTAAAAAGGGGGTAGAAGTTGGTGGCAGAACATAAGCCGACTGACTACTTGGCTAGTAACTCTGAAACAGGTTATTCTTTTTTTTTTATATTTCTCATTAAAAATTGGGAGTTTTTGTTTGTGCAAATAAATAAATTGTAGAGGAGAAATAATAAAGAACAAGTGCTTTGACGGAGATGGTTTAATGGTTGGCTAAAGCCATTTAAAATAATTGAACTTAAAAAGAACAAGTACCAAAAAATTCAGTATTTCGTCGTAATGTACGAATTTTAAAAATTATGTTTCGGAAGTCTTATGTTTTGCTAGCCAAATGATTAACAAGAACTTGGCATAGGAAAAACATGAGTGGCGAAATGAAATGACTGGTAACTTTATTTGCTAAAAAGCTTGTCAGCCCTCATAATGATTCTAGGCTTGACTTTTATTAGGCATTTCATTGACAAAACTTCTTCTAAAACCGCCAGAAACAGGCCAAATTTACGAAATTTTTATGACCGGGGCACAGCTCATGAGATTGGCACAATCAATACTTTATATATCAGATCTAAAATCAACTGTTTTTGTTTTAATTTGATTAAAATCTTTTCAGATATCCCCACAAATGTAAATCCTTGTGCGAAATTGTGGCCAAAATGGTTGTTTGAAGACGAAGCTCCCAAGCATGGCGTCGAATTGAGGTTGATGAATTGCTTTGAACACTTTCTTAATGTTTTGAGCCAGTCTTGTAGTACGTTGTGGTCCATGCTTGGGCCTATCACTTACAGACCCTCCTTCATCCATATCATTCACTACACGATAAATAGTGCGTTTTGTTGGCAAGTTGTCTCCCAAAAATTGAACGTACCTTTTTCACCGTCACAGTAATCGATGATTGATTTTGATAAAATGTTTTTAAGGATTAATAATTTATCAAATATTTTTCCATAATTTGCTACACGTCTACTTCCCGACTGCCAAATATGAACTGTCAAGACCAATGTTTACCAAAATGGCGGAAAAAAAACCAAAAAATTTAAAATCTGAAGAGACCTTACGCTTGAAAAATTACATAATATTAAGAATAGAAAAGGTACGAAATAAAGAAATAATAAAAAATTTTCTTTTACTTTATTTGATTTTTGAACGATACACTAAATCAAAATATATGTACATATGTACAAAAAAAATTAGCTGTTTAGTCCCAGTTTACATGTACCACTTTTGGTCGTCTAAATTTTTGTCGTTTCTTTTTTAAAATTGCATTTGCTTTTATACTTGTGTAATTTTTATAGCAGCAATTTTTTATTCATATATGTACAAAAAACAAATTACAAAAGAATAATACAGCTCTCTACACATAAAAAACCAATTGTATGAGTACAGCAGGCATATGTGAAGCCTTTTCTATCCATCACTCCCTTCTCATCTCCAAAGAACTGCAGCGACAAAAGTTACACAATGTAAATTGGGACTAAGTGTGAAAGCTAAAGGTCACACAATTTTAAACTTTACGTTGACGGGGAAGTTCCGTGATAAAGCTCAAGATTACATGTATTTTGTCAGTTTAAATATAGTTTAAAAACGGATATACCAAACTAAAATATATATTCATAAAACCAGGTAATTATCCGTGTGATGCGTTACTTTTTTTTAATTCACAAAATCGGCTTTAGGAATCACCAAACCCTCTACTTCTCCGGAAACAATATGGCAACTTCAATTTTCGCTCTAAATCGAATGACCGTTAATAGTTCATATACATGTTCCACGGCCAAAACGCGCACCGAATATGAAACACAGGCTCTAATTCGGTTAGCGAAGCGGTTCCAAGTTTTCTGAAAAACGTTTGTGACATTTATAAACTATGACCATTTCACAATTATAAACAATTTTTATTTAAATTATTATTACATATGTATGTTCACAAAATAATTTTTAATGGGCTTGTTTAATTCAGAATAAACCTTTAAATTCACTTTCACAAATGTAAACAATACATTTGACGTAAATAGCTTATTAGGTATATTACCAGTAGCAAAAAAAAAACTGTCATATGCCATAGCGCTGCCACCTTATAGACCTTGATTTATATATTAAAACCCCGGTTTATTTGATATGCGAAAAAAAAAATATTTAAAAACCCCGGTTACAGTGAAACCCAAAAAACCGGTATAAACCGGTGTTGACCATTTGAAGTGTCTTGGATTTTATGTTGATCAACACCATACTTTTGAGCGTCATTTTAGCTCTGTTTCTAGTAAAATATTTTTGGCGTTGAGGAGATTATACTCTCTCAATTCATTTATGCCTCTTCATGTTAGAAAACGTGTCGCTCATGCACTTCTAATGTCTAATATTAATTATTGCATTGAGGTTATATGGGATCTAAGGTGACAATAATTGAGAGATTGCAAAAAGTTTTTAATAGGGTTTTGAGATTTGTCTATTGCTTAAGGACGCGTGACCATGTTTCAAGCTTTACTCTCGCATTTCTAGGTTGTACATTTAAGAATTATGTTTTGTTAAGAACCTTATTATGTTTTTTCAAAGTTTTACAGTATGGTGTTCCTTTTGATTTATGAAATAGCTTTGTTTTTCTTCGCTCTTCACGTAATTTGCAAATTGATATACCTCGTATTAATTACGAATTTTTTTCTCGTTCATTTGTAATTAGGGTAACCAGGTCATGAAATTCTTTACCTTTTGAGCTGAGGTATTTTTCTGATTCGATCTCTGTATACAGGAAAAAACTTATAGCTCATTTGAATCGTTAAATTATACTCTTTTTTCCTAATTCTAGCAGGGACACATATTTCCTTTTTTTTTCAGTAATTAATAAATTCTGTATTTTTTTTTTTTTGTGATTGGTTGTTGTGAGGGGAACGATATGTATTTTAATTGTCTACTTTTATTTTGTAAATTCTGAAATAATTTTTGCTGTCAGTATTTTATATTGCTATTTTTTATATTTTACTGTATAATACCATGAAATTGGCGAAATAGGCTTTGTATTATATATTATTGAATGAATAAATAAATGAAAAATAATATCCCGAAAACTATGCGTTTCCGCCAACTTTTTCACTTTATATTTATTTTCTTCTTATTATTAAATTTTCTAACCCTCATATTTTATCAATTTAGAGGACTCTGCGTAAACTGGACTTAAGCCAATATTTCTAAATGTAAATTAAATTTAGATGCTGAGCAATTTTAAATTTAGACTAATAGCGGCGAAAGGTGTTACCTTACGAAAATGTCGACATACATATAGACAGCTGGAAAACGCAAAAAAACGGTGTATTTTGTATTTCAATTTTTTTTTTCAAAAATATTTTTTCTCCCATTTCAGTCACAGAGGGCGTTTAAAAATATATCCTTAAAGCCATAAAATACATACAAACACACATACCTACAATATATACATATCCGAAATCATTTATACACCTGTGTAGTTATAATATTAGTTATTACTGCTGTGGCGTTTTATCATTACAGCTTAAATCGATTTTTAAAATTTGTAAAAATTGCTGCTAATTTAATTATTTGAATTAATATGGTATTTTTGTTTGCAGAAATATTTTTTCGTATTATTCAAAAAAAATAAGGTATAATTATGGTTTATTTTGTTTTCTTCTTAAATTTAGTTCTTCATTCAAATTTTCCTTCAAAAGTTTTTTTGAAATTATCTCGACTTAAAATGCCACAGATTTAATTCCTATTTTTTTAAATTACAATTAGTAATTGTTTATGAATAAGTAGGCATCATACATTCTCTAAATGAACAAGTTAGCCGTTTTCTTTAAATAATAATTCGCTTAAATTGTGTCCAAAACGACTTAAATACCACTTTTTTCTATGCTAGAAAAACTTGTGAGAATAACTGCGAGATTGGATGTGCCTGCTAGTTTACACATAAACATGTGTATGTGTGTCACTTTATGTTGTCTTTTGTGTTTCTTCGACTACAATTGTTGTGACACAGTGACCCAATTCAGAGATTCGATTTTCTGGTTTTTCTAATGGCCAGTCAGAATAGTTTAAAAAAAGTAACAGAATGAATTAAGAAAAAAAGAAACAAGCAGCTATTTATGGTGGCTTAATACACAAAGATGTTGTTGTGGTTTTTTCTAAAGAATTTTCAATTTAACACAATTCCAACATTATTTTTAGAGATAAGGAGAAAGAATTAAAAGAAAATCGATGGTTAAAATGAAGAAATCCACATTTTAACCAGACAAATAAAGTCTAAAAAACTTACCGTTATTTAAAGGAGAAAGAAATGTTCACAATTCCTTATAGTTGTTATATTACATATGTATGTTCATCTGTTTACCTAGGAGTTATTGTTTTTTTTGTAAAAATACACAAAAATAATCACAAATATATTTTCCTATATCTGTAGTTCTCTTCCATCAATCGGCAAATTAAACAATTTCCTGGAACTATCACTTAAGTGGGATATTTTCAATTATTTTTTTAAAAAATATTTGTTATTTTTTACGTATTTATTCAGGAAAACGTTCACACTTTGTTTAACTTCTTTTGCAAACACATTAACTTGTCTAGATTTGTCTTTCTATTATTTATTAACAACATGTAATAGCACAAAATAAATGTAAGGTGTTTTCCTTCTAGGCGTGTTTTAATTCTACATCTATTTTATTTGTTCCAATTTTTCTTTTTTTTTTTTTTTTTTTTGGCGCCGTAATTTTGTTTTGTTGAGCTTTTTGGTTTTAACTTTTTTACTTGCCGCTGAATAAATTAAAAAAATACCTTAATATTTCTTTAGCTATTTTTCAAACACTGTAGTGAAAACTTTGAAATAAATAACGTAACACGCGTAAGCTGGCTTATAACACACTCTGCGAAGGGGAAAATTCTTATAGTGAAAAATTTTCCTTTTAGCTTTGAACTTTTCTATAAAGATTTTTCACATTAATTCGTTCTAGAGTTGCAAAAGTATAGAATATTTGGTTATTTTTCGATTATGAGAGTTTTCCCGGTCAGTGTGGACAACATAGAGGTTTTTTCTTTGTTTATATATAAAGAATCTTTAGTTGAAAATCGCCAAGATATACGTGAGGCTGTAATAACCTCAATTTGCACTGCTATTTACAACGTCTTAACACAGCCATATAAACTATACAAACTGCTTGCCAAACATCTCAAATTTTTAAGTTAGCGCAAACATTTTTTGCATGTTTGCACGAAAATCACAAATGTTTGATTTTCGTGCAATAATTGTGAATGTGAGTTTAAATTTTTTCATTCCAATGGAATTTTTGCAGAGTGAGGTGGTGGAAGAAGAAACACATAACATAAATTAAGAAAATATTTCTCTTGTATTAAAGTTTAGAGTAGTGTAAAAATTTACCTTCATTGTAGAAATTAAGAAACAACCAAGACTATAGCAACAGACATCAAGAAATAGAGGCTGTAAGAATTTATACAACAATTTGTCCTTGTGAACTTCATTTGGCGAGCACACTGCCGCAATGCTTTGGCCCTCTACTCTTATTGGTGTAGAACACAGGAGAACAATTTTTAGTGCGTACAATTTTTGTTCTTTTCATCACATCCGAGACTAGTTTAATTTTATCTGCGGTAACATGTATATGTATACACAGCATTGTGTGTGTTTTAGTGTTGTTGTATTCATTTGATTGCTGGGCTTGTGTTTGTATTAGTTTTGTGCGGGTAATAAAGCTCGTTCAAAAAATTATACCAACAAAATAACACTCCATTTACTCCGTTCGCCTATAAACTGTCAGAACAATGTGTGATTGACCATTGTGTGTTTATATGATGTATGTTTTATGTCCAAGCGTAAAGTGTGTGTTTACCAAATGGTTTGCGTAGTTTAGTTCACCATTACATAGAGTCTCTACGTAGCAATATTTATTGCCGCAATTGTCAAAATTGATTGCGTCCATCAAATGTGTAAACCGCAAATTGCAATAGTATCAATCTATTGCGCAATGATTGCTTGAGCAACAATTGCCAAGCAATGGGCTATCAGTTGTTTTTATTTGGTATAAAAATATACCAAACATATCTATGCATAAACATATACCAAACCTCATAATCTTCTCACGTTAAATTTTGTTTGTATTTGTGCTGAAACAATATTACGTTTACGCCACCTAAAGCAATTAGCAAAAGCTGTACTGCTATAAAAATTGCTACGGAGAGATGCTATATCAAGTCGTCATCTTTTTTGCAAATTTTCATCCACCTAATAATGAATTCGTACGGAGCCTGAAGAGAAAAAATTAGAGAAATTATTATAATTTCATACTTTTTTGTTTTGTTTCATCTCTGCTTACTTTTTGATATGGCTTTGAATGTAAAATGGTGTTTGGCGTATGCTTGTATTGGTTTTATGCTCCTAGTGTGTGGGACATAACTGATATGTTGACGGCTATTAAAACGCCTATTTTAAAAGCTCTGTCTTAACAGAACGTTGTCGGTTCGCTTTTTCGTTTTGTTGCAGCAAAACCTTCCAAAAGAAAAGTAAAATTTGAAAATATAAAAGAAGATGCAAAACAAAGTTCAAGTGTTTTGGCTTGCAAATTTTGTTACAAAAATTGTTTATTTTTTAATACAAACATGAGAAATAACAAACATAAAAAGTGTGGTTGTTTATATGTTGACGAAATAGCAGTTTGAAAAATTATTACATACGTGCACTCCACCATTTAAATATTGGACCCCAGAAGACTTGTTTTGTCAGGATGTTTTAGCTGTATTTTATGTCTAATGCACATTTTCAACAGTCGATAAAATTCGCCAAATAAACTGCGCAAACACACGCTTTATGTGCTTGCATATAAACCATACTAATACAAACACAAATTAATAAATTTTCTGGTTTTCAAGTTTGTGTTGGGGCAATTTGCTGGCCATATAAATTTGAGGTGATATAAATTGTTACAGCCTCTATTTTTTGAAATTATGTTTTTTTTTTTTTTTTTTTTGTTTTATATTCTACAAAGAATACAAACTTTTATACAATTCTAAAAGTCTAACAAGAAAACTTAGTTCATATTGAGCGCTTTTTCTTCCACCATTTCACCACCATGGAAAAATGTTTGTTGTACGACACATATATTCAAGATGCTTCAAACAAAAATGTTTATTCAAACCTTGTCGTGTTTCGCAAACAATTTTTGTTGTTTGTTTGTACAATGTCAACAGCCAATAAAATTTCCCCGTCAAAAAGATCGGCTTACAATCTGGAACTAAGGCCCAGTTTTTGAGTTCGTATTTAAATGCAATTTAGCTTTAAGTTCCATTTAGATATGAAAATCAGTTTTTCACTACAAATTTGGACTAAACTTAAATGCCCAAACTTCTTCATTTAAGTTTTATTTAAGTTTTTCACATAGTCCATATGGTTTTTCTGTGCCTGCAGCTGTATTAGTGCAAAAAAGGTAAACAAAACACACATACAAGCTATTGATTGTAGAAGATATTTGAATTTGAATGCTAATTTTGCACTAAACAACAGCACAATATAATAATTAATTAAAAATAACTTCGCATGAAATAAAATTATTACGTTTTTCTATGCCGTTAATAAATTTAAAATTTTTCTTTAAGAATTTTTCTATTCTTCCACTAACAAACAGCTGTTCTATGGAACAATTTCCATAATATTTAGAATTTAAGTAAAGCTGCCAAACTTTTATCGCATTTAAATAAGAACAATTATTTAAGACCGATAAACTGAACTTGCATTTAAATACAATTTAAATTTAAATGAAAATTAACTAATTTTGTATTTAAATACGCAGTCAAAAACTGGGCCTTATTGTATCGCACAAAAAAACGCTAGGTGGTTTTTATTGGTACTAAACATTACAGCCCTGCATTTCTTTGTTTTTTATTTTTAAAGTTTAATTTTGTGGTTTGTTTTGCTTATCAGTTGGATTTGATTATTCACTTCTTCATTTTTTGTTTTTCTTCGAAAGAGTTGTTTAATTTTTTATAAACCAATCCAAAGTTATACATCAGGAATGGCTCTAGTTGATTTAGATTCCTGGTAACTTTAAACATATTGCAAGATAAGACATATACTGAATTAAAAATTTATAGGTCCACAGAAATTGAATCGTGCAAGCGCTTAGGAACAACTCTATTATCTCAGCTTAATCAAAGGGATAAGAAAAATAATTTATCTTCTGAGCATAATCGCTACACCACTGCTATACAGGTGGGTCTTAAACAATATGATAGAGAGTTGGAGCAATTGAAGTTTGAATTAAATGAAGCATCCAAAAACAAAACAATGTAAGGGAGATTTCCAATTTATTTGATTTTGATATTAATGAATTTTCATGCTTTTATTTACCTAATTTAGATCTATTGAAGAAATCGGAAGACGGCAACAAGAATTAGATGCACTGCAAACTCAACGCATACAACTACAACGTAAATACAATGATTCTGCCATGAGCGACAGGGATGCTCTTTTGCAAAATCCTTCCACTTCAAATGTAAATGTCGAAGAAGATAGCGATGCTGCCCCAATAATTGATACCAATGATGTGCAGGCCTTGAAGCAGCATCAGATTGACGTGCTGGAGAAACAAAATCTTGGCTTAGAAACTTTATCACAGACATTGTCGAGACAGAAACACCTGGCCACGCAATTGGGACAAGAGGTGGAAGAACAAAATGGTACATAATAAATTCATGTTTATATATACTATATGTCTTAAAAAATTATAAATTTATATATCCCGCAGACATTTTAGATAACCTGGCGAATACAATTGAGCGAGTCGAAACAGGTGTATCCCTGGAAACTAGAAATATCGGTTCGATTAACAGGCGAGACAGTACTTGGGGTAAATATGTATGTGCATGTACATGTTCTTAATTTTTAAACGTTTTTTTTTTTTTTCAGGCTATTGGGTGATTATTATTATTTTGATGATTGCAATTTTAATTGTTGCGGTTTTGTAATTTTTTTAATACATTTTTATTATTCAAATATTTGTATTTATGTACGTTACCTGTGTTTTAATCATAAAATAGATACATTATTGTTAACTATTATCCAAAGCTAAACAAATTATGTTATATTTATGAAATACTCTTTTTAAACAAAACTTCAATTACACTATTATATATGGAAAATGAAAAACATGTAAAGTTTGTTATGAAACGCATTTGTTTTTGTTTGGGATATATATAATAGAAAAAACTGCCGATTAGATTTTTTAATGTTTTGCAGCTAGAAAAGAATCCTTTATCGATATTAATGAAGATTATTTTAATAAATAATCTCATCAATTCCCTCATCTCACCAATTTTAATGAAACAACCCAAGAATCAATATTACGCATTATTTGTAAATCCATTTAATAATTTACATTTGTTGAGTTTAAAAAGGTCTAAATGAATTTCCTAAATGAAATTCTGATCAAACCTGATCGAGCTTTAAATCGTATAAATCAATTATTCAAAAGTTTAGTGAAGAAATATAAAATTACTTAAAAGTTCGCTAAAAAAATCGTTTATAGTAAATCAAACTGTAAAACCGTTTTGGGACTTGGGATCCTGTTTTCAATAACATATTCTACCCGTATCTTCCTTTTAGCATTTCATTTTAGCTCAGAAAACTGTCGCACCCCTTTCGGATAAAATTTCCCACATATAATTGATTTATTCTAGGAATATTTCAACAATAATACCTTTGTTATAATAGTATTAATTGTTACTAACTTTTTTTTAGAAGATTGTTGTATAATTTCGGGTCTTCCACATAAATTTTGGAAGAAAAAAAAAAAAGAGTTTTGCGTGCTATTCTGCCTATGGACAATCGGTGTACTTTAGAAGCGGATTTCCAACTCACTTTGTTGGGTAAGTTTCAAAAATTTAACCCCTTTTCCAAGGCGAATTCATGAATTCGCCTTTCATTTTTCGATTGGTTAGTTAATTTCATTGCTGTAAATAAATAAAAAAACATTATTTGGATCGACTGTTTCATTTATTTCCTTTTAATGTTTAGCCTTCAATTAGAATATGGTTTACAATACGAATTATATTACTATTAAATTAAATAAGAATTTTCAACACAGCAGCTTATACGATTTAAGCCAAATCTGAGGCATAAGGGACATGTGCCAAATTTCCAACAGCACCCACAGATAATTTGGAGGAACCAGCCTTCTTGGCAGCTTGTTGCACATCTTGTAATGATACACCATCGATGGCTGACACTAAAGCATCAGCGCTCTGAACTTGTTGCGTAAGAACAGCTTGCAGGCCCATTTCTGCGATAAGAGAACTATCTGTGGAATATGCATCCAAAACCGCAGTCTTAAGAAGAGCTTTGCCGCGATTGACATCATCAGAAGAGATAGCGCCAGACTTGAGCACACGTGTTACTGCTTCAACAGCTTTGCCGGCTTTTTGGCCGTCTGTAGACACTACAAAACCGAAAAGGCCAGCATCGGAATAGGTAGCGTTTAAGGCAGCAAAGGAAACACTGGCATCACCAACGGCAGAACTGAGTGCCTTACCGAAGGGTCCATTAATAGCGCCACGCTTTGTAACAGGGCAAGCGCCCACGGCGTGTTGAAGCACAGCAAAAGCTAAGGCTTCTTTGCTATTGGCGACTCCGCCACCTAGACCGGCTACAGCTACGTGTGCCACACTACCAGGAGTGTCCTTGCGAGCATCACCACCGTAATAGTTAGCAGAATCGCTACCAGCTTTACCACCGCTGCCAACTTCTAAGCTTTGAGCAAAACCAATCAAAGAAGTATGATCAACACCGACTCCCACCACAGCACAACGGGCGGCAGTGCAATTGTTAGCTACATAATGCAACAAAGTTTCTGAAGACAATTTGCCGATTTGGAATTTAGGAATATAAACAGAATTTCCCAAACCGTGACGGAAGGCAGCCTTATGCAATAGTTCAACTGCACGTACCTACAATAATAATTGAGACATCAACCTAGAACGCAAGAAAATTCTATAAATCAACGTTACCTGGGGTGGCACTACGGCAACTTGATTTTTGACAAAGGGAACCATATCAGACAGTTCCCAGGGCTTGAAAGCGGGTTGAATAACATCTTGCAAATAACGCAAACCGGTTTCCAAGTGATTAGCGGTTGCTTCAATGGTATAAGCAACTACCTCGCGGTCTGAACACACGGTTAAGGCTCCACCCTTTTGCTGAATGTTACGAGTAACTGAAAATCCCGTCGAGTTTTTGTTAGACAAGCCTCCAGCCACTCGTAGCATATGGGTTGCCCCTTGGGTGTCGTAAGTTTCATTACGGGAGCCAGCGCTACAAACAAATATATTAAACAAAATATTCATTTTAATTTACGATGCACATACCGGAACACTACAGATACACGAGATACTGGGAGTTGAGCTTCTGCCGTGGCAACGACAATTTTGTTATCAAGCTGTTTGGTTTCCACACTGGCCACTTGTCCTACTGGTCTGGGGCAGGCTGCAGCAGAGTAGCCGCGTTTCTAATTAAGATCAAACAATAACTAATGTTAATTAAAAATTTTCCTTTCACGGTTAAGTTTTCAAACATTTACGTAACCATGCTCTGTGTAACAATTTTTCTTGATTTTGCTACAAACAAGACAAAATATTTTCACTTACAGCAATTACACGCAACAAGGGAACTTTGCTAGCATTGCAAGCCATTTTAAAGATATTTTATATGACTGTTCCAATTATTTACTGAAGATTGCTTTATTCTAAATCCCCTGCTGAAGAAAAGTTATTTTTCCTTTTCTCACTGCTCGTTTCTGATGAAGTACTGACAACTTGTAAATGCAAAAATGTTCTGTTTGACAATCGCCGTCATCTTAGTGCAGACTCAAACCGCAGCCGAAAGTTGTTTGGTGTGGCAGCACCATGTCGTAAAAATTACATTGACATTTCTTATTGTTTTTGTTTTGTATAGTCATTCTATAAAAAAGACATCAGTGGAGAAAAAGTGAATACGGAAAATTTTATTAGAGCAAAAGTTAAAAACAAAAAAATGAAAAAATAAATGGAAAATTGACAAAAACTTTTTTCTTCAATAAATTTTAATATATACAAACATTTAGTGTGGAAGTTATACGTGTAAAAATATAGATAATTTAAGATAAAATTAAGTGCATTAAAAAGAAAATTAAACAGAAATGGCTTCATTTTTCAATGTGGGTACCAACCCATTTTCTACGCCTGTTGGCCAAAGAATTGGTGAGTTGTTAAAAATTAAAAAGTTATTTGCAAAATTTTTATCTATGTATGTTAAGCTCTATCTTCAAATGGAATAAATTTGCTTGTCTTAATTCAATGAATATTTCTTTAATTGAGTTTGTCTGGTCTCGTCTTGTTCCGGTGACCACAAAAAAAAAAACAAAATTGCATACCTACATAGTAAGGAATTAAATTTTCATGAAATAACAGTGTATGTGCGGCTGTGTGTGTGTACACTTTGTAATTTTTGTAGTTCACTTCCAATTACTCACTTTCAGGTACAATAATAATAATTATGTATGTTGTTGTTTTTCTTGTCTTTGCTTTTGCGTTTTTGCTTATTATTATGTATTTCATTTGTTGTTATTTTAGAAAAATTTTTTTTTTGAAATCTCTATCACATGATGTTTAGGTAATATCGCCTTAACACTCGGTTTGCAACATTTAATTTCTACATATCGCTCCTTTATTGCAACATAGTCGTATCTCAAAAAATGGGCTTTTCGAGTTAATAATGCAGTATTGTTAACAGTACTACCTTTTATATTGTGCCAAAAATTTATTCAAATTACTTTTGAACTGTGTTCCTTAGGAAATATTTTCTAAAAAAAATTTCGAAGACTTGTATGGGAACTAAAAGTTTGAAATGCGTTTATCTCGAAACAAGCTTTTTTGAGTTATGACTATGTTGCAATAAAAGAGCGATATGTTTTGATGAATAACAAACTTCTGACACAGTTGAAATACTTTTCCGTTAATTTAATTATAGTAAATCTTCTGCATAATATTTACTCTGATAACTAAGATACCTATAGGAATATGGAGTGTAAAAAATTGAACAACTGTTATATCGTTGGTCACGCATTTATCTCAAATTTAAGTTTTTTGTGATTTGTGATTATTTATTTATTTATTTTTCAATAATTAATCGAGCCCCTAAAGGCCACATATGATTAATACAGATGTTATCATTTCCGTAATGAGATACATTTATAATTAAAAAAAAAAATAACACAAATTTAATACTAAAGAGGAAAAATAAGTGTATATAAACAATAAGTACAAACGATAGTTGTGCATTATAATTGCGAAAATATAATTGAACAATTTAAGGCTAAAATGCAGAATTAAGTAAAAGATGCTTAAAAGTTGCTCTGGAAAAATTAAATTTCTTTAAATTTATAGGCAGATTATTCCAATGTCTAAGAGCCCTTACCAAAAACGATCGTCCAAACGTGGAATTTGATGTTCTAGGGATCACCAAAACGGGATTCCTAGTAGATCTAGAAAATTTAATCTGTTCGAATAAGCTAGATGGGAATTTTGATGTCACGACTTGGTGTAAAGCCAGCAAAATTTCAATCCTTAAAAAGTCCTTAAATGAACAATTTAAAAAATCTTTAACATAGTGCGATTTATGCATAGAAATATTAAGCGCAAAAGTGAATCTAACAATATGATTTACTGTGAGATTCACTCGCTTAAGATTTCTTGCTGTGACACCGCTGTAAACCACCAGACAATATCGAATATGCGGCATAAGGAGAGCATGAGCTAACTGACGGCGTACTGAAATCGGCAAATAAAGACTAGAGTTATATAAAGTTTTCAACGTGTAATTTATCTTAGAACCAATTTTTAAAATGTGATTAATTATTATTATTATTCAAAAATTATAAATACATAGCTTGTTTTCTATGTTTCCCAGCTATCTATATGTCGACATGCAAAAGAAAAAACTTGTTTTTTGGGTATTGATAGGTATTATTAGAGCATTTTTCTTTTTAAATTCCCAGCAATTTATTTGGATTGTTGGGCTATAAAGTTGAATGTTTGAGAATATCTTTCAAAAATTTCCAAAGTCTACTGATGATTAGGGTAGTTTCTATGAAATGTCGACATATAGATAGCTGGGAAACATAGAAAACAAGCTATTTATAATTTTTTATTGGTATAAATGTTAGAAGCTAAAATAGCGAATAAAAAACTTAATTATTATTATTTATTTATTAGTAGTATTTTTAATACTTTTTCATTAAATTTCATTTAAATTACATTTAATTTCATAAAAAATTTTAAGCCCTAATTTGCATTAAAATTTGTTTTTTTTTTTTTTATATTGGACCAGTACTCAGGGGATGACCCCTACATATGCAGTGCATTGTACCAGAACTAGGAAAATAGGTTGTGAGGAGGGGGAAAGCGGGAGTAGTGTTTGTGAACATTTGACTTGAATCTTCCAACGTTATAACAGACAGGAAACACTTCTGCAGGCAACTTGTTCCACAGACGAAGCGTGCGGCTGAAAAACGAATTCTCTCTGTAATGCGTAGTACGATTCCCCGAGCAATCGACCACAAATGGGTGAGCTCTAGACGATGAACGCGTGCTACGTAAAAATGTGCGCGTTTCGGGAACAAGATCCTTAATCTCGTCAGAGCAAAATCCATTGTAGTATCGATAGAACAGAGTAACGCATCCCACACTGCGTCGATGCTCCAGTGAGTCAATAGAGTTGGATACCCTACTGTCACCGATGAGCTTCTTCGCCCTCTCCTGCACACGGTCGAGTAACCCCAAAACAGACTTTGAGGCACCGGCCCAAACATGAAAGTTGTATTCCATTTTCGGTCGGATATAGGTGGTATAAATAGTAAGGAGATCGGATGGAGTGAAGTACATCTTACACCGTTTCAAAAAACCGAGGCACTTGAATGCTTCTTTAGAGATATGAAAAATATGATCAGTCCAGCGAACATCGCACTGTATCTTCATTCCAAGAACATCAAGAGCATCCGATTCTTCAATATTTATACCATCCATGAGTACAGATGAAGCAGCATTTGCGGTCGTTTGTTTGTGCGTCAATAAGCTACACTGGGTTTTACGAGCATTAAAGGCTACCCTGTTTTTACGACCCCATTCAGAGACCAATAGAAGATCACTATTCAGTGAATCATTCATATTTAGTCTCTTGGCAGCGATCTCTGATAGGCTGGGCCTATAACTAAAAGAGTACGAGTGGCAAATGCTGCTGTCATCCGCGAAAGAGTGGATAGGGTTGGAAGTTTGGTAGAGGAGATCGTTGAGGAAAATAAGAAATAGGGTAGGAGAAAGAACGGAGCGTTGCGGTACCCCTGAATTAATCTTGAACTCGTTTGATGAGACCCCATCTATGACAACTCGTATAGAGCGGTCTCTGAGAAAGCTCGATATAAACCGAGAGAAGTCATCACCGACACCAAAGGCAGTAAGTTTTGCCAATAGTGCACCATGCCACACTCTGTCAAACGCTTTTGAAATATCAAGAGCCACCACCCTACTTTCACCGAAATGATGGATTGAGTGGCACCATTTCTCTGAGAGATATGCCATAAGATCGCCAGTTGAACGACCCTTACGAAATCCATATTGACGATCACAAAGTAGTTTATGCGACTCCAGATACCTCATAAGGTGATGGTTAACCATGTTTTCCATTACTTTGGAGAGTGTAGAGCAAATTGCAATTGGGCGGTAATTTTCGGGGTTATTTGCCATACCCTTTTTGGGTATTGGTGTTACATTAGCAACCTTCCAGCACGATGGAAACTCACCAGTATGGTAAAGTATGCTGAAGAGGCGTGCTAATGGACGCGCAAGCGTAGAAGAACACTGCTTCAAGACTGCTGCTGGAATGCCATCCGGTCCAGGAGTTTTGTTTATATCGAGGTCTTCCAAAACCCTTTTAACTGCTCGCGCCCGGAAGAATATCTTCGGCATAGTTACAGATACTCTTTCGAGCTCGGGAAGTGGTTGACTGCTTTCCGGCAAGCAGGAATTGCTTGCAAAGATTTCAGCCAACAGGTTAGCTTTGTCAACCTGGTCTGTAAATGCTTGGTCATTCTTTAAAAGAGTTGGAATTGATGAACTAGCACTGTTCTTTACTCTCTTATAAAATTAACAGCTTTTTTTCTAAAAATATTGTTTGTTTCATTTTTTATATTATTTGGCATCTTGTTATAAGTTCTTACTCCTTTGTAAAATAATGATCGTTGTGTGTTACTAGTATTTGATCGCTGCAATCTGAAATTTTGATTATTTCGTAGGTTATACGGCTGAACATATCCAACATACCTAAGTTGTTCTACTAAGTAATCTGGTGCTTTTCCCATCTCCAATAAAAATTAGTGTGTTTTCTGTATTCCATTAACAAAGAAAATAATACACAAAACAAAAGTTAATGGCTTTAAATCTTATCTTTTTTTACTTAAAGTTAAAAATAAAATGAAGTAGCGTCTTGAATAACAAAAAAATAGAATTGCAACAGCAAAACATATGTATCTGCATTTACATACGTACATACTCATATTTATATTACCGTATATTATTATACCGTGTACATATGTATGTGAGGAAAATCAATTTTTAAAACCAATAGATTTAAAATTATTAAGGTTATGGTATATACATATATACATATGTATATATGCGTATATACTTACATATGTAGTTTTAAATTGATTTTCTGTACTTTTTGTTTACAGTTCGGTGAAATGAGAGTAAACAAGATTCTCTCACACTAATAATAATTTGCCAGAGTATCCTGTTCATAAATGACAAAAAGTAATCACAATGTGGCAGTTAGTTTGATAGCTAGCTCTTTCATAAGTTCTATTGGGCTCAAAAAAACACTCGTTATAAAACATAAACTAAGCTTGAAGTCAAGCGAAACAATTAAATATTTTTCGTAAATTATTTTGTAATATAAGCTCAGACATTTAAATCAGTAAAAGTAGAGCAGAACGGTTTCTACAACAACTACTTGTTGGTTACGATGACTGATACCTATTGGAAATAAAATATATTCAATATACATACATACAGTCACTCACATTTAAAGTCGGGCAAACATTGTCGAAAATTTATGATCTTAATATTTATGTTTTGATGAAAGATGATGCGTTTAACTTTTTTTTGTTTTATCATAAAAACTCTTATTAATAGAAAAACCATAGAAATTTTATTTTAAGTCCCGTTATAAAATACATACGAATAACAAAATGAGAAAAGGTAAATTCTCTGTCTCACATTGAAAGTCGGGCACTTAATGTCTTGTACAGTGAAAAAGTGAAATATACCGTTATTTCCACTTTTTTCTTCTTTTGTCTCCAAAACAATTATTTCTTCTTACACAATCATTCGATCAGTGAAGATTATAAAAGTTTTTTGAAAAATGCCGCGCAAAATTAAACAATCCACCTTCGAAGAACGGAAAATAATAATTGAGTTGCACTTAGATGGAAAATCTGAAAGGGAGATATCTAATTTGATAAAAAAAAAACAAATCTACAGTGCATGATATCATTTCTAGACATAAAGAAAGTGGTTTGGTAGCAAATAAAAAACGCGGAGCCCGAGCAAGAAAGCTTTCACCCAGAGATGAGAACATGATTTTAAAACAAGTGAAGAAAAATCCTTTTATTTCTGCTCCAAAACTGACAGCAATGGTCAAGGAAGCTTCTGAGACGGAGGTAAACCCAGAAACAATAAGAACACTTCTTCGCAAGAATGACTTTCATGGCCGAGTGGCACGGAAAAAACCTCTAATAGGTAAGAAAAACCAAAGCGAACGGCTTGTTTTTGCTCGTCAATATATGACCAAAGATTTTGATTTCTGGAGTACCGTATGTTGGACCAAACATAAAAATTTAATTAGGCTTATTATTGATATTTAGGTATTGTTTACTGACGAAAGTAAATTTAACTTATTTGGGTGCGATGGAAGAGGCAAAGTATGGCGCAAACCAAACAGAGATGGAAGGCAAGAATTTAAGAAAAGCAGTAAAGCACGGTAGTGGATCGGTGATTTTGGGGTTCCCGAAGCCGATTTTAGGAATCCCGAAAAAACGCGTTAACACTTCGTTAACCGGTTCCAAACCGCGAACGTGTATCTGAACTATTAACGGTCAATCGATATAGTGCGAAAATTGAACTGCGGTTCGCTAACCAGTTAGCGTTAAAATTAATTTTCCTAATGATGCTAACTAACTGTTAAAGAAATATCGAAATAAATATAAAAAACCGTTACTTTTATATAAAAAACAACAGAAGATCCTAAGCTACAAAAATTTAAATAATTTAACGTAAAAGAAGATCAAATAATATTAGGATAAAATTAAAATTTAACTTTTTTTTTAATATTTCCATCTATTATATTGCAATTAAAAAATACATATTTTTTATATAAATGCTGTGGCCGCTTCAGATGGCACAAGTATTATTTTCTCATACCAAATTTTACACTTATTTTTGCTCAAACAAGCCGCACGAAAAATGGGATTTGCGATTTTTACATACATAACTAGTGATTTTGCGTTTTTCAGTACATGGCTGGCCGTCTAGAACGATTTTGCTAACTGGGAGCTTATTGGTACGATTATATTCTTTGAATTGTGTGATAAAGTAGTACAAGTGTTTTTGTCTCAGCTTAAACTAGGGTTCCCTGTTAATATTCTACCTCTTGAAAGCACTCTATTTTAATTTATTAGCAAAATTTTTGTTAATTATGGTTTTACCATGGTATTGCATTACAATGATAAATAAAGAAGTAATAAAAATTTTATAAAATTCATTTAAAGATTTTTTTTATACTTGTAATGCCTGCAAACAAATATACGAGTACATATGTTCGAATAAACACAATCGTTTTTTATTGATTACAATGCTTTTAAATGAAATATTGTCTGTTATAAAACTAGATCTAAAGCAAAAAATCACTTTCGTAGTGTATATTTTAAATGTGTTAATTTTATTTTCCAATACATAATAACTAATTATCACATTTAAATTAAATGTTAAATTGTGTGTAAATATTACCTAAAAATGGAGCACATACTCTATACACACGTATAAATATGCTATGTACACATGTATGGATGTATTGTTAGTCTAACGTAGAAAGGCCCTAACTCTAACCCTGAATTAAATTGTTTTATTGATTCTACTACGTTCCACACAAGTACACAGTGTCACAAAGATTTAATTATATAATTTCATACATATCGCTCTTACAAGCAATTGAGCACAAAAAGTTACTTTTAGATGTACCTATTTACACAGTTTCCATTACGATTGTTCCTTCTCCTGTAAAATTGCAATTATTTTTGTTAGCGCCTTTCTACATGAGACCAACGATATACACATGTATAGATATTAAGGTGGCATTTTATAATCAGCTTTATTTCTCACAAAAAAAAAAAAATACTCTCATTTAATAGATCTTATGCTGCAATTTAAAAAAAAATTATAATACCAAGCAAAGAATTATAAACAGCCCGCTTACAATGTCTCCCAGCCGTCTATATGTCGACTCTTCATAGGAGCTACCCTAATCATCAGAAGACTTTGGAATTTTTTTTGAAAGATATTCTCAAACATTCAACTTTATATCCCAACAATCTAAATAAATTATTGAGAATTTAAAAAGAAAAATGTTTTAATAATAGGTGTGCTCATCTACTTTACTAGTAAAAACTAGTAACGAGAGAGTAACAAGAAATTTTGCAAAATTACTCTCAAAAATGTGAAAAAGTAAATGAACACTTTTCTAGCTAAAATTTGCAAGTTAGAGTAGTGTTGTTATGTATAGGTATATATGAGTACTTAATAACTACTCATATTTTTTGGACAAATTATACATATGTATATTATTATAAAAAGAGCATGGTTGTGGTCATTTATTTTTAGCATTGTCGTGGCTGGCGTTTTTTGAGTGCGGCTTGTAATAGAATAAAGAAAAGTTTTACAATTTTATTTAGTCGAAATACGCTAAATACAGGGGTGATTAGATACTTTTGAATAAAATATCTATTTTTAATTAGGCAGACCGCTGGATTCTCAAAAAAGTACCTGGATTCTCCAGCTCACTTGGGTTCTGAAAGATCGTTCCCTTTGCGATAAACTGAATTGGCTACTGAGTCGGTTGTTGTATCAAGACGTTTAAATTGATTCGTTTGGATGTTGTAGAGTTGGTTGAAGAAAAATCAAACCATTTTGATTTTTTTTCAAGTTGGCTAGTAAGTCTCTCAATTCGATTGTGCTTTGTATGTTCGAGTCTCCTGATCAGTTGTCCAAAAAACTTAAGAAAGGAAAAAACTTGGAAATGTACAAACCAAAAATTTTATTTAAAAATTATAAAGTTCAACAAAAATTCAATAAATTATTGTCCAAATTTATATTTGTAATTTTTTTTAAAGAAAATGTTAAATAATTTTAAAATTATCTTTAATTTCATTGAATCTGATAGTTGGATGAAAATCTTTCAATCCAGTTTATGAAGTGTGTGCCCAAGAACCAATTCAATTGAAATACTTAATTGACAATTGAATTGAAACGTATATGGGCCGCTTTATACGTTACAGCAGCCAGCCTATACATAGCATGTTTATTTCAAATAAATTTCAAAGTGTAAAGTACCGAGTAGCTAGGTACTCATAATATTTACAATACTAAAAATAACATCTGGTTTGTAAAAAATAAAGAAACAAAAAACAGAAATATTTTAGAGGTTAAAATTAGATAAATGTTAATATAATTATAAATGGAAGGATTCAAGTGTGAATTTAATTGCTTCCCTAGAAGCTTTAAACACATTCAAGCAACTAAATTTGCCGGAACATCCTTTGCCACTGATGTGCCAGATACTGTGTTGCTTAGTTTATTTGCCTTAGACTTCTTATTTTATTAATAAAAAGATTACAAAAAAATACATTTGTAATCTTTTTAATACTTTTAATCGGCTTAAAAGTTTACATACAATTATAATTTCTTAAATTTTCCAAAATGTTTTAATTTTTAACTTAATTTAGAAATACTGTTTTGTAAACACAAAAGCAAAACAGGTGTTTGAATAATTATTGCAAGTAAAAATTTTACTTGTAAAAACTTGCAAGAATTTTTATGGCTCTCAATTTTTTACGCTCTTTTGACGCTCTCTCGTTGCAAATTTTTTGGGTTAATGAACGCTTTCTAGTAACAATTATTACAAATTTGTAAAAGTTTTTAGTAAATGAACACAACTAATAACTGCCAATAACTATATTTTTCTTTAACGCACGTCTCTACTTATCTTTACACCTTTCAAACAAATTAACAAGCAGTGTCAGGATCTGGCTACCAGTGTGACCAGATTTAAAGATCTAAAAATTTACGAGTATTCTACATTTCAACACGTACTACTAATTACGCTATGCGGGAACCTATGTTACGTGCTTTGAGCATTTTAAATAATATTGTAAATGTTGATTTTTTAATTCCATTTAATGATTTTAAATTATTACTAGATTATAAGGATTTATATGATTTACTATTTAACTAAGATTTTGTTAGCCCGTAAGGTTTTTTATTCCATAGGCATAGTAAAAATAAATAAATAAATAAACTTTTAATACTCGTAGACAGAAAAAGTAAAATTTTGACGTATTTTGTGTTTATGACTTGAAGGGCATTTCAAATTCGGTGCAGCCTAATAAGGTTATTTGTTCGAAATGAAACTCTTATCTTTTTGTGGTCGGCGTTTGTCGTTTTTGTTTAATTATATGCATGTCAACACAAATTAATAAATATTGTTTAAATTTATTGATCCAAGAAATTTGCTATGACATCCATGCAAAAGTGTGCACATACTCGTATGTAATATATTTTCTTCTTATTTAAGGCGAATGTACAAAAGTACTTAAATAAATATAATTAGTGTGATATTTGAATTAAATTTTATTAAATTCAGGTGCGTTTGCGTTATATACATACATATGTATATATATCTTATCTTGATTTGTTGCCTTTGTAGTCTACATACTGAAATATAGCGTTAAAAATATTAAGATTAAGTGTTTGACATGATTAGCAAAAATTCAATTTTATGTTTGTAATTAATCTTCAAAACTTTACGGTTTAATTTAAATCTTGCGAAAAACTGTAGCTATGTTGATGGAAAAACTGTTTTAGGGGATTTAAATGAGTGATGGGCAAATAGAGTGCGTTTTTTTATCTTGGTCAATAACTCAGGGGATGACACTTACATACATATGCATTACATAGACTACAAGGTGAAAAGAGGGAGTAGTGTTTGTGGACGTTTGACTTTGAAGCAATTAATAACAGCACGGAAAGACCTAAACAATGGTTATCACAGGATTTAAATTGCTGGAATTAAATTAGTAAAAACTGATCAGTGCCCAGTACATATACCTTTGACACTGCTCAGACTAACAAATTTTAGTTCAACACCTCTCAATACCTTAAATTTTTCTAAAGGCACAACCGTGAGTATATTGTTGCGAGTTTTCAACACATCTAATCCAGTGTGCAGCAATAATAAATAATTGATCTGCTGGTTATAAATCTACAGCACATCCACACAAACAACATAAAACTAATAACATAATACACAAACAAACAACCATACACGATTTAAAGCAGCAGTACCCAAGCCCTATGCGCGAGATGCTCAATTGTTTTTGTAAAAGCGCTTAGCTACAGGGCTGTGCTCTTTTATACGCACATACTGCACTCAGCACTAGCAATGACAAATACACAAACAACTTTGTCTTATAGATTTTTTTTTGTTCTTCACTGCACACACACAATAGCACAGCAACAACACTTTCGCATGCTGTGCTGGCAGGGCTGGGCAAAATACACAGATTATGTATTTCAAATACAAGATACAAAATACTTTCGAGGAGTGTATTTCAAATACAGGATACAAAATACTTTCAAGTTGTGTATTTTAAATACAAAATACAACTACACATATGCTATATACGCTTACATATGCACCTAAACTAAGTTGTATATACATATTATTGTTCTAAACTTGTTAAGAAATTAAAGGAACAAACCTAATATTTAGCATTTGATAGATAGTAAATAAAAAATTCATCTGACAAACAATAAACTTTCTACAGGTGCTGAGGAACACAAGCTGCTGTTAAATTCTATAAATGCATTTATTTTTGATTCTTGGATAGTTTTCCAGAATAGCAAGCTCCTTGCTGTTATCATTTTGAAAACTGATAAGCTCAAGTTCCAAATTTGATTTACGAGGTTGATCACTGTATTGTCCAAAACAAGAATAAAATCTTCATTATCTTTACCTCAACTACTACTTCTTCTGCATCCAGTCATGGTTTCACGTTTTTTGCAATTTTTCTCCATGGTATCTATTGCAAGATTTTGAATTTTTGCCTCTCTTTTACTGAGATGCTTTCTGGCAATCAGCTAATTTTGAAACTAGGATGGAAACATATCACCGATATGGCTCTATTTCCTCCAGGTGTCAGCATGAGGAACTCATTAAATCTTATTTCCAAGCTCTCCATTAATTTTGTTAAAATACAACTTAAATGCCTCAAAGTATTATATTGTAGTGGATCTAATCTGGTTCTCGCAGCCTAAAGTTTTCCATAATAAAAATTATTTCCCTGTATATCAAAAGCTGGTGGCAAATATATAGAAATTCTTACTGATATCACCCGATTAGTGTAAAATCTATTAGCTCTGTATAAATGAAAGCCAAATTGCAGTATTGCAAAATGATAAACATTTTAATGGTTGTAGTTTCTAGCGGTTTTAGCTTTTGTGAAATAACTTGTTTTCAATTATATATAATAAGTAAATGTATTTTGTAAAAATGTATTTTTGAGCCACATGTATTTGAAATACAAAATACTATTAAGTTATGTATTTGAAATACAAAATACTAAATACATTCCGGTCGTGTATTTGAAATACAGATACAAAATACGTATTTGTATTTCAAATACAAGTATTTCAAATACTGCCCAGCCCTGTGTGCTGGTAAACAGTGACGACAGCGATTATCAGTGTAAATTTTTTTTTGCTTTTTACAACAAAAAATATTAAATAAAAGTAGTTTTTCCTTAAATGTATTGTTGTTTGCTTTTCCATAAGGAACTTTTGGGCACCCCTGATTTAAAGTACACGAAATCCTAAGTAAATCAACTACAAATGATGTTATTGTTGAACTTGGTATATCGTTGCTTATTATTTGTTGTTTTTGCTTTCTTATTGTTCGCAAGCATGTGTGTGAGCGTGTATATGCGTAGGGATTATATTTGTAGATTTAATTCTTTATAATTATAAATAGAAGGCGAGTCTGTGACAGAGGTTAAGTTAATTTTTAAACTTTGTGCAAGACAGTCCTAAGTCAAAATATTAAGCAAGTCTAGTATTTTAATACACAGTGGTATTAAGTGTAAATAAAGTTGAGAATTATTTAAGTTTTGTGTAACGAATAAGTGTGTGTGTGTTTGTGTCATTATTTCATTTGTAATTGAAGAATCCGCAAAGCGTTTTTAAAGGCAAAAACGTAACGATATATGTATATATGTATACGAGTATGTATATTGCTGAACCCAAAGCACTCTAGTTGTATAAAATAGTGACATTTGTTTTGTACGGCATCCCTGAAATTTTAATATTTAAGCAATTCTTTTTATAAAATTTGTAATTTACTTTAAGCTCTCACAGACGTTTGTGTAAAAAAAATCTGTTTTCTTTTTGCAGAGCAAGCCACCGATGCAACTTTGCATTCCGAAAATTGGGCTCTCAATATGGAAATATGTGATTTAATAAATGAATCTTCTGATACAGCACGAGATGCTATGAAAGCCATACGGAAACGTTTGCAACAAAATGCTGGCAAAAATAATCAAGTAATCATGTTTACACTTACGGTTTTGGAGACATGTGTTAAGAACTGTGGCAAAGCATTTCATGTGCTAGTGGCGCAAAAAGACTTCATTCAAGAGTTGGTGAAACTTATTGGTCCCAAAAATGATCCACCCTTGAAGATGCAGGAAAAGGTTCTCAGTCTCATACAGACGTGGGCAGATGCTTTTAGAAATCAACCAGATCTAATTGGAGTAACACAAATGTATACTGAGTTAAAAAATAAGGGAATTGAATTTCCCCAGCCTGATGCCGAAAATATGGCACCCATTTACACACCGCAAAGGGTAAAATAAAAATTCAAATACACATAATTGTATACAGACAATTTTTTCTTTGTCTCTAATCTTTAGAGTGTGCCAGAACAGCCACCACCTCAAGTTGTGAGTCAGCCAGCTACTGTTTCGCCACAGCATCCAATAATGACCGGGGCTGGTATGCCGGTAAGCGTTTTCACCATTCTTGCTTAGAAAATATATAAATAAGAAATTTTAATTTCATAAGGCGGCCGGACCTACGCAATTATCTGCAGAACAGATAGCTAAATTACATTCGGAACTAGAAATCGTCTCGGTGAACATGTCGATTTTGGGTGAAATGTTAACAGAGCTTAAACCAGGTGAAGAACAGCCAGAGGATTATCAATTACTCAACGATTTAACAGCTACTTGCAAGTAAACATTTTTTTACAACACAATATTCATTATTAAATAATAGACAACATACATATCGTTCCTTTATTGCAACATAGTCATAACTAAAAAAAGGTTGTTTCGAGAAAAACGCATTTCAAATTTTTAGTTTCCATACAAGTCTTAGATTTTTTTTTTTTTTTAGAAAATATCTCCTAAAAGTTTAAAAATAATTTGAATAAATTTTTGGCCCTACATAAAGGTAGTGCTGTTAACAATGCAGAAAAGCTAATTTTTTGAGATATGACTATGTTGCAATTAAGGAGCGATGTATGTATATATAATTTTTTGTTCGTTTTGCCAGAGAAATGCAATCACGTATTGTTGATCTAATTGGTCGTGTTACCGATGACGAATTGACCGCTGAATTGTTGCGCATCAATGATGAATTAAATAATTTATTTTTGCGTCATCAGCGTTATGAGAAAAATCGTTCCAGTCACACTGGTGTTACTTCCCCTTCAGCTGTTTTAGGCGCTGCCATTGGCATACCGCCAACTGCAACTGCTGCGGCCGCCGCTGCTGGTGGTGCCACAGCAGAATCTCCAAAATTATTAGATTTTCCCGATAGTAATAAAGACGATTTGTTAAATAGTTTTAGTCGTTTAGGTATTTATGGCAAATGTGTTAATTAAATTGTTTATTATTTGTTTTACTTTTATTTCTTTTTTATGTTATATCTAAAGGTATCAATAATACAACGAAACCTACAGCCAAGGATGCCGACGAATTTGATATGCTAGCTCAATCTCGCACTAATGGTAACAAGTAAGTTCAATTACTTTTTTTATCTAATTGTGTTTTACAACTATAAGGTGAAGTTAACTGCATTTAGAGAGCTATTCAAAATGTGGACTATATTTTCTGTGAAAAGGCACACTCAACTAAAATTATCCAATGTTTGTAAATAAGAATAGTTTTTACCGATTATGTTTATCAAAAGCAGCGCTTGCATCCATCTGTATAATCTATACTAATATATAAGTTTGTAGGAGGTAATCTCTGGAACTACTGGTCCGATTTAAAAATATTTTTCAACAAAGTGTAGAGTGAATGAAGCCTGCTGACGGACATAATAGGGCTACATGAAAAACTAATAAAGTGCCTAGGGTAGCGTTAAGAGACAGTGTATCACCAAAATCAGGACAATTTTCTTATTGTTTTCGAAGAAATCTATTAAAACAACAGTTTTAGGAATCCAAAAAGGAAAAATAAAACGCAATAACGTGAGGAAGCTATGTGTCTCCGCATGTCCGTCCACTAACCAATGCCAAAGTTAATCCATACGTTTGTTACGGCTAAATCAAAATCGATGCAATTTGAAACACAAATAGTTTTTATTACAAAGAAGTACAGCAAGCTTATATTGTTGCAAAATGATGACCATGTGGGGTCAAGGGTATTTTTTTGTCTACAAAACTAAACTCATTTTTATGAAATTCAAAACATAGATATCAGTGCATCTAAAAACACAGAGGGCCTATATATTTACAAAGCTTGGACAAAGAGGGCTTGGGAAAAGAATTTCTTCTCCTGAGTTGTGCAATCTACTTTGATGATATTAGAAACAATATAGATATACCTAAGTGTGTCTAAAGCAGGAGCGCCCAAGCCCTATGCGCTTGGTGCTAATTTGTTTTTTTTAAAGTACTTAGCTACAGGCTGTGTGCTTTTATATATACATGTGTGTGTACACACACAATTGCACAATAACAACACGCGCATGCAAAACTTAAATAACTTTCAATGTAAAAAGTTCCTTTAAAGATAGCTATAGAAATCACCATAGTGATAGTTTCGGGCGAGTGTAAAATGAGTTTGAGATCTCATGTCGCAGCTGTGGACTGAATGTTGAAAAACATTAGGAACTCTAACTTATGCCGTTGCGTGATATTTTCGCGGCTATAAAAGTTGTGAACAAACATGTGGTCATGTCTTAATAGAGAAGTCAACAATGACTTTCACAATCGCTGCTCAAATTCAGCGATGACATTTTCTCTTCAATATACATGTGAACTCTTACCGGTTTGAGATTGTTTTAAATTAAACAGTGTTCACAATGTACAACATATTTCATTAAAATTTCTTCGTTATAACTAAGAGTATTTTTGTATATAAAAGCCGTTGAAAAAGCCATCCCACTTAGGTTTGAGTTGTTCCTGTTGTATAGCCTGATTATGATATCATGTATCACTGGTCCAGTTCTCAATGAACTCGAGGGTCGGGTGAAAGAGTCCAATCCATCTACATCGCCTTCCGTCATATCTGCGAAATTATACAGCACCGGTCCGAATAGAAATATGGACATCAACAGTAGTGCTCAACATGCGTGCCTATGTAGAAATGTCCACAGGTGTACGCAACCATCGTCGGCGCAGATCTCTACGAATAATATGCCTGCTATTATCATACCTGTGTCATTTCCTACTCGATGTTCGACAGGTAACCTCACTGAGCCATCTGTTATGCAGTCCCTAAAAGTTGAGGCTGTACCTGGTTCTTACAGCTATTGACCCCCATCCATATGCTATTGTTGTAACAGAACCCTGACCTTTGCCAGTTCGTCCGCTATATTATTATCGGGCGTACTTAGAAAAGCTCTAGGTTCAAATGTCTCGCTATCTCGTTTAGAGATATCCGGCATTTACGAACAAACCAGGACGTCGTGTAGAACCTAGCTAGTGTATTCAATGCAGACTTTCTACGAGTATCAGATATTCTCTTCGTATATCCTGTGCAGCCAACTGCCCTCATTATAGTCGTGATTTTTGCCTATTACCGAGCGCTTCATGATGCCCCTGTACCCAGAAATGTTCCAAATACGGCAAATTCACTTTCAAAATGTAAGTGTTATGCGCTCACGTTATTGCCAGAAAAAAAAACTGTCACATGCCTCTTTGGTGCTGCCAACTTAAAGTTGTATACCTCTATAAAAACACCTTTTATATGAAATAAATTATGTAGGTATTATATCGCACAAGCTACTTAAGATTAAAAAACATGAATTTATCGTTTGCTACATTATATTTTTTTTACTCTACATTAATTAATTTAGAAATATGATCTTTAATTTTTTCCAGCAAAAGTGATTTATTAAAAGACATTCCAACACTGGACGCCACAGCTGGCAGCTTAGGATCTCCTTTTAAGCGTACCGGCAACAATATGCCGGTGGTAAGTAAAGTGAGTATTGCCTTATTCTAACAAAGCACTAATATATCTTTTCATTGTATTTCCTTTAAATAAAATTACAAATAATTGTTTAATTTTATTTATTGATTGGCAAATGTTTTACAAAAATGTTAATTCTTTTTTACTTTTTAATTTTTCCCTTTATTTAATGGCTTTGTTACAAACTTTTGTTTAAAATGAACAAAACAAAAAAACCTTTCTTTATGTTTGGACTTTTATGTTTTTTTTTTTTAAATATATAATTTTATTTTGGTAAAAAAAAAAAAAAACTTAAAAAGCCTGCTAAAGAAAATGAGATCGATGAAATGGAAGAATGGTTAGGCAGCTCTGTAAGTAAAGTATTCTTTATTTTGTTTAGTTTTCATTTAGTTTTTTGTTTTACTTTTATAACCTTAAACTAATTTTTGTTAAGTAGTTTCATTTGTCACAATTCATTTAGTACCAATTAATTTGTTCATGCCAAACACATATGTACATACATAATTTGTTTTTAGTTGCTTTTCTTTTATTTACAAAATTATTCATTTTTGTTATTTTTAAACGAAAATTAACTATTAATTGTGGTTTATTGCAGAAAGAGATTGATGGACTTGAGGAAACGGTTACAAGTTCAGAGTTTGATAAATTTCTTGAGGAACGTGCAGCTGCAGCCGAAAATCTTCCCACTATACAAGCCACTAATAATTTAGACAATGCCCAACAGCATCCACAGTCCAATGACAAAAACAAATCGAAAAAAGCCGAAGAGGATCTCTTATTACTTTGAGCTTATACAAGTATTTATTTTATTTGTTGTTAAAATTTCTACTTTACACTTAATCGTCGAAAAAAAACCTCATTAAACAATTAACACAACAACATATTATGAAAATAATATTGGCTTTTACTGTTTATTTACTAAATGTCTTACTCAAAAGAAATAGTAGATAAAACGATAATACGATAATCATAAAAACAAAAAAATATTCATACAAATATATCTAAATATGAGAAAAAGTTCTAATATAACATAAACGAAAGAAAAGTATTTCCTTTCCACAAAGTGTGCTTCAAAATGATTAGGTTACTTTAGTTATGTTTGTATATTGTAATAACAAAAATTTATAAAAACAAAATTACAATTCATTTTGAAATTATCAACTTAATCTCTTCATTTTTGATGCGCAATTCAAATACACATTATGAGTACTTTAAATTATTACATTAAAAATCGAAAAAAAATACAACTAACAAACTAGAAGTCATTCATTAATATCTTTTTATATTAAACGTTGTTTGTTTTTTTTTTTTTTTTTAAACAAAATACATACATGCACATTTATATACATAAAGAAAATTTTGAACATGTTATTAACAAATTCTGTGCATATACTGAACAATACAATAATAAAATCTAAAAAAACCAAAGAGGACCTTGAGCTGGAAGAATTTATGGCAAATATTAAAATAAATAAAGGTCAAAGCAACTAGGATCAAGATTATCGGCCATGTCACAGAATTCACTTCCGTTCGGAAATGGAATTGAATCGGTTTTTTCATTCTTCAAAAAACGAAAATCTAAAACTTTTTCGGAATGAAATCAATTCTATAAGATAATATTAGTTTCATTCTTGCAATTAGAATTGATCTCATTCCGAAAATTTTTTTAGTTTTTCGTTTTTTGAAGAAGTAAAAAAACAATTCAATTCCGTTTCCGAACGGAATTAAGCTCTGTGACATGGCTGTATAAATGACTTAAAGATTTTCTTGAGACTATAAACTTTGAAATTGTTGAAAATAACTTAATAATGTGAAATGATATTCCACAAGTGATTAAATAAAAATTTAAAACCATTTTTCTAACAAATTACCAAGTGATTCGTGAAGGAAAGGTCCTTATTTTTGCTGGGGTTTATTTCTGCATATTTTTGACTAAACATTTGAAATGATTAAGAAATAAAAAAACAGTAAGAATATTACAGCCAGTTTACCAATTTCGAAAGAAAATGAATGCGAAAGAAAGCCAGTCACTCACATTCGAATCAATTTGGGTTTGTCTATGCGAACATCGTTCGCATAGAAAAAAGTTAGATGAACCCAAATCAATTTTCTTTCGCTTAGATTGCGAACGCAAGCAGGCTGTCGAGATTGGTAAACTGGCTGTTAAAAAAAAAATTATAAAATATTGTTCCTTTATGTTGTTTTCAAAAGGCACTTTTTACGTCCTTATTCATCAAAGTATTCAACTTTTAAAATGACTTCTATAATATCATACAAAGTACCCAAATTCACCTGTCAAAAAGCTAATGTTGGCTACCAAAAGTATTTATTAAACACCTTTTTTAAATATGCTTAATTGTAAAATGAGTGTTAAAGGATAGTAAAAGAAATATTAGCTCCGATTCAAAGATGTTTTTCGCAAAAAGTTGCGGCTCGACCGAAAATGCAAAACTAATTATAATAGTAAGCAAAAACAGTAATCGGTAAGCTGGAGCTTATAATATTCGACAACTAAGCTAACCGACTCTTTAAATGCTTTTGAAGGTTTTAAATTAGCCGCTATATTTTTTTCAAACTAAAATTCTATTAAGTCAATATTTGTTTATTAGTTTTAAAAAATAATGTATGAAACTCATTTATCACTCTTCTGCATGATCAAAACTGTCATTCCTTATTTGAGGTTATAGACCCAGGATACTATATTATATTATACCATGACTATACCTTTCATTTCTAAATGTTCTTAATAAATTATATTTCTTTTACATAAATTTTTTTGCGAAATTCATCACTTCTAACAATCCAAAAATTGTGTTATTTTTATGTTGTATAAAGTTTCTTCCTGTAAATTTTTGCTCAATTTTTCTGTGGTTTCCAGTAATATTTGTATGTTTTATTTATATCTGCTTGTTTTATATTTGGTTTTATATTAAAAATATAAAAATATGTTTAAGTTTAAGATTTGTTGTTATTATTATTTTTAATTCTTACACAATTTTTGAACATATTCATACATACATACATATGTAAATGTATATTATATTTTTCACCAATTGTATCAATAAAAGTATTTAATTTTCAAAAATTTTGTTTATTATATCTCTTTTGTTTATTATATATCTTTCTACTCAACGTTTAAAATTTGTAATTTACAAGCATCTAAAAAAAGTTTTAAATTTACTTTTTTTATACAATGTTTGATAAAAGTTAATGTTATAATAAGTTTTTTTTTATTTTAAATGTATGTATTAAAGTCTTAATTTATAATATGTTTTACTTTCCCCAAAAATAAATATTCTTAATATATTTAATAAACAAAACTAGTTAGTTGTTATTTTAATCAAATTGACACATAATAAAAAAGTATTTATTAATCTTGGTTTGTATTGAAATTGAAAAAGAAGTAAAAATATAGTACGTGTACGTATACACTGCATTTCAGCATTAAATACATTCAAGTCAGCAGGCTACAGGGCTAAAAATGTCGCTAGCTACAATTATCGCCGTATAGACATATGTTTTTGATACATACACACTTAAATACGTGCATACATAAATGTGTTATTGTAGTTTTATGGCGAATTTTCGCGTATCGAAAGATATTTTTCTGAACTTCTTTTGCCTCTGCCGACAATCACAATACAAGTGCCCAATTTTAACATATATGCTCGCGCCGCATTAGCTAGTGTCACGGAAATTTATATGATGGTGATTACGTTATCGACCGCATTTATTGTCGATCGATTTTTGGTGCTAAAAACCGAATGACGAATATTTAGTCGCGAATATTCGTCGGCAATTAATAAAACACATTGATGTATATGAAAATGCACACAATCATAATATTCGTCATACTCAGCGATAGTTGAAATAGATTAATTTCTAATTGTTTCGTCAGCGAACGACGAACAAAGCAGTATCAGGGACCAGATTTCCTACATAAAAAAAGTATTTTTCATGACATAATACTTTTTATAATTTATATTAATCCATGTAGTAAAATATGTATGAAGATGTTCTCAAGATATAAAGTACCTGAGATAATTTCTTCAAAAATCCCTCTTTCGGATAGGATTTATATAGGTTTACTTTTAATATGGCCAGCTTAGTATTTAAATTCATTTTTTTTTTCTTTGCACGGAATGTAAACAATGTTCTTTGGTATTGTGCATCACACGACGAATTTATGCAACGAATATTTGCCGGCGAATTCGTCGCGATGGGCGAAGCTCGTCGTTCGTCGCAGTTGTGTTCATAGCATAAACGGGGTCGGAAATCAGCTGTTTGTCGTTAAAATACCTGCGGTCGGTATCGTGGGCCAGGCTGTAACTCTTTCGATCAGTTTACCAATTTCGAAAGAAAATGAATGCAAAAGAAAGCTAGTGACTCACATTCGATACAATTTGGGTTTGTCTATCTCACTATTATTCGTTCGCATATTCATATATATTTTGATTAAGTTTTGACACATCGTTCGCATAGAAAGATGTTAGACGAACCCAAATCAATTTTCTTTCGCTTAAGCTGCGAACGCAAGCACGCTGTCGAGATTGGTAACTGGTTGTTAGTTTAGGTATTTTCTTATATTGACAACACTAAACTGCTTTTTATCGCCAGAAAAATCAGTTGAGTTAGTGCCTATTTCCACTATACAAGAAAATAAGATTGCAATTTTTCATTTTTTTCTTTGAACTTTCTTTGAAGTTTCCACTGTGCAAGTCTTATTGCTTAAACTGAACTGATTTTAGCTTGAATAGTATACATACGAATGTGAAAGTAAAACGAATTGCAAGTACATGCAAGTATGCACTCCCTTACTGGATGAGGTAAAATACCTCACCCCGTTCTCTAAAAGTTAATCAGTTCAGCAATAAGACTTGCATAGTGGAAACTGGGAAATAGGCTCACAGCTACAAATCAAGGTGCATTAACGTATACACGGTGGCAGCACTACGGCATATGACAGTTTTTTGCTACTGGCAATATAGTAAACTATTTACGTCAAATGTATTGTATACATTTTTGAAAGAGAATTTAGTGCTTTATTCTGAATTAAACATATGCAAATATTTTGTGAACATAAAAATAATTCAAATAAATATAATTTATAACTATGAAAAGGTACATTCATAGTTTATAGTTGTAAAAATAGTTACAAATATTTTTGACAAACATAGCTTACCACATACCTGTTTTTGTTGTATTGTTGTAATTTTGCTCTAGTGCTGCCACCGTGTATACGTTAATGCACCTTGCTACAAATGTAGTCGTGTATTTATCATATCCATATAAACACTTGTATTATATTTGTAACTGCCCGTCTACATTAGACATGAAAAGCTGTTAAGACATACTGTTAAAACAAGCCTTTGACGGCCCGATTCATACATGGTGGAGTATACGTATGTCTTGATTTTTCATTATTTTAACTCCGTCAACGAAAGCACATCATCACTTTTTATGCCCTTTTCTATAGTTTGTTGAAAAAAATATATTTTTATTGCAAAATTTGCAATCTAAAATAATAATTTGAACTTTTTTTTGATAATTTTTTTTAATTTAACAATATTTTTACTTTTCTCATATTGAAATGTCATTTTCTGTTAAGACAGAGCTTTTAAAACAGACGTCTTAACAGCCGTGTCAAGACGGCAAGAAAACAGTAACATTTGCAGTCCACACCTGACAGTAACAGTATTTTGCTGTCCCTGTTAGTGTTCTGATGTCAGGTGTGGACAGCACTTAAAGGTTTGTAGTCGGTAATATTAAATGTGTTTATTGCACTATTGGTTTTTGGGTTAATTAAGTACAAATTAGAGCATGAATAATCTTACCTCAAAAGGAGTTAAAATATACCAAAAAAATGAAATAAAAATAAGATCTTAAGCTACAAACATTACATTTATTGAAAAGTATGAGTCTGTAGACTCATTTAAGTAATCTACATGCTCTAATTACGTTACAATTTACTCATTAATTTAGTTTGGTCTGTAAGTGGTAAATTACGTTTTGGCTTACACGCTAGTTTAGATTTATTTGTAAGCGCTAAATTACGTTGTGCTTTACGCGCTAATATAGACTACGCTGTAAGTAAAATATGTTTTACTTAAAATTGAATCATATAGATTGCTAATGTTTGTATATGCTAATGTTTCTATGCTAATTTATAGATAACACACAACGCATTTTACTTGTCAACTCATGCTAAGCCCATATTTCAAATTTCATTTAAATCTATTTATTTCATAGTAGTTTTCCTTACATCAATTTAATTATAACGTTTGTTGTAACTAAAATATTGAATCTACTTCACTTTTTTTTCTATTTGAAGTTGAAATAATTTTTTCGTGATATTGTCATAATTTTCGTGATTTTCTCATAATTAAATTAGTACTATCTGTTTATTATTCTTCAATGCCTTTCGTCGATACAATTATTTACAAGGCACCTTATTTATTTCAAAACATTTCAACTCTTAAATACCGTTACCAAATTCAAATAATTTCCCTAAGCATTGCCAATAGTTGTTAAAAAAATTAAACAAAGTTGCCAACTATTTGTTGCACAATGAAAACAAATCCATCTGTTTTTGAAGTTTTTCGTTGCAAGATAATAGGTGTGTTTCTTTACTCTACTTTGGGATCCCGCGGGATCCCAATTTGCACGAAAAGCGTTCCCGTACTTTAAAATTGGGCAAATGAGAGCGCTTTTGAGAGAACACTATGCTTCTTCTTCTTGCACGAAACAGCCCGTACTTTTTCTTCGGGCTAGTTTGGGCAAGTAGTTAAGCAGTCAGCTGTTTGAAAAGTAAACAATAACAAAGAAAAAGTAAATCTGTGCGAAAAAGAAAATAAAATTAAAAATTTGTATTAACAAATAAAGCATATTAATTATAAAAACTGTTTTATACTTAAATTTATTATTGCAAGTTTATATGTACAGATACATATGTATATATGTACATACTTACATTCGTATCTAATATATTTTGTTCAAGCGGAGTTTTATATAAGTACATATTTCTATATAAGAAGCTCTAAGGGAGAAAATGTTTCAAATACACCAAAACGTAAGTACCTAGGTATGGATATGAATGAATCTACATATGAATGAATCTACATTTTTAATTTTTATGTGTTTTACTTGTATATGTACCTACATATATATACTTTCTGTAGATGGATTGCAACAATATAATATCAGATGAAGATTTGTATGAAACAATTGTTGCAGAGCTTATGAACACTTCCAGTGAGTCAAGTGCTGATGATGACATTATTGACCAGGATTCTGACAGCGAAGAATGTGTTTCGCAAATTGTTTTTCAATGTTTGGAAACTCAAAGAAGAAATAGCATTCCAAACTATTTACAGGAAGTTATCATTTCTTATACCAAAGAAGAGTTCCGGCAACACTTTCGCATTTCTAGGGACTTGTATATAAATCTATCAAACAGATTTTCAGAAAGTGAAATATATAAAAATCTTCGTGCTGATAAACGTTTACCAGCAACATCGTACTTGGCTGTTTTTTTGTGGTTTGCGGGTCATGAAGCATGCAGTTTCCGCGATTTGTGCGACCGCTTCAATTTCGCACTTTCCACTGTCTGCAGAATCATTGATAAAACTTCAATGTTCATTAGCAGTTTAAGTCCAAGTGTTATTAAATGGCCGAATGAAGATGAGAAGCAAGAGTCTGCGCTTTTTTTTGGCAACAAATGCGGGTTTTCGAAAGCCATAGGTAAGTAAAATATAAGTTTCATAGTTCATATCTTATTTTGTTCATATTTGTCTTCACAATGCAGGTAGTATTGATGGGACACATGTGGTTATTGACCCTCCTAAAGAATGCAAGGATGATTACATCGATCGCAAAGGCAACACAACTCTTACAATGCAAGCAGTTTGCAACGAAAAAAAAAAGTTTATTAATATTTTCGTAGGCTTCCCGGGATCATCTCATGATAGTTGGGTGTACCAGAATTCTCCATTGTACCAACATTTGCCAACGCTTTGTGGTGGTAATATACATATGTACTTACTCAAGTATACATACGTATATGTACATACATATGTATATGTTTGCTAGAAATTTAGGTTTAAAAATTTTTCTATTGCAGACTATTATCTGTTAGGGGATTCAGCATATCCTTGCACCCAGTATCTAGTGACACCGTACAAAGATAATGGCCATTTGACAAAGGCACAGAAAAATTTCAATATTAAATTAAGCTCAGGTCGCGTGTGCATAGAACATTCATTTGGGATGTTGAAGCAACGTTTCAGGCAATTGTACTATTGCAAATTAAGAGGTGTAGCGAAGCTATGCCACTTTATACGTGCGTGCTGTGTCCTTCACAATCTCGCCAACGATAACGATTTGGTGTTTTCCGAAGAAGAGGAAGAATCAAATTTAGAAAGAGATTTGGTAGTAGAAACATTCAAAGGAAATGCCGTAAGGGATACAATTTGTGCAGATTTAGAGTCAAATACCAAATAAGCGCTTTTAATGGATTTAATATTTTATTATTCATTTCTTCAATACATACATATATTCAATAAAATTAAAAAAAGATAAATAAACGTATTATACATACATAAAAATCAAATTTTTTTTTTTTTTTTTTGAAAAAGTAATGAACGCTATTGGTTTTTAAATAAAAAAAATGTAACTAAAAATATAAATAACAAAATCCAGTTCTAATAAAAACAACTAAATTGGATCAGTGTAAGTAAAAAACAGAACACTCAATTCCAATAGAAATTGTCTAAGGTACTTTCTAAGAACACATCTTAAGGCACAGGTAGGCATACAATTTATTGACTTCTTTGTTTCACCAACATTTCTAATAACTCAAATTTTTTTTGAGACCTTTCCTCTCTTTTCTCAGCACGCTCATCTTTTTTCTTCATCAAATGTAATACCTTGTCATGAAAATTCTTTTTTTCCTTTACTAACTCCTCAATTTTTTCCAAAACTTTTTCTCTAACAGTGGGCTTAAATCTGCTCTTAAAAATTTTCTTCGGACTTAGTTCTTCATCTGTTGGGATAAATTTTTGCACCATTAAAATAGTTTTTTATGTACAAACACATACAAAATATACAATGCCAAATAAGCTAATATTATTAAATAATAAGAAAACAACAAGAAATCTAATCAACAACAGTTCAAAATAACTGGCGTATGAAAAGATGCTGAAAAAATTTATGTAGCTGCCATAAATTTAACCTTTTAAAGAATTCTCCGTGTCACTATTCCTATCATCTACCGGAAGCGGGTTTCTTGAAGTTTCGTTGATGTCTTCGCTATCTAGCACAAATTCTGGATTAATGCCCTTCTTTTTTCCAAGGATTAAGTTCAGTTCGCTGAAAAGAAAAAAAAAAACATATTTTTATTGTATCCAAGTATTGAAGTATAAATATATGCGTACTCATAGTAAGAACAGGTTTGCCTGTTTCGTCCAGTTTGCCTGTTATTAAGGACCGTTTTTTTAAACGATCGCTCTAGGCCCCTAAATTTATTTTCAATTTGTATTGGGGTGTATGAATATCCTTTATCACACATTTTATTTGCAATGAGCTGGTACATTTTTGCTTTTGTTTTAACATAAATGCTTTTCCCCAATTTTGGACGCATCTCTTGCACCAAGCTTAACATTAGTTTAGTAGCAGCATCATGCCAATTTTGTTTATCATCTGTAATATGTAAATAAAAAATAATAATCTTGTAGTATAGGTACATATCGACACAATGCTTATTAAAACGTCTTACCACTTGTCTTTATTGAGGTAAATATCTGACTCCCCGTCGCCTCATCCGTAAATGTTTCTTCCGGTGCTGCTAATAAAAAGGTAAAAGTAAACTTTCAACCAGTATTTACCAACTGACTAATACTAACTAAGTTCTTGTTGCGATGACTGGGTAAATATAATTTCGTCATATGTTTCATCCTGCTTAGACAGTACGTCCTGAGTAACTTTAAGCCTGTAATAATCGTCTGGCAAAGAAAATTAAATGTTGAAGTACATAATTCTTAATTTAGTATAAATACCATTTTCAACATCACGATAAGTGCGCGGAGAACAACATATTGTAAGCGATTCCATTTTTATTTTAGAAATTGCGTTTTTATTTTATATTTACGCGAAATTTTCACAAAAAAGTTTTTTCTACACAATTCAAACACACGCGCTATTTTTTCTTTTTGTCTGTTGGGCGTTTAAAACAGCTGACGATTTCTTTTGCGGTAAAATATTTGGTTTTTCGCGTTCCCGTACTTTTATACATATTTGGCATTTATTGAGAGAAATTGTAGTTTACTCTCATTTTACCAAACTTTGCCCAAAAAGTAAAGAAACACACCTAATATATAACAGATATATATAATGTTTAAAACCACATTATTTCGTTTAATAAATAATAAAAAATTAAGCATTCCTGTTGTACGACGATTACATTTTGAATTTTCACAGCCTGAACAGCAAAAAGAATTAAACAAAAACGAGGGAAAACAAGAAGAAGAGCACGTGGAAAGTGCCAAGACTGCTCAACAATCACAAAATGTTCCTGGTGCATTAAGCCAAAAGTATAAACTATTTCGCGAGGCAGAATCTCCTGAGATTTTAGATATATTTGAGGAACGTGAACGTTATCAGACACAGGATGAACCGGAAGACGTTGAGAATGATCTTTATATGGGCCTAAATTTGAAAAGTAAGAACTGAACAAATTTTTTTTAACATTAGATTATTAATATCAAATTATGTTCTGCTTAGGAGGACTTACAGGAGTTTTTGATATTGAGGACTTGGTTGATGTTTTGCGTAAAGAAAATGCCGAAGATGTATTTGTATGTTCAGTGCCTAAGGAGTTAAAATATGTTGATTACTTGGTTGTTTGTAGCGGACGCAGTTATCGTCATATGTTGGCCATGGCTGAATTTGTTAGACGTGTTTATAAAATCAAATGTCTAAAGGGTGATATTTTGCCACGCATTGAAGGAGAAAAAAGTAAGACCTGGATGGCCATGGATTTAGGCAATATAGCTTTACATATATTTTCTGCCAGCGCACGTGAAAATTACGACCTAGAATCGCTCTGGGCAATAGGCGTTGAATATGATCGAGAGTTTAATAAACCCAAAGATCCTTTAGTGGAGCTTTTCGAAAAGCACACAACATTACTCGCCGACGTTAAACCACAAAAATAATTTGTTGCAAAATATGTATAATATGTAGATTTATTGTTAAAAAAACGTTAGCCAAAGTAAAGCCATGAATGCAAAAAATGCTATTAAGTGTAATCTACCAAAATATACAATTATTCGCTAATTTTCTATGAAAATCAAACAAACTCTGATATATAAAATTCCTATCAATCTTGCTCTCTCCGTATTTATTTATTAAGTACTGCGCGTTACGCTCATGCACCAGTACCGCATTCCAACCATATTTCCGGGCAGCCATATAATCGGTGACCGGACCATCACCTATATGCAAACACTGTTCTGGTTTGAGATCCTTGATATCGGCTGATTTGATCGCCAAATCAAATATTTCTTTATCTGGTTTTTCCACTTTGCAATCGTATGAATTTAGTATGAAATCAAAGTAGTGATCAATTTTCAAATTTTTCAACAAAATCACAAGGCGCGGATCAAAATTAGCTATGACACCCATGGCAAACGGTGGCTGGCGATTTGGTGAATCTTTCATGCCCAGTTGCTGTTGCATGCGCAAGTAGTTAAGCAAATCAATGCTTCCATTACAATGTTCCCAACATGATGTCGATTTATATAAGTCTAGCAGGTGATTGCTAAAATTTTCCAATTTATCCTGAGGAATTTTCGCACCACACTCGTCGAAAGTATCTGGAGGTAAAAATATAAATTGGCATTAGATTTATTATTTTTAAAGTAAACTTTTCCATAAAGATTACAAACTTAAAAACTGAAGAATGAGTGAAAATAAGTAAAGAAAATGGTAAGTGATTCCAGCAACGAGCGATTGCAATTTTGAATAATTTCTAAAAGATGATATTGGTATTGGCATAAGTTGCGGGTTTCGAGTTGAAAGCGCGAAAACCAACGATCTGCACAATGATACTTTTCCACAACTTTTAATTATTTTATAAAAAAAAAATATTAAGCTTCGGCACTAAAAATCTAACAAAAGTTAGGACTTGAAATGTGCTCGCTGCGAGGAGCATTGTAGAGAATGGGAACCGCAGCATTAACCCAACGATTAACTCTTCCTAAATGTGTTGTAGAACCGCCTGTAAATATTTCAAGTCCGTAAATCATATCCAAACCCGAACAAATAGTTAATTAAATTAACACGATACTTAAAAGCAAAAAACAAAAAATATATTTTTATCAGAAAAAAGGAGTTCTTTTAGAAATATGTACATATGTATGTTAGTAGTTTTCAAAATGCGCAAAAATGTTTTGCTTACTTTTTAGAAATTTTAGTTCATTTGCACTCGTGTGTAGGTTAAAGTGATTCCTTTAAAACAATTGGAGCAGAAACCGTAAAATTTATGGTATTTAATAAATAAACAATAAGAGATATACAAAAAATATATTTTGCTGATAAGGCTTTAATCTAATACGAAAAGAAAAAAAATTAAGTAAATATTGTTTAAGAACAGCTTTATTTATAGATTCGTTCTGCAAGATATCAATATATTTGTTAATTAATATATATTTCAAATAAACAATCTAGACACTTGAGGGCAAGTAAAATTAAATAAATTTAAAAATACTCAAGTTAAAATGAGTTTCAGATTAGTTTCGTACTTTCTCACAAATTTTGAAAGGTGAAAAAAGTGTACCTGATCAAATATATTACCTAGTTTATTGTAACACGATCAGGAGTTATAGTACGTTCTATTTTAGTTTTAATAATGCATATGTTTGACTGAATAAACAATCTGGTTCTACAATTTACTTTTTGACTTTTAACTGCATAAAATGGAAATTCATCCGATTTTTTCGCATCGAATGGGATTTCATAGCAGTAAAAACTACAGTATAATTAATTTAATTATTACGAATTTATTTAAAAAGGTGGCTTTTTCACCTTTCTTATTTTAATTGGGTCAAGGCAAAATTGATTGTTGTTTAGAAAAAAATGTTTTTTAATTAATAAATATTTTGATATTGAATATTTTGAGAATACTGTATAGGTTCTACAGGCCGCCAGTGGAAGAAAAATGTATACTTTGAAGTCTTATACACCTTTACATGTTAGGATTCATTGTGCCCATGCTTTGCTTTTATCAAAATTTAACTACGGCTTGGAAGTCTACTCAGGGACGTTAGCTGTTAATATTGGTATTCTTGAGAGATTATTCAGGAAAATTGTCCGTTATATATTCAATGTCCGAGTTTTCGAGCATGATCGTGTTACCGATCTTGTGTTCGCAGTTCTTAGGCTAAAGTTTTCATGATTATCTTCAGTTGCGCATTCTTATGCTTTTTTATAAAACTACTAAACTGGGACAACCTGCTGTCTTAGCAAGTAGTTTCTCTTTTATTAACTCTACCCAAAATGTTGAGATTGAAATAACTAGAATATATCTTTCCATTTTTGAAAAATCGTTTAAAATTAGGGAGTGCCGTGTTTGGAATAGACTTTCTTCGGCACTTAAATTATTTTTATACTCTATTCCTACTTATAGGAAAGATTGACGTGAATGGCTTACTATATTGCCAGTAGCAATGTAGCAATATTTATGTAACAAAACTCCTTGCTATATTTTCAAATATATTCTCTTTGATTTGCTTTTTGATGCTTTATTTTCATAAATAACAAACAGCTGATTAAACGATTTGATAGTTTTACCATTTTGCACGGAAAAAAGTACGAGTAAAGTCTGGTAAAATGAGAAACACAGAATACTCTCTCACAAGCTATATCATTTACCCAAGAAACACTTTTCGTGCTTCCGCGGTGACGTACGTCGACCACAACTTATGTCAACGAAAAACAGCTGATTACTCAATTCTAGTCCGAAATTCGCCAAGGAAAATTTCTTGGAATTTTGTACCGCAAATGAAAAAATATTACTCTCATTTGCTACAGAATTTGTGCAAAAATTATATGTGTTCCACGTGAACAACAGTTCGAACTAGTCCAAAGTTGTCAACAAAACAAAAATATTGTTGCGTGAAACTCAGCTAATTTCGGGTAAAATTGGCAAATTAGTTTGTCTTTACTCTCATTAGTCTAAACTCACCGAAGACCTTATCGAACGCACCTATTATTTATGCACGAAAACGTTTTTTGAGCTTTGTTTTTGGAGTTCATTCCCATTTTTAGTACTGCTCAAGCCTAAATTTATTGTTAAGAAATAAATTTCTTAAAAAATTTGAGCTTACTAAGGTTTCTTAGAAATTTTAACCACCAATTTTTTTGAGTGTGTGGTTGGGTTTTGTGTTACTAAACATACATATGTATGTATGTACATACATATGTATATACATACATATTCTTTTATAAACATATTCCACACTCCATTGCATACTTACGTGATATAAGCTCACGCCACCATAGTTGCCAATCCATTAAAGCTGAGGTTCTGCCAAAATTTGGATACAAGCGATTCATTTTGTGCCTAAGATCATGTACTTTATTTTTTTAACTGAAATTGCATGCTTAGAATATTGTAAATACCAATTTGCTTTAAAACTTTTGGCCAAATCATCGTTATTACACAGCACACCAAAGAGAGCACCAATTTCTCCATATTGTTTGCCTGGTGTGGTACGAAACTTGAGAAGGGTATTGGTGACATCAAATGTAATTAAACGCAAACGAGCTAAACTGCTTGTCATGCTTAAATTAATTAAATTATTAATTATTTATTTTAAAAGATTGATTTATATTTTCTCTTATTAATTATCTGTTAGTGCGTTCGTTCGTCCAACAGCAATCGTACGTGTTCAGCTGCACGAAATAACTGATTGACCGACTAAACCTTCAGAGCAACCGATGGCTTTTGCTACTAAAATAAACTTTACGACAACAACAACATAAACAGTTATATTAAAAATAGAAATATTACTACCTATATTCAGCAATCTAAATACAATAACTAATTATAATAAACCTAACTGAAAACTCTCTTCGATCCTTACATCTGTTAGACTTTCAATATATATCTTTTATTTCTTTTCGTAATCGTCGTTTATTTTTGTTATACTTATAAACATATTTATGTATGTACCTATGTGAGTATGTATTTTTTTATTATGATTGTACCCGGCATTTAAGAAGTGATAAGCCGACTCTTCTGTCTTTCTTGCTTTCCACACTCTGTGTTTTCGTTTATTTTTGAGTACTAAGGTGGCACCGAAAAAACGTACGTCTTCGATACGGAAAGCTAAACAATTGAAAGTTTGATGCAAAAGAAAAAAAAAACTAAAATGAACGCTGTACATTTCAATAAATTAAAAGAAATGATTTTTTAAATATATTCAGAGTACCAGTATTATAATTAATATTTTTGAGGGATCTAAATAAAATTAATGAGAAACACATCGCATTGTTTCCTCTAAAGAGCGCCAACTCGAAATTTACAAATTTTCAGTACACTGAAAAATTTTGTTGAGAAATTCTCTGAATTTTGTAATTACTTTTATGAATTTTTACATTATTTTTCAACCATTGTAACTTTTCATAGAAATAATGAAACAAATTTCATTAGATTATTTTAATGAAAACCTTCATAAATGTAATGAAACATTTTAATAAAAAACATGACTTATTTTCATTAAAAGTATGAAAGACAAATCATATGATGAAAAGTAATGAAATAATTTCTCTAGATTAAAGAATCAATTTCATAAAGCACATGAAGACTGTACATTAAATTAATGAAAAAGTATTATTTATTTAATGAAATAACTTCTTTGTACTAATGTCATATATTCATTAAAAATATGAAACTCCTTCATAAGGTCAATGAAGTTATTTCATTTACCTAATTTTATTATTCATTGAGCAGCTGAAAAACTTACATTAAATGAAATTACAATGAAATAGTTACATTTGTTTAATGAAATAATATCATAACACACATTAATAAAATATGTTCACATATATACGTAATAAGATCAATGGAATTATTTGATTTATTCATTGATACTTTATTTCATTACACAAATAATACTATTCCTTGCTTTTGTGAAATTGTACCTAATTATGATGAAAGAAAATGTTGAACAAGTATTCACCAAATAAAACATATTTTATTAATTCAAATGACTTCAATACGCTGGTATTTAAATTTTTTAAAACTATTATTATGCTGATTTGAGTACATACACATATGTACATACATACCCAAGTTCGGTAGCCAAAAATTTATTTGTCATTGATCTAATGAATTCTCTTTCATTGGAATTATGAAACTCATAAAACTTACGCCCCCAAGCGAAAATATGTACATCACGTTTTCTACAGCATCAAGATTTTGACAAATTTTATGAATTTTACTCTTTTTTGTTAAAATATTAAACAAAAATATATATTAAATAATTTACATAAGTATTGTTTTAGTTATAGAAATTATGTGTATGGTTCTACGTACGTGTATACATTACGTAATCATATAATATTGTGACGTTCAACAACAGTACGGTTGATCGTGATAATAGAATTTACAATTTTTCGGGAATGATAATACAATATGGTGAGACATGACAATAACAGTATTAATCATGATACAAAAATTATGACTTTTGCCATATACGGGAGTAGTGTTTCGTCTTCCGTCCTGTGTACACGTCTTTTGTTACTACTGTCCGTATTTTCTATATTCGTTATTAATTCCGTATTAAACTAATTTGCACCGGAATAGGTAGCAAACTGTCTACACGTGTTTTTTTTTGTCTCTTTTTAATGTTGTCTGTATATTCTATATATGAGCCTATTCTGGTACAAATTACGCCGGAATAGGTAGCAACATGTGAACACGTTTGTTCTCTCTCTTTTTTACCGTTTTGCATATTTTCTTTATATGTTCATTATTAATTTCTTTTGAATGTACTTAATTATCTTGTAGTGTGGAAGATGTTGGACTAAATTTTGTTCGTCTGAGCAGTGCCGAAGGTATATACACTGGGCACTGATCAGTTTTAACTAATTTAATTCTAACATTTTATATGCTGTAATAGGGATTGTTTTGGTTTTTCGTGTTGTTATTGTTCCACAAATACTACTCCCTCTTTCCTCCTCCGCATAACGTATTTTCCTAGTTCCAGTACAATGCACTGCATATGTAGGGGTCATCCCCTGAGTATTGATGCAAGATAAAAAAAAGTAAAAAAAAATATATGGTTATATGGTATAATTTGGTTTTTGGCTGTGCTAGGTTTTGTAAATAAATTTCGTATTGAAACCATATTATGTGGTTGTGTTCAACCATATAATTTAACAATAGTATTTTGCCCTTAAAATATTGCCATGTCAACCATATTTTTTTTCTACGTGTATATCATCTCAGCGAAGGCTGCTGAGTAAGCCGAACGAACGATAAAAGTTTGTATGAAAAATAAAAAAGTAATGAAAAAAGTCACCAAAACCGCGCGGGTTGCTGAGCGTTTTTTCGTTAAGTTCTTTTAATCGTATCGCCTAATAGTATACCTCATAAAGTGAAACATATTTGATTTTTAAATTTTTGATTTAAGAGTGTTGCCAGAAGAAAATATTAAGAATATAAATGAAAAAACACATTCATCAACAAGTTAAAAAAGGCAAAAAAGCATGTTTTTTCATTTTTATTTACATATATATTTAAATAAATAAGTAAAAATGAATTTTTGTTTTATAGTGTGTTCAATATCAATTAAAAAAATATAAAAAATTATCTTATAATTTAAAAATGATGAATAGATAAAAGATATGTATGTATTTCGTCGCCTTGATTCGTCACATGCATTTTTAGCCTTTAATTAAGTGTGCTTCTTTTATAACATCATTAACCATCACACGTTACTCATTTGAGGATCTTGGTGTGATATATGTATAATATTTTCCAAAAACGAACTTTGGCTAATTTTCTTTAAACACTTTTGCACATTGAAACGTGCCGCAATACAATGCAGCGATGGACACATATATGGAATGTTAAAAATTAGCTATAAATAATAAATAAGCTTTTTCCTGGAATTTTGAACACGCATTATGAATAAAAGTATTAACAAATTTTTCATACTCTAAAAAATCAAAACTAAAATGAAAAAAATAAATCGTTTTCAAAGGACTTCTTCAGACAAGTTGTTAAATTTTGTTTTGAGTGACATTTAATAGCGTGATATTTTTTTTTTGTTTTTATGTCGTGTTTTTATTTTAATGCATTCGTTGAACGTTTTTTGATTTCTAATTTAAAACTAATAAATACATATAAAAAAAAACAAAAAATTAAAAATACACAATCTCAACATAAAATCGTATGGGAAAGAATTTCCCATACGATATACGGACATATGTATGTCCGTATATGTGTGTGTTTGCACGTATCCCTACAAACATTTTCTATCGAAAATGGGGACAAGACATCCAAAACTGTATGATAAACGCTTTATTTTGGTTAAAGTGAAACTGTACGGGAAGAAACGGGCACCTTTGGATAATATGTACTAAATAAATGATAATTTTTTAAGTATTGAACTGTTACAATCTAGATGAAAGTAGCGCTGTTTTGGTAATCAAATCTTAACGAATCACCACCCCATCCACAAGCGTTTTTCCCAGCAGCGTACGAATCTACTCCCGTATTGAAAAACTAGCCATCTTGTGAAGTTATCCACGAATAGATCCGATTACTCCCAATCATCCTGCTAATTCTTGTTGATCAAGTAATGCCTCTTCGTAAAACTTCTCTCTTCAACGTTCTTAAAGCGTTGAAAACACTCTTAGCAAGTTCTTTCACTAATAGCTCCCTCACCATATGCATTTAAGAGCATCCGCTATGCCTCAGCCACAGATTTCTCCATATTGAAACACAAAATTGAAACAAAATTAAAAAATGACGAGAATTTGGCTTGTCAGCTGATATGTTTAATCGAGAATAACTTTATAATGCAGAAAGTGAAATAGATTTACGAGTACAGCAGCACCTGCCTTTGCGGTCTAATTTGATGAGGGATCAAGTCCACGGAGTGAATTATTTACGATTCACCAGCACCCCCGTGCGGCTTAACAGGCACACGCAGCCATATGTTTGTAGCTATACATATATATATATATATATATATATATATATATATATATATATATATATATATATATATATATATATATATATATATATATATATATATATATATATATATATATATATATATATATATATATATATATATATATATATATATATATATATATATATATATATATATATATATAGCTTTATGATGCAGACACAAATCGGCTGATATTTCGGTGGGGTTATTTTCGCAAATACCTAAACTTATTGTATGACATCGTATGAAGGTGCATTAACGTCTACACGGTGGCAGCACTAGAGCAAAATTACAATAATACAACAAAAACAGACATGTGCTATGATGTGCTATGCTTGTCAAAAATATATGTAACTTTTTTCACAATTATAAACTATGAATGTACTTTTTCATAATTATAAATTATATTTATTTGAATTATATTTTACAAAATAATTTGTATATGTTTAATTCAGAATAAAACACTAAATTCACTTTCAAAAATGTAAACAATACATTTGACGTAAATGGCTTACTATATTGTCAGTAGCACAAAACTGTCACATGTCTTAGCGTTGCCACCTTGTAAATGTTAATGCACTAATGTATTATTTAACTTTTCTTTCTGCTGTTTTCACTATATTTGAAGACTTAAAATTTTTTAATTTAAATGATTTTTTTGTTTTGCAAAATTGGTGAAAGCACATGAATGTTAAAGAAGAGTCACTTTTTGGTTTAATCTATACAAATTTTATCTTCCATATGTTTGCCGGGTACGGTAAAGTGTTGACATACATACTTGCATATGTGTGATTGTACGTCTGCTTGATGTTTTTACAGTATAATTTTTTTTCTGGCGTTTTAGAATGTTGGGTAGAGATCTTAAAGATATTGAGAATTCTTGTCTGGAAAAATGAAACTATTAAAAGCCATAAAAAATTAATAAATTATAAGCGGAGGAAGTTAAATTGCGAGATGTTTGATAGCGATATATTTTTAATAGCCAGAGAAATGAAGAATCGGATTATTGCTAAGCAAAATCGGAAGGGATTTCTGCATGGCATTGTGACTGGGGACGAAAACTAGGTTCATTGCAATAAGCCCAAGCTTAGAAAATCGAACTCAGTATTTGGTGGAACCACATCGCCACAGTGTACTATGAGTTGATAAAACTGACTGATACAATCACAGGCGACCGTTATCGAACGCAATTAATGTTTTGAGCCAGGCATTGAAAGACAAGCGGCCGCATTACAATGAGAAACATGATGAAGTGATTTTACAGCATGATAATGTTGCGAAAGTCGCCTAGATGATATAACACATGGGCTGAAAAGTCCTGGGCGTAACGAAGAAAATTCAAAATTAGCTTTATTCATCAACGTATTCTCATAAACGCCGCTCTAATGGCCAACCGTAAACAAGTGCGGCAAGCGGTTTTTAGCTGTCAAAAGTTCTCATGTCCGTACATTTTGTATGGAGCATACCGAAACAACACCACGGCAACGTTTTGCAATTGGAAAATCCAATTCTGACAATGCGTTTCACAGTGAAGTAAGTTGCATAAGAAAATAATTGTAAAAAGAGTGAAGAAAAAATATAAGAAAGGAGAGTAAATAAGCAAATAAAAAATTTTTGTATTTCTTATTGGAAAACTATTTTCAACTTATCTAAATAACTCATTTTTAAAACTTTAATTATTTTAGTTTAATATAATAAAAAAGTCACAAACAATAATGCCATCCGGCCAGCTGTTAAGATAATCAGGGTTGTTTTATTTATTTGTTTGATAACCCTGCTTTTATTGTTGTGACATAACGTTGCCGCTTTTGTTTACCTAGTGTCTACAACTGCGATTAACTCTGACATAATATCTGAGAAAACGTCGGCGAATTTCTCTATGTCCATCTTCATATCGAACAAGGAGTATACGTATTGTTGTTAATCTTATAAGAATCCATAATTCATTGAAGGCCGAGAAGAAAACACATCTTGGCGATCAATAGAATATTGTATAAATTTTGTGCACATTTTTTACAAAATCAATTGCTTATAGTATATAGTTATAATAATATTTATTTAATACGTAAAAACAAATTATTTTCAATTTAAAAGGGCCTTTTTAAAGATATTTTCCAAAACTAAAAATCGGTAAAATTCCACTGGCGTCTTTTTGTAAACAAACGCATACACATTCGCTTTTTTGACAGCTCTTATTATAAGATCGTTGCCATGAGATTTCTCATAAGAACGCTCTCATAAAAAGACTGCGATAACACTGATTTTAAGTCTAGACGTAACAGAATTCTCTCTGCGATTGAATTTGACGTTCTCATCTCAGATATTATCGCAGGTGTGGACACTAAGTTAGGGATGGCGTTTCAGCGTTAAAGCTCAGCGGAAAAAAAATGTTCCGTTCTTGTTTAGGGATGGCAGTAACACTTCAATACCACTTTTGTGGAACGATTTATCTTTTGCCTCAAAATAGGCCTCAGTTTCAGCGATAACCTCTTCATTCGTGTGAAATTTTTTCAAGTCTGCGAACAGCCAGTAGTCGCTGGGAGCCAAATCTGGCGCATATGGTGGATGTGGGAGCAATACGAAGTTCAATTCATGTAGTTTTGCCATTGTTTGATTGATTTGTGACACGGTGCGTTGTTTTGATGAAACAAATTTTTTTTATTTGCCATATACGTAATTTTCTTTGCAATTTCGGCCTTCCAATTGTTTTGAAAATAACATAAGTAGCGTCACTCTTAGTACAATAACTAACAAACTAATCAATAGAATATCATGAACAGCTGTTTGTTGAAGGTTAGTGCCATCTAGGTGTTAGGCCCGGGACTTTTCAGCCCGTGTAGTATGCAAGTATAATTAAATACTAACCAAATTTTTTAATAAACTTATCTATTTTTTGAGAATGTACAAATTTTAAATCATAAACTTGCATTAAATATCTGTTATCATTTTTAAATATAAATTTAAATTATACTAAAAATATGGTAGTTTTATAAAACCGATTTTTTCTTGACGATATTCCGAAATGAAAATGATGATATTTTCAAAAATGATTGGAATATTGACGATTCTTCCATATTTTTCCTGGTCACAGTGTCATATTTATGTGCACACAAACGATTATACTCGTATAACTGTAAACCAAATTCTCACTCTGCACTCTCATAAAAATGAGAGTTGCGAGCATATTTGGAATTAAAACAGATACAAAAATATTACATTATCGCTCCTTTATTGCAAGATAGTCATATCACAAAAAATTAGCCTTTCGAGTTAATAACGCAGAATTGTTAACACTACTACCTTTTATATTGTGCCAAAAAATTCTTCAAATTACTTTTAAACTGTTTTCTTTAGGAGATATTTTCTGAAAAATTATTCGGAGACTTGTATGGAAACTAAAACTTTAAAATGCGTTTTTCTCGAAACAAGTTTTTTTGAGTTATGACTATGTTGCAATAAAGGAGCGATATATACTTTAAATTTCTGGTTAATCGTATTAAAATCCACGGTTTATTCAATATACGAAAAACGGACATTTAGAAAAAGCCGGTTTTAGCATAACCAGAAAAACCGATAAAAACCGGTCGATTGAACGATTACGAGTATCCTAGTTGTGAAGTAAAACAGTGCTGCCAACTCAAAGTTGTGTAGCTCTGAAACACATCCAATAGTTTATCTGTCTCTCAATATTTTCCAAATTTACATAAGTAAGTATTCGGTAATTCAAATTATTTGAAATACTCGACCTTCCCCCAACATTCGTTTAAACACCTTCAAAACGCATAAAAACATATTTTTAAATAAAAGAAATAAAAACGCACAAACAATAATAAAATCTACAAAATAAATGCTTTTTATATTGACGTGGATCCATCAAGATGGCGCTGAATAATCTGTATTTGCCTCCATGGCAGTCGCCGTTAAGGGCGTTTTAAAGAGGGGCTGCAGGAGAATAAGAAATGTGTGGGCATTTGGAAAGAATTAACGTTTTATTAATAGAAATCCACGTAATTTATCATCGTGCATATTTGAAAAATAAATGGCACAATTTAATCTTGTCGAAATTGAAGAAAATAAATTTGTTCAACTAATTGTGTTGGTAACAGAAACTAAAACTGTTGTTGTTGTTGATGTTGTTTTTTTTGTTTTACCGTCCCTGAAGATTTCGAGTGGAATGACATTTCTACGTAAAATAAATGTTTGTTTTGTGGTGGTGACAGAAGAGGGGCTGGATACGACGTAGGTAATAAATTTTCTGTTTTTAATTTCAATAAAAAATTTTTAATAATTCACCTCAAACTATTTACTTTTATAAAAATACATATTAGTCACGCCAAATTAAAATTTTAGATATTGTTAAATATTTTAAGCAACATTCTTATTAATAAAAAAAACATTTTTTTATCTAATGCAGCAAACAGTTTTCAGTTTTTAATAGCGTGTTCAGACATGTAGTTTTAATTGCGTCAATTTTCGGTTAATTAGCAATGTTCAGCGTAGTCAACTTTGAAATTTCAAAACGCATTACAATGGGAGAAAGAATACGTTATAGCAAGAAAAAACGCATCAAATGTTTTTATTATTATAATTTAAGTGCTGTTCATAGAACACAGATGAGCAACTCGTCTAAAAAATTTGTTTGAATGTCACTCAATAGTTTGAGTGATTTTCATACAATTTTTTTAGACATGTCAGCATATTAATAACATCTTCACAAAATTGTTAAAAAAGGATCAAAAACAATATTTTTAACAAGGATTCAAAATTCATAAAAGCTTCGAATTTGCCCTTTTACTTAATGCGCTGTTGCATTACTGACAAAACAGTAACACCTGTAGTGCAATTCACGAACCTGTTTTGACGCTAATAAAATTCGTTTAGAGAAATTAACACTAACGTTGGTGGTTTCACGATTCTATAACAGTTTTTAACACTATTTGTCTTCGTTTTAAATCAGCTGCTTTTATAGCCTGACTACTAGAATCAGTTCACAGTATTTGGCATACGACTTGTCGGAAGACTCCAACAGTCGGTCGGCGTGTTCTCCGTGAGAAGAACTTATTTATCAAAAAATATTTTAAATAATAAACATATAAATAGTTTTACTTACCCTAAACATGGAATTATTTGCAAATTTGTTTTTTTTTGTTCCTCTTTGTGGTTTTCTTTATTTTTAACAAAGCTGCCACATTATTTCAATTTTTTTTTAACATACAACCAGAGGTGTTAAGAATAATTTAGTGAATCACATAAGCGTTAGTGCAAACCACAATAGCTCTGGTTAAGTTATGCTCTTTTAAAATCGTTAAAAGTTAGTGAATTGCACTACTGAACGATTTTTTTTATTTTATGTATATAAATACCTGTATCACTGTGTGAAATTTAGCAATTTTACTTGTACGCCCCTTCACCCGTACAAATAGCCCTGCTGACCTAGCTCATCGGCCATCTGCGCATAAATATGAGCATTTTTTCGGTGACCACGCAGACCACACATTTTGCTCGGTCACATGTCCAGAAGATTTGCTTCACTGACCTCACTCCAATCCATTCGTTTTCTTTAGTTTTGTCTATTGTTTATTTAAAAATATATTTAAAAGCAGTTTTTTTTTAATTTTAATAAAAATTCCCATCAACTCACCATTTGTGTCTTGTTTACATTTGAGTTACTATTGTGAATGGTTGTGATTGTGTGAACATAGCTGCAACAGTGTTGTATTTTAAATTGTGCTCAATTTTATAACAGTTTTTTGCTAATTGGTCAATAACTTAATTGACTTTTTGTATAAAATATTAAATTCAATTAAGTAATTAATTGCGGTAATCTCAATAATTTTGTATGTCTGAACACGCTATAACTGCTGTAATTCAATATTTAGATGTGTACATATATACATACATACATACATGCATACATACATACATACATACATACATACATACATACATACATACATACATACATACATACATACTGGGCAACTGGACGTACGTCTGTAGTTTTGTAAAATTGGTTCTGTTGGAACTTCGTAGGTTAGAACAGATTCGCAGCAGAATCAATGTAGTTTAGTTTAGATGTAGGGTGTATCACCTTTCCCACCCCGAGACGTAAAGCCTTGCGGCAGTCCCTCGGGGAGCATCTGGGTCAGGGCGAAGGGGTGTTTTTTAGCGAGTTAAAGTCTCGCACTACTGGCAACCACCATCACTGCCAGTGCCTTTCGATGGTTTTTCACCCCGCGAATAAAAAAAAAAAAAAAAAAAAAAAAAAAAAAAAAAAAAAACATACATACATACATACATATGTATATGAGTATATTTATAGGATGACATAAAATTAATTACCCTATCGTAAGATGTAATAGTTTTTGCTAATGGCGTGTTACATCAATCATATTTCACGTTTGTGAACTAGACAGCCGCAGAATACAAACAGACAACAGCGTGGAATAATTGTGTAAATTTAATTTTGTAACCAATAATCGGTCGGTGATGTTAGTTCAGCGTGTCGTACCAACTGGACAAATATTCCGCAGCTTTCCGGCAGACTTTAGCCATAACAGATATTTCAGGACGTGGCCGACACCAGACTGGTCGTTATTTTGAGAATATCGTAACTGTTACTGATGTTGCTGAGAACAAAGAAACATCAATTGGGTGACGCCCAATTACGAAGCGGATCCTACATCATCTTACTGTCGGCATGCAATAAGCGGGGTTTGTTGAATATGTGGTTTAAAGAAACGGTGTAACCGCATACATAGCAGAAGCCATGATGGATATTGTGATGATTAGTTTTGGATTGGACCACCCTTTACTTCATATATGCAGGCATGTTCTGAGAAACGCAGAAACGCTTAAATTTAGCGTTTTCGATTTGAAAACGCCAAATAGCTGTTCTGACAAACGTATAATGCAAGAAGTATAGTTTTGCGATTTGAAATCGCCAAATAGGTGTTCTGGTAAACCCGTATCCCCTAAAACTGGCGACTTCAACTCGCATTTGTATATTGAAATGAACTGATTGAATTTGCTTAAACTAAACTTGCAAAAGAAAATAAAATTATGCACAGTTAAAATTTAATGTGTTTTCTTTTTGTTTCAATAAAAATTTAGAAGAATTTTGCACATATTCATTCAAAATTATTAACTTGAAAAACTTTTTTTTATTTGTTGTCAATGTGTTCTCGTTTTATATAACTACCACATACACATGTAAAACAAATGTTGTACTTTTTCGTAAGCAACTCCGAGGCGCATTCCTTAGAACACCTAAAAGTGAATTAAGCGTTTGTCACAACGCTTTACGGTTTCAGATCGCGCGTTTCTCAGAACATGACTGATAAAAACAAATAGTGGAAGGAAATATCTATTAACAGAAATTTACATAAAACCCATAAAGCCGCAAAGGAAATGGCCAAACAAGATGCAATTTTATTATCACCCGGTTTCAGATCGCGCGTTTCTCAGAACATAGCTGATAAAAACAAATGATGGAAGGAAATATCTATTAACAGAAATTTACATAAAAACCCATAAAGCCACAAAGGAAATGGTTAAACAGGATGCAATTTTAGTATCACCCATGTCATTCTCATAACTAATAAAATATTGGTCTTGTGCAAATTTTCGTGTTATCAGTCATAACGTTTCTGAAATCTTAATATCAATGAATGTGTTTAAAGCATTTACCAAAATTTACTTACCTTAAAGATGAGCAATTAAAGGATTCAAACAAATGTACGAGCATTAATGTACTCTTTTAAATAGCTGCCACATTCCAATATTATATTTCCAAAAGCAACAAAAATCAACTGAAAATAAAATGGAAAAAATATGCTGTGATAACAAAAGTTGAAAGTTTATGTCTGTATAGTAGTTGTTGGCTGAATGGCTGACTGGCTGGTTGTTTGGTGTATCTGTACATTTCGGACAAACTACATATTTCTCATATTATACGATACATATTTCGGTAACTCGTTTACTAAAAGTCAATCCACATATAGGTACGTGTCAGTTTTATTAATGATCGTGGGAAGGGAATGCGACTTGCGACTAAACGCACGCACAAAGCACGTTCCTTCTTCTTACTTTGAATTTTACTTAAAATCAAAAAGAGAAAAACAGCAACAACAACAACAACTGCAGCAGCAACAGCAACAATAATAATATTATATGGCCAAACTTAAAACCTAACCCTTTCCTTTACCAAGAATCATTAACTGGCAACTGTGGCCAAAACGGCAACAACAACAGTAGCAGCATACGAAAAACACATCACAATATGCCATACGAGTACATAAAAAAAACAAAAACCAAAACGGCAAAGTTATGCATATACACACACACATACTCGTACATACATGTGGTGTATGCAGTAGAGTGGCCAGATTTTATCTTACGCTTGGAGTTCAAAAGGGGATGTATTAAGTCCCATATTATGGGAAAGTTGGTGAATGTTTTGACTCGAAACATATTTTTTAAAGAAATTGACTTACGAACTATGTATTTGTACTCGTATTTCTTGCACACCAAGTGCAAAACACTCAAAAGTCAAAATTTATCAAAATTGTTTTTTTCTTCTATGTCACTTCACAGGACATGAAAAATTCGTTAGCATCGCTATTCTCGGCTGTGTACGCTATTATATATTGTACTTATTGTAATGTATTATATATTGTACTTATTGTTGTTGAGTTGATATATGATTTCAGGATACACTTTTTGGAACAAATCGTACTAAAGGCAGAATTAGTTTGTACGTTCTGAATCAGCTGTTTTGTTTCTGTTCAATATAAACTATATGTGCATGGTTTGGTTTCACTTTTTCGTTTTGTGCTGTTGCGGACTAACTTAATGTCCACACCTGCGATAATATCTAATACCATGTTCAGACGTTAATATGAAACACTTGGTTCGCTCTCCGAACCACTATTGCGAAACTAGGTCTTCAGACGGTTGTTTTTTGCATCACACTGATGTTTACATATTTTGTGCAAACGTTTCACTAATTCTTTTTTCAATTTTTATTTAAATCTTTATGTAAGTATTTAATTTTCATATTTTCAATGTGTTTATTTTGATTTTACCCACATTAATTATCTTTTTTTTTTTTTTCTTTGTTTAGATTTTTTTGCAACTACCGATAATTTGTTAACAAATTTGGAGATGATAGTAGTTTTTGCTTGGTTCGCAACAAGATTCAAAGTGAACCAAGTAGGTTCGCTCTCAAAATTTTGTATGGCGAACCATGTTGGTTCAATCAAGATTGGGCCGCGAACTACGAAAATAAGCCTTCGTGCGAACATGCTATAAGATCAGAACGTCAAATTCAATCGCAGAGAGAATTCTGTTACGTGTAGACTTAAAATCAGTGTTATCGCAGTCTTATAATAATTTTAATGAGAGCGTTCTTATGAGAAAACTCATGGCAACGATCTTATAAGAAGAGCTGTCAAAAAGACGCCATCACAATTTTACCGATTATTAGTTTTGCAAAACATCGTTTAAAAACCCTTTTAAATGAGAAATAATTTGGTTTTATGCATTAAATATATAATATAAGTGATTAATTTTGTACAAATGTGTGCATATACAAAATTCATATAAGATTTTATTCATCGCAAAAGGCTCTGATTCACTATCCTATACGATCGTACGATTCATTCACAGGAAACTGTTTCAAAAGTCTGGCCGACTTGAAAAAATCGCTTCAAAATGGCGTTGTAGGCCACACTATTGCACAAGTATAATTGAAATAATTTATATATACAATAAAACAATTAAAAACTCTTATTAACATAATAATTTTACATTAATTAAATTTTTTTCTTGAGGAATCAACAATATTCTTATATTTTTCACAATATATATATCATACTGATCGCACAGAAACCATAATGTTTTGAAAAGTTTCATAAAATTTTTCAAATCGCACGATTTGTCAAAAAGTCTATTGCACGGTTGCATTTTTAGTACTTTTTCAGCAGACATGCTTTATTTTCTAGATCGCACGATCGTGTATGATAGTGTAACATGGCCTTAAAGCCCGATTTACTGCTATTAAAAATATATTTCTTTGTTTTATTATAATTTAAACATGGTCCAACTTGCAGAGGGCGTTAAAATGTCTGATTAGCAAATCCGCTCACCAATTTTTAATTCTTAAATTCTCAAAGGATTTTAAGGTAAAAAAAAAACAAAACACAATTAAGTTCATACTGTAGTAATGCAATTCCCCGAAAGGACAACACTTGAAATAGTAAAAGGACACAATTTTAAGATTTCGTCAGTTTAGTTTTATTGCGCTCATTTCCGGTACTTTGATCTTTCATAACAACAGACCCGACCCAAAAAATAATAAATAGCTGGATTTGTAAAAGGGAAAATACAATTTTATTTGGAAAATCTCCAACAACGATAAAAAAAAAACAGTTAAATGAAAACACTTGAAATGTGGAAAACTAGTCAAAGAAGGTGCCTTTGGGAAGACGAAGGAATGCTGCCACACACAGCAAGTGTTGACGATTAACACACACACACACACACATACTTACGTACACACGCACAAACGGACACTCAAAGTTTGTTTGGGTTGGGAGAGTCAACATTTTTATCAAAACGCAGCAGCAGCATTTCAACATAAAAACCCAAAACAAAAATACAAAACAAATCCATGATTGTTGTTAGAAGAAGCAAACAAATTTCAAGGAAATTTAATTGATGATTATGCCGACACTCCTCTGCCTGCTCTCTGCCGGCTGGCTTCTAGTGTCAGAAGAACAAAAACACCATAAAAAAGATTGGAAATTCCTTAGTCTGTGCTGGGACTTTAACTCGCTGGCTGTAAAATCCTTAAAAATAAAAATACTTGTGCGAAAATCCTTTCAAGAACAGTGAGAACAGTGCGATCGATACAAAAGCCAGATTAAGCAAATAATCGTAAAAAGTCATAAAATTCCTAATTTGATGGGAATGTTTAAATTTATTTCTGTTAAGTGCGAGCAAGTATTTGTATCTCTGCCTGCTGACGTGGACACAAACAAACATACTTATAGATTTCTTCTTTTGTACCGAGCAGATAATTAATGAAGAAAGAAAGAAAAAAAAGCATTTTAAAAATTCTCATCATGTGAACAAACAATAAATGAATTCCATACATTGAATGAGTGTTGAAAAATATGTGTACGCGAGGTATCAAGAGTTTGTACGGACTTGTTGGTTGCTTGATTGGTTGGCCGGCTGGTTTATCTTTTTAACTACTTTTCAACTGTTTAGACATTTTGCACTTCCTCTGTTGGTGTAAATGTTTGTACACCATAAGTTACACGCATGCGGTATCTCTTACGTTTACATCTACGTAATCGTTTATAGATTGACGTAAAATCACTATCAGTTGTATGCAATAAAACACTTATTCCTCAAGTATCGCAAACTGCTTGTCCGTTATGTGTGAAAGCATGTTTTGTTGAAAATATTCACATGACATTATTGACAAAAGAGTTCAATGCGTTTTGTTAAAAGATTTAACCGATTAATGAATTCAGGTACATAACTAATTAAAATACGAGGTCTGACCAAAAAATAACCGTTATTTTGAAATTTCCTAAGCTGGTACACATGTCATGTTGGTACACATGTTATATATACATAGGTGTATTTCTTTACTCTACTTAGGGATCCCGCGGGATCCCAATTTCCACGAAAATCGTTCCCGTACTTTAAAATTGGGCAAATGAGAGCGCTTTTGAACAAATAGTATGCTGCCTCTTCTTGCACAAAACAGCCCGTACTTTTTTTTCTCGCTAGTTTGGGCAAGTGGTTAAGCAATCAGCTGTTCGAAAAATTAACAATACCAAAGAAACAAAGTTCTTTTGAAGCAACTCGTACAGAAATCATTTCAATATTTTTATATAAATATTAAATAAAAAAAAACTTTAAAAGCCCAAAAGTATAAAATATCATAGTATTTTTTCGTAAAACTAAATGCCAATTTTAGTTGCCACATCAGAACTCAGCATATGTTTCTTTTTGGCTCTTTGCGTTCCCGTACTTTAAGTAAATTATATCTGTATCTGACAGTCGTAAAGCAGCTCTGGGCTGAAGAACAGCTCTCGCGTCATCGTAATTATTTCTTAAGTGCGGTCAGGCTTGTGTTTGTTGTTCGGTGTTCGAGAGTTTTGCGTCTGACTCGCACTGGTTAACGGTTTGCCTCAACTAACTGTATTGGCTTACAGTTTTTTTTAGAGGTTATTTATTGTTAACCACGTGGAAACTTCCTATGTGAAGGCATAGGTCGTTATAGTTAGTCACAGCGATGCTACAAAAGTACTGTTAATACCATCTTGGGCATATGGTCTCCATCATCCCGCCCATGCTGTGCATCCTATACTTTGCAACTGTATAGTTACATAGAAATATAAATATCTGTATCTGAGAGAAACTCATGCATGCTCTCTTTTGCACGAAACTTGCCGGAAAGTAAAGAAACATACTTTATGTTGGCAATATCAGCAGTGTCAGTTTGTTTTTGACGGACAAAAAGTTAGTTGTGTTTTGATGTACTCTTCGATTTTTTACTATTCGACTGTATTAAGTTTTGTGTAAAGAATGAAATTAAATGCGCAAGGACATTTAAAATATTGCCTGTGAAGTTTGGCGAGTTTACTATGAGCAGAGCGTAAGTTCAATTGTGGTGTAAACGGTTTAAGGAAGACCGAGGAGATGTCAGTGGCGATGCTCGTCCTGGTCACCCGAGCACGTCAACAACCGATGAAAACATTGAAGCAGTAAAGAAAATGATTTGATAATCGTCGAATCACTATCAGAGAGGTTGCTGATGATGATGAAAAACAACGTAGCATGGACATCGCTAAGGAGCTTTTGAACATCGTTAACAATGATTCAGATTTCTTCAAAAAGGTGATAGCTGATGAATCATGGGTGTATGGCTATGACATTAAAGCCAAATCCCCATCGTGCCAATGGAAGCGTCCAGAAGAGCCAAGACCGTAAAAAGCAGGTCAAGTTCGGTCAAATGTGAAGGTTTTTCTCACTGCTTTCTTCGAATGCATCATGAATTCTTGTCACAAGGTCGTACGGTCAATAAAGAATACTACCAAGGTGTATTAACGTATACACGGTGGCAGCACTACGGCATATGACAGTTTTTTGTTACTGGCAATATAGTAAGCTATTTACGTCATATGTATTGTTTACATTTTTGAAAGAAAATTTAGTGCTTTATTCTGAATTAAACATACAAATTATTTTGTGAACATAAAAATAATTCAAATAAATATAATTTATAATTATGAAAAGGTACATTCATAGTTTATAATTGTGAAAATAGTTACAAATATTTTTGGCAAACATGGCTTACCACATGCTTGTTTTTGTTGCACTGTTGTATTTTGCTCTAGTGCTGCCACCGTGTATACGTTAATGTACCTCGAATACTACCTTAAAATTAGGCGCCGTTTGCGCCAAGCTATTCATCAGAAACGCACAGAATTGTGAAAAAAACAATCATGGATTTTGCACCATGATAACGCGCCAGCTTTATCATGGGATTTATTTTTGGCCAAAAACAAATCCCTTATCATGCCTCAAGCACCGTATTCACCGGACTTGGCCCCCGCTGACTTTTACCTCTTTCCAAAACTGAAGACACCGATGAAAGGAAAGTGTTTTGCTACGATAATTTTTTTTTGAGCATTTTTTTATTTATTGAATCTTCAAAATGAACTAACAATAAGTATTAAAATCTGAATACTAAATTTAAAAATACGATAATGAGATAAAAGAAAAATCAAAATAGGAGCTGTTGGCGATACCAAAAAGCGTGTTTCAGAAGGGTTTCGAAGATTGGAAAAAAACGCTGGCGTAAGTATATTATATCTGAGGGGGATTACTTTGAAATGGTGATGACTTCTCTCGGTGTATATCGAGCTTTCTCAGAGACCGCACAATACGAGTTGTTATAGATGGGGTCTCATCAAACGAGCTCAAGATTAATTCAGGTTTACCGCAAGACTCTGTTCTTTCTCTCGCCCTATTTCTTATTTTCCTCAACGACCTTCTCTATCAAACTTTCAACCCTATCCGCTCTTTCATGGATGACAGCAGCATTTGCCATTGTACTCTGTCAGTTAGCGACCCAGCCTATCCGAGATCGTTGAAAAGAGCCAAATATGAATGACTCACTGAATAGTGATCTTCTATTAATCTCCGCCTCCAACGCTCGTAAAACCCAATGCGGCTTATTAACACACAAACAAATGGCACCAAATACTGCTTCATCTGTACTCATGGATGGTATAAATATTGAGGAATTGGATGCTATTCATGTTCTTGGAATGAAGATACAGTGTGATGTCCGCTGGACTGAACACATTTTTCATGTCTCTAAACAAGTATTCAAATGCTTTGGGTTTTTTGAAACGGTGTAAGATGTACTTCACTACATCCGATCTCCTTACTACCACCTATATTCGACCGAAAATGGAATACAACTCTCATGTTTGGGCCGGTGCCCCAAAGTCTATTTTAGGGTTACTCGATAGTGCACAGGAGAGGGCGAAGAAGCTTATCGGTGACAGTAGAGTATCCAACTCTATTGACTCACTGGATCATCGACGCAGTATAGGGTTACTCTGCTCTATCGTTATTACCGAGTGACATTTGGCGTTAATTTTGGCACACCCTTTATTATTAAAACAATATCAAGATACCGACATCTTAAAAATTAAAATGGGCTTATTTTCCAAAATCAATTTGTTTTAAAATAAATTAAAAAAAAAAAGTTATTTCCAGTTAACGCTTATTTTTCACAGTTAACAATCAATTAGTCAATTGTTTTTCTTTTTTTGTATTGGCTGTGAATTTCTTCACTTGTTGGAATAGTTTTAAATGCTGTTTTTTCTTTGTTTTATTTTTATTTTTATTAACTTCTCACACATATCTGTGGCAAGCGGAGAATGTAAATTGTTGAATGTTGATAGAAAATTGTTTAATAGAACATAAGTTTTAACTTATCTTGAAATCTTTATTCGGTCATTATCCTATCACACCGAACCCTGTCAGCCATACAGACATATACTTACATACATATGCACATATGTATTGTAGTATGACATTCCATTGATGATTCTATTTTATTTATGGGTATTGAAAGAGATTTCCACTCATGACATGATCATATTATATATGTACATATGTGCGTTTGTGTAAAGAAACTGAAAACTGAGACTTGTTGCGCTCATCTGCTAATTGTCATGTTTGTAAGGAATGGCCGGCCAGACCAATAATAGGCCAACAACTTACGAGTGCAAGAAGAACAGACAAAAAATAAAACAAAAAAAAAAAACCGTTTGTTTATTGCCGTTGCATACGATCATGGCGATGGCGATGGCGATGCTGACGAAGATTGTGATGACCGTGATGATGATGATGATGTTGGATGCTGTTTAAGTGGCGTCAGAATTCAAGTCGTCTTTAGCATACCGGTAAGCAGCAACCAAATACTCGTGCACACCACACACCAATAATCAAAATGCATAATAATTTTATTTTCATTTCATTCAATACGTTTTTTTCCCATTTAATGAAAGTTAACTTTAGTTCAGTTCGTTTAAGTTGAAAAAGAAAAATATTCACACACTTTCCAACAAACAGGGCTCGCTTGTCTGTTTATGAGTTGTTTTGTTTTATTAAAACTGGGTTTGTGCCTGCAGGGGAAAAATAGGAGGCATGAAACCAAACTTGTAGTCGACATACTTTATCATTTAACACTTTTTTTTTGTTTGGTTTTTTGTTTTGTTAATTTATTTTAAGGGCATCAACATATTCGTATCGTGTTGCATTCTTTCTCTTTGTTTGTCGATAATCATTAAGAGTCTTGTGAAGTTATGCGACAATGATTTCGAACAACATTTTCGAAAATTCCAATGTTGATCGACGAACATTTAGTATTGATTGTGAACAGAGCTCTAAATGTATGGAGACTTGCAGCTACTCTCTATAGCAGGGGTGCCCAAAAGTTCTATATGGAAGAGCAAACACCAATACATACTACTACAAAACCAAATACATACATACAACACTACTTTTATTTAATATTTTTTGTTGTAAAAAGCAAAACAATTTACAAAAACAAAATTTACACTGATAAGCGCTGTTGTCAATGCTTACCAGCAAAGCATGCGAAAGTGCTGTTGCTTTGCACTTGTGAACAAGGTGCATTAACGCAAGGCGAATTTGTACAGCTGAATGCAAGCGGAAAGGGGAATTCGGTACTATGTATTTTGTTACTGTAAAACATATCGTGAATGTCAAAATCTAAATTCGCCTAAGGTTGTTCAGCTGGGAAAACATTTTATATAAACGTTATATATAAACTTTTACAATTGTTTGTAATTAAAATCACAGATTACATTAGTTTTTCACTTTTAAATTCACACAAATTTCTTGAAATTGCACTAAATCACAAAAAAACTCTTCAGATTGAAATGGCGCGAAAAGGTTTGTGAACAAAAGAAAAAAAACTTTGACAGTCTCATTGGAAAAAACGCAAGAAGCAAAAAATAATCACCTGTGCTGTTAAGTTCACCTAGAAATAAATTCGCCTTGCATTAACGTCTACAAGATGGCAGCACTAGAGAAAAATTACAACAATACAACAAAAACAGGTATGTGGTAAGCCAGTGATGCCCAAAAATTCTATATGGAAGAGTAAACACCAATACATATAAGGAAAAACTACTTTTATTTAATGTTTTTGTTGTAAAAAGCAAAACATTTACAAAAACAAAATTCACACTGATAATCCCTGTCGTCAATGTTTACCAACAAAGCATGCGAAAGTGTTGTTGCTTTGCTTTTGTGTTTGTGCGGTGAAGAACGAAAAAATATAAAAGACGAAGTTGTTTGTGTGTTTTTCATTGCTAGTGCTGAGCGCAGTATTTGTGTACTAAAAAGCACAGCCCTATAGCTAAGTGCATTTACAAAAACAATTGAATATCAAGCGCATAGGCCTGGGCATGTTTGTGGTAAGCTATGCTTGTCAAAAATATTTGCAACTTTTTTCATAATTGTAAACTATGAAAGAGCAATTTCGCACTTATAATTTATTTATATTTGGTTTATTTTTATGTTCACAAAAAAATTTTAATTCGGAATATACCACTAAATTCACTTTCAAGATTCTAAACAATACATTTGACATAATCTAAACAATACATTTGACTTGTTAAATGCCGCAGCGCTGCCACCTTGTAGACGTTAATACACCTTAGATGTGAATTTCGCTACTGTTATGCCGTTTTCTTTTCTGAAAAAATTTTGCATTTATGCTGCGCTTTTTTTTTCTTAAAATTCAAGTTTTAAAATTTAAGTTTTATTGAGATGAAAAGAAGATTTCGCAATAACTATAAATATCTGGAAAAAAGTCGAGAAAACTGTATACTTTTGTATTTTTTTGGCAAAACAATATAGAAAATGCTACACTTTTTCTAGAAAAGAAAACGCTATTAGCGTTGTGTATGTGAATACGTGTAAAAAATCCGATTGGTACTCGGCTCCTGAGTGCAATGATTGAGTCGGGCTGGCTTAATTTTAAGGATCGATGTTGACTGTGAACCACACCCAAACGTCAAGTTTTTTTTCTACATTCCATTTGACATTTCAGACTAACACAATTTGAACCACAACGCAAACGAGCGTTAAAATTATTTAGGCTTATTATGACAATGAGCGTTAAAATTAAAATGCATATCGTTCAATTTAATCCTTCAAATGTGCGTACAATCGGAAAAATTGTGCACAAATTTTAGCCAATCGGGTCTGTAGGAGATGCGAAAATACCAGTGCTTGCTCGTACAGCTCGTTCTGCAGGAAATATTGCTGCTCTGTTCGCGATAGTGTGGCTGATAGTCTTTGCAAAGTACACTTTCCGTGGTGAATTTTAGACTCAACCCTTGACCGTAATAGGTGTTAAAAGAACAGCTAACCTGATATTTAATTTTATTATAGGTATTTACATACATAAATGCACATAAATACATACTCGTACATATAGAACTATGTTTGTTCATACATATGTATATTAAGTCACATAAAGACTGCAGTTTTTGAGTTAATAAATTAAATTAAATATTTGTGAAAATTTAGAATAGCTTTTTATATGAGATGTTGAAAAATTAAAAAAAAAACAATTTCTATACTTGTTGTTGTTGTTGAGAATATTTTTCACTTCCTTCTTATAAAAGAAATTGGCAAAAATAGATTCAGAATTGAGACAATTTAAAAATAGTTTGTGTTGTAGACATTACCGTAATGTTGTTGTTGGTGTTGCTGTTGCTCGACCGTCGCTCGTGTTTTCATTTTTGTTTTTGTGCACATGAATATTTATTTTTGTTGTTGTGACTGAGCATGATGTCGCAATGGTATGTTTGTTGTTGCTTTTATTGTCTTTACTGTTGTTTTAATTCAGTTGACGTGTTCGCCATTCTTCATATGAAAGTGAAAAAAAAACAATATACTCGCATGTACAAAGATATTCTTTTAAATGTACAGCTACTTATTAAATGTTTGAGTGTGCATGCGTATGTGTACATGTACATAGATATGTATGTAGGGATGTGCAATTTTTATAGAACATTTCAAATGAAATATCGTCTGGTCGCAGGGAGCCCAGTCGGAAAAATCACTACCGACCACACCGCACTGCGGCGGGACGTCTATTAAAATCACAAAACGGCTACAACACAAAAAAGAAAAAACTTTATTGAGTTTAAATGTCTAAAAAGCAATGACAAACAAAAAAGAAAAAACGACTAGCATCTTAAATAGAATTCAAAAAAAGTATTTGTATTAAAAAGTCTAAAAGAGATTTTGTCTGTACAGAAATAGCAACAAAATAAAAAGAAACGTTTTGTTTCAAAATAAAACTAAACAGAAAATGTCTCTGAAAAGCTTTTTGCCTGTAATCTTCTTCACTCTACTCTTAAATGCGTTTGAAAGGCAAATCACTATAAAATGTACCTCTAACTTTTTCTAATTATTATTTGTTTTTTTGGTTTGTGCAAATGTTAATTAAATTTTATAACATTAATTTAATTAATATAAAAACACTTCCAAAAATATTGTGATGCATTTTAACAGCAGGCAAATACAGTGGCTCTAACGAGTTATCGGACAAAATATTTCATTTTTAAAAAAAAGATACCAACATCATGTAGATATGTAGGTATGAAATTTTGATGATTTTTAAATGTACTAAATGCAAATGCGATAAATTGTTTTTATAAGCATTGATTTTTTAAATAGTAAGATCCGTTTAACCTAAGCCTACAAAAATTTGAGCCGCTTTTCCAACATCTACCTATTAGATATCTAAAGTATTAGCTGGCTATATACTTTTATCCTGAAGACAAAACATTAAACAAATTGAAGCCAGTAGACAACCGACTTCAATAAGTCAAATATAAAATACATACATTTAAATGCTAACGTTAATTTTGACTCATTTATGATTACCAAAAGTTCATGTTAAAAACCTGTTTCTGGTACAATAATTTTGGCTGGAATTATATTAAAATTAGGAGGTTATGGATTACTACGGATATTTCCGTTTTTACAAACCGACTGCGGGTTGTTGTCCCTGCTGATGTTTTGCAGCAGTCGAATTAAGCTAATTCCCAAGGCGAACTAAGTACCAGGTGACCTTATTAGAACAACAATACAACAATACAAAAAACAACATGGAGTTCGCTCTTTCCATGTTGGAAATTCATCAAAAACATACTGAATTCGAATTAAATTCTATTGAACAAATCTGTATTGTCGGAAACGTAAATTTTTTTAATTATCCACAATCAATATTACAATCGATATTACATAAAATTCGAAATATTACAACTTTTCTTTTTGAGAATATATACAGAAACATTTTTTTCGTGTTCAATAATGAAATTCGTTGAATCAATTAATAAATTGTTTGAATGCGGACCTGTAAAGGAATTCGTGGATTCAAACAAAAGTTTAGTAAAATAATTATTGATGGAAAACAATCAATATTTTTTTAAACAACAGCAAAATGCAATATCCAAGGTTACTTTTTTAATATCTATGTATCTGCATACAAATTATTTTTTCAAACAATCATTTTGTTGATTTTATTTTTACTATAATTTTTTCTGTGTAGAAATAAAGGAAGAAAAAAAATTTTCATTTGTAATAATGTACAAATATGTACAAACCAAAAAATTTTAATTTAAAAAAATTCTTCATTTGTAATAATAATCAGTAGTCTTTAAATTTTTTCACTTTTGCATATATTAAGTAAAAAAAAATGTCTAGCAAACTTAAATGATTAAAAACAGAAAACTAGAAATATATTATAACTCGCTTGTACGATTTCTTCATTATTTTTTGCTGGAGAAGGTATAAAAAATTGTCCGTGATTATTTGGACCAATCAAGGAAACAATTAAACAAAATATAGGAATTGGGAACTTATTAAAAATTTGATAAATTAACGAGAGCAAGACTAATAATTGCTTTTATTTTTAATGTAAAAAGATGTTAAAATTTAGTACGAGTACGATTGCCGAATGTGGAAAAAATAATTGAGAAACTAAATCAAGCAGCCACCGCACACAAATTTGATTGCTTAGGTTATATACTCTAGTTAAAGGACGCAAGCTCTAGCATACATACTTGTGCAAATAATATGTAGTGGCCAATCACACCTCAACTCGATTTAAGACGGGTGTACTTAGGTTATTAAAAAAGGCACCGGTTGCAGATCTCTGGAATAATCTTTCAGTCTAACAGAGGCGGGCAATTGTGTGTTTTTGTATTCCATACATAATTTTCGACATTAAATAAAACATTTATCAGTACAAGATCCATTCTCCTTCATTTACTCAAAAATTAAAAACAGACAAAGTAGTATACTTTCCCGGAGGACACCCTGTATTATATACGAAGCGACATAGAAATTTATGTTTCGTTGTAATTTGTTAAATTGTTGATTGACTGCGTCTTATCCGAAAAAACTCTGCTGGTTTTTATCAGGAAATGAAATTAATTTTTCTACTAAGCAGTTTGCTTAAAATTCTTATACTACAGCATTTTTGCATTAAAAGTCGAAAGCTCATGAATAAATATTTTCCCACCTTTTCAACTTAGCAAAATGCAGTTAAAAGCTCAACTCAAGAAATTAATATATTTAAATACAAGAATTTTTTCTTATGATACTCGTATACAACCCAGAATGTCGCCCCTTTGAATCACAAAGATTGACAAAAGTCTTTTAACAATTTGAAGTTAAAAAAACAGTTTTTTGCAATTACATTCTCTTTTTGTTTTAAACAAATCATCGTAGACCAAAACTCTTGGCAAACTTAAAAAGTATTTGATTAAAAAATGCAGAATTATGCCCAATTTAACCATTTTACATTCTTGCAAAAATTCTACTACTATCTCTGAAAAAAGTTTTTAAAGTGTTTAGATGTAAAACGTTTAAAGCTGATTACAAGCAACTATTACTCCGTAGAAAATGTTGCAGACAGTCATCTTTCTGTGCATTTGTGTGCTGCAGAGAACAGTCTTAGCAACTTCCCCCCGTTTTTTGCACATGAAATATACAAAAGAAAAGATGCAAAAAAAAAAGAAAAAAACTCTATATTTATTCTTCTCAACTTGTGGTTTTTTACATTTCTTTAGAAATTTCCGCATTCTTTAGAAAAGTGACCCCAAAAGGAATTTTTTCATAGTTTGCATTGTGTATGTACGAGTATGTATGAATGTTTATGGATGCAAACTATTGCAACAAGTTAGAGTAGCAACTATTGATGCTGCAACTGGCTGTCCGTCTAGTATTTGGTTTGCAATGCGTCATTACATATTTACATAAATTGTTGCATGAATCTAAATCTTTTTGCCTCATGTCCCAGCATGTTGTGCGGCAATGAAGCACGAATATTCGTTTCAGCAAGTTTGATCAATATTTGCGAATTAATAATGGAATACTTTTCCCAAATAGTAAACTTTTCTCCGTCAAGATAAAATATTTGTGTGCAAGTAAGTATCCGAAAGCTACATTTACACAACTGAAGGAATGTTCGTTCCTCTCAGACTGATTTGATTGTGGGGCTTAAAGAAAAATAAATTTGTGTTAAAAGAATTTTTACAATGTACTCGAAACCTACTTGTCCGAAAGCATTATTTTAAAATCATAAAAGTTTTATTTAATATTGTCTAACTTTGAGGTCTTTTACGTGTTTTTAACAAAAAAATTAACAATATTTCCGAAAACTTATTTCGATATTCGTGTTTCTTGATATCAAACTGAAAAATAAGAAATAATTTTAGGAATAAGTTCAAACACTAGTGAATGAAAAATACTAGTATTATTGTGAATTAAGCGTGTGTCATATATTTCGTATATCGAGCACCCTACGCTTAATTCACAATAACACTAGTTTTTTTTCATTCACGTTTAACTTGTTATTAAAACTATTTCTTACTTTTTAGTTCGATATCGAAACGTGTTTTTTATTTATTTGAGAACTCCCAAAATTGCCTACAGGAATCACCAATATCACCCCATTTCCTCGGGAGCAATACGGCATCTTCAATTTTCGCTCCACAAACTCGCGCACGGAATATAAAAAATCCGTGATTCCGAGTTTTTTGAGAATTCCCAAATTGGCTTCTGGAATTGGCCAAATCTCTCAGTTTCGATAATACGATAACTTAATTTTTCGCACGAAAGCTAATAACCGTTAAGAGTTCACATTCAAGTTCCACGGCAAAACGCACACCGAATATGAAAAAGCGGTTTGGAACCGGTTGGCAAATCGTGTGTCATATTTTTCGTATATTGAGCCGCTAATGCTTTTTATTTATTTACTAGTATTTTTCTTTCACAATTTTTGAAACTTATGCTTAAAATTATATCTTACATTTAGTTCGATATCGAAGCGTGTTTTTTAATATTTTATTTATATTATTTAAAATTTTTTTTTTTGTTTATTAAGTTGTAATTGCACTGATTTTTATACAAAATTTGTGTATTAAGCTCTTAATAAACATGAAAAAATGTTTATAAATAAAGCCGTAGTTCAGTAATCTTTAGGAAGGCGTTTCAAAATTTTTTTAGGAATTCCCAAAATTGGCTACAAGAAACGCCAATATCACACCACTCCTCGGAGGCAATACGGCAACGTAAATTTTTGCAACGCAAAAACGCGCACTGTATATAAAAAAAACTGCGGTTCCAAGTCTTTTAGGAATTCCTAAAATCGGCTTTGGGAATTGGCAAAATCACTCGAACTTCCCCAGAAGCAATGCGCTTACCTAATTTTTTGCTAGTGACCGTTAATAGTTGACATACACGTTCCAACGTAAAAATGTGCACTGAATTAATAAAATCCGCAGTTCCGAGTTTTTTGTAATTCCCAAAATCTGCTTCGGGAATCTTCAAAATCCCTCCACTTAACCGGAAGCAATGTGGCAACTCAATTACATGTTCCACGCCAAAACACGCACCGAATATTAAAAACCGGCTCGAACCCAGATAGCGAAGCGGTAATTAGTTTTTTCGGAGTTTCCAAAATCAGCTTCGGTAATCCCTTCACTTCCTTGGAAGCAATACGGCAACTTCGCAACACTTTATATATAAGTATACATTTAAGTAAGAAATTATTTGACATAAAATTTTTGAGGAAAGAATTTCTATAGTGGAAAATAGGTGATCATGCATGTATGTATGCAATCAGACTGTAACTTAAAGTTTGTGCCAGTTTACACACATCAAGTTTGACTCGTCAAGTCTTAACTTTATGGGAGAACGGGGAAAAGAGAATGGAAAAGGGTGCAGACTTGACGGTACCGTCAAGTTTAAAATGAAATGCCAAAAAATATGAAAACTTAAAGGCAAAAGAACTTAAAATTGACGACATAAAGCTTTTGTGTGTGAACATAAATGCTAGTTCAAAAGCAAATTGAAGCAGAATTGATCAAGAAAACCTGATGTGTGTAAACTGAGACTTTAATTGATTAATTTTGATCGGCCTTATGAATATAAAAAACCGGCGATTTTTTCTGCACATAGTTTATTATAAATCATTTGAGCATTCAGTATGACAACAAAACATTGCATAAAATAGGAATGCCAGATTTCAAATACAAAGTATAGGTATAAAAATAGACAAAAATATCACCAAAAATTTAATCGCCATATTAGATGAAAATACGCCACGTTTGGCGAGAAATCGCCATATCTGATAACCCTGGTATGGGACACCAATGTTTGCAATCGTGATTCGGAGAGCGAAACTAGTGTTTCAAATTACCGTCTGAACACGGTATTGGCAAATGAAATTTTATATATTTAAGGAAAAAACAGCCATGCACATTTAGCATAATTTGATAGCTTCCGTTTATCGTCCCTGGTCCATACACAGATACGAGTATTTACTCACACGGTTGCAAAGATGGATGCAAAAACACACACTCACACGATACAAAACGATCTTCTTGTTATTGTTGTTGTTTTGCCTTTTTACAAAATAAAACAGTGCTTTTCCAAGAAAAATCTGCGAAAAACAAAAAACACCGAAGTCATTGTCTTTTTTGGAATGCCTTCTTTTCTTTTTATTTTTTTGTGCTAAAAGTAGATGTTGCTCCTTCTGCTGCTGTTACTTCTCCCGATAATGGCCACAAAGTTGTTGCTGCTGTTCTTAAAAAAGTTTTTTTCTTCCATTTCGTTGCTTTTATTTTTGGGTTTAAGCTTTCATTAATGTGATGCTCTCTCTATCTCCGTCTTGTCTCCTCTACAATCCTGGGCGAGAACAGCAACAACAACAACAACAGACTCTTATGATGATGCTACCGATGGTTGTTTTGTTGTCTGCACAGATTTTTATTTAACCTGTTTTGTTGAATTGAAAACAACGTGCAACGTTCATACAACATTAATAAATAATTTTTACGAATCCTGGGCATGGGAATGGGCTAAAAACAAAATTCAATAACAGAAGCTTTATTAGTGAGACCAGACGCCGACTATTATGATGATGATGTTGTTGTTGTTTCTTCTTCTTATTTCTTTCTTTCTGTTGATCATCATTCGCATTCTCGTTATGATCGTAATGATTAAGCAAATACTTGAAAGACGATGGTCACTGGCATTTAAATCATGATTGTAAACATAATGATGTTGTTGGCGTGTTTTTATTTAGTTTTGATAGGTACCAAAAGTGCAGAATATTTGCCTCAAAGTGTGGAAAAGGAAAACACAGCTAAACAGCATTTCAGAGACGGCGTTAATAAAATATAACATCAGAAGAAAATATATTCTTGAATTTTGTTATTTCCCATTGACATTAAAGCTACTTTGCTTTGGCTGCTGTTGTCGATGGTGGGGATTTTATTGTCATGAAGATGGTAATGCATAAATGTCAAGCTGCTGATAGGCACAGCCAGTGTGCTTGAATGGCAGAAGGCTGTTAAGTTTGTTTTGATGCACACTGTAAACACATATGCTTGAGCAGTACTATTAAGCGCCCTGAAGACGATCAACTGAATTCGTCAATCAGTTAACATATGAATTTTGACACAAACTATATACAGTGCCAGCTCGGTATTGGCGACTACCCATTAAGGCACCTTTACATAGTAATACAAATATAAAAATTGAAATTAAATATTATTTGGCCTGAAGAAGCTATCCGAAGGAGAGCGAAATATTGCCAGATAACAGAATAAGGAAATTTAAGAAAACCAAAACAGACCTTAAGCTCAAAAAATTATATTAAAAATTAAAAAAGTTTGAAATTAAGAAATAATAGGTAATAAAAATATTTAGATCTGTCATAACCGTGTGTAGAATAAAGGAAATCTTACCGTAGAAATCTTACTATAGAAGAGAAATCCAAATGCAAAAATTGACAAGCGGTCGGTAAATCTTCATTTTCTAAACCATTTCAGAAAACTCTGAATCCTGTATCACATCAGAGGTGTATTTTTAAATTTGTATTTTCAGCACTTCGAGTGTTTATTGCGGGTGGTACAATAGTTGTGTTCATTTACTAAAAACTTTTACAAATTTGTAATAATTGTTACTAGAAAGCGTACATTAACCCAAAAAATTTGCAACGAGAGAGCGTCAAAAGAGCGTAAAAAATTGAGAGCCATAAAAATTCGTTACAAGTAAAATTTTTACTTGCAATAATTATTCAAACAGCTGTTTTGCTTTTGTGTTTACAAAACAGTATTTCTAAATTAAGTTAAAAATTAAAACATTTTGGAAAATTTAAGAAATTATAATTGTATGTAAACTTTTAAGCCGATTAAAAGTATTAAAAAGATTACAAATGTATTTTTTTGTAATCTTTTTAATAAAATAAGAACTCTAAGGGAAATGAACTAAGCAACACAGTATCTGGCACATCAGTGGCAAAGGATGTTCCGGCAAATTTACTTGCTTGAATGTGTTTAAAGCTTCTAGGGAAGCAATTAAATTCACACTTGGATCCTTCCATTTATAATTATATTAACATTTATCTAATTTTAACCTCTAAAATATTTCTGTTCTTTGTTTCTTTATTTTTTACAAACCAGCTGTTATTTTTAGTATTGTAAATATTATGAGTACCTAGTTACCCGGTACTTTACACTTTGAAATTATACTATGCTAGGCAGGCAGTTATAATGTATAAATAGACGTTTTAATTCAATTGTCAATTAAGTATTTCAATTGAATTGGTTCTTGGACACACACTTCATAAACTGAATTGAAAGATTTTCATCCAACTATCAGATTCAATGAAATTAAAGACAATTTTAAAAGTATTTAACATTTTCTTTACAATAAATTACAAATATAAATTTGGACAATAATTTATTGAATTTTTGTTTAACTTTATAATTTTTAAACTAAATTTTGGTTTGAACTATTGATCAGGAGACTCGAACATACAAAGCACAATCGAATTGAGAGACTTACTAGCCAACTTGAAAAAAAATCAAAATGGTTTGATATTTCTTCAACCAACTCGACAACTTCCAAACGAATCAATTTAAACGTCTTGATACAACAACCGACTCAGTAGCCAATTGAGTTTATCGCAAAGGGAACGATCTTTCAGAACGCAAGTGAGCTGGAGAATCTCTAACTTGCAAATTTTTGCTAGTAAAGTGTTCATTTACTTTTTCACTTTTTTGAGAGTAATTTTGCAAAATTTCTTGTTACTCTCTCGTTACTAGTTTTTACTAGTAAAGTAGATGAACACACCTAATATTTGCAAACACAAGCAATTGCAGTTCAAAATTATTGCATGTTGCTTTTGAATATATTGTAGAAATCAGCAGTTGACTTTCATAATAATATTTTAACTTTTTATGTATGTATATCCTACAAATGTAATCATGAATATTACTTACTAAATAGTTTAGTAATAGAGGGAGTAGAGTTTGTGGACGTTTGTCTTGAGCTTACTAATAATAACTCGGAAGTATCAATAATAATTTTTGAAATATAAATAATAATTGATATATAAATACTTGCGTATGTGCTTCAATGACAACATTTCTAATTTTAATAATAATACGAAATTTTCTATAAAATTTTTGGTTTCTGTTATGGTGAAAATTGAGTTTTCGCGACAGTTCAGGTTTTTAATTAGTCGCGAATATCAAGCGCCCACTGTATATATACTTTTTCTTCCGTATTACCAGTAGCAAAAAACTATCACCTGCCGTAGCTCTGCCACCTTGTACGCGTTAATAGAATTTGCTTACAACACATTTTGGTTCTCAGACGACTATTTACCGCCGCCGACATATATGCGACCGATTTCTGTATTGTTTTAGCAACAAAACTATTTTAACCGAAAATCTGTGCATTTTGTTGTTTGACGTTACACTGTGATGTTGCTATTTATACATTATTTTTTGCTTCCTAAATCTCTTGATTCGGTAAAAATGTTTTCATTTCAATACATTTGGTTGTTGTTTTTGCTGCACTTCGTTTTGGTCTGCGTTTATTTGAATTTATTTTTATTAAGCGAATTTCCAGGAATTTTGAAAATATAGTAGAAGATGATAATGAAGAAAAATAATCAGAGGAAGCTGTCTGCAGTCAAACGTTTCAGTAATATGAGTTGATTGCGTCGTCTTGCGGTTATATTGTCTGCAGAGACAGTAGAACGATTGCAATGTTGGCGTTAAGCGATGAACAGCATTCAGTGGGGAGTACTTTCAGTTTGTTATCTTCTTTAGCGAATGTTTTTTAAACTTTCTTCTTTCCCGCAGGGCACTAAATTAGGTTGCAGCTGATTTATTTTTTTTTTCTGTTTGACAAACTGTTGGAGGGTTTGAACATGCAACTTCAAAGCTGTTATATACATGTGCAATATCAAATGCACAAGACTGTGCAGGGATTTATTTTTACTGGTGTACAAAATTTCCCAGGAATCGCATAAACAGAGTTGTTGCAGTTTTATCGTTCAAATTGTAAAAAGCGCGTAAAATGTGTTTAAGTTTTTTGTTGTTGTTTTCTAAATGTAACATAAATATTTTTCCGTGTCTGTCTGTTTGTCTTATTTAGCTTGTTTGAATTGTTTGTCCGTCTGTCTGTCTGTCTGTTTGTCTGATTTTTCTTCTGCTTGTTTTCTTATTTCGCTGCCATTGTTTGTTGTTGTTTTTGTTAAGATCGGTCTAAACGACCTTTTGTCGTATCGTTTGAGTCCATTTACTTGTTGCTGCTTTTTCATCTTCCAATAAATTACTTTTTTCCTTTAAGATAAAAGGCAAAGGAGCTTAACCTGGTCAAACACATTCCATTTAAACTTCTTGGTGGTGCATTCTGATTATGTTGATGCTGCCTGCGTATGTTATTAAATCTGTGGTGGTGGTGGTTGTTGTTATTGCTGTTTTCATTTTTGCTTAAAATATTGAAAATGTTTGATATGCCGAATGGAAATTAAAATTGAAAACACAAATTCTGTCTTTATGTTCGATTATTACAACAACAAAAACAACAACTACAACAACAAATATTAATGCATCAGTTCAAGAGATAAATTCTTTAAAAGTGTCAATAACATTAATTATATAAAAACTAGACTTAATGTCGAAAAATATCATGTTTTGCTTTTCTCAATAAAAAGAAAAAGAAAAAAAAATGTTAAGAGATTTTTTCTTGTTGTTAAGAAATGCAATGAAAAGTATTTATGATGGCCTGCCTCCTTTTTTCGGTTGGAGAGGGGAAATGCCTAATGCATCGTCAGATACTGTGACCACACAGTATCCGGTATGTGGGGCTTGCACCCACTTAAACCCCTGATTTTTCTTTGAGCCTTGTCTCCACCCCGGTACCGCTTTCGCATTGCTTCAAGTGGGGCTCCTCATTTGTTCCTACCGGATTGCACATAACATGCCAACGTCTATATCCTGCTTCTTGTCTCGTAGGATCTTCTCAGTATAAGTCGCTATTTGATTCCATTTTTTCTCACTTTCCATCATAAATTCTACGACGTTTTCCGGTGTTATTTTACCAACATTCTCCTTGAAATCATGTCTTTCCTGCCTCCACCTGTCATATCTGAAGACTGTGTGTTCCGCATCGCCTACGCAGTCATCTCCATAAAGGCAGATCGATGTATCTGTCTTCCCCATTCTATGGAGGTATTCCAGAAAATACCCGTGTCCAGAAAGCATCTGTGTTATATAGTAATCAATCTCACCATCCAATTGTCTACATCGATGATCAATCTCGCTGTCCATCTGCCACATGATTCGTTGTTCCATCTTTCTTGCAACTTCCGTATAGTGTCTGCCCGTGCTGATCTTGCCGGCCTCCTTAACATGAAAAATATTTAAATAAACGGTTTTTCCAATAAGGACTTGACAATTTTTTTCTAATAAAATGCTAACCATTTGAGATATTTCCAAAACTTTGTGATCGACTTGGAATACAGTTGTGAAATTGATTTACATCAGCACCTGACATGACGGCCTAATATGATGATAGACCAATCCCACGGATTGAATTATTCACGCTTCACCAGAGCCCATGTGTGGCTTGCTACGCTCACACAGCTCGCAACTTTTCGCTATAAGTTTATAGCCCTATAGACAAAACCCTTGCTTAAGTGTTCGGGCTTTCTAATCCCTCCTGTATGCAATTTTCCAACAGTCAATCGAATACAAGGCTCAAAGAGTTGGTAGGCCCAGGCCTCTTAAAAGCATTATCCCTTAACCAGCTCACCCATCTAGCCATCACTCCAGCATCACGGGGGTTGTTAGCCCACTTCCCCCAAAAAAACTAATTCCCCTTCTTCCGAATTTAGATTTAAGCCACAGCCATAACATTTCAGCAAGCACCCCAACCATAATCAGCACCGAGTGATCTGCAAGGCAGAATCTCCTGTGGACTTTGTTAATTCCCGTTCTGCCAATTTTAACCCTTGTTATAGGTTTAGGAAGTCGAACACAACATAAGTTATGCGACTTCCTAAAAACAAGGAACTCCTTCCCCTCTATGCCCCAGAAAACAGAGTGGCCTGGTTCGGTCTACGCCAAGGCAAAACTTGTTCCCCGGGGCGCAACTTGAAATACAATCAAAACGACGGACACGTCGGCAACTATCGATTCATTGGACCCAATTTTTGATGACTCGGTCACACATTTCGGCCGTAACAAGCGCTATTTCACGTTTACTGTTGGCTCTGAGTTCTTCCAATGTCGTCGGCTTTTTGACATATACCAATGATTTGACGTGGCCGTATAGAAAAAAGTCTAGCGGTATTAAATCGCACGAACGAGGTGGCCAACTGACTGCCCCATTTCTTCAGATAACACGCTCGAAAAACTTACTCTTCAATAAATCAATTGTAACGTGTGCTATGTGGCTTGTGGCACCTTCCTGTTCACATGTCGTCCAAGTTCATGTTTTCTTATTCGGGCCAAAAATGATCTATAATAATGGGGTGATAACGATCGCTATCCACAGTAACGTGATAATTGTTATTGCCGACGAAACCAACACCCAATAGTTATTTTTTGTGGATGAAGAGGTGATTCATGAAGTAAAGGGTGTTTTTTTAAGCTAGATAGAACTTTAAATTGTAAAAAGTAACACAAAAAATTAAATTTTGATGAAACATTTTTTTTATTTGTTTCAGTATACTCTGACAAATCATCATGAATAGACTCACGCTTGAACAACGCTACGAAATTATCCAAATTTACTTTGAAAATCAGTCGTCGATTCGCCCGTTGTTTTATCGCAAAATTGTGTTCAGCGATGAGGCGCATTTTTGGCTTAACGGGTTTGTTAATAAGCAAAATTGCCGCATATGGAGTGAGACCAATCCACAAGAGACCCTACAGACTCCATTACATCCAAAAAAATGCACTGTTTGGTGCGGTTTTCATGCTGGTGGCATCATCGGACCTTATTTCTTCAAAAATGAGGCCGGAGCTCGCGTTACGGTCAATGGAGATCGTTACCGCACCATGATCAATGATTTTTTGTTTGAAAATATGGATGACATTGATCCGGAGGAGATGTGGTTTCAACAGGATGGCGCTACGTGCCATACGGCGAACGCAACCATCGACTTACTGAAATCAAAATTTGGCGATAAGTTGATTTCGAGAAATGGACCTGTCAATTGGCCTCCAAGGTCGTGCGATTTGACACCTCTCGATTATTTCCTGTAGGGCTACGTGAAGTCACTGGTTTATGCTGATAAACCAGCAACAATTGACGCCTTGGAGGCCAGCATTGTTCGTGTTGTTCGTGACATACGGCCAGCAGTGCTCGAAAAAGTGGCCCAAAATTGGACGTCCAGAATGCGCTTCGTCAAGAACAGCCGCGGTGCCCATATGCCCGAAATCATTTTCAAATGTTAATGTCACGTATTGATCTTTCGAATAAAAAAAAATTTTGATTACAATTACATTTTTTGTGTTATTTTTTACAATTTCAAGTTCTATCGGGCTTAAAAAAACACCCTATACATAAAGATTTTCACCAGACCAATGACTCATGTTTGCTTATTGACGAACCTATTGCGCCAAAAAAGAGTTTCTTCACTGAAGAAGACTTTGCAAGGAAATTTATCATCTTGGCGCATCTTCTCCAGAGCCCAATCAGAGAACGTATGTTGCTTGAAATGGACCATCGGCTTCAATTCTTGAGCCAGTTTGTTCTTGAATGGGTGTAAACGAAGATCTTTACGCAAAATTTGCCATAAAGTAAGTGGTGTTGGTGATGCCGAGTTCTTGAGAACGCCGTGGAGTCGACTGATTTTAATCGTTTGCTACGGACGCCTGAACGGCAGCAATATTTTCATCAATTCCCCCAATCCGTTGTCTCAGCGGTACTACAGCATTACACACTTTGAATATGTACACTCGGATAAACTTGTTATTGTTTATTTACTAGGGGGCGAGAAGAACGGCTGAAAATTGGAGTTAACGCTTTTAAAGTTGCTCTCACCCACTCCAAATTTCGGACGTACATTTTTATAATTTACATATGTTGTTCGTATGTGTTCTTAGCCATGATGAAAATATTGCGTATACTGAAAAAAAAGAAGCAAAGTAACAGTTAGATGATCAGTGAAATACTGCAAAACTTTGCGACATTTGTGTACCGTGTAGCCTGCTGTCTTGAATGTGTTTAATGCATTACTCTTATTGTTAAAGTATCCGTTGGTTCGATAAAAATCGTGTGTTATTGGCCTGGATTGTCGTCGAGTAAGTATGATAGATATTATATACGCCGACAGCAATGCTTGCTCGTTATGGCCAACTGGGTGTATGCAAGTATATTTGTCTCTATAAGTATGCATTGTAAATGAAAATATTTTTAAGTGTTAAAAGTAACAAAAATATGTAAAATGTAAATATTTATGAATTTGGTTGGTAAAAAGATTCTTGCCGAGCAGCCAAAAGGGTGGGCAACACAATATTTCATAGTCATTTGTAAACAGACTTGCAAGAAAGCACGAAGAAAATGAATTCAATTTCTTTCTACCTTTTCAAAAATATTGAATAAACAAGTTTTTATGGCATTTATGAATGGAATGAACAAATGAATGAAATAATACCCGTACATACATACATACATACATATAGACGTAGACATACATATTTGAGTACTTACAAAATTTGTTTGCTTAAAAAAGTAATAAACTTATGCACGCACATCATATTTTCATTAACGAAAAATGTTGCAATGGAATTCCATTGTCGAGGGCTTTTGTGTGAATGTGTGTGTGTGTGCTTATGCATGTGTTTGGTTTATTTTTCTTTTCAGTTATTTATTTAATTCAACGATAAGAATGAAATTTGTTTGCACGTCAATATTTTATTTACTTTTGTGACACATTTTGAAAATAACTCAGTGTACAAAGTTAAGTTCAAGTATGGTGTAAACTTAGTCAAGAACGTGACGTCGCTCAAATTAAACGTGACGTTTTACTAATGTTGTCCAACTTGTTTTATTGCTGTGCGGAATGGTTTGGTAAACGGTTAGAAAGAAGCTCAAGTAAACTCTTTATTTACGGGCGGTTATACCCCGGGCATTTCCGGTGCATTTTTCCTGGCTAGTTTGCTGATTTTATTCCACCTGATTATAGTTGAGCCTTCCAATAATTTTTAAACTTCAATACTAATTAAAGTTATGCAAAGCACGCATACACACAATTTATTCCTCTCGGAATTCAAACTAAAGCGAAAAGCTCAATTTTCGTTAACTTAACACTAGGAACTGAAAAGTTGATCACTTTTTAGTATTTTCAGTAAATGGAGAGAGGGAAATAATACAAAACATCACACTCACTTTTTGTTCATAATTGGAGAAAAGAGAAAAGTGAAAAAACTCCCACAGAATTTTCATTTGTAATTGGGCTGATATTGTTACGTTTTTACCTCTAAAAACTCACCATCACACTTGTTCGTTAGACAGTATTTGAGTAATTCCAACTTTATTTACGCTTAGTACCACTGTGTATTAAATAAAAGGCTGCATAGAATGTTCTAACGAGCACATCTCACTACTATGCAGTAGTTCCAAGCACTGTATTTTAGAACAATGGAACATTTAGAAGCAATGGAACTTTTAGAAACAGAAAAAATACTTCATAGTTTGGAAACACATATGCGACAGTGCTTGCAGGTACTTGAATTCTGTTTCGTAGCAAAAACCAAGCCGAAATATCAGTATAACAAAATATACCTCACAAAATGGAAACCTTCCATTCGTAAGCGCAGGGCAAATTAAGGGTTATTTGCCTGAAGCTATTTGGCTATTAACGTTATATTGGCAACCTTCGAGCAGCATAGTACAGTATGCTAAAAAGATGTGCTAATGAACGCACAAGCGTAGGAGAACACTGTTTCATGACCAGTGCTGGAATTACAGCAGGTCCATGAAACTTATTTGTGTCGATGACAGCCAAACCCCTTTTAACTCCTACGACTCGGAAAATATCTTTGTAATAGGCACAGATACTCTTGGGGAAGTGGTTGGCTGCTTTTCGGCAAGTAAGAAGTGCTGGCTCAAATTTCAGCCAGCAGCTTAGCCTTGCTAAACGGGTCGGTGAATGCTTGCTCATTCTGTAAAGGTGTTGGAATCGTTGAACTAGCATTATTCCTTAATCTCAACAAATGACCAAAAGCCTTACTGCCCCGGGAAGCAGTAATAACTTTAACACAAAGATGTTGCTTGTGAAGAAACTTTTCACTCATAAGTAGCCTTGCCTTTTCTGCGCAGCAAATCAGTATCTGCGTTTTTGTTTGGCCGCTGAATACTTCTTCTCCAAAATTGAGGGTGTGGTTAAACCAAGACTTCGTTCTTGGTTTAGTCGAAGTTTGCGTTGGAAGCGATGAATGTGTTTATCTCTAGCAAGATGATATTTTCAAATATTTTTATATATCGTTGAAGAAAGCACAATATCCATTTAAAATGTTCGTGTGTTCTCTAGGTGAAAATGTTTTTCATCGGTTAGGATGACTTTAAAATTTAGTGCCAGTTCACGGATACCGAAGCTGGTTTGTTCATTCGCACATATATATTTAATAGAAAAACTACATTCTAAATTTTGTTATTGTGTTAAATGCAATTCTGCGATCGAAAGACCGGCTTCGTTATACATGAACTGGCACCTGTAAAATGTTGGCATACACTTTACTGCACAAATGGCAAAAAATTCAAATATTGCGTTGATTTTGGGCCACCCTAGACAGCTGTCATTGGTCTCGTATTTTGTAGAACTTACATTTTTCCTGAATTTAATTTTTTTTTCTAATACATTTTACACAAATACACCTCGTCGCAAAGTTATATGTATCATATATGTATGCATATACATAAATAGTTTCTACTATAATATATTTTCCTTCTCCTGTAAACTTGCAGCTGTGTGTGTGTTGGTTAAGGCCTTTCCACGTGAAAGAAATGATACTCATATGCATGTATGTATGTATTTTTGCCATTAACCAAAAATTGTTTTGTATGTATTTTGTTACTAAGCAGAGTTTTTGTGGATGGTTGGTTGTATTTGTAATATTTAACTAGTAATAAGTATCTTCTTGTCCAGAGTAAATAAAAAAAAAAAACAAACAAAAGACAAAAACACAGCACAACAGCAAGGCACGTGAACAAAAAGTTGTGAATGAAATGACTTCTAAGACCTTGTTGGAATGTGTCATTGAGAGCCAGCAACTGGTCTCACACAGAGATATGCTTAAAGTCCGATTTATGGCTACGCTGGTAGATTAGAAAATATACACATACATATGTACATACAATAAATAAACACATACACAAATGCGTAAATACATATTTACATACATACTTCCATACATACATACAAAAAGTACATAAGTCTTACAATATATGATTACATTCATACGAGTACATAGGTAAGGAACTTTGTGCTTATTCATATAAACATACAAATGTATGTACATAAATACGTACATACATACATATGTATTTTCAATATACATACATAGTTATATATGTTATATATAAAATTTACTTTCAGTCGGGGGCAATTCAATATTTTATTTCTGAAATATGTAGGTATTAAACATCCTAGAATGGGTGAAAATATGAAATTGACAGTACTTGTATATATTTACATATACATAAGTATGTATGTACGTACATATGTTGTTATCTACATACATACATATTTACCTATTAAAGTTTTATCTTTAGTTAAGGGTTCTTTCTGTGACCCTAATATACATATGTAGGTAGTATGAGATTACATAAATATATATGTATATCCATACATACCTATATACTTATATATTTGTACATACGTTCAACATGCATGTGTATATATTCGTATATACACATATACCTACATATGTGTAAATTTTTTAGCACTGAGCTTTTTTACTAAAATTCTTTTGTTTCTCTTAAAAATATATATGTATGTATATATTTTTCAACCAAATATCTCTTTATAATTTACTCTTTCGTTGAATTCAATTACATTTGATATTATTGGCGTTATCACTATTTTTTGGGATTTCTTGTTTTTGATTAGATATTTGCTCACTCTCATTGTGAGCAAATACAATATGTATAACTGTATTGGTTTGTCAATATGAGTATAACTAAAAACGTTTTTCTTTTTGTAGTTGTTGACTATTGTATTTGCCTAGCCAATGTTGCCGGTCAACGCTATATAATTCTTTATTGATGTATGTACATATATTAATGATAACTAGTTGAACTTATTATATATTTCTAATATTATATGATGGTATTTGTCTAGCTCAAGTTCAAACCTGGCTTTCACCAAGAACTATTTTTAATTATAACAATAATTGCCGTTATCAATAACTCTTGATTTTAAATGTATTCAAAAACTTTCATTTCATGTTTCAGAATTCCATATGATATTGATAATCATTACCTCTACCTAAAACATATTAAAATGGAAATAATTATTGTTCGTTATTGTGGCCTTGTATGTCTTCATGGTCTTGTTTTGAACTTGTACGTTACAGAATTTTATCGTCTTGTTTTTTGCAAAAATTCTTTAAGAGGGCAAATAGTATATCTAAAGCAGTGACGCATGAAAATCTACAAGAAATAGCACCATTTATATGACAGCGCTATATAGCGTCAGTCTTAGGTAAAAATAAATCTTAAAGCGAGTTCTTTGGATATCGGCGAATTTTTGCAAATTTTCTTGTGTGACTCAACATGATGTCGTTTTAGCATGCGCTTCGATTAAATCGAATGTAGTAGGTGTTGTTTATATTCATCCGAAATTTATTAGATTGATTTTACCAGTGATTCCTCCCGATGTGACACATTTATTTAATTGCATTATAATGTCTTGTATATTCTCATAAATCAATCAAATTGGAAACATACGAAAATTGTGCCGTTACGAAAAGATGAATATATATAGGTCAATTGAGATCTTAAGTTTTCAGTCAACAATCATGGAAAAATATGTTATATATCATTATCTAGCATGCAGTCTGGTTTTCGACAGAGTCATATCTCTGAAACGGCACTTGCACATGTTAGTGAAAACATACGGCAAGGACTCGATAGGGGTGATATTACCTTTTTAGAGCTTCGTGACTATTCGAAAGCTTTTGACACGGCTAACCATGACATTACGAAAATAAAATTGAAGTTCTTTTTCCGATCCACTGACCTTTCAGTCAAACTTGTTTCCTAATATTTGTCGAACCGCATATAATCGGCACTGGTTAATGATGTTTGATCAGATAGAATAATCTTGATACTATGTTCAACAATATTGTAAGATATGTCTATGGAATTACAAGACAGACTTACATTTGATCACATCTCCTCAGTTTCCAATAATCTTCTTGAAATCTACTTTCAGAAACTATTGAGGGTTCGTACTTTTTTATTATTGTATAAAGTAATTGTAAGAAAACGTCCAAGTACTTATTTGAAAAATTTTGTTTCTTCTAATCACCAAAAGACTGGAATATTGTTCTGCCACGTCAACACTGCCTTGCGTCTGAATGTCAATTTTATATAAATGCAAGCTCGTCTCTGGAATAGTCTTCCATTATAACATCCACTGAATAGCAATACTAACAGTTTAAGACATTTTCTAAATAATTAATGTTCTTTGCAATTTCTTTTCTAAATAATTAATTTCATACTATAAGAAACTTTTATAACTAAATAAATATTTGTATTATTTGATCTTGTTTATATTGTTTTCTTCTAAATTTTCCAGCTAAAGATCTTGATTGTTTTTTGTTTTTTATAAAAAATGTATTTTATTTTCGATATTTAGATAACAATTTGTTATCGACATCTGGATGATGATGGTAACAAATTCTTATCGAAAATAAAATACCGTTAAACCTTTTTTATAAAAAACAAAAATCAATCAAGATCTTTAGCTGGAAAATTTAGAGGAAAACAAATTTTTACTATGTTATACGTTGCCATATTATAAATACAAGACACAATTTACCCCCAAAAACAGTAAGATACCACAACTTTACACAACAATAAATATAAATAAGCATTATGTTATACAATTTTCAACGATCTTTTCTTGTTAGACAGCGTTGCAAAATCAACAACTTCAAGTGCGTATAATAAAAAATCTCTCACGGATGTGAATAAACCCTTGAAGGTTTCGTTATGTGTATAATGGCAATTTTCATTTGCAATTGGTCTCAGCACATTCCCATTCGGGAAGTTTGGTTTTGCATCACTGTACTAGCAATAATTTCGAGTGCACGACTTAAAAAATCTATGCAAATCGGCAACATTCAGCGGTAAGCACGCTTACAGGTTTCTTATCAATTTTTTAAGGTGAGCAAAAAATCATGTTAAACAAATTTTTTTATTCGTGCATGTGTTAGTGAGAGATGCTGCTTTTGTTAAAAAATATTTTGTTGTTCTTTATTCATTTTGTGTGAGGGGCTCAATCTGAAAGAGGGGCTCCGCTATTAATAATGGCGGCAATGAAATACTTGTGCACATACATACACACCCATGTATATTTTCTCCTCATTGTGTTTACGTCTGTATGAGCTCATGAGTGCTTGTGTAAGTAAATATAAGTATATATGCATACATATATATACACAAATTTGATTAATTTGCAAAAACAAAATTAGTAATACGACGCAAATAGCACAACAACAGTATTTTTTTTTGTTGACTTAAGTCATACAAATATGGAAAAAGTTTAAACAAAATGGCGAATTGCTCTTCTAAAAAAAATATATACATTTGTATGTACATACATATGTATTAATGTATTTTATTTGTGACATAATTTACCGGTTACAGGGTGTTTGCAACCAAAATTTTTAAGGGCGGCTTACAAGTTAACAATGTATCGATGGCTTAATATAAAAAGGGCGCATCTTGTTTCCGAGTATTGCAAAATTGCAAGATACCTATGTACATTGGTAAAGTAGGTATTTTACAAAAAAGAAAGTAACCAGCACTGAAGTTATTACACGCTTTGACTGAAAATTTTAGTAAATATTTTTTTTTTTTCTGTCGAAGACGTTTTGCATTTTATGTAGTTTTTTACTTATCCTGTATCATTCCCATGTGTCACGAAGTAATTATACACCTCTCCTGTTCGAACAATCCTTGAGTACTGCTAATCTATTTGGGACCCATTCTTTAGCACTCATACTGATAGTATTGAATCTGTGCAAAAACAATTCTTATTATTTTTCTTAAAAGGACTAGGAGGGAATACGTATGTACTACCAAATCCTGCTTTTATAAAGCTATCGCCGTTGAAAAATCGTGGAATAATAAATACTTAGCATCTCTTTTCTACTGGGTTTAATAAATGCTGTTCAACATTTATAACCTCACTTTAAAACCCGCACTTTTATTGAACATGAAAGGCAGTACTATAGTAATGTTTTATTCGCATTTAATGCGCAAAATAAAATAGATGCACAAAATAAAACAATGGAATTGCTTTTTTGTTGGAGTAACGGCACATCTTTAAAAATCCCCCTTGTCCAAAAAATATAAAGTTTTCAAAACTAAAAAACTTTAAAAGATAAGTTAAAAGAAAACTACATGCTAATTTAAGCTGTTTTTGCCGCATAAAATATGTCAACTCTTTTGTCCATACTCATACGAAGATTTCCGAGTGCGTCTTGGTTTTCTAATGCCCATTAGGGATAAATTATATCCTTGAGTTCATTTAAATCCTCGAAGTCTAGCTACGATAGCGAACGGATGTGTTTGATCGGAAAGTAATAAAATAAAACCGGAATAAGTAACAACCGGAATAGGTAAAAGGAGTGATTTTATATAAAAGAAAAACTTTGTGACATTTGTTGTTATATATTTTAAAGTGAAAATAAAAAAAATATAACATAAAAACTGCATGAGTGTACCCATTAGATGTAGGTCTGAGAAAGAGCCTTAGGTCCACTAGTAAAAATCTTTGACTTTCTAATCAGGAATCTTTGAACTAATCTCTAATAGATAGGAACCGCCCGCGATCGTGTTCGCCACATATCATTGTTACAGCAGAAGACACAAGTGGGCATGGATAGGTATGTAACCGTGGTTAAACGGCAGCGAAGCCCTAAATCCGCTCAATCGAAAATATCTAAGGATGATAATAGGACTACGGCAACGGATAGTAATATATTTGCTATCCTTCAGACAGATGGGCCAACGACATCCAAGAAAACAGTTAAACCGCCACCAATATACATATTTGCGAGAGTCTACTTCTAGTGAGCTGGAAAATCAACTTATTATGGCAATTGGTAAATACTAAGTGCCAATTTCACGATAACGAAACTGTTCATTCGTTCGCACAATTACATTTAAAACAAAAACAACATTCAAAATTTTGTGCATGAATGGATTTGTTGTTAAAGGTTGTATGACACTTCATTTTTTCTTCATTTTTCTAGTATTGGAAAGTAGTAAGAACATATTGTAATAGAAAAATTAAATAAGTTGAAAGAGATCAGATATATTGAACAAAATGTTAGAATGTCAAAAATTGTATGCTTGTTATCGATAAAAAATGAATAAATTTAAAAAAAAAATGTAAAAATATTCATATTAAAATTGACAAATCCAGCTTGGAAATTTAAAATTGCTGCTAATTCAGCAATTTATTTACGAAGACAGCGCTTTTATGTGATTTTTTTTGTAACCTGCGCGTTTTGTTTCATGAATAAGAAATGAACGACACTTAGACCCATCATAATATTACTACCGTGAAAAAACTAAAATATATCTAATATTTGAATAAAAAACTCAAAAAACAAAAGTTTCAAAATGATAAACGTTTATAAAATGGATGATACTATTATAGATTCCATTGAACTAAATATCTTAAATACAATAAGCATATTAATGGCAAGCAGGAGTAAAAAAAAAAATCAAAAAAATGTTCTTCCCGATGGCTCCTTCTCAGAGAAGACGAAGGATTTAAACATAAACTATTCAAAGAAATTGAATGTGAAGACTCATTTTGAGGATGACTCCTTATGTTTTATATAGATTATTCCTTCTAACATTTGCTATTTTTTTCTAACAATTCTATAACAATTCAATGAAATAAAAATGAAGTGTCATACCACCTTAAGTAGTACTCTGCAAGTTCAGAGTATGTACTCTTACTTCAACTTACTCGAAAAATATATGTTCATATTTTTGAAAACAACAAAATTATCGAATATTTATTTGTTGTTACTTGGCTTTGTGTTTTTTAGTTAAGTACAGGTTTGTTTTACGCTCGCTCTCTCAACAAACACGACGAGAACATTTCAAGTATCAAACGACAACCAAACTTCACGAAGTACTTGCAGTACTATTTAACTGCTGTCTTTACTAAAGAGCACGGAAGCATCAGTGAAACCAAAATCCTGATAGACCATAAAAATGATTACCGAAAATTGTCTGACGTTCTGCAGAAAAAGAAAAGATCCTTTTACACTTATCATCTTAAAAGTGTTAAAGGTCTTCAGGTCGTGTCCTTACGTAGACACAGATGAGGTCAAAATTGGATTGGAAGATAGAGGCTTTAAAATTAAAAAATGTAGTGAATATTAGGAATAGTGAAAAGATCCCTCAACCCAGGCTTAGGGTTGAACTCGAACCAGGGGATGTTGTCTTAAAAAAGAATGAAATTCGCCTAAATTATACCCCCTTAACCTTCAACTGCAAGATTTTATATTTTTGATTATAAAATAGGTTAATTATCTGGAAAATTAATGTAGCTGAAGGAAACGATAAAACTGTAACCACCACATTTGTATTTTCTTTTTGTTAATGCACAATTATGTCTTGAATTTTTATAACGAACTATAAAAAGAAACTATATGAACTGTAAAAAGAAATTTTTGTATCAAAACAGTACATTTTTGCTATATTTTAAGTAATTTTCATTAAAAAAAAATTCCACTTAGCGCTCATCGAGATGAAACCACAAACTGAGTTAATCCTTTTGTACGTATGTTCAAGATTTTGCATATGAAAAAGCTATCGACAAAATGGGTGCCGCGTTTGCTCAGTGCGAACAAAAACGAGTTCGACAGACTGCTGCAAAGCGGTGTTTGGACATGACAAAGCGTAATAATGTTGATTTTTGGCGTCGATTAATAACCGTTGATAAAACGTGGGTATACCACTTCACACCTGAAACCAAAAATCAATCGAAACAATGAGTGGAAGCTGGTGGAAGTGCCCCGAAGAAGGCGAAAACAATGAAATTGGCTGGCAAGGTTGTGACCCCTATATTTTGGGATGCACACGGAATATTGCTAATCGATTATTTTAAAAAAGGATTCACAATCATTGGAATGTAATATCGTCCAGATTTAGCGCCTAGTTACTTTTTCCTGTTTCCAAACTTGAAAAAATGACTCGCAGGAAAAAAAGTCATCTCAAACGAAAAAGCGATTACTGAAACTAATGCGTCTTTTAAGGGGCTTCCAAAGTCATGTTATGATGGTATAAAAAAGTTGGAATATCGTCTTACTAAGTGCATTGAGCTAAAAGAAAACTATGTTGAGAAATAAATGGTTTTTGAAGAAAAAGAAAGTTTCTAATGTAATTATATATAATTTATAAATTTTTTTTAGAAATCTCGATGGGTGATTTTTGTTTTTGATGGATTAATTCAAAATTTTGTTGAAAAATTTACCATATTCGTTTAATGTTGGATGTAGCGTGCATGTTTTTTTCAACTAAAAACTTCAAATTAGTAAATATTTAGAGGTCATCCCTTAAGTACTAGTCCAAGATAAAAAAAAATTCAAAGTCTATTCTTTAAAAATACTAAATAAAAGCAAATTTAAAAAAAAAAAATTTTTTAACGTCAAACAATTAAGCACCATTTTTGCCAAAATTTCGACATTTTTCACTAATTTTTCAAAAACTTGTCTTTGATATTTTTTCACAATTACAGGCCTTGACATAATTAAAAAATTTTTTTTGTGTATTAATATCTTGATATCTTAAATATTTTATAATTTTTGACGTAACATTAATGGGAAAATTTGTTATATCTACGAAAGGTTCTCTATCAGTGTACCTGCCTTGAAAACAGAATTTTCTAAGTTACTTAAGCTCCTTAATAGCTAATGCATATATAAATTGAAAGAATTTAAACAGCAATCAGACTATTTATTCATTCATTCGCTTCATTTCGTTCATTCAGACTGTCGCCATTCAACTGAAAACAAATGAAAAATCCCACCTCTCATAAACAGGATTTTTTTTTTTGGCAATTTCTTTACGTGTGCTTGATTTTGCTTTATTTTGTGAAATAATTAAAATTTCTGGGAAATCTCAACAAACCAGTAGTTACCAAAAAAAGCGCAAACTAAAAAAAAAAAAAAAATCGCGCAACCAAACAAATGAGAGAGGCAGAACGAGCCAAATGAAAAATCTCATCTTATACAAGAAAATGAAGTTTAGGCTCGTTATCGGTTTACAAAAAGGAAATCACCATCAAAAATATCAGCGCAACTGTATGTCCACAGACATTGTAATCGTATTTAGGAAACATATTTGCTGAAGAATTTATATTTGAGCGCACAAGGAGAGTACGGCTGAAGAAGTACATTTGTGCAAGGTGGGCCAAAAGTCACCAAGGGGCTTAGAAATTTAATCATTTTTTTATATACATATTTATGTATGAATATCAGCAAAGGGCATTGGTTTGCCTGAACTACGAAGTTTAACGGGTATTTAAAATTACTCATCGTGTTTATATTAACTTGAGTTGTCAAAAATTTCCCTTGAAATATATCACAATTCCCGAAAACATACCTTACCAGGGTGATCAGATTTATGTTGAGCCTCTTCAAAAATGGCCAAATAATATTATTTTAGCTTCTGACAACAATGTATGTAAGTTCTTTATGGAAGAGCAAACCCCCGTACATTTAAGGAAGCACTAAAAAAAATACATATAAAAAAGCTTTTGTTTCTATGTGTGTGTATTTTAATTTGATTTTTTTCTACAGAAGCATACAGAAAAACTATTGAATACATCACTGCTTTGAGTTTTGTTAATTTTTTTTTTCTTCCAAAACAAAAAATTCAAACACAAGGAATGAATGCCGAACTATATGCACATTCATTTATATTCAAGCACGAACCTTAACGATGGTTTCATTCGCATAGCGAAGTTGTCGCTCACTGTGTTTACTGATTAAAAATCAACTGCGCATTTGTGCGGCTGAATACAAAATCATATTTGAACGAAATGAAATGGTTTTCATGTTGTTGAGCAAGTATGCTTTTATTGCAATCACTCAAAGTTGTTCCCTGGTATGTACGAGTAACGTTGCTTTTTCTTCGATACCAAGTAGATATCAATACTTTGTAACCGGTACCGTATCGAGTATAAGTATCGATACCCTAGTGGTATCGTTTCATTCCTAAACACACCTAACTAAATGTTATAGAGTGTAAATATTTTTCACACACGAATGCTTTTGCAAAAGTTCTAGTGTATAAGTATGTGTGCGAGTGTGTGCGCGCGTGTGTGTGTGTATTGGGCATAGCTGCACACAAACAAACTGAAAAGATCCTTCCGTTACAGTTGTGCTTTGGTTTTGTGTTTCCACAATAATTGTTGTTTTGCTGGTTTTGTGTTCTAGAAGAAATTTACATACAACAACATTCTACATTCGCTATCTCAGTAAATGGAAATTACTTTTTAACTAACAAGAACTTAAATACACACATATGTACATACATACATACGTACGATGTATGTATATATTTCTTTTTCTCGTCTGTTAAAAGTGTGAAGATTTACCCTGTTGAGCTGCATTCCTTTTGCAAAGCGCTTTTATAAAATGATTCTTTTTGCATTTTTTTTTTGTTGAATTTTCTTTCTTTACAAAAGAAAAAAGCACATTCTTATAGTTTTCAAAACATGTTTCCAGTTACTCTCTTAAACGAAGCAAACAATCGGACGGACAGACAATTGAACAAACAAGCGATCGAATGTGAATAAACGACATTTGCCAGTGCAAAGAAAGAAAAAAACTGCAAATGAGAAAAAAAACACAATCCTTTGGAATGAAGTTCATTATCAATATAGCAACTATTCACATACTCGTAAGAGTTATGTGTTGAACGCCTGCTTGCCTGCCATCTCTGCACTTCGCCAAAAACCAGTCAGTCAGTCGGTTCAGCCAGTTTATGTTGCTGCCACACTTTGAATTCCTTTTAATGTTTTCTGTTTTTTTTTCTTTTTTTTTTTGTTTTTGTTAAAGAATTTCTATTCATAGACTTTTAGTCTTCGTTCGTAAAGTGAGCGTGTTTATCTTTGTTAGACACTCAGCGGGTAGTATTTGGAATGCATATTTTTTGCCATTACCATCTTAAAGGAGTGCGTTCTTTCTTGGAGGCGTTAAGGTATTAAATTAATCCTTTTCAGATGAGCCAGTATAAGCTACAAGATAGGTTAGGTAGGCAGGTGGCTGGATCCCCCGAAATAGCCTGGATTATCCAGCTCACTTGGATCCTGAAGGTGTTCCCTTTGTGACAAGATACTTACGCCCGACAATTGTCGTATTGGTATCAGTTTTTATATAAGATATAGGATTATTAAATCATATATAAATCCTACAAAATATTGCTGAATTAACTAAATAGTTTCCTCTGCTTGACCACTTGATCCTTCCCTTTAACTTTCGTAATATAAAAATACTTTTTTCTCTCTTACTTTACACAGAAAGAAAAAGATCGTACTATATTTAAGTACTGGGTCTCCGCCGGCAAGGTATACTACTTGGTTTTACCGCCATTTTGGTAAACATTAGACTTGACAGTTCATATTTGGTAGTCGTGAAGTAGACACAAGGCAAATTTATTTTGCAAAAATATTCGTTAAACCAACGTATTTTAATCGTTAAAACATTATCAATCAGTTGTATGTACTCGTATAATTATTAATGATAAATAGTTGAATTTTATTAAATATTTATAATATTACATGATGTTGTTTATTCCGTAGTCTCAAGTTCAAATCCTGCTTCAATAAATAAACCTTTTTATTCTTTAATTATAACAATAATTGCCGCTTGATCAAAGAAAACAGAAAAAAACTTGAAGCTGGGGTGACAACTAATTGTTTCATAGTCGCTGCTGTACTTATCAGCACCCACTATGATTCGAACTCGGTTTCATGTAAACATGATGAATTTTTTAATACGGTCACTCAACCACCTCAGAGCTGTGATAAATACATATATATAAATATAGTTTGAAAAATTAAAAAGCACGCTTCGGTAGCAAACTAATTATCTAAATAACCAGATGGTTATTCGTATAACGCACTCAGAGATTTTTTTTTGAATTTCCAAAACCGGCTTCAAGAATCCCCAAAATCTCCCGCTTCCCCGAAAATAATATGGCAACTTCAATTTTCGCCCTAAATCAAATGTTCTTTAATAGTTCACGTTCCACGGCCAAAACGCGCACTGAATATGAAAAGCCGGTTCCGATTCGGTTAGCAAAGCAGTTCTAAGTTTTTGGAGAGTTGCGGAATTCGGTCTCAGGAAATTTCAAATTCCTCCCCACTTCCTCAGAAGGAATAGGGCAACTTATATTTCGTATTAATGTGAATGACCATTTATAGATCAGATGCATGTTCCATACCGATCAGCGAAGTGGTTTCGAATTTCCCAAAATCGACTTCGTAAGTCCACAAAATCTCCCCCCCCCCCCCCCTACTTGCCCCCTGAAGTAGTACGGCAACTTTGATTTTCGCACTTAAGCAACAACAATGAGGACGAGGAGGAAAGTGTTGAGCATTTCCTCTGTCGATGCCCGGCTCTCTGTTCTATGAGAGCGCTGTATCTAGGCGGAACGATGCTGCACAGGTTAGCAGATATATCGGAATGCCGAGGGAATGGACTGGATTCCTTTATCCGGCTTTCGGGTTGGTTTGAATCTGAACCGTCAGGGGAACTGTAAGTCTCGTGGGCTGCACTTCTCCCTCAGGCAACACAACGGGACCAAAAGGACCCAAGTGGGCTGGTTTCATCAAACTGGCGGCCTGTACAACCTAACCTAACCTAACCTAACAACAATGTGTATATAGTTTTATGAGCTTGTTTTTGATATTTTGGCGGGTATGGCTAAAGCATTTTTCTTTTTAAATTCTCAATAATTTATTTAGATCATTTGGATATAAAGTTGAATGTTTAATAATATCTACCTAAAGTCTCCAAGTTTACTGATGACTAGGGTAGCTGCTATAAAATGTCAGCATATAGACAGCTAGTAAACAAAACCAAGCTGTTTATAATTTTTTGATTTGTATCATGATTGTATAGTGAATAATAAACTCAGTTGATTAAGTATTTCATATATATATATCTTAAATATTAATCCTTTAAAGCTCTGTCAAACATTTTTGTCTAAGCTTTTCGAAAAAGCACTAAAAACAATCGATTTGTTGTTGGTCTTTTGCTTTTGTCAAGCAATTTAAAATGTTTTCCAGTTACCAAATACCATTTTTTTTTACCAAGTTTTTGTGCAAAAAAAAAAAAAAAACAAACAACCCCAACCAACCTCTAAACGAAAAATAACAAGAATTTTATTTTGCAAGGTTTCATTTTTTTTTTTTTTGTGAATTTAAGGCGCCTACTGCGTGCGCATGCGCCACTTTGTAATTCTTAGAAAAAATTCTTTTGCTTCAAATCAGATAAAAATAACTTGAATAGAAAGAATATGCAGCGATGCATAGCTCTGTGGCAGGAAATTTTTATGGTTATAGTTATTATGGAAAATTAGGAAATACATTTTTTTCTTTAAATATTAATAAAAATTATAAAATGGTAGAACATAAGCCAACTACAGGTTGGCACAGAACTACTTTGATGGTTTGAATATTCGACAACTTTTTTAGTTTATCTATATTTTTTATTTTTATTTCATAATTTTTTCAAAGTTTTTTGAAAAAGGTCAATTGTATAGACACAAAGTCAATTTTTTAATGTGACTACTGAACTTTCAGTAACCATAATAAATCGTCTGGTAGCAAATTTCCAGCAACATGGAACAGTAAGATACCTTTCAAGTACCGGAAGACCACGTACGGTCCACATGGAAGAAAATATCCAAAGTGTTAAGAATAGTGTACAGGATAGGACAGAAAAATCAACAACAAGACGTTCGACAAAACTAAGGCTATCGCAGACATCTGTTCAGAGGTTTTTGGCTACATGGCTTATGTTTCCATATACGAGTAAGGTTCAGCTTGTTCAAGAATTGAGTCCGATAGACTACGAACAGCATCTTAATTATGTCATTTCATCCAAATATTGTTATTAAAAAAGTAAAAAAAAAAGCTTGGATAATTTCTTATTTTTACAGCTAAAGATCGTTTTGATTTTATATGAAAAATTCAGCAGTATTTATTATCGATATTTCAATAATAATTTGTCATTATCGTCAGGAAAATTAAAATTTAATTGACGATGATAAAAAACTGTTATCGAAAATAAATACTTTTGATTTTTTATTTGATATTTAATTATTTGATTTTGTTTAAGTAAATATTTCTTATTTTTGTAGCTATAGATCGTTTTATTTTATATAACAAATTCAACAGTATTTATTTTCAATATTTCGATAACAATTTGTTATCATCGTCAGGAAAATTAAATTTTCCTGGAAGCTGGTAAAAGTGTTCCAAAAAGAGTGAAATCAGCTGGCCACTATATTTTGTGATGTATAGCGAATATTGCTCATCAATTATTTTGAAAAAGGATCCATCATCACTGTAGAGTGTTAACATGCATAATTGGATCAATTGACTGACGTTGTCTTTCTTCCAGACAACGCACCGGTTCACACAACATTAGATATGATGCTAAAATTACAAAAAATACACTTCGAATTGGTTGATCATCCATTTTATAGCCCAGATTTAGTTTCTAGTGAATTTTTCCTGCTGCCAAACTTGAAAAATTGTCTTGTATGAAAATGATTCATCTCAAACGAAGAAGTAATTACTGAAACTAACCCGTATTTTGTGGGGTTTCAAAAATCATATTATTCAGGTGGTATAAAAAAGTTGGAAAATCGTCTTACTAAGTGTATTGAGCTAAAAGGAGACTATGTAGAGAAATAAATGGTTTTTGCACAAAAATGTTTTTTTCGTACTTAGTTAGCTTTAATATCAATCCGCGAGTATAGCTCTCCATAGTTTGTCTGTTTGTATTCTGCAGCTGTATAGTCTAAAATAAAGACTATACATATACACCAATACCCCGGTTTGCGACGCTTCAGCTTGCGTCGTTTCGATATAGCGTCGTTTGGAAATTTCTGAGGTTTCGATATTGCTTAATTTTTGTTTCAGTTTGCGTCGCATGGCTTCGATATTGCGTCGCATGTGCTTCGATTTGCGTCGCTGAAATAGAAATATTTTTACATTTTTATTGAAAATATAAATCTTTCTTGGAAAGAAGTGAAAGAATCATGCATGAATGGAACTTGGCGCCAATTGTGGCCTGAATGTGTTCTCAAAGATACAGAAGACATTAACGACATTCCACTAATATGTAAAGAGCTTGCGGACACAGCCAAAAATAATAATTTTTATGCAATGGAAGAACAAGATATTAATGAACATTTGTTATACGACGAGGACCTGAATAACGGAACTTTGATTGAAGTTCAAAGTAAATATGCGCTAGACGATGAAGAACTTCCACTAGAAGTCGAAGCAGAAAAAAAACTTACTGCTACTAAAATTTCGGAAGCGATGCAGTTGATAGCGCAAGCAATGGAAATTTTTGAAAGCAATGACCCAGACAAAGATCGCAGCTCAAAAGTTTCTAGAAGTGTGAATAACGCTATAAATAAAGAACTTAATATGAAAAAAAAGTCTGTTACGATTCAAAAAACTTTAGATAATTTTATAAAAAATTCTGCAACACTGACAAATCCATCCACAGAAATTAATTGTTATATGTTAAATAAAGATTATTCAAAAAATATATAAAAAAAAAATATTTTCATTGAAAAATCTTTTATTTTAGCTAAAGTTTTTAAAACCTGAACTAATTAAATGAAAATAAAAAAAAACTTAAAAATTCGGCTTCGATTTGCGTCGTTTCGGTTTGCGTCTCATTTCTCCGGTCCCAATTAGCGACGCAAACCGGGGTATGGGTGTACTATAATTAAGCGCTTTTACAAAAACATTTGAGCATCAAGCGCATAGTGCTTGGGCACATCTGGTCTAATTTATTTTGAACAAGTAAAAAATTAACAACCAAATGGAATGCAATTTTTATATTTCTCATATAATTTCAATTATTTTAAGAAACAAAAAAAAATCTTTTGTCTAACACAAAATCTTTTAGATTAGAAATCGTCAAAGACCAGCAAATTTTTATATACATGTATGTATGTTTGTACATACGCGTACATACTTGCATTTGATATATTACAAAACACTTAACCCAATTTCTCTGGAATTTAGTAGTCAAATAGTTTACGAATGGTATGTAACTTTTATTCGTTTAATTTTATTTATTTTTTATTGTTCGACTCAAAGTACGAGCAAGTACGTTCACACACACACACATAAATGCATACATATGTATGTATAAATGTTGGTGTGTGCATGCACATGTTAATTTGTAACGGCAAAACCATTCATATAAAATAGTGATGTTTAGTAGGTACTTGTGTTTACTTAAGAAAATTCCATTGTACAACAACAACAACAATAATAACAAACAATACCAAACAACTTACAACAAAACAAATGTTGCATACAATGGAATTCAACTTTCTCTTGTACGATACAACCGATATCGCTATAAGACATTATGATAAAGTCCCCATTCTTATACACACAGATCTATAAATATATACTTATGCACATACATATTTACGTCTACGTGTACTTGTAAAGTACACAAACCCAACAAACAAGCAGGCTTCATCTATGATTAAGTGGTTATTAGATTTATGTGCTACATGAAGCAATTCCTCAAGTGTCAAACATTTGACATCAACTTCTTAAAACTAGCGATATATCACATCTTTATTATAGCGAGAAATGTATTAGTTCTCTAACTCTTTTGGCAAACTGCTTCTTTTTTAACACGCTTATATTAGTTTCACTTGTATGTGTGTATGTTTGCATTACTCGAAACTCATAATACCATATGAGTGATTATTACATATGTATATACGAGTAGGTATATAAAACTGTGTATATAGTATTGCTACTTTAGTATGAAAATCGGAGTTGTGGTATTGCTTTCGGGGAAGGGGAGGGAGGGGGATTTTGGGTATCCACGAAGCCGATTTTGGGAATTCCCAAAAAAAATTCGGAACCATTTCGCTAATCGATTTTCATATTCGGTGCCAGTTTTGGCCCTGAAACATGCATCTGAACTATGAACGGTTATTCGCTTTAGTGAAATTGAAGCTGCCGTATTTATTCTGGGTAAATGGGGGATATTGACGTTTCCTGAAGCCGACTTTGCGAATTCCGAAAAATTCGAAACCACTTCGCTAGCCGGATCTTAATTTTTAGTTTGATGTCGAAGCGTGTTGTTTAATTTTTTACACTAAACTTATTATATACAAGATCATTAGTACTCGAAGATCATCTATACTTCACTAAAATATTCAGTGCAAGTTTTTTCTAAAGTAGCGAAATAACAGTTGTTTTTTCTGTAGTTTGTAAAACTATAGACATATACCGTTTTAGTTTAAAAAATGCATTCTAGTTGCTGGTTTTTCAACATATTGTTTGCATAGAAATCACTTAAATCGTATTTGGAAACAATTTCCTATTGATCTTAACAAAATTTAGTAGCTCAGTCATCGGTGAAAGAGAAATAAGTATTTTTCATATATTACACTTCTAAAGGGTATTCCTTGATTTTGTCGACAAATATACAGTAAGACCTGGCAAGCCTAAAAAATCATTTGGAAGCTAACAGTTATCGTTAAAACGAGGGCAGTTCAATAAATCCGTGACCTTTTGAATTTTCCGCCTCTTAATTGAAATAGCATCACTGCATGCAACTGACAGTTGATTGCTGCCTAAATTTGAACTCCCTGGGGAGCAGGTTTTACCTTAGCGTACACCAATCCAAAGCACTCTATTTTCTGGGCATAGAGGAAAATGTTTGTATTAGCAAATAAAGCTCTAGGAAGCCATGTGACTTATGTTATGTTGGACTTCCAAAGCCCTAAACAAGTGGTAATTATTAGATTGTTCACCAAAGCCTGCGGGTTCTGCTTATAGACCACCTCTACCACAATCAACACGTGGTGGAGGTGCCCACCTTGGCTGCACCGTTCCGGCTGTGTTTTAAGCCTAAAATCACAGGAAAAGGAATTAGTTTCCCTGATAACTATGGTACAAAGTTAGTTTTCAGGGACTAATAGTCCCCCAAAATGCTGTTGTCTTGCAACAGACATCTGTAATCTTAGAGACCAGCGGGGATGTTTGAACGGTTGAGTTGGTTAAGGGCTAATGCCTTGTTTTCCATTGACTTCTGGGAAATTGCGTACAGGAGGGAGTAGATGACCCAAACTCTTCAGCAAGGTGTTTATAATTATGGCTACAAACTTATGTAAAAAGTTGTGACCTGTGTCAGCCTGACAATCCACACGGGGGCGCTGGTGAATCGTGAGTATTTTACCCCGCGGAGTTATACAATCATCACATAAGGTGGACAAAACAGGGGCTAATGTAAATCAATCTTCACAATCTGTCTAAATTTGAACAAGCTGCGGACAAAGCCTTCACTCAAACCAAGCCTAAGCTTGATAAGTATTATGGCAACTCTGCTCCATAAATCCATAGTAATGTAATGGTTTACGGAATTTCACTGTTACCTTACAAGAACGGAAGATGTCAAACCTTCTAGGTGCTCAGTTGAGTTCTCTACATCCGAAACAATCGAAAAAATTCATGATAAGATTTTAGCCAATCGGAGATTGAAAGTGAGAGAGGTTATAGAAGCTATAGGCATCTCACATGACTTACTGATTTCAAATTTGAATGATCACTTGGGTATGAAAAAGCTTGCCGCAAGATGAGTGCCGCGTTTGCTCACAAAGGCAACCGTGTGACAATGTTACAAGAATATTTGGCGTTGTTCAATAGAAATATGGACGAGTTTTTGAGTCATTTAATAACACTGGAGGCCAAACTTCAGTCAAAACTGCGAGTTTCTCGTGATGCTTCGGTGCCAAATAAGGCAATGGTGGCTTGGTAGCCAAAATAGTCATGGCGACTGAAGGATATTTCAACCTGAATCCCTACAATATGAACTAAATAACAAACGTCTTTAAATTACATAGATTTCTAAGGCTTATTTATTTTATATATATGTAAATTCACTCGCCATATACGAAACAAAGGACAAAAATTCCTAAAGGCAAATATTAAATTTAATGATATTGATTCCTTCCGATCTGCACGGCGATCAGCATTTAAAGTATAGGGTGTTTTTTTAAGCCCGCCATCCTGTTGAAACCACATCTCCTCCGGATCAATGTCATCCATATTTTCAAACAAAAAATCATTGATCATGGTGCGGTAACGATCTCCATTGACCGTAACGCGAGTTCCGGCCTCATTTTTGAAGAAATAAGGTCCGATGATGCCACCAGCATGAAAACCGCACCAAACAGTGCATTTTTCTGGATGTAATGGAGTCTGTAGGGTCTCTTGTGGATTGGTCTCACTCCATATGCGGCAATTTTGCTTATTAACAAACCCGTTAAGCCAAAAATGCGCCTCATCGCTGAACACAGTTTTGCGATAAAACAACGGGTCAGTTGCCAACTGCTAAATTTGGATAATTTCGTAGCGTTGTTCAAGCGTGAGTCTATTCATGATGATTTGTCAGAGTATACTGAAACAAATAAATAAAATGTTTCATGAAAATTTAATTTTTTGTGTTACTTTTTACAATTTAAAGTTCTATCTAGCTTAAAAAAACACCCTTTACAACACAAAAATACATTTCCACTTTGCACGCATTGTTCGATGTCAATTGCAGCAGAAAAACTCATTTATACGCATTTACACACACACACACACACACACACTAATAAATAAAAATATTTTTGTATTAAAACTCACAGACGCAATCATATGAGGATCGTGGACTTATGCATGACTTAACAGTCATCAGTGTGGCCATATCCAAAAATAGTTTACAGCGAAATCGGTTTGAAAAAATGCTAACAAAGAACTCCAACCTAATTATATTTTTGCTAAAATTTTTATTAGACATATTATTCTTTTTTATGTTAATTAATACATCCATAAAAAGATTTATTTTTTAAGAATCTTGCCCATAAACACTTCTTACACATCATTTCAATTAAACAATCTAAGCAAAATCTAATGAAAAAAATAATAAAATATTCCTGTGGCATTATATCATAACAGCTTAAGTCCAGATAATACTAAAAAAATTTTTAGGTGAAATTTTAATGAAAAACTATATTTAAGAACGAATGAAAATAAACTAAAATTACAACAAAATTTTAGCAATAATACGAAAAAATATTTCGAAATATATAAATTTTATATATATTATATAAATTAATTATACTATAACCATTTTTAAAATTTGACTTAAGTTGTTATGATAAAACACCACAGATTTATTGAACATAAAATCTTAAGCATCCCATACACGCTTCAACTCAATTGTCAGTTGAGTCTTTCACTAAAATTAATTCTTGGGCACACACTTCATAAACTGAATTGAAATGTTTTCATTCAATTGTTAATTTTATACCGGGTGGGCCAGAGGTTACTATGGGGCTTAAAAGTTTAATAACTTTTTCGTTTATTAATTTTTTTATTTTATTTTTCTCAGATTATATAATACACAAAATGGAAACTTTTTTACACTAAGTATGAAAAATAATGTTTCTCAAAATGACCAGCGTTTTCAGCTTCGCACTGATGGGCCCCTTTTAGAGCATTCTCTATAACAACTTTCCAATTTCTGCAACAATGGTTGCCTTGAGTTCAAGGACTATCCCTGTCTTGTCCACATGCACAAGCTCCTTCAAAAAACCCCAAAGAAAATAGTAGAGTGCTGTCAAATCTGGTGATCGCGCTCGTCAAATAATTTCTGGAAATTATTCGCTCTCCGAAAAGTGTTATTGCTTCTGGGTCAGGAGCTCCGTCTTACTGAAACCACTTACCAGATCTGTTTCCAAGAGCAGGACGTAAAGTATTTTCTATCATAAACCGATACCGATCTCCATTTACTCAATATGGCTACAAACTCTACGGAAACGATTTTCGTGCAAATTGGGATCCCAAAGTATGCCTTTTGCATACTCAGTGTTCCGTTAACTTCAATGTTCAGTGAAAAATGTGGCCTAACACTGCATTTACACATACAAGTAAGTTCAGTCCGAAAAATTCTCGAGTGTCTCACAACTTACTTTAGTGTTTATACTGACAAGTGCAAGTTTATTTTCAAACTGTCGTCACAGCGTAAAAATCTATTAAAAATTTGTACATATTTGTGGTTAAAAATGTTAAATACACAAAAATTTAAGTGAAATTTATTTATTAATTCCTTGTTTATACAATTTTGTATTATTTGATGAAAAATATTTGATTTAAAATAATATTTGATAAAACAAAATATGTTGCAAATATCGCCGTTTTGTGATTATTGGAAAAGTTCAGAAAAACATATTTGCATCAGATAATTTTGTTCAAAAAGCATGTAATTTATTTGATTTAGCATGTAATTTATGTTTAGTACTGCCATTGAAATATGATACTATATAGCTGTGTTCTTTCTTTATTTTTAAATTTAAATAAATATGCTAAAAATCAGCTATCAATATTAATTTTATTTTAATAATTAATATAAATTTCATTTGAAATTCATATTCGGCAACACTGTTTGTCATATTGCTTGCAGTAAGTATTGAAAATTCACTTACAACTGAAGTTGGTTGCAAGTTAAGTTGTAAGTAGGATAAATTTGTGTGGATTGGTAAAAAAGTTTGACTGCATTGAGTTTTTCGAAGTTGCACTTGCATGTGTAAATGTCGGGTTAATGGAAAATTTGCTGCTAAATCAAAACAAAAATGCTAAATTTTGACGCGAAAATTCCAAAATGGTCACGTTGGCAGTCATACTCGTAAAATAACCAGCCGTATCTCCAAATTAAAGATGAAATTTCGACAACAGCATTAAAAAAGCGCAATAACAACAAGAACAACAACAACAGAACAACACAAGAATAAAACGAAGACGGCGGGCGAAGGCATAAAAAACTGTGTGCGTTAAAAACCCGAAACGAAAATAACAAAAACAAAGTTTCTCACGTTCCTCTTCCTAAATTCTTGGAATTGCGATACATTAAAGATGTCTGTCTGTCTGTATGTTGGCTTGTTTGTTGTTGTTGGTTTATTCGTTGATTCGTCTGTCTGGGTCGTTTACTTGATTCGGCTTTAAGAAAAAAGCAGTTCTATTCTATTCCATTCAATTCATCCGTACGAGAGAGTAAAAGCAAACAGACTACAATATCTTCGTGTCGGAGCATACATCAGTATGTGTGTGTGTATGTATATGTACATATGTGTGTTGATATTTGACGTGTTTTACTTTTCATTATTTTATTTTTTTTTCGTTCGTTTTTTTTGTTTTTATTGTTGTGTGTAACTACTCCTATGAGTGTTTAAAAAAAAAAAAAACTTATTTTATTCTTTTAACCAGTATTTTTCAGCTTCTGAGCATGCCGACTTAACGAATGCATAATAAAAATGCCAAAAACAACAACATAATAAATGCCCAAAACAATCAAGCGAATGAACTCACTCACTTCAATGATTGTCAGTTTGTCTGCCAGTTTTATTTTAAGAAACTTGTAAAATATAAAATATATGCACATAAGTATTCCTTTTGGCCAACTGAAGAATTTATTTTGGGGCGAAATCGTACATCATCCTTTTTTAAAGTTGTGCGATGTTTGCAAATGAAAGTCTGTCTATATTGCAAAACTGATTATCCCGGGAAGACAAGTACCTTCATTCCTTTTAATATCCTTCATGTACATTCTTCATTCATCGAAATTAATAGAACTCTAGAAGAGATTGCTCTAGCTTCAGTTATGGTAGTTAGTATAATTAAAGAAATCTTTAAACGTTCGCTTTTGGCGGCAGTTCGCGAATTTGTCCAAAAGGGTACAATCCATCCTTCTCGAAATCCTTAAAAAATTAAACATATTGCTCTCTGCACAGCTCTTATCTTCATTTAACACCTTTCTATTTACTGATCGTTTATTAGTGAATGAGTAAAAAATTAGTAATAGGTTGAGTGCCTTAAGCAGCTATACAAGGAAAACATGTTTAGCATTATCCCCAGAGTTCCCCCACAAAACATAATAATTTTCGTATGTAATTCAATATGAGATGAATATATGTAGATAGAAAATAATTAAATGCTTGGTGGCTTAGTGGTTAAAGCAGCAGATCATGTTACGTCATGACCCGAGTTCAAATCCCAGTGGGTGCTGATGAGTAGTGTAGCGACTACGAAACAGCTAGTTGTCCCCCAGCTAAAGATTTGATTATTATTTTTCTTGTCTTCTTCAATCAATAATTATTGATCACAGCAAATTTGTATTGTAAAAATCCTTCTTAAGAAAAAACTTAAGAAAGGAAAAACTTGAACTAGAACCCGATGTACATATGTACAAACCAAAAAAAAAAAAAAAAAAAAAATTTTTTTTAATTTAAAAATTATAGAGTGCAACAAAAATTTAACAAATTAACATAACAATTTTCCTTTCGGCTTTAATTACCAGAACACTCTGCTGTCCGGGGTATAGAAGGGAAGAAGCTCCTCATTTGTTGTAGGATATAAAACTCTAGGAAGCCGCATGACTTATGTTGTGTTGGACTTCCGAAACCCTTACTAAGGGTTAAAATTGGCAAAGCCCCGAGAAGATTTGCTTTGCAGATTATTTCGGTACTGATCATGGTTGAGGTGGCTGTCTTGGCTGAAACGTTCTGGCTGTGGTTCAAACCCTAAATCGCTGCAGGGCGAATGAGTCTCCCTAAAGAAAGCAAACAGGAAATAATCTACGACTTTTTGGCGGCATATTTTTTCGCAAATTAATCCGTATACATATATGCCGCCAAAAAGTCGTGGATCATTTCTTTTCTTCTTCCTTTAGTCCTATTTTCATCCATACGAGTACATGATCTAGAAACTAAATCCATTATCATATTGGAGTTGCCACAGAATTGCATTTATACATGGTCTGCTCAAAAAATAGCCGTTATTTTCAAATTTTGTGAGTTACGTATGTTCAATTTTCGCATGTTTTCTTCTGTTATGTTGGTACACATGTCTGTTATTGGCAATATCAGCCAATTCGGATTGTCAGTTTGATTGTGACGGATAAAAAGGTTAGTCGTATTTTGGTGTACTCTTTGATTTTTCACTAAATTTTGTGCAAAAACAACATCGCATGGTCATCGTTCAGGAGCTGTTGCACATCGTCAACGGTGATCCAGATTTCCTAACTTTGTAGTGTGGAAGGTGTTGGATTAAATTTTGCTAATCTGAACAGTGTCGAAGGTATATACACGGGGCACTGATCAGTGTTGACTAATTTAATTCCGACGTCTTAAATGCTGCAATAGAGTTTGTTTTAGCCTTTCGTGCTGTTATTGTTAAAGTTAAACCTCCACAAACACTACTCCCTCAATTCTCCTCATCATAACTGTAAGCATATGTAGGGGGTCATCTCCTGAGTACTGGCCAAGATAAAAAAAGGTCATAACTGGTGACGTATATTGAAATGGAAGCGTCCAGAAGAGCCAAGACCGTAAAAAGCACGTCAAGTTCGGTCAAATGTGAAGGTTTGGCTCACTGTTTTCTTCGACTGCAATGGCGTCGTGCATCATGAACGTACAAGGTCGTACGGTCAATAAGGAATACTACTTTGAAGTTATGCGCCGTTTACGCGAAGTAATTCGTCAAAAACGCAAAGAGTTGTGGAATAAATTTTGCACCCTGATAACGCACCAGCTCACACATCGATGCTTGTGCGTGAGTTTTTGGCCAAATACAAAACCGTTATCATGGATCAACCACAGTATTCACCGGATTTAACACCAGCTGACTTTTTCCTCTTCTTTAAACTGAAGACACCAATGAAATGAAAGCGTTTTGCTACAATTGAGGAGATAAAAGAAAAATCGAAACTGGACCTGTTGGCGATACTAAAAAGCACGTTTCAGAAGTTTTTCGAGGATTGGAAAAAACGCTGGCTGGTGTATTATATCTGAAGGGGATTACTTAGAGGGGGTTAAGATAGTTATTGATGAATAAATAAATACTTTTTGAAAAAAAATTAAAATAATGGTTATTTTTTATCAGCCTTCGTTTTTCTTTCCGATCACCGTGTAAAATGCATCTAATTAGCAAAAATCTAAATTATTTACATACAAAGATGGTGTAGTTGGCAAAAGAAAAAAATTAATACTACAGAGCCATTAAGGCCAAAACCATCACATATATGTATGTTCAGTCACACTGACAACAGCTTCTTCCGTCGCAGAACCTTTAGAAAATCCAAACTGGTACTCAAACAATACGTTATTTTTATCTGAGTATTCAGTTGTTTGATCAAAAATAATTTGCTCCAAAATTTTATCAATAACTGAAAAAACATAAGATGATCGAAACATATCGCTCCTTTATTACAACATAGTCATAACGCAAAAAAGCTTGTTTCGAGATAAGCACATTTCAAATTTTTAGTTTTCATACAAGTCTTAGAAACAGTTTTTAGAAAATCGATCCTAAAGGAAACAGTTTAAAGGTAATTTAAATAAAATTTTGGCACAATATAAAAGGTAGTATTGTTAACAATTCTGCATTGTTAACTCGAAAAGCTCATTTTTTGAGATAAGACTATATTGCAATAAAGGAGCGATATGTATCAACTCTATTTGAACCAATGCCTCTAGATATAGGTACAAATTTGTGCATTTTCAATTCGTTAGGGTAAATATAATCATTTAGCATATTATTAAAAAGTTTGCACATAATTCTTGAAACTCCTGTTGCCTGCACAAAAGCATTTTCGTAGTTATCCTATCATAGCCCGTGCTTTTATTAATGGAGATTCTGCTCAATATAAGTTCAACATCATTATTTTGTAGTCTTTTGAATTCCAACTCATAAAACACATTAAAAGTCATTTTGAAACTCAACAACTCAACTTTCAGTCTAATTTGCATACATTTTTTCAAAACCTTGCATCGTTTTAACGTTTTACGCCATTATTATATAATAAAATATTTGAAATAATATGCGTACTTCTTATAAGGGAACAACTCTCATAATCCGACAAAATATAACGTTTTGGCTAGTATCCGGTTATGAGAGGTTTCACTGTATTTTATGAAAGAAAATATTAACCAAAATTAACAAAATTATTCGCAGTATGACCAATTTTGTTTAAAATTATCAAAAGTGGCAGCTCTGTTATCAAGTAGGAAGACCTCTACAGTTTTTGCCAACAATAGAATTGACGATAATACTACAAAATGGCGTTTCTTTAATTTTTAACGTGAGCTATTTAATAATGCTCTCATATCAAATTCAAAAAATTATGCCGAGATTCTCTTAAACAGACGTCGTTTGTGTGATCATTCGATTCGATCAAACATAGGTATAATCAATAACGATCGTGTGTAATCGTATTCTACCGAATATGCCATTTTTCATTTTCTGCTTTAGTTTTAGAAACGAAAGTAAGCAAATTTTAAAAATGTTTTTGCCATCTCGTCGTCTTTTTTATGCTTGTTTTTATTTAAATACTTACGTACATATGTGCATTAGAGCGACTCACCAAAAAAGTGCTCGGTATACCCTCTTCAAAATGAATTTTGGAGTTTTTAACATGACATCTAAAATATTTCGGCTACAGTTTTGAGCTGCCTCTCGTGACCTGGACCATTTGGAAAAAGGGTATATTTTTGTATATTTTGATGTGAAAATCATAGGAAAGGTTTTTTAAAGGCGCGTTCAAGAACGATCATCGAGGCCCTTTTTTAGGCATAACCTTTTAAAAAGAACGGTTTTTGAATATATTGCTCGGTGTTATTTGTAACAAAAATGTCAAATTAACTTATTTTAATCTTAAGCCGATTTAATTAAATACGGGTCTCGGGTATATGGATGAATATAGGACTAAAGCAGGGGAGCCCAAAAGTTTTTATGGAAGTATAAACACCAATACATTTAAGGAAATACTACTTTTATTTAATGTTTTTGTTGTAAAATGCAAAACATATTTACAAAAACAAAATTTACACTGATAATCGCTGTCGTCAATGTTTACCAAAAAAGCATGCGAAAGTGTTGTTGCTTTGCTGTTGTGTTTGTACAGTGAAGAACGACAAAAAAATATATAAGACAAAGTTGTTTGTGTATTTTTCATTGCTAGTGCTGAGTGCAAAATGTTAAATAGCACAGCCCTATTGCTAAGCACATTTACAAAAACAATTGAGCAGTAAGCGCATAGGGCTTGGGCACATCTGGATTAAAGAAAGAAAAAACAGAAATGATCCACGACTTTTTGGTGGCATATTGTTTTCACAAATTAATAAGTATATACGCCTCCAAAAAGTCGTGCTTCATTTCTTTTTTTCCTCCTTTAGTTCTATTTTCAGCCATACGAGTACATGATCTAGAAACTAAATTTGCTATCGTACGAGATTAACTAGTTGTAAGTTCGAGTCCAACCTCAGTCAAGAAGAAGGATTATTTTTAATTATAACAATAATTGCTGTGAAACAATAAGACCAAAGAAGAACAGAAAAATAATTGAATTCCATTAGCTGGGGGACAACTAGCTGTTTCGTAGTCGCTACACTACTCATCAGCACCCACTGGGATTCGAACTCGGGATCATGTGAACATGATGTTTTTTTTTGCTATCATATTAGAATTACCCCAAAACTGTATTTATTCCAGATCACCGTGTAAAATGCATCTAATTTGCAAAAATCTCAATTATTTACATACAAAGATGATGTACTTTACAAAAGAAAAAAAAAAAATTATTACCCATATTACCCTATTTAGAACGAAGGGCTACCCCATTGCATTGTTATCAAAACGCAAACTAACACGAATTTCAAAAAAAAAGCTGAGACCCGTATTTAATTAAATCGACTAGAGATTAAAATAAGTTAATTTGCCATTTTTATTACAAACAACCCCGAACAAAATATTCAAAAACCCTTATTTTTTTACAGAATATCCTTAAAAAAAGGACATGTAGGATTGTCGTTAGAGAAATTGTACACACCTACAGTTATTCGCGTCTTACAAAACCCTTCCTATGATATCCATATCGTATATTTTGGTAACGAAACAGATTCTCAAATTAACAAAACATGCAAAAATATACGCTTTTTCAAAATTGTCCAGCTCACGAGAGGTCAAAGCAAGAGCCGAAATATTTTAAATGTCATCTTAAAAAATATGAATATTCTTGCACGAATTTCGCTTCCATACAACTAGAGTCGCTCTAATGTATATCCATACATATGTACATACATATGTATGTATGTACGTTTTTAAGTATTTGGTTTTTTATATCTTGTTTATTTAGCTGTAGCTTTAATTTAACGTCACAAAGCTCTACATAAGTACATACATATATAAACACGTGTGTATGTATGTATATATTTTTATATCCACATACATACATACGTTGTATAAAAGTTTGTTTGTCGTTGTTTTCACTCAGCAGGGAAATTTGGCTGAATATAATTGGTCAAACGATCGTATTTCGTTAATGCCTCGTCTGCGACGACATTTTTCATTTTATTTCATTTTGTTGAAGCACTTTTTTTATACCTTCATACATATCTACATACATACGAGTATGTACATATGTACATAACTAATTGTAGTTTTTGTGTCCAATTTTGCCATCAAAAGCAAAAAACAATATTGTTGGTTGGCGTTTTTGTTGTTCTTGTTCTCATCTGACTTCATTTTGTTGTTGAATTAATTAATTAATAATTAAGAAAGTTTTACATTCTTACATGTGTAAATTGAAATATATGTACATATGTATGTAGACATACATACATATGTAGCATAAATATACATATGTAAATGAAAAAGAGGCTTTATTTCCATATTTCAAGTATTGCCAATTTATAATCTTTTATTTGGCATCATTTGGCGCATTGCCAAAAAAAGCTGCATAGAATGTTCTAAAGAGTGCATCTATGCAGTAGTTCCCAGCACTTTATTTTAGAACACTTTTTAAAACAAAACAAACAAGCAATAGAACATTTCTAAACAGAACAAACATTTCAAAATTTTGAAACACATGCACGACAGTGCTTGACAGTACTTGAATTCTGTTTCACAGCAAAAACCAAAACAAAACATCAGGCTGAAGCACATAAACAATTACCCACAGCAAAACATAGCGAGTGCACTAAAACATCGGTAGTAACACATTGGCATATGAGCATGATACAGCACTTATGCACTAATACAAAGACAAAAACCATGAACAACAACATATTTTATAAGGAAAACTGAAGTAGAACATTATTTCAATGCTTAAAATTCGACTTCAATTTTGTTCTACTTCAGTTTGTTCCACTTGTGTTTGGTTCTGTTTGTTCTAAACGTTTATAAGACGGTATTCGTTTATGTACCTATTTAGAACATTTCGGCACTGAAGCCTTTGTTTTGAAATGTGAAAGAAGAGGATAGATAATACTTGAAAATATTACGATGTCTCTGTAATACATACACAGGGTGTCCCAGAACTCAACGTCCAGCAGAAACAGGGCGACAAGCATTGATTGTAAGCATCATGAGAAAAATCAGAAAAAAAAATATTTAAAAGACCTCCTTTAAAGACAGGAGAGGTCACTTTATATCTATCAATATAGCAACCGTCAGCCAAAGATTTATTAAAAATCTAAGTGCAGAGCTGCAACCAAATTTTCCGCTAAATTTTTTATACGAAATGAGCTAAAACCGTCGTAAATACCGAAAGAGCTTTTAATATTACTAATACGCTTCAGAATATCCCCAGATGATAAGTGCACGTAAGTTCCATTTTTCACGAGGCAACTTGAGTTGTGCAAGTCTTGAGTTTGTGAACAAAACAGGTGAGGAAAGAGTGGGGAGTGTAAAAATGAGTACAGACTTGAAAAATGGCTTTGTGCTGTCATTCGTAATGTCAGAAATTTTACCTTTTCTTTCATTTGTGTTTCTTTTACGTATTGATATGTTGGCCATAGCGAAAGCAATATTAGCGCGAAGTTGTGATATTTTAATTCATTTGAAAAAAACTTAAAGAAGGCTGAAGCGTTTAATAATATTGTGGACAAGCTCAAAAAACAGACAGCAGCATTACTTTGGAAGAAGTGAAAATTAAATGGAAAAATTTGAAAATGCAGTACATGCAAGATTAAGAAAGTGTAAGCAAGAGAAAACGAAAGTTGCTCAAGTCAAATTGCTGTGTCTGAACATAAAAGCAAGTTTAAAAGAAAAGTTGATAAGAATTGAGCAACTAAACTTGCCTCGTGAAAATTGGGACCAACCAAAATCAACAAAGTAATAAACAGATTTCAAAACATTAGGATCTGTAGAGTCATTTACAGATTTAAAGTTTGCTTGAAAAAAGAGTGAAAACGCATTGATATCTTTACCCGATGGGTTAAAGGGTTAGTATTAATATTAATATGCATGAGCTTCACAACATTCCAGCATATTTTGGGACTCCGAGTATTATTAATCTTGATGAAAAAGTTCCAAAAAGACAGCGCTACAATGAAAAAGTTCCAAAAAGACATCGCTACAAGTGATTTACTTAAAGAAATTTTTTATGAAATAGTAACTTGTTGCAATGGTTCAGTTAATTATTTCTTTAGAGTTGTGCTACAGCGCAACCTAAATTAGCACTGGGAAAACAGTGACATTTTTTTGGCAGCGAAAGTTTGTATTTGCCAATTTATAAAAAAAACTCATGTTTTAAAAATAATTTATTATTATACCAATCAAAAAACTATAAACAGGCTGTTTTCTACGTTTCCCAGCTGCCTATATGTCGACATTTCATAGGAGCTACCCTAATCATCAGTAGACTTTGGAAATTTTTGAAAGATATTCTCAAACATTCAACTTTATATCCCAACAATCTAAATAAATTGTTGAGAATTTAGAAAGAAAAATGCTTTAATAACACAACAACAGGAGAAGGAAAGGAGGAATAGGGTTTGTGAACATTTCGGTCGTTTATTGTAACATAGTCATAACTGAAAAAAGCTTGTTTCGAGAAAACGCATTTCAAATTTTTAGTTTCCATACAAGTCTCAGAAATTTTTTCAGAAAATATCTCCTGAAGGAAACAGTTTAAAAAAAATTGTAATAAATTTTTGGCACAATATAAAATGTAGTACTGTTCAACAATTCTGCATTGTTAACTCGAAAAGCTCATTTTTGGGATATGACTATGTTGCAATAAAGGAGTGATTTGACTTGAACTTTCCAACGTTATAACAGACAGGCACCAGGTCTGTAGGCAACTTATTTCATTGGCGAAGCGTACGTCTGAAAAATGAATTCTCCCTGTAATGCGTTGTACGATTCCCCGGGCAATCGACCACAAATGGATGAACGCGTGCTACGTAAAAATGTGCGCGTTTCGGGAACAAGATCCCTAATCTCGTCAGAGCAAAATCCATTGTAGTAACGATAGAACAGAGTAATGCACCCTATACTGCGTCGATGCTTCAGTGAGTTAATAGAGTTGGATACTTTACTTACCATTTTCGGTCGGATGTAGGTGGTATGAATAGTAATGAGGTCGGGTGGAGTGAAGTACATCTTACACCGTTTCAAAAAACCAAAGCACTTGAATGCTTCTTTGGAGACATGAAAAATGTGTTCAGTGTAGCGAACATTATACTGTACCTTCATTTCAAGAACATCAGGAGCATCCGATTCCTCAATATTTATAGCATCGATGAGTACAGATGAAGCAGCACTTGCGGTCGTTTGTTTGTGTGTTAATAAGCAACATTGGGTCTTACGAGCGTTAAAGGCCACCGTGATTTTACGACCCCATTTGAAGATTAATAGAAAATCACTATTCAGTCATTCATATTTTGCCTCTTGGCATCGATCTCGGATGGGCTGGGCCTATAACTGAAAGAGTACGAATGACATAAGCTGCTGTCATCCTCGAAAGAGTAGATAGTAAACAACACAATCTCTGATATACCAACAAAACAGTAAATTAACTTACTATTAAGAATGTTTTAACTATATGGCCACCACTGCGTTGAAACGTCATACAAACGATGTACATACATAAGTATATATGTACGCTATGTTATTTTAGGCCCCCAATGTAATAATTTAGGTTAATAGATCTTCGTAATGGCCACGGCTATCGAAACGAAAGCAGATAAAATAAAAAAAATCTTTAATTACCATTTAATTTATGCTTTCCATTTATTCATTCAACTTTTATACATTACTCTTAAAGAATTGATATAAATTTTCCTCCGAATACATTTAATAAAATAAAAATGTACAACAAAAAAAAAAAAAGTCTCACTTTATTTTATTTGAAGCGGAGGCCAATCGTTTTTACAATGAATTCCTAGAACTCTGTGAAAGAGTTTCCAAATGTAAATTTTTATTTTATTGTGTATTAAAACATTCTTGTAGGCAATAAAAACCAACGAAGAATGGAAAATATTTTCTACTCGTATTAAAAGTTTGTCACAAGTCGTCGTTGTCGCTTAAATTGTAATGGGACTTTGAACTTTTTTTTTTTTGTTTTTTATTAAATGATACAAATCAGTTAATCAATTCTATATGTTGAAATATGTATGAGCGTAAACATGTAAACTTACCCAGTTGGAAAAATTTGTCCTAAACGACCAAAATCTAAATAATTAATGGTGGCATGACATTAATGTCCAGTGTCGTAATGTCCATGTCGCACCTTTAAGTTTGATATAATCCATGGACGTTATGACATTTTAATTAGTGACATAATGTCCACAAAAAAAGTGTCATAAAGTCCATAGTCATTCTGACACTTTATGGTGCGTCATGATGTCCAAAAAGTTTTTAATTTGCTTTTTAACTTATTTATGACACAATTACTTAAAAGAAATAAAGACTGCGGTGACTGGTACCGAAAAATATTAAAGGCTTTATTAGTGTTTTCATTCGTTGCCGTTCTGTGACGTTCTTTTCTGTAGCAAACATTTTACAATTACTTTTTCCATGATAAAATTCAGCTGTTTTTAGTGTAGAGCAGTAGCGCCCAAGCCTATGCGCTAGGTGCTCTTTTGGTTTTGTTAAAACACTTAGCTATAAGCTGTGCGCTTTAATATACACATGTGTGTGAACACACACAAGTAAAAAGAAACAACACTTTCGTATGCTTATTATATTTCCTTAAATGTAGTGGTGTTTGCTCTTCCATATAGAACTTCTGGGCACCCCTGCTGCAGAGCATAATTAAAAGAAAAACATTGGAATGAAAAATAAAATATTTACATACATAAGTATTATCTTATGTGGATAAATAAGAAAGAAACAAATTAATAATTTAGAAATGGTGATCAAACAGCCCACTATTTTCTCACAATCTGCAGAGTTTATGGCACTTCTTATACAAAATTAAATTTTTCCCCCGCTGTGTTTTAGCGAAAAGCAAAGTATGAAAATTCAAAACAATGTAATCTACTGATGATTAGGGTAGCTCCTATGAAATGTCCACACAGACAATTAGGAAGCATAGAAAACAAGCTGTTTATAATTTTTTGATTGGTAGAAAAAATAATCAGCCCAATTCTGAATATTCTCACGGATTTTATTTCTCTTATTTCTGCTTATCAGACCGGTGGCTTTTTTAATGATCTAGGTTTTCACCGTCCTCCAAATCTATAAAAAATAGACCTGAATGGCTTGGGAGAGTCCGGGTGCTTTCTACCCCCTTTCGGTGTAAATATAACCTTCACCTCTCTCCAAATCTTTGGCAGATAATCCAATTGGCCTGTATGATTCGGGAGATTCCGGGTGTTTGCTATCCCCTTTCGGTGTAAATTAAACCTTCACCTCCCTTCAAAGATTTGGCAGATAGTCCAATTGGCTTGTATGACTCGGGAGGGTTCGGGTATTTGCTATGCCCTTTCGGTGTAAATATAACCTTCTCTTCCTTCCAAATCTTTGGAACAAGGAGTAATTGGCCTATATGTCTTGGATGATGCCACGTGTTTGTTAGCCTCTTTCGGCGTGAATACAACCTTGTACTAAATTGTTCGAATTTAACCCAATGTTACACTTGACCTAAAGATTTTTAGCATCGCTCGATATTTCTGCTGATTTATTAAGTTTGAAAGAATTCATACTTCTTCACTGGAATCCTCGCCGTGCGATGAGAGTTTGCCGATGCCCCTTGCGTATGGTTTAAACACAAAGGTACTATGTTTTCCATTCCTGCTGTGAAGTGTTGAATTACAGATCGACTGTTTGCATTTACTGGTGGTGGGATTATCGGTGCGTTGTTTGTTTGGTTACTTATTAAGTTACTTGGGCGATAGTTGTTTTGTTCCTTTAACTGCTTTAAAAGTTTTAAATGTTTACATGAAAACTGATCCGTACTCACAGCGTGTAAAGGAGAAAGTGAGTGAGAGAGAGAGAGCGAGGGTGAGATCAAGGGAATTCCAGGAATTAGGAAGCATCAATAGGTCAATAATAGATAATGAATGGCGTGCGGCACAACCAAAGGGATTTTTAGTTTCTTTATTTCCATTCATACGTATGTATATACATATGTATGTGTGTACAGACATATTTTCATTTTGGGTTTGTATCTTAAACTTGTTGCTTGCTTTCTTTTCAGTTCAAATATTTTGTTTTTATTTTCTTTGTTATCAATCTGTGGGTTTCTTTTGTATGGATTTGTTGTTGTTTCAAAACATATAATAAAACAAAAACATATAGAATATTGAAAAGAAAAACAAATCGTATTGATAGATAAAGTTAACAAAACTATTTTGACGCCCCTTAGAGGAGTGTGAATGTGTTGATGACGCTATAATCGAATAATTTCCAAGAAATCTATTGACCTTTTTTGAGTAAGTTTAAGTGTGTGTGTGTGTGTGTGTGTGGGAAAAATATACAAAAAATCACACACACAAGCTTATATTAATTAATTTATTTTTTGTGTGCGTAGTTTTTAATCTCTGTTCGAAATATTTTTGTTCGTATGAGTAGTTCTAATCCTTGTGACAATTTTCGTGTGAGAATAATACACACGTAATATTTTCCTATTCTTATTGATTTCTTGGGAAATTTATTACAAAAACATAATCCCAAACTCTGGGTATAAGAATAAAAATACAATTTGTTTTGTAACATTTCAACGAATGTGTGGTGTGTTTGAGTGTGTGTGTGCACATTTATTATGATTCGTTAATGATTTGTAAATGCAATCAGTTTGTTAATATTTCCTGGGAAATCTTTTGATATACTTACATATGTTTTGACTAATTACAGATCATTTTATATAGAATGTACATGTGTATATACATATGTATGTATGCGTCAACAGCGGCTAATTTCCTGCAAATGAATTTTCTTACTTCCATTTAAATATCTGAAATGTTAAATGTGGTTGAATTAATAACTGTCATCATTTTGTTGTCAGATAAATTTCAATTAGTGTCAAATATTATTTGTTACACCTATTATACAGTTTTTGATAAAATGTATTGTCGTACTTCCGCTTAAAGGAACAAGGGGTTTGTACAGTGCTGCCACATGTCTTAAAAGTAACTTTGAAACAGAATACAATAAAAATTAATTTTTTTAAATTGACATGAAATTTACTTTATTCGAAAGATAATCTTCTGGCATTATAATTTAAATATGACTTGTGGGATAGTTATGACCGCCGCAGCTGGATCGGGCATAGTCTAATATGAAGGTAAAATTTTCGATGACTTTCTCCTACATTTGTGGTCATATACGAGCAATAACAAGGCGAATCGTGTCCAACAAGTGGTAAATAGTTTAAGGCCTAATGGCATAGACTAGCGAATTCACATATCCCCACAGAGAGTTTCCCTCCTGGGAGCTGGTTTTGACTTGGTGTACACCAAATCAAGGCACTTTGCTTTCTGGGGCATAGAGGGATAAGAGTTTCTCGTTTGTTGTAGCAAATAAGACTCTAGGAAGCCGCATGACTTATGTTGTGCTGGATTTTCGAAATCCCAATCAAGACGTAATTGGGAGAACAGGGATGAGCAAAGTACCCGGGAGGTTCTGCTTGCAGATCATCTCAGTGCTGATCATGGCTGAAACGTTTTGGTTGTGGTTTAAGCCTTAAATCGCCGACAAGGGGAATTTGTTCCCCTGATAACTATGGCGCAATTTCATTTTTCTGCGACTATTAACCCTTCGAGGTGCTGTTGTTTTGTAACAGATACCTGTAATGTAAGAAACCAGAAGGGGGGTTTGGATGGGCGAGTTGTTTAAGGGCTGATGTTCTTAATGGACTTCAGCTCACCAACTTATTAAGCTTTGTATTCCATTGACTGTAAGGCAAATTACATACAGGAGAGTTAAGGTCGACAAGGCAGGTACATGATGTAAATCAGTTTCCACATCCCTACAGCAATTAGTCTAGCGGCGTTAAATCGCACGATCTTTGAGATCAATTTACGGTTGTAAAACGTGAAGCTTTCTTTCAGTAAATCAATTGAAGCCATAGCTCCTATACATCATGGTTGTTAAATTGCTAAACGAGGCTAGTAAGCAAGTTTATATAGCGGTCACCTCTGAGTGTAACGTTCTGACCAACACCTTTTGTAAAGAAATACGGACTAATGATTTCACCAGTCCATAAAGTACATCAAACAGTAATTCTTTATAGATGTACGATGTGGCAGTCTGTCAACGTCTGCATTCAATTAATGCGAAGTTCATGGCTATATAAACTTCGGGATTGACAGCAATAGTGGTTTGGCCCTTTCACCGAATCAATGTCTGGCTGGCTGATGTTACGCCTTCAGTTGTTGAAATGGTGAACCAAACTAAACAGAAATCATTTAACAGCTGACAGAATATCCCCTAGTTACAAAAAGTGCTGCACACTGAAAATTTTATAACTTTATATAAAAACATACTTTACATGCACATATATTGATTGGACAGAGAGTGAGAAAATTTACATTATCACCTGCCTTCATAGCCTTATCTGATGATGCACCAATTCCATGGAGTGAATTATGCACGATTCACTAGCGCCCCCGGGTGGCTTACCACGTACACACAGGTAGCAATTCTGGCCATATATTTGTGGGCACATGGGCAATCTCTTGTTCAGAAGTTCGGGGATTTAACCCCTCCTGTTTGCAATTTCCCAGCAATCAATGGAAGACAAGTCTTAATGAGTTGCCCACTAGCAGCATCAGCCCTTAAACCAAATCACCCGTCCAAACATCACCAGGGGGTTCTAACAGTACAGGTATCTGGTGCAAGGCAACACTAGCTCGGGGGGTTGTTAGCCGCCGAAAAAAGCCATATACCAACAATTATCAGGGATACTTACTCCCCCTTCCTGCGTCTTTAAGTCTAAACCACAGCTAGAACGTTTCAGCCAACCATGATCAGCCCGTGCTGAACTGCAAGCAGAAGCACCCGGAGGCATGGTGATCCCCGTTCTTCCAATTTATAAATTTGGTAAGGACTTCGGAAGCCAACACAACATAAGTCATGCCGCTTCCTAGTGGTTTATTTGCTACAACAAACTAGGGACTTAATCCCCTCTTTACTTGAAAAATCGAGTGCCCTGGTTTGTAATACGCCAAGGCAAAACCTGTTACCTGGGGGATATTAATTGGACTGTATGATTAAGGAGATTTTAGCGTTTGTTAACCCCTCTCGGCACAAATATAACTTTCACTCCAAATCTTTCGAATGTAACCCAATGCTAGACTTGACTTTGATAGTAAGACCGTAAATATGCTATCCAGTCCCGTTAATTTATAAGGCTTGAGGGAAGCTTCATTCTACTTTTTCATATGGTATTATTGTTTTGAAACCCGAAATCACCGCAATGAAATTTCACCGAGAACGTGATTGGATATGACATTAAGAACTTGCTTGTGTATGACATTAATATGGCCATTTTTATTAACACAACTTAAATATCAGCTATAATTATCTTAAACCAGAATATAGTATGGTTATTTATAACATATTTTTACAAAACTATGACGAGATATGCCTGGTGTTTCAGATATAACAATATAATATTATCAGCAATAACTATATAATTCAACAGTAACCATATAAGTCAACAATAGTATGTTGCTCTTACATAATTGTCAGGTCAGCCATATAACATATAACATTATATATAATAACAATGTTGAAGCAAAATATAAAATTTTTTACAAAACTATGCTTAAAAATATATTATTATTATCAGCACCAACCATACAATTCAACAATAATATGTTGCCCTTACAACATGTCAACATGTCAACAATATAGGTATTTTTTTTTGTGCGTTTATGTGTTTATTTATGTATTTCTTTGACCTAGCCCCATTCCTTAACTCCAGTCTAGGTTGCTTGTTAAAGTTTTATCATGCAGAAATGACTCCGACCCGTTAGAATTTAAACGCCAACCAACAACCTGCAGGTACGTGATTTCTGTAGGAAAATGAATCGATGCCAGTTTTTCTATTAATTATTCAATTCTTGGAATCACATTAAGCGAAATAAATGAATGAAAACTGTTCTCCAATAAAACTTAAATGCCATTCACACATTACTTACTTTAAAGTTTTTAACTTTTTTTTTATTCATTCTTCAAGTTCGTGACGTTTTCAAATGAGTGTCAGTCATTATAGCGAAAATTAAGAAATACTTGTTTATAGTTATAAAACAGCGTACACACATACGAGTGCACACTTACACAAACACACTTTTAAACAGATTTAAATGAACAAAAAAACAAACAAACATTCCTACAATTATGCCGGTAGCGGTGAGAAATCTGTGTTAAATTTTTTTATTGTATTTCGTTTTTTTTCTGCTTTTTTTTGGGTTAAAATCTTTTGTTTCTCTTTCAAATTCATTCATTTATTCAGTCATTCTGTTTATATGATGAACAGATCATGATAAAAAAAATCAAGCTACAAAAATGTTTTTTTAAATAACAAAACCAACAACAACACCAAAAAACAAACGCTCACAAATGAATCGAAATTGTTAATCATTCAATTATAATGCATTCCAAGAAATTTTCACATTTTAACCATGAGAAACTGGAAAAAAATCAGTAAAGAACACACACACACCATTGGTTCTTGCCTCACGATCTTTTTAAAAAACCATTTAAAATCAAATGCAATTAAAGAAAAATTAATGTCATACAAATGTGAAATGACACTGAACGAACGTGAACGTGGAATGTTGGAAAACTGTTTTCTGACTGCGTGTGATCTGAAGTTGAAAAATTCCTTTTTTATTAACTTTTAATTAAATATTTCTGCTTATCAGCAGAAATCTCATCAAATCAAAGCAAAGCATAGAAAATATTATTAACATTGAAATTTGTCTATAAAACCCTATAGGGGAGGATTCCAGCAACGGGGAAACAGATTAAGAAATGTGTCCAAGTTGCCTTAATGTGGGGCGTATAAGCAATATCCCACTTTGCCAACAACTCAAAACCAATACAGTAATACAGTAAGTCCTTGATAAGCCGTAGAGGCTAGGTAGGCAGGCCGCTGGATTCTCAAAAAAGTATCTGGCTTCTCTCGCTCACTTGGGTCCTGAAGATCGTTCCCTTTGTGATTGCTTGAAAAGTGGGATAGAAGAATGGAAGAATAAAAGTTAGAGGGATATAGTGGGAGTGAGGGAGTGGGAAATGAAAGATGGGAAACTGCTTAATGTGGCATTACTTGCTGATGTACTAGCCATCCTAAAGAAGAAACTAAAGCAGTCGGTTTGACCGAGGCCAGACATGATAGGCTGTTGAAGCTCCACTCGCCTAGGTATTTTAGATGATGATGCTCCAATGCCGGGCATGTACCGAGGAGATGAAGGATCGTCTCCTCCTCCTCCTCCTCGTCTTGGCAACTTCTACAGAAGTCGTTGTAGGGTAGGCCTAGTCTCCTGGCATGGTTCTCAAACGGGCAATGTCCAGTGATGACTGCTACAGTCACTCGTCGGTGAGATCTAGGTAGTTTTAATAGCTCCCACATTCTGTTAGAGTTAACCCACAGGTTCCTTGATATAAGGCTTAAGAATTCAATATATATAAATAAATAAAAAAATAAATAAAAATAGGGCATGGGAGCTCTGTGAGCCCCTTTTCTAGGGCACCTTCCAGTAAGTGGAGTTTTATTCTTTTCCAGCACGCTGATAAGGGTTGTCCACAAAAGTGATCTATATCCTTATCCTCTAGGGTTGTCCCTTTTTTGGCTAAGTCGTCAGCGATGTTGTTGCCATTGTTGGACCCAATTGGTACCCATTTTAGGGGAAGGTTAAAATGTCTCGCCATCTATACTAGAATTAGTGTATATTCCAATCAGGGAGTTGATGGCGGACTTGCTGCCCATTACTATCATGATATCCCCACCGAATATGTTGTGAAACTTTAGTCATCTGGCCGCTTCCGTCTGATAGACTGAAGGATATTTTAGTATTAAATTCTTCTATGTAAACGCTACCCCCAACCCTTTCTCCCCTGCCGGACCCTTCCGTGTAAACATAGAAGTATCCAGTTTCTAGGAGAGATTCCTAGATTTGGTAGCTGAAGTTCCTTGTGAGGAATGGTTTTGGAATGCAGTAGTCAATTAGATCGGGGAGTAGGTCCCTACCAATCTCCAGTATATTGGCCTATCCCCACGGTCTGTGGGGACCGTAGGGACAGGCGATCAGGTTTTTAGTGCTATCTGCCTGGCTTCTAAATCGGCACCGGGTTTTCATATTCGGTGCGAATTTTAGCCGTGGAACGTGTATCTGAACCAGCGCACTTCAAGCATTGCACTCAGGAGTCGAGTACAAATCGGATTTTTACACGTATTTACATACGCAACACGAACAGTAACGATATGTACATCAGTGAGAGAAGAGAACATAAACATTTTATTCATAGACAACAACAATTGCATGACTAAATTTTTAACACGCGTTGCCATCGTTTGATTTTTTGTATTCTTGAAGGGATGAATTTATAAATAATAAACTTTTTAGTAGCTTTGTATGATTAAATTATTGTTTGTTTGTTGAGTTAGAGATCAGTTACATAAATTATCGTTGTTTATTTGATTCAATATTTTGACACTCCGTTGTGTGTCTTCTCCAGGAAATTTTTTTTTTGGAAAAAAATACAAAAATTACAATTTTATAGAATTAAAAAATTCTTTAAATTTTTCTTATAGTACGGTGTTATTTTGATTAATAAAAAAATTTTTAAAACAATGTGAAAGTTCAATTTGAAGTATACTTAAATTAAAAAATTGCTTTCGTTTAATATTTTTATTTCCATAAAATTTTTATTTATTAATTTAATAAATATAATAATAAAATTTAGCAAATTTTTTATTTATAATGCATTAAAAAATACTTTAATAAGTACGGGGAAATATGAAAAATAATTTTGGTATTGCGTGGACTGTATAACTATTCGGAAATGTATAAAAAATACATTTTAATTAAATAATTCGTCGTTTTATTTTCGGCATAAAAGTAATCACAATGAAGCCAAGTGTGGCAACATTATTTGTACGCTGTTTATTTGCATAAAATATTCAATTTCATTCAGTCTGTGGTGTGCTGTCATCACGCTGTTACTAACACATGAAAAATGCCCAAATACGTAATACTTCAATATTTTCTCCCATTGAGGAGCCCTGATCTGAACTATTAGCGGCCATTCAATTTAGAGCGAAAATTGAAGTAGCCATATTGTTTCCGGGGAAGTGAGGCATTTTGGGAATTCCACGCGTTATATGAATAATCATTGGATTATATGGATAATTAGTTTGATATCGAAGCGTGTGTTTTAGTTTTTTAAATTATATTTATTTACATATATACTCAACCTTTCCGTGTATTTGGACTGAAATATGAATCATATTTGGCCTCAATTGAAATTAAAAAAAAAGTATTTCGAAACGCTAGTTTTCTTTAGATATTTTGTATTATTGTCGACATTGGTTTTATTTTGTAGTTAACAAAAATTATTTTAACTGGACTGCAACGACAAAATCAGCATGGACAACAACCTGCAGCCGTGTTGTCTTGCTGTTTTCAAAATTATCATTCTTATATGAAAGTGTGTATACTATCTTGCACAGGTTGCAGTCTGTAGCCTGCTGTCTGGAATGTGGTTAATGCATAACACTAAAGAAAACTGTATTTTGAAAATATTTTTCTAAACAACAATTTGCAAATAATTTTTTCTTCGGCAGCTTTAAATTCTTTTACAATTGCATAACGTTAAATAGTTCGTTATTAAACCTGTCTTAACACTTTAACTATTGCAAGAATTTAGCACAAGAATGCAATTAAATGTTTATTTAATAAAGCAAAAAAATTAAGATTATAATTCATATAATTAAAATTATTATTACTTTGACTACTATTTCGAACAAACAATCATGTATTATTAAATTACAGTGATTATTAACAACAAATTGCCACTTGTTTGTGCTTGGCAACGCAAAGTAAATACTTTTGTTAATAAAAATCGCAAATTATGTATGAATTTCTTAAACAATTTCATAGAAAAAAATCCGAACTTTACAGAATGGCATTTTTTAATGATTCATTCATAACAACTCAATTGATTGAGTTTTTTCTTTCGTTTTTGTTTGTTTGCAATTAAATTCATTCACTTAATGTCACTGTAAAGTAGGCATGCAGGCAGCCAAGCAGACGGTCAGACAGATAGACAGACAGACAAACGGACAAACATTTGTGGCAATAAAACTCATGCCACTTTTGAACACGAGAGCGCAATTTATGTGTGTCGTAGGTAAATAAACGTTCTTCAACCAATTCGCTGCCAACTTGAATCAAATCGAACATTTTATAGCGTCTGTGAGCAGATTTAAAAGTTAACCGGCCCTGTCATTGTCTTGGAATGTTAATAAATATCGAAATGCAGCAACCGCTTTTCAAATTAATTGCAATGTGCATGAATATGGGGTGTTAAATCGTGGCTCTGAAATGGCACTTGAATACAATTAAATTTCAATATTTAAATTTTTACTTTTTGTATGCAAATATTAAAATTTAATTTTAAAAACAAATGTTAAAATATACTGACATATCTTTATATGTATTAATTTACGAAACACTTGGTCAAGCTGCCAGACTTCATAACAAACTTTCAAACTACACGAAGAATGTCCCAAAATACACAAAAGATTTGAGTTGATCACTACTTGTGCAGTAAAGTGCTGGCAGCCCTAAAAAAAACAATTCGTAGTATCTAGTATTTGTGGCCTGCCCGCTGGGGAGGTGAACTATAAACGTATGCGCACATACACGCAAAGCATACAAACTTTTGAAATTTTAGCTACTTGTAATTGCTTGTGAGTTTTTCAATAAAACGAATTTTTGCTGAAGCATGTATGACCAAAAGGTCTTACTGCCCCGGGGAGCTGTAAGGACCTTGGCACGAAGACGCTGTTCGTGAAGAAACTTTTCACGCCTAAGTACCTTGGCACACGAAGATCTTGCCTTTTTGCGTAGTAAATCAGTCTCTGGGTTTTTGTTTAAACGCCAATTACTGAATGCTTCCTCTCTAGATCTGACTGCGTTTTTGCACGTCTGATTAAACCAGGATTTCACTCTTGGTTTAACCGAAATCTGCTTGGATGGGATGAATGATTTCATCCCTAGCAATATAATATTCTCGACCATTTTTGCTGAAGCATTTATGTCGTTATCTAGAAAACAAAGTTTCCAATTAAAATGCTCATAAAATTGGTTGAGCTCAGCCCAACGAGCCCTTTCGTAAATAATTGTTGACCGTTTCGTAGCTGATTTCGGAACGTTACGAAGTTTAGAGACCAAAAAGGAGGCAGAAATGGTGCATTGATCCGAATTGCCGAGAGGCGCACTAACGCTGACTTCCTACTTTCAGGGTGTGACGCCAGGAATTATTCAACCGTGTTTGAATGGTGCCCTTCAACACATGGAATATGCGTTGGATTATTCACTAATTGTGCTAGGTGGTTATGCGTAGCGAATAACTCAACATATTGGCCTTCTGGAGTTATATGAATCAAATGATGAAGCCAGGATAAGTTGTGAACATTAAAATTACCAGCAACTACTGCTCAGACAATCTTCCAGGATCTTCAATATAGACTCAGAAAGAGCCTCGAAATCAGAAAAGGTAGTATTTCTCCCCGCGTTTAGACTTCTGTAAAGAAACCCGAAGTGCACGAAGTGTGACCTGATTTTGAATTTAACCGAAAGACAGGCAAATTTGGCATCATACATGATTAATGGAACATGCCTTCATAGCGAATGTAAATTACAAGGCTCCGATGTAAATTAAACAGGGTTAGAAGTTGATACCCAGGTACATATATAAGAATCCTGTGGAACAGCATTCTCAGATACCTGGGTTTCACACAAGGCGAAAATATCCGGCCGAGGAAGACACGTGTGAGCATAAATCGAGAAGAGATTCGTTCTCAGCCTACGTAAATTACAAAACTCAATCGTAAACTTTCCCGTCATTACGATGGAAAATCACAGACCAAATGTTAATTAAGTTTGTTGTGTTGGCGAAACAGTAATTAATTGTTGTTTGTTTGACTATATAGCATCCCGTGTATAAATGAAATAAAAATAAATAAAGTCGTTTTTCCTTAAATGTATTGGTGTTTGCTCTTCCATCAAGAGCTTTTGGGCACCCCTGCTCTAACATAATTGTTTTACTTCGTTTGAGAAAATAAATATGCAATAAGGAACCGACCTTCTTGTCACGATCGAGAATACTTTGAAACATAAATGCACCTATAACCAAGTTTTTACTTTAAAGCGTCGAATTTCGGAAAAAAACGGCGGAAACAGAGTTGTACACTTATGTAACCTGTGGTTAATTCAATCATTCAAAAATTCAAGGACTTATTTACCCGCCCTCCTGTAGGTAGTTATACACTAAATCTTAAAATTTTTAAAGTTTGCTGAATTGAAATTGTTTACAATCTGTGTGACGTGCCAATATATTGTAAGAAATAAATAGATACATACACACAAACACATGTACACAGATACGTATGTATGCATGTACAATAAATAGATTATTAGTAGGGGCGTGAACAATATATGTATTTGCAATAAATTTATTTTAAGTGCGTATTTTATATAAATATATTTCAAAATTTCAACAAAACTCTTTCGTCAAAACATTTTGTACAAAATTTAAATTTGGGTTTCTCTTTGATTTTGCGTGTAATTTTAGGGAAAAAGAAATGTGCGAATACTCTTAGATAAGTACATACGTATGTGTATATGTATGTACACATATAATTACATAAACACATATACATATATATGTAGTTTTTTATGTACGATTATGTATGTGTGTAGGTTTTGTATTGGTGTTAAATCTTACATTTTAATATTATTCTCTGAAATTTATTAATAAATAATCACAATTTGCAAAGACAAAAAAGAAAACAAAACCAAAAAATCAAGATTATCTCCAACAAGAAGAGAAAAACAATACACATACATATATGTATGTATACACAAATGTGTGCACATAAGTATGTTCATGAATTATATTAACCACGTGTTAAAAATGGCTGTTTCTTTTCTTCATGTGTCAATATTAGAAACCACATAACCTCAAAAAATTTAACTAACTCATTTATTATAAAGTAAGCTCAGAATTGCATGAACTAAAACAAATTTTTGCACTAAACCGAAATTATAAACTGAGGGTTTAATGCAAGTGATTTAAGTACATAACGAAGAATTGTAAGAAACAGTGTTGTAATTTCTATTTTACCTACCATTTTTTAATTACGGCTACAGCTCCAACTTTTTCAAGTAGAACCCAGCGGCGAACATTGCCTACCACATTATTTCTCTTCGATGATGTGTGCAACACTTTGTAATCAATGAATGGTAACTTACAAAGTGTATGAGAGTAGTAAAGGGTGTTTTTTTAAGCTAGATAGAACTTTAAATTGTAAAAAGTAACACAAAAAATTAAATTTTGATGAAACATTTTTTTTATTTGTTTCAGTATACTCTGACAAATCATCATGAATAGACTCACGCTTGAACAACGCTACGAAATTATCCAAATTTACTTTGAAAATCAGACCCGTTGTTTTATCGCAAAATTGTGTTCAGCGATGAGGCGCATTTTTGGCTTAACGGGTTTGTTAATAAGCAAAATTGCCGCATATGGAGTGAGACCAATCCACAAGAGACCCTACAGACTCCATTACATCCAGAAAAATGCACTGTTTGGTGCGGTTTTCATGCTGGTGGCATCATCGGACCTTATTTCTTCAAAAATGAGGCCGGAGCTCGCGTTACGGTCAATGGAGATCGTTACCGCACCATGATCAATGATTTTTTGTTTGAAAATATGGATGACATTGATCCGGAGGAGATGTGGTTTCAACAGGATGGCGCTACGTGCCATACGGCGAACGCAACCATCGACTTACTGAAATCAAAATTTGGCGATAAGTTGATTTCGAGAAATGGACCTGTCAATTGGCCTCCAAGGTCGTGCGATTTGACACCTCTCGATTATTTCCTGTGGGGCTACGTGAAGTCACTGGTTTATGCTGATAAACCAGCAACAATTGACGCCTTGGAGGCCAGCATTGTTCGTGTTGTTCGTGACATACGGCCAGCAGTGCTCGAAAAAGTGGCCCAAAATTGGACGTCCAGAATGCGCTTCGTCAAGAACAGCCGCGGTGCCCATATGCCCGAAATCATTTTCAAATGTTAATGTCACGTATTGATCTTTCGAATAAAAAAAAATTTTGATTACAATTTAATTTTTTGTGTTATTTTTTACAATTTCAAGTTCTATCGGGCTTAAAAAAACACCCTCTATATGGAGTTCCGAAAAATGAATTACGTTCATCTTTTGTATCACATTTATATACAAATGTATTTTATTTTTTAGTTGTAAATCAAATGTTCGCCGTCTTTGTCAGACTACTCGTACGTTGCAAAAATTTTAATTAACAAAATCAGATAAAAGTGCTAGAAAACAATTTAAAAAAGGTACAAGACAAAAGGAAAGACAAAACATTTAGGGAAAAAATAAAATAATGTATAAGACAAAAAACAAAACAAATTTATTTAATGGAATATTCCCAAAAAACTGAAGTACGCAGTACGTACGAGCTGCCTACTGCCGGCTTACAATGTATGCGAGATTGTATTTGAGCTACCTACTGCCGACTTACAAAGTATGCGAGATTGTATTCGAGCTGCCTACCGCCGAATTACAAAGTATGCGAGAATGTATTCAGGCTGCCTACCGCCGACTTACAAAGTATGCGAGAATGTATTCGAGCTGCCTACTGCCGACTTACAAAGTATGCGAGATTGTATTCGAACTGCCTACTGATAGCTTACAATGTATGTTAGGAAGTAATGAGCTTTTGTTGGATGAACACCACACTAGCTCGCTTACTTTGTGTGCAGGTAGTAGGCGTTCACTCTACAAATGCGGCAATGTGTATGAAAAAGTATACTAGGATCGTATATGAGATGGTGTGCATTACTGACTTACAAGTGTGCATCGGATCATCGCTTACGTAAGCGAAACTTTGGCCGCTGGGAAGTAGCAGTAGACGCTGTATTCCGAAGCATTTACTTTTATTAGCTGCAGCTACTTTTCAAAAATATAAAGCAGCAAGTAGAAGTACACAGAACAAATTATAGGAAAACTAAAATCAACAAAATTTTTGTCTGAAAAAATAATTTACGTGCATATTTATGTATATATCAAAAAAGTAACCTTGGATATCGTATTTTGTTGTTGTTTAACAAAATAGTTGTTTTTGATCAATAATTATTTTTACTAAACTTTTGTTTGAATCCACGAATTCCTTTAAAGGTCCGCATTCAAACAATTTATTAAATGATTCCACGAATTTCGTTATTGAATACGAAAAAAATTTTTTTTTCTGTGTAGCGATAAATGTTATATTATTCCAAAGCATTTATACATATATATTAGCTACAGCTACTTTTCAAAAAGTGGCCTCTTTGCTATATGTATCAACCAAAGTATTGGTAGGGTTAGAAAACATCAAAAAGTATTTGTTTATTCATCAATATTTGTTTATTCATCAATAACTCTCTTGTCCACATCAAAGTAATACCACTTAGATATAATACACTTATGCCAGCGTTTTTTCCAATCCTCTAAACAACTTCTGAAACGCGCTTTTTGGTATCGCCCACAGCTCCTGTTTCGATTTTTGTTTTATCTCCTCAATCGTAGCAACACGCTTTCCTTTCATCCGTTTCTTCAGTTTTGGGAAGAGGAAAAAGTAAGCGGTGGCTAAGTCCGGTAAATACGGTGGTTCAGGCATGATAACGGTTTTGTTTTTGGCCAAAAACTCACGCACAAGCATCGAGGTGTGAGCTGGTGCGTTATCATGGTGCAAAATCCAGGATTGTTTTTCCACAATTATGTGAGTTTCTGACGAATTGCTTCGTGCAAACGGCGCATAGCTTCAAAGTAGTATTCCTTATTGACCGTACTACCTTGTGGCAAGAATTCATGATGTACGACGCCATTGCAGTCGAAGAAAACAGTGAGCAAAACCTTCATGTTTGACCGAACTTGACGTGCTTTTTTCGGTTTTCGGTCTCTTCTGAACTGATCCATTGGGATGATTAGTCTTTCGTTTCAATGTCATAGCTATACACCCATGGTTCGTCACCAGTTATGATCTTTTTGAGGAAAGCTGGATCGTCGTTGAGAATGCTCCTCAGCTCCTGAGCGATGTCCATGCGACGTTGTTTTTGCTCAAAGTCTAGTAAATTCAGTAAAAATCGAAGAGACCACCAAAACACGACTAACCTTTTTATCTGTCAAAATCAAACTAACAATCCAAAATGGCTGTTATTGCTAACAGATATGTGTACCAACACAACAGAAAAAAATGCGAAAATCGCACATACGTAACTGATGAAATTTAAAAATTTCGTTTATTTTTTTTATCATACCATGTACACAGTCGCATTTTTGACGGCTCTTACTATTAGATTGTTGCGATGAGATTTCTCATAAGAATGCTCTCATAAAATTTGTTATACAACTGCAATAACACTAATTATAAATCTTTATATGCCATAATTCTCTATGCGATTGAATTTAACGTTCTCATCTTGAATATTATCGCAGGTGAGAGACTTAAGAGACTTAACATTCCATAAGACTTTGTTACCTACAGACGACATTTTTACGACATTCACTTTTTTACAAAATGTGAAGTATGATATTATTTTCATCACTAATATTTATGCGTAAATGGAGATATTTTAGTTTAAACATCATGTCAACAAGTTGTTCGACAAATTTATCACTGGTAACTTCTTTTATGTACATATATATATATATGTATGTAAGAACGTATGTACGAGTATCTTAACCATTTTTCTTCTTTTCCCAACATCAATTAGTTGTCATGTTTCATTTATCACACTAAACTATCTGACAAAAAATAAAATCTACTTATACGCAAGCAACAAATTCAAATGAAATAACAAAATGGCGTAAACATTTAAAACGAATACAATCCCCAAAAACCGATTTAATTTTAACTATCACGAAGACACATCATTACCCCACAAACATTCGGAAATTAAAATTTGAATTCATGTGCTAATTGTTTTTTTGTACTACATTTTAAAAAATTTTTAAAGTATAAATAAAAACATAAAAAAATCACTAAAATATTAATTTCAGAATAAAGAGACAGCTTAAAAAATAAACAATAACGAAGAATTTAAATTTGGGCGCTTCATCATTGATTTTTTTGATATGTTGAAGTATTAGGGGTACAGCTTTGCTTACGCCGTTTTGTAAAAGATAGCTGTAGCGGTGAGTGGTAGTCATTTTGGAAAAACTACGGCCCGATTATGCCGCCAGCTCATAAACCGTACCAAACAGTTACACTTTGTGGTTCCATTGGTTTTTCGACAATCAATCTTGGATTATCATTCTGCCAAATAAGGCTATTCTGATTATTGACGAATTCACTGAGGTGAAAATATGCCTCATCACTGAAGATAATTTTCTTCAAAAATTTATCGTCCACTGTGGCCATATCGTGCCACCATTCTTACCATTGACGACTTTTGGAATGGTCAAGAGGCACGAATTTTCCGATTGTACGCACATTTGAATTTGGAAAATATTACGAAGTGCACGACATGTTTTTTCGATTTGAATGCCCATTTTCATTCTAAGCCTGAATAACTTTAATTGCATCGCTCGATTGTGTATTTTTCCTTGGTTCATATTGCGTTAGTCATTAAAGTTGTCATATAACTTCTCAGAAAGTTGGGGATTTTGACGTTTCTTGAAGCCGACTTTGGGATTTCCCAAAAAACTTGCAACTGCTTCGCTAACCGAATTGGTTATATTTCATCTACATTTGTTGGTGTTGTATGTATATATTGTAATAGTGATATATGATATTTTTCATCATTTTTGTTAGAAAATGTTTGTAGGGTATACAAATCCACAAAATCATGTTTTGTTTTAGTGTATAGATGGCGTTAACTAACACAAATATGACAAAATAAAACACAATTGTAAAACTACACATACAGTTTGTACTTGCAAAAACATTGCTTAAATAAATTTAGTACCTACAAGTTATTGACTAAAATGAAAAAGAGCAAAATTCATGGAGAGACAAAAGTAAAACAAAAAGAAAAAAATTAATAAATTATAAAAAATTCTGATGAAAAGTTTTATGAAATAAGAAAGGTAAAAGTACTCACACCGATTCAAAGTCGTACATACATATGTATGTACGAGTACGTACTCTTGCATTTGCAACAAGACAAACTCTCATAATTTGTTATTTTATCGAGTTTCAGAGCAGGGGACTAGGCGAGTATTTTTGTAGCTGTAGTGCAAAATATTAAATAAAAAAAAAAAAAATCAGAGTACCAGTGAACTAGACGCCAAACCTTTGCAAGAAACAGCAACAACTAAATAAATTGAAAACTTTGTTTTTTTCTGCTGCTATACCCAGCGGTATACGTTTATTAATTTATCATAGTAGCTGCGTAAAAAGCTGTAGGTAATTAATGGGCTGCCAAAAGAAATTCATTTCTTCTAAACCTTATGAATTATCAAAAATTCTTTTTGCAAAGCGAATTGCTCGAAAATACTATAAAATTTGACGTTACACAATATATATATATATATATATATATATGTATATATATATATGTATATATATATATATATATATATATATATATATATATATATATATATATATATATATATATATATATATATATATATATATATATATATATATATATATATATATATATATATATATATATATATATATATATATATATATATATATATATATATATATATATATATATATATATACATATATATAGTTTAAGTGCGACTTGGTCGAAAATACTATAAAATTTGATGTTACACAATATTTAAAACGTGTTTTTTAAGTTCGCAGCACTGGCAGCATAAAAGGGAAATAGTCGGCTAGAGGCTTCATTCTACTCCCCATTAAGTATGTTTCTGTGTTTATTATAGATGTGCAAATAAATGTTTTTTTTATTGTTGATCCGTCTCGACCACAAGAACTTAGCTGACTATTCGACCAACAACAAATATATACGTATACTCGATTCAAAGTTGAAAGATATAAAAAAAATTATGGAAAACCCACCTTAAACGTTGCGAATACCAACAATTTTCAGTAGGCTGCCAGTAGAAATTCTACGAACCCAAAACAAACACAAAAGAAAAAAAACTTATAAAAATAAAGTTTCATAAGTTCGCAATGAATCCTAAATTTATGTATGTATGTAATTTTTTTATACTAAATTTAATAACTGAAACAGCACAAATTATTAAGAATTATTCCTGCAGACAAGCTATTTTGCTTCGCGAGCTTAGGTTTAAGATAATTTGTAAATGAATTCTTCAAATAATAAATAAATAATAATAATAATACATACGAGCATTTGGTTTTAAATGATATTGCCTAATTTTTAAGGTAAAATTACTTAAGTCTCTAAAAAAATTCATAAGCGGAAGAACTGAAAGCAGATTTAGTCTCTAAAAAATCCTTAAGTGATGCGGAAAAATTGAAAGCAGATTAAGAGCCATCCAAACCCTCTTGCAATATAATTAATTTTGGCGGCCATACTCGGCTTAGAAGAAGGCATACCGTTGCCACCATCAGATTGCTCAATAGGTGATTTTACCGAAATACCGCCCGCATAATAAAACTTTTTGTCTAGCATTGGCCGGACTTATATAAAAAGCACATTGTTTTTAATATTAAATTTAGTATTAAGATTTGAATACTTATTGTTAGTTAAAAAAATTAAGAGCATTAAAATCCATGGAGTTGTACAGTGCAATTAAAGTGATTATATCTTAACAGAGAGCTAAGTGTGCTTGCTATTTTACCAAAGCTTACATAAAACGCAAAGAAAATAGTTTTTTATATACGACTTACTATTATACCGTAATAGGTAGAGTTTTTTTTGTATCATGTGTGCACGTGTTTCTTATTATTTTATTTTTTTCTGCCGTTTGTTTTTTCTCTATTTATTATTATTAATTTTTTTTTATTTTCCTCCTTTATTACCTTACGGTGTTTTAAGTGTAAGTATTAATTATAAATAATGCAACAAAGTTGAAAATTTATCAACTTCACTGCACATTTCTAAATTCGACAGTCTGGCTCAGATTGTGATTTTTCGGGTAATAACAGAAGTTAGCATACATTACAAATTTAACAAATTGAACAACCACGATGTGCAAGAGCTGTGGTTTCAATAGGACGTCGCAATATGTGTGACATATATGCTAGTACCACAATTGATTTATTGAAGGAAACATGTACGAAGATACAACAACAATTTTCTGAGCACTATAAATTATTACATTTAAAGGGCGTGTTAACATTTTAGTTCAGACCGAAAAACTAACTGCATAAAATAATACTGCGAATACATCTAGTAAAAATGATGTATTGGCACACCACTGGGTACTGCATTACTTTGTTTATGTGATGAATACATGTAGTGATATTGGGAACTGTTATTGTATTGAACCTAACGATGATGTTGCCAGTCGATGTTTTTGTTGATGATTATTGTTACAATAATAACGAGCTTTGTATGTGGCACCTAAAGTTCAGAGTATCAGAGGAATGGGGTCTTCAGACCACATAAGTTTAATAAGTTAAACGTTAATTGTTTCCAATGTAGGAAAACCATTTCATTACGACCCAATAATGAAGTGGTTTTAACAATCTTATAAGCTTAAATAGTGAGAATTTTAAAAACTTGAGATATCTTGAAAACACCGCTTTGAGAACTGAAAGTTTGCTTTGCAAAGACTTGAGTTTGACGGTGGCGAGAACAGACAGGGCTGCTCTCTTTTTCCTTGTTTTTCGCTTGTCACCAATAAACTACAGACTTTGCAAAGTAAAATTTACCTGTGTGAAAGCGGTGAAAAATTTGTTGACTAAATAAAGTATATAAGTTGAGTAGCGTAGTACCGATTTTTATCTTTATTTTATGTTACGCCTAATCCGTTACGGCCCATTCTTCATACGCATGTGTGAGGTAGGCGCATGTTTTGCAGGAAAATTGCAGCTGTTCAGGAATTTATGTCAAGTTTGGTTTGACATTTCAACATGAATAGACTAAGACCTAAATAACAAGTTGTGCAAATGGGTCTAAAACAAGATTGCCTTTGATCCGTTCATAAGTGAATTTAGTGTAGCCAGGGAGTTATTTGAATAGATACGTCAATAAACGAAAGTGCCAAATGCGGAGTGACAATAATCCTCAGGTGTAAGTTGAGACACCGTAACATTCAGAAACACTAACTGTTGTGTGTATTTTATCGGCTGGTGAAATCGTTAGTTCATACTTCATTAAAAACGACGCCAAAAACGTCAAAACGTTACAGTCAATGGTGACTGCCTCGGAGCCATGATTATCTACTGTTACACAGAAAAAATAGATCCCATATTGATAAAAAAAATGGCACTATTTTTATCAAATTTCCTGTGAAAAAGATTTTCTGCCGGATTGATAATTCAAATTATAAAGTAGAAATAGCTTTTTCACTTAAAAGCAAAAATTATTGAGTTGAAAAAAATTGTTGTTAATATGTAAAATATACTTAACAAAAAAAATTGTTAAAGAAACAACAGGTCTTCACTGTTATATGACAACCTTTTAAATTTATTTATTGAATAACAGTCAATAATTCGGAAAACTTTTTATTAATTGCATTTTATTAAGAGATATTTCCAAAAATTCATTCTTAATAATAATTTAATTAAGTCAATGCAAATTTTATTAAATTGATGGTTTTTTTATTAATAACATAACTTGATTGAAAAAAAATCTCATCTATTTTTTTCTGTGTACGTTCGTGAATTAAATAGCCATGATTGCACATGATTGAATAGCTGAAGTTTCAGCATTTCACACAGCTTGTGCTACAATTTATTTTTTTAAGGAAATGTTTGGCAACCTCATAATTTCATGTTTCGGAACTGTAAATTGGCCTTCAGATCGTGCGATCTTACGCCGCTAGACTATTTTCAATGGGGATGTGTGAACATGCTACTCTAAGCCGATAGTGCCGATGTGACCTCTTGTAGCACATCATTCTCTGCTTTATTGATATATGGCCACAAATGCGGAAAAAATTCTGGAAAATTGGACCTTCAGATTAGACTGCGTACGAGTCAGCTGTGGCAATCATATGCCAAAAGTCATATTTAATTTATGTATAATTGCAGAAGTTTATCTTGCGAACAGTGTTGCCAGAATGAAGCTTTTACCTCAAATTTGAAGATTTTATAAAAGTAATTTGAATTCTTTACTGGAGCACAACTCATCTGCCATGCTACAAATTCTAATTTTGAAAGGAAATTTTATTTAAGCGAGTTTTATTTTCATTTTATTGTTATACTAACCTTTTGTGGTAATTAAAAACAATAGAAAATATATTAAGATTTTTTGTCCGAAAATTAAGAATTTTCCACAAACATTTCTGGCATCACTGCTTCCGAATGAAGTAAATTTTATGCCAATTTAAAAATTCATCCTTTCTCTTTTACATTTCAAAGTTCTTTACCTCTATAAAAACCACCCTTTATATGCTTTCTTAAAATCTTGATTATCAGTAGAAAATAAAATTTTAAGTTTCTTCAGTTTTCTGTTTTAAGAAAAAATTTATCACAGTACAAAAACCTGCAAGATTTAAGTACTTGTGGGTCTGGGATTTATAATTATGATTTGTATTGTTGTCATCGTCATAGTTGTATGAATGTCGTCATACCGTACTGTGGGAAATTATTTTTCTATATGTTTCATTATGTATCCGTTGTGCAAAAAGAAAAAAAAAACCAACCTCGTACAGATTTGTATGTCTGCGAGTGTTTAAAAAGTTGTATTTGAATTTGGCGAACGACAAACGGCAAACGAACGACAGCGACAACAATGATTACGATGACGGCAAAAATAACGACGACGACGACGACGAAGGTGATTATAATAATGATGATGATAATTTTGTTGATGGCAACAAACTGGGCTCTTTCTTTTCTAAACGACCGAACGACCGACCTTGCGCGTAACGTTCGTTTATGGCAAAATCAGAAACTTAAAGTCTGTGAAGTAATGCAGAACATTTTTTACAATTGAAACAGACCGTTCGTTCGTTCGTTCGTTAATGTTTTCTTTCTTTTGTGCATTTTTTTATTACTTTCTGATTTGCTTTTTTACTTTAAATAATTATTTTTTTATGTGCTGTGATATCCATTTTATAATAATAATAATATATAAAAAAAACTAAAAGACAACAGACATATATATGTATACAGATTGATATTAACGGTAATTGATGATGCATCAACGCAAACATTACAAAAACAAATAGCATTGTGCGTCAAAACGACAACTCTAAAGTAAAACAACCCAAACAAAAACAAACAACTGTCATCCAATAACTTTTTCTTAAAGTGTAGCATGATGGGAAAAAGTTTCGAGTGTAAAGTGTCGGTTAGAGTAGCACAGTGTTCCAATAAATAAAATGCAACAAAACACGATTCCATTTAAAAGTGGAGCGAAAATCAAATCGCAGCTAATTAAACCAACAACTCATAAAATTGTCAGATATGGGAAAAAGTTAATAGTTATTTGACGAGATGAAATATGTACATACAGTAGGGTGCAAGAATGAGTAAATCAGGGGTGCCCAAAAGTTCTATATGGAAGAGCAAAATCAATACATATAAGGAAAATTTACTCTTATTAAATATTTTTTGTTGTAAAAAGCAAAACAATTAAAAAAAAAACAACAAAAACTAAACTGATAATCACTGTCGTCAGTGTTTACTAGCAAAACATGCAAATTTGTTGTTGTTTTGCTCTTGTGTGTGTACAGTGAAGAACGACAAAAATATATATATATATATATATATATATATATATATATATATATATATATATATATATATATATATATATATATATATAGACGAAATTGTTTGTGAATTTTTCATTTCTAGTTCTGACTGCAGTATGTGTGTGTTAAAGAGCTCGGTCCTATAGGTAAGCACTTTTACAAAAACAATTGAGCATCAAGCGCATAGGCCTGGGCACACCTGGAGTACATGTTTTTATATTGTGCACCTTTTATTCCATAAAAATTTAAATAGTGAATTAAAACAAATTTTTCTTTTTTAATTTATTATATGTTTTAGTACTTAACAAAATAGCTGAATAATGAAAATAAAAAGTACTAAATTCTTAGAGAAAATTAAGCTTAAAGGAAACGGCTTGCATGTACTTAATTTTGCTCCATGTGAAAACTTTTCGGAATGGTAGTAGTTTTAGTAGTTATTTCAACATATCCTTTGTTGCGTAAAACATTTTGTATGCGTTCTGGGATACTTTCTATCAATTTTTGCAGAACTTCCTTTTTCATGTCTACCTAATTGTAGAGAATTCGTAGCCAAACTTCGTCCAAAGTAGTTTATGGTGATTGCCACAAACTACCAACCTTCACATTACCAACCTTCTTTGCACGATATATGTATATATATATATATATATATATATATATATATATATATATATATATATATATATATATATATATATATATATATATATATATATATATATATATATATATATATATATATATATATATATATATATATATATATATATATATATATATATATATATATATATATATATAATATATATGTATGTGCAAACATGCATATGAATGAGTCATAAATACATACATATGTATGTCTTATGTATGTATATTGAAATTTGTTAATAAAACTACGCAGTAAGTATTTGTATCTATTACAATAAACAAACAAACAATAACAATAAAGAAATACTTGAATTGCGTGTTGGAATAATTTTTAATTGGCAAAATTTTGAACAAAACGTCACAGCGACAAAACGACAATTTAAAAAATTTAAAACTTAAATTAAAAAAATTAACAAATTGGTTAAGTTCGACGAAATGTAGTAATATTATAAAAAATACACTTGAAAAAATATGTGTATGTACATACATACTTATGTACAAACATATATATGCAAATTTAAAAGACAGTTTTCAAGATAAAAGAAGTAAAATCAAACAGTGCGGAACACGAAACTAAGGTAAAAAATAAATAAATTATAGTTCAAGGTGGTAGCGCTAGAACAAAATAGCAACAATATAACGAAAACAAACCCGTATAGGGCATTTCTTGTCAAAAATATTTGCAAAACATATGCCCTCGATTGTGAATGGCTGCTATGTTTGATGTTGCCTGAAGACAACTTTAAGAATTCCCAAAAAGCTCAGAACCGCTTCACCAACCGACCAGATTTTCAAAATCGTTTTGCGTTTTGGCCGTAAACTATTAACGGCCATCCGACTTAGTGCGAAAATTGAAGTTGGCATATTGTTGCCGGGAAGTGGGTGGATTTTAGGGATTTACGATGCCGATTTTAAGAATTCCAACAAAAAAAAAAAAAAAAAACTCGGAACGCGTTATACGAATAATTATCTGGTTACATGGATAATTTGTTTGATATCGAAGCGTAGGTTCTAGTTGTTTAAATTATATATCTCATTAGCAGTACAAATAAGCATTAAAACTTAAACAAGAACATATTGCTGCTGTTTGGGATAGTGTGGCTGAAGTGCCGCCCACCTCAACTCGTCGTCGTGCCCAACAATTGCAACTTGCACGCTCGTCATTCATGAACATTATGCATAAAGACTTGTCTTGCGTGGCCACACGCTTACAAGCTGCAATTGACTGAAGAACTAAATCCTTTTGACCATTTCAAGCGTCATCAAGCGTCAGACTGGTGGCAAGAAATGGCAACAGTGTATGATCAATTTTCGAAGAAAATCATTTACAGTGGTGAGACACATTTTCACCTCAGTGTATTCATCAATAAACAGAATTGCCACGATTGGGCGATTGATAATCCAAGAGTGATCGTCGAAAAACCAATATGCACCCACAGAGAATGACTGTGGTGCGTTCCGCATTTTTTCTAAAAAATGTAACCACCCTTAACAAAGTGGCTAATGAATCTTGAGTAACTCACCTCGGCAGGTGATTCACATGGCAGGTGCTGATCTAAATAAATGTCACATTCTGATCCGTATTTGGGAAAAGTGCCAAAATAACCCATCATATAAAAAGTTGTTTCGAAAAATAGAAATTTCCTTTGATCTTTGCTTTCAAGACAATTTTAGCAACTCTATTGAAAATAAATTAAATTTTTTTTAAATTCTAAAGTAAAGTAATAAAATAAAAGTGAAGAATGCAATTACTTTTGATTGAATGCAAAGAATATTTGTTTTATTCGATTTGCTTATAAAAACTTCTTGAGATGACTGCACAGCAAATGTGTCTCATGTCTTCTGCGTTGACTGCAATAAAAAGAAGGAAAAAGAAAAACACCATAATACAACCATGATATTTTCGCTTTTTCTTTCCCACCATCAATATCATGATCATGATCATCAACATCATCATGATCCGTCTGCAGCAGTTGTATTGTGGTTTGTTGCCATTCCCATCAACTGAACGAACGTCCATCTACGCGCTCATCCATATGAGAAAAAAAAACATCATTAAATGATAAGATTTGTCAAGTGGCATATTGATGTATGATCATAATGACGATGACGCTGATGATCATGATGATGGTGTGGAGCTCCATTGTTATGGAGAGTGGAGTACGGGCATATAATTTAACACACCACCAAATAAATAACCGATTGAACGCCATTGTCCGCTTCAGGGACAAATGCCAAAATACGAGTAATAAGCGCCATTAGCGCCAATTGATTTAAAAACAAATATATAAAATAAAATTTTTACTTTATTTAACTTGAGGTCTGGGACACTTCAAAACCAGTCAAGAACAACAAAAAAAAAAAAAAAAGACATTAACAGCGAGTTATTGCAAACAAAATATTGAACTAACGGCCGTATATGCGCGGGCAAAATGAAAGAAGAGTGCATTAATAATCAAGCACAACATTTATTTAAGTATATATTACTAAGGAGTCAGGTTGCCAGATGGCTCAAAGCCGACAAATTTTATTCTTTAAGCAAATATGTACAAAGTTTACATTATTCATCAATGTAACCTTGGGAAAGCATATTTAATTTCCGTTCTTCTTTATGGCAGTGAAATTTACGCTAACTGTGATGGTGAGGATCAACGGCAAATTAGAGTTGCTTATAATAGGATAGTGTAACAAGGCCTTTATGAGATATTTCAAATTGAATTTGGGAATCTATTGAAAGTAAAATGTTTATTATTATTTTTAAGCAGGACCACCTCTAGGCAGCCTAACTATTTGTGCGTTAAAATTCAATTTGCCAGATCAGGACGTGGAAGAAAGATTATTCAGCTGAGATATAAGTCACTGTTGTCACAAAGGCAGTTTCTTATTCATAACATTAGTCTCTCAATTTTTCTACCGAACAAAATTCAAAACCTCGCCGATGTTTAAAAAAAGAGTTTTACAATTTATTTGCATGATCACTTTATCTAGTTTCAATTTTAATTAAGTTGAAATAAACCTGCATTTGAGTATATTTCTGATTTATTTACTAACACTTTCATTTATTAGATATTCATCTTGTTGTGTTAGACTTTAATCATAATCATAAATAAAGTATAAAATAAAATAAAGAACACTTCGTAATAAATCCGGACCTAGACCGAACTTCAAATGAGTTCATACTTTCCATTGGTCCAAACTCTGTCGATTATATTTTTAGCGCAGCTAACAAAAACGTTTCAATTTAAAGTAATTTGCCGGAAGATAATAAAAGATATTAAGTTAACGAAGATGTCTAAAATAACTCTGCTTAACGTGGTTGTTTAAAACAAGGCAGCCGTTCAGGTGATCTCAATTTACAAAAGTAAAAATCTAAAGACAGGTAACCTTATTGGTCATCTTGCAATCCTAAAAAGACGTAATCAATATGCCTCAAACAAGTGACCTCATAGATCCGACTATCTCCTTTACCAGGAAGTTTGGGCACATCTTGCCAACAAGGGAAGAATGGAACACGTACCCAAAGTGGCTGCGGAATGGTTCATAAAAGTGGTACACGCTTCGATCCCAAACACTCGTAGTTTGGGAAATAGTGGGACTTAGAGCACGCAGGTATATAACTCTTAGCAAATACATCACAATCTTCCAAGCGGAATTATACGCAATAAGGGAAGTGGTAGAGGACACAAGAGAGTGCTGATCATAATACTCTCCGCTAGAAAATCAGTACTAAAGGCCCTGAGCAGCTGTGTCTTTACGTCCAGGTTAGTACTGGAATGCCACAATGAACTGGCATGCCAGAACCAGGGTAGCCTGATCTGACATATCTGGATCTTCCTCACTCCGCTTACTGAAGATCGCTTTTGTTCTCAAAATGGGTTTCATCGTAGAACGAAATTTTAGATGGAACTTCAATTAGCCGTGGTTTGCAGTTTCTCTTTTTAAGATGGAGAGCGAAAGATACATACTTAACTTTGAAATACTCTTTTTTGGTCATTGATTCTTTAGCTTTTCGGGGTTTTAGTCATAATTTAAATTTTCCAGAATTGCTGAACAATTGTTTGTTCACGTATTGTTTTATTATGAATCATTCATTTTATTACTTCAAACAATTATTCAATCAATTTAAATTACAACTTGCTACGCTCAAACGATTATTCACTGTGTGGCAGCACTGTCCAGAATTGAAACAAATGTATGTGCAAAAAAAAAAAAAAAAACTGAAAATATAAATAAAACATATTTATACCAGAAAGCAAAGGGAGAGTAAAGTCTAGATAGACTTTGTACCGCTAACATTTATATTGTTTAATTTTTGTGTGTGTGCTGTGGCTTGTAGTATTGTTGTTGTTGTCGCCGTCGTCGTTTCATTAACAATCTGAATAAAAAAATATTAAGTACACAGTGGTACTATCCAAAAGATAAAAAGTTAAAAAAAATGTACTTTAAAAAATTTTAAGATCTCATTGTTATACTAATTTGGCGAAGTTTGTTAGGGATCAGGTTTATGCAAAGTTTTTAGTCAGTCTCTTTTCGAGACTGGCAATTCCTTTCTAGTGTATTTGCTTGAAAAGATTCCAACATTTTAAATGCTGTAATAGAGTTTGTTTTGGTCTTTCGTGTTATTATTGTTGAAGTCCACAAACAAAAGTCTTTCCTCCTCCTTATAACCTATTTTCCTAGTTCCAGTACAATGCACTGTATATGTAAGGGTCATCCCCTTAGTACTGGCCCAAGTTAAAAAAAGAAGGCCTAAAGCTACCGAAAGTGTTTCAGTATAGCTCAGCTGAGTCCAAATTACGCTTCTTTAATCGTAAAGGGTGGTTAAATTTTAAGGGCCAATGCAATCCCACTGATGCCCCGTTACGAATGTTATTTCTTACTACGAATGTCATAGACAGTCACTGCATTTTTAGTCTCATATTTGAAAAAGTGAAACTAATCACGCCGCCTAACCCAAATACGTACTGGGAAATTGCTTGTTTAGAGTTCCATTCCATAGAAATACGCTTCATCAGAGATGTCTTTTTTCTCAGCAAAGCTTTCCAACATTTTGTTATATCTTTTTACAACTATAACACTTTATTCTTTCGAAAGGCACTTCTTTTGTAACATTCGGAGTAAGCACATGTGAGAACTAACCAATTTCAGGGGATCCACTTGCACAACAATATAATGACACTATAGTTAAACAGTGCGTTCTTACAGAGATACCCTATACATCTAATTTTTGCACAAATTTTTGTTGAATTGGATTTTTGTTCTTTTAAAGTGTCTATTACACGGTCAAAATGTTTGCTGTCCATTTCGTGTACGTGTGCTTGATACTTTACAATTTCATGATTGATAGTCCATCAAGCATTCATTTTAATTTTGATTTTACGGCGTTCATTTGATAAGTAAAGACTGGCAAACTTCAATAAATTTCAAATTATCTAAATTCATTTTCTTGTATATTTATTTTATAAAAAAAGTTTTCACATTTAAAAATAATAATGATAGATTTTATTGCTTTTTACTTAATTTTTTCTTTTTCAATATTTCTTTTTTCCGTTAACCATTCACAATGAAAATAAATTCATAATATAAATTTGTTCGTGCTTGATAGCTTTCGCTATATACAAACAAGCCTGTAACAACAAGCATGCCAGAAAATTAAAAATGTTTGATTTTCCATCAAGCAGTGTTCACACATACTATTACCATGCTTTTTAAACATTTTGATTGTCTCTACCCCCTTTAGAAAAGTCAAACAAAATATTTTAAGGGGGATAGACACGGTCAAAATGCTTAATAAGCATGGTTATAGTATGTGTGAAAAGTTTTTAGTATTTGTGACACCGACGATGCTTGATGGAATATCAAAAAATTTGGATTTCCTGGCATGCTTGCTGTCACATGCTTGGTTGTGTCTAGTGCAAGCTATCAAGCACGAACAAATTTTTATTATTATTTTGTTGTCAAGAAAAAATAAAAACAGAAGAAGAAAATTTAATGAAAAAGTGTCGAAATAGAATATTTTGAATTTCCAGTGGAAATAAAATTCAATTATTGCTTTAAATTGTAAAGAATATTTTATGAAAAGAAGAAATTAACGATAATAATGTAGTGTTTACACGTGCAGGTGCAAGTTCGAAAAACCCAATACATTCAAACTTGTTTACTAACACAGACACAATCTCTGCACTTGCAACCAACTTTCAACTGAACTGACAAGCAATTTCAGTAGGCAGTGATTTTTTGGCACTTCTGAAAGTCAAATGACAACTGAAATAACAGTGTTGCCTTACAACAAGTTTTGCGGAGATTAACTGATTTTAATGTAATGTTTTTGTCATACTTAAATTTTTCAAAACATATTTTTAAAATAATTCACATTTCTTTTATTGTAAATATATAAATTAAGCAGTCTTTGCCGTTTTGTGTGAAAAAAGTTTAAATTATTCTATTTCATTTATTTATTTTATTCGTGCTATTAATTTCCCCGAAAAATAAAATTATGGTTTTCTATTTCTAATGCTGGTTTAGGAGCTGTTGTCTCTCCACTGACATTTTTAAACTGAACTTCCATATTATTCTTTAAACACTAATGCAACTTGCTAGAAAGTCGAGTATTTTTTCGACATTTTCGTTGATAATACGTACACATGTACCGCAGGGTTCTATTCTTGGGCCACTGCTGTTTACACTATATATAAATGACTTACCTAATCAGCTTCTGTACAGCAAAATACACATGTATGCTGATGATGTGCAAATATACATTAGTTGCAAGAAAAATTTGATACACGAGTGCATTGCTAAATTAAACGTGGACTTAAATAGAATATCTTTATGGGCGGCTTCTAACAGACTGCAACTGAATCCTACAAAATCTAAATGTCTGGTGGTTGCCCAGAGAAATCAAAACATTGTCGTAGATGTTCCGATCTTATTAGGTGATAAAAATATAGCAATTGCTGAATCAGCAAAGAACCTTGGAATCATTTTCAACAAATCACTTCAATGGGATACCCACATTACCTCTGTTTGTGGAATAATTTTTTCGTTGCTGAGAATACTTAATATCTCGAAACATGTTACACCTCTAAATATTCGAGTGCTTCTTGCAAAGTCCTATTTAGTACCAAAGCTGTTATATGGCTGTGCAATTTTTGCCTATAGTGACTCATATAGTAAGAGCAGATTAGTGGTAGTTTATAATGCCATCCTACGATATGTTTATAATAATAAGAGATATCAAGGAACATCAGTCCTTATATGGAGTTGGTATTCTCGAGTTGCTAAAGATAAGATCATTAATTTTACTGCACAAAATTATTTATATAAAAGAGCCTATTTACTTATTTGAACGCCTTCAGTTTGCACGTTCTACCAGAGGAAAAAACATTATACAATTCAGGCATCGAACACTAATATCTGAGTGGCAGTTCTTTACAAATACCATACGGCTGTGGAATTCACTACCCAACACTTTGCAATGTACTGGCAACGCTATACAATTCAAACAACAACTGTTTTTATATTTTAATTAAGTTTGAACCTTTATATATTATTCAACAATTTGTCTTATAATAATACTTTTGTTTTGCTTGCTTTTCAAGTAATATACTTTAATATCGCAAATTCCTTGTTGAAGAATCTAAGGTATTAAAATTTATATTTTATCTATTATAACTTCTGCGTAAAATAACTTTAAAATATATATTGTGCTATTATAAAATTACATACTGTAATTCAAAAGATTTATATCTTGGTGTATGTGATATACCTTTTTCATAAAATAAATGTAAAGATACTTTGGAAGTATACTCGTCTTTACCTATACTCTGGGATGTGATATGCATATAATAAGCGATCGCTGCGTAAAAGGCGGACAATATCAAATTATTTTAAAAACGCTTTTAAAGAAACATCCAGAAGGAAAGCTACAGGATCGAAAAACGAAAATAAATGTGCTTCGAACAAAAGGAATTAAGAGCAAAAAACTATTTTGCAATAAAAAATTATTTATTTATTGAAATTTTTTTCTACCAAACGAACACCGCAAAATCAAAATGTATGCTTGATGGGTGTCAAGCACAAAATTTTTAAAGCGTCAAGCACACGTATACGAAATTGACAGCAAGCATATTGAACGTGTCTATCCCCCTTTAAGGTATTTTGTGAAAAGTGAATATATCTCTACAAACATTGATGGCATCACTGGATGTAAACAACATAACGGACCTGTGCAAAGCGTAATCTATTATAGCCTATTTACACCAAAGCGAAGTCTGCTCATTCGAGATTTCAAGCCAAATTTAGTAGATTTTGAGAAGATTTCCCCTACAAAATGAAATCTACTTTATGAGTATATTTCGACGAAATCTGCTGAAATCTACTCAGTACCAAGCGATGCAACTGTGATTTCTTGCAAAAAGTACTTAAAAATACTACGCTGCAACAAAAATTGCACTATAATGTGGTGTATGCAGTCTCTGGGCACAAAAATATACACTTTAATGCTGGTGTATTCAGTCTCTGATAATATTTTATTGTCAAACCCGCATGCATAAATTATTTTTGAGCAAATGATGTCAAAAAATGGTGGTGTAAACGATATAGATTTCGTTGTAGATTTCAATTCAAATCTACTAGATTTTAAGTTGGTGTAAATGCGCTATTATACTTGATGCATGCTCTGGAATTGCCTAACTTAAATTGCCCTGTGGGATTTGGCACTGAATAAAATATTATCGTTACGTTGCACAGTGTCGCAATATACATTATAATTAGTACGATAGCTGCAGCAGCAGCAGCAGTAGTTGCGATGGAAGTACTTACTCGTAGTAGTTGTTGATATTTGGCTTATTTTAGTCTCAGTGTTTTGTTGTAGAGGCTCAACTGCTGCCGCTTAAATTGTTGGTGTAGTTATTCATTTTAAAGTGATTCCTTCTGGAGTACGTTGAACTAAAATTGTGTTGAACTGATTTTGCCAATTTTTTTTTTACTTTTATTTTGCTTTAATGTCGTTTGTTTTGTAGCTGCTGTTTGTTTTATTTTATTTTTTTTTAATATGTTTCTGCTACTCCAAGCACTCACTCACTCACTCATTGCTCTTCTAAATATGTATGTATGTACTTACAAACATATTTTATAGTTCTGTGTTTATTTTTTGTGCCGTTTTCTTTTGTGAAAATGCCGTTTTGAAAAGATACAACAGAAACAATAAAAGAACAACAAAACGCCAACACCAGAACAACATCAACATTAACAACCAACAAACAACCACACATTCTACAAACATTTATGACATGCAATCTGTTAAATGTTGTAGCTAAACTATATCAATATGTATGTACATACATACATATATGTGTACGTGGTGTGTATGTGAATGTGTTACCAGCATTGTATTTTCGTTAAAGTGCGTGAGTTGAAGAAGAAGTGAAAAATAAGAACAAATAAAAGTAAAGAAAACAAAACTGCGAACTAATTTAAAGCTGAAAGCACGCACACACACACACACACACAATGTCAGACAGATAAAAAGCAAAAACAAAAAAGCAACAACAACAAAGAAAGTTACATAACGAAAGCCCAGCGTTAATAATGAGCAGGTAAGTAATTACTTTTTTAATCATTTGATTACCTTTAACTGTGCAGTCTGCTATTTTTAATAAAACTTAATTAAATAAATGATTATTTAGTTTAACCTAATTATATATGTATGTATGTATGTATAACTTCCAACTAACGTTTATCATGAACACAGATTTGTTTCTATAGAACTTCCTTTTTTAGTCATTTAAAATAATATGGCATGCAGTTAATAACTCACCCACTCAATTACAGTTTAATTGTGAGTGGTTTTACCACACACACACACACACACACACACACAACCAGCTAAACAACCTGTTGCACTCAATGTGCGTGTGTAGGAATTTGTATCCGTTAAATAATTATGTAGTTTTTTGATGTTTTTTTTTTAAATTTATTTTGGTTCTGTCTTTTTCTTTTAGCAAGTTAAATAATGTGTACAAAACCAACAACAATCACAACTCTCACTTTTACATGAACTTCCGTTTGTAATTTATTTATTTTATTTCTCTGTTTTTTTTTTATTTTGGCTTTTTAATATATTTTTAATTAAGTGACTCTTGAAGCGAGCCAACGACTCTAATTGGTTCTAATTAATTAGAAAAAGTTTTTGTTTTGTGTAGTTGAACTTAAACAAAATAAAGGGTAGTCCAATCATAATGCATTATGTTAATTGTGAATTACATACACTAGAGAACTGCATGCGTACACCGATTTGGACATACGAACATGTTTTTTTGGCTCTAAGTCGGGAAAATAAGGGAAAATTTGGTGTCAATTGCAAATATTACCAAAGAAAATGTTTTTGGCTGTAATTGGGTAAACATGCGTTTGTTTAATCGTGAAAATAATGGAAATTTGGTATCAACACAAGCAAACGTCTTTGGCACAAACAAATGTTAAAAAAAATGATTTTTTGGCTTTAACTAGTTAAACATGCGTTTAATCGTGAACATAACGGAAATTTGGTATCAAGTACAATTATTAGCAAAAAAAAAACATTTTTGGCTATAATTCGGCGTCTAATCGTGAATATAAGAAAATTTGTGATCATCTACAAATATTAAAAAAACGTGTTTGTTTTAACCGTGAAAATAGGGAACATTTGGTATCAACTACAAATATTTTGGCTCTAACTCGGTAAAAATGCGATTAATCGTGTAGATAGGAATATTTTGTTTTGTATCACCTTTAAATATTAAAAAACCGAGTTTTTTCTTGCTCTAACTTGGTAAATATGCGATTAATCGTGAAAATAAAAATATTTGATATCAACTACAAATATTAAAAGAAACGTGCGTTTTTTTCTCTATCTCGGTAAATTTACGATTAATCGTGAAAATGAAAATATTTGATGTCAACTACAAATATTACAAAAAAAACTAGTTTTTTTTTTTTACTCTAACTCGTTAAATTTGCGATTTGTCGTGAAAATAAACTACAAATACGAGTAGTAAGAAAAATAAAAATACTGGAAATTTGGTATCAACTACAAATATTAGCACAGAAAACGGGTTTGGCTCTATCTCGGTAAATATGTATCTAGTCGTAAAAATAAGAAAATTTTATCTTAGAAGAAGAAAATTGTTTTTGGCTCTAACTCGGTAAAAATGCGATTAATCGTGAAAATAAGAATATTTGGTATTTCCGGGAATTCTGGAAGATCGACAGACACCCTGTATAAGCGCTATTATCTTTGAGGCCGTTGCTCAGTGATCAATGATATATAGTAACTAATAGATTATTAAAGTTGCATTATATTTCAGTTTAATATCTTATTTTTATTTGTTTTTTTTTTTTGTTGAACTTAAATGCCGACCGAACTGACGCAAATAAACTGTTTTGATGTAAATCAAATAATGATTTTATGACGTACACACTAGTTTTGTTCATTTGGTATTTTTTATTTCTTTTAGTTTTTCTTAATACTTTTTTTTTAAATACATTTATTTCTTTTGTTAAACGGTGCAAACACATTTATAGGCACATTTGTAGGTCTCTATATTGAAATAAAGTCCGTTCGTTCGTCTGTTCCCGCCATAACCTTGTAAAGTTTTCATTTAATTTGCTTTTGTTTTCGTCATTAAATGATTTCTAAACGATGGTGTGTCTGTTTCGGTGTTTTGTTTGAATGTGTGTGATTTTGTTTTCATTGTTTTTCCGTATCTTCGATAAAGTTTTACACCATGTAAACAAGCGTTTGGGGTTATTTCATGGCATTTTAAAATTATTTTTTTAAAACGTAAATTTGTTTTACAAATAGAAGAGGAATTTATGATATGACTGTATGTGTACTTAACAGGTAAAATTATTTACTTTTTAGGGGATTTTTTTTTATCCAGGAAAAAAAGTACTAAATGACGTTTTAATCGCTAAATACTTTTCGTGAAGAACTTTGACTGGCAAGAAAATAAATTTCTAACTTAACAAAAATACGCAATCAAAAAATATTTGACAAAATAAGAGGCTAATGGCTGCTGTATCTTCAGTATAATTTACATGATTATATGTATATACGAGGGCTGATAAAAAAATATCTGTTGTTTTCAAATTTCGTGAGTTACGTATGTTCGATTTTCGCATTTGTTTTCTGTCATGCGGGTACGCACGTCTGTTATATATGTTGGCAATATCAGCCATTTCGGACTTTCAGTTGTTTTTGACAGATAAAAAGGTTAGGCGTGTTTTGGCGTGCTCTTCGATTTGATACTAAATTTAGTAAATTTTGAGCAAAAACAACGCCGCATGTACATCGCTCAGGATCTGTTGAACATCGTCAACGACGATCCAGATTTCCTCAAAAAGGTCATAACTGGTGACGAATCATGGCTGTATAGCTGTGACATTGAAACCAAAGCCCAATCATCTCAATGGAAGCGTCCAGAAGAGCCAAAAGCGAAAAAAGCAGGTCAAGTTCGGTAAAATGTGAAGGTTTTGCTAACTAATTTAATTTCAACACTTTAAATGCTGTGATAACGTTTGTTTTGGTCGTTCCGTGTGTTCACAACATTACTCCCTCCTTCATCCTCATAATCTATTTTCTTAGTTCTAGTACAATGCACTGCATATGTAGGGGCTATCCCCTGAGTACTGGTCGAAGATAATAATAAAAAAAAAACTGTTTTCTTCGTCTACAATATCGTGATGCATCATGAATTCTTGCCACAAGATCGTACGGTCAATAAGGGATGCTACCTTGTAGTTGTGCGCCGTTTGCGCGAAGCAATTTGTCAGAAACGCACAAAATTGTGGAAAAAACAATCATGGATTTTGCACCATGATAACGCACCAGCTCACACATCGATGCTTGTGCTTGAGTTTTTGGCCAAAAACAAAAACGTTAGCATGCCGCAACCACTGTATTCACCGGACTAAGCTCCCGCTGACTTTTTCCTCTTTCCAAAACTGAAGACACTGTTGAAAGGAAAGTTTTTTGCTAGGATAATGAGGAGATAAAAGAAAAATCGAAACAGGAGCTGTTGGCTATATCAAAAAGCGCGTTTCAGAAGTGTTTTGAGGATTGAATAAACTCAGGGGGATTTGGTGAATAAATAAATATTTTTTGAAAAAATTGAAAATAATGGTTATTTTTTGAACAGACCTCGTATATATAACGAAGTTGTTTTATCGAAGTTTCACTGCAAGTTCTCTTGCAATATAATGCAAAATAAAAACTTAAGTTTCTGATTTGTTGGCGCCAACTATATGTACAAAATTAAGAAAATGCATGTATGATTTTTTTGTTATCAATTGTATACCAGGGGTGTAACTGATAGTTTTGAATGGCGATTTGAATGTAGTTAAGAAATAATATCGTAAACTTGAAATGAAAGTTTTTATTCTTTCGCACAAACAGCCGCTTGAACGAACTCAACACCAATGCGTTGACCGCAAATTTATGATAAATTTTCTAGCACACGTCAGTTCCCATTTAGTGGTCGGGTATTTTAATTTTTTTTTTTAATTTTTTTTACTTGGATTTCACGTCATTATGTTGTAAGATTCAACAATGAATTTAAAAGTTTCCTTTCATCGGTGTCTTTAGTTTTGGGAAATGGAAAAAGTCAGCGGGGGCCAAAAACTCACGCACAAGCATCGTCGTGTGAGCTACTGCGTTAGCAGGGTGCAAAATCCAAAGAAAGATCAATTTACCGCGAATAATTTAAGAGCTAAAGAATGGGAAAATTTTAATCCCAGAAGGTTTAAAGAAAATTAGCTCTTAACTAACCCCCCCTTGCCATCCAGCGCTTTTAGCAACAGCATCTCTAATGCCTGAGATAATAAATGCTTTCGTTCTACAACTATTTTTTTTTTGTTTGAAACCACGAATTTAATAACTGATAAATTTAACATGAAAAAAAAAATAGTTTTTGTCTTATCAAAAAAATTTTTGAAGTGAGTAAATCTACGTACACGCGGTTGTCAGATCTTACAATATTGCCAGTAAAATTGTCTGAAAATGTATTACAATCGTGTGAACTGCAAATTTTTAACTTACAACGTTGTCAGAAAAACCATTGTCAATCAATTGTAAGACGACAATGTTGTCAGGCATCTGACAATCGTGAGAACACTCTTCGTCGGCATTGCCAGATAATTGGCTGGTATTGTAAACTCAGTTTTAATTGTCAGATGTATAAAATTAATGCACGTTTGTCAGAAAAAAGTTTTTCAGAAAAAAGTTTGATGGGCAACACTGCCAAACAGATAGTTGTTGATATACATAAGTGGCAATGCCTTACAACATGTCTGGCAATTTTTTTCATCTAACAATCTGACAACCTTGTGAACTGACAATTTTTGTTGTCAGATGAATTATTTGTCAGACCATAATCTTACAATGAAATTGTAAGATTTTCTTACGATCGTCTGAACACAAAATTTACTTCTGCGGGACAATTTTTCATTGTCACTACATTGTCAGCATGTTGCCAGATCTTACAATATTGTAACATCTGACAACCGTGTGTACATAGCTTAGGTAAAACCTAAACATACTATGTAGAAACTGAGTATAAAAAAATCGGTTAAATATTGGCTTTAATTGGGACGAAACGTCCAACGTGGACTTCTCATTTAGAGGTTATAGACATTTAACACGCCTTAGTGCCAGTTTACACACATCAAGTTTGACTCGTAAAGTTTTGAGTTTGTGGGAGAACTGGGAAAAGAGAATGGAAAAGGGTGCAGAATTGACGGTACCGCCAAGTTTAAAATAAAATGCCAAAAAATATGAAAACTTGAGGGCAAAAACTCTTAAACTTGATGACACAAAGCTTTTGTGTGTGAACCAGAGGTTCAATTCGTCCGGCTCGCAGCCGACTAAGAGCCGCCGCCGACACTTTGTTTTGACAGCCAGCCGCCGGCCGGCTTATTTATGGCAGCCGATTTATTTCATTTAAATGAATTTTTCAGTTAAACTCAAAAATTTTCATTGACTGATATTTTATATTTTTGTTTGCTAACAATGATACATTATTACGTTTGAAGTATACGAATATACAAATATTTACTGTGTGATTTTACTCCTAATTAGCAACTGTGTAAAAGCATTATACATACAATATTATAACAAGCAACCAGATTTACATTCCATGGTGATTAGAGAAACGTCAAAATTCATATAAAAAATTAAATCCGTTATTTTTGAGCGAAGGTTGGTTGACAGCACAGCAGTTCTCGCTGATGTTAAAATAGTTTTCGCTTTACAGTTATTTAAAGTGTGAAGCCGGCGATGTGGTAAAAAGGTGTGAAATAAACTCTAAAACTTTTAAGAAAATTTCGCAAAAGTATATAAAGAATCAGTTTGTTCAAGAAAACAAAAATATTGTTACAACCACATCCATGGAAGGAAATTTCTGGCAAATTACAGATTTTGCAAATTGGCTTCGAACGGATGCAGGTTGCTTTAAATCGTAAGTAACTCTTGACTTTTTAATATACTCAGGTACCATAAAGATATTGAAGTGAAATATTTTTGAAAAACGTTAAAAAGTACTTTATGAATAAAATTCCATTTTAAAAAATTAAAAAGTGTTTTTTTAAATGTGTACTTTTAAAACAAAAATATTTGTATGTTTATGTATATATGTATGTCTGTGTATTTAAAAAAAGGTTAGTGGTTAAGTAAATACATCGGCTTTAGCCGGCTTTCAGCCGCCGACGTTTTTTCACTCAGCCGCCGCCGCCGACAAATTAGCGACGAATTGAACCTCTGGTGTGAACATAAATGCAAGTTCAAGAGGAAATTGAAGCAGAATTGATCAAGAAAACCTGATGTGTGTAAACTGAGACCCATACAGCTTTATAAGCAGATATGATCAATTGGGTTGTCGCTGTGACCAAATAAATATGTCGGCATGTGTGCTGCCTATATCTATACTCGTACATACATACATGCATATTTAAATCAACCTTATCAAGAATGTAGTTCCGCAAGAGGAAGTTATTAAAACCGTAGACAAATGAGAACACCATGAAAAGAAACGAAACAAAAATATTTATACAATAACAACAAAGCAACACAACAAGCAAAACGGATGAAGAACAAAGTGCTAATAAGTCTATTGCACTGAATCCGTACATTTAAACATTCATCCATCAACCACTTACACTTAACAGCACTAGAGCACTAAAAAACACAGTGCAGCCACAAGCAGATTTTTATTATTTCTTAAGAGTTTTTTTGTTGTTGTTAATTTTTCTTTTTCTTGTGTTGTTGTTTCTTTGGCTTTATTCTTTAATTATTGTACAAACGAAACAATTGCAGGAAGGCTGGCAGGCAGGCAGGCAGTCAGGCAGGCAGGCAGACAAACAAACAATTTTTATGTACAAGATTTATAAACAAATAAATAAAATAACAATCCAACACACAAACAAACAACTACTTTTGTTAATGAAGAAGAAAAAGCCCACAATAATGAACTATTTATTTTTAAATAAAGATGTCAAATTGTCAGTCATCATTATGCATTCTTACCAGGCAGAGGCAGAACGTAATTTCATTTTTATGTGTTGCAGTTTAAATTAATACACAAATCTACATACATATATAAATACATACATACATATATATGTATGTACATATGTATCTAGATATGTAAAAGAAACAATGTGTCATAATTTCCAGCAAAAATGCTGCCAACAGCATCAACATCTCGCCAACAATGAAATTGTTTTGTTTAATTTTATAACGGATGCGGAAAGTTGTGTTGTAGGAAATTTCCTATTTTCTCATGTCATGTAAAAGAGCAACAAAATCAAAGAAAAACTAAATCACCAGCAATAATACACGTAGAGAAATTAAGTAACATCACTTTCACTTACGCTGCCATTACACAGGAAAGTACTTTCATGAAATTTCTGTATACTTATTATAAATAAAAATTCAAAGAAATAGACGACTTTCATGAAAATTTCTTGTTCGTCTACACACGAAAGTGAAAGTTCATTTTAAAAATGGCGGCGAAGCAAAGAGTCACAAAATTTGCATCTACTTCTCTCCATTCTTATTTTGCTCGCTTACTAATTAGAGTTGCCAAACTCATTAAATATACAGATTTATGGGGCAATAGTTAAAAAAACTTAAGTTAAAGTTTTTTTATGAGATAAATTTTATAAAAATACTTTTACTGTTTTTTTAATTGCATTAAAAGGAAAAGATTATATATTTTTTTTCATAACATGCAAAAGAAGTTAATTTTATAATTATTATTTTACTACAATACTGCAACTTTGTATAGTTCTTTGTATGTGGCAACAATGTTTAGCAATTTGTCATTTTACTTTCAGAAAACTTCAAAAAATTTGTTTCATGAAATTTTTGATGAAAGCAGAGAGGAAAGTAAACAAAATATGAATGTGTTAGTGAAAAAGTGTGAGTGTATTGCAACTTTCATGAAATTACTTTCCTGTCTAAACGCCAGGTTACAGCAAGTTTATTAAAAAAATTATTAAAAATATATATATATATAAAAATATTTGTTGGCTAAAGCCAGGATTGAACTTGAGCCAGACGAATGATGCCATCAAATAATATTAGAAATTTTACAAAAATCTTGAGTTTGGTTGTTGGCAAGGGTAAAGAGAGCCTCTCTTTTTCCGCGTCTGAAAGCGGTGTAATTATTTTTTAATTGCGCCATTCTTCAATGAATTTGGAAAAATTCCAAATTATATTCAGCCCAATTATAAATACAAATTCCGTGGAAATTTTATCACTTTTCCTTCTCCTCTAATTATGAACAAAAATTAAATATGAGGTTTTTTATTTTTTTCTTCTCTCCATTCATACTAAAGGAAGACCAACTCTTCAATTCTTACAGACAAGTTAAACAAAATTTTGATTTTCTTCTTACTTTGAAATGAAAAAAGTACTTTATGTGCGAAATAAATTCCCTGAGGAATAAATCCCGTGAAAGTATTCATAATTGGCCTGATTAAGTCTTGCGATTAGAAAATGAGAAAATTCTAAATTGATTTTAGAATTGGGATTTATATTGCATATGCAATTTAACAATGCAATTTAACAATTTTTTTGCCTTAAAAAATGCATTTCTTATAATAAAATTAACTGATGCCTTATCCGAAGTATTGTCCATCGTTAGCCACTACCTTTTCCCATCTTTCTGATATTGTATCACATGGACTCCGCACCAAAACAAGCCGGAAACTTCAAATTGAAATTGAAAATGTTTCAAATAAAATTGAGAAATGAAGCAAACTCCGTGGTAATCTCAAGAAAATTCCAATTTAAAAATGGGAAAATTCTAAAAGAAAACAAAAACTTCAAATTGAAATTGAAAATGTTTCAAATAAAATTGAGAAATGAAGCAAATTCCAAGGTAAATCAAGAAAATTCCAATTAAAAAAAAGGAAATTTCTAAAAGAAAAAAAAACTTCAATATAAAATGCAGCAAATTTCAGTATAAAAATGAGAAAATTTTAAGTTCAACAGAAAATTTCAGTTTGAAAATCGAGAAAATTTATAATGAAGTTGAGAACTTGAGTTTTAAGTTGAGAAAACTTGAAATAAAATTGAGAAATTCCATATGAAAATGAGGAAATTCCACAATATATCGAAACCATCAATTTGTAATTGAGAAAACTTCAAATAAAATTGAGAATTTCAACTTGAAATTAAGTAAACTCCATAGTAAATTCAAAATTTTAAATTAAGAATAAGATGATTCTAGATGATATCGGTAGCTTCGATCTGAATTTCAAGAAATTGTAAATGGTAAACAAATTCCGCATTTAATGAGAAATTTTAGATAGAAAAATTTTCAAATGAATAAAAAAAGTTTACTTTATTCTATTTTAAGTTTGCTCAATTTTAATATAAAATAATTAAATAAAACATAATTGAATTGTATTTTAAATCTTTTTCTCTCTGTGTACAAATTGCTTTGGCACTAATATATACGAGTATTTCTCAAAGCAAGTGAAGGAACTGCAATACGGTAAACATGTTCATTAAATGACGTCAAGTCCAGTTGTGATCTAATAAAGAAACGTTTGTGTTTCTTTTTTCGCTGCTTTCTATTTGCTTTAGTCATCGTTATTTCAAGAGAAGTCGAAACGGAAATGTTTGCACCCTGTGTTGTAATTAAAATAGCGGAAGTTGAAGGCAAACAAGCACATACAGAACTGGGTCAACTGTTTAATGACTGCAATAGATTTTTTTCACTCTCAAGTTATAAAAAATTTAAATATATAGAATGGAAAAAAACTAATGAAAATATTCTAAAAAGGTTTGCAATAACTCTCAAACAGCGACAATCCAACAATTAATTTTTCTACACAATTTTGCAAGCAGTGACACAAAGGCAGCAGTTTTTTATTTTGCCACTAGAAAAATATAAAAATTATATTGACGAGCAGCGATGCCAGAATGAAGATTTTACCTTAATTATGAAGATTTTTCAAGCAGAATAAGATTTAAAAATTTTTCTCTCAAAATTTAGATTTTTGAGATTTAGGTCCAGTTTCGGACTTCGGATTTAAATACAAAATTAGTTAATTTTCATTTAAATTTTCAGGTTTTTCATGTTAAGTAATCGCTTTTATTTAAATTCCAAATATTATGGAAAGTGTTCCACAAAGCTACTGTTTGTTATTGGGGGAATAGAAAATGCGGGGTCTGAACAAAAAATAACTAAATATTTGAAATTTTTTCAAAAAGTAATCCCCTTCAGATATAATACACTTATGCCGGCGTTTTTTTCCAACCCTCGAAACACTTCTGAAACGCGCTTTTTGGTATCGCCAACAGCTCCTGTTTCGATTTTTCTTTTATCTCCTCAATCCTAGCAAAAAGCTTTCCTTTCATCGGTGTCTGCAGTTTTGGAAAGAGGAAAAAGTCAGCGGGGGCCAAGTCCAGTGAATACTGTGGTTGAGGCATGATAGCGGTTTTGTTTTTGGCCAAAAACTCAAGCTCAAGCAACGATGTGTGAGCTGGTGCGTTATCATGGTGCAAAATGCATGACGGGGTTTCCACAATTTTGTGCGTTTCTTGACGAATTGCTTAGCGCAAACGTTGCATGATTTCAAGGTAGTATATCTTATTGACCGTACGATCTTGTGGCAAGAGTTGTTGATGAACCATGCTATTGCAGTCGAAGAAAACATTCACATTTTACCGAACTTGATGTTCGTTTTTCAGTGTTTGCTCTTCTTGACGCTTCCGTACATTTACAACAACGTACAATATGATTCCTAACTAGATTAATCATAAAATTATCTATACCAGGAGTGCCCAAAAGGTCTTTATGAAAGCGCAAACATCAAAACATTTAAGGAAAAACTACTTTTATTTAATATTTTTTGTTGTAAAAAGCAAAACATATTTAAGAAACCAAATTTATACTGATAATCGTTGTCGTCAATGGTTACCAGTTTTGCTCTTGTGTGTGTGTGTGCAGTGAAGAACGGCACAAACATGTATAAGACACAGTTGTTTGTGTATTTTTCATTGCAATGGCTGAGTGCAGTATGTGTGTATTAAAGAGCACAGGCCTATAGCTAAGCGCTTTTACAAGAACAATTGAGCGTCAAGCGCATATGGCTTGGGCTCATGTGATCTAGGCGAATTATGTTTGCTTTATTCTACAGCATTTTATTTGAAATATATTTAGTAAATACGCTTTCTGCGGATGGAAGTGCATGATCTTATGCATGATATATTACGCGTGCTTGGTGAAATAAATAATGTTGTATCCGCGATGTATTACGCTTCCTATCCAAGCAATGAACAAGTTGCTCGATGGCTGATTTGATAGAGTATTTGACCAAGTCTCGACAGTCGCAGGTTCGATTCCTGTCACAGACCCTGGGTGTAACTGCAGACAAGCAAAAAAGCTTCGCAGTTTTTGTGTTTGTTTACAAAAAAAAAAAAAAAAAAAAAAATAATAATAATAATAATTAAAAAAAAAATAATAAAAAAAATATGTATTTGCTTAATGTTTAAGAAGGCATTGTAATATCAAAAACTTTTGTTACTATAGAAATAAGCTAACACTGTGTTTCAAAAAGGAGAATAAACAAGAAAATTTAAACTTTAATTTTACCGTTATATTACAACTTGACTAATACATCCGCATGTGCTAAGTACATCCGATAAAGCGTTTTTGTATCACCTTCCCCCCCACTTCCAAAAAATTATCAATGAAAAATAGGAATGAATGAAAATATGACACAGAATAGTACTTCGCTTTCTTTAAGAAAAAAAAATGTAATTCTTTATATGGTTGCTATCAGTTACACTCCACACCAATCACATACATACACAAAAAGGAATACATATTTTGTAGTGTTATACATACATAAGTATGCATGTGGATGTTTATGCGCATACATACATATATTGCAAGTATTTTAATAAATAATAATGCGAAGGCAAAAACTTTCATTCACATACATATGTACATATTTAGTGCAATACATACGAAGCATACGAGGAAAACGTAAAAGAATTTTAAGAACTAAATATTTTAATAGCTTCTATTAATCCAATTGATTCGAAAACAACTCACTAAAAACAGTGAAATATTGATTTATTTCCTATTCAGTACACTCTGCGTGTTCCCATACTCGCCTTACCTTTACATGGTCCACTCAAAAAAAAAAAAAAAAACAGCGAAAAGTGCAAAATTATCATATGCGATAATCATAAAAGTGAACGTAGTATTCGCTAATTTCGAAAAAAAAATTAAAAACATATTAAAACTCCCAAAATCGGATTCTGGAATCGCCAAAATGCTCCACTTCCCTGGAAACATTATGGCCACTTTAATTTTCGCACTAAATCGAATGACCGTTAAGAGTTTAGATACACGTTCCACTGCCAAAAGATGTGCCGAATATGAAAAGCTGCACCCGATTCGGTCAGCAAAGCGGTTCTGAGTATATTGGAAATTTCCAAAGTTGGCTTTACGAAACGTCAAACACACCCCCACTTCTTCAGAACTAATGCGCCAGCTTCAATTTTCGCCCTAAAGCGAACGACCGTTTATAGTTCAGATGCATGTTCCACGGCAAAAACGCGCACCGAATATGGAAAACCAGTTAGCGTAGTTGTTCCGAGTTTTTTTTTTTGAAAATCCCCAAAATCCCCCCACTTCCCCGGAATCAAACTACATATATGTTACACATTGGGAATGGTCAATAGTAATTCTAGTTTACGCTTGTATGTATACAAGCATTATTAAATGATTTTTTTGTATGTTCTGATATCGCTTGGTTCCCTTACATTATTGTTATTCATTCTTTAATTTAAATACTTTATCGAATAAAAATCATACTTTATACGAAAAATACATACAGTGGTGGCCACAAAATTAAAACATTTTTTTATCGTAATATAATTGATTATTTTGCTGGTATATATTTGCTGGTTGTTGGTTAACTTGACGCCATTCATAGATTTTTCCATCTTATCTTCACTATAAAAACTTGGATTCGTCACTTCATTAAATATTTTTCCAAAACTCATTGGTTTCTAATGTTTTTTCTGACAAAATACAACGCGGATTTGAAATTTGTTTTGAGACGAAAGTTTTTTGTGCATTGTATCCACGTAAGGCATTTTCATTAAGCCTCTGCCGAATAGTTCTAGATGGTATATGGATGACTCTAATTCAAGTTTTATTTGTTTAGAGCTTTTGATTTGGTCAGCTTTAGAGGCACTTACGACTGTTCTATTGTCTCTGACTGTGGTTTTATGTGATTTGCAGGCATTATTTGAGTTCCCAAATTTATCAAAATAATTCATCGCATTATACATTTTTGCTCTAGAGCATATAAGTAATTGAGAACATGCATTCACCGTCTTCTCTGAGCCTCATTAATCTAATGATTACCTTCCTTTCTGTTTCGGAGCAGCTTGATTATTCACCCATACCTAGTGGCTAATATCGGTACACAATTTTACTGATATCATTTAAAACATACCTATCAACCAATTCTCGCAACAAAACAAAGTTAGATATTAGAATACCTTTATTTAAATAGCTGAACTGACAATTTTACAACATACCTATCAACCAATTCTCGCAACAAAACAAAGTTAGATATTATAATACCTTTATTTAAATAGCAGAACTGACAATTTTTTAATTATGTGTCCACTTGTCAAACATCCCTTTCACTAAATAATGTCTTATTTTTTAAAGAAAATTTAACAAGAAGTGAATGTAAACAAAGAAGCAAGTACAAGAGAGATCAAATTTATCTTTGCATGGGAAAAATTCCGTTGAAATAACAACAGATCATATAAAACATCGAAAGAATGAAAGATCACATTTATGTTTTAATTACATGTCCACCACTGTATATGTTTTTCAATACTAAAAAATTGGTATTTTCGAAAGGCTTTTAGTGGGTTTTGGATTCAAGTTTGGTCCGATTGAAAATTTTTGAATGGCAGCCCTGTTTTTGCTCACAAAAACGCGCTATCTTCAGCATACAGAAAAACGGAATTTGCGATTTTGAGCTCACAAGTGATATAAAATGTAAAAATTTCTCAGTACATGGCTGTAAAGCTATTTATTCTGCCTACCCTCGTACACCACTCTGTGTAAGCAAGTATGTACACATACATATACGTATACGCTTGCATATGTGTGTGGCTGCAAGTAACAACGCATATGCATTAAGCCCAAAATCTTGTGTCAAGTGGTGTATGTGCATGCGGCGAGATACACATACACCACTCGAACACTCGCGCATGAGTGGAAGCAGCATTGCTCACACGTATGTATGTGTGCACACATTACGCAATAAAAATATGTATGTACATATATGAATGGATGGATGGATTAATGAATGAATACTTGACAGCATATTTAGTTATCTGTCTATTTGCACGAACGTCCGTCCGACAACCTACTTCTCTCTGCGAGCTATTTTCATCGGCAATTTCATTAGCTTGCTGCAGCGGAGCCATACCGAAACAGCGACAGCTACAGTCATTTTTCTTTTTCGTTTAATAATGGCAACAAGCAGCACTCAAGTGGCAGAGTTCACTTCCGTTCTGCGGATTAATATTTTGTATTTTAAACAAATATAAAAATATTCACACAACAACGAAACGAAAAAAAAATGTTGTTGGCGTTATTGTCGTTGCTGACAAGTTGTCGTTAACAAAACAAACATTATAGAAAATAAAAACAACCACAACAACAACATTGTCTATGTTAGGAAAAAAAACGAAAGAAAGAAAGAAAGAAATCAGTATCATGAGAACAGTGATGATGGTGATAATGACGATTAAAATATGGATGAGTAGTTTTTCAAGCTCTCGTTTGCCATTTTCCATTCATGAATTCGTTTTAATTGCGTGCTGCACCACATTAATGCAGCAACAACAAAAACAGTCACATTTCTGTTAAACTCGTGTTTTTATTGCCCAGATTTGCAGGGTTGTCAACTATTTATAACCAGAACGCGCCGTGAACCTACCCAAAAAGCGCTAAAAATCGTTAATCTATACACATTCACAAAAAATAAATAACATAAACAAAGTTTGAAGTTTTAGGCAAAATAACAAATAAAAAAATGTTTAAATTTAAATTAAATTTTAAAAACAATCTTAAAATGCTTCAATAGGGGTTTGAATAATTTTCCCCTAATGAAGAAGTCATAATATCTAAAAGAAAATCATTATAAAATTTCAGAAAAATCCAATATTTAAGTAGAAAAGGAATAAATATATATTGCTAACCTCTTTAATTTAAATATATCATATTGCAAATAATTCGTTCAGCTCAAGGCCCTTTTTGTTTTTTTTTTATATTTATTTTTCAATATTTCGTCTTCCTTTGGAAGACTTCTTCAGGAAAATTTGTTTTTTTGTGTGTAAATTCAAATCAAATTTTGTATTGAGTTTACACACAAAAAACAAATTTTCCTAAAGAAGTCTTCCAAAGGAAGACAGAATATTAAAAAATTCAAAAATACATTAAATATTAAAAAAAGGTCCTTTAGCTGAACGAATTATTTGCAAATATTGAATTAAATAAAGGTCAAAGCAAATAGGATCAAGAATTCATATTGTTAACAAAATTAGATTAAAAGAAAACAAATAAATTCAATTGAATTAATCTTCAAATTTAAATTTTCTTTTTAATTTCTAACGTTGAACCACATAAAAAGTCTATAAAATACAAGGTAGGGCCACCTAAGCAATATTTGAGAATATGAAGTATTGTATTAAAACATGATCAATCTGAAGTTGCTATTTTTCAAATCATGTTTATCTTCTATTCAAGATGCGCCCAGGCCTATGCGCTTGATGCTCAATTGTTTTTGTAAAAGCACTTAGCTATAGGGCTGTGCTCTTTAAAACACACATACTGCACCCAGCACTAACAATGAAAAATGCACAAACAACTTCGTCTTCTTTTTGTCGTTCTTCACTGTACACACACAAGACATCGATTGTCAGTGTTCTATAGTAACACAAGTTTTTGCTATTTCCATGCCTTCTTAAACATGAAGCAAATATACGGCTATACCATAAGTCTTATTTTTTTTATAAACACACAAAAACTGCGAAGCCTTTTTGCTTGTTTGCAGTTACACCCATTATCTGTGGCAGGAATCGAAGCTGCGACCTCGAGACTGTTGGTCGAGTACTCTATCAAATCAGCCATCGAGCAACTTGTTCATTACTTGGATAGGAAGCGTAATAGAACGCGTGTGCAACGAAAATTGTTCCACCAAGCACACGTCATATATCATGCTCTTCCATCTGCAGAAAGTGGATTCACTAAGTATATTTCAAATAAAATGCTGTAGAATAAAGCCAACATAATTCGCATAGATTATATGGGCCCAAACCCTATGCGGTTAATGCTCAATTATTTTTGTAAAAGCGCTTAGCGCTGAGCTCTGTAATACAAACATACTGCACCCAGCACTAACAATGAAAAATGCACAAACAACTTTGTCTTATACAATTGTTTTCATCGTTCTTCACTGTACACACATAAGACAGCGATTATCAGTGTATATTTAGTTTTTGTAAATATATTTTGCTTTTTACAACAAAAAATATGAAATAAAAGTAGTTTTTCCTTAAATGTTTTGCTGTTTGCTCTTCCATGAAGAATTTTTGGGCACCCCTGGTTTAGGATTTAGTTTTAATTCATCAGTTTATTTTAGCATACTCTCGTGATTTGAACTCGCCAAAAGTCTGGCGATTGCGACGGAACACATTTCTTGCTTGTTCAAGTCACAATCGCAAATATCATGCGATATGCGAGTGTCAGAACATGCTCGGTAAATTCACTGCATATTTTTACAGATATGCTAAAAGTAAGTGTATAAAAAGCGCCATTTTAGTGGATTTATAAAAAGCACTGAGGCGAAAAAATGCGGCTTTTAAGGTACTGAAAAGCGCTAAATTGGCAACCGTAATGATTTGCTGCTGTGTTGAGTATAAAGATTAGCTTACACAGCTGATTTTCTCTTTTTTTTTATTGTTGGGTTTTTGTTTGTGTAGGAGTAAATGACATTTTTGCTTTTTTCTTTAGCAAAATTAAAAATGCAGTCGGTTCACATTCAATGTGCGACTGCTCCACATTCAATAAGAATTCATTCATGATTTTTTTCCACTGCACTCACTATCAATCGCATCTACATGCTACACATACTTACTATACATATATACATTTATAATTCATACATATGTATATACAAATTGTGTATTTTTTTTTCTTCTTATAGGTACAATATTTGTTTTTCTCATTCTATTTGCTCTGTGTTACGAATGTGTGATTTAGTTTATTTGGTTTAAATTCAGTTGTTTTGTTTTTGTGTAGTTTCGTTAAAGTATCAGTATTTGTTTACTGATAAGTTCACTTCCTTTCTCTCTGTGTCTCAGTTTATTTTGGGAATTGAGAGGGGGCACCAACAATATTCTAATCGCCTTCAAACTTTTACAACTAATTCGACCTATTCACACACACGCACACATACATATGCATATAAATTATCTGATGCAGGAGGTCACTAGGTTTGTCTTTTTTACAAATAAAGGGTGTCCCAAAAGTAGTCCAAGATTTGAGTTTGTGGTCATTTGTGCAGTAAGAAGTGTTGGCAACGCTAAAAAATAATTCAAAACCTTCTTCAAGACAGCTGTAGCTCGCTAAGTGGAGACGTTGATGACATAGTGATAGCCGCTGCCGCCGAAATTATTACGGCTTAACTCGACTGAAAAATGAACCGTCGATGACAGGACATTAGGGCTTTTCGAAAAAAATAGTGTCAGTCACCCCCTAGGACTAAAGATAATATAAAAAAAGAATTCAAAAGATAGTTTTTTTCCTTCTTTGCCACGCCTGAAAATATCGCCCTGTTAGTATTTTGTACTTTGTGTCGCCATTTCTAGTCCGATCGTAACATTTTACAAATCGGGGTTCGCGGCTGGGTAAGGCAATTTCTGACTTTAACAATTTTTCACTACCACGTCAAAGTCTTAATACAAAATGTGATAGTCTGCAGTGCCCTTTACGTGTGAAACAAAATATCGAGCAAATTTTTGCCACGGTTTCTGAGGTTCAATGTAGACAATGTGACGAATTGTCTCATCCTTTAGATCTTGACTTGTTCTTGGCTTGTGGACGTACACTTTTGCTTTTAAATATTCAAAACGGTGTCAAATCACATGATCATGGCGACATGAACAACACCACATCGTAAGACATCATGACCATTATATTTCTCGCCCAAAAGTGCGATTGTTTCGTCGGCTATGTGGTACCCTGCTGTTGGAATCACATATCGTCCAGGTCCATATCTTCAAATTCCGGCTACAAAAAGCATATTCACAGTAACTCTTGGCCGACCTCATTTTGAAATAATTACGGGCCGATGACGCCGTCAGCTCATCAGCCGCACCAAACAGTAATCTTTTGTGGATTTGTTATAATTTGCGCACAATTCCCCCAATTGGAGATTATACCATCAATCTGTCATTTCGATGAAAGCAAATTGGTGGCTTTGGAAATTTCCGAAGCGTTTGACAGAGTGTGGCATGCTGCACTACCGGCAAAACTTACTGCTTTTGGTGTCGGTGATGACTTTTCTAGGTTTATATCGAGCTTTCTCAAAGACCGCACTATAGAGAGCAAGGCTCCGTTCTTGCTCCTACCCTATTTCTTATTTTCCTCAACGACCTTCTCTATCAAACTTCTAACCCTATTCACTTTTTCGCAGATGACAGCAGCATTTGCCACTCGCACTCTGTTAGTCATAGGCCTAGCCTATCAGAGTTCGCTGCCAAGAGGCTAAATATGAACTATTCACTGAATAGTGAATGATCTTCGATTAATCTCCGAATGGGGTCGTAAAAACAGGGTAGCCTTCAACGCTCGTAAGACCCAATGTTGTATATTAACACACAAACAAACGACCGTAAGTGCTTCAACAATCTTAAAGCGCTACCCAATTGTGTACATCTCCATGGCTGAATTTGGCAAACGCTGAAAGAAATCCCATATCTAGTTGGGCCAAAAACTGAATCACAATTAACACCGTGTGCGTTATAGTTGGACCACCCTTAATAATTATTATGAAAATCCATAAAATCATTAAATATTTCGCTTATTTCAAAACATATGCATGCGAGTACACATGTATGATGCTGGTACTCTAAGCTCTGTCATTTTAGCAATATTTTTGTTGTCGTCATTCGTGTTGTTGCTTCAATTTCTTTACTTTTTTTTGCTGTTCTTCTGGTTTGTTTATTTCTAACATTTTTGTTGTATTTGCTTATACGCGTAGTTGCGGTTTTATTACTTCCGCTGCTGGAAATTATAAAAAAAAAAATCTGAAAAATATATGAAGAGAAAGAGATATTATTTTTAGCTTTTAGCCCCACACCAGTTGCAAGGCCTACAAGTAATTTTAATTTCATAAACAGACAATACTCGTATATTACCTCTGATGGAGTGAGAGAGAGAGTGATAGAGAGGGAGGGAGAGGCAGTGAAAGTATTTCCCATTTCCATCAGCAAAACGTTAAATGAATGAAGTTCTTGATGATGAACTGTTTGATATGGATGGCAGTCAAAAGTATCAAAATACATACACATAAAATTAGCGTTACATGCGAAAAGATCTAACTAATACCCAATTGACCAAATTATCGGAAACATCACTATTGCAGATTATTATACACAAGTTTGTTGATATTTAATTTTACTTTAGTTCTTAAGTTTTTGAAAGGCAACTTTAATGAAAATGATATACAGGACCTTATCCAAGACATTTTTCTATAAATGAATACAAACCTCATTTGTCACTCGATGGAAATCGGGAAAGTATTCGATATCAAAGTTTTGTTTACAAACAACTAGCAAACCTTTCCCGATAACATAAGAGTGACTGACGTAAGATATTAATCTTTTAAAATATCACAAATACATACGGGGAGTTTTTTATACAAAAAATTTGTTTTGTTTCAGTTTCAATAATGAAATTCGCTAAATAAATTATTCAATTTTTTGAAAGTATAGTCGTACCTGGAAATAAATTCATGGATTCAAACAAAAATTTTGCAAAAATAATTATAGAACGTAAACAACTCAACAACAACATAACACGATATCTAAACTTATATCTTTTTCAGAAAATTTTTTATTTACTACAAACTTTTCTGTGTAAAATTACTCAAGTTAAAATCATAATAAAATAAGATAATATACATATATTTAATATTAATGAAACGAGCTTTATTGCATATAAAATTTTATGATATTAATATTTGAATATTGTTACGAATTTGTTACGCTTCTAAGCCACTGTGCGAAAAATTTATAAGCATTTATAATTGTGTGCACATCCCCACCTACAATATAAAGCTAAAAATATAATATAAAAGCAGACAACGTACATGATGTAAAGAACGCAAATTTCCAAGTAAATCAACCACCAATCATTTTATTGTTCTTGTTGCGTTCTTATTGTTTCCTGGAATGATCATTAGCTAATCACTGAAACTGTATCATTATGGCAGAAGATTATTACGTATTTCTAACTCTGCTATCACATAATATCGCACATCCCCACATACAATACACTCATAGAGAAATGCATCTTCATATTGATAACGACGTGTCATTCAAATAATTATGACATCAATATTATGTAAACAGTCATCTAATGTGGAAACTGACTTCAATCTCAATGACAAAAGTCATCAGACAATCTGCCGGTTTTAAAATTCATCAATAATTTATTTTTATATTTAGTATTAAGATTTGAATACTTATTGTTAGTTCATTTTGAAGATTCAATAAATAAAAACGAAAAAAAATTCAATAATTTTTATTGAAAATTAGTTCAGAGATTCACTTTGATTTTCCAACTGACATCCTTTTGATATACGAGTACATACATACATATGCAGCTGTCAGATAAAGATTGTGGACCTTCTCCCATCCATTTTCATTTCGGATCTTTAGTTTTGAAATTAAAATCTTTTTAAAATATTTTGTCTTCAAAATTGAGACTGATTTTTTTTTAAACATGTCTTAAATAATTCTTAAATATGAAATTCCAATTTTCCGAAAAATATGCAGATAAATTCAACAAGTAAACAAACAATGTCTTAAATTGCATCATTTATTTAGAGTCTGATATTGTTGCACAAACATGATGTTGATATTGGGTGGCATAAAGCAGACATTGCAACAATGTAAACAACAACAACAACAAACTAAACTGAAGAATTTTTATGCTGAAGACATAAATTGAGGAGCACAATTATTGTAAATTGCTCGCCATTTGTGTGGGCGTTGGAATTTGTAAGTCCACGAAACAACGCGCATACATACACCTAAATACTCGTACATACATATGTACATGCAGAAAGAAATATTTTTATATTTTCTGCTGTTTTGCCTCATGTGTACGATGGGAAAAGTAATACACTGGCTTCCAAGAAGTCAAGCAACTTCAGTAAAATTACAGCGGCAACCAACAACGGAACCAAATAAGTTAATTTTTTAAATATGCTTTCAAATATGCCTAAATAAGCACTCATAACTAACAAACCTGCTCACTGGATATGCTATAATAAAATGTTTCATCGATAAGATTATCACTCAGAAGTCAACTATAAAAGCATTTGTGGTTGAGATTCAGTCACTGGAAATGAAGAAAAAGTCGTCTTGCCAGATTGTGTCACAGAGAAAAACTTATAGTTTTAATAATAGTGATAACTCTAAATTCGTAAATAGTTTTTGATTATTTCCTCTCGTCCTGCTCTTCAACTCAGATTTGACTATTGGCTACTACACACTCCCGCAAAATAGTACTACTCAAGGCAGAGATTTCTTGTGTCCAGAAATGGTGAATATGAACCTAAACGATATGAAATTCCAACATAATGGTGCCACACAGCCAACGAAACAATGGTTCCTTTAAATGAGGAATTCAATGGCTGTGTAATCTCACGCCGTGACTAAGTTAATTGGCCGCCACGGTCTTGTGATTTGATACCCATCTTTCTTTTGAGATACTTAGAAGAAATAGGTACACCTTAATAAGTCAAGAACAATACAAGAGCTAAACGATGAGATAATTCGACACATTATGTCTCAAAATCATTAAAAATATGAACTATCATATAGAGCAGTGGTACCCACAAGTTCTATATGAAAGAGTAAACACCAATACATATAAGGTAAAACTACTTTTATTTAATATTTTTTGTTGTAAAAAGCAAAACAAATTTACAAAAACAGAATTTACACTGATAATCGCTGGCGTCAATGTTTTCTAAGAAAGCTTGCGAAATTGTTGTTCCTTTGCTCTTTTGTGTGTGCAGTGAAGAACGCCAAAGCCAAAGTTGTTTGTATATTTTTCATTGCTAGTGCTGAGTGCAGTATATGTGTATTATAGAGCACAACCCTATGGCTAAGCTCTTTTACAAAAACAATTGAACATCAAGCGCATAGGGCTTGGGCACTCCTGGTTTATATATTCGTTTTATAGTTATACTCATTTGCCTCTGTTTAAACCATACTTGCTGTGATTATAACTATGAAGCATTTTTTTCTACTTCTTAAAAATTAATTTAAAAATAATAATTTTAACAACAAAATTCTATTCTATTTCTCCTTTATTTGAAAGCAATTTTGACAAAATTTTTGATTATAATTATTAATAAAATGTGTCATTGAATTGATGTCACCACAGTTGTAGCATTGATGATACTCAATTGAGATTGATGTAAGTTTTCGCATTACTGATGACTATTTACATAATATTGATGTCACAATTCTGATAACACGCCGTCATCAATACTTTTTTTTTCATTCAATTATTATATATCACAAAGTGAACTAACAATAAGTATTCAAATCTTAATACTAAATACATAAAATGAATTAAGTCCAGCCAATGCTAGACAAAAATGTTTTATTTTGCGCGGTCATCAATATGAAGATGCTTTTTTCTATGAGTGCAGTGTTTCACAAACAAAAATACTTTAATAACTAAAACTTTTTCCAACCAAAAATTTTTGTTTAGAATTTATAAATACTCGAGTACAATTCCAATGCAAACAATTATTCGATTTTTCGAAAACCGGGTTTTCACAAGCAAAAATATTTTCACAATTTACATGTTTTCTTGCCAAAAAATATTCTTTCCATATAAGTTTAAATTAAATTTGAAGGAATGCATTTGATGCGTTGCTGTGCTAAGTCAAGCCAAAGTTTTTAAGTACATACATACATAACGCTCCTTTATTGCAACATAGTCATAACTAAAAAGAACCTTGTTTCCAGAAAAACATATTTAAAATTTTTAGTTTTCATACAAGTCTTAGAAATATTTTAAAGGTAATTTGAGTAAATTTTTGCCACAATATAAAAGGTAGTACTGTTAACAATTCTGCATTGAATATGCTGGAAGTCTTGAGTATAACAACTTGCCTATGAGTTTAAAAACGATTAACGATTTCTACATTTAAAAACGAACTAAAAGAATATTTATTTGAAAAGTTTGAAATGCTTTTGCACAGATAATATAATATTATATTTTAAATTTTAGTATAAAGCTACATTTCCTTAAGAATTAATCTAGTTGTCAGCTTGTCTCAACAGTGCCCTCTGGGACAACAATATAATGAATTGTATTCTAATCAAATGTAAAAAAGAAATCTATCTACCTATAAAAAAAAAACTCGGAAACCTTAGTTTTTGATAGATGACTATGTTGCTTTAAAGCAGCGACATGCATGTACATAATACATTTGATTACATAGTTCCAAATGTGGCCGCATCCTTTAGGAAATATAAATAAACTTAACTGCGTATAGCGAACTTCGTCCGCCGTCATGATTGTGTGCATGTACATAATCGCAAATATTTTTTTTTTTTTTGGCGGCGAGTATTCCTAGTATTGCCTATTATAACTTACATATATATTTCTCAATCTATATCTAACGGCTTGCCGAAAAGCGAGTACCTACAAGTATATGGCCAACACCAAATTATTATACTTCTTTTTAACATCTTTTATTCTCTGAAAATAGTAATAAAAGAAAAAAAAGATAATAATGATAACGACAGCAAAGACGAATACAAACACAACAACGTTGGCAATGATGATGATGATGACGATAATGAAGCTTTACGGTTTCTGTGGAGGTGTTAGCGGTATGAGTCCAAGCTTGATTGATGCCGACACATAACAACTGTGGCGCCACCACTACATTTAAACAACAAAAGTCGTTATCATAAACGTCAAAGAGGTGCAACAAGCATGTGAGAGAACATCTATAAATCTGTTGAATATATATGAGAGCTTGCGGTATCTACGACAAAATATATGAGAGCCGTTCTTGTTGTTTTTTTGTTTGTTTGTTTTTTATTCCATTTTGTTAACCCACTGAGTACTTGTTGAGTTTTCCTCAATTGATTTTATTTAAGCTATTGATGTTGTTGTTGCTCCAATTTTGTGCTGCTTCTTTTTTTTTGACTTAAAACAAAACACTCACAAAAAAAAAAAAAAATAACTAAACAGAAATGGCTGCTGAGCTGTGTTTTCATTTTCAACTACATGAAAAGTCAAGAGACCCACCTAAATGCTGGCACAACAACAAATTTCGAATTTACGGATGCAGAAAGACGACAACGTTTCGTGAATGGTTCGTTAGAGTGTTAATGAATGAAAATCTCAGAAAAAAAATTTTTTTTTTAAAGAAATTGAATTAAATCTGAACAAAAGCAAACTAGAGCAACATTAAAACAAACACAACTTTAAAATTAACAAATGCTGACCACAAGCTGTAAAAAATAAAAAATATATGTAGGTATTAAAAAAATATTTTATGTGCAACCGATTATTTAAGTATGTGTGTTTGTAAATTAAGGTCTTTCTTTCAATTACAATACAGATTTTCTACCTCAATTTAAATTATATAAGAGTACTTAGGTATGTTTTGGTAAAAGTTGCAGACAATTATTTCATATATTTTATAATGACTTTCTTTATTAACAGTTAATTAGAATTAAAACTGGAAACGTTGCTTAAACTTTGTTAAGGATTTAGTAATTGAGAATATTGAGTTTATTTACTTTATTGGCTACTAATATTCGATACCACTCAATAAATATTTGTAGTTGAAAAAGCTCAAAAACTCGCTGCCATATCGAACTAGAAACTAATAACATGTTCAGACGGTAATATGAAACACTTGGTTCGCTCTCTGAACCAGGGTTGTGAAACTAGGTGTTCAGACGGTCCTTTTTGTTCCACGCGGGTGTTTACATATTTTGTGCAAACGTTTCACTACTTATTTTGTAAATTTTTATTAAAATCTTTAAATAAATATTCAATTTTTATATGTTCAATGCAGAGAGCGAAGCCAATCGCTATTTGTCGGCGGCGGCGGCTAACCCTGAAAATGTTCGGCGGCGACTAATAGCTGGATATAGCCGATTATTTAAGGCAAATTCAAAAAAATTGTTGCACTGTTAAGATTAAGATTTATATCACAGAGAATCGTTTATATGAACAATATAAAACGTTTATATAAAAAAGCAAACACCCGAACTTATTTTTTTCAGTTGCTGGTTTTTGTTTAAAAATGGTTCAACTATCTCTCTGTTGTCATGAAAGAATAATTGTTGCCTTAGCGTGACGGATGTATTCCACTCCACCTCCAGCATTTTGAAATAATAACTTTTGTAAGCTTTTTCACATCATATTTCTTTTGTATAATACTTTCGCAGTAAAGTAAATCCTTTGATTTATAATTTCGGAAGCAAAAATCGGAGACTTATCACTTGACTTTTTTTTTAAATAATTTTGAATATTTTTTTGAGTCATTTTACTTTCTCACAATGCACTCTCTCACTACAATACCAATTTCATATATGAACATATGTATAAAATTATAACGGGAAAATACCAGCTTGTTACATTTGTTTTCTCAATGCTACCACACATATTTTATATTACCAGGAAACAAAATAAACACGTGTGGAGGTGATGCCAGAGCAAAAAAAAAATAGTCGCGAGTACTACTTACTTGCAATTTTTATAACTTAGGCCAACAGTTTTCGAAATTTATACTGAATTTTTTTGTACAAATTTTCTTGTTATCATTAAAATTTATGGAGAGAAATAATGGTTGGCCGAAATGAGCCCGTCAAATCGGCGGCGGCTGCACGCAAGAAAGTTAATCGGCTACGGCTTAGCTGCGGCTAATAGCCGATCGGCTTCGCCCTCTAGTTCAATGTTTTTTTTTCTTTTTTTGTTTACATTTCTTTGAGAGCTAGTTCAGATAAACTAGCGATAATATATTATCAAATTTGGAGATCATAGTAGTAGCCATTCATGTGGACAATATCTGGTTTGAACAGGTCGGTGCCAATTGCCACACAGCAATGGCCGTGGTGACAATGTCAATTGGCCGCCACGATCATATGATTTGAAGCCATTGGACTTCTATTTTTGGAGTTATTTGGAAGAAAAAGTATACATCAATAAGCCGGCAACAATTCAAGAGCTAAAGGATACGATATTTCGGCACATTAACGGCGTAGAACTTCAATTATGCCTCAGCGTCATCGAAAATTTGGACTATCGAATGTATGTACCGACGAAATCGCGGCGGCCATTTAGTCCCATAATTGAACCGTAACAATATTATCATAATAAAAAGAAATGACAAAAATTCCTATATAATTTGTGTTTTATTTAAAATCAATATCGGCCCTTAGAATTTAACCAACCTTTACAAGCGTGTTAAAAAATACAAACAGCTGTTTTTATGCTTCCCTCATACCAAATATCGGGCTGTGCATCATGGGATTTGATTTTCAATAGGCTTTTTCGTCAGATCACGCACGAGTCATATCAAACTGCTTTATCTGTTTCATTTGACAAGACATAATGGAAAGACTCACATCACAAATTGTGCTTTTAACCGATAATAACAATTTTAAGGTTCGTTTTCAAGAAATTATAAACAGCTTGTTTATGTTTTCCAGCTGTGTTTCATAGGAGCTACCATAATCATCAGTAGACTTTCGAAGTTAAATTGTTCGTTTTCAAGTTTATAATTTTTTTTACAGTATAAATCAAACCTCATCATAAATTAATCAAGATACTTTTCAATGAGTTTCTTGATAAAGATCTGGCAAATTCTTAACCTGATAGATCAAGGGGTTCAAATAAGCCTATGAAGAAGCACAACTTCGGGCTTTGATGACTCTGCTGCGTTCACTAACGGAATTCTGTAGGGATCATTAAAGGCGCGTAATATTTCTAAGAAAAAAGTTGAGGATAAGGGCTTAACTTTTTGTGAATCTAGAAAAAGTATTGGCCTTTAACGGAAGTCTAACAAAATCTCTTATCATACTAACATAAATTCTTTACTGTATGAAATATTGCAATTTTTATTTTTAAACTCTGAATGCTTGCACCAAAAACAACAGAGGAAGACCAAAATATAGAAAGAGAACGAAAGAAAACATGATTTAATAGTTGGCAACATGCAACATTTTTAAATTAAGTATACAACTTAAAGTTTTCGTATGCAACTGATAGACGACGCCATCAACCAAAAACTATGCAGACAGATTTTTTTAGTCGTTCATTTATTTAGTTCTTTTTCCTAATTTTTTGCTTTTTAATCTAATCTAGAAAGATACAATGGATTGGGCCAACAGACGGAAAGAGTAACAGACTAACATACTCGTAAGGTTCTATAGATAAAGACAAAAATTAAAAATCCCTGGCCGTTTTACTTGTAATTGTAATTACAACATTAAAAAAAAAGAAGAAATTTGCGTCAGCAGAAAGCAAAAACAAATATTATTATGATTTTTTTTCTAAATCCCGCTAGATTATTCTAAGCTTAATAAAGTCTAGTAACTAATGAGCTCGAAAGTCCTAAAATGTTCCAATAATAATTGCACAAAATGGAGTTCACATAAAAATTGTTTAAAAATTTTTTCATGTTTTTATCCTGGCTGTTTAGCCATTTAATATTAGATGTTAATACTAGATATTATTAAGTTAATATTAATAATTCTAGCTGCTAAGAAAATTAAAATACTTACATCTTTTCAACATTTAGCGTACGATATGAAATATGTACATATGTTTTTAGACCATAAACTCACGAGTGTAATGCATGTTCGACAAACAAGCATTTCATGAAGAGAGGGAGAGTGTTCAAGTAAAATTTTTCTTGAGCCCAAAAACATATGACTGAGAAAAAGCTTAAACTGCAACAGTGCGGACAATTGAGCTGATTTTCAGATATATATTTTTTCATATACGAGTATTTGTAATAAATAGCATATGAATTAATTTGGTGGTAATTACCCTACAAGATGAAAACGCCAATTTCAGCTTCACCCTAAGGAAAATTAAAATTTTATTTATCTTGGACCTGACCCCTACATATGCAGTGTCTTGTACTACAACTAGGAAAATTGGTTATGAGGAGATGGAAAGAGGGAATAGTACTTGAGAACATCTAACTTGAACCTTCCAACGTTATAACATACAGGAAACAAGTCTGCAGGCGTGTGGTGATACCACACGCGAAGCGTGCGGCTGAAAAACTAATTCTCTCTGTATTGCGTTGTACGATTCCCCGGGCAATCGACCACAAATGGATTTGTTCTGGACGATGAACGCGTGTTACGGAGAAATGTGCAAGTTTCGGGAACAAGATCCCTAATCTCGTCAGAGCGAAATTCATTGTAGTAACGATAGAACAGAGTAACGCACCCTATTTTCGTTATGTTAGAACGAAAATATCAATCGTTCATGTTATAAAATATACAAAATGGAATAACAAAGTGCAAGATGCACATGTTTTTGAATGTTATGTAAGAAAATTAAGCGAAATTTCGAAAAAATTATTAAGGCTGAAAGCTACCTGCAATTGATTGTTTCTGAACTCGAAGTTTAAAAAGATACTTCGCTAAAACAACTTTGGCAAGTTTCTAGAAAGTAATAGGAGCTTGTTTATACGATAACGAACGATGTGGCAAAATTCAATTAAAATGCATAAGTTCATGCGAACGAACAATAGTGACATAGACAAACCGAAATTGATTCGAATGTGAGCTTTCTTTCGCAAAAGTTTTCGTTCGATATCGTCGAACAGGCTGTTAAAGTATTTTTTTATAATGCTTTTTTAAAGTTGCTACTAAAATCATGTCACATTTTTACGACACACATTTTTATGACGACTTAAAAGTCATGCGTTTTTCCTTAATTTTTTTTTTTTTTTGTAATTGTCGGTAAAAATTCCTTTGCCTCTTTTCATCCCTTTGGTAATATATGAAAATAAAACAATTTTAAAAACATAACAAATGAGTCAAAAGTAAATTAGAAAAAAAAACAAGAAAAATGTTTTTCGTTGTTACAATTTTTCAGTACAACAAGAAATGCCGTTTAGACATAACTTTAAACCATCCTGAACATCTGCTCTATCTAAAATACTTATTTAACTACATATACTCGTTCAGTTGCAAATAAATTGGTAAAGTGTAGAATGTACAGCATGGACGGAGTAACGAAGACCTTATGCCTACGATGGTAATAACAGTAATTTGCAGCGGTGCTGTGACTAACTATAACGACTTATGCCTTCATATAAGAAGTTGCCGCGTGGTTACAAAGGAATACCTCAAAAAACTGTAGACTAATATAATCAGTTGAGGCTAACAGTTAACCAGTGAGAGCGAGACGCAAACCTCTCGAAGACAAAACAACAACGACAAGCCTGACCGCAGGAAATAATTACGATAACGCAAGAACTGTTCTCCAGCCTAGAGCTGCATCTAAACTAAAACCAGCTAATTCTGACATAATTTTCATAATTTTCAAATTCTAACCGAGTTTATTAATATATAATCATTTTACCACATTCATCAGTGATTAGCTCAGTTTTTGGAAAGGATGATAGGCTGGAGTGAAAGGAAGAAGTAAGTTTTTGTCTGAGCCATTGTTATGAAATGGAGGGAATTCTTTAGCTCGTTGACACAGAATAATCCTCGATTACAGATGGACCGATAGAAAGAAAAGAAAATAAAACCAAGTGAATTAGTGGTTTGTTTGAAACATGGAGTATTTATTAGGTGTAATTATGTGAGAATTCGGATATTTACCTGCTTACTCTATGTGCGTTCGAATTAACAGTGAATGGTTTTTCTTAGAAAACCGGAAGTACCATTTTAAGGCATATTGCCCATTTTTGTTAGGCATTTATATAAAAGAGATAGATGCTTATATCTCAAGCTGTCTCTTTTTTAGATAAAAATCAACTTTGGTATATATCTCAATATAAACTTAACCACAGGCTCAACGACAGAAGTCCGAATACACTCATACATCGATATACGTATTTAGGCATTAAAAAACTTTAACAACTTGCATGTATGTTTGTTTTCTCATTAAATCTATTTGCATTTTATTATTCTGAAATGCAAAATTTCTTTCAATATGTTGTTAATATTTTTATATGATTATATTATTATATGATTTACAAAAAAGGCATATTAATAAGAGTTTGAAGATTTTTTGAAGATTTGGATAATAAAGTGCAGATTTTGTAGATTTTTTTCATAAGAAATTCTTGAGGTTTGCAGATTTTACCTCTTCAAATTCTGGCAACACTGCTTGTGATTACGATTTATCGGGGCTCTACTGCATTTTCTGATACAAAAGGAAATTGCCTTTTTCTTATGTTTTACTTTTCTTTGCAATTTTCATCTCTACAATAGACATCCATCGGTTTCACCGATCTCGAAACGAATAATTAGCTCGGTATTTAAAGATATACCCTAATTTTTTACCAGATTCTACATATGCAACATTTGTACATTTAGCCGTTTTTTTAAATTTATGCTATGTTGGCATTACTCACCAATTGCACCAAAAATAACTCGCATACAATCAAAAAACAATAAACATTCGAAGCAATAACGAATGCATTTTACATTTATCCAACCACTTAAAGCATGCAACGTAACAAAAACACATAGAAAAACGGACAGACAGACAAACAGTCAAATAAACTGACAGGCGGTGAGGCAAGCTGTCATTTAGTGAAAAGTCGAGTAAACATTTTTATGAATGAAATACATACAGACAGACACACACACACATCCACATAAACGTATGTATTTTACTTAGAGTTCGTTGAACTAAAATGTTTGGTTCGTTGGTTGGAAGGCTGGTTGTCTCCGCTGGTTGCTTGATCGGCTGACTGGCTGGCTGGCTGCGAGAAGTGGTGGTGCACTGCGCACAATAGAATAGAGTTCATAATGCACTCACTCATTCGTTCAGTTAGTTGTTGTTATTTTCATTACTATGTTTTTTTTTGTTGTTAAATACATACATACAATGTACATAATTTCTTGCATTATAATTTGAACAGATAAATATATATGTACATACTCATACATATATATGCAGGGTTGGGCAGTCGTTAAAATACAAATATGTATTTTGTATATGCATTTCAAATACACGACCTGAAAGTATTTAGTATTTTGCATTTCAAATACATGTCGCTCAAGAATCCATTTTACCTACCGTTTAGACAGGAAAGTAATTTCATGAAAGTTGCAATACACTCACACTTTTTTACTAACACACTCACATTTTGCTTACTTTCCACTCAAATTTCATAAAAAATTTCATGAAACAGATTTTTTGACGTTTTCTGAAAGTAAAATGACAAATTCTAAGCACTGTTGCCATATACAAAGAATTATTATACAAAGCTGCAGTATTGTAGTAAAATAATAATTATAAAATTAACTTCTTTTGCATGTATATGCAAATAATTATAATATTTTTTCCTTATATTGTATAGTAAACACATAAAGAAAATAATTAAAGTATTTTTTATAAAAATAATATCATAGACAAATTTATAATGATAAGTTTTTTCAACTATTGACTCATAAATTTGTAAATATATGTAATAAGTTCGGCAACTCTGATTAGTAAGCAAACAAAATAAGAATGGGGAGAAGTAGAGGCAAATTTTGCAACTCTTTGCCTCGGCGACATTTTTAAAATGAACTTTCTCTTTCCTGTGTAGACGAACAAGAAATTTACATGAAAGTCGTCTATTTCATTGAAATTTTTATTTGTTATACGAATACAGAAATTTCATGAAAGTATTTTCCTGTGTAATGGCAGCATTTGTTTATTATAATAAGTTGAAATTAAATTATTTCCCACAGAAGCTAAAATCGCTAAAAACTGCAACCATTAAAGTGTTTATCATTTAAGGCCCAATCAGACTATTATACAAGTATAAATACTTTTATTAGATTTTGCGAGATTAAAGTCTAAACACATTTTTTGCGACTGTCAAAAAGTCTAACGTAAATTAGATTTTGCATTCACACCATCACACTTGATATAAACCAACATAGATGTGCCATCATAAAACTTTTCACGACGGCAGGTGCGCTATTCGTCGTAGGCGATAGACGTGCCGGCGCGTGAAATTCTTCAGCAGTTAAAATAATAATTATGTATAACACATCCAAGCATGAGCAAAATACATTTATAAATGACAGCTAAATTCCAAATTTCGAGCTTTTTTATAACGACAAAAAATACTATCAGTGACGGCACCCCATCGGCTACGAAATAGCCGACTACTCAATTTTTAATTAGCTGGTTTGCAAAAAAACACAACCCTGATCCAATGTAAAGTATTATCGTTTTGAAAAGTTTCAAAAAAACAACAAAGTCGTATGGGATGTCAAATTTTTATCGTATTATTTTTCGTATGTATGACGGATTACATTCAGACTATCAGACTTGCACGTATTATTTGAATTTTTGACAAGTATTAATACAAAGTATAATAGCCTGAACTGGGCATTAGCAACACTGCAATTCAACTTTCAATTGTTTTGTTCAGAGAGAATTCATTTTACACTAATCAAAAGCTGTGTTCTGTAGTACCGCTGTACTACAAAATACAGCTAGTTCTACCGTAGTTCTGAGACAGCAAACGCTGTACAAACAATGTGGGCAATTAACAAAATGCATGTGATTCAATATGAGATGAATATAGATAGAAAATAATGAAATGCTCGGTAGCTGAGTGGTTAAAGCAGCTTGATACGTCATGAGCCGAGTTCAAGTCCCAGTGGGTGCTGATGAGTAGTGTAGCGACTACGAAACAGCTAGTTGTCCCCCAGCTAAAGATTTGATTATTATTCTTCTTGTCTTCTTCAATCAAAAATTATTGATCACAGCAAATTTGTATTGTAAAAAAATCCTTCTTAAGAAAAAACTTAAGAAAGGAAAAAACTTGAACTATAACCCGTTGTACAAATGTACAAACCAAAAATTTAATATACAATTTAATTTTATTAAATTTAAGTGCATATGTAAAACAATATATGTACCTACAACCAGAGAGGTATATTTTTCTGACACCCAAATACAAAAAAGTTTTTGTATATTTTAGTTGTATTTTATATATGAAATAAGAAGCTTGAAAGTATTTTGTATTTGATATACACAATTGGAAAGTATTTTGTATCTTATATTTGAAATACACAAGGTGTGTGTTTTGCCCAGCCCTGCATGTATGTACTTATATACGAGTTGAGCAAAATTATATACATACTTATGTACGTTAATACATACATAGTAATATACACACTTACTATGAATATACATGTAAGAACATACATATGAGTACATACATTTCTTATTCTTATTAGGTGAATAGTTTAGACAGCGCACACAACTCGTCTGCACTTATGTTTTAGTATTTTTGAGAGCAATATATTTCGTGCATGTTGCACTATTCTCAAACAAATCAACAAACAATGCATGTGTGTTGCTATGTATATACCTACCAGAGTTGCCATTCAAAAACTTCCAATCCGAACAAGCTTGGATGTAAAGTTAATTTTTTAAGTATGAAACTAAAGTTAATTTTTTAAGTATGAAACTAACAATTATTGTACCATTTTGCAATCCTGATTAAATGCGAACTTTTATTGGCACTTGCCGAGGCACTAAGTATATTTTTTTAAAGGAGGGTGGAGAAATCTGGGGCTTAATGATGGGATTGAGCTTTCGGGTTTGCACGAGAGTAAAGTGGACTGTATTTTGTGAACCACCAAATTTCTTAAATGATATACATACATACATAAGTTCTCGCACTTTCGGGAAAATATGTTTGATGTGAAGTAATTAGGGATAAGAGAAATTAAGTTGGGTTAAGAATACTGCTTAGAGCTTTAGAGGAGCTCACCTTTTATATGCAAAATAAATTACCAAACAATTATGTATGATATAATTTTATTTGCTTAAACTTCTAAGATAATAACTTATAATTTGGAATTTTGGTAACAGAACCGCTTCAGTAGAAGATTAAAATTGTAGTGTCTACTATCAAACCGTTTTAAAATGTATCAAATGATATCAGTGAGTTTTGTGGTACAATAACTTTTTTACAACTCATTTAAGGAAACCAGTACAATAATTCACAATAAGTAATTTGACATAAAGTAGCAAAAGTATTCACTTCATTATTTCAATTTAGATCTATTAAATTTAAATATTAATAAGAATCGTATTAGATTAGTATATTAGACAATTCATTTTAATTTAACCTAGATACAATAGGTTTACTTATAAAAATAATTCAATTTGAAGTCAAAATTTTTAAGTATAAAATCATCGGATTTTATACAGAAGGCCTATCAAAGTCAACAAATTTTGAAAAGTTTAAATTCACAATTTAACAAATATTCTTAATTCTAGAAAACTTGGAGCAATTGTGTCATTATTTTTGACTGTGGCTCTAGAAATGTTATTAAAGGACGTTGCAGACTATCATACAAGTCTTAAGATTTTAATTGGATTTTGTGGGGCAAAAATCCAATGATATTTGTTGCGACTGTCAACAAATCTTACGTACCATTACATTTTGTTTTCACACCATCACACCTAAAAGAGGTGATATATGATTTGAAAATAAACAGCCAATTTGCTTAACGTCTGGTTTTAATATTTTTATTATTTGCTTTTGTAAAAAAATGCAACCCTGATCCAAAGAAAAATCTTATTGTTTAAACAAATTTCTAAAAATGGTGCAGTGTCAAATCTCTTACCTTATTATTTCCCATTTTCATACCGCTCTACATTCACACTATCACACTTGCACGTATTATATGAGTTTTTGACAAGTCTTAATACAAAGTATGATAGTCTGAAGTGCTCTTAAGAGTTACAGTTCCAAAGTTTAAACAAACAAAAATAATAAAAATTAACCACATTAACCGAAAACCTGTTACAATTGGATTAAATTTCTAGGTTTTTCTTAAATGCCCATTATTTTCAAACTTCATGAGATAGATTTTTTTTTTTTATCCTTCTCACATTATGGTTACAATCAATCTTGGCACCCCGTTTCGACTTCACGATGAGTACTAAGATATAATATAATTCCCCTGTAATGTTGTGGCGCTAAAACTTTGGCAGCCCAGCCATTAAAAGCGCAGGTAGTACAAACGTGTAACGTTTGCCTGCTACAACATTTTGAAAATGAACTTGCCAGCAAATTTCAAATGATTTCATTATTTTTTTCAATGTACAAGAGTATTGCTTGATAATAGGTGCACACAAGTTGTGACAAGTTACCTGCATTTGTGAACTCAGTGTAAATGGGGAACAAACATTTTTTTTATTAAAACAGACTGAGGCTTTTAAATCCAAACAAACATTTTTGTCTTTTATTGTTTAAATATAAACAATGTTGTGTTGAACTTATATGCACACATACATACATACATACACACATACATCTATAAACTAGTTCAAAGGCTAATGAAATACCAATTATAAAGTATTTAAAGTGCAACATGTTTAAACACTTTAATTCACTTGCACTTTAATTGACTTTAACCCATGATCTGTAATTTTGTAAAGTTGCACCTCAATTTTCTTTTTTATTAGTTCATGTACATATTATGTACATACACAATCATACACACTTGCATATATGTATGTACATGCATACACACATATTTATGTGCATACTCGCATGTACGTGCTTGTGTGTGTAGATGATTAAGAAATGTTATTTTCTTATAAAACATCTTTGAAGTTATGAAATGCTAAAGGTCATTTAAGTGTGCTGGCAATGATATTTTTTTTTACGTAAAGGAAGTTTTTTTTTATAGAGTTATAGAACTTTGAAGTGGAATAAAATAAAGATGAGTTTTTAAAACTAATATTCAATCAGTTCGCGAAACCCATTTCTTCCATTCAAACTAAAATTAACGAAAATGAATTGCTGCAACGGCTATCAAATGCAAACTTACAGAGTCAGTGCCTCGTTTCTGTATAACTCTCATTGAGAAATTTCTCACAAGAAACAAAGGAATTGACAGGAGAACTATGCGAATTGAAACAAAAAATGGAGTTTCTCACACAAATGTTTCTGTATATTTGAGAAGCGAGAAATAATTCGTTGGAAGTTTGTGAGTAAACTTGTCTCTGTATTAAAATTTTGTGAGAAATTTCTCGTTAGAGCTGTCAAAACTTTTCACAAATAGAAGAATTTAAAAATATATAATTAACAAAATGGATGCCAGAAGTATAAAAAAGGTAAAGTTTTTAAATATTTATACACATTGCCGTATTCATAAAAAATAATTTGCAATTAGTAAAAGTTTACTTGACATACATACATATTTCTACAGAAAATTTGTCAATTAAACTTTTATTATGTGTAAATTATTTTTTATGAATACTGCAGATAATGAATCTAGTTCATTTTTCATTTCTTCTTTTTATATTAGAAAATTGAAAGAATTTCCAAGGAGCAGAAGCAAAAGCTGGTGGATTACAATTTTTTCCTATATGCTTTATATTATTTGTTTACTTTTTGCAATTTTGACAGCTGCTTAATGGAAATATAAAAATAAAGACGTAACTAGTGTTGCCTCTTTTCGATTTAATATACAGAAACGTTGTTTTTCTCAATAGTCAAAAAACAGTGGAATTTTATGTTTCATAGTTTTCGATGCGAGAAGCTACTCACTAATATTACAGGCACGAGGCACAGATTCCACGAAAACTTCGACAGCAAGCTAGTAATAATTAATGTTACCGATCCTACTGATGTTCTGCATATATGAAAAATAACGGAGTTCTCAAAGAAACTGCCTCTCATAAAAATGAGTTACTCTCGTTGCGGCTCAATTTTATATAATTTTAGGTTGCCAGATGAAGAATTTTGAAGATTTTACCAGCAAAATAGAATTTTGAGATTTTTGAAATTTAGTATTTTAATAAACAGTATATAGGCTATTTGCAAACAATTAATAAATTTTTATTGCTTCCATGGCATAAATCTTGGAATAATTTTTACTCCTAAATACAATACATGCACTGAAAAAATTCATTCCATCCGTACTTAAACCAGTCCCAAACAAAATCAAAAGTACGGATTTTCTTATAACAAGTACGGCTCGGTTATAGAGCTGTGCCGGGTCTTTCATTTTAGTGACCGGTCACTTTCGTTCAGTTACAAAAGACTGATCCGTTCATTCATTTCGTTCAATCGGTCACTTTGAATCAATGGCACGTTGCCAACATTAAAAATTTCCCGTCAATTATCAATACAGCACTGGAAAATGAACAAAACAAGATAGCAAAATAAAAAATGATAAAGTGATAAAAAAATTATTGTTTTAAAAAGAGGAAATAATTTTAAATAAAAACTATTTTGGTGTGATAAATTTTGATTAGTTTCATAATCGATTTTTGTTTTATTTCAGATAATTTAAAATAATACAAAGAAAAAACAACCCCCACTTTAGTTAAACTACACAACAGAAACAAACATGAACATGACACAAAAAGAACGAAAGGTATTTGGACGAAAGCTACCCAAATTGAACGGCTCACTATTGAACGAAAAGTGGTCAGTTTAATGACCGGCTCACTACGTTCAACGAGATGATCCGTTCAATTTAACCCGTTCGTTCATGAACGACACAGCTCTACTCGCTTGATTCAACTACTGATTATTAAAACATTAAACACAAAATTTTAGATATTCTTAGTTCTGAGAAAACTGAGATCGAGCCAATTTTAAAATGCACTTGAAATAAGCCGAATAAGAGATTTAATAACACTTTCATATTATTATCAAAGATCAGTTGAATCTTTTATAAGTTACTCTACTAGCTACTAATATTCGTCAGCAGACTTGGCAAACTTTGGAAAATATTTTCAAATATTTGATACATATTCCATTATTTTAATTAAATTAATGAGAATTTAAACATAATGCTTCTCAGACACACAAAAAAACGATATTTTTTCTCAAAGAATAATTAAGTCTAGGACTATTAGTTACCAATAAGTGTACCAATCAAAAAATATACAGCTTGTTTTTTGTGTTTCCTAGCAGCTACTAATAATTGTACCAATTAAAAAATATATACAGCTTGTTTTTTGTGTCTCCTAGCTGTCTATATCTCGGCATTTCACAGGGGCTTCCCTAAAAACTGGAAAAAAAGTTGTAGTAGCAGCTGAAGCTCACGATGTGACTAAAAGCACTACTAGAAAAAATTTACACAATGTAGAAATACAAAATAGATTTTCTTATTTCAATAAAAGTTTCTGTTTGTTTACCTTCTATTTTGTAAATAATTTTGACAAACAACGCACTGTTGCGCTGCAATGTTCAAGACATTAAAATTTGAGCCCCTACTAATACATTATGTGCACTCTCCTTTAAAACTCCCGTTTTTAACTTTACCCAGCTTGCTGCGCTACTCGTTAAATTTTGCAGCAACAACAATTATGTTCCCCACTTAATCATCAGTAGACTTGGAAAGCTTTGAAATATATTCGCAAACATTGAAGTATTGTATATATTCCAATACTTTGAATAAACTAATGAGAATTCAAAAAATAAAATGTTCGAATGCAATAATATTTCTCAATGACAAAAAAAAAAAAAACAGAATTTTTCTCAGAGAAATTCTTATTCCTATCTCTCATCTCAGCAGTTCATTCTTATGCGAGTATGACTTTGTACCTTCGCTTTGGTTTTTTTACTCCGTTTAAGAATTCTGCCTTGATTCAAGAATTTCATACTTTTTTTAAGACATCGCAGGGTTGATTTTCTTGAACAATCTCGTTTTCGGCTTATTTTAAGTACATTTGCGCGTACTTGGATTTTTGAGTGCGGCTCGAATTAAAAGCAAGTAAAAAAAAACTTTGAAAATAAAAGTTAAAAAATTGTTAAACTTTTTATAAAAATCGAGGTCTCAAACTGCAAAAATTTTATATATATCAAATAAATAAAGATAAAAAAATGTTAAGATAAAATTAAAAAAAAAAACTTTAATTTAGTACGAAATATTTCTTTCTGTGTATATATGTATAGATATAAAAAACATAATCAAAAGACAAATATTTGAGGTAGATTTTTCGACAAAAATTTGTGGCATTACTGATATAAGTAGTTAACGTGTAACCATTTCTTTAAATGACTCCGCCCGTAGTTTTTGTAACTACATTCCAGCAATCATCAGCATCGGCTGCCTGCCTGCCTCTATTGCCTTTCTGACTAAATGTCAACCCAGCCTGCATTCTTTTCAAATGTGCTTGACTGCTTTCGCACGTGAAGCATGTTAAATCTATTCTTATTTTGCACCACATTCCTTTCTTCTGTTTAAAAAAGAAATGAATTGAAAATTGTAGATTATGGTGGTATTGTATAATGTGAAGCGTAAAAGGGGAATGTTTAAATTGATATGTAATAACCGAGCTTTCATGAATTTTTGATAGATTCGATTTTAAGCACAAGCATGCGAGTACACAATATTCGTATGAATCAATGATCAAAGTCATTCATATTAGCCATTGTACCCAGTGGTAAAAATATATTATATATGATATTAGTTTTTTCAAAAACTGATATCCGATGCAAAGCTTCCATTTCTCTTTTCTCAATTTATGGAAGCAAATGAAAGCGAATTGCAAAATTGTCGAAGCTGTTCTAACAATCATACGCAGAACTGGAAAAAAGTGTTGGGTACTGGACTGGTAATACAAGGTGTTTTTTCAGAATTTTTCAAGTTTTAATCATAATAAAACAAAGAAATTTATTTCCAATATCAGCAAAACGGACTTTATGCCAGAGAAAATTGTACGCTAAAAAGAAAATTTATTCCACCCGTACCTAAATCAAACTCAAGCGGTGTCCAAAAACAGTAACTAGATTTTCTTAAATCACGTACAGTGCTTTTGATTCAAGAACGGGTTGCTCAAGCACTAAATACATAAACTTAGACATACTTAATCCTGAATCCGTAGTTGAAATAAGCGGAACATGAGATTGATTTGAGAAAAACTGATGTTAAATCAATCTTAAAATGCGATTGTGTTAAGAATTTTAAAGTTGAGTTAGTCCCGAATTTGTACTTTAAATAAGCTGAACTATTTATTTTCAAATATTTGACCATATATTCCTTTATTTTAAATAAATTAATGAGAATTTAAACATAATACTTCTCAAACGTGCAAAAACGGTATTTTTCTCGAAGAGTTTTTAACTCATTCATATATGTAAATATGTATTTGTGTCTTTGCTTTGCTTTATTTACACAGTTTAATTATTCTGCACTTGATCAAGATGTTTTTTCGTGACTCAAGCAAAAAAAAAAAAAAAAAAAAAAACATGAGACGAAGACCTCAACTCCACAAAATCAATACTAAAAGGGTACTCCCTCTGGGTGCAATAACATCACAACAATAAAGCGGGACCTTGCAAATCGAACGGAAAGAGGAATTTTTTAAGTACGTCACAAGGTATGTCAGTAAATTGGAACTTCACTCAAACCCTGTTGCAATATACTTAATTTTGGCGGCCACACGCGGTTGAGATGAAGGGATATCGTTGCCATCATCAGAACGTTCAATAGGGGATTTTACCGATATACGAGTAGCTTCCGCATAATAAAACTTTTTGTCTAGTATTGGCCGCACTTAGGTAAAAAGCACATTTTTATTTTTATATTTAGTATTAAGGTTTGAATACTTATTGTTAGTTCATTTTGAAGATTCAATAAATAAGAAAACGCTTGAAAAACTTCGTTTTATGAGTTTTTTTTCTCTTCAGAGTTGCTCTCTGTGGCTTTACGACATGAATATCCCAGGAAGCAAATAGTCTGAAATGTTTCTTATCACATTAAAATCCATACCCGTCGATAGTATCGATATTTTGGATAAAATTGCAATTGTTCAAACCGATTTTTTGAATTGCCTAATCAATTAAATTATTGCAACCATACAATCTGAAATTTTTCTCATCACATTAAAATCCATACCCGTGGACAGTATCGATATTTTGGATGAAATAGTTTATCGTTGCAAAAATACTCGTAAGATATGGTTTAAAACATATACTTTAATTTTTTTTTTAATAAATATTTTTTACCTGAGACGTAAACATCTCTTTTAAAACCACAGCTTGTATAAACAGACTTTGAAATTTTACCACTGGGCTTTTTGATGTATGTACATACGAATACGTTAATAAATGTGTGTCATAAGTTATGGAATGCATAAATCAATTTTATAAGAATTTGTTTAATTGAAATTAATTACAGTTGATTTATTTAACTTTTTTATTATCATCATACATCTGTGATTTATCAGTTTTTTTTTATTTGTTTTAAAATCGTTGGAATCTGCTGCTTGCTGTTACAATCAAGCTTTACCGAAATAGTGTAGAGCAAAAGTATACATGCTGTAAGAATTCACAAGCGATTGCTACCGATCTCATCGCTTCGTACTTCTGCGAAAATAAGGTCGGCCAAGCAGTTAACCTGAAAAGTGTTCTGCATCGGCAGGCGATAATGCACTTCTTGTGGCCAGAAATTAAGGATATGAAGCTGGATGATTTTGGTTCCAACAGGATAGTACCCCCTGCTACACAGTCAATGTAACAAGGTTTTTTTATGCGCGAGAAATTCAATGGCCGTGTTATCTTACGTTGTGGCGATATTAATTGGTCGCCACGATCAAGTGATTTGGCACCGTTGGACTTTATTCTTTGGGGATATTTAAAAGGAAAAGTGTCATCAATAAGCCAAGACCAATTCAAGAGCTTAAAGATGAGATAATTCGGCACGTCAACTTCAATGTCGTTGAATTCAATTATGTTTTATTGAATATACTGACCATTGAATAGAGGTAAGCCAACGTAGCCGTGCCGAGTATTGGGTCGATATTTTGTTTCACATACGATCCTTCTATCTTAATGAAAAATATTAAGATAATTCTCTGAAAGCTGTTTTGTTTTATTTACAATTAAAATTGAGCCATTTGTTTGTTTGTTCTCTTAAGATTCCCGTTATTTGCAAAAATAAAAGTCATGATCGCTCATCTTGTCACCCTCCTTCTCTGAAAGCTGTTTGGTGTTATTTACAATTAACATCGTTGGATCAACCTTTGTTCTCTTAAGAATACCTTTATTTCCACATATTCACTGATCTTGTCGCCCACCTAAACAAGACAAATAGTGCATGTATTGCCGTAGACTATGGGCCTGTTTCACGATTTCGAGCCTCAACTTTCGTATGCATTCGGACTGACGAACAACTGAATTTTGATTCATTATCTGGTTTTTCTTTGCTAAAATACTGCATTAAGGTAAGATCACACGATTGCCTCAAATATACCAATCTGACCCAGTTTTTATTGTGCCCAATAACAAAATTGTCCCAATCAAATACTCTGTAATCACATGATTGCCACATTTTTCACAGATTTGAGGGCCGCAAGATTATGAAAAATGATTTTGTGCAAAAAATGCCCCATATCAGTCACACGATGGTTCTAAATTGCTATTGGCACATTTCTGGCATTTTTATTGCCGCACGGTTGCATATCAAGTAGTCACACGATTGCCGTATCAGGGTTGCATTTGATTGGTCAAAAGAAGAACAATATTGGCCGTGATTGCTGCATGAACCATTTAACTGCGCAATCACACGATTGGGACCTAAAGATATGCGATAATTGGTGCACTGCTGCAATCATGTGATCCTACGTTTACTCTTTTGGCTATCTTACGATTTGCTACTTTAAAGCAAAATAAATTAAACAATAATTCGTTTCTAGTGTTAATAAGACATGAAACGTTAAAGTTCGAGATCGTGAAGCAGGCGTCTATGTCGTCTGGGATGATTTTGCTAACTGGGTAGTCTACTAAAATATGATTGTTGCTGCCAGCAGTGTTGTATACAAAGTTACTGCGTGGGGTCTTGATAAAGTCAGGGAGTTATCGAGCAGCTCTTGTATTTCAAACATTCAAAGAAAAATTTGAAAAGTTTAAAGCACAAGTTGCACTGATTAACATCATTTTTTAAGCGAAGTGCATTGAAGAAACGATTTTAATAGGACAAGAAAGAAAAACTTAAGCAATTTCGAATGCCCTGAGAATACGATTGTGTAAAGTAAACAAAATATGTGTGTATGTACATATGTATGCGTACAGATACCTGTAACAGCAAAAAGTTCTGTTATTCAGCGGTTATCAATTGGTTGACTGAGCAAGAACATAAAAAAAACTCATTGTTGCACTTTGTGCAATTTGCCCATTGGGTATTTTAAGTCAGTCATCAGCACAATCTTCTCTGTTGCCGTACGTAGCCTTCATTTAAAAGGGACTGTTTTGTTGTTGTTTTATTTATTATTTATACCATCATTTAAACGCAAATATTAAAAATATGGTAAAACCGTAATTGATTCCCTGCCATAATTTCAACGCTTTTCACTGCATACACTTTTTTTTGTTCAAATTTAACAATAATTTCACATTCAGTTGCAAAAGGCAAGGAGCAGGGCCACAAAATGTGGCTTCACAACAATAACGACAACAACAAAAAGTTGCATAGAAAATATTTTTCACAAAAATGAAATTATCATGGCAATTATGCCGCAAGCAATTTTATGCATGACAGCTTGATGGAGTACAATAGATAACTTCGCTTTCATATCTCTCCCTCTCTCTATCTCTCTCTCTCTCTCTCTTCTTCTGTTCTTGTATGCAATTTCGTCGGCTTAAGTTAAAGTACGGGAAATGGGTCAAAGCTATTAGTTCGATAAGACTTAGGAAACACTTAAGATTTATGCCAAGACACAAGATATTGCTCTTAAAATATATTTAGAATAATCAAATACTTTTCATATAAAGGGTAGTGCAAAAAGAATACGCGTTGTTTATTGTGAGTCGCAGCTTAATGTTAAGTTTTTCCCCAACTGAATTTAACATTTCTTACTTCAGAGTTTGGTTAACTCAACCATGGAGAGGTACACAATCGTGCAAAGTGTTAAGATTGTTGAAGCTTTTCGCGAAATGGGAGTTCAAATCGTCTCCAAAGGCTTCGTGAAGAAGCAGCAGAATTTCTGCGTTGGGTTAAAGGAGAATCCACAAGTGATTATTGAAAAGACGGTGCATCCACAAAGTGTTGGTTTGGTGTGACGTTTGGGCTGGCAACGTCATCGGGTTATACTGCTTTAAAAATAAGGTCAGACAAGCAGTTATCGCAAATGATGTTCGCTGGCACGACTTGATAACGGCCTACTTATGGCCACACGTTGAAGATATGAAATTGGACGATACAAGGCTCCAACAGCATGGTGCCACTTGCCACACAACAAACGAAACAATGGATAGAACAAGCTATTTTACAAAATCTTCTCAGCATTTATGTCCAGCTTTTCAATTATTTCCCTCCATTTCCTTCTATATGCCTAATCGAAACACTCTACTGTCTAGGTCATATAGGGGCAGTAGTTAACCGTTTGTTGCAGCAAATAAAACTCTAGGAAGCCGTATGACTTATATTGTGCTGGACTTCCAAAACCCTCACCTAGGGTTAACTGGCAGAACAGGAATCGGCAATGCACCCGGGAGGGTCTACTTGCAGATCATATTGGCACTAATCATAGTTGGGATACTTACCTTGGCTGAAACGTTCTGGCTGTGGTTTAAACTCACTTTGCAGGAAGGGCAATTAGTATCCCTGATAACAGTGATGAAATGACGATTTTCGGGGGCTAATAACCTCCGAGGTAATGTTGTCTTGCAATAGAAACCTTTAATGTAAGAAACCGGCAATGATAGTTAGATGGGTGGATTGGTTAAGGAACTTTAGTGGGTTTCGGCTTACAAACTCAATAGGCCTTATCTTCCATTTAATTCTGAGAAATTGCCCACAAGGGGGATTAGAAGGCTCGAACTCTTCAGCAAGGGGTTTGTCTAAAACTTATAGCGAAATGTTGCGATCTGTGTGAGCTTAGCAAGCCACATTGGGGCACTGGCGAATCGTGAATAAGTCACCCTGTGGAGTTGGTCCATTATCAGATTAGGCCGTGTGGCAGGTGCTGATGTAAATCAAATTCACAACTGAACGTAAGTAGAAATTAAAATCTGTGTATTAAAAATTTTGAATAAGAGCTGAAAACAATAATAAAAATAAAAAACTTAATTGTTTGAATTTTTGTTCTCTGCTTTTCGATACTTTCAAAAAACAAATCGTAGCAACCAACGGTTGTTCATTTGTTTGAAAGGTGTAAAGAAATGTTAGAGACGTTTATGAATAGAAAAGCTTGTTTTTTGTGTTTTGACGGATATTATTAGAACATTTTTCTTTTTAAATTCTCAGCAATTTATTTGGATTGTTGGGATATAAAGTTGAATGTTTTAGAATATCTTTCAAAAATTTCCAAAGTCTACTGATGATTAGGGTAGTTCCTATGAAATGTCGACATATAGATAGCTGGGAAACATAGAAAACAAGCTGTTTATAATTTTTATTAGCTTTTTTAAAAGTTAGCAGTTATTTCAATCACATAATATTTGCCAAACTAATGAGGCGAACAAACTTTTTCATACCCGAAGTAGTCAACTTTGATACTCTGTAGGTCACCATGTGATATAACAAGGTGATTCTATTTCCATTATTCTTAAAGCCTATTACCCCCTCTATGCTTCCTTCATACATTGTTTTATGATCGGATCGCACGTTTCAAAGATACAGAATTATTACCCTTTTATTCGTTTGGCCCCACTGTGCGACGTCTACATTCGAGATCGTAAACAAAGACGATTTGAAAACGTTGGCTTGTTCTAAGAATCTTATGTGGCGTTTATGGGATACGAATACGTCTAGAAAATTAGTATGAAATGCACTCCAAATATTGAGTATTCGTGTCCCACAAACACTACATTCTACCGACAGTGGCAATAAATTATAGTAGTGTGGTTTCTGGTTCCCTTCAACTTTCAATTTAAAAAGTGTTACAATACAGGAATTTTGTGTGAAAGAGGGTAAAATAAATTTCATATTCAAACTTTCAGTTAGATAAATAATAATGACGACAACGTCTATTTTGTGTACTCTGTGTGTGTGTGTGTGTGTGTGTGTGTGTGTGTGTGTGTGCGTTGTGAAGCATAAATGCTCGTACTGGGTGTAATTGAAGGTATAAAAACGTTTATGTCATGAAGCCAACACGAATCTAAACAGTTCACATACCGTTTGCTATGAGGAATTCAGAAACGTTAAATGTTTGCTCCTTGGAAATTGCAACAAAGTTATTGTAATCAGACGTTACATCTGCGTACATACATACATACTCGTATGTACAAGCTGACCAACTACGAGTATGCAAATAATTATGAAAGCCATTTAATTTTGGCTCCTAAGTGATACTTACTTTGCCATACATTTAAGAATTAGGTGGCTTAAAGAAAGTGGCACACGGATATTCCGATAAACTCGAAAGGGGATATCTCTTCGCAAAAACATCCTTAAATAAATAGCTCTATTCACAATCTTGTGCATTTGAAGGTGCATATTTCTATAATTGCAAAAGTTAAATTTTTGGGCATAATTTGTTAGTGTAAAGTAAAAATATACTCCACTATTTTGCAAATGCAATGATGCAAGGTCATTTGCACGGGATTGTGAATAGGGCTAATTACTTTTTCAGGTGGTCAAAGTTTGTTGATTTGAAAATCATTCCAGTAATTATAGTACTTCCTACGGGAATGGGTGAGATTTGTTAAACTGGAAAAAGTTTTGTTCTCAAAAATTATTTAAGCTTATGATGGCGTTTTGCATATATCAAATAAACACACTTGTATAAAAGTGGCGCAAAATTAATCATCCAATTTCGATTTTGAATAACTTTTTTTTACTACATAAAAAAAAATATTTTAAAAATGAGTATGGAGTTTCAGCTGTAGGTTAGTACCCCTCCCCGGGAAAGAGGTTTTGCCTTATAGACAGCGTTGTCAACTCGGTGCGTTTCGCACCGTTTTTGGTGCTTTTTAAAATTATTTGTGCAAAAAATTCTTTAATGGGTGCGTTTTGTTTTGCCTTATAGACAGCGTTGTCAACTCGGTGCGTTTCGCACCGTTTTTGGTGCTTTTTAAAATTATTTGTGCAAAAAATTCTTTAATGGGTGCGTGGTGCGCTTTTTTTTACATTTTCGGTGCGCTTTTTAAATTTCGGTGGCACCCAACCAAATTTTTGTTTTTATATAAGAAAACATTTTATTCAGGTGCCCAACATTTTTACGCGTCGTTTTACAGAGTACAATCAGAATACGGAGTTATAATGTGCACAAAGTAAGGCAATCTTGCTGTGCTATACATATTCTCGAAAGAAACAGAACCAAATCCTTTTATACAATTTGCTGCTTTTAGAGTGTATTTTGATATCAAACGGTCAAGCCAGGTTTGTCAAATATTACAATAAATGTAAGCACAGATATAGAAGTTCGTATTTATGATGGCATGTGAATTCATTATTGTTTTAGTAATTGATAAATTACTAAATTGTTAACAAAATTAACATTGCATATTGATTATGGTAACCTTCATCTTTTATTTGTTCTTGTTCTGGCAAATTTTTGCTCAATAAATTCTATTAAAGGCACCAACTCTAGGCAACTGATTTTTACTGTTCGCTTATAGAAACACGAATGAAATTTTCATTGTGCTCAATAGAATTGCCATTCTGTAACTTTTAATGATACGATAATCTTAAATTTCTTCGACATATTTCATCCCCTGCAGTAACGACTGTATGCTCCTGTGTAGCTATTGAACGAAAAGGATGTTTCATTGTCGTGTTTTTTTTTTTTTTATAAAAAATTTTATACTTTTTATAATACAAATGAGGTTTTTAAAAATAAAAATTCAAAATCCGGTGCGTTTTTATTGAAATAACGCGCTTTTTCCCCGATTTCGGTGCGTTTGGAAATTTCAAAGTTGACAACACTGCTTATAGAGTTTGTTTTAGTCTTGCGTATTGTTATTGTTAAAGTTAAACCTGCACAAACACTACTCCCTCTTTCCTCCTCATCATAATCTATTTTCCTAGTTCCAGTAAAATGCACTGATCCAAGATAAAAAAAAAAAATCTTAGACCAAACCAGGGCCCTGTGTTTACTGGGCATAGAGAGGATGGAGTCCCTTATTTTTTGTAGCAAACATAACACTAGGAAGCCACATAATTTGTGTTGTGCTGTAACATTCTGGCAGCGGCTTAAATTTAAAATCCCAGGAAGGCGAATTCGTTTCCTTGATAACTATGGTGCATTCCCGTCGAGTTGGTTAAGACCTTATTTTTTGTATTTTGACAGGTATTATTAAAACATTTTTCTTTTTAAATTCTCAATAATTTAGTTAGATTGTTGAAATATGAAGTTGAATGTTCAAACAATCTAAATAAATTATTGGGGAAAAAAATGCTTTAATAATACCTGTCAAAACACCAAAAAGCTTGTTTTTGTGTTTTGGCAGGTATTATTAAAACATTTTACTTTTCAAATTCTCAATAATTTATTTAGATTGTTGGGGTATAAAGTTCAATGTTTGAGAATTTCTTAAAAAAAATTTGCAAAGTCTACTGATGATTAGGATAGCTCCTATGAAATGTCGACATATAGACAGCTGGAAAACATAGAACACAACCTGTTTTTTAATTTTTGGATTGGTATCAAATGTTTTAACGATTGCCAAATATGAACTGTCAAGACTGATGTTTACCAATATTGGCGGGAAAACAAATTAGTATAAATTCCCGGCAGACGCTCGTTAATAGAGTAATTTCTGACCACAGAAGTGTAAAATGTTTTCAATACGAGTACATGCAACTCTGTAATTTATATCTTCGCCGCATGCTGATCACACATATAAAATGATTTTCTTTGAAAATTGTTCGACAAATTGCAATGAATTCGCTAAAAATATTTATACCTATTTTTTATTTTGCATAGTTTTTTGACTCTTCTGTAAAATTTTATCAATGTCAGTTATACCACTGTGGATTTTACCGAACGATATGCATTTCTGTCGAGTTACGGGGGGAGAATTTTGTGGTATTTTTTGGCATTAACGCTACTGTCAATCAAATTAGTTCGCATTATGGAAATTTACTGTACATATATAAATAAATGAATAAATTTTTGGCACAATATAAAAGGTAGTATTGTTAACGATTCTGTATTGTTAACTCGAAAAGCTAATTTTTTGAGATATGACTATGTTGCAATAAAGGAGCGATATGTATATACTCGTATATATTATATATTATATTCCGAACCAAGACGAAGTGGATAAAAAGCACATGTTGTTGCTGCTTATGCTGAAGACTATTAGCAGTTAAAAATTTTTTTTTTTTAAAGTGATAAGATATAAATTTTAAGAATTATTACATTCCATTGGTTTGCTTGTGTTTCAGCGATAAGAGTTAAATTAAATACCAGCGCCAGTTAAGAAAAAACCAAAACGAAAAACCCAACCTATATGCAATAAAAGGTAGGTAGGTATGTGCATGTGTATGTATGTGTGTATGTGTATATGAATATGGAATATAATTTTTAGCTCCCATAAACAATTTGTTAATGAAATTCCTAAGTAATTTTATTATTCGATAATCTTTAAAATATCAAATTTGTGTTTTTACAATGTTTGCTTAGCGACAATTAGTTTATAGGGTAACTCATAAAATACACTCGTACCCAAGACGAGTTTATTCTGGGTAAATGCAAGAGCAATAAATACAACACTACAAAAAATACATCTTTTTTAAATGCCAAGACAAAAATATAAACATAAAAAGGAATTCAAAAAATATATAAACTTATAATAAATTTGTGAAAATTAAGTCTAAGATTATGGAACTGCTTGGAAAAGTGAAAATCGCCAGCGATGATTCTGGACGATTCACTATCCTACACGATCGTACGATTCATTCACACGAAACTGTTCCAAAAGCCTGGCTGACTTGAAAAAAGCGCTTCAAAATGGCGTTGAAGGCCACACTAAAGGCCCTGATTCACTATCCTACACGATCGTACGATTCATTCACAGGAAACTGTTTCAAAAGTCTAGCCGACTTGAAAAAATCGCTTGAAAATGGCGTTCTAGGCCACACTATTATACAAGTATGATTGAAATAATTTATATACACAATAAAACAATCAAAAACTCTTATTAACATAATAATTTTACATTACTTAAATTTTTTTCTTGAGGAACAAACAATATTCTTATATTTTTCACAATATATACCACACTGATCGCACAGAAACCATAATGTTTTGAAAAGTTTCATAAAATTTTTCAAATCGCATGATTTGTCAAAATCTCTGTTGCACGGTTGCATTTTTAGTACTTTTTTAGCACACATGCTTTATTTAGTATATCGCACGATCGTGTATGATAGTGTAACAAGGCCTAAAGTCTGCTTAAAATTTCTGGGGAATTCCTAAAGAGATTTTTGAGATTTCTAAACAATAAAGTTTTTTGAAATATTTTTTCTATATTAAATAAGCATTTCGTTGCTCTCTTGTAGAAAGGCCCTAACTAAAATAATTGCAATTTTACGGGAGAAGGAAAAATCGTAATGGAAACTGTATAAAAAGGTACGTCTAAAAGTAACTTTTTTTGCTCAATTGCTTGTAAGAGAGATATGTATGAAATTATATAATTAAATCTTTGTGACACTGTGTACTTGTGGGAAACGTAGTAGAATCCCTAAAAGAGCTCGATTCAGGGAAAATGCGAGTTAGGGCCTTTCTACGTGAGACTAACGATTTGTAAGAGAGATATGTATGAAATTATATAATTACATCTTTGTGACAACGTGTACTTGTGTGAAACGTAGTAGAATCCATAAAAGAGCTCAGTTCAGGGATAATGCGATTTAGGGTCTTTCTACGTGAGACTAACGATTTGTAAATTTAAATGAAATCGAATCAGTTACACTCAGAATCAAAGTATCATTGACGTAAGCGAGAACAAATTTGGGACAGTGATGCCAACAAAAAGAAAAAAAGAAGTCGAAATTTATTAGATATTGAAAAATAGCATACAGTACGTATTAGAATATTAAAAGTTAAAAATCTTCAAATCTTATTTTGAATGAAAAATCTTCAAAATGAAGGCAAAAATTTTCATTCTGGCAACGCTGTTCACAGTTTATACACCCAAATGAATTTCAAAGTAAAATTGTAGACATAGCTATATGGTAACTACTCCCTCACAGTCATCTGTTCATAAAAACATAATTTAATTTGTTGAAATTTGGAGAAAATTGCGAATTCTAAAATAAAAACAATTATAAAAATTTTTTTTTGGAGCAAAATAACGAATTTTCTCTAAAAATTTTATTATTATTATTGACATTCACAATAGTTTCTGATATTTAATACAAACCCAAATTGGAATTATAGAGGAATGTCGGCAAAAATTTTTATAAAATTGATACCTAAGTATGTTATAAATTAAATTAAAAATAAACAAAATATTAAAAGTAAATGTGTCAACATATGTACATAGTAAAAGGCTGCACAAAATGTTCTAAAGAACACTTCTCACTACTATACAGCAGTAGTGTTGTGAAAGTATTGAGTATTAGAGTGCTGAGTACTCAATACAAGCTATTTTTTAAGTACTCAACGCGCAAAAGTAAGTAATTAATACTTTCAGAGCTGTATTTTCCAGTATGTTGTGTGTGTATATACAAATATTTTCTTTAAAATATTTCAGATATTTACAACTCTAAGCAAAAGACGCAAAAATCTTTAGGAATTTAAAAGCAAGTTCAAAATTTGTAAGAAATTATTTAAACTTCTTGAATAGCCTAGAAAATACATACGTATGTATTTACGGATGTATGAATTTTCTGAACAGAAACAGAAAATCTTACCAAGTGGCGAAGCAAACAAAATGGCAACATCACACGACGACACTACACAATCCGCAAAAGCTCATGAACTCACACAAAACAAAACCAACTTTGGAATGTCGTTTTGTAACTTCTAGAATGAAATTGTTTGTTTTGCTTTTTCGTTCAAGTTTTTCTTTAATTTTGTTGTTGTTTGTTTGTTCTTTATGTATGCATACATACGTTTTCTTGCTTTTTTAGGCTACGTAGGTACATATGTACATGTGTACGTATAATATGTACGTACGTATGTATTTACGGGTCTGCAGAATTAAAGTGGAAATTGTGAATAATATCGTCATCACTATTACAACAAAATGTAGAACTTTGTAAAGCTCAAGTTGTCTATCTAAATGTTTTCATATTTACATACATACATATGCACATGCACATGTGTGTAGGTTTGTATGTATGTGCAAATGAAAACAAAAACAAGCATTTTATTAAAAAGTAATTTACAACGGCGTCATATCAAAGAGTAAATACTTTATAATTGGGTGTGTGTGTGTGTCTGTTTGATACTCTTTCGTGTAAATTCTCAATTAATTACACTTAAAGAAAATGTAAAATTAACTGTTATCTCGTTTATACGTACGACTTATTTACAAAGAACAGCGTAATATATATTTGATATTTAATTATTTAATCTTGTTTAAGTAAAAAATAAGAAATATTTAGCATAATATATATATTTTTTTTAACTCACGTAAGTTTCCAACTTAGCAGCCTGTTTATAAAACACGACTCGTCGATAAAAACTTTGCTTCGACTAACTTTGCAACTTTTATCTGGTTTTAGTTTATATATCGCGATTATTGAGGATTTTGTTAAAAGCCGTAACATCTGTCAATTAATTTTTGTTTGTAAAACACGACTCTTTTTAGCAAAAAGTGTCAAAATGTGGCGTTTGAAAAAACATACTCGTCTGAAAAAATGTGTTAAAAAAGTGCTATAAGCAATAAGAAATTATAATAACTTAATTTTATAAATGACAGTAAATAATAATTAATGTATAACATAATAATAAAATTAATAACTAAAATAGAAATACAAATTTTAACAGGATGATTTCAATCTTCTGTGACATAGACCCAAATGGTTTATTTTTATAAATATGAATGTATTTATATATAACATAAATAATTGTTATAAAACCACTATACAAAAGTTTTTCCACAAAATGGGTTCTGTAAAGTCTACTGATGTGTACCTGTAAAGTCTACTGATGATTAGGGCAGCTCCTATGAAATGTCCACATATAGGCAGGAAAGATAAAAAGCAAGCTGTTTATAAATTTTTTACTCCTCACTAATGTTATAAATGTGAAAGTAAATACGTCTATTTGTTCAAATTTGACAAATTTAGTCACCCGAGTCTATTTGTTGGCATGCCTATATTAGTTTCACTTGAATGCTTGTTTGTATCTTAAACTTGAAATCCGTGCCATATACAGCCTTGCTACTTAAGTGTGAAAATGGGAGTTGTCGTATTGCTTCCGGCGAAGTGGGGTGATTTGGAGCATTCATGTAGCCGATTTTAGGAATTCCCAAAAAAGTTCGGAACCTCTTCGCTAATCGAATCGGAACCGGTTTTTAATATTCGGTGCGCCTTAAATGCACTATAAATGGTCATTCGCTTTAGTGCGGAAATTGAAGTTGCCGTATTACTTCTGATGAAAGGGGGGCGAAGGGTATTTTGGTGTTTCCTGTAGCCAACTTGAGAAATTAAAAAAAAACTTGAAACCGTTTCGCTAGCTGAATAGGAACTTGTTTTTCATGTTCGGTGTTTGTTTTGGCCATAGAACGGTATATGAACCAACTGAATTAACTGTCATTAGATTTAGTGTGGAAATTGAAGTTGCTATATTTTTTACATGCGTTTGGAAGAAGTTACAGCTTACTGATATACCTTGTTGCATACTGTGAGAATTCCTCCTTTACCAGTGGAACACACAGATCCTTATGAATTCATTAGTTTTTATGTACCATGCAGTAATTGTTCGAAAAATTGGGTATTGGTGCCTTTGCATTTTCTCAATGTTTGATGTTATATGAATTCTTGAATGATAATTGAATTCTAAAGTACCATATAGACGTTTGACATTTTTGAACTATGCTCAAACTAGAATTGAAGTTAAGCTCACTTTAGATATTCTTGGTAGATTGTGAAATTGATTTACATCAGCAATTGAATATGAAAATCTAATAAATTTACTTATGGTTACAATTCTACAACATTTACAAAAACAACATGCGTGTGATATTCTTCAACTGCAATTATTTGAGGTTATAAATGTTGTACCACCTTAAGTAAATACTTGAAGTGCTGCCAGTGCCTATTTAAATATTCACCTCTGATGTGATGAGAACACAGAGTTTTCTAAAATGGTTTAGAAAATGAAGATTTACCAACCGCTAGTCCAGTTTTCCATTTGGAATTTTCTCCTACTGAATAAATTTTATTTTTACACGGAAATTTATGTAAGGAGTTTACTAACCTGAAATTCCGTAACTTTTTAACACACAGTTCTTATGGGAACCTGAATTTCCGCGAGAACTCCGTACTGGCCTTAATTTTGTTTTATCAGCTGATCGGTAGCACTGCTGTCAAGTTACAAGTGAGTAAAAGTGGAAATTAACTACTAGTGATGCTAGATGTAGTTTGTGAAATTTGTAAAAATTTAAATAATATTAATGAATTCGTAACAGATAAATTTTAAAAAGTATTTGTTTTCAACTTGAGTTTATATTAAAAAACAAGAATTTTTTTAAAATGTCTTTCAGTTTTAGAAATACAATTTTATATTGATTCTTGAGAAGGACTAAAATATCTGTAGCTAAAGCAAGCTAATCTGGATAGTGTAGATAGCATATATGGGAAAATTTTCCATAAAACATTTTCAATATAGGCAAACATTTTTGTTTTGTTAAATTTTTTAAATAGATTATTCATTTCTAAAACTGCCACTGAAATTTATATACACACAAGTACATATGCACATACTCGTATAGTCATAATTATAATGTAAAATAAACGACTATCTTTCTTACATTCTTATTACGTGTTTCAAAGAAAAAAATCGCACACAAAAAAGTTAGTCAATACAAGTGTAGGGGTAAAGGATGAAATAATAGAAGTGTTTGATTAGTCAAAATAAGAACAATATTGGCCGCGCTTGCCAATTGTGCAATCACACGATTGGTGTATGAAAATTGGTGTTTGCGACAATCTTGTGATCCTACCTTTAGTAATTTACTTTTCTATACGACGAGTTAAACTTTGCTTAAAAGAACGGATGTTGCAATAAGAGCTGGATGCTGGAAATCTAAAGTGTTACGTATTGTAGACTTTTTACATATATATATAACTTTTTACCAATAGCATGTACACATACATATATGAACATATAATACCCGCATCCAAACGCATATGTATGTATGTATACACCTACACACATACCTACGAGTATATACATATACAAATATTGGAATTTTGAATTATGGCTAAAATTGCTGAACTCTTGGTAAGATTTTTAATAAAAATATACACACATATGTATTGTAGCTACATACATATATATAATTCAAAACACACAGAGTAATGTGTAATTAAAAACTAATATGCTTTCAAAAAATGTAAAAAAAAAATTTATGAAAACAAAACAAAAAATAGTTAAACAAGGCAATGACCTCTTTTTATATACAGTTTTTTCTATTCTATTTTTACTGCTAACCTATTTTTATGAGTGTATTAAAATTTTGCAGAGCAAAAACGTGTACTAACACACACATTTACACATTGCAAATGTGTGGTTTCGAAAATGTGTGGAAAGCAGACTTTCTCTTCAAAATTTAGCAAACATATTTTTTGTCTTTTTTATAGCTCTCTTAAATTGCTCAGAGAGAATTTGCAAACACAATTTCACACAAGCAAATATAAATTGTTTAAGAGTGTTTGCTTACACACATACTTAAAGAATTTATGATCACTTGGATTCTTGTTGTTGTAGTTTATTGGTATTTTTATAGAGAGAATAGGTTTATTACTTTTGCTTTGTTTTCTTTTCTTCTGGTCTGTTCTTACTGTTGTTGTTTTGCGGCTTTCTAGGCTCATTGAACTAACTTTAGATTTGAGTTTGTGCCAGTGTGGCCATTACATTAGTTTTCATGTTTAAATCTTATATGTTTTAATAAGCAGGTTTAGCAGCGACTTTGAGTTTGTTTTCCTAGCAATTGCCTTCTTTTACAACGAAATATAAAGAAGCTCATTTATATACTCTCGTAATATTTATTTGTTTTCCTAACTGGATCCAACATAGCATGATTAGTTCGGCATGTCGTAACATAAAGTGGGTTAAAATAATGTAAAGTTACATTACTGAATAAAAACTCAGATTAGGTGTTATCATTCAAAGGATTCACCATTTAAGCATAATTCTTTGGCTTTTAAAGTCGGTAAATTAATATTAGCTAGTCTTGTTGCATATAATGGTAGTGGCAAGTAACCTCTATAAACGTTTCTTAGGCAGAAAATAAGAAATTGTTTTTGAACAGACTCGATACGATTATTGTGGGTGTTATATATCGAATCCCAAATAATGCTATCGTCATTATCATGTGTGAAAATTGAGTTTTGTAAGTTTGCTATACATATATAAAACAGATTACATATTATTTCCTTATTTCCATATATTTATACACTCATTCCATAATAAATCTACGAAATTTTGTTTCCTTAACCATCCAATATCAACAATGCAATTAAACATATCAGAAAAAAACAGTTCTTGGAGTAGATTCTCTTATTTCACTATATGGCAACGCCACTTTGTATATCGCTTTAAAAAAAAAAAACTTCAAAAATCCCTATTAAAAACAAGTAAATACCCTTCACGATAGTCACTTATATACATATATAGTATATATTCCAAATTTGAACCGATAGCGGAAAAAAAATTTTTTGTAATCGCCATGCCAAAAAGGTAATCATCTCTCATGGAAATCGGTTTAGACTATATCTCGGGTATATATAAACCGATTTCGACATTTTTCATTTGCTGTATATCAGTAGCCTCCTTTTATAACCAGAACTGATTTTAAGCAAAAAAAAAAAAAAAAAAAAAAAAAAAATTATAATAATTTTCATGGAAAAATCGATTTAGGCTATATCTCGGGTATATATAGACCGATTTCGGAATTTTTCATTTGCTGTATTTCAGTAACCTCCTTTAATAACTAGAACTGCTTATAAGTGAAAAAAAGTTTTTCATTGAAAAATCGGTTTAGGCTATATTTCGGGTACATATGGACCGATATCGGATATGTTCATTTTCTGTGTTGTAACCACCTCTTTTGATAATCAGAACTGCTTTTAAACAAAATTTTTTTTTTTTTTTTATAGAAAAATTGGTTTAAACTACTACATTTGGAGTATTCATATATGGAGCGATATCGGAAATTTTAATTTTCTCTATTTGGTAACCTCCTTATATTACCAGAACTGCTTTTAAGCAAAAAAGTTGTTTAAGTTCACTTACGTGACATATTCATGAAAAAATCGGTTTAGGCTATTTTACGAGGATATATGGACCGATATCAGACATTTTCGTTTTCTGTATTTTAGTAACCTCCTTTTATAATCCGAACTGCTTTTAAGCAAAAAACTTTTTTTTTCATGGAAAATCGGCTTAGACTATATCTCGGGTATACATACATATGTATATGGACCGATATGGGAAATTTTCATTTTCTGTATTTAAGTAACCTTCTTTTATTACTAGAACTAATTTTAATCAAAGAAAAAGTTATTTAAAGTCCCCTACGGCATATTTTCATGAAAAAATCGGTACATACATATAGGGATCGATATCGGAAACTTTCATTTTTTGTGTTTCAGTAACCTTCTTTTATTACTAGAACTAATTTTAATCAAAGAAAAATGTATTTAAAGTCCCCTACGGTACATTTTCATGAGAAAAGCCGGTTTAGGCTATATCTCGGGTATGTATGTACCGATATCGGGGAATTTCTTTTTTTTTTTTTGCCATGTAATCGTTATCGTAATCGTGTAAAGTTTGAAGCAAAACAAACAATTTTTGTTGAATTTTCGTACAAAATGGCAAAAAAGAATGAATGAATTTTCTCGGAATTTTGGATATATTTCAGCTGATTTTAATAGAATGGTGAAAGAAAAAAGTTTCTAAGTCTAATGGTTGTCTCAGAAACGGTATTTCAACGTCCGCCAGAGTGGCAGACAGACATCGCTAAATCGGCTTTTGTATTAATTCTGATTCAGAATATATCGCTCCTTTATTGCAACACAGTCATAACGCAAAAAAGCTTTCGAGAAAAACACATTTCAAATTTTTGGTTTCCATACAAGTCTTGGAAAAAATGTTTAGAAAATATATCCTTAAGGAGACAGTTTAAAGGTAATTTAAATAAAATTTTGGCATAATATAAAAGGTAGAACTGTTAACAATTCTGCATAATAATGAGATAAGACTATGTTGCAATAAAGGAGCGATATATACTTTCAAATGAAAATTGTAGAAATTACATGGGAATCACAAACTTATATACATATGTATATCCTTTTCATTTTTGTGAAGGGCATACTAATAAAAGAGAATGCAACTGCCTTATATTTTTTATATCATAGTTTGAAGTATACGCTTCGCTGACATTTTAAAAATGAAATTGCTCTGGCATGTGTAAACAGAAAAGTGATTGGCAAGAGATTCGACTTGATTGACGAGATTCGAATGCTTATTTTAGATAAAACATATAGAAAATTTGCATGCCATTACTTGCATATCACTCAATAATGTGTGATGATAGTTTGTCGCAACATTTTGTAAAATATGGTCACAATGGTTATTCGAATAGCCAGCACATTGCGTATGAGTGTGTGTGTACGTATACGTGTTTGTTGTATTTGTTATTGTTGTGTGTTTTTAGGGTCTTGAAAAAAAAAAAGAAATAAGTTTGTTCAAGACTCTCTGGGTTAATATGTATGTATGTATAGCTGATATTTTGTCTGAACTGAAGAAAGATCACACGAAAAGAAAACTACAATTTTCATTCAGTAATTTTCTGTTGTAGCAAACGCATCGTAACGGATAAAGTACGCGCGTCTTCTGAGACGTTTGCTAAAATTTTAATTAAAGAAAGATTAAAAAGAAATTGCCTACCTACAACAAGACCTTAAGAGTTATTTTCCACATTATAAAAAAAATATATACATATATGTAATGTATATATATTTGTATATGTAAAAAATACAAGAGCATTAAGCAATTTTGTGATTAATAACAAAATAATTAAAATATAACTATTCCGTTTTTTAAACAAAAAAAGTGCAAGTTTTTGCAAAATTTTATAAAAGGATATTTCTAAGTGTTTGATAAAAACAAATTTTCGCTAAAAAATAAAAAAAGACAAATAAAAATTTAATTTATTAATTGAAATGCTAAAGGAATGGATTAAAAATTAACTATTTAGAACGTTGCCATCAAGAAAAGCGTGATCACCTTCAATGAATTACAACAAACTATGAAATCTGCAAACTTTTTTGCCATAAAACGACCATAACAAAAAATCATTTAAGGATTTAACACTACATTAAAAAAAATAAATAAATAAATAAATAAAAATGTATACTTGGGATTATGTACATACATATATACAGGTAAGTAGGCAGAACGTTTTTCTGCAAACAAATATCAAGGTCTAATCAGCCGCCGCAAAAACCAACTGCGTCTTAAAGTCTCCAGCTGAAAGAAACACTCGAACAAAAATGACATTAGTCTAATTAAAACAATAGACATAAAACAGCAATGCTGTTAATACTTAAAAAACAACGAGTTACAAAAGTAAACTCCAGCTTCCCTCTACACCCCTCTCCACAAACAACAAAAACAATAACGATCAGTCGTTATGAAGGGATGGAAGACAAGACGATAGAAATTTGTATGGAACATTTTAAATGGGAAAAGAAAATCAAACTTTCAAACAAACAACCGAATCATAACAAAACAGTACGTGCAACAATATGTGTAAGTATGAATGTGCAAAAGAAAAACAAAGAAAATTACAAAAAGAAAATGGAAAATTACTGCTCAGGAAAGAGTGTGTACGCGAACGAACTCAAACTTTAGAGAAATGAAATTTTTAAGCCAGTTCTATTAAAATGTTTTTTCGATTGTGAAAGCGTCGGTGTAAAGAAGTTCTTTTACGGTTAAACTTTCTGCGGACTAAATGTAAAAGTTACGGGAAATATTTAAAGCCATTTAAAAAACACAAGCGTTTTAATTTCACATGTTTTTTTAACAGAAAAAAAACAAGAAATAAAAAAAGTTTAGCCCTTAATTTATTAAATGTTAATAAACAATTATATATTTTCTTTTAATTAAAAATTTTTTTTTTTTTTTAATTATAAAAAGTTCAACGAAAATTTAATTTTTTTTATTTTGCAAAAAAAAAAAAAATCGATTTTTTGCAATAAAAAAAAGACTGGTTTTCAGAAATGTAAAAGTTTCGGGAAAAAACTAAAGCCATTGAAAAACACAAGCGTTTTAATTTCACATGTTTATTTTTAAAAGAATAAAAATAAGAAGTAAAAAATATTAACCGTTAATTTCTTAAACGATAATAGCTACATAATAAAAAATTGTAAACAGCTTGTGTTCTGTTTCCTTTTAATTCTCAATAATGTATTTAGATTGTTGAGATATAAAATTGAATGTTTGAGAATATTATTCAAAAAAAATTCCAAAGGCTATGGTAGCTCCTATGAAATGTATAGACAGCTGGGAAACATAGAAAACAAGCTGTTAATTTTTTTTATTGTGGATATAAAAAATTGAATGTTTGAGAATATCTTTCAAAAAAATTTGCAAAGTCTACTGATAGTTAGGTTAGCTCCTATGAAATGTCGACATATAGACAGCTGGGGAACATAGAAAACAAGCGGTTTTTTGAATATTTTTTTTGATTGGTATCAAAGTTAGTTTAGTAAATAAATCTCAATTGTTAATACATAATTATTATTTATTTTTTTTTTATTTTGCAAGAAATGAAAAATCGATTTTTTTTTAAATAAAGAAAAGGGCCGGTTTTGGCAAATTTCTTTTACACCGAGAAGAGATATTCCGCCTTAGGTGTAGCGGCTATTAATTGTTTAAAAAAGCTATTTTGAGGTCTGGCGAGTTTATAAGTACATAAATTCCATTCGTTTATTGTATTAATTAGCTATTTATGAAATAATTTTGAAAATTCTGCTATATAGCTACCTATATATTGACGCGGAAATATCGGATAACTCTGTGTATTTTAAAAAGTTTCTGAGTTTGACCAAACATACCTACCTAAAGTGAAGTGTTTCCCCAAGTTTCTACTTTAACTAAACGGTATTCATAGGATAAGTCTTGTAATAATGGCATGGAAAAAAGTATAACTGCTGTAAGCAGGCTGTCATAATTTAGTGTACCATTTTCCAATTTGAATCAGCTGAGATGTTAACGGTTTGATCAATGACAAATCGAAAAATATAGTTTGAAAAATTGTATTACTTTATAGCTGTTTTTTTTTCGAACAGCAAGATTTTAAGCTGTGATAATATATTAAGATATTATGCGTCATATCCATTTGAATCCCGAAATTAGTTTTGAGAAAGAAATCAAAAACGGTTTAAAAAATCTAAGACAAAACCCTATTTATGTATGTTCGAACTCCTATTTTGAGTCTTATTAAATGGCTATAATTTTGGACCAATCCGCCCAATGCGTAATGCGTGGCTGACTGCTGTCAACGCAGAGACGCCAGAACAAAGAGTTTGAAGATATTACATGCAAAATAAGATATAAAGATTTTTCTCTCAAAATAAAGATTTTTGTGATTTTGTGTATTCATAAATACCTAGTGGGAATCACCGGTCGACTTAATCGATCGCAATCTTTTTTTTACCGCTCTTAAATAATATTCTTCATATAAAATTTAATATTAAAATCAGTGTTGTCAAGGGCAGGGATTTTTCCATTTTTGTATAGATTTATTTGTTTACTTCCACATGTAGGCGAAAAAAGAACAGATTTTGTATTATTAGGCTTATTGTAGGGAAGTTTTAAATTATCACAAATGGTTAACATTATTATTTATTATTATAGTTTAAAAATTTTAATATTACTTATTACTATACTATTATAATTTTTCCGACTTTAAGTTTAAATGGTTGCCGAAATTGGATACCGATTCGTTTTCATTCTATTTATACACAATGAAATTTTTTTTTAAAAATAAGTGGTTCCCAATTACGTCAAAACTATTAAAATCATATTAGGCCAGATGGGCGGCGTTTTTCTATAACTACCAACAGACGTACAAATAGAGAAAAAATCTAAACGGCGAAGTTTCCAATTCCATATGCATTCTAAGATTTCATTTGCAAGCTTTTTAATAATTTGCATACATTTAAGAGGTACACCCCTTAACCTTTAAAAAAAAAGATCTCCTAACTAAGCATATTAAATGATTCAATATCTATATATCGTTGGTCTCGATAGAAAGGCTCGAACTCCCATTTTCCCTGATTTATTCTTTATTTATTTATTTATTTTTGTTATGGAGATTTCTCTCCAAGAAAAATATATTCCAAATTAACATTCACTGTTAAACAGTTGACAGCGCTCTGTTAACGAATTTTTTTTTAATATGGTTTATGTCTGTACTAGTTAAATATAAAATTTTTCTGCACGCACATAAATAAACCACTAAACTGAATCACAAAATAATCCAACAAATCTTGCAAAAAAAAAAAAAAAAAAATAAGCGTATCTAGTTTTTTCTTACATAATAAAAATTTTACTTAAATAATATAAAACACATTAAGTTATTAATTATGAAATTTATAATAAAGATATGATTTTAAATTGATTGCAGGTTAGCTTGCCGGTGTGAAACGACAAAAATCAAAAATATTTTGTCTGCAGAACACCTTTTTGGTGATTTCAAATCACTTTCACAAAAAGTGATTTGCAGAACAGCCCTGAATATATGCTGTTAAAAGTGATTGCATTCCAAAACACGTTTTAGCTTTTCGCTTTTTGAAGAACCAAATTCCTTTTCCAAACGGAATTGAATTCTATGACTTGGTTGCATATATGTACGGGTATGTACTAGACGTTTTTAGATTCCGAATGAAATTTTTGGCCTTTGATGTGTCTAAGCATTGTTGTTTTCGTTTTTACCATCAAATTTTGAACATAAGATCTCATTTGGTATTTAGAATAATATGTCCGTAACTTTCTATTTGAAAAAAAATCGGTCATGGCTGAAGCATAATAATAATAATGTGCTTTTATCCGTCGCCTAAAAAGTGATTGGTAAAGAAAAAAATTACATGTTTGCGAAAATATGCTCCACAAAATACAATCAAATCTCTGCTCTCATGTTCTCAATCGTTTTAAGCTCTGCTTATGCACCGCAACTTTGTATGCCAACACTTTGTTTGCAACATGTCTATACAAATGTTTCCTTTCATACAACTACAAATGTTTTCAATTGCTCAATAGAACAGCTCGAAGCTAAATGTCATAGTTGCTTTTTTCAAGTTGTTCTTTAAGTTTTACGGATGCACATACATGTGTATATATTTACATCTGTATGTGTGTAAGCAAAACTACATTTTTTCAACATGAGTCACTCGCAGCCCAGCAACTACAACAATGTACATTATGAACAATAATTTTTGAGCGGGGTGCATTGAAGAAGGATGATGTTTCTTGGTGATGAATGAATAAAACGAATTTTTTTTTCACAATAATAACGTTTTGTCTAATTGAATTAATCAACATGACAATAGAGTAGAGGCAGGAGGCAGAAGATAAAATGAAATATGTTGCTTTTCATCAATAGAAGGAATGTGTACATACATTCATATAAATAAATACATACATATAAGTGGGTATATAACTTACATATGTGTGTGTTTGTGTGTGTGTGTGTGAGCATACTTCCAAGAGAAAGATAATGAATGAATTGAAGAAAAAAAAAAGAAGAAAGCTAACGTTTCAAAAGAATTTTTATAACTACTGTGCAATTCAAAGTTCAATATTGGGTGGATCCAAGTGCATACAAACACACACACACATATATATAAAACTAGTTTATTAATGTTAAAAAAGAATTTTTCATACAGAATCGAGCTGAGCCAGCAGTAAAAAGGAGTAGATTTAACACAACTTAAGCCAATAGGCAACTAAGCTTTTAACTGCAAACTTATCAGCCCAATTAGAAATGAAAATTCCGTGAGAGTTTATTCACTCTTCCCTTTCCTACAATTATGAACAAAGAAGCTGTAAAAACAAATAGAATTACCACAATTTAAGCCAATAGTTAACTAAGCTTCTAACTGCAAACTTATCAGCCCAATTACAAGTGAAAATTCCGTGAGAGTTTATTCACTTTTCCCTTTCCTTCAATTATGAACAAAGGAGCTGTAAAAAGAAGTAGATTTACCACAACTTAAGCCAATAATTAATTAAGCTTCTAACTGCAAACTTATCAGCCCAATTACAAATGAAAATTCCGTGAGAGTTCTTTCACTTTTCCCTTTCCTCCAATCATGAACAAAAATTAAGTTTGACGTTTTTTTTTATTTTCTCCTTTCGCTGAAAATACTAAATGGAGATCAACTATTCAATTAATACAATCAAATTGACAAAAGTTGTGCTTAATTTTAATTGGGAACACAATCTTTACGTAAAAAATAAATTCTGTGAGGAATAACTTCCGTGAGAAATTTCATTTCCTTGAGAATATTCATAATTGGGCTGTATATATGTATTTCGTTTCTTGGACAGAGATCAATTTAGGTCCTCGAAGGCATAAAATGGTCTATCGATCACGCGTATGAGTTTTGATGATTGTTACTTTGAGTTTTTAAGTAAAAGAAATGGGGAAAAGATCATCATCATAGTTGCCAGATGGGAACTTGTGTATTCCTAAATTGGATTCTTTTCAATTTCACGAAGAAAACTATTATTTTGATAAACATAACTCAAAGCGTTGCAGTAATGTCAGCCTATCCACAATATGTCTAATTTTTTATTTATTTTTTCATTCATTTATTTATTGAATCTTCCAAATATAAACTAACAATAAGTATTTAAATAGTCAAATGAAGTATTAATTAGATAGTTGTTGCCAACTCAAAGTTAAGAACCTCTAAAAAACATTCAATATGAAGCAACACGCGGTGATGCGAGCACACATTATATACGTTATATTCGTTTTACTCCTCAAATACAGTCGTATTCATCCTAATGAGGATTTTAAAATTATTGAAATTTTATATTTGTGACTGGCAACACCATCAATTACAATTCTCATCTGAATCATAGTGTTGCATTACAAACGGTTGTTAGTTCCCACAGTAGTCATGTAAACAAATATAGTTTTTTTTTATTTTTTTATGAAACAAATAAATAAATGTAAACTGGATATTGGTTTTCAATTGAATAACAAAAAGCTAATGGTTCCGAAATGTTTTAGTTTGATTGTTTTTGCTTAAGCATAGGAAAAAATATGAATAACGAGCTTTTTTTTATTGTTTCTAGGAAATAAAATCAAAAAGGGAGAAAAATGTGTAAAACGTAATTGCTTTTCAGCAACTTGGACCACCACATTTTCAATTGAAAAAACATACCCAACTAAAATTATTCAACGATTTTTAAATTACAATGCCTTTTACCGTCCATTATTAATAAATAAATAAAATAGTTATATAATTAAATAATAAATAATTTTTTTTTTTTGGCTTTACAAGATAATAATGTCGATTTGGACAAGATATGGCATAACTATTACAAATTGGTTGTGTCAATAGTAACAAATATTTCTTATTTTTGGAGTATAAACATCTGTCATCAAAATGTAGTATTCGATAAAGGCCAAAGTATGCAATAATAATCGTACAATAATGTCTAAATTTGTGTCTAAAAAATATGTTTTGGGGCGAAGTCTGGTAACGTTGTTTCATTTGAGCGAAACGGCTGCTGAGAGTTATGGATTTGGTCAACATGCACCAAATCAAAAAGGTTGTGAAGTATGGTTTGCGTGATTCATATGTAGCGAATCCGATACAAAAGACAAGTAGAAGCCTGGTCAGCTGAAAAAAGGAGTTAGAGACAATACTCGTCGAAAAATGTGGAAACACACGCGAGAACTTGCAATATTCTTGGAAATCACATAACAGGCCATTTCTCTACATTTATGTAAAAGAATTTGGATTCATTCAAAAGTAAGGAAATCGGCACCCATATGAACTGAAGTTAAGAGGCATTGCAGATCGATTTTGCATGTCGAAAGTGACAATTGAACGCTAGAAAAATATGTAATTTTAGCATCCTACTCTAACTGATGATGAAGATTGGATACATTACGATAACCCCAAGTGCAAAAAGTCATATAAATATAAAGCCCGTCCAACCAGCCAAATCAACACAGAAGTCGAATCTCCGTGACGCCAAGCTAAAACTCTGTGTTAGGTGGAATCAGAAGGGTGTTTTGTATTATGAGCTATTGAAATCTAAAGTCTAACGATCACAGGGGTGCTGTACCGAAGAAAATTGATTCGTTTGAAAAACTACTAGAATATTCGACCAGAGATGAGGCCTTAGTCTTCCATCACGAAAACGCTCAGCCACATGTTGCAAGACCTGTTAAGATTTATTTGGAACATAGTGGATGAGATGTTTAACTTACTCGCCCTATAGCCGATAACTTGTTGCTTCTGCGTAGCTTTCTTCTAAGACTAACAATCTCCCGAGGGTCTATTGAACAAGTGGTGACGGATGACGGGTGAGTTGGTTTAAGGGCTGACGCTCTTAGTGAGCTTCGACCTACCAACTTATTAAGTCTTGTCTTCCATTGGTTCCTGGGACATCACATTCAGGAGGGATTAGAAGGCCCGAACTCTTCAACAAGAATTTACTCATATAGCTACAAACATATGGCAAGAATTGCTACCTGTGTGAGCCTAGTTAGCCACACGGGGACGCTGGCGAATCGTGAATAATTCACTCCGTGGATTTGGTCAATCATCAGATAAGGCCGTAAAGAAAGGTGCTGTTGTAAATCTTTTTCACTACTGCTTCTGAAAGTTGAGGTTAATTAACGTGCTCCGGACTTATCATACCTTTTTATACTTAGTTTGAAAATACTCCATTTTTTTAACGTGAAGTCTCTAAAGTCTTAACGCGTTTCAAGGCGCTGTATGCATTTTCGTCGTGTTTTTCAAGTGTCATTTTGCTCTGAATTTAATCAGGTATCCGTCTCTTACTTACAGTCTTTCAGCGATAAAATGCCAGCTGATCTATAAAATTAAAGTCATATCCACATTGATATTTCACGTCTGCCATGCCCACCCAAGACCCGTTTTTTGGCCTGTCTTTATACTCGTATGTGTAGATATATCTACACATTTTTATTTATTTAAAACTTTTCTCTAAATATTAGTGTTTCGCTAAAAGATATTTTTGCCAAGTGAAGTAAAAAGCCACGTGAGATTGTTCATTTAGACAACAATTAAAATGTCAAGTATTATTTAAATATAAAATATACATGTGCATATAAATGTATGAGATTTGGTTGTCTGAAAACGTGGGAATTTTTTATTTATGTATCTTAATAGGTATTTGTGGTCTTTTGTGTGGTGTGTAAAACAATCACATTTTCTCCTTCACTTAAACATGTTTATTTGCGCTCTCAGCCGTATTTTATCCTCTCTAATATATTTCTGATTCAAGGGTAAAACCAATTTTGTATTTCACTGTAAATTATAGTTGTTCGATGTCAAACATGTTAAGTTGTTTGTAATTTGAACAAACGTTACTACATTACATGTCCCAACAAACATTTAATTAATATGGTAAAAAATTGTTAAGCGTTCAGAAAAGCAGACTTTTTTTATAACGTAAAATAATCATTATACAAGGTGTCCCAGACTTCAACGTTAGGTCGACGGGATTGAGAAAAATCAGAAAAAAATCTAACCATGCAGTTTGAAAATTAAGAGCATTTAAAAAAAAAAACCTAGAAATTTGGTGCAACTGTATAGATTTTTCGGTTATTGTGGTTAATCTTTATTAATTTTTGATTGTAACCATCATGCGTAAAATCGGAAAAAAATCTATCCATGCAGTTTAAAAATGGTGGGCCTTTAAAAAAAACATAGAAATTATTGTATTCTTTATTATTTTTGCTCATTTAAATTTGGAACCGTAACCCTAAATAACATTTTTAGCAGCACTGTCAAAAATAATGATAAAACTGCTCTAAGTTTTCTAGAATTAAGACTATTTGTTAAATTATGAATTTAAAATTTTCAAACTGTGTCGGCTATGAAAAGACCGCCTTTATAAAAAAATTTACTAAATCAGGATCGTAAAATAGTACAATATATAATGTCCAAATGTTAGTTTCATACTAAAAACAAGTGAAAAATAAGTAAGAGTGTAGTATATACGGCTGGGGCGAATCTAAAATACCCTTACGATAGCCACGTATATAGTATATATTACAAATTTGAACTAAATATGCTCGGATCTATATGGACCGACATCGGAGAAAAAATATTTTTGCCTTGTAATCACCATTCCAAAAAGGAAATCATTCATGGAAAAATTGGTTTAGGCTATATCTCGTTTATATATGAACCGATATCCGAATTTTTCATTTTCTGTATTTTAGTGGCTTTCGTTTATAACAAGATTTTATTTTGAGAAAAAAATTTTTTTTATAGAAAAATCGCGAATATAATATATGTATCTCGGATACATATGGATGGACCGATGTCGCGAAAAAAATTTTTTTGCCTTGTAATTGCCATGCTTAATAAGTGTGTAAATTTTTAAACCAAAACAAACAATTTTTTTTCAACAATTTTCACACAAAATTGCAAAAAATAATGTTTTTTTTTCGGAATTTTGGATATATCTTAGCTACAATACTTTTTGAATGCAAAACAAATGTTATAATCAACTACAACCCTTATATATTAATTTGATCAATTTAGTATTCCTTGATTTCATTCATGATATAGACCTAATAATAAAATAAAATAATGTAAACCGATTTTACTGAATTTTAATAGCAAACCCATGAATCGAATGGTGAAAAAAAAGTTTCTAAGTCTAATGGTTTTCTCAGTATTTCAATGGCCGACAGACGGACATCGCTTAATCTACTTTTCTATTAATTCTGATTCAGAATATACATATATACTTTATAGAGTCGTAATGAAAATTGTAGAAATTACAAACGGAATCACAAACTTATATATAAATACCTTTACATTTTTATGAAGGGTATAATAAAAACCTCAAGTAACTCCAACAACTATTGTATTTTACGATAGGGCGATTAATTTTGCGCAATTCTATTTAATTTTGCTCAATCAGGTATCTTTATACTTACTAGCTTTATTCACAATCTTGTGCATTTGTGATTGCAAATTTATGCAATTGCAAATATATGCTATCAATTGTGAGCCACCTCTGCTGATTTAGTTTGCACTACTTTTTGCAAAGCACGAAATTTACAACTGATTGATAATTAGAGTAGAAAATAATTTACTGAAAGTTTAATCAAAAATAAATATGCCGAAAAAAAAGCTTTAAGGAGTAGTTAAACTTTTTAAAAGAAAAAGCGATGTTAAGTTAGATAAAGACATCGACTGGTGTTATTTGAATGCGGGATGAGCGATGGCAACTATGCGGCGATTACGAACTAATTGGCTTGGATTGGCAGTTGTTGATTTGCAATTAACATGTGCATAAGTAGAGCAAATAAAAATTATAGGTTTTATGTATAGGGTGTTTTTTTAAGCCCGATAGAACTTGAAATTGTAAAAAATAACACAAAAAATTAAATTGTAATCAAAATTTTTTTTTATTCGAAAGATCAATACGTGACATTAACATTTGAAAATGATTTCGGGCATATGGGCACCGCGGCTGTTCTTGACGAAGCGCATTCTGGACGTCCAATTTTGGGCCACTTTTTCGAGCACTGCTGGCCGTATGTCACGAACAACACGAACAATGCTGGCCTCCAAGGCGTCAATTGTTGCTGGTTTATCAGCATAAACCAGTGACTTCACGTAGCCCCACAGGAAATAATCGAGAGGTGTCAAATCGCACAACCTTGGAGGCCAATTGACAGGTCCATTTCTCGAAATCAACTTATCGCCAAATTTTGATTTCAGTAAGTCGATGGTTGCGTTCGCCGTATGGCACGTAGCGCCATCCTGTTGAAACCACATCTCCTCCGGATCAATGTCATCCATATTTTCAAACAAAAAATCATTGATCATGGTGCGGTAACGATCTCCATTGACCGTAACGCGAGCTCCGGCCTCATTTTTGAAGAAATAAGGTCCGATGATGCCACCAGCATGAAAACCGCACCAAACAGTGCATTTTTCTGGATGTAATGGAGTCTGTAGGGTCTCTTGTGGATTGGTCTCACTCCATATGCGGCAATTTTGCTTATTAACAAACCCGTTAAGCCAAAAATGCGCCTCATCGCTGAACACAATTTTGCGATAAAACAACGGGACTGATTTTCAAAGTAAATTTGGATAATTTCGTAGCGTTGTTCAAGCGTGAGTCTATTCATGATGATTTGTCAGAGTATACTGAAACAAATAAAAAAAATGTTTCATCAAAATTTAATTTTTTGTGTTACTTTTTACAATTTAAAGTTCTATCTAGCTTAAAAAAACACCCTATATTACATATACACATAAGACTAGCAAGTGCATTGCTGTGTATTTTGTTAGTGTAGAGTAAAAATATGCTGAACCTTTTCGCAAATGCAATGATGCAATACCATTTGCACGAGACTGTGAATAGCAGCAGCTCTATAAGAACGTTCTGTCTGGAAGAAAATTTTTAATAAATTTTTGTATATACATTGGAAAGCCAAGATTGTGTAATTTGTATATTAGAGCCGCAAGCCATACGGAATTTTGACATATTAAAAATTCACTAAAAAGACATTTCTTGTTGTTTTCAACGTCCACACGTCACTTCTTTTCTTAGGAGTGTAAAAAAACATCAGCGATTAATTTTCTGGCTGACTTATGTGCAAACCAAAAAATGTTTGCTGGGACATAGTTGAAATATTTTCTTGTTTCGGCGTGCGTCTGTACGAGTATGTATCTGTTTGGTTCGTGCATCTGAGAGTGTATATCGTTTAACCAAAGTCAACAACTTCAACATATTCTCAACTGTTTTAAAGTTGCAGAAAATAATGTCTGCATTCTTTTCCATATTTTTCTTTTTATTGTAGTTGGTTGATTCTTTTTTTTTTTTGCTGACTCTATTCAGTTTTGAAGCTGCTGCTGGTTTTTGAAGAGATTTCTAAGATATTTTTTTTTGCAACTCCGGCTTTTAGATGGATTTGTAATAGAGTGTGGTTAGAATTTATCATAGGCATTTGCCTATGTATGTAAAGTAACGTTAATGTGTGCTTTTGGTGTGTGTGTGTGTGCATGTGTGTTTGAGTGAGTGAGTATGTGTGTGTGTGTGTGTGCTTGATTGCAGTTTTGTGTGTGTAGTTTTATTGTTGTTACTGTTTAGTTGCCATTGTCGAACGTTCATCAATGACGGTGGCATTCCATGCTGGTGGTTGACTCTTATTTTTTTTTTTCTTCTCCTCTGCATAAATAAGTGCGGAGTCGTTGTTGTTGTTAAAATATTTATGCTGTGTTGTTAGTTTTTTTGTTGCAACTGTTTGTGCGTATGTATGCATGTGTATGGTTGTATGTATTAAAAAAAAAAAGCTTGTTTTATTGCTGTTTTATGTTTTTCAGTCTACTTCTGTTACGATTACAAAGTTATTAAATTTCAGTTTAGTTCACATTTTTTTTTGTAGGAGACATAGAAAAAAAAATCACTAAATAAATAAACAAAATTCAGGAATTTTAATTCAGAATTTATTAAATTGCGACATGGGAACAAAAACAAAAAAGACATAATTTTTGATTACTTCAAACAGTTTAAGGCCAACAAATAGTAATTCAATTGTTTAACATATTTAATTAAAAATTAATTATTAATACCTTAACAGCATTTAATTTTAATTTAAACAATAAAAGGATCTTTCCGCTACAATGAACTTAAAAAAATTATTACATAAGGCTAATATTAAGTTCATTATTTCGTGCGAAATTCTTTCAAATTGCATACAAAAGTGTTTCGTATGAAATATTTGCGAAATAAGTTTAGAAATGTAGTACTGAGTTCTTAAAGCGAAAAACACACAAAATGTATCTGCAACATGTTTTAATTTAAAATTGTTTTTAAAAAAGAAACATAAACAAGAGAAAAAATTGACAACACTGAGTACATCTCAATTTTTTCTTACGAAATAAGTAATGTTGCTGAAAAATTTTCGCACATTCAATCTCAATACTAGGCTTTACAGCAGCAACATTGAATCTCAACAGTTTTGTTGCCAGTAATTTTTATTTTCTCACAAAACATAAAAGTTCTATAGTGTTTTCTTTTAGAGTTACACAAGTTTAAGTCGTAATAAAACAAGCAAAAATAATTCTACACAGGGGTTTTTTCCGAAATTCGAGGCTCTATTGTGAAAAAACTGGTTATACATATACAATTGAAGGTATTGTCCATCGCTGGCCACTACTTTCTCCCATCTTTCGGGCAGCGTAGGAATCCCGTGTAGAAAAACTGTTTCTATTTCGAAGCGATGCACAAATCGATCCAATATTTTACTTCTTCATAAGATCGGAAGTGGTCAGTAGAGTGTTTCGCTTTCCGTACAGTTGTAAAATTGATTTACATCAGCACTTTTAAGGCTAATATTGAGTTCATTATTTTGTGTGAAATTCTTTCAAATTGCATACAAAACTGTTTCGTATGAAATATTTGGGAAATAAGTTTAGTATTGAGATTGAATGTGGGAAAATTTTTCAGCAACATTACTTATTTCGTACGAAAAAATTGAGATGCACTCAGTGTTGTCTATTTTTTCTCTTAAGACTAATATTGAGTTCATTATTTCGTGCGAAATTCTTTCAAATTGCATACAAAAGTGTTTCGTATGAAATATTTGGGATATATGTAAGTTTAGAAATGTAGTACTGAGTTTTTAAAGCGAAAAACACACAAAATGTATCTGCAACATGTTTGCAACATGTATCTGCAATTTGTTTTTTCAGCTGCGAAATAACATAACCAAAGCTTTTTTCGCACGAAATACATACATGTATACTTAAAATTAAGAAAGAAATATGAATAAAGCCTAGTATTGAGATTGAATGGGCGAAACGTTTTCAGCAACATTACTTATTTCATATGGAAAAATTGATATGTACTCAGTGTTGTCTATTTTTTCACTTATTCATGTTTCGTTTTTAATTTTCAGTATACATGTTTGTACTTTTTGCGAAAAAAGCGTTGCTTATGTTATTTCGCAGCTGAAAAAATAAATATTCCCAGAAACAATTTTAAATGAAAAAATGTTGCAGAAACATATTATGTGTTTTTTGCTTTAAAAACTCAGTACTACATTTCTAAACTTATTTGGCAGATATTTCATACTAAACACTTTTGTATGCAATTTGAAAGAATTTCGCACGAAATAATGAACTCAATATTAGCCTTAAGAGAAAAAATAGACAACACTGGGTGCATCTCAATTTTTTCGTACGAAATAAGTAATGTTGCTGAAAAATTTTCGCACATTCAATCTCAATACTAGGTTTTATAGACGAATAGTGGCTCCTGTATGCAATTTCCCAACAGTGAATGGAAGACAAGGCTTAATGAGTTGGTAGGCCGAATCACATTAGGAGCATCAGCCCTTAGCCAACTCACCCGTCTAACCATCATTGTATGTGCATATACAATGTAAATTGTAGGAAATAAAAGGTAGAGAAAGCTCAAGAATTGCCGAAAAAAGTTTTTGTGTGTGGACAAGAAAGCAATTCCACAAGAAAATTGCTAAAAAGTTCGGCAATTAAAATCGTTCTGTCTGATCTTAGACTAACAACTACTTACTAACTAACTTCATCACTACTCACTCTCTCCCCTCTTTCAATGCAAACTAGCAGGCCTCAAAAGAGCAGCACATTAATGAGGCTGGGAGCTCATAAATCCATACATATGTATATACCAATGAACTTAACAACAACATCGTTTTTATTACAACATTAAATGCCGAAAAATCGCGAAATATACTAAACGAGCAGAGCAGGGAGGTATTCATATATTTATTAAAAAAATATGGATGATTGGATGGATTTGATGATGATGTTGGTTTCCAAGTTTTTGCTTTAAAACCCAACAGCACAACACACATACACACACACAACACCAGGCTACAAACCATTTACTGCTACACTTAAACAGAAAAATGCCATACACTGAAGAAGAAATAAAGAGAGATAATTAAATGCACGTTAATCAAGTTGAAATGAAATGTGAAAACTATGCGTGAAAGAAATGAATGAAAAAAAAAAAACAGAAAACAGCAACAAAACTATTTTAAAAGCTGAACAAAAAGTAAAATACAACAAAATACATATTTTTTTTTTTAATTTGACCTAATTTTCGTTTAACATGAGTTTGTGCACATTCAATCAATGAACAGCAAAATGTACCAATGAATGTACATACATACATGCATATATGTATGTGTAGGTATGGGTGCGTTTTGTTGTTGGCATTTCAGCAACATCGCCAACCAGACTGTCAGCAATTTTTTTCTTCTTTTCGAACAACGAAAGAAAAATTAACAACAGCAGCCGCCATACGAGTACACAAACAGAAAAAAAGAGCTTAATAAACATTTCTTGGTATTCCGGCAAATAAAAACAAAAAATTTTAATTTCTTTTCATTAAATAAAATTTTGATAAAAATCAAGCTTCAGTAATCTATTGCAGCAAATCTTAACTACTGCATACATATACGACTACATACATATACAGCTAATGGGTGATTTTATAAGAACTATCGGAAATTTAAAAAAAAAAAACACATAAAATTCAGAAAAATGCATGAAATATTTATTTGGATCGATAGTTGGGTCGATATAATTTAATGTTTGAAGATTATTTCATGCAAATGTTGGCCGCGGGTGCGCCTCAAATGGTCCATCCGCTTAGTCCAATTTTGGCATACTCTTTCCAACATTTCGGACGGTATCTCACGAATAATGTTGGCAACGTTGGCTTCCAGTGCGTCAATCGAAGCGGGCTTGTCGCTATAGACATTAGCCTTAACATAGCCCCACAAAAAATAGTCTAGAGGCGTTAAATCGCACGATCTGGGCGGCCAATTGACTGGTCCCAAGCGTGAAATAAGCTATTCACCGAACTCGCCTCTCAATTGGTCCATTGTTTCGCGTGCTGTGTGGCATGTGGCACCGTCTTGTTGAAACCACATGTCATGCAAGTCAAGCTCTTCCATTTTGGGCAAAAAAAAGTTTGTTATCATCGCACGGTAGCGCTCACCATTCACAGTAACGTTGTGACTCGCATCATCTTTGAAGAAATACGGCCCAATGATGCCGCCAGCCCACAATCCGCACCAAACGGTTGTTTTTTGTGGATGCATTGGTAGCTCTTGCAATGCTTCTGGCTGCTCTTCACTCCAAATACGGCAGTTTTGCTTGTTCACGTATCCATTCAACCAGAAATGAGCCTCGTCGCTGAACACAATTCTTCGATAAAAAAGTGGATCTTCATCTAACTTGTCAAGAGCCCATTCACCAAAAATTTGGCGTTGTGGTAGGTTGTTTGGCTTCAATTCTTGCACCAGCTGTATCTTATAAGGCTTCACACCCAAATCCTTCCGCAAAATTTTCCACGTAGTGGAGTAACAGAGGCCCAATTGCTGCGAACGCCGCCGAATCGATAATTCCCGATCATCACCAACACTGGCCGATACGGCTGCGATATTTTCTTCAGTTCGCACTCTACGTAAGCGTGTTGGTGGTTTAGTGTCCAACAATGTAAATTTGGTGCTAAATTTTTTTACAATAGCCCGAATAGAAGCCGAATAAACTGACCATAAAATGGAAGAAGCGCGCGATGAACTTTCTTAACAGAGCACGCATTTTGGTAATAAAATTCAATAATTTGCAAGCGTTGTTCGTTTGTAAGACGATTCATGATTAAATTATAGACCAAACTGAAGATGTTTGACAGTGACACAAGATACAAAACGTGTGTGAGCTATCAAAACTAGTGTTGCCATAAAGATAATAGCAAAAAAATCACTCGTTATAATAAGAAAAAATAAAATCGCCTTAAAAATAGTTAACCTTTGTGCTAAGAACACAACTACGACGAATTGCGCTCAGCGCGACGAATTCACACTCAAATATTCGTCGTGTGAAGCACAATATCAATGAACTTTTGTGTTGATATCATTGTTCCGGGAAAAGAAAAAATTTAAAAAAATAAAATTAATATAAATACTACATGGCCTGAAAAGTCGCGGGCCTAATACACAGATGGCGCTAGTTTTATTGCGGTCACTTTTTTTCAGTTAATACTCCGCTGTTAAAATTTCATGATATTCTATTCATTAGTTTGTGAGTTATTGCGCCAAAGGCCCTGATTCACTATCCTACACGATCGTACGATTCAGTCACAGGAAACTGTTTCAAAAGTCTGGCCGACTTGAAAAAATCGCTTCAAAATGGCGATGTTTATTTACGCAATAATACAACTAAAAACTTTTTTTTAATTTTGTTTTCTTGAGGAACAAACAATGTTCTTATATTTTTCACAATATATACCACACTGATCGCACAGAAACCATAATGTTTTGAAAAGTTTCATAAAATTTTTCAAATTGCACGATTTGTCAAAAACTCTGTTGCACGGTTGCATTTTTAGTACTTTTTCCGCACACATGCTTTATTTAGTAGATCGCACGATCGTGTGTGATAGTGTAACAAGGCCTTAAGAGTGTTTTAAATTTTGCACTAATTCTTGATGGGGAAAAATACCGTTCAAGCGATGCAATGGCTTGAAAAGTGTTATGGAGATCACGCTTCATCAGAAACAACAATAAAACGATGGTTTGCTGACTTCAAACGTGATCGTAGAGACACCGGTGATGCAGAACGCAGTGAACGTCCAAATGAGGCGGCAACTCCAAAAAACATTAAAAAATCCGCAAAATCGCTTTGAATGATTGAAAAGCGAAGTTGCGTGACTTGGCTGACATCGTAAAGCTATCAAAAGAACGTGTTGGCTTTATATTGCATGAGCACCATTAACCATCAGAAAGCTCTGTTGAAAGTGGGTGGCGCGCTTGCTCACTGTTGGCCAAAAACAAGAACGTGTTGATGATTGTGAGCAGTGTTTGGCCCTGTTCAAACGTAAGCATCGTTACGTGACAGCGGATGAAACATGGATCCATTACTTCACTCTGGAATCAAAACGATCATCATCTGAGTGGACAGCAACTGGTGAACCTAGTCCAAAGCGCCAGCAAGCACAACAATCGGCTGGAAAGGTTATGGCCTCAGTATTTTGGATTGTGCGTGGTGTAATATTCATCCTTTATCTTGAGAAAAGATATATCGTTAACAGTGAATATGTCTTATTTTTGCAGCTAAAGATCGTTTTTTATTTTTTATAAAAAATTCAACAGTATTTATTTTCAATATTTCGATAACAATTTGTTATCATCGTCAGGAAAATTAATATGTTATTAAAAATTTTTCAATTTGAAAAATTATTGTCAAAAAATTCCTATATACAAAAAATCTATACACCAAGAAAAATTATTATTAATTCATACACAAAGAAAAAATTCTTAACAATATTATCAAATTGAAAAATTTTAAATGAAAACTTAAAAAATATCTTACACCGTTTCAAAAAACCGAGACACATGTATGCTTCTTTATCATCATCACACTGCATTTTTACTTCAAGAATATCAAAAGCATCTGATTCCTCAATATCCACACCATATCCATACATACAGATGAAGGAAGCACCATGTGTGGTCGTTTGTTTGTGTGTTAATAAACATCACTGGGTCGTCATACGAGCGTTGAAATCAACCCTGTTGTTATGACGGTGATTGAAATAAGATCACTATTCCGTGAATTATTTATATTCTGCCGTTCGGCACCGATCTCTGATAGGTTGGGCCTATTACTTAATGAGTACGAATGGCAAATGCTGCTGTCATTCGCAAAAAAGTAGATAGGGTTAGAAGTATGGTATTAGTCGGCCTATCGTGCTATCGATAACTTAATAATTAATAACATACCTAAAAGTAATCAAATTTCTTTCTCATATCTCTCTCTATTGCTGAAGAATTTCATCTAAATCCTTTCTCCTCTAGAAATCAGTTTAGCATCTTTTCTTTTTTAATTTTTTTAGGCACAAACTAAGAAATATTTGTGTTGTCTTGGCAAAAGAAAAGTCTTGAAATGTTGCCATCATCAAGCGAACAATGTTTTCAAGTCTTCTCGACTTTAGGACAACATTTGTGAATGGAATGCGGTTTGCTGTAAAAGCAAGTCTTTGCAGTTTTATCTAAAATTTAAGTCTAAAACAAGAGAAAGAGAGGAAGATTTGTAAACAGGCCAATATGAAGATGTAGACACTAAAGAAAAAAAAAACAAACAAACTGGAATTGCCACATTCCAGCACGTTTCTTTGGCTGTTTTTTTCTCTTCTTTTTTTGAAGAACAGCACAACGCAGCTTCATTATCAACTGAACTCTGCAGAATGCCTTAAAGGAATTAAATAAAGAAAAAAAGAAAAACTACATACACTGAAATTTCTGGGAATTTTATTCAACAACTCTTTTTTTTTTTTTTTGGTTTTTTATTTATGTATGTATAAGTAGTTTGAACATAAATCTTTAAGAACATAAAAAGAAAAATACCAAAAACCGCTTGTTTAAAGTGTAACGCCTCTGTAATGTTTGATTCTCATATTAAAATGAATATGAACGTGCCTGATTGTTAAGATTTGATTTTGTTGTTTTTTATGTTAAAAAGCATAAAAGAAAACATATTGCCACTTAAGGGCTTGATGTTGCATTATGCAGTTGGACAGACGAATAGGTTAGAAAATTCTTAATTGACTTAATAATTTTCAGTTTGGAACACCGTTATCCCAAAGGTAATTTAAGGGTTAAAAAGCTACTTAATAAATAAAGCAGTGAAGGGCGCTGGTTTGCCTGCATTACGAAGTTGTTCGGGTATTTACAATTACTCACAAGCGAAAAGAATTTTCATACCCAGCTGTTACAATTCCCCATAATCTTATCACGGATTTTATTACACCACTTTTTAAGTGCAAAATATGTATGGACAATATTTTATTCTATACATAATTGAACCATAGCAATGGTATCATAATAAAAAAAAATTTCAATAATTCCAAAATAATTTACATTTTATTTAAATTTATAATTTGCATTTTACTTAAATTTATGAATATGTGGATATTCATAAAAAATTAAAATGTATTTGAAATGAATTTGAGTAAAATTTTGTATGGTATTTTTGAGTTAAAACACATTTCAAATTCATTTAAATTTTTAGGAATATGCTCAATAAAATTTAACCACCCTTTACATTAACATAGTGGGTGTTCTCTTTGTGGGAACTTCTGATCTAGAGCCAATTTATTTGCAATGATACATCGATTGGCGGCATTTCTTTAAGACGGCGTTGTCAACTATTTATAACCAAAACGCGCCGTAAACTTATATATGTCGAAAAATTTACGATTATCGGATCGTTAAAAGTTACAGAATCGCACTACAGCCCATCAAACTCACTCGATTAATAGTAATTCTACAAAATACAGTGTAAATTTTATTTGTGTTATTCGTAAGTGAACAGTGAATTTCAGTGGGTTAGAATGGGTGCCTATTAAAGGATTTATTGAAATATGGGTGCCCCGATGGCTGATGTGGTAGAGTACTCGACCAACAGTCTCGAGGTCGCTGGTTCGATTCCTGCAATAGATCCTAAGAAAAAGATGCTAAGAAAAAGAAATATGAAATTTTACCAGAACTGTAACAAATAAAAGATGAAGTTTACCAAAAGCAAAAATTTTTAATGCAAATGTTTTGGAAAAATTTAAGAATTTAATTAATAATGCAGTAGCGTAAATACGAACTTGACTATTCACTGTCTGTTTTTATTGTGATATTTGACAATCTTGGTTAAAGCGTTTTTGGCGATTTTATTGTACATTATACAGCCCTGCATTGTAATTTTAAGACTAAAGGCAGAATTAGTTTGTACGTTCTTTTCCGTTCTGGATCAGCTGTTTTCTTTCTGTTCAATATAAATTATATGTGCGTGGTTTTTCGTTCTGTTCTGTTGCGGACTAATCTGTTGAAAATAGAATTCAATGTTAAGTGACGTCCAGATATGTGTATGTTGTACTTACTTCAGGTATGGAAACATTTATTTTTTATTCAAATGTATGTATATAATTTTTTTTTGTCAAAAGCTAAAAAAAATTTTTTCAATTAAAGATTTTTAAAAGCTAATACATTTTTATCAATGGAGCAACTATGGAGGATCAAAAGAATATTATTTTAGCGACTAAAAAATTATATTTTATATAAGAAGTGTCATAAACTTTGCAGATTGTGAGAAAGAAGTGATCATCTTTCTAAATTATTAATTTGTTTCTTTTTCTTTTTTTTTGTTTTTTTCATACAAGATAATATTTACTCGTATGCACATATTTTATTCTTCATTCCAATATTTTTCTTTTATTTATGCCCTACTGTAAAAAAGCAGAATATTTTCACGGAAAAATTAATTGTAAAATATTTGCTACAGAACTGAACGTCACAGAACGGCAACCGAAAGTAAAAACTAATGAGGCTTTAAGTCTTGTTATGTAGGGATATAATTAATTAATAAATTAATAGCAGCAAAATACTTTCTAAAACAGCAAGTAAGGCATTGCCATTTATGTATATCAACAACCATCTGTTTGGCAGTGCTGCCCATCAAACTTTTTTCTGACAATGATGCCATTGGCAGGTGCATTAATTTTATACATCTGACAATTAAAACTGAGCTTACAATACCAGCCTGACGACGAAGAGTGTTCTCACGATTGTCAGATGCCTGACAACATTGTCGTCTTACAATTGATTAACAATGTTTTTTCTGACAACGTTGTAAATTAAAATTTGATTGTAATACATTTACAGACAATTTTACTGGCAATATTGTAAGATCTGATAACCGTGTGTGCGTAGCTTTACTCGTGTGATTGCGATTGATCTATAGATGTTGAAAATGAAATAAGTGTTTGCTAGTTTGTTCCAGCCTATAAAAGTTCCATCACGAAGAAACTCTCCAGTTGCTAAAAACTTATAATAATCGTACCGAAAAAAAGTAGAAATTTCATGGTCTTATGAAAATATTTTGAAACTGATGCAGTGAAGCATGTGGGATACATAGAATATAAACTACACAAAGATAATTCATTGCAAAAAGTAGCAGATGCTATTTCAATGACTGCAAGGTGAAGTGGGCCAATTTTTCGTAAAATCCCTCTTGATGGAGACAAAGCTCCCAGTTCTTTACCCAAACACTGGGACGTTTCTTTATCTTTTCTTCCTCATCATCACTATTTTTTTAAATATATGCTGTTAAAATGGTCCTAAATAATTTTTTTTCGTAAATCATTAATCAGTGAACTTTCAGTTATATACATATACACGATATTAACTAAGTAGTTGTGAGTTGAGAGTCCAACTTCAGTCAAGAAGAAGGATTATTTTTGATTATAACAATAATTGCTGTGAAACAATACGACCAAAGAAGAGCAGAAAAAATAATTTTTTTTTTTTCAATCATATAATTTTCCAAACTCGCAAGAACAATTAAATTTTTATGTAAATATTTTTTTTTGATTCTGAAAATTAATTTGAGAATATTTGCTGCGTAAACAATCTGACAACCGTGTGAACTGACAATATTTTTCATGCCAACATTGTCAGATAATTGTCTTACAATGAAATTGGCATTTTTCTGACAATTGTCTAGCAACCGGGTAAACTGCCAATTTGTATTGTAAGAGCTATTGTGCAGTGTCATGCAGTTGCCAGCACATTTTTAGATCAGACAATATTGTCAGATCTGACAACCGTCTGGACAAAGTCTTAGAAAAAAGCGCACAACGCACCGAGTGGAAAATTTTTCGCATAAAAAATTTTAAAAAGCACCAAAAACGGTGCGAAACGCTTCGAGTTGACAACGCTGTTCAAAACCACTCTTTACATAAGTCTATGTCTCTCTCTCTCTTCCTCTCTCTCCAGGCCTTAATTAATAATATTTCATATTAAAGGACCATTTTATCTTATAACATTATAGCTCTTTATATTTTTTATGTTTTTTAAACTAAAACGAAATCGAAAACGTGAATTAAAAGCTAGAAATAATTTCCATTCAAATATCCATTCCAAAGAGCCGAGATAACAACCGTCCGTATGAAACACTTAAAGAAATATTATTTCTTTTTGCGTCGTTAAGTTTTTAAACTATTTTTTTTCTATATATGTTCGAGTATATTTGTATGAAAATAATGAAATACGAACACAGTTGTCTGTTGTTATTCCTAATTTCTCTTCAGTTTGCATAAACAAATTTAAAGAAACTGTATAAAAATATATTTATATGAAAAAAGAAAGGAAAAAAAAAATAAATACTTGTACGTCTGATGTTGAATACAAATTTAAATAAAAATTTAAACAAATGCACAGCGACGACAATATTTCAATTTTTTGTCTTATTTTTTTATATTTTTTTTTGATATCAACTTGTTGGTTCGTTACGGGTTAGAAAGGACAGAAGGCATAAATTGGTTTAAAGTAGTGCGAGCGACGAGCGTGTGCTCAAAACTAAATAAATGAAACTGATAGAACAACAGCTACAACAATAACAACAGCAACAACAATTATCAGAAGAAAAATAGGCCCCTAGTATTTACCTCAAATGTGATACTTTATTAGTTTTTATTTTGCCTTTAATTATTTTTTCTGCTTTTTTTACGGGCAGGAAAAACACTTTTGTTAAAATAGATTTAAAAATATATACAGACTTGTTGTGCAAATCACTTTTTGTGAAAGTGATTTGATATCACAAAAAAAAGGTGTTGTGCAGACAAAATATTTCTGATTTTTATGATTTCAAATCGCTAACTTAAGCTGCAATCAATTTGACATCACATTCTAGTTTTTCATTATATTAACATTATATTAATAAACAAATGTGATTTGGATTAAACAGGCATGTTCTGAGAAACGCACATCGCTTAAAGTTAGCGTTTTCGATTTAAAAAAGGCCAAATAGGAGTTCTGACAAACGTGTAATGCAAGAAGTATGGTTTTGCGATTTGAAATCGCCAAATAAGTGTTTTGGAAAACGACTCTGGAGATATAGATTTCCAATACGCAATATATATATTTTTTTTATTTAGTAAAAAAAGTTACTCAAAAATATAATTAAAATGATTAATTTTGCGCTACCTTTCTTCATTTTTGTAGGGGTGTTCAAAAAAAAAAAAAAAAACTGTGTTTTTTTTATATTGAACCAGTACTCAGGGGATGACCCCTACATATGCAATGCATTGTACCAGAACTAGGAAAATATTTTGTGAGGAGGGGGAAAGCGGGAGTAGTGTTTGTGAACATTTGACTTGAATTTTCCAACGTTATAACAGACAGGAAACACTTCTGCAGACAACTTGTTCCACAGACGAAGCGTGCGGCTGGCAGTGTTGCCAGATCGTAAGATTTATCTGCTTTTGCTGATTTTTTTGAGAGGTCAAAAAGATTTTTTTGAATTTTATTTGTTCTATAAAAAAAGGGTTTTTTTTGGAAATTTGTGCAGCTTACTTTTTTATCTTATTATTTTTTTTCATTAAATAGGACCCAAAACTGAAACAAAAAAATTTTTTACTTAGGAGATTTTTTGAACTTTTTTTTTTAGCTTTTATTTATTTATTAAATCTTCACAATGTGAACTAAATCTTTAAATCTTTATACTAAATACAAAAAATTAACTAAGTCCAGCCAACGCTAGACAAAAAGTATTATTTTGCGCCAATTATATCGGTGAAATCGCCTATTTAACGCTCCGAGTGTGACAGCTAAAATTAAGTATGTTTGGTGCAAAAGGGTTTGGGTGAAGTTCCAATTTGCTGAAATACCTTGTCGCATACTTTGAAAATTCATCTTTTACCAGTGGAACACACAGATCCTTGTGAATTCGGGAGTTTTTTACGCACCAGGGAGCTGCAGTAAGTGTTCGCAGAATTTTTTTTTGTCGCCTTTCAATGTTTGACGCTGAGGCGGTGCCTGTGTAACAAAAGTTTATAATCTAATTTCAATAGAGAATTTCTGCCCATAAGAAAAAAAATTTGACAACGCTGCTTGTAGTTAGGCTTGACAGCCGTACTTTATAATAAAATATTGTACGTTATTTCGGTTAATTGTACTTAATACTTTATGAGAACAATAAATTTCCAGAAATCAAAATAGATATCTGCTATAGCAGTCAAGGCGATTTGTTGAATCGATTTTTCGTAGAAGATAATCTGGCAACACTAATTGTTTACTTATTTGTTTTACTTGATTGCAATAAGAATACGATTTATAAGTTTTGTATATTTATTACAAAATGAGTGGAGCCATGGACAAGGACAACTTAGATAAACAAAATACTCCTATAAAACGAAATTTGGATAACGAAATGGATCAAATAGACAGTGAATATGTTACAGCTAATTAATACGTAAAAGAAGATGATGCAATCAAACTGAAGAATACGAGTAAACGATGCAGAAGTTTAAAAATCAGTGCGAAATTGAACATGGTGATTGCTTAGCAATGATAATTATTTGATAAAACTGGCGAAAATTAATAAAAAATACGTTTTTAAATATAAAAATAAATAAAAACATATTGTGCTTTATTTTTGTACTGTCTAATTTTTATTTTTAAGCTTTAATAGCCAATGTACATTAATTGCAAAAGAAAAAGGTGGCAACCCTATTTGTAGTATACTTTGCTCTTGAGCTGCAATAACTTAAGCTGGATTCACTCATTGTTTCCAAACAAAATTTTTGTCCGGAAAAAAATTTTTTTTACTGAAAGTTTTCTGCAGCACGATTCAAACATTGCAAAAAAAAAAAATGTTGCGGAAAATCAGAGCTGCCATATGTAAACAAAATCTATTAGTTTTACAAGGTGGTATTATTATTTTGGTTTATTTTCCTGGCGTATTTTACATATTAAATATTGTGTGATAATAATTGAAAAAAGAAACCTGATTTTGCTTATGGCCATTGAAATAAAAAAAATGTTACATAAAGCATTATTATAAAGCCAAGTACATATACATGTATAAAAAAATTCAAAAAAAGTTGCAGTGAAAAGACTTTTAAAGCAAAGAAGAGCATTGAGATAATTTTAGACATTATATAGTACATACACTCCCTTCTTGGCTTTTTCATTTCTTCAAAAAGGTTTTGGGCAATCAATTAATTTATTTCCATATTAAAATTATTACTTATTTTTTAATAACTATTAAAACTATCTACATATATCAAATGGCAGTCACAATTGAAATTTCATCAGAATAAAATTACTATAAAGATCTTTAGCTGGAAAATTTAGAAAAAAAAATATATAAACAAGATCAAATAATACGAATATTTAATTACTATGTAATTTTTTTATTTGATGGGGCAACTCAATACAATTTTGTATGAAAAAATGTATCCTATTGGCATCTCAGCTCAATTTTGTCCGGACAAAATATAAAATTAAACCAATTCAAGAGTTGTGCGTGAAAATGATTTCTCTCTCTCAAGAAGAGAGACGTCAAACTAAATATAAAAAAAATTTTGTCCGGACAAAAATTTTGTTCGGAAACAATGGGTGAGTCCAGCTTTAATCAGTGTGAACCTAAACAAGTGTTCATGTGCAACACATGAACACTTGCTTAGGGGATATATTTCTGTTCTACTCTGCCTGCTTAATTATCTAAAGTTTTTCTGTTCAGTAATCCTGTTATCTGAACTTCTTGGAAATATTTTTTTAATTAATTATTTGTTGAATATGTTTATGTAACTAAGACACTTTTTATTATTGTTATAAACTTAAAATTAACATACATAAATAAAAACCAAATTAAAGACCCGAGAAGAAAAATTCTTTAAAAAAGAAAAAAAAAATTCATAAATTCTTTTCAACTAATTTCATTCATTTACATACTTGCATAAATAACATTAAACCGAGAAATAAAATTATGTTAATTGTCAAAAAAGAAGCGAAATATATATTCTGCTACAAGCGAGCAATAACGCTAAACCGCAAGAACGAAAGGAAAAAAACAAAAAAAAAAGTTAAAAGACGAAAAAATGTTAAAAATCTGGTCAAGTGGCATTTTCTTTGGCTTTGAGCTTTTTTAAGACAGCAAGTCTAGCGAAGTCTAGAAAACTGCCAAGCCTTGAGCCAGTCGTCAGTCATTGAATTGACCAACCGACCAATCGACCGATCGACGGACCGGTCAGGCAGCTTTAACTGAAATTAAATAAATGACAAGTTTTATGATGGCTCGGCTGCTGTTTTGTTGTTTCATTGTTTAATTTTTTTTTTTTATTGGTTAACAATTTTATTTTCGATTTTTGGGATTCACAGTGATACATGACATACCAATTATTAAAATGTGATAAATTTCGAATTTTTTGTTTGTGTAGTGTTGTGTTTAAAAGTTAAAAACAAAAAGCCACACAAAAGGTTTTAAAACAAAAAAACAAATAATTTGCTAAGAGACTTGATGTCTTCTCTGATATAATTTATAATCAAAGTAGCGGAATCTTGTGTTTGAAGTATCTTTTTCAGATACGACTAAAACTGAAGGTTTAAATAATGAAACGAAAAAATGTGACTTTTTGTTTTTTTTTTTTTTTTGTTGTTTTTTGGAATGTGTGAATATGTGTGAAGTGTAATATATTTAACGTGCCAAATATTGATTCGATTGATTTGACTACGAAACCGGTTTTCGATTTGATTTGACTTATTTTAACAAAGTGAGATCATTTTGAAAGCTGATTTTGTCAATGAATAACAACAAAACACAAAAATAACAACAACAACAATAACCAAATATTTTTTTTTCCTTCTTTTTTTTAATATTTTCCCACTGTCATGCTCAACTCTAATGAGCTTTTTTAGCTTAATGACAAAAAAAAAGAAGAATGAAAATTTAGCAAAAATTAATACATAAACATGTAAGTATATCTGTGTGTGTGTGTGTGTGTGTGTAAATATTTGAATTTCAAAGATTTTAAAAACAGGTAAATGTACAGGGTGGCACGTTTGTCCTGCTACAAAAACAAAATGTAATAACCTGCTGCCGTTATTTAAAAATGTTGAAGGAGTGAGTTGTTTCACTCCAAGCTGCGTCACAACCAACTACACTTATACAGGGTGTCCGCCGGGATACTATACTACGGTGTTTTGCCGCCATTTTGATTCATATTTTGCAGCAGTGAAGTAGACACGTGGCAAATTTATTATGGGAAAATATTTTTTTTTCCTTTTAGCTTGAACCAGTACTCAGGGGATGACCCCTACATATGCAGTGCATTGCACCAGAACTAGAAAAATAGGTTATGCGGTGGGAGAAAGAGGGAGTAGTGTTTGTGAACATTTGACTTGAACTTTCCAACGTTTCCAGGAAACACGTCTGCAGGCAACTTATTCCACATTTAGCTTGGACCAGTACTCAAGGGATGACCCCTACATATGCAGTGCATTGTACCAGAACTAGAAAAATAGGTTATGCGGAGGAAGAAAGAGGGAGTAGTGTTTGTGAACATTTACCTTGAACTTTCCAACGTTTCCAGGAAGCACGTCTGCAGGCAGCTTATTCCACAGACGAAACTTACGGCTGAAAAACGAATTCTCTCTGTAATGCGTAGTGCGATTCCCCGGGTAATCGCCCGCAAATGGATGAGCTCTAGACGATGAGCGCGTGCTGCGTAAAAATGTGCGAGTTTCGGGAACAAGATCCCTAATCTCGTCAGAGCAAAATTCATTGTAGTAACGATAGAACAGAGTAACGCACCCTACACTGCGTCGATACTCCAGTGAGACAACAGAGTTGGGTACCCTGCTGTCAACGATAAGCTTCTTCATTCCCTCTTGCACTCAGTCGAGTAGCCACAAACATGAGAGTTGTATTAAATTTTCGGCCGGATATTCATACATGATATAAATAGTAAGGAGATCGGATGGAGCTAAGTATGTCTTAGCCCGTTTCAAAATACCTAGACACTTGAATGCTTCTCTAGAGATATTAAAAATGTTTCTAATATTATATGATGGTATTATTTGCCTGGCTCAAGTTCAAACCTGGATTTTGTTAAGAGTTATATTTAATTATAGCAATAATTGCCGCGATCAATAACTCTTGATCAAAGAAGACAGGAAAAAATAATTGAATACACTACAGCTGGGAGACTAGCTAATTCGTAGTCGCCATACTCCTCCTTAGCACCCACTAGGATACCAATTCGTATCGTGTAAACATGTAATACCATCATCTAATATTAGAAATATTCAATAAGTTCGACTATTTATCATTTAAATGTATTCAGTTAGGCGCCATGATGATGTGATTTGACACCGTTGGAATTCTTTCTTTGGGGAGTGTACGTCAAGAAGCCCAGAACAACTCAACAGCTAAAGCATCAGAAAATTCGGCTCATTAATGATATTGAACTTCTATTATATCTCAGTCATTGAAAATGTAGACCATCGGATAGAGGTAGCTAGCCACTGAAGCCATGGCGGGCATTTGGACGATATTTGGTTTTACAAATAATTGTAATACATTCCTTTATTATAATAAAATATATTGAAATAATTCTCTGAAAACTCGTTTTATTTATAACTAACGTAATGCGTTTTGTTTGGGCCACCCTTTACCTTGATGCAACACAAGTTATTTGAATTTCTTATTGTGGCCCAATTGGCATGCCACCCTGTACATGCCATACATACAAAATTGTTCATAAATATGATATATAAGTTTAAAGATCTGCTTATAAAATTTTACCTTTAAGGTAAAATAGTTTTTTGTTAAAATTTACTTAATACCAGCCACCAACCAAACAACCAAACAACCAACCAAGCAACCATTCAGCTAATGCCAATTCGCATGCTCATCGTCGTGATAACTTTGAACTTCAGCCGACAATATTGTTGGTGGCTGTTTGTGTCCGTGTGTATGTGTGTGTGTGTGTGCAAATCCGTGTGTTTCTTTGTTAAGATAAATATATCAACACACATGCCAACCATCAACAACAACAACAAGACCAACTACATATACATATGTATGTACCCAGTTGGCCATGTTTCTAATACAGCTTAAACGATGGGTACAAGAAAGCTGTGAAAAAGATTCACATCAGCACCTGCCTTTACGGCCTAATCTGATGGTGGACCAATTCCACGAGTATATTATTCACGATTCACCAATGTTGCAGTCATATGAGCAACTTCTTGTTAAGGAGTTCGGGCCTTCTAATCCCTCCTGTATGCAATTTCCCAGCATTCAATGGAAGACAAGGCTTAATGAGTGGGTAGGCCGAAGCCCACTAATATCATCAGCCCTTAAACCAACTCACCCGTCAAGCCGTCACCACTGGTTCCTTACAGTACAGATATCTATTGTATACACACTGGGCTCTGATCAGTTTTAACTAATTTAATTCCAACATTTTAAATGCTGCAATAGACTTTGTTTTGTAGTGTTTTCGTTTCCACACAAAAATGCCGCCTTGTTCAAAGGTAACAACGACAAATATTCTGACAAACATTCTGCAATCACTGTAAAAATGCAATTTGTTGTCTGCCCACAATTAAACACAATTTATGTAAAAAGATGAAACTTCCATTTTTTTAAATATATGACAGTTATCATTCAAAAAAAGGGTTGAAGAAAAGAAGAGTTTTAAATAAAATGACACATTTTTGTAGAATCGAAAACACCATTAGTCTTTCGTGTTGTTAGTGTTAACGTTAAACCTCCACGAACACTACTCCCTCTTTCCACCTCATTATAATATCCTCGGAAGGTTATTAGTCCCCGAAAAAAGCCACGATAAACTATTATCAAGGATACTAACACTCCCTTCCTGCAATTTATCTTTCGACCACAGCCAAAAAGTTCCAACCAAGGTAGGCTGGACTCAACCATGATCAGCCCGGGTTGAGCTGCAAGCAGAACCACTCGGGCGCCTTGCCGATCCCCGTTCTGCCAATTTATGCCCCGTGGTAAGGGTTTCGGAAGCCAACACAATATAAGTCATGCGGCTTCCTAGAGTTTTCTTTGCCGCAACAAACGAGGGACCCTTCCCCTCTTTACCCGAAAAACAGAGTGCCCTAGTTAGGAATACGCCAAGGCAAAACCTGTTTCCCAAGGGTATTGGTACAAGACAATAAAAAATGGAAGACATGTTGACGACATCTCGAACAAATCGTTGACGAAATTTTCGAACAAATGCCCGCGAAATAACAAAAGCGATAGCTTCCCTCACCGCATTGTCGACGATTATATACGACAAATTTTCCTCTACCATGTCGTCGACAAATATATAAGTAACAATATCCACACTACCTCGTCAACGATTGTGTAGGCGACGATTTCCACCACAGTATCGTTGACGAATGCATAGGCGATATAATCGTTGACGATTGTTTCGACGATATCTTCTCTACTCGTAAACTGTCGTCAATGATAGTAAGCGATTTAATGAAAATTATTATTAATTTGTTAAATTTTTGTTTATTTGCTTCTTGTCTTCTTCAATCAATAATTATTGATCACAGCAAATTTGTATTGTAAAAAATCCTTCTTAAGAAAAAACTTCAGAAAGGAAAAACTTGAACTAGAACCCGATGTACATATGTACAAACCAGAAAATTACTATTATTATTTTTTTAACTTCCGATGTCTTTTGAAGAATTTACTCTATTTTCAATTATCAGAAAATGTTTATAAAATTATGAATACTGTCATAATACAATTTGTATAGAATGCTAACAAATTGTCAGCGAAATTTTAAAATAACATAAAAATCTCTTACATTTTTTAAATAATACAAAAGAAAAGAAAAAAATTAATTAGAAAAGAATAATCAATATCTAAAACATATTTTTTATTTCACACAAAATATATACAGAAAAAAATTGATGATATGCTTCGTACTGCTGTTAATACTCAACTGTAGTAAAATGTGTGCTCAAATTTTATACATTTCTGTTGTTGTTTTTTTTTGAGTGGCGTTAATTTTATTGAAGAAATATTTTACTTGAACGATTTGAATACTAAATTGAAGACATTGTCGCCCATCGTGTCGCTCATTTAAACACAGATATAAATTCTAATTCAGCTTTTTTTAGAGCACCGTAACTTTTTTGAAATGCCTGCATGAACAAAATGCAGACATTGACGCTCATCTGTCCCCTAGAGATGTGCGGCCAGATTGTAGACATTGTCGCCCATCGTGTCGCTTATTTAAACACAAATATAAACTCTTATCCAGCTTTTTTTAGAGCACCGTAACTTTTTTGAAATGCCTGCATGAACAAAATGCAGACATTGACGCTCATCTGTCCCCTAGAGATGTGCGGCCAGATTGTAGACATTGTCGCCCATCGTGTCGCTTATTTAAACACAAATATAAACTCTTATCCAGCTTTTTTTAGAGTACCGTTGCTCTTTTGAAATGGTTATATGAACAAATTGTAGACGTTGTCGCTCATTTGTCCCCTACAGATGAGCGGCCAGATTGAAGACATTGTCGCCAATATGGTCTTCTCTTCATTATAAAATTTAAAGAAAAGACAGCAAGTCGTGCATATATCTTCGAAGATAATGTCGTCAAGGACGAACATTGCCAACTGGGTATGTATGTATATGTATTTTTCAAACAAATAATATCAACTGTTTAAAATCATTTTTAATGGAAAATTGTATTTTATTATTTTCTCACCGTTTGCTAGCCAGTAGTAATTTCAGCCAGGGCTGGGCAAAATACATAGATTATGTATTTCAAATACAAGATACAAAATACTTTCCAGGAGTGTATTTTAAATACAAGATACAAAATACTTTCAAGTTGTGTATTTTAAATACAAAATACAACTACAAAATACAAATACATTTTTATAATTTGGTCTCAGAAAAATGTACCCGTCTGGCTTGAGATACATATTTTATTTTACATATGCACTTAAAATAAGTTGTATATTCATATTATTGTTCTAAACTTGCTAAGAAATTAAAAGAACAAACCTAATATTTAGCATTTGATAGATAGTAAATAAAAAATTCAATCGGCAAAACATGTATTTCCTTTAATAAAAACTAGATATTTCAATCAGTTATCTGACAAACAATAATCTTTCTACAGGTCCTGAGGAGCACAAGCTGCTCTCAAATTCTATAAATGCATTTTTAATATTTGGATAGTTTTTCAGAATGGCAAGCTCCTTGCTTTAATTATTTGGATAACTGATAAACTCAAGTTCCAAATTTGATTTACGAGGTTGATCACTGTATTGTCCAAAACAACAATAAAATCTTCATTATCTTTACCTCAACTACTACTTCTTCTGCATCCAGTCATGGTTTCACGTTTTTTTGCAATTTTTCTCCATGGTATCTATTGCAAAATTTTGAATTTTTGCCTCTCTTTTACTGAGATGCTTTCTGGCAATCATCTAATTTTGAAACTAGGATGGAAACATGTCACCGATATGGCTCTATTTCCTCCAGGTGTCAGCATGAGGAACTCATTAAATCTTATTTCCAAGCTCTCCATTAATTTTGTTAAAATACAACTTAAATGCCTCAAAGTATTATATTGTAGTGGATCTAATCTGGTTCTCGCAGCCTAAAGTTTTCCATAATAAAAATTATTTCCCTGTATATCAAAAGCTGGTGGCAAATATATAGAAATTCTTACTGATATCACCCGAATAGTGTAAAATCTATTAGCTCTGTATAAATGAAAGCCAAATTGCAGTATTGCAAAATGATAAACATTTTAATGGTTGTAGTTTCTAGCGGTTTTAGCTTTTGTGAAATAACTTGTTTTCAATTATATATAATAAGTAAATGTATTTTGTAAAAATGTATTTTTGAGCCACATGTATTTGAAATACAAAATACAAAATACAAAATACTATTAAGTTATGTATTTGAAATACAGATACAAAATACGTATTTGTATTTCAAATACGTATTTCAAATACAAGTATTTCAAATACTGCCCAGCCCTGATTTCAGCTATATATGTGCATACATATTTTAATATTTTTTATTTAATCTCTGCCCCAACCACCGCCCCACATCTTAGTGGTTAAAACATCGGCAAGTTTTGATAAGTAAGAGTATGTAAAAAATCCTCATACACTGTTGTATTCACAGTGGTCTTAATTGCTAAAAAAAAAAATATATTGTTTAAACAAGTTTACAATTTTAAGAGAATGCAGAGAATGGCACATATGTTAGGAGTATTAGTTCAAATAACTTAATTGAGCAGCAAGTGTAAGAAGTGGTAAGAAAGCTGTGATAACTGCAAGGTACCTGGTGAATTTTACTACATTATGCTAGGAATACAATTGCGTCGAACGTACACCTACAACAATCACTCAAAACAATAACAAACACGTTGGCCACACACTGTATGGGAATATTGTAACATTAGTATGTGTGACCGAACCAAATTTAGGGCATTTCAATGCAATTGATTATGAGTCAATATCATATGAAATTGAGTGCATTGATTTGTGATTGGTTGTTGAATACCAACTTCATGGCATCGAATGAAGAAGGAAATGTAAAATAGATAAGCTAGAGTAAGTTAGAAATACTAAGAACGCTTTTCATAAGTAGTATATAAGACTAGAATTTTGTTCAATAAATCAGACTTTTGATTGTAAACATACTTCGGCAACATCTGCCTTTGTTTTCTTTCTTAAGTTTCACTCTTTTGTTATTTTTTTGAACGCCTAAGTTTTGGCTGTGCTCAACAGCTGTATTAAATATAAATGAGTACTATTTTTTTTTCATACAACTCCGGCACCATAATCCTGTGCCGCCACACCTATGTAGTTTCTTCTAGTTTGTCGGTTGCAATGTTTTATTATATTATGTTTTCCATAAAAAGTCTGTAGGAGTTTGGCCAGACAATCTGGAGGTCCAACTGAAAGTCAAGTTTCTTGGAACTTTTTCAATTTTATTTTTGTTGATTCAAAAACGAAATTGGCTGATAAATTTTGCGCCACTTTGTAATTCTCTAAAGCGGTAAAACTATATGTAAAATATGAAACGACGACTAAACTTGCTGAAGTCAGCTGTATAAGCTCTAAACACTTAGACGACAGCAGACTTCACAACTTCACGACTACAAATGAAGTTAGCTTCAAATGCTGCCGTCTCATCAGCAACATAATTATTTTAAAGACAGCAGCAGCACTATGTGTATTTAAACAATGTAACTTTCAGAGGTGCCACATATATATTTTACATGAAAGAAATTAAAATTACCGACTGAAAACGTAAAAATATCACGTAAAACTGTAAAAACTAATCAATTTATTTGTTTGTTTTATTTATGTGATGTTTATTTCTATTAAAAATTTCAAACAAATTTTAGTTTTTATTGCTGCCAATTTATATTTATAGTGGCAGCACTGCATTTACTTTTTGCTGCTTAAGGGCACTTCAGACTATCTCACTTGGTATTAAGACTTGTCAAAAAATCAAATTATACATGCAAGTAAAGCGTTATGAAAATGAGAAATAATACGGTAAAAGATTTGACATCCCATAACACTTCACCATTTTTAGAAAATAAGATTTTTCATTGAAACAGGGTTGCATTTTTTGCAAAAGCAAATAAAAAAAATATTAAAACCAGACGTTAAGTAAATTGGCTGTTTATTTGCAAGTCATATTCCTTCTTTTATTTTAGGTGTGATAGTGTGAAAACAAAATGTAATGGTACGTTAGATTTTTTGACAGTCGCAACAAATATCTTTAGATTTTTGTCCCACAAAATCCAATCAAAATCTTAAGACTTGTATGATAGTCTGAAACGCCCTTTACGAAAATAGAAATTAGTCTAAGTTGGCAGCAGCAGCAAATGCTGTTGTGAAATCGTGCTGCTGTGTTGTCGTCAAAATAATCGTGTGCATTTAAACACATGTATTTTATTTTTGACAGATTGCTGCTTGCTGTCTGTTGTCGTCTATGTGTTTAAAGCTATACTGTGTATTAATACTTGTCGAAAATTAAAATAATACGTGCAAGTCCGATAGTCTGAATTTAATCCGTCATACATACGAAAAATAATACGATAAAAATATGACATCCTATACGACTTTGTTGTTTTTTGAAACTTTTCAAAACGATAATACTTTACATTGGATCAGGGTTGTGTTTTTTAGCAAACCAGCTAATTAAAAATGGAGTAGTCGGCTATTTCGTAGCCGATGGCGTGCCGTCACCGATAGTATTTTTTGTCGTTATAAGAAAGCTCGAAATTTGGGATTTAGCTGTCGTATTTAAATGTATTTTGCTTATGCTATATGTAGAACATAAAATATTTCGGTGCTTTTAAATTTGGATCTGTTTTGCATAATTATTATTTTAGCTGCTAAAGATTTTCAAACCGGCGTTTGAAAATATACCGCCTACGACGAAGAGCTCACCTGCCGCCGTGTAAAGTTTTACGTTGGCACATCTCTCTGCTGAATAAATACAAAAATATGAACAGCTGTTTTCTTTTCTACTCAAATTTTTTGGTTTATAACAAGTGTGATGGTGTGAGTGCAAAATCTAATTTACGTTAGACTTTTTGACAGTCGCAAAAAATGTGTTTAGACTTTTATCTCACAAAATCGAATGAAAGTATTTATACTTGTATAATAGTCTGATCGGGCCTTAAGCAAACATGTAAATTCAATGTGTTGCATAGTTAATTCTTTACAGTTGTTTTTGTTGCTGTGTGTATGCTGAGAACCAAAGATACATCAGTGTTAGTTACTTCAATGATTCAATTAACTTAACAACTAAAAGATTAATAAAGTGCATTATTTCAGTTTTTGTTTGGCCATTAGTTTTATAATTATTTTTCTATTCAATAGAGTTTTTAGTTTTGTTTTTTGTTTCTGCTAAAGCTATTATCAAGGTAAGATTTTGTAAACAATTTAAAAGAGTGTTTGTTTCAATCATTCAGTTGGTGTTTGTTGTTGTTAAATAAACAACATTCCAAACATTCCAACCCCATCAATAATTATTCTTTATTTTTTTATTATTTATGTACTCGCATATCGAACACATAAATATTTCAGCTTTGTTACATAATTGGAGTTAAAAACAAAAAACCTCGTTGTTGCACTCACGCATTTCAGTATCAGTTCACTAATGAACAAATTAAAAAAAAAAAGAACACTATGCCACACAAAGCGCCATAAAAACTAACAAACTAACACATACAGATTACAAGATACAAATATCTGGAAAACTTTTAAGATACAAAAATACTGCATGAGAACTGGTACAAAAGTAATTTAACTTTCACGGGGTTTTTTTTAATTTTATGCCGAAACTTTAAGTCAGGCAGTGCTGGGCGGAAAGAGCGTATTGCATAAGAGAGCAAAACAGTTGCTCTACACCAATGCTGACCACCAGTGTTGTCAACTTTGAAATTTTAAAACACTCAAAATTTGAGAAAAAAACGCACCAAATAGAGAATTTTATTTCTAAACCTCATTTTGTACAAAAAAAAAAACATAATATTTTTTGTATTCAAGATACGCCTATCTGGTAAAACTTTTAAGGTACAAAAATACTGCATGAGAAGTGGTACAAAAGTAATTTAACTTTCAGGGGGTTTTCTTTATTTTATGCCGAAACTTTAAGTCAGGCAGTGCAGGGCGGAAAGAGCGTATTGCATAAGAGAGTAAATAAGTTGCTCTACACCAATGCCGGACATCAGTGTTGTCAACTTTGAAAATTCAAAACGCCCAAAATGGGAGAAAAAACGCACCAAACATAAAATTTTATTTCTAAGCCTCATTTTGTATAAAAACATAATATTTTTCAATTTATTGAATTTTTGTTGAACTTTATAATTTTTAAATTAAATTTTTGGTTTGTACATTTGTCCAATGGGTTATAGTTCAAGTTTTTTTTCTTTCTGAAGTTTTTTCTTAAGAAGGAATTTTTTACAATACAAATTTGCTGTGATCAATAATTATTGATTGAAGAAGACAAGAAAAATAATAATCAAATCTTTTAACTGGGGGACAACTAGCTGTTTCGTAGCAGCTACACTACTCATCAGCACCCACTGGGATTTGAACTCGGGTCATGACGTAACATTTTATGATAATATTTTTTGTATTCAAGATACGAGTATCTGGTAAAACTTGTAAGGTACAAAAATACTGCATGAGAACTGGTACAAAAGTAATTTAACTTTCACGGGGTTTTCTTTATTTTATGCCGAAACTTTAAGTAAGGCAGTGCTGGGCGGAAAGAGCAGCAGCAGTGGTTTAAGCCGATCTTGCAGTACGTAGCGATCCACACTCATAGAAAACCTGCCATAACTGTGATGTGTTTTAACATCAATGTAATGATAAATGTCATCATTTTTGACCTCATGATACTTTTCATCGCTGTGGTGTCAACCATTACATCATTTGCTCTAATTATCATTAACAGTAAATATGACAATTATTTCATCAATGACATGTCATACTGACATCATGGTGATGTTTAATGGAATACGTTTGATGTGAGCATGTGATCAATGCAGTGTCACTCTAATATCGAAGATGTGATTAAATAAAGTCAATATAATGACAAAATATTATCATAGAATAGCACACGAACATCAGACCAACTATAATTTGATGTAAAAATCGCATTTATGTGAAATTTATGACAAAATGTCATCAACACCATGACACACCATTATCAACTAAACTTAAGCTCCGGTTAAGTTCATTGATTTCAAAAATATGTTCAATCTGTAACTTTATATTTTACTATTTTCAAGAAGTCAATGAGAACTAAAAATGTTCTAATACTTTTGATGACTAACTGTCATCAATATAATGTCTGCGTGTCGCATTATCATATTTTAATTGTGTGTATGCTGTGTATGAAAAACTCTATTTATTTTATTCTCTACGCTCGCATTGTATTCGTTATTTAACTAACGCCACATGTGATGACTAAAGGTCATCAATTAAATTAGATGTATTATAATTATTAATAAAATGTGTCATTGAATTCATGTCACCACAGTTGTAGCATTGATGATACTGAAACTATGACAAAATTTCTGATGACTTTTTTCATGGAGATTGATGTCAGTTTTCACATTAATGATGACAATTTACATAATATTGATACACAATACTTGATGGCCCGGCGTCATCAGTATGAAGATGATTTTTTCTCTGAGTGCATGCTTGGACCTACCCTCTTTCCTCGAAACCATTTCACTACACGATATACGAGGGCGGTTCGGAAACTTCTTAGTCTAGCACCAAAAGCGCGGCATAAATAGAAGTTAAGTGTTTTGGAAACTTCCATCTCTGCTATGAACACAAGTTAAATTTTGTTTCGATCTGGTAACTCCTTTATATAGAAACAGGTGTTCACAAAAGACGCATCCGTGATCTTTTTACAATGGAAAAATTAGAAATCTTGGTGTCATTAAATTTTTACATAAAAAAGGTTTATTGGGACAAGAAGTTCATAATGATATGGTGAATGTGTTAGGTTAAAGTGCTCCTTCATATGCAACAGTAAAAAATTGGATTACTGAATTTAAACGTGGTCGTACAAGCATTGAAGATGAACCACGTAGTGGACGTCCAAAAACAGCAACAACAACAGAAATTGTAGCCAAAGTGCATGATCGATGAATAAAAGTGCGTGAAATAGCTAATATCATGGGCATCTCAAATGATCGAGTCAATTTAATTTTGCATGAAGAACTACAGATGAGAAAGCTTTCTGCAAGATGGTCGCCGCAGTCGACCAAAAGCGCATAAGAATGAACATTTCTCAAGCTTGTTTGGATCGTTTTAAGCGAAATAAAATGGAGGTTAAGCGTCGTTTCATAACTGTTGAAGAGACATGGATCCACAACTACACTCCAGAGACAAAAGAACAATCCACACAATGGACTGAAGCTGGAGGAAGTGCCCCAAAGAAGGCAAAAACAAATCAATCGGCTGGTAAGGTTATGGCAATGGTGTTTTGGACTTCAAAGGTATTTTATTGATTGACTATCTGCAAAAGGGTAAAACAATAAATTCAGAGTACTATTGCAAACTTTTGGATCAACTAAATGTATCGGGTGGTTAAATTTCAAAGGCCGATGTTGAATGTGAACCACACCTAAACGCCAAGTTTTTTTTTCCGAATTTTATTTGACATTTCTCTAATTCAGACTTATTCAATTTGAACCATGAAGAGATAAACAATCCAACAATGTGTTAAAGTTATCCAGACTTATTATGAAAATGATGATAAATTTTCGAAGAAAATCATCTTCAGTGATGAGGCACATTTTCACCTCAGTGGATTCGGCAATAAACAGAATTGCCGCATTTGGCCGAATGAGAATCCAAGAGTGACTGTCGAAAAACCAATGCACCAACAAAGAGTGACTGTTTGGTGCGGTTTATGTGCTGGCGGCATCACCGGGGCGTATTTTTTCCAAAATGAGGCCGGTCAGGCAGTTACTGTGAATGGTGTTCGCTATCGTGAGATGATAACGAACTTTTTATGGCCCGAATTGGAAGATATGGATGTAGACGATATGTGGTTTCAGCAGGACGGTGCCACTTGCCACACAGCTAACGAAACAATTGCTTTTATGCGCAACAAATTCAATGGCCGTGTTATCTCACGTAATGGCGAAGTCAATTGGCCGCCAAGATCATGTGATTTGACACCGTTGGACTTTTTTCTTTGGGGTCATTTGAAAGAAAAGGTGTACGTCGATAAGCGAGCAACAATTCAACAGCTAAAGGATGAGATAATTCGGCACATTAACGGCATAGAACCTCCATTATGCCTCAGGGTCATCGAAAATTTGGACTACCGAATGGAGGTGTGCCGCCGTGGTCGCGGCGCCCATTTGGCCGATATTTTGTTCCATACATAATTGAATAATACCAATATATCATAATAAAATAAAATTACAATAATTTCCTAAATAGTTTGTGTTTTATTCAAAATCAACATCGGGCCTTGAAATTTAACCACCCGTTACAAATTCGAGAAAAACACAAAAAAATAATTTTTCATCAAACCAACGCACCAGCGCGACTAAAATCAACGAATTAAAGTACTAGTTGCTTGACCATCCACCTTATTCTCCTGATTTAGCTCCCAGTGACTTTTACCTGTTACCAAATCTAAAAAGAATTCCTTGCTGGCAAGCGTTTTACCTCAAATGAAGATTCAAATACAGTTGTAAACCACTATTTTGAAGACCTTGAGGAAAACTATTTTAGTCAAGGGATAGAATTGCTAGAAAAGCGTTGGACTAAGTGTATTGAAGTTTCAGGAAAATTTAAAATATAAATATTTTTGAAAAATAAAAATATTTTTGAAAAACTAACTATTCTCTTTCATCGATAGGCTAAGAAGTTTCCGAACCGCCCTCGTAGTACAATCTCGCATACTTTGTAAGTCGGCAGTAGGCAACCCGTATACAATCCCGCTTACCTTGTAGATAGCTTATTTCTAGCGCCCCGTTTTCAGTATAATATTTGTCAGCTGGTATTAAATGATCAATTTTCTAATATCACAATAGAGTAAATATTTAATATCACATTAGAGTAAATACTTAAAATTGTGCTAAACAAGAATAAAACTTTATAGTCTGGAATAGTTAAAGTCCGATTACTATTTGAAAAATTTAAATCTATCTGCATGTTTTTTTTGTGAGTAAAAATAAATATGTTTATCTTTACGAAGTGAAATGCGCACATTCCAATACGTTTCTCGTTAATTTAGTAGGGCACGCGTGCATGTTGTTTTAAAAATACTCGTAAAGACCCTTTTAAGAGCAGCCGCCACAATTTACATATTACATACATACTCGTACATATGTACATAACACTTAACTGAAGGTAATTTTGTATGCGTAGTTGAGCATTTTTGGTACCATGGTGGCAGCACCTATACACGCATTTACATATACATATGTATATAAACACATACCCAGCGGGAAACTTCTAAAGGGCCACTTTTTTGTATGCTATCTCAGACATTATTTTAGATTTGATACTTATACATGCCTGACTTCTGATGGAAGCCTTTTTGAAAACCTAAAACTCCTTGATACAGGAAGGGGGACAAAAATTGTTTGTGGAAATATTGTCACAATAACAAAATGACATTCCAATGTCACAAAAAAAAAAGCACACACACACACAGAAAGTGAAGAGTATCGGAATTAGATTTAAGCAAGCTAACCAAGGTGCATTAACATCTACAAGGTGGCAGCGCTACGACATGTGACAGTTTTTTGCTACTGGCAATACAGTAAGCTATTTATGTCAAATGTATTGTTTACATTTTTGAAAGTGCATTTAGTGTTTTATTCTGAATTAAACATATGAAAATTATTTTGTGAACATAAAAATAATTCAAATAAAAATAATTTATAATTATGAAAAGCTACATTCATAGTTTATAAATTACAAATATTTTTGACAAACATAGCTTACCAGATGCCTGTTTTTGTTGTATTGATGTAATTTTGACCTAGTGCTGCCACCGTGTAGACGTTAATGCACCTTGAAGCTAACGTTACCAGCAGTGTTGTCAACTCGGTTGACAAAACACCTGTTGCCTAAATTAGCGGAAGGCTTTCGCTACCTAGGACAATGTGTGTAACAAATAAATAAATATGGAATCGAGTTAGGAAGACTTTTGTCTTTCTACCAAATCAGGCATTTGAGAAGGCCTGCTGACTCCTTCTTTTTACCGGTGGGTATGATCGCATAATAATAAACATGCCGATCGCACACATAAAGCATGTAAAATCTGTAAAGTAAATTGTTTGCGGTGGCTGAGGATGAAAGATATATTGGAGTGCACGAAAGCCAGAACCAACAATCATTTGCTACACACAAACACTTTTAATCGTTTATGCGCCTGTTTCGTCATAAATCAATCTGATTATTTAATTTTCGGTAAGAAACAACAAAAAAAAAAAAAAAAATCAAAACAAGAAAAAAAAATTTGGAAATCACTTTTGAAGTATGTACTTCACTTCTTGGAGGCATAATGACTTTTCTTATGGATGTTTTGTGTTTTGTTGCTGAACGCTTTATAATTTTTTTATATATACATATATAAAGGGTACTTTTTATAGAGGTATAAAACTTTGAAATGGAATAAAAGATGAACTGTTGATATAAAATGCTAATCTTCCGGCATTATAATTTAAATATGACTTCTGGCATTTGACCGCAACGGCAGGTTTATTACTTGGCCTAAATTTTGTAAGTCTGAGCAGTGTCGAAGGTACATACACTGAGCCCTGATCAATTTTACACTAATTTAATTGCAATACTTTAAATGCTGTGATCACTTTTGCTTAAGTCCTTACATCAGAAGCGATCAAGCCCTATGCGCTTGGTGCTCATTAGTTTTTGTAACAGATCTTAGCTATAGGCTATGCGCTTTAATATACACATGTGTGTGTACACATACAAGTGCAAAGCAACAACACTTTCGCATGCTTTTTTTATTAAATAAAATTAATTTCCCTTAAATTTATAGGTGTTTGCTCTTGTATATAGAACTTTTCGGCACCCCTGCTTTACATGCTGTTATTGACAGTCAAACGTTCACAAACACCACTCGCTCTTTCCTCTAAATTTTGTAAGTCTGAGCAGTGTCGAAGGAACATACACTGAGCCCTGATCCATTTTTGACTAATTTAATTCCAATACTTTAAGTGCTGTGTTCACTTTTGCTTTAGTCCTTACATCAGAAGTGACCAAACCCTAAGCGCTTGGTGCTCATGTGTTTTTGTAACAGATCTTAGCCATAGGCTGTGCGCTTTGTGTGTGTCCACACACAAATGCAAAGCAACAACACTTTCCCATGCTTTGTTTGTTTTTCCTTAAATTTATTGGTGTTTGCTCTGCCATATAGAACTTATGGGCACCCCTGCTTTACATACTGTATTGACTGCTATTGACAGTCAAACGTCCACAAACACCACTCGCTATTTTCTCTTCTTTGTAATTCTATTTGCCTAGTCCAAGTACAATGCGCTGCATATGTAGAAGTCATCCCCTGGGTGCTGGTCCAAGATGAAAAAAGGTGGTCTCATCTGGATGTCCAATTTTTGACCTCTTTTTCAATACTTGTGGCCACATATCAACAATAACACGGCGTATGTCGACTTCCAAGTGATCTTTCGTGTCGGGCAGATCGACTAGACTTCGCATGTGCCCACAGACAATAGTCTAGTGGCATAAAATCGCACGATTTTTGAAGACAATTCATAAATCCAAAACGTTGAAATTTGTGGTTATTACACTTTTCCTTTAATAAACCGATTCTGTCTTGGCAACTTAATTTACTATACCTCTATAAAAACACCCTTTACATTTATACATATGTTTATGTGTTTCTATGCTTTTTGTTTAATAATTTCCCTTTTTTTATAAGTATCGGAACTAAAATATTTAGGGCAACAAAAATAACGTGATCATTTGGCAAGAAACGTCAAGCCAGATAAACAAATAACCTCTCCTCTGACACACGTGTGTAGATGTGTTTGAACCTAAAAATAAATTTCATAAATTTCAGATTTCTTTACAGGGGATAAGGAAGAGATTACTCAAACATATGTGTGCACATACTCGTATTCTAGCTTGCCGTCTGCCCTTTTTTTTTTTGTTTTGATCACCAGGGGGGTTTCCACCCGGAAGTTGTGTTGCCTGCTTTGAATTAAATATATATTTTTAAAATCACCCACACAGTCATTTCGTGTCACGGCTGAATATCCATTAAGCTTTAAACATTTCTCTTTTGTTAAAATTACAAAAAAATAAAAATAAAAAAATTGAAACAGGAAGATCAATTTTTGCTGCTGTGAGAGGAATTTATGTTTTTGGGGGTTCCATGTTACATACAACAGTTTAGTTAAAATTATTTTATATTTGGAGTAAAATATTGTAATAAATTTCATAAACTTAAAAAAACAAAAATCTGAATTTATAACATTAATTGTTTTTACCCTGAATCCGTGTTTACATCGAATTGGTTTTTAGTGAAACAAATATCGTTTTAGGGTAGAGATGGACACAGTTTTGACAGAGACTATAGTATTGTAAAGATTGCTGCTAATTTGATTATTTGAATAATTATGGTATTCTTGTTTGCAGAAATAATTTTTCGTATTATTCACAAAATTTTGTTATAATTATGTTTTATCTTCTTTTCTTCTGAAATTTAGTTCTTCATTCAAATTTCCATTGAAAACTTTTTTTGATCTTATCTCGACTTAAGCTGTTATGATAAAACGCCACAGATATGTACGCATTAATGATAAATAGTCGAACCTATTTTAATATTTCTAATCTTACACGGCTTTCACACACAGAAAGTTTACTTTGCAAAGTCTTGAGTTTGGTGGTGGCAAGGGAAAATAAAGAGTGTAAGAGAGCCACTCTCTTTTCCCTTGCCACCGCCAAACTCAAGACTTTGCAAAGTAAACTTTTCGTGTGTGAAAGCGGTGTTATATGATGGGTTGGTGTCATTCGTCTAGCTCAAGTTCAATATAAAAATTAACAAATCGTCAAAGTTTTTATTGTGACATACAGCTTTTGCTTTGCGCTTTTCTGTTAATGATGAAACAGAATACGTCCGCAACTTCAAGCAAAAACGACTCTCAGAGAAAACAGGCACATAATTGAAACGACGGCTGCAACTTCAAACAATGTCATGTAAAAAAAAGCTTTTTCTTTTATTTTTACTTTTCTTCGCAGTAAAGCTTTTGAAGCTTTGGTTTTGTTTACAAAATGTATGAAATTTACTAAAAGTGTGGTAATATTTTTTAAAGCTTTTCTGCTTCAAAGTGAGAGCATAAGAAAAATCGCTGCCAAAATAAAATAGATTCTATTTTACGACCGCATTCTCTGGCGTTATTTTATGCCAAATTGTATGGAGAAAATCGTCATGCCCTAGTTCTGTTTCATCATTTAAAGTTTTAAACGTCACGCAAAGCGACAAAGTGTTATCTGGCAAGGCTTTTAGAGTCCTACTTAACCTAAGTCCTTACAACTTTTTTGCTTTAAGTAAATAATAATTGTTTACGCAACAACATAATAATTCTATATCTTACATTTATTAGCCAATCAGAAAACACGTTGCATGACGTCAGCATGCCATCATGCGCAGTACAGTTGTTTTGTATTTCTACTAGACGTAATCTTGAATTTTATCAGTCTTGGTACTTACAAGACCTAATTTAAATTTTATTTTACAAACAATTTTTATGGCATAAACAAACAATTGTTTAACAACATAATTACGAATGTAAAATAGTGGCAGTACATGCGTTACAGCTGGCGAACGAAAAACGTGCGTCTTAAAGTCTGTTTTACTATCACAAATCAAATTAGATCGGAATGCAATAAGTCATGGCCCATTTTTTTTGTCATGCCATAAATTATGCCATGTAAACTCCATGTCCATGGAAATATTTTCTTGTTTAACTTTGAGCTTTTCTTTTATTTTATTTTTATTACAGTTCTTTTGTGCTGCAACTAACTCGCAAGTTGTTTCTTTTTTTTCGGTTTTGTTTGTGACTGTCAACGCATTCCAAAACGTACACACTTATTTTGAATAAACAAAAAACATTTACAGAAAAAAAAAAAAAAATTTACAACTAAATTGCTGTTACTGTTAAAGAAAAGCAAATAAACTAAATTAAACTTAATTAATGAACAAAAAATGTACTCGTACACGTTGAGTTTATGTCGCATTAAACTTGGAAGAACTTCAAACTTTATTAAGAGCGTTCGGAAAATGTTGAAGTTAAAGCAGTTACAAATGTATGTATGAGTATGAGCATATGACGTACGCCAATAACATTCTGACCATCATCGTTTTTGGAGAGATATGGTCTAACGACTCCGCCAGTCCATAGAGTGCACCAAGGTGCATTAACGTCTACACGGTGGCAGCACTAGAGCAAAATTACAACAATACAACAAAAAACAGGCATCTGGTAAGTTATGTTTGTCAAAAGTATTTGTAACTTTTTTCACAATTATAAACTTTTCATAATTATAAATTATACTTATTTGAATTATTGTTATGTTCACAAAATAATTCTTATATGTTTAACTCAGAATAAACACTAAACTCCTTTCAAAAATGTAAACAATACATTTGACATAATAAGCTTACTATATTGCCAGCTTATAGCTTAATAATAGCTTACTAAAGCCCAGTTCAGACTATTATAATTTGTATTAATACTTGCCAAAAATTCAAATAATACGTGCAAGTCTGATAGTCTGAATGTAATCCGTCATACTTACGAACAATAATACGATAAAAATTTGACATCCCATACGACTTTGTTGTTTTTTGAAACTTTTCAAAACGATAATACTTTACATTGGATCAGAGTTGTGTTTTTTAGCAAACCAGCTAATTAAAAATTGAGTAGTCGGCTATTTCGTAGCCGATGGGGTGCCGTCACTGATAGTATTTTTTGTCGTTATAAAAAAGCTCGAAATTTGGAATTTAGCTGTCATTTATAAATGAAATTTGCTCATGCTATATTTAGAACATAAAATATGTTTGTACTATTGAATTTGGATGTGTTATACATAATTATTATTTTAACTGTTGAAGAATTTCACGCGCCGGCACGTCTATCGCCTACGACGAATAGCGCACCTGCCGCCGTGAAAAGTTTTATGATGGCACATCTATGTTGGTTTATATCAAGTGTGATGGTGTGAATGCAAAATCTAATTTACGGCAGACTTTTGACAGTCGCAAGAAATATGCTTAGACTTTTATCTCACAAAATCTAATGAAAGTATTCATACTTGTATAATAGTCTGATTGGGCCTTAACGAGTGATTTTTTTGCTATTAACTTTTTGGCAACACTAGTTTTGACAGCTCACGCACGTTTTGTATCTTGTGTCACTGTCAAACATCTTCAGTTTGGTCTATAATTTAATCATGAATCGTCTTACAAACGAACAACGCTTGCAAATTATTGAATTTTATTACCAAAATGCGTGCTCTGTTAAGAAAGTTCATCGCGCGCTTCTTCCATTTTATGGTCAGTTTAATCGACCTACTGAGGCTTCTATTCGGGCTAATGTAAAAAAATTTCGCACCAAATTTACATTGTTGGACATTAAACCACCAACATGCTTACTTAGAGTGCGAACTGAAGAAAATATCGCAGCCGTATCGGCCAGTGTTGGTGATGGACTGTGAATTATCGATTCGGCGCCGTTCGCAGCAATTGGGCCTCTGTTACTCCACTACGTGGAAAATTTTGCGGAAGGATTTGGGTGTGAAGCCTTATAAGATACAGCTGGTGCAAGAATTGAAGCCAAGCGACCTACCACAACGCCAAGTTTTTGGTGAATGGGCTCTTGAAAAGTTAGATGAAGATCCACTTTTTTATCGAAGAATTGTGTTCAGCGACGAGGCTCATTTCTGGTTGAATGGATACGTGAACAAGCAAAACTGCCGTATTTGGAGTGAAGAGCAGCCAGAAGCATTGCAAGAGCTACCAATGCATCCACAAAAAACAACCGTTTGGTGCGGATTATGGGCTGGCGGCATCATTGGGCCGTATTTCTTCAAAGATGATGCGAATCACAACGTTACTGTGAATGGTGAGCGCTACCGTGCGATGATAACAAACTTTTTTTTGCCCATAATGGAAGAGCTTGACTTGCATGACATGTGGTTTCAACAAGACGGTGCCAGATGCCACAAAGCACGCGAAACAATGGACCAATTGAGAGGCGAGTTCGGTGAACAGTTTATTTCACGCTTGGGACCAGTCAATTGGCCGCCCAGATCGTGCTATTTAACGCCTCTAGACTATTTTTTGTGGGGCTATGTTAAGGCTAATGTCTATAACGACAAGCCCGCTTCGATTGACGCACTGGAAGCCATCATTGCCAACATTATTCGTGAGATACCGGCCGAAATGTTGGAAAGAGTATGCCAAAATTGGACTAAGCGGATGGACCATTTGAGGCGCAGCCGCGGCCAACATTTGGATGAAATAATCTTCAAACATTAAATTATATCGACCCAACTATCGATCCAAATAAATATTTCATGCATTTTTCTGAATTTTATGTGTGTTTTTTTTTTAAATTTCCGATAGTTCTTATAAAATCACCCATTATAAATTATATTTATTTGAATTATTATTATGTTCACAAAATAATTTGTATATGTTTAATTCAGAATAAAACACTAAATTCACTTTCAAAAATGTAAACAATACATTTGACGTAAATAGCTTACTATATTGACAGTAGCACAAATTGCCACATGCCGTAGCGCTGCCACCTTATAGATGTTAATGCACCTTGGTATGGCTCAATAAACTTCAATAAATAGAAATAATTAAAAGTGATAAAGTCTCCGTTTTAGTTTGAAAGCACCGAAAGTGTGATTACTACGGGCCGCAAAATATGAGTACCATCAAGGTGCATTAACTTCTACAAGATGGCAGCGCTAGGGCATGTGACAATTTTTTGCTACTGGCAATAGCCATTTACGTCAAATGGATTGTTTACATTTTTGAAAGTGAATTTAGTGTTATATTCTGAATCAAACATACAAAAATTATTTTGTGAACATAAGAATAATTCAAATAAAAATAATTTATAATTATGAAAAGGTACATTCATAGTTTATAGCTGTGAAAAAAATTACAAATATTTTTGACAAACATAGCTTACCAGATGCCTGTTTTTGTTGTATTGATGTAATTTTTCTCTAGTGCTGCCACCGTGTAGAAGTTAATGCACCCTGAGTAACATTTGTTTAAGGCCCAATCAGACTATTATACAAGTATAAATACTTTCATTAGATTTTGTTAGACAAAAGTCTCAAGTCTAAAGTCTAAAGTAAATTAGATTTTGCATTCACACCACACACTTGCGCTTTGTCAAAATTGGATTTTCCAATTGCCGCGTTACTTGGCTTGGTCTTATACATTTTGTATGTGCATGAGGATTTTTGACAGATAAATTACGCTTGACGCGCTAATTTAGGTTGCACAGTAAGACTTTTTTGAAAAGTGAAGATTTTTGTACAAAAATTTCAGGCACCATTGTACTTAACTTTTCTGAAAGCGAATGAAAGAAAGGTTTATACAAAAGAAGGATTTTGCCCGGCACTAGTGTACATCTCAAGTTTAGCTTAAATTATTTTACATTCCATCGCCAATCCACTTCAGTCGACTAACTCGCACCTTTTTACTATTTACGCTAATTTTATAGCTTTTTCTCAGCGTGTAGGAATGTGCGTAATATCTATATACTCGTACATATGTACATTTATACGAGTATTTTAACTTTTCAGTGGAATATCTTGAAATGTGTGAATATATGGGAGCCTTTGCTGGGAATTTAATTGAATCGAATTTGAATTTTTTTTTTTAAATGATGCAATGATAAGGGCCAATAATTACATAAATACATACACACACACACATACGTACATACGTACACGTGTGTGTATTTAAATACTCGTATGCCGTCGCTTAGTCAAATGAATTTGAACCCTTAAATTGTGTTTCAATAAAGAAAAGGGTTAATGGGAAGAAACTGTGTAAAATTGAAGTTGTTTCTTCTGTTTAATTTATTTCCATACATTTAAAATTTATATTACATCATGTTTTGAAATATTTGGGCCATTTTTATTATGTTTGTTTTCATAAACAAATACCGCCGCCTTCTGCGCCATCTAATAAAAAAAAATTTTTTTTTCTTTTTTTTTTTTTGACAAGGGATGACCCTTCTCCAACAAACGCACAATTTATTTCAACATATTGATAAGAAGATGTTTAAAATCTGCCACAAAAATATTTTATTGTCGTATTGAATCTTAATAGTAGTTTAAACAATAAAATGACTCCATTTAGAGCACATAAAAAAGTTTTTATCTGTTTGTATATGCGTGATTTTAAATCGCGTTCACGCTAAATCTGTTCGATTTGATGATATTCATATGAAATAAAAGAGTTCACATTAAAATATTGCCTTGTGTTGTAACAAACTTAAGAGGTCAGTGATGTGATTCTGATTGAATTTGGTACTAAATATAAAAGATTGTGTTCATAGTCAAAAATAAAGCATACTTTAAGACAACCAAAATCAACTATTTTAAAAGTCGGCTTGTGGTTCATTCATAGTTAACTTTTTTTTTTTTTTTTTTTTTTTTTTTTTTTTTTTTTTTTTATTAAATGATTCATTTTGTAAATAAAAAACATATCGATAATAAGACCTCAGCGCCATAAAGGCATTGTTGAGGAAAGCTGGCAAATAATTTGTGCAACAATATTTACAATATTTACAAAATTTTAAATATAAGAATTATAAGCTAAGGTTAAATTTATGTATATATAAGTTTATCAATTCAAGAGATAATAATAATTATTAATTAACCGAGAAGCTCTTCAAGATTTGAAGTGATATACGATTTCAAAGAGTTTTTGAAAAGAGAAATTCTGTTCAAGGATTTCAAAGTCTGAGGCAAGTTATTGTATTCGCTTGTACCCATATATTCCACGCGCTGCTTGGTTACTTCGAGTCTACATCTGGCAACCATTAAATTACTGCTACTTCGTGTGATAATAATTTGCTGATTATAATAAAATTGTATTGTGTGGTGTCCAAGATTATAAACACATTTATACATATAAAGCATCATTTGCAGTTTGTAGACACCATGTATCGGCAGAATTGTATTAAACTGTGTACTATATAGCATAACTGTTGAGTAGGTGATGGGGAGATTCGCTACTATTTTCAAAGCCTTGTTTTGTAGGCGCTGCAGAGATTTCAGTTCATTGGTTTTTTTCCAACCGTACACAATTGCTAAATAGTTAAAGTTACTCTGTATTAAGGCATTGTAGATCATTAATTTTGTACCACGACTAAATTTATTCTTGAATTTATAGAGAAGACCAATGGCATGAGCAGTTTTTAATTTCAGACTTTGTATGTGTAGAGACCAAGAGAGATTACTTTGCAATTGTATGCCTAAGTATTTAAGAGAGTTGACTTCATGAATTATTTTACCATCAACAGATACACTGAAATTCTCATCTTGATTCCTAGGAGTGAATTTAACCATTTTTGTTTTGGAAGTATTTAACACCAGTTTGTTTATTCTAAAGAATTTGACCAATAAAGCTGCATCACGTTCAACACTCGACTTTGCTTCTTCCATATTTCTGTAGGGATAAAATAACGACACATCATCAGCATATATGAAAAGTTTCCCAGATAGTGAAAGATTTTTTATGTCATTTAGGTATATTAAAAATAATAGCGGGCCCAGAACACTGCCTTGAGGTACTCCGCATTCAACAAGGCCAACAAAACTTTTGTGCGATTTGATTTGTACAAATTGTTTGCGGTTTTTTAAATAACTCTCAAGTAGAACCAAATTACTGTCAAGTATTCCATAGTCACGCAATTTGCTTAATAATATGTTGTGATCGACTAAGTCAAATGCTTTTGATAAGTCGTAAAAGATACCAATTACTCCATTGTTTTTCATATTTGGCGCGCATTTTTGCCGTGAAACATGCATATGAAAAATTATATATGTAAATTTGAGTCTAAAATCATAAATGGTTAGAAACTCCATGATGATTGTAGAACGTGGTAAAGAAGTATAAATAGCAGGCAGGTCTGCGGCAATGAGTCAGTTTTTAAAACGCTTATATTAGTTGCACTTGTATGCAGGGTTGCCAACTATTTATAACCAAAACTCGCGGTGAACTCACCCAAAAACACTAAAAGTCGCTAAACTATACATATTCGCAAAAAAAGTAAGCTAAACAAACAGTCAAAGTTTGAAGATTTAGGCAGAATAACAGATACATAAATTTTAAATTTTCTTTCTCATATCTGAAGTTGACCCATATAAAAGACTCTAAGATACAAGATAGGGCCACTTAAGCAATATTTTAGAATACGAAATATTAAAACATAATCAATCTAAAGTTGCTAGTTTTTAAATTATGTTTATATTTTAGTCATTAAACTGTTTTGATATAATATTTCGAATTCTTATAAGTATTTTACTTATGTCCATCCGATATAATATTATAATATTTATTCCGTTCTACGCCCTTATTTTATATGAATTTATTGTATTATATTTACCCGTAAACATAAAAACAATTGTAATTTTTTTCTACTTCATTTTCAAAATTAATAAACTCTGTAAAAAAGCTAAGGATGCCCTTCTTGACCTTGTTAGCCTAACAAAAACATTAACAAAAAAATTGTTTAAGTGAATGAACTTTTAAAATTGATTTTTCGGCAGAGTTTAACAAATAACAATATTCATTCAATACAGCGACGATATCACCTTCTAAATTATTAAAACTCACTTCTTTGTATGTTTGCAACACTCGAAACCCATGCCAATTGAGTGATTACTACATACGTATGCATATAGAACTATATATACAGTGCTGCTACTTTAGTGCGAAAATCTGAGTTGCCGTATTGCTTCCGGGGAAGTGGAGAGATTTTGGAAATTCATGTAGTTGATCTTGGGAATTCCCAAAAAAATTCTAAACCACTTCGCCAACCGAATCTGAACCGGTTTTTATATTCATTGCGCATATTTGCCGTAGAGTATGTATTTGGACTATCAACGGTCATTCGATTTAGTGCGAAAATTGAAGTTGCCATATTGTTTCCGGGAAAGTGATGATATTGGTGATTTCTGAAGCTGGTTTTGGGAATTCTACGAAAAGAAATCGAAAGTGCGAAAATTGAAGTTGCCATATTGTTTCCGGGGAAGTGATGATTCTGGTGGTTACTGAAGCTGATTTTGGGAATTCCACGAAAAGAAATCGAAACGCGTTATACAAATAATTATCATATAACCAATAAGGATAATTGTTTTAGTTTGCTATCGAGACATGTTTTTTTAGTTTTTTAAACTATATTTATTACGAGTACGTTAATGTTACAATTTTGGGGTTATTTTTGCTCTAACGTAAACCTTCATTTGGGTTATGAATATTGTTTCATTAAATAAATGACAATCACATATAGCGCAAAATTTGTTCGTTTATGGAAAAAAGGCCGCATGATGTTAGTTTTTCAGGTTTTGAGTTTGGTTCCAGTTGCAGCCAAGACAAACTTTTTTTTTTTGCCTGTAGAAGATATTTGAAAACTAGTTGCTAATTTTGCACTAAACAACAGCAAAATATAATAATTAATTAAAAATAACTTCGCCTGAAATAAAATGATTAAGTTTTTCTATGCCGTTAATAAATTTAATATTTTTCTTTAAGAATTTTTCTATTCTTCCACTAACAAACAGCTGCCACACTTTCATCGCATTTATATAAGAACAATTATTTAAGACTGATAAACTGAGCTAGCTTTTAAATACAACTTAAATTTAAATGAAAATTAACTAATTTTGTATTTAAATACGCAGTCAAAAACTGGGCCTAAATATATCGTAACAATAGCAAGAAACAGCTTGTGGTATGATCATGCTGTCAAACTGTTACATAAAACATAAGAAACTGTATAAAATACATAAACAAAAGTTAGAGTTCATAAATTTTGAGAGTGACAAAATGTCATTATGCTGCTACGGCAATGCCACCCTGTAGAATTAAGACGGCTCAAGCTTTCGATTGTGTAAAAGCGGCGGCTGAAAATAAGCGGCGACTGGATAATATAAAACAAGGCCGACGGCGACTCAAAGCCGTCGGTCAGTCACTAGAATAGAACCTCTGATGTCAAAACAAACTAAACAAAAAACCAACTATCAGCTGGTCAATGGGCTCTCAACTAAACCAGTGTTACCAACTCAAAGTGGTAGAAGTGGAACTTCTAAAATATACAAACTTTAATAAACTATTTAACAAATTGAATTGAGAAAAAACCCCAAAACATTTTCTTTAGAAAATGTTTTACGATCAAGACACGCATTCGTCAAAATATTCATTTTTGAGTTTATAGGTGACGACATTAATGGCATATCTATCAATTGAACATACTCGTACATACATTTGTATGTGTCGTTCGTCGCAATACACACATTCCTTTGACTAGTTCGCTCATTTTGGCTGACTGATTTCATGCATCCACAATGAAATAAATGTATAAACGTAAATTGACTTTGTTGTTGTTTTCTGTTCTCTTTAGGTACTCGCTCGCACCAGCTCAATGCAATTTTTATAACCCCATTACGCTGTTGTTTCTGTTTTTAGTACCAAATTCCAAGAATTCATAAATGTTATTTCTTCAATTTCGGCCTGAAACATGCAGCAAATCCATCACACCTACAAATTAACCAAAAAAAAAAAATGTATTTAATAGTTTTTTAGATACTCGTACATACACACACACACACACACACACGCACACACACACACACACACATACACACAACTAGCATAGTGTAAAAAAATAAAGCTTCCACAATTTCGAAATGGAAAATGATAGGGAAAAAATCTAAATGAGAGTTAATGGAATTCTTTCTCAACTCAAAAGAGAAACCTTTTATTTCAGTCTTAAATTTAAAATTTTAAAAACTTATAGCAATAACCAAAAATAGAGGCATATAAAAGGTCAGAGCGCAATTGCTTCGCCTATGAGTGCCCCACGACCAGGGATCAGTCGATCTTCAAGATCTTTCAAAAACATTCAGCTGGTTGAAAGCAGTTTACATGAAACTCCGCCACTTTTAATAAAAAAAAAAAAAAAAAAAAAAACAGCCTAACTACGAATTTCAAATGCCGCATTTGGGCGAATGGTGATACAAGAGTGATTGTCGAAAAATCAACGCACACCAAAAAGTGACTGTGTGGTGCAGTTTACAACTGTTGACATTTTTGCCAAAATAAGACTGGTTAGGCAGTTACTTTGAATGGTGTTTGCTATCGTGAGATGGTAAAGAGCTTTTTGTGGCCCGGATTGGAAGCTATGGATGTGGACGGTATGTGATTTCAATAGAACGCTGCCACTTGCCACACAGCTAACGCAACCATGGCGACAAATTCAATAGCCGTGTTATCTCACATGGTGGCGAGGTCAATCGACTGTCAAGATCATGTGATTTGACACCGTTGGACTTCTTTCTTTGAGGTTATTTGAAAGAAACGGTGTACATCGATAAGCCACCAACAATATACGAGCTAAAGGATGAGATAATTAGGCCCAATAACAGCATAGAGCCTAAATTATGCCTGAGCGTCATCGAAAATTTGGCCGAGGTTGCGGGCGGATATTTTGTTACAAACATAATTGAGCCACACCAATATTATAATAATAAAAAGAAATGACAATATTCCTTAAATAATTTGTGCTTTATTCAAAATCAACATCGGCCTTTAAAATCTAACCACCCTTTATTTAAAGAGATCGTGTCGAAAAAAACTTCAATATATTTAAATTGGAAAAAAAAATACAGCAGACACAAATTTTTTCCTTCATTTTACACTGCCAATAAACAGAGTTGGACGAATCTATCATAGAAAGTTTTGATGTAGAAACATATTCGAAAAGAAATTTTTGCCCCAGAAGTTGAATTTATCAAAGAATTTTCGATGTACCAAAAAAATGGAAAAATAAATTTTTCCCAAAAATTGACGTATTTCGATAGTACAGGGTGGCCCAGAAAGACCGAAGTGGTGTGAATTGCTTATAACTTTTTATTTAAGAGATATTTTTTTAATTTTTTTTTTTTAAATACATTAAATTTATGGGGAATATTTTTGGATTAGTTATTAAAAATGATATCCCGCAAGTGGTGGCCATATTCTGCTTCGCACAAATGTGCTCTTTCCAACACATTTTCCGTGACCTTTCGCAAAACTTCCGGTGGTATGTTGTTAATTTCTTCTCGAATATTGGTTTTTAACTCCTCAATAGTGCTAGGCTTATTAACATAAACTTTTCCTTTTAAATAGCCCCAAAGAAAACAGTCTGGAGCGGTTAAATCCGGGGAACGCGGAGGCCAATTAAAATTGCTGTTACGAGAAATTATTCTTTCACCGTCGTTGCTGGTAATCTGTTGGTTTCAATTCTTGGACAAGTTGAATTTTGTATGGAAACAATCCTATGGTGTGCAAAATTCGCTGCAGCGACGTCCTTGAGAGGCCCAGTTGTGACGAACGTCTCCTGGTTGATGTTTCTGGATCCTCCCGAATACTCTCCTGTACCACTTGAATATTGTCAGCCGTGTGGACAGTTCGGTGTCTGCCGGGACCAGGAAGGTTCCTTACTGCTCCTTGTTCTCGAAAATTTGCAACCAGACGGTTTATTGTTGACTGAGAGGGTGCAACCCGCACATTAAATTGACGACGGTATGCACGCTGAGTCAACACAATGGACCGTTGATTTGAAAAGTAAATTTCAACAATTTGGGCACGTTGTTCAATTGTGTATTGCTCCATTATAAATTATCCAAGTCTTCTTTACAAAATACTGAAAAGAAAAGAAAAAAAAATTATAATAAAAAAGTTATAAGGAATTCACACCACTTCGGTCTTTCTGGGCCACCCTGTATAACGATTCCTCATTCCATTGGTACCAAAATTATTGGGCTTGGATGAATCTATCATAGAAAGTTTCGATGTAGAAACATATTCGAAAAGAAATTTTTGCCCCAGAAATTGAATTTATCAAAGAATTTTCGATGTACCAAAAAATTCGAAAAAAACATTTTTCCCAAAAATTGACGTATTTCGATAGAATAACGATTACTAATTCCATTGGTACCAAAATTATTGGGCTTGGATGAATCTATCATAGAAAGTTTCGATGTAGAAACATATTCGAAAAGAAATTTTTGCCCCAGAAGTTGAATTTATCAAAGAATTTTCGATGTACCAAAAAATTCGAAAAAAGTTTTTTTCCAAAAATTGACGTATTTTGATAGTATAACGATCACTCATGTCAACTCGGTGCGATTCACACCGTTGCGCAGAAAAGTTTGGCGTTGTTCAATCGCAATATGGAATATTTTTTGCGCCGTTTCGTAACCGTGTACGAAACGTGAATCCACCACAACACACTGGAGACCAAAATGCAGTCAAAGCAATTGGTTTCTCGGGATGAATTGGCGCTAAAGAAGCCAAGGATGGCCAGCCGATAAAGTCCTGGCAACCGTTTTTAAGCATGCATGTGGTATAATCTACATTAACTACCTTCAAAAGGGGCAAAACAATCAATGGCGAATATTTCACCAACTTATTGTGTCGATGCAATGAGGAATTGGAGTTTGGCAAAGAAGAAAGTTGTTTTCCACCACACTGAAAAATATTTGCTTCATATTTCTAATGAACCCAATTCATTAAATAATTTTCATTAACGGAATGAAAAATTACGTTCCATCAATGAAGATTCATAGCATTAATGAAAATATTCATTGAAATTGATTCATTTGGTTTCATAATTTCATTGGAAAACTTCATTGGATTTGTAATAAAAAATTTTTGAAGGGTGGGTGAAAAATTTTAGAGATTTAGTAAAAGTGAGACTATAAATATATTACAACTACTAACTAAATGATTAAGTAAATTATTTAATACATTAATTACCGTGTAAAAAATTGTTTAATAAAAATTTCAATAGTGTATTAAAACAATAAAAAATTATTTTATGCTTAATACAAAAAAATTGTTTGGTTTCTTTGTAGTAGCAGAGTTCTAATGAAAAAAGATCATTAGAATAATGCAACTCTACCTTAAACTAATGATTTTATTTCGTTGGAATGACAAAAATTTTTCACCGAATTAGTGAACATTTTCATTGGTTCAACAAATGTAATCATTACACTAGTGAAAATATTTGATAAAAATAATGTAACACATTCATTGGCCTAATGAAAAAATTACGTTTAAATGATGAAGAAGATCCATTAAAGGAATTAAAGTTTTACTTATTGTTAATGTGCCAAATTCATAAAACTAATGAAATTGAGTCATTAGCTTAATAAATATTTTTATTGTTTTAATGGAAATAATTTTTATTGAAACAAGATTCATTAGTTCAATGAAGGCCATCATTGGCCGAAAAATAATGAAAATTTTCATTAGATTAATGTCAATATTCATTATATTAATGAAGGAATTCTTTTCAGTGTAGGACAATGTAAGAGTGCATACATTGCAGTTTCCGCGGCAAAAATCCTTGAATTGTGCTACGTATTGCTCTCTCATCCGTCCTTGAAATATTATGATAAGACGTAATAATTCAAGAGCTTAAGATTGAGTTAATACGGGCCATTAATGGCATATAACCTCAATTATGCCTCAGCGTCATCGAACATTTGGACCATTGGATAGAAGTGTGCCGTCGAGGTCAAGGCGCATATTTGGCCGATATTTTATTCTATGCATAATTGAACCAAACCAATATATAATAAGAAATGACAATAATTCCTAAATAAATTGTGTTTTAGACAAAATCAACATCGCCCCTTAAAATGTAGCCACCCTGCATAAATTTGGTTAAAATTAAACCAAGTTTAACTCGTCTCCTAAAAACTGGCCCTTAAAATTCCAAACCACGCTTAAACCACAATCTTGCTTTAATCACTTTTTGTGTGTGATCAATTTAAATTGAAAACATTTTTGAAATATGTTTTTATCTTTCATACAAATTAATTCATCATGAACTGGTGATTATGGAAATTATTCCAATAAAAAAATTCCGATAAATGTTGTTTGCTACGACTCAAAAAAAAAAATAAAATAAAGAGAGAAAAAAATGTTCAAAATCATGATTTCATTTATTAATTTCATTCAATAATATGAAAACATGAATAGTTTTGAAAGAAAAGCAAGAGAAATAGCAAAATGAATATAAATTTCATTAATGGAATTTATATCAATTAAAGTAAATGTTGCATCCACATGCTAATTGTTGAACACTTAAACAATTTTTTTTTAATTTAATTTTTCTTCAACTAAAAAAGCTTGAAAAAAAAGACAAGAAAATGGTAAAATTTTCTCCAATTCTCAGGCTTGATGGGCCTTTAAATCAATTTGAAAGAAATGAATGAATGGCTAAACATCATTATAGCAAGTGTGATAATGAGGATTAACACCAACGTGATATAGCATCATCATCATCATTATCATCATCACCACCATCCATTATCATTCAGCATTATGATCATGGCAAACGTGACCACACTTTTAACTGCTGTTAAAAGCACAACTGTAAATTGGAATGTGAATGAAAATACTCGTAATTAAATGAGGGAATGAATGAGCGAGCGAAAGAGCGCATGAACAAACGAGCAAGCGAGCGAGCGACCAATTTCAGTCAATGAATAAAATAAGTGATATAAAATGTGTGATCTTTTTCTTTTTCTACAGCAATGAAGCATTTTTATAATTAACACATGCAGCTTAAGTAAAGCTAAAAAAAGAAAGAAAGAAAACAAAATGAGAAGAAAAGAAAATAAACTTGAAGATGAAGGTGATTGCACTACAATGGTATGCGTCTTATTTAATTTTTGCTGCATCTTGCCACTGCTGCTTTTCTTAACTTTTTTTTCTTTCTTATTCTCTTGAATACTCGTACTTTATGCTATTCTTTCACCATAATTATTTCTTAAATGCTCAAACTGAACGTTACATTCCCAGCCCACATTTTGAACAACAAACATACGAGTACAATGATAATGATCCTCATCATGATCATAATGATGTTGGTTGAATGTTACCATGAAATATAATTGAAGAAAACATTTTTTCTTGTTTTTTTTTTTTTTTTTTTTTTTTGCGAATTAAGAGAAAAAATAATAAAATGTTGAAAATGCACATTCCATGTGGGAACGTCCAGTGGTTGTATCGCGTTTTTTTTTTTTTTACTTTCTCTTTAACCCTTTTGCCAGCATTTAGGTCATAACTTAATAAGTAATTGAGTAATAAAATATGTGGAATTTTCATGGAAAAAGAAAATATGATTTTAGCTGCCTCAATAAAGAATTTGCTTTCTGATTAAAATAGTTGAAAATTATAAAATTTAATAAAGTTTTCGGTGTTTTATTTATATTTACGAATATTCTTACCTATACAGACATTTTTTTTCGTGTTCAATAGCGAAATTAGTTGAAACAATTATTAAATTGTTGGAATGCGGATCCGTAAAGAAATTCGTGGATTTAAACAAAAGTTCAATAAAAATAATCATTGATCAGACATAACTACGCTAACTAAGGTAAGTTTTTTTGTAATACATGTACAGCTACCAGCTCCAGTTCTCTACGAGTTTCTGCCCATCAAATACACTTAAAGAAAGTGTGTTCGGCATCGTCCAGGACTTCTTCGTATGAGTAAAAGGGTGTTTTACATTTGCCCATTTTGCATAAGTAGCTCCGGTAATAGCCGTGATCTGACAGCATTTGAGTCAGGTTCACACTGCCATGCCGTCTGTTCAACCATTTCCCGATATTGGGAATGAGACGCTCCGTCCATCTGCCCCTAGTGTCGGTACTCCATCTAGACTGCCAACTGTGTAATAGTTCCTCCCGTATTTGCTGCTTACTTCCAAGGTCAGTCTGTCTTGATATGCATGCCTTCCTTCGTGCTAGGATCTGTAGATCTATTGAGATCATACCTGCTATAACTATAACCGCTCCCGCCGATGCCGTACGGTATGCAGATGTGACCCGTAAAGCAGCTACCCTTTGCACTGCAAACAATGGCTTTGCTCTACATTGTATCATAACTTTCTTCCTCCAGATTTCGCTCCCATAGAGAAGGTTATGGGAATGATTCAGAAACAAGGAAATTGGGTGTTGTATGCTTTGAGGTATTGAACAGCTGCTTGCAGGGGAACAACGGAAGGAGTTTCTGCATCGTATTGTGTCTGGAAATGAAAACTTAGTTCGGTTCACTACGATAATCTCAATAATTGTATAAAATACTAATAAAAAAAAGGAAAGAAACGGATAATACAAGGCAAAGAAACAAATGTGATCTCATATATAGCATACATATAAATGTACAAATAAAATATGATAGTGCGCCTTACAGCCCTTATATTGATGGCAGTAAGTCATTAAATGTATTGTAAGAATATTTTTATTTTTAATTCCCCACTGGTTTCTTGAAAATGGTAGAACATAAATTAGGTAGGACTTCCCATTTCAACGTTTCCAAGTATGTCTTAACAACTTTCGAAACATGAGGTCGAGCATTGTCATGCTGTAAAATCGCTTTATCAGGTTTATGGCGGCCGTTTGTCTTTCGATGCTCGGTTCAAGTACATTGATCGCCAACAATCGCCTGTGATAGTTTCAGTCAGTTTTAACAACTCATAATACACTAAGCCGAGCTGGTCCCACTAAACACTGAGCATGACCTTGCAACCGTGAATAACTTTTTTAACATCGTTTTTTGGATTTTTATTATTGATATTACTATAAAATTTCGAGGTACATATTTACTAAATTCAAATATAAAATATGAGAAAACGAAATTTTTGTCAAAAGTGTTACCAGATCTCAAAATACTTTAGGTATTTTTTTTAAACTTCTATAACTCTTTTATTTATTAATAAGGCTAAATAGTTTTAGCGCAAAAGTTTTTTTTTTTGAAAATAGTAGGGCTTTATATTTCTACAAAATGTTTAGTATTAGGATGGATATGAACCAGTGATCACCAAAAATCATATTATTGCTTGATTAACTCATACGAGTACACTAAAATTTGTAATCAACAAAAATCAAGCAACAAAGCTCACGCTGAATAAATCAACTCGTGTTGTAAACATTGCGCATTGATCCTAGTGTTGAAATCGGTTTCATAATTATTGTTGCTTTGATAGTGAGTTGTATGAACACATATTTACATGCATATTCCTTTCTTTGCCTTAAATTTTAATTTAAGTTTCACGTACATACATGCGTACCTAATAAGGTAATTTATGTCTGTATAAATTGTTCTAATTAAATTTTTTGTTGTTATATACGAGTAAGAGTATATTAAGTCTAAATGTGTTTGTCAAGAAAGTTTCAGAAAAGAAATTTGTATATACTTTGTCTTTTTCTATGAAAACCTTTTGTTTCTACATATGTATTTTATTTCGCTTAAAAAAAGCATAAAGAAAAACTGTTGAAACTGTTGGGAAATTGCATACAGGAGGCATTAGAAGGCCCGAACTCCCCAACAAAAAGTTGCTCATATGGCTGCAAACATATGGCAAAGATTGCTACCTGTGTGAGTCTATTCAGCCACACGGGAGAGCTGGTGAATCGTAAATAATTCACTAAGTGGAACTGCTCCATCATCAAATAGGGCCACAAGGCAGGTACTGATGTAAATCTTTTTCACAACTGTCTATATTCATCTCATATTGAATCACATATGCATTTTATTAACTGCCCGCATTGTTTGTACAGCGTTTGCTGTCTCTGGACTAGCATTATTTATTTTTTTAGATATTAACGGCCTAATTTATAAAAATTTTGTCATATTTATTAAGCTCTTATTGTATAAATTTTGTATAGAAATCAGTACAATAACAGCTTAATAAACTTGAAAAAATTTTATAAATAAGGCAGTAACTATATATTTTTGTATTTTAATAATTCTCCGTACCCAGATATGGAATTCTTTTTACATTATCTCTAATCCTTAAAACTTTTTAAAACCCTCCAAAAGCGAGGTGAAACGCACCGAGTTGCCAACGGTGTAAACAAGATCAAATAATATCGCTCCTTTATTGCAACATAGTCATAATTCAAAAAAGCTTGTTTCGAGAAAAACGCATTACAAATTTTTAGCTGCCATACATTTCCTCGAAAAAAATTTTAGAAAATATCTTCTAAAGGAAACATTTTAAAATTAATTTAGGATCTGACACGGTTGTCAGATCTTACAATATTGCCAGTAAAATTGTCTGAAAATATATTACAACCGGGTGAACTTACAATGTTGTCAGAAAAACCATTGTCAATCAATTGTAAGACGACAATGTTGTCAGGCATCTGACAACCGTGAGAACACTCTTCGTCGTCATTGCCAGATAATTGGCTGGTATTGTAAGCTCAGTTTTAATTGTCAGATGTATAAAATTAATACAGCTGACAATGGCATCATTGTCAGAAAAAAGTTTGATGGGCAACACTGCCAAACAGATGGCTGTTGATATGTGAACTGACAATTTTTATTGTCAGATGAATTATTTGTCAGACCATAGTCTGACAATGAAATTGGAAGATTTTCTTACGATCGTCTGAACACACAATTTACTTCTGCGGGACAATTTTTCATTGTCAGCATGTTACCAGATCTTACAATATTGTAAGATCTGACAACCGTGTGTACATAGCTTTAACAATTCTTTGTTGTTAATTCAAAAAGCTCATTTTTTGAGATATGGCTATGTTGCAATAAAGGGGAGATATGAACATTAAATTTATTATAATGAAAGTTGTTCAGTAAACTGTGAGAACATAATTCTGTAGAGGAAATGAATAAATAAATAATACTTAAATGGATTTTATTATCGATCTTGTTCCAAATACATATATCCTAAAAGTCCTACCCGCTTGTCACTGCAAATGAAAATACATATGTAGGTACATATCTTTTGTTGGTTTTTAAACAGATGTAACTTTTAATTTTAAAATAAATTGATTACTACAGGACGAAGTCGTCTCGCAAAGGAGCCCCTTTGGTATTTATTGCACGTGCTCTTCAAAATAATCTGTTACATCGAAAGTCCTATTATATGTAATTATGTACATATGTATGTTTGTCTGAATATATGTATGTATATGTAGGTATATTCATATAGAAACAAATTTCTTATTACAAAGCCATTGTTTAATTGCTTGAAGCTGTTTGTCTTAAAACGCTGTCGCTCAAGGGTGCCCTAAAACCGTATTGTAATAAGTTAAAGTCCTTTTAAGATTTGGTTTCTATGCAAATTTCGCATAAATATTTGCTGAAACAACAAGGACAGTTAGTTGTATGTCTGCCAGTGCCAGCAAGCATTTTGCAAAAGCAGCTGCCTTCAATAAGAAATTAAAAGAGCACACACACAGACACACACACACACACACATGCCAACACATTGTCTATTTATTTGCGCTCGCAGATGGGCAGCAGTGAAACGTACGTTGGTTTGAACGTTTGTTTTTTGGTGGTTTTGTGTGATCAGTGATCTTGTTTGTTTCGCATATTTTAACTTATAATACTTATGTACAATATTACATTTACTATAATACTAAGTAAAATAACTCGCGCACATAGAGATATTCATACATACGACTATACGAGTATTTCGCTGTTGCTAGATGGATAATTTTTGTTCCCTTCTTTAATATTTTTTTCGTTTTTTTTTTTTTTTTGTTAATTTTAATTCTATAGAGTTTGTTGAAAACTGAGGGTAAGAACAAAAAAAAAAAAAAAACATGATTAAAAATACATATGCACGTATAAATTTAAGAAAATAGCGTGTTTCTTAAAACGAAATAGGAATACAATTAAAAATGTTTTTTCTTCTTCTTCTTCTTATTTTTTTAAGGAACTTCTTTAAAAATTCATAAATAAAAACTTATACATAATTAGAAACAAGAGCACATACCAACATATATTTGTATGTATGTATGGCCATACATTTTGTATTACACGCAGATGAATATAATGTACATACATATGTAAATATGTACATGATATTCATGTCGAATATACATGCGAGTACATACTTACTTACCCTTAAACTGAACTTAAACTAATAATATGTATGTTTTTTCCAAAAATAAACTGAAGACTAAAAAAAGCAGAAAATTGCCATCTTCATTGCCAGGGGAGAAGCAAGACGAAAATGATTTCAAATGAGATCATTTCTCAAATAGAGTTGTATTTAATTGCTGGTTACTTTTACCAAATAAATATATTTTCTTATATTGGGTATACAAGTTAATAATGTAAATTTTCACCCCTATCGTAAATAGTCATTCCCATGAAAAAATTTCCCATTACTCTAAATTGCAATCATTAATACTTTTCCCCTAGAAATGCATTCACATTTGCTATGTGCAATTCAGTTTGGAATAATAACACTAAACAAAATTCATATTCGGTCAAAATTCACATAATCGTAAACATTTCGCTTCTTTATTGCAACATAGTCATAACTAAAAAAAAGCTTGTTTCGAGCAAAACAAATTTCAAATTTTTTAGTTTCCATACAAGTCTTAGAAACATTTTTTCTAATCCGAATTTAAAATAACAGTAAAGTTCGTGAGTAGAATTTTACAAACAAGAAGAACATAGAAAGAAAATTTCTTTTAAACATTTAAGCTGGATTCACCCATTGTTTCCGAACAAAATTTTTGTCCGGACAAATTTTTTTTTTTTATATGTAGTTTGAGAGAGAGAAAATATTTTTTACGAACAACTCCCAACTTGAATTGGTTTAATCAATGTGCATTAACGTATACACGGTGGCAGCACTAGAGCAAAATTACAACAATCCAACAAAAACAGGCATGTGGTAAGCTATGTTTGTCAAAAATATTTGTAACTATTTTCAAAATTATAAACTAGGAATGTACCTTTTCATAATTATAAATTATATTTATTTGAATTATTTATATGTTCACAAAATAATTTGTATATATTTAATTCAGAATAAAACACTAAATTCACTTTCACTTACTATATTGCCAGTGGCAAAAAATTGTCACATGCCGTAGTGCTGCCACCGTGTATACGTTAATGCACCTTGGGTTTAATTTCATATTTTGTCCGGACAAAGTTGAACTGAGATGCCAATAGGATACATTTTTTCATACAAAATTGTATTGAGTTGCCCCATCAAATAAAAAATTTACATAGTAATTAAATATTCGTATTATTTGATCGTGTTTATATATTTTTTTCTAAATTTTCCAGCTAAAGATCTTTGTAGTAATTTTATTCTGATGCAATTTCAATAGTGGCTGCCATTTGATATATGTACATAGTTTTAAAAGTTATTAAAAAATAAGTAATAATTTTAATATGGAAATAAATGAATTGATTGCCAAAAAACTTATTGAAGAAATGAAAAAGCCAGGAAGAGAGTGTATGTACGATATAATGTGTAAAAATAACCCATTGCTCTTCTTTGCTTTAAAAGTCTTTTCACTGCAACTCTTTTTAATTTTTTTATATATATGTACTTGGCTAATAATAATGCTTTATGTACATATTTCAATGACAATATTTACTAATAATTGAGAATATGTAAAATACGCCAGAAAATAAACCAAAATAATAACAAGCAGTACTGCCACCTTGTAAAACTAATAGATTTTGTTTATATATGGCAGCTCTGATTTTCCGGAACATTTTTTTGCAATGGGAGAATCGTGCTGCAGAAAACTCTCAGTAAAAAAATTTTTGTCCGGACAAAAATTTTGTTCGGAAACAATGGGTGAATCCAGCTTTAACTGAGCATGATGAGCAGCGTTGTCAGCTCGCTGCGTTTCGCACCGTTTTCGGTGCTTTCTAAAATTATTTGTGCGAAAAATTCTTAAGTCGGTGTGGAGTGCACTTTTTCTATATTTTCAGTGCGTTTTTTTAAATTTCGGTGGCACAAAATCAAATTCAACTCAACTTGTTGGTTTATTGTGAGTTTATTCAAGTATCCAAAAATTGTACGTTACAGTTTGCGTGAAAAACACACAAAGTAAGATAATCTTGCTGTTGTATATTATCCACACTCTTGAAAGAAAAACAAACAGTTTTTTTAATAAAACTTGCGGCTTTTAGAGAGTGTTTTTCTATTAAACGATCAAGCCAAGTTTGTCAAATATTACAGTAAATGCAGTCTCTAAACAGTGAAGTTCGTATTTCTGATGGCATGTGAATTCGTTACTGTCTGGGTAATTGAGAAATTACCAAATTATAAAATGTTTCCAAAACGTTTGCATTCAACATTGATTCCGATAAACTTCATCTTTTATTTATTATTTTCGTATATTTCAATAAATTCTTTTCAAGACACTGCTTATGATAACACAAATGAGATGAACACTGTGTGATAGAATTACTATTAATCGAATTTGAATGCTTGTAGTGCGACTTTGTAAATTTTAAAGATCTGGTAATAGTAAATTATTTCGACAATAATGATTGTATGCTCCTGCAATATAATTTAGACGACGGTAAGCAGCTGTATTTTTATGTCCCTGCAGTAAAAGTAAACAGCTGATTTCGCTCGACAGAAAATATAATTAAATGATATAGCTTAATAATAAATTTAATAAAATATCATTATAATTATTGTAAAGATAACATTATCTTAAAAAAAAAAACTAACAGAATCGTAAGTTTGACAAACACGAATTCTAAATACTGAACGAATTTGATGACATGCCATCAGACGGTGCTATCAGACACAGTTTGATTGTATAATAGTCGCTTAAAAAGCTGTTTCATTAACGTGTTTTTAGCATAAAAATATTATTTAATATAAATATATTTCAAGTTTCTAAAAATTAAAGGAAAAATTCTAAATTCGGTGCGTTTTTGTTGAAATAACGCGCTTTTTTCTTCATTTTGGTGCGTTTTGAATTTTCAAAGTTGACAACGCTGATGATGAGAGTTCTGTTTTGTTTTGCAGCGTTGCCAGAATGGTAATTTTAATACAGTTTTGATGATTTTTGAGCCAAGATGTGATTTGATATTTTACATTATTTGTTCGGCAGTATTTTGCGAATTTTATTATTTAATAAAATTTCAAGAATTTAATTTTTAAATTCGCGAGCTGAATTTAATTCTTCTTTGCTTAATAAATTCGCTTACGAATTTTATGGATAAAAATCGTGAACGAAAAATAATAATTCTTTGATATATGAAAAATTAACTTCGTTGGCGAACAAATTTACTTTGAGCATTATTCCTATTCCGGTTAAAATTCAAATGTCTCAACTACAACCAGTGCCAGGATGGTCAGTAAACAGAACCTTCTGGGGGTTCACTTAGTTCACTTAGTTCTGCCAATTAACCTTGGGTGAGGTTTTCGAAAGTCCGAACATAACATAAGTAGTTCTAGGACTTCCTAGAGTTTGCTTGGCTACGACAATTGGCTCCAGAAAGCAAAAAGCACTGGTAGGTATATGCCAAAGAAAAACTGCCAACGAGGGAGACCATTGAACACTTGGAATTCAACCTTTAAAGAAAAAATGTGTTTTAATTTTAAAGCACATTTTTTTTAATTTTAAATTTAGTATTAAGATTTGAATACTTATTGTTAGTTCATTTTGAAGATTCAATAAATAAAAAAAAAATGCTAAAAAAAACCTTTAAAAAAGAGTTATTGGTGAAATACTATTTGAAATGCAGTGAAGGGTTTCTGAAAATTGGTGTTCCAGACCACAAGAGGAAGCCGATGCATCCACAAAGAGATACTGTCTGTGCGGCTTATGGACTGGCGGTGTCATCAGGCAGTACTTCTTGGAAAACGAAGTCTGGCCGGATAGCATTTAACAGGATGATGCCACTTTCAACATAGCCAACTAAACAATGGCTTTTTTGCGTGAGGAAAGCGAAAGGTTTTGGTATCTCGTGTCGTGTACGTCAATGATACAAGAAAAATCATTGAAAAAAATTTATTGACAATAAAACAAATTTTTTAATGAAACCATAGGTTTTTTGTAGAGGTATAGGCACTTGGAAATGAATGAAACAAAAAAAGAGTTTTTTAAATTGACGTGAAATTTACTTTATACGACAGATAAAGCTGGAGCTTCGATAACATTTTCAAAATCTATTCCGGTTATAGTCAATAATGAGGCGAATGTTGTACTCCATGTGGTCAATCCTTTCGGGCTTGTTAGCGTAGAATAGAATATACACATGTCTGTATGAAAAATAGTCTAGCGGCGTTAAATCGCGCAATCTTGTTCAAAAACGTGAATCTATGCGGTTACCAAACATTTTCTTCAATAAATCAATTGTGACACGTGCTGTGTGACTTGCAAAGCCATCTTGTTAAAATCACAGCTTTAGCACATTCATATTCAATATATGATCAAAAAAATCAGTAATCATGATTCTATAGCGGTCACCAGCGACCGTAATGTTCTAACCAACTTCGTTTTTAAAGAAGTACGGACCAATGAATACTTCCACCGGTCCATAAAGCACATCGTACGACTAGTTTTTTTAGATCTGACCGTGTGTCAGCACACATCTGGGGCTTATCAGCACTCCAAATACGACAGTTTTGTTTATTAACGTTAATAGACAAAAATGAGCTTAATCGCTTAATAAAATTCTCTTATAAAAATCGGGACCTACGGCAATCTTGTTTTGGGCCCATTCGCTAAATATTTGCCTTGCTAGGTGATTATGTGGTTTCAATTGCTGAAATGCCAATCCAAACTAAACATAAACCTCTTAACAGCTGACAAAGTGGCAGCCAGTTAAAATAGTGCCGCCAAGTTAACATTTTATACCGTTATAATAACAACAAGTCTTGAGTTGTATTGATTTTTGCTTAAAAGTTTTTGATGACGACTATTATTTTAGATTTCTGATAATTGGACTTTGTGGCACTTTTCAAATTTCATAACTTTCCACATCTATTACATATGGCATTCTCCTCATGATCACTCAAGCATCTGTTGTGTATCGGAAAATAAGTATGTATCTGACATCTGTGACATACTTTATTAAGTCAACAAATATTTTCCCTATAAATGTCAAAGACTTCGTCAATAAACGAAGGATTAATCTCTTAGACAGAGTAACCCTTAAAATTGTGAAAAGGAAAAGAAAGAACGAAATAAGCTTTCTGCGGGTACTCACATTTGTAGCAACACAAATTACCAATTGCTCGCAATATTGCTGTCTGCTAAAAAATGAGTTTTGTTGTATTAAAAATTACTTAAAATTCAAAATTCGCTGTCACTAGTTCCATATTGTTTTAGGTCTGAAAGAACAAAAGCTGTTGTATGTACGAGTATGTGTGTATGTGTGTGTGTTTGTAATTTATATCTTCTGTAGTCAAAATAGTAACCCCTTAAATAAAAATTAGGGCTGGTTTGTTATTATTAACACTCGTGTTATTGTTATTGTAGCTGTTGTTCTATTTGGTGTTTTCAGATGATAGTTCATGATACTCTTTACGTCGTTGAGTCTCGCTTTTTTGGTGTACGAGTATGTTTAATTTTTAATGCTTTCAGACATGATCAAACATGCATGCAGAATGCTTTAATTATTTCATTATCATGTATGTATATGTATGTATGTGTATGTATTTATGTACGTTTATATATTTGTAAATACAGGGTGGCGTAAAATTAAGCATCCTATTGTAATATACAATAACTTTTGCAAATTTTTTTGTGAACTAGGCACCTGCAGCTGTGAAAAATATTTAGCACCTGCCTTTACAGCCTTATCTGATGGTGAACCAGTTCCACGGAGTGAATTATTCACGATTCACCAGCCCCCTGTGTGGCTGACTAGGCTCACACAGGTAACAACTTTAGCCATATGAGCAACTTCTGGCTTAGGAGTTCGGGCCCTCTAATCCCACCTGTATGCAATTTCCCAGCAATCAATGGAAGGTCGAAGCCCAGACACCTGCAGATAGCTACCCTTTATTGCGATGAGAAAGTAAGTTCGATGCGAAAGGTAGATGCGATAAGAGTATAATTTAGTACTCAGTGCTGTTTGCCCAAATTTTTCGCGAAATAGTTTGAAATTGAAGCAACACTGGTACCACAAAATAAACGATAGCGAAAAATGATAAAATAAAATGTGCGAAGGGAAAATTAAATGCGAAAAGAAAATACCAAAACGCAATACAGGGTCCAATTCTTCGATTACGAACAATTTTTCTTTCGCATCGCAATAGCGAGTAACCCCCTGGTTTCATAATTTAACATTTTGGCGATTTGGCATGGCCAGCAAGATTGTCCGATTTAACCATTCCAGACTTCTTTCTTTGAGGCTACTTGAGATCGCGGCTTTATGCCAACAAGCCAGTAATTCACAGCCTTTATGGAGATTATTCGACAGGAATGCGAAGAGTTATCTCGAGAAATATTGCGGAAAGTTACGCAAAGTGTAATAAAACGCGCACAAATGTGTATCAGCAATCACTTGACTGATATTATATTTTCCGGTTAACAGAAAAACTTGTACAGGTTAAGAGTGTGCCTTGACGCCCTAATCTGGTGATGTACCAACTCAATGAGGAGAAGTATTCACGGATCACACAAATCGCAGCTTTTGCCAAACCCCTTGCAGAAGAGCTCGACCCTCCTAATCCCTCCTTTATGCAGTTCTTCAGATAGTCAATGGAAGACACAGCTTAACCAAATGGTTATGGAAAATTTGATAAAACGGGCACAAACGTATATTAACACTGGCGGCAGATACTTGATTGATATCATATTTCGCAGAAAATATTATCCAGAGCCAAATAAAAGCGATTAATTTTCAATCAGTAAATTGAAATATTGGGGTAGTAAAATGTTTGAGAATATCTATTAAAAGTTTCCAAGCTCTTATGAAATGACGACATATCGACAAAATATGGAATTGATTTACATCAGTTTCCGCCTTGACGTCCTTTTCTAATGATGGGTGATTTTTTCACGACTTGCCAGCGCCGCCGTGTGCAAGGAACACACATGTCGCAGCTTTTGTAATAAGTTTGTTGCCATATGTAGAAACCCCTTTGCTAGAGAGCTCGGGCTTACTAGTCCCTCCTGTATGCAATTTGCCAGACAGTCAATGGAAGACTAGGCTTAAGGAGTTGATGGGCCGAAGTCCGTTAAGAGTAGCAGCTCTTAGCCAACTCACCCGTTTGACAATCCCTTCTGTTTCCTTACATTACAGGTGTGTGTTGTAAACCAACAGCACCTCGCGGGTGACCCAAAGTTATCAGAGAGGAATAATTTCCACCCCTGTGATTTTAGATTTATATCATAGTCAAGCTGCCAAGATGTAAGCTCCTTAACCACGATCGCATCGAACCTTCTGGGGGCTTTTCCGATCCCCTTGTGCCAATTAACTCTTGATAAGGGTCCAATGCAACATAGGTCAAGCAGCTTCCTACAACAAACGAGGAACTCATATCCCTCTATGCCCCAGAAAGCAAAGCGTCCTGCTTAGGCGAACGCCAAGGCAAAACCAGGGGTCTAATCAACGCATACGGTATCGAATTAACTATCGTATCGAATAACATTACGATACATCTAGATTATGGCAAACGATGCATATCGGAGCGCAATTTAAACAGAATGGAATAGTAATAAATTCAAGATCATCGGCCTTATGTATAATCAAAATCCTTATGCTAACTAACTAGCTGCTAAGTTTTTTGTGTGGAAATTTCCATAAGGGAAAGATAGCAGCTAGTTAGTTAGCACAAGGTTTTTTATTATACATAATGCCGAATATGCCTCCTAAAAGTACAAATACAAAAAAAAAAAAAAAAAAAAAAAAAAAAAAAAAAAATTGTTTAACTTTATTATAATATTGTAATACAATTCATTGGATATGGTATGCCATGATACCAAAGTGAAAAATTTCGATAATATAGCACGATAACGTATACGGTGATTTGACCCCTATTCGCTGTGAGGATACATACAAGACTTCGAATTGTAGTTTACTTGCCATAAGATGTAAATGTAAATCTAAACTGCACTACACGAACTGCTAGCAGTTAGAGATCGAAACAAGACCATCCAAACAATCGAGAGCAATTTTTTACAATTATTTGATACTTTCCGAGGCACCTAAACCAGACATTAGTGTAAGAACAGTCTTTTTTTATACCAGCAGATTGTCTAAATGTTGTTTGCAAGCTACACAATTCTAGGCAGGAGTACCTGTTGATGTCACAGAAAGATCAGTGCCCTGGTTAGGCGTACTCCAAGAAGAAATCTGCTCCTTGGAGAGGAATTCCAACACCCAAAATATATTATTTATGATTAATTTTGCGCCACCTGTTTTAAATACATTTAAACTTTTACTTATGCTGCTGCGCCCGCTAAGCATGTGTTTGTTTGATATCTTGTTATATTTTCCCCTATGTATGTTTGTATGTATGCATGTATGTGTGTACATCTGCATAGATCTCTGTGTAATTGGCTAATTATTGCTTGCATTGTAAGAGGGAATTATGAATTTTAATTAAACTAAGAAATTGTTAATATAAAATAGCAAACAGAAAACGATTCGGCTGTAAATGGCGTGTCGCAAGAACCTTTTAATTCCGTGTCTGTGTGTCTGTGCTGTCTCCCTTTTGCTAAAACATTTTTTCTTTTCTCTTTTTTTTTTTTTTGGTTTTAATTTTCATCTGCTATTGAAGGCGAGTAAGTGTTTAGAATGTACGGGTACAACAACACCCCAGAGCATGTGAAAGTAATTTTGTGTGTCACAATTTCTTTAGACGCTCGCTGGACGACTCCTTAATTTCTATTTGTAAATTAATTTTAATTTATACAATTTAATGGAAATTTATGTTAAAATTTGGATTAATAAATGCGGGCAAACATACATACATACATACAAACATTCAATACATATGAGTACATACATACATACATATGTACATATATAAAGTAAATGCTTTAAAACGCTTCATGTACGCTTGAGTACTAACCATATTTTTTTTTTGTATTGAGATTGTTTGTAAAATAAAAAAAAATATAAAAAAAATTTTTAGAAAATTATCACCACATTGCGATGCCGAAGCCAGATACGCTGCCGTTTGGAAATTGTTTTTGCTTGTGATAATAATGAAACGAAGAAATTGTCTTGACCCAAATTTCAATCATAAAACCTAACAAATTTCTTTTTGCGCTCGCTTATTTTGGGATGTCGTTGTTATTCATTAATTCGTACTGGTAATTTATTAATATTTTATTTAAATTTATTCAAGCATTCCGTTATTAAAGAAATTTTAAATAAAAATTTGCATGATGTTAATTTTGCTTTTTTCTGGACTTTGATATTGTTTAAGTGTAAATTTTTTCCGCAATCGAAAGTTTATTCATAATTTGCTTTCTATTCAGGTCAGACGTTAAGTAAAGATTTAGTAAAGCGAATTTGTCGCTTTGCAGCAGAAGGCCATAATCGTGTTTTGAAGCCAGCAAACACAAAACGTAGCAGTAAGCAAAAAGTACACGTAAAGAAAAGGGAGTTTGATATATGGTTGCGACAACATTATTAATTTTTCTGTAACATTGTATATTACTGTAGAACACAGCATATTAACAGTTTGATTATAGTTTGTTCCTCTATAAATATGTTACTGTTTGCATCTCTGTAATTCTATTTTTACCATTTATAATTTTCAAAATATGGTTTCATACAACAATAGCAATTGTGAAGTATTTTTAACACAACAATAGCTTTTATCACACCCAATACCAAAATATTTGTTTTTCTAATATGTCTGATACTTTAATTCTTACTTACTTTACAAAATTACAAAATACTATACTATTGTCGTCGTTAATAATATTTTCCTTCTACTCGTTGACATATAAATTTTTTCAGTTTGATTTTTTCATTAGAAATAAAAAGATGTTTTGTTTATTTTTTTTAATATTAAAATTTTACATTAATTTTGTTCAGCTTTATTTAAAAAAGATAAAAAACGTGAAATTGCTAAAAAAAAAAAAGATAAAAATTGAGTATTCGCGAATATATATAGGTAAGTGTGTTGAATATTAAGATATAAACATATGCATCCAACAATATATGCAACCATATTACTATGGTTATGTATGACTTTTAAAATTGTAATTGCAGATGAAATTCTCAATAAATATTTTTGTTTTCTTTCAGCAGATGGATATATCAACATTACATCGGAAATTTCTGCATTAATTCCGTAGAGATGAAATCCGATTATTTTTGTCTAATTTTTATTATATATATTATTAAAATATATTATAAGCTGTCTTTTTGTGTAATTATTATATGTATATATTTGTACGAATTATAACAAAATAAAGCTATCTGTAATATTAGTAAGATTACATCATGAAAGTAATACGGCTACATATGAGAAAACGTATGAATGTTTAGTATAATAATATGGTTGAGTATGACAATTCCTTCATAACTTTAATTAATACTATGGTTACTTATTATTGTAGCAATGTTGAACCAAAATATAGTATAGTTGCTTATAGTATTTTTTACAATACTATTGTGAGCCTCAATGGAGTTTTAGATATTGTGCAACAATATAATATTATCAGACACAACCATATAACTCAACAATAGTATGTTGCCCTTGGAATATTGTTGTATTAACCATATATTTTTTCTGCGTGTACATGTTAGGTAAATATATTGAATGGCCATTTATAAGTATATCAGGAATCAAATTTAGAGAGCCGCAGTGATAACCTTTCTTTTCGTCCTGTAAATGTATTTCAAAACTCTTTTACATACACGATTGGCAGACTAGATTGAAGGTATTTCCGTCCCGAAAACCGCTCATGTATACAAAATTTTTTTACAATTTTTTGTTCAGCACTTTATTTTTAAGAGTTCCGCTGTTTTTTACAATTATTTATTATTGTTATTAGTGGATGGGATATGGCCTCATCGGCCATTTGCACTGCGACCAATATTGATCTATTGTGCATCCCCTTGCCCCATTATGGGTTGAGTATGTCAATAAAACGGACAAGCTCCTTCATAGGGAGTGATATTAAGTCACATTCACTTAACATATAAGCTTGTAGTAGCCTATATCTTCTGTGTCCCAGTGTTCCACAGTGGGTGATTAAGTGCTCCATTGACTCCTCTTCATCACCGCAAAATCTGCAAATATCCGTGTTGGAAATTCCCATCCTGTGCAGGGGCTTGTAGCAGTTATAATGACCTGTAAGTGCACCTGTCAATGTTCTGAGACTTTTCCTGTCCAGTCTTAGAGCACGTTCGGCTCACTTTTTATAAAAGTTTAGAAATTTCTGGGAGTGTTCAAGACCAGCTGTCTCGTTCCAATGTTGTTCGACGATGGACACCGTCCATTTTTTTATCTCCTCATTCAGGAGACCCTTATTGAAGCCAAAATTTGGAGTGGGTCCAATAAAAGTCCCCTCTGCTCCTTTCTTGGCATAAATGTCAGCCATTTCATTGTCGTGATGCCCTTCATGTCCTGGCACCCAGATCAGGGTAACCTGGTTCTGGCTTGCCAGTTCGTTAAGCCTGTTGTGACATTCCAGTACTAATTTGGACGTAACGACACAGGGCCTTCAGCATTTACTGGCTATCAGAGAGTATTTTCATCAGCACTCCCTTGTGTCCCCTCGTGGAGAGTATTTCAACCGCTTCCCTTATTGCGTATAGTTCCGCTTGGAAGACTGTGGTGTCTTTGCTAAGAGTTATATATTTGCGTGCTCTAGGCCCCACTATTCCTGTTTTTTACAATACTTGCATGGTCAGTTTACAGCGCAACCTAAAACTGAGTTTACACGTGCAAGTGACTTGTTACAAGTTGCGTGTACATATGAATAACTAATACATCGAAAAAAGTAATAAAAACAGTTGCAATTTGCTCGATTGTTTACAACACGCAAGTGCAAGTTCATTTTCAAAATGTCATCAAAGAGTGAAATCAAAAATTTCATTGCCCTTTACGTCCTTATTTAGCACGCACTGTTATTGACATTGTCGCTCACCTATCGGCTATAATGAGGGCGCAGACAATATCGCTTATGTTGTCCTCTTTTCTTTAGAAAACTTAAAGGAAAGAGGACAAATCGTGCATATATCCTAAAGGTACAATTATGCCAACGTCCACCTTCGTTAGTATTTAAGTATACATTAATAATGTAAGTGCTTACTGAAGTTAACTGTCACGTTGCCGCAACGTCTCAACCTGTTTAAAGAAGAATTTGACGCCATTGTTACGTGACATTCGTAAACCAGTGCTGGAACTCTTATATGAGAGATAGTATTCTGGCACATTTACCTTTTTGCAACTTTTCTAGTGATGCAAAAATAATGTTATAAATTATCAGTTTTTGCCATTTTTATCATAATAATTATAAGAATGACTATTTAATAAAATATATTAAGTTTGAATAACGGCAATAGAAATGTAAATAATGGGTGATTTTATAAGAACTATCGGAAATTAAAAAAAAAAAACACATAAAATTCAGAAAAATGCATGAAATATTTATTTGGATCGATAGTTGGGTCGATATAATTTAATGTTTGAAGATTATTTCATGCAAAAGTTGGCCGCGGCTGCGCCTCAAATGGTCCATCCCCTTAGTCCAATTTTGGCACTCTTTCCAACATTTCGGCCGGTATCTCACGAATAATGTTGGCAATGTTGGCTTCCAGCCCGCTTCGATTGGGCTTGTCGCTATACACATTAGAATTAACATAGCCCCACAAAAAATAGTCTAGAGGCGTTAAATCACACGATCTGGGCGCCCAATTGACTGGTCCCAAGCGTGAAATAAACTGTTCACCGAACTCGCCTCTCAATTGGTCCATTGTTTCACGTGCTGTGTGGCATGTGGCACCGTCTTGTTGAAACCACATGTCATGCAAGTCAAGCTCTTCCATTTTGGGCAAAAAAAAGTTTGTTATCATCGCACGGTAGCGCTCACCATTCACAGTAACGTTGTGATTCGCACCATCTTTGAAGAAATACGGCCCAATAATGCCGCCAGCCCATAATCCGCACCAAACGGTTGTTTTTTGTGGATGCATTGGTAGCTCTTGCAATGCTTTTGGCTGCTCTTCACTCCAAATACGGCAGTTTTGCTTGTTCACGTATCCATTCAACCAGAAATGAGCCTCGTCGCTGAACACAATTCTTCGATAAAAAAGTGGATCTTCATCTAACTTTTCAAGAGCCCATTCACCAAAAATTTGGCGTTGTGGTAGGTCGTTTGGCTTCAATTCTTGCACCAGCTGTATCTTATAAGGCTTCACACCCAAATCCTTCCGCAAAATTTTCCACGTATTGGAGTAACGGAGGCCTAATTGCTGCGAACGGCGCCGAATCGATAATTCACGGTCATCACCAACACTGGCCGATACGGCTGCGATATTTTCTTCAGTTCGCACTCTACGTAAGCGTGTTGGTGGTTTAATGTCCAACAATGTAAATTTGGTGCGAAATTGTTTTACAATAGCCCGAATAGAAGCCTCGATCGATTAAACTGACCATAAAATGGAGGAAGCGCGAGATGAACTTTCTTAACAGAGCACGCATTTTGGTAATAAAATTCAATAATTTGCAAGCGTTGTTCGTTTGTAAGACGATTCATGATTAAATTATAGACCAAACTGAAGATGTTTGACAGTGACACAAGATACAAAACGTGCGTGAGCTGTCAAAACTAGTGTTGCCAAAAAGATAATAGCAAAAAAATCACTCGTTATATGAGTACAACTATTTCTTTAAACACAAACTTTATATTTCTTGAAGCCAATTGGTACTTATTTGTCTGTTGCAAGTACGAAAACTAACTTAAAAATACCCGTGACTATGTTGAAAAGCTCAACACGAACACAAACAAATATGCTGTGCAATGTTTTGTTTATTTTTTGTTGACATGTACGTTTATTAAAGTTCTATAGGGTGTTTTTTTAAGCCCGATAGAACTTGAAATTGTAAAAAATAACACAAAAAATTAAATTGTAATCAAAATTTTTTTTTATTCGAAAGATCAATACGTGACATTAACATTTGAAAATGATTTCGGGCATATGGGCACCGCGGCTGTTCTTGACGAAGCGCATTCTGGACGTCCAATTTTGGGCCACTTTTTCGAGCACTGCTGGCCGTATGTCACGAACAACACGAACAATGCTGGCCTCCAAGGCGTCAATTGTTGCTGGTTTATCAGCATAAACCAGTGACTTCACGTAGCCCCACAGGAAATAATCGAGAGGTGTCAAATCGCACGACCTTGGAGGCCAATTGACAGGTCCATTTCTCGAAATCAACTTATCGCCAAATTTTGATTTCAGTAAGTCGATGGTTGCGTTCGCCGTATGGCACGTAGCGCCATCCTGTTGAAACCACATCTCCTCCGGATCAATGTCATCCATATTTTCAAACAAAAAATCATTGATCATGGTGCGGTAACGATCTCCATTGACCGTAACGCGAGCTCCGGCCTCATTTTTGAAGAAATAAGGTCCGATGATGCCACCAGCATGAAAACCGCACCAAACAGTGCATTTTTCTGGATGTAATGGAGTCTGTAGGGTCTCTTGTCTCACTTGTCTCTTGGTCTCACTCCATATGCGGCAATTTTGCTTATTAACAAACCCGTTAAGCCAAAAATGCGCCTCATCGCTGAACACAATTTTGCGATAAAACAACGGGAAATCGACGACTGATTTTCAAAGTAAATTTGGATAATTTCGTAGCGTTGTTCAAGCGTGAGTCTATTCATGATGATTTGTCAGAGTATACTGAAACAAATAAAAAAAATGTTTCATCAAAATTTAATTTTTTGTGTTACTTTTTACAATTTAAAGTTCTATCTAGCTTAAAAAAACACCCTTTATAACTATACGAACGGCCGTACGTTGAGGTACCTTAAGTTTTTCTAACATCAACGTTCACATAACGAGCCCTTAAAAGACAATATCGTCTAGGACAACATTGTGAACTGGGATATGTGTACAAGCATACATTTATACATTCATGTGCACGTACGACCACATGTGTAAATGAATACATATGTATGTTAGTACAGATGTGTTTTAATTCATTGAATAAAAAAAAAAAAAACTATTCTGAATAAATTTGACCCGTGAATGTTTCAAAAATTCATAAAAGCGCAACAACAATAAGCCAACCAACCCAATGACGACAGTTCAAACCGGATTTAATACTCGTACACAAAAGCGGGCGAACAAAAACGCACTCGCACAAACATTCGCCGACACCCAGAGTATGACAGTGTGACATTAAAAGGCAAAAAAAAAAAAAACCAATAAAAACTATTTCAAAATTGCGTGTTAATACGGAAATCCCATAAAACTAATGCGAATAGTTTTTTTTCTTTATACAAACACACATATCTACATAAGTACACGAGTATACTCGTACATTTATATAAATTTTTTGAACAAATATTGAATGGTATTTAAGCCAAATTTGGATACAATTATTTTATGATGAATCATGCGTGTGTGTGTTCTTTTTTCTGGGTTTGTACGATTGATTGTGCGTTTACGATAATCATTTGACCATTTGACCGAATGAATGTTTTCTTGTTTTTTTTGGAGAAACAAACAACTTCATTCATATCCTAATTTATATTTCAGGTGATTCATTACGAGGTTTGATTTACAATGTAAAATGAAACAAACAAATTTGAAAGTGAAACGATAGAACAGAGTAATGCACCCCACACTGTGTCGATGCTCCAGTGAGTCAATAGAGTTGGATACCCTACTGTCACCGATAAGCTTCTACGCCCTCTCCTGCTCACAGTCGAGTAACCCCAAAATAGACTTTGAGACACCTCGCCAAACATGAGAGTTGTTTTCCAATTTCGGTCGGTTGTAAGTAGTAAAAATAGGAAAGAGGTCGGATGGAGTGAAGTACATCTTACACCGTTTCAAAAACCCGGGGCATTTAAATGTTTCTTTAGAGACATTACAAAATGTGTTCAGACCAGCGAACGTCACACTGTATCTTCATTCCAAGAACATCAAGAGCATCCGATTCCTCAATATTTATACCGGCCATGGGTACAGATGAAGCAGCATTTGCGGTTGTTTGTTTGTGTGTTAGTAAACAGCATTGGGTCGTAGGAGCGTTGAAGGCAACCCTGTTTTTACGACCCCATTCTGAGATTAATAGAAGATCATATTTAGCCTCTTGGCAGCGATCTCTAATAGACTGGGCCTATAATTAAAAGAGTACGAGTGGCTGCTGTCATCCGCGAAAGAGTGGAAGTTTGATAGAGAAGGTTGTTGTTAAAATAAGAAAAAGGGTAGGAGAAAGAACGGAGCTTTGCGTTACACCTGAATTAATCTTGAACTCGTTTGGTGAAACCCATCTATAGCAGCTCTCTCTCTCTCTCTCTCTCTGAGAAAGCTCGATATAGTATTTTACGCATTTTATAATACATTGCGTCCATGCGCTTGACTTTCAGGGAGCTCATATTCCATTAATATAGAGCCATAAGGGTTACCATTGACTATAACATTTTAATTTGAGTCATTTTTGAAGATCCATATATGGACAATATTTATACCACCAACCCCACAAAACACACCTCGCCATGGTTTCTAATGGATATAATCGCAGCTTGTGGTACTCTTCGAGTTACTCATCAGTCCAAATAGCGTGCACCATAAGTTCTTCGAACCGCATTAAAAACATTTCTCGCAGAATGCTGTTTTTCGTCATAAAGCGGAACAATTTTTAGATGTGAGTCTTTCCATGATGACTTGCCAAAAGATACTGAACAAGTATCACAAAAAACTGCTTGATATGGACCATGCGGGATCTGCCAAAAAAAATAGCTTAGTGAATATCAAATCTTACAATGAATCACCCAGTATTTGCATATATATGTGTGTATTTTGTTGGCTTTGAAGTAGGAAACATTTGTGGAAAACAAATTCAAAATAGAAAATGAAATTTACAACTTTTTAAGATATTCGTATTTGTAAATTCTGATGCAGGTTCAGCAAAGAATGGGTTCTTCGAGATATACATACGAGACTGTTTGTTCAATGGTTACGTAAATAAGTAGAGTTCTCGCATTGGAAGGGAAGGCAATCTAAAAGGTTTTGTTGAAACACCATTAAATCCGAAGAAAACTATTGTTTGGTGCACTTTATGGGCTGGTGGTGTCAATGATCGATATATCTTTAAAAAAGGCGATGATTAGATTGTTATTTTCAATGCTGCATGGTGAAAATTCAGGCTCCTGCTTAAATCAGTCACATGGCCGAAGTTATATTAAAACGTTAACTTTATCCAAAAAAATATCGTTTCATTGATGTTAAAAATACTCCGCTTTCACACCCGGAACGTTTACTTTGTAAAGTCTTGAGTTTGGTGGTGGCAAAAAAAAAAGAGTCTCTCTTATACTCTTCTCTTTCTTTGCCACCACCAAACTCAATACTTTGCAAAGTAAACTTTCCGTGTGTAAAAGCTGTGATATTTTTCTTCGCTTTATTATGATCAGCGTTCTCAACTCAGGGCGTTTCGCACCGTTTTTGGTGCTTTTTTAAAATTATTTGTGCGAAAAATTCTTTAGTCGGTGCGGTGTGCGCTTTTTATACAGTTTCGGTGCGTTTTTTAAATTTCGGTGGCACAAAATCAAATTCAACTCAACTTTTTGTTTTAATGTAAGAAACAAGTTTAATTAAGTGTCCAAATTCCTACGTTTCATTTTGCGTGGAAGACGTACCATGTTATATGCCCAAAGTAAGACAATCTTGCTCTTTTATATTATAAACACTGTCGAAAGAAAAATAAACATTTCGTTTTACAAAATTATTAAGCCAAGTTTGTGAAATATTGCAATAAATGCCGTCTCTGGACAGCGAAGATTGTGAATTCGTTACGGTTTTGGTGGTTCGGAAATTACCAAATTATTAACTAAATTATAAAGTTTTTACAAAATGTTTGTATTAAATGTTGATTATATAAATTTTCGTATATTTCAATCAATTCTTTTACAGACACCTCTTACGAAAACACAAATGAAATGCACACTGTGTTTGATAGGATCGCTATTAATTGAATTTGAAGGCTTCTAATGCGGTTCTGTAGCTTTTAATAACTCGATAATCGTGTATGCTCCTGCAATATAAGCAGCTGTATTTTTGTGTACCTGATAATAGGCAGTAAAAGTAATAGCTGATTTCGGTAGTCAGCAAATATATTTAAGTGATATTCTTTAATAAAAAATTTGTTAAAATATCTTTATAATTATTGTAAAGGTAACATTGTCTGAATAAAATTAACTGAGTTGTACTAGAGGGCAAGTTTTACAAACACTTCTAGCTGACAAACAATTCTAGCTTTTGAACGAATTTGATGGCATGCCATCGGGCGGTACTATCAGACTCAGTTTAATTGTATAACAATCGCTTAAAAAGCTGTTCCATTATCGTGTATTTAATATAAAAATATTTCACTTCTTAAAATACAAAATTGGTTTTTAAAAATGAAAATAAAAAAATTCAAAATTCGGTGCGTGTTTCTTGAAATAACGCGCTTTTTCCCCAGTTTGGTGCGTTTTCAAATTTCAAAGTTGACAACGCTGATTATGATGTAACATCCAATAAAATTAACCTGCTAATAACTTCGAATCAGTTTTCTTTTATTATTATTGATAAGTTTTTGTATTTTTTCTGTAAATAATTATTAATACCTTTGCAGCACTGCAACCAACAACTATTAATTTGTGTAATCGTATGAAATTTCTTAAGCAATAATCGTCAATTATGTTTAAATTATGAATGAACGGAAAAATATCAATTTGTGCTAACAGAAAAGGAACAGTAGACAAAAAAAAACACAACTTAAATGTTCACGAAAACCTAAATCTGGTTATACTTATTCATATATGTATGTATGCATGTTTGTACGTGTAGACAGACGGCACAAACAGTCACTCACATGTACGAGTATATGTAGACAAAAAAAAAAAAAAATTTTAAATATATATTATCCGTTATTGGGTGGTCAACGCCACTCTTACTTGTTTCTGGCCGTAGACAGGTACGAGAATAAGTACAGAGACACAAGAATATACCTATGCATACATATGTATGTGCACATGTATGTAAATACGAGCACCCGTTTAGCATTTTGTATCATAATCGCATCTCGGAAATTCGTATTTGAGTTAATTGTTTGGTTTAAGACGTTACTCTCATTCTGAGAGAAACGGTACTCTATGGACCACAGGCAGACATTGCCTACCACTTGAATGCTGTTTCCAATACCTTGCGTTCAATAAAAGTTAACTAACTATGTGTGCGAAGAGGTAATCGAGTTGTATTCTACCTGCTCATAACGAAAGCGATTCTGTATTCGAGCTGCCTCCTGCAATGTGGCTTTTCAAACTATCTTACAAGTCTTAAGATTTTTATTGGACTTTGTGAGACACAAATCTAATGAGATTTCATGCGACTGTTAAAAAATATAATGCATCATGACATCTCAACAACCCATCAGAAGTAAATTAAAAATTGTAAGCAGAAAACGAACGGTTCAATTTCTTAATTCAGTCACGGGCTTTTGTAAAAAATGCAACCCTGATTAAATGAAGAATCTTGTTCTTCAAAGAAATTTCTCAAAATGATGAAATCTTATGCACTCATAGAAAACCTTTCATAACTGCGATGTATTTTCGATGCAATGCCAAATGTCATAATTTTTGACCCCATGAGAATTTTCATCGCATTGATGTCAACCATTACATCAGTTGGTCTGATTATCAATAGCGGCAGTTATATCAATTATTTCATCAATGAAATGTCATACTGACATCATGGGGATGCCTTATCGGAATACATTTGATATAAGCATATAATCAATGAAAAGAAACTGCAATACCGAAGAAATTACTAAAATGAAAACAATGTAATGACAAAATATCATCAATATAATGGCGCAGTAACATCAGACCAACTATAATTTCGATTCAATGTCATTGATATGAAGTAAATTTGATGACGACATATCATCAATACTATGGTACGCTATTATCAACATTAAACTCCGGTTCAATTTAATGCTTTCAAAAATATGTTCAAACACCTAATTTTATATTCTATCATCTTCAAGAAATCAATGAGAATTAAAAATGTTCTAATAATACTTTTGATGACTTCCTGCCATCAATTAAATGTCTGTGTGGCACCTCATCATATTTTAATTGTCTGTATGCTGTGTATGAGGAAATATTCTTTTTCTTTTATTCTCTACGCTGTCATTATATTTATGTAACTAACGTTGCATATGATGACTAAATGTCATTAATATGATGCATTTTTTTTTTCTACTTTTAAAAAATTAATTTAAATTTAAAAAATAATAATCTTAACAACCTAATTCCTTTTCAACAATAAATAGAAAATATTATAACACTATTTAGCCTTTTTTATAATCAATTTTAACAAATTCGATGTATTATAACTATTAATAAAATGTATCTTTGAATTGATGTCGCCGCAGTTGTAGCATTGATGATACTCAATGTATGACGAAATTGTCTGACGACTTTTGTTGTTGAGATTGATGTCAGCTTTCATATTACTGATGACTATTTACATACTATGGATGTCACAATTATGATGACTCGCCATCATCAATATGAAGATGCGATTTTTTATGAGTGTGGAATGCAAAATTTCTTATCATATTATTTGTTATTTTCTTAATAGCACATTACCCCACTTGGAGATACATTTTGAGTTTTTGACAAGTCTTAACACAAAGTGTGATAGTCTGAAATACTCTCAACTTACATATTTGTTAAAAGCCCTGATTCACTATCCTACATGATCGTACGATTCATTCATAGGAAACTGTTTCAAAAGTCTGGCCGACTTGAAGAAATCGCTTCAAAATGGCATTATAGGCCACACTATTATACAAGTATGATTGCGATAATTTATATACACAATAAAATAATTAAGAACTTTTAATAACATAATAATTTCACATTACTTACATTTTTTCTCAAAGCACCACCAATATTCTCATATTTTTCACAATATATACCACACTGATCACACAGAAACTATAATGTTTTGAAAAGTTTCATGAAATTTTTCAAATCGCACGATTTGTCAAAAAACTTTGTCGCACGGTTGCTTTTTTAATACTTTTTCAGCACACATGCTTTATTTGGTAGATCGCACAATCGAGTATGATAGTGTAGCAAGCCCTTAAGCAATACTAAGTCTTTAAGTCCGTCGGATATTCACTTTGTATACAAGTAGAAGGCGTTCACTCCGAATATGTATTCTTGGTTTGAGTGCTAAATAATGAACATTACTGTCTGATATATGTGCGTTGTGTAAACGCTTCAGTAATCGAAATATTCGCCGTTTGAAGCTGATTCGCCTTGAAGGACCATGTACGAGATACAATTTTCCAACACATTTTTAAGCAATTTTCGTTCGCATAAGGTGTTTTTGTTAGAGCTACACATAGCACAAAGGGAACGATTTCAGAACCCAAATGAGCTGGAGATTCTCAGCTACTTTTCGAAGACTCCTGCCTACCTAACCTAGAGCTACACAAGTTTAATTCATATTAAAACAAAGAAATATATTTTTAATACGAATGAAACTGGCTTTATAAGACACTTTCGCATGCTTTGCTGGTAAACATGGACGACAGCGATTATCCGTGCAGATTTTGTTTTTGTTTCTTCCATACAGAATTTTTTGGGCACTCCTGGTTTAAAGAATAGTTCTTTCTAAAGCATGCAGACGAAAAATACTTTAGAATACCTTTAAACATATCTCATTCCGGAATTTTGAATACTTAAGCTAAACCCTGACATATAGATGAGTATGTAAGAGTGTGTTTAAAAATTTCGCTTGACTTTTCAGAACAACCCTCGTATCCACATCCGAATAAATCTTAAACGCTCTTAAAGCAATTGTGGAAGTAAATGTACAAGTTGAAGAAATTGAAGAAAAGAATGAATTTATAAAAAGCGGCGTAAAACGGAAGTTCAACTAACTCATTTCCGTTAATGAATTTAAACAGGCTGGCAAACGAACGTATTACGACTTTAGTATAACAACAATAGAAACAATAATTTTATAAAAGAGACAGTTTAAGTATAAATGACTGTGTTATTCGCACCATTTACTGAAATAAGTATAAGGTCTACAAACATACATACATATGTACATGCGAACAGTAAACGCTCGGAAACAAGAACGTTAAAAAACTATAATACAAAATCAGAGGAGTTAAGGGAAACTACAAGGTGGACCATAAGACTCTTAACATTTTTTTTGGACTAGTTCCCAGGGGATTACCCCTACATATGCAGTACATTGTACCAGAACTAGGAAAATAGGTCGTCAGGAGGGGGTAAAAGGGAGTAGTGTTTGCGTACACTTATTTGACTTGAACTTTCCAACATTATAACAGACAGGAAACACGTCTACAGGCAACTTATTCCACAGAAGACACATACGAATTCTCTCTGTAATGCCTTGTACAATTCCCTACGCAATCGACTACCCCTCTGGAGGATGAACGCGTGTTACGTAAAAATTTGCGAGTTTCGGGAACAACATCTCTAATCTCGTCAGTTTAAAATCCACTGTAGTAGGGATAGAATAGAGTTACACAACCTACACTGCGTCGATGCCCCAGTGAGTCAATAGAGTTGGATACCCTACTGTCACCGATAAGCTTCTTTGCTGTCTCTTTTATACGATCGAGAACCCCAAAAGGAAACTTTGAATCACCGACCCAAACATGAGAGTGGTAGTATAAAGAGAGAATAGTCCCCCAAACTCCTAGAGGTGTCATCGTTGTCACATTAAGACGACATCAATTAATTCCTAAACAAAGTGAAAAAAAAAACAACCGTGTGAACACCTAGTTCCACAATCGTGATTTAAAGAGCGAACCAAGTGTTTGATATTACCGTCTTAACATGATATTACATATTACGAGGTCTGATAAAAAAATAACCGTTATTTTGAATTTTTTTCAAAAAGTATTTATTTATTCATCAATAACTATCTTGTCCCCTTTAAAGTAATGCCCCTCACATATCCTTAATTATCCATACCCCTCACTTATCCTTTTCTTCAATCCTCAAAAAACTTCTGAAGCGTGCTTTTTCTGTCCTGTTTCGACTTTTCTTTTATCTCTTCAATCGTAGCAAAACGTTATGATTTCATCGCTGCCTTCACTTTTGGGAAGAGGAAAAAGTCAGTAAACCAAGTCAAGTAAACACTACGATTACGGCATGATAACGGGTTAGTTTTTGGACAAAAACTCACGCACAAGCATGGTGCGGAAGTCTGAATCGTCTCTGACGATGGTCAACAGCTCCAGAGCGAAGTCTATGCGACGTTGTTTTCGCTGGAAATTTAGTAAATTTACGGCCAGTTTATCAATTTCCACAGCATGCTTGCGTTCGCAATTTAAGCGACAGAACATTGATTTGGGTTCGTCTAAATTTTTTCTATGGGAACGATCTGTCAAATCTCAATCAAAATGCACAAGCATATGTGAACGAATAATAGTGATATAGACAAACCCAAATTGATTCTCTTTCGAAATTGGTAAACTGACTTTTAATAAAAAATCGAAGAGCACACCAAAACACGACTAACCTTTTTATCTGTCAAAAGCGAATTGACAATCCGAAAAGGCTGACATTGCCCACATACATATATAACAGACATGTGCACGAATATAACAGAAAAAATGCGAAAATCGAAATTTGTAAATAACGGTTATTTTTGATCAGACCATCCATGTACATTTTACAAAAAGTTTTTTTTATACTAGAACCAAAAGTTATTTTAAAATTGATATGGCATCACCAAAAACTAAATAATGCACCGAAAATTGGAAAAAGGCTCAGAATGTTTTCTCACAAAAAAATTTAAAAAAGCACCGAAAAACGGTTAAAAACGCACCGAGTTGACAACGCTGCCACCAAACTCGATACTTCGTATAGTAAACTTTCCGTGTGTGAAACCGTGTTACTTCTTTTGTTCAGTGAAAACTGTTTTTGCGATGGATTGCAATCGGATAAATATAAAACTATTGCTAGTACCTATTTTTGAAGCTTTGGTTGCCAGCTCAAAGCCGTAAACCTGTAAAGGCAGAGCCATTATTGGCAATCAATTTGAATCGCTGCACTTAATAATGAGTTAAACAGCCAGAATTAAAACAATAATGTACGAGCATGTATGTATGTATGTGGTGGCTTGGTAAATATTTTTATTGTCTTGTTTGTACCTGTAAAAATTTAATCATTAATGTCGTTAAACATTCCTAATAAAGTTATAAACTTTAAATAGAATAATATTGCACTATTTAATACCAAATTTATGTATTTTATTTCTTCTTTAAAACATGAAAGACCACAATTGCGTCGTTTCATACACATACATACACACGCACACACACATACATACAAACATATTTGTAGTTGTAGTTTTATTACTTATTTTACTTTTATTCGTTCTGTACTTCTGCTTATCTTTAAGACGATTTTAAATATTTAGGTCACACTCATTTATTTACTCAGTCGACGAACACACTTTACGACAGCCAATACAACGGCAACGACGACTACTTAAGACTGTTGTCTTTTATGTTTTTGTTGCTGCAGTTGTTGCTGCTTATACACATTCATGTACGGATGTGTGCATGTAGATGCATATTTGTACTTTTGTTCGGTTCAATTTCATTCATTACTCGATTTTCATTGATACATGTAAAATGTATATGAAAATCGACGGACGTGCGGCCGGACAGACATTCAGATAGACAGATAGGTATGCCAGCATATAAAGAATGGTCCAACCAAAACACACAATGTTAATCTATATATACTTATACAATATATAAAAATGAATATTGCTCTATATGTCTTATAGCAAGAATGATAGAATACCTGATTACGCAACTTTCATACGAAACTGAAATCTTCTGCGCATGTTGGTCAAATGATGTCACGAAACAATGCAAACACAGCCCTACATGGATTTTGAAATACATAATATTGAATGGGTTAAACCACGTTATTTGACGGGTTATCTCTAGTTTTATCATTCTTGGTCTTATGGAATCTTAAAGTATGCATTTGATCATGTGATGATCTTTGCCAAAGTTGTTGAGCGTGAGCCCACAAATGTTTCCGACAGATGGCGCCACTGGCAATCCAATGAATTTCAATCTTTGGCTATTGATTAAAACAAACTACATACAATAATTTGTAATTCTTTAAGTAAAGGGTGTTTTTTTAAGCCCGATAGAACTTGAAATTGTAAAAAATAACACAAAAAATTAAATTGTAATCAAAATTTTTTTTTATTCGAAAGATCAATACGTGACATTAACATTTGAAAATGATTTCGGGCATATGGGCACCGCGGCTGTTCTTGACGAAGCGCATTCTGGACGTCCAATTTTGGGCCACTTTTTCGAGCACTGCTGGCCGTATGTCACGAACAACACGAACAATGCTGGCCTCCAAGGCGTCAATTGTTGCTGGTTTATCAGCATAAACCAGTGACTTCACGTAGCCCCACAGGAAATAATCGAGAGGTGTCAAATCGCACGACCTTGGAGGCCAATTGACAGGTCCATTTCTCGAAATCAACTTATCGCCAAATTTTGATTTCAGTAAGTCGATGGTTGCGTTCGCCGTATGGCACGTAGCGCCATCCTGTTGAAACCACATCTCCTCCGGATCAATGTCATCCATATTTTCAAACAAAAAATCATTGATCATGGTGCGGTAACGATCTCCATTGACCGTAACGCGAGCTCCGGCCTCATTTTTGAAGAAATAAGGTCCGATGATGCCACCAGCATGAAAACCGCACCAAACAGTGCATTTTTCTGGATGTAATGGAGTCTGTAGGGTCTCTTGTGGATTGGTCTCACTCCATATGCGGCAATTTTGCTTATTAACAAACCCGTTAAGCCAAAAATGCGCCTCATCGCTGAACACAATTTTGCGATAAAACAACGGGTCAGTTGCCAACTGATTTTCAAAGTAAATTTGGATAATTTCGTAGCGTTGTTCAAGCGTGAGTCTATTCATGATGATTTGTCAGAGTATACTGAAACAAATAAAAAAAATGTTTCATCAAAATTTAATTTTTTGTGTTACTTTTTACAATTTAAAGTTCTATCTAGCTTAAAAAAACACCCTATATATATAAAATCGTTCAAAAATTTTCTATTGGTTTAATTAAGATCCAGGCGGAATAGTTAATCAAATTAAATGACAGATTTGACAACCAGTATTTAGGATCACCATCCTGTTGGAATACTACTAATTCTGCTTCAGGATAAGCACTTTTCTCTAAAACCCCCGGCAAATTAGTTTGAATAATACTAAGGTAGTCTTCCTTGGCCATTATGCCTATGATTTTTACTATTGGTCCAAGGTTCCGCAATGAAAAACAACATCACATTATTAGACTTCCTCCACCATGTGTAATAGTTTGTTCAACCTGGTGTTTTTCTGTGTCCAGTGCCACATAATATTCTTTATCATCAGACCACATCACGCTTTTCCAGTCCTCGACTGTCCATTTTCTATATTCTTTACTTGTAACCGTGACTTTACATTTTTATTTGACAAAACTATACGGGTTTCGGGAACAAGATCTCCAATCTCGTCGTAGAAAAATCCATTGGAGTAACGACTAAACAGAGAAACGCACTCCACACTGTGGCGATGTTCCAGTGAGTTGGCTCCAGAGCTGGCTATCCTAGTGTCACCAATAAGCTTCTTCGCTCTCTCTTCCACCGAGTCACCGGCCCAAGCATGACAGTTGTACTCCGTTCTTGGTGGGATATAGATGTTATAAATGGCAAGGAGATCGAATGGAGTTTCAAAAACCGAGACACTTGAATGCTCAGTTCAGCAAACCTCACAATGAATTTTCATTCCAAGAACATTAAGAGTACCCGATTCCTCAATATTTGTACCACCCATGAGTATAGCCCAATAGTTCTATATGGAAGAGCAAGCACAAATACATTTAAGGAAAAACTACTTTAATCTTATTTTTTCTTGTAAAAAGCAGAACATATTTACAAAAACAAAATCTACACTGATAATCGCTTTCGTCAATGTTTACCAGCAAAACATGTGAAAGTGTTGTTGCTTTGTTCTTTTGTGTGTGTAGTGAAGAACGACGAAAAAATATATAAGACAAAGTTTTTTGTGTATTTTGTGAGCTAAATACCATTAATTTTCATTGCTAGTGGTGAGTGCTAAGTGCTTTTACACAAACAATTGAGCATCAAGCGCATAGGACTTAGGCGCTCCTGGTATAGAGTATAGAAGCAGCATTTACGTTCATAATTTAAAAGCGCTGCTGAATTGTGTTCTTCACCAGGATTGAATTTGAATTTGTTAAACACTGCAATAAATTTAAAATAGATCGTGACGTTAAGAGGTGACTCACAATTAACATCGTGCATTGTGATTGGACCACCCTCTAGTATAATTTTTATTTAAAATATGAACATAAGTATTCATATATTTGTCTTATAGAAAATCATACAAAGCATATGCGTGTACGTGTTTGTTTATGCACTAATACAATAACATAATTTATTAGATTGTATAATCAGCGTTGCCGTTTTTGTTATTTTTATTTTGTTGTTTATATTGGTTGGGATATTTTTACGTTTGATTTTTCCTTTAGAATAATATGAATAGGTAAATGAGTAATTTTTAAGTAAATTGTAAAAATTACTATTAGAAAACTCCCTTGTCCGAAAGAGTACTCGAACGGAAAAATAGCAAAAGCTCGTAAACTTTAGTAATTTTTAAGTAAATTGTAAAAATTACTTTTAAAAAACTCCCTTGTCCGAAATAGTACTTGAACGGAAAAATAGTAAAAACTCGTATACTTTAGTAAACAGCTTTATGAATTTGTATCATTTTTAATCCATTGTGCAAGCGATAATTTGCTTGTTATAAACTTTTGTTTACACTTGGTTGTTTACCATATGTTTTTATTCTTGCTATACTTTACTGCAAGAAATTTTCGCAGTACAAGTTTGTAAATACGATTACTCAGTAAAGAGACTGCCACTTTACTCTCTTTGGCTAAAGGAACAACATTCTATAAAATGCTGTTAAATACAGTAAAGATTTGTAAACATTTTTGGGTAAACGAATGGACACACATATTGTTTTCTTGTTTGCTAATTATAATACTATTCAGCTATACAGTGGATTATAACAATGCAAATTGAATTAAATTTATCAGCCATGCCACAGAGCTTAATTCCGTTCAGAAACGGAATTGAATTCCTATTTTACTTCTTCCAAAACGAAAAAAGAAAATGAAATCATTTCTAATTGCAAGAATGAAACTAGTATTATCTTATAGAATTGATTTCATTCCGAAAAAGTTTTAAATTTTCGTTTTCTGAAGAATTGAAAAACCGATTCAATTCCATTTCTGAACGGAAGTGAATTCTGTGGCATGACCGTATATGTACGTACGGTGTGCGATGTGTTGAACTAATTTTTGTTGTTCTAGGCAGTGTCGAAGGTATATACACTGGGCACTGATCAGTTTTAACTAATTTAATTTCAACACTTTAAATGCTGTGATAACGTTTGTTTTGGTCGTTCCGTGTGTTAAGTTCACAAACATTACTCCCCCTTTCCTTCTTCTCATAATCTATTTTCCTAGTTCCAGTTCAATGCCTTGCATATGTAGGGGCTATCCCCTGAATACTGGTCCAAGACAAAAAAAAATATATATATATATATAAAAGTATATATATAGTTTTGATAATATTTTTACACTTATGTCAACTTTTTGAAATATTTTGGTTGTAATAAGTTTTGTGCTTTATGGCAACGCTGTTTACAATATTTAGTAAAAGTATCTTCTTGATTTAAATGTGTTAGTTTTCTCAAATAAATTTTTTGTGATTGCTAAAAATTTCAACAAATTTCTAGATACAGATATGAACAAATAAATTTATGTATGCACGTGTGTCTTTCGGTGTGTATACATATGTATGTATATACATATGTATGTGTGTCTGTATGTTCACAAGTATGAATGATTGCACGTACAAAGATATGTATGAATGAGTGTAAGTACATCCGCATGATTTTACTTAAATATTTTAAGTATTTCTACATACAATTCAAATTATGATTTATATTTTAAGATAAACTATATAATAAATGCCCAGAAAACATACACACATACATACGAGTACACTTGAAAAAATGAGTGCGAGTTTCATTAAACTTTACAAATTAAATTTGAACGACAGTTTCCATTGAGAATTGAGAGAGCAAAGATTTATATGGATTTGTAAAATAAGTAATTATTAATAGGAGTAAGAGAATCTTTCTTACTCCGCTATTTAGAGAATGTAATGTAACTACACTGAAAGAAAAAGCTCGTACTAAATTTAAGTATTTTTTACTTGCTTTTAGTACGAGTCTGACTCATAAATTTCAGTACGAATAACATAAAAGTGTGGGATTTGTAAAGAAACCCAATCATGCGATGTCTGAAAATATCTATAAAGTTCTTGAAGTAAGTGAATTCTTGAGCCGAGTAAAAACACCAAAACAAAGACACAAATGCATACATGTGAATGAATTGCTGAGAGGTAGGAATAAAAGATTTTCTAAGAAAATATGCTATTATTGTTTCAGTTGTGAAATATTATTAGGTGTACAACTTTGCTTCCACCGTTTTGCAATAGATGGATATAAATAGATCAGAGATATCATACAATATTTCTACATATACCGCCGTCAATTTGTGTCTGCATTCTCGATTAAACATGTCAGCTAACGATGCAAATTCTAGTCATGTGCCGGAGGTTTTAATTTTCTGCTTTAATATGAAGAAATCTGCAGCTGAGACTCATCGAATGCTCTCCAATACCACTATCAGTGAGACCTCTATTAGTGAAATAATGCGCTGAGAGTGTTGTGAACGCTTCAAGAATGATAATTTCGCCATCGAAGACCAGCGTGGCAATGGATGAGCGCAGGTTTTCGAAGATGCATTACTTGATCAAGTCTCGTGTCAAATGCAGTTGTGAAAAGATTTACATCAGCACCTGCCTTGCGGCCTAATCTGATGATGGACCAATTCTACGGAGTGAATTATTCAGGAATCCCCAGCGCCCCCATGTGGCTTACCAGGCTCACACAGGTAGCAATTCTTACCATATGATTGCGGTCATATGAGCAACTTCTTGTTGAGGAGTTCGGGCCTTCCAATCCCTCCTGTATGCAATTTCCCAGCAATGAATGGATGACAAGGCTTAATGAGTTGGTAGGCCGAAGCCCACTAAGAGCATCAGCCCTGAAACCAACTCACCCGTCAACCATCACCACTGGTTCCTTACAATACAGGTATCTGTTGTATAGGCAACAGATCCTCGAGAGATTGTTAGTCCCCGAAAAAAGCCATACACCAAACAATTATCAAGGATACTCCCTTCCTGCGTTTTAGGTTTCAACCACAGCCAGAACGTTTCAGCCAAGCTAGGCACCTCAACCATGATCAGCCCGGGTCGAACCGCAAGCAGAACTACCTGGGGGCCATGCTGATCCCCGTTCTGCCAATTTATACCCTTGGTAAGGGTTTCGGAAGCCAACACAACATAAGTCATGTGGCTTCCTAGAGTTTTGTTTGCCGCACCAAACGAGGGACCCTTTCCCCTCTTTACCCCGAAAAACAAAGTGCCCTGGTTAGAAATACGCCAAGGCAAAACCTGTTCTCCGGGGGCGTGTCAAATGCAACAAGAATTAGCAGGTTCATTAGGAGTAAGCCATTTTAAAATGGTTGGAAGTCATGGGAATGATTCAGAAACAATTAAATTGCATGCCGTACGAGGTGAAGCCGAGAGATGTTGCAGGCCGTTTGTTTGCTTGTGAACAGCTGCTGACAAGGCAAAGACAGAAGGGTGTTCTGCATCCCATTGTGACTGGGAACGAAAAGATATCTTGGCCGAATATTCACAATGCCAAGGTCAAGCTCATTAATTACTAGGACCAACTCAACTTTTACTAGCTGACGATTTTTTGACGATTTGCGATAATCATGTTGACGATTTTCCCGCCAAGTTTGGAGATTTTAAACCAAATTTATCTGGAGTCTAATCGCCACATACGATATCGAATTAACTATCGTATCGAATAACATTACGATACATCTAGATTATGGCAAACGATGCATATCGGATTGTAATTTACACAAAATGTAATAGATTGAAGATCATATGTTTCCTAAAAGTACGAATATAAAAAAAATTGTTTAACTTTATTATAATATTGCAATACAACCTATTCGATATCGTATGCCATGATACCAAAATGAAAAATTTCGATAATATTGCTCGATATCGTATGCGGTGATCTGACCCCTGGTATCTATGATCGCTAATGACAAGTAGAGCAACTGATGTAATGGTTGAACTCGCAGCACTAAAAAGTGTCATGTGGTCAAAAAGGAGGACATTTGGCATTACATTGATATTAAAATACATCACAGTTATGACGGGTTTTCTATGAGTGTAGTTACATGCCAATAATATTCTCATATGTTTCGCTATAATTGCCACTCTGATCGCATAGAATCCTTCATTTTATGAAAATTTTTGTAAAATTTTTAAAATCGGACGACTTCTCAAGCCTTGACTTGTCCTTACTATTTCTACTACCTACATCCGTCCGAAAATGGAATACAACTGGCATGTTTGGGCCGGTGCCTCAAAGTCTATTTTTGGGCTACTCGACCGTGTGCAGGAGAAGGCGAAGAAGGTTATCGGTGACAGTAGGGTATTAACCCTATTGACTCACTGGAGCATCGACGCAGTGTAGGGTGCGTCACTCTGTTTTACTGTTAATACAATGGATTTTGCTCTGACGAAACCCGCACATTTTTACGAAGCACGCCTTCTTCGTCCAGAGCTGATCCATTTGTGGTCGATTGCTCGGGGAATCGTACAACGCATTACAGAGAGAATTTGTTTTTCAGCCGCATGCTTCGCCTGTGGAATAAGTCGCCTGCAGACATGTTTCCTATCTGTTAAAACAGTGGAAAGTTCAAGTCAAATGTTCTGGTACAATGCACTGCATATGTAGTACTGGTCCAATTGAAAAAAAAAAAATCTGTCACACAGTTGCACTTTTCGTACACACACTACCACACTTTTTCTGCACATCGCACGATTGCGTAAGATAGCTAGTAACGGCCTTTAGGAAATTCTTTGAACGCCCTTTTTTATTAAATTTGTGTTTGCAAATGAATAGTAACTTAGTAACAGCCGACCATTTGCTTACTACGTGGCAAACGTATTCTGTTGATAGAAAATATAAAAAAAAACTAGTTGTTTATTAACTTGGATAGATTTTTCTTAAACACGTAATTGTTCGGTCACGCTACTATATCTAGCTATATATGTACATACATACATACATACATACATACAGGTACCTCCACAAGTACTCGTATATTTTAATAAACAGCCGTGTGTACACCCCGCTAATTGAATGAAATATGCTTTCCATCGTTGTTGTTTTTTTATTTTACCTTTTATTCATTTTTTCTTCTCTCTTATTCAATTGTTAATTATTTGAAAGTTTATCATCGTCTGCATTGTATTTAAATAAATAAAATTTAAAATGGTGAAACAAAAATAAAAGCTAACAACAACCTTAACTTAAAGACTTAAACGGCCATAAAATGTTTATGCAAAACAAATGCATTTTTATGCATTTAACCAATAATAGAAACAAATACTCATACAATTAATATCAATGATTAATTTGCACGAGCAAATTTATTCATTCATAAATTCTTGGCCTGCAGTTCATAAAAGAATCATATCTTATAATTGTGTGAGTGCGGCATGCACTATTCATATAAATATAACAAAATGTCCGCCAAGCAGTGTTGCCATGAGATTTTTTGTTAAATCCCTAGTTTAGCGCATAAAAATCGTGATTTTCCCCTACAATCAAAAAAATTTCCCTACGCAATTTTTCGTTTAAATTGTATGCAAAAAAAAAAAAATTATTTTAATACGATTTTTATGTTTATTGTAAATTTAAACTTTTATTAAAAAGTAAATTAATTAAATTAGATATTTCTTATTTTTGCAGCTTCAGATCTTTGTTTTTTGTTTTTAATAAAAAATTAACAATTCAAAATCTTTTATTTCTCGATATTTCGATAACAATTTGTTATCATCATCAGGAGAAATTAAATGTTATAAATGTAAATTGTAAAATTATTGTCAAAAATTTCCTATACACAAAAAATTCATGCACTAAGAAAAATTTTTAGTTCATGCACAAAGAAAAATTCTTAACAATATTAACAAATTAAAAAATTAATATATAACATAATTTATATTAAACTTATTCTGCAACCAACACATGCCCTATTAAAGATTAGAACATGTTGTACCTTATACTTAAGCAAATCAACATCGAACATGTTGCTCACAGCCTATAACTAGCGCTAAATTATCAGTGTCCATTTTAAAATTTAATAATCTCTAACATTTCTAACAGTTTTTATTATTGAAACATTTTCAAAATTAGGATAATGATTTATTCTAGAGCAATGAAAAAATAACGCTGTTTTTTTTTTGAATTAATATGCCTATATTTTTGGTCTGATTTATGTCCTGCAATCCGTGTCCTTAATTTGTTTTTTGTTGTTCCTATGTGTACTTTATTACAACTCTCCTGATTATTTTCTTTACATGGAATTTTATAGACTATATTAGTTTTACTAAATAATATATCTAACGTATTATAGCTCTTATGAGTCATTCTATATATTTCCCTATTAAATATACTAGCTCGTGCCAACCTTTCTGTCAAACCCGGTATATACGTTAGCGGTCTATAAATTTTTGGGTCTGTTAAATTAACTACATTATGAGTATTTCTCCTTAGCTCATATGAAAAATCATTGTATTCCAGCAAGTTCGTAATTTTAATAATGTTTCCTCTATGAAATTCTTCATCACTTATTCTAGGTACCCTTTCAACAAAGTTTTTAGCCGTGTTGATGATTACATTCTTACTATGTTTTGAAAAATAATTTATTATCCTTTCTGATGCAGTTGACTTTTGATACCAATCCATAACAAGCCTATTATCCCTCTTATTTACCATTGTTTCCAAATATGGAAGTGTTGAATTTTTCTGCTCCATGGTAAACTTAATATTATGATTAAAATCATTCAAAGCCGTAAACATATCCCCAATAGCCGAATCAGGAATGAACAAATTATCTACATATTTAGTCATCATTCTCGGTTTTATATTCAATCTCTCTATAGAGCTGTCAAATAACTTCTCCATTACAATGTCAGCTATAATTGGGGAAGCTGGATAGTCCATTTATTTGCGTATATATCTTCCCATTATACTGAAAATACCTATTATCCTCTATATAAAATTTCAAAATACGTAAAAATAAACTTTTTTCTATCATTGTATGTTGTGCAATTAATCCCCACTTAAATTAGTGTAAAATATATAACTTCAACGATGCATATGATTAAAAATACATGTATGCGTTTGGCTATATAAATAAATTATTTTAAGTGATTTGGTCTACGTAGTACGATTTCCCGGGCAATCGACCACAAATGTATGAGCCCTGGACGATGTACGCGTGTTACGTAGACATGTGCGAGTTTCGGGAACAAGATCCCTAATCTCGTCAGAGCAAAATCCATTTTAGTAACGATAGAACAGAGTAACGCAACCTACACTGCGTCGATGCTCCAATGAGTCAATAGTGTTGAATACCCTACTGTCACCGATAAGTTTCTTCGCTCACCGATAAGTTTCTTCGGATATAGGTGGTCTAAATAGTAAGGAGACCGGATGGAGTGAAGTGCTTCTTACACCGTTTCAAAAAACCGAGGCACTTGAATGCTTCTTTACACGTACACGATCGTACGATTCATTCACTGGAAACTGTTTCAAAAGTCTGGCCGACTTGAAAAAAATCGCTTCAAAATGGCGATGTAGGCCACACTATTATACAAGTATGATTGAAATAATTTATATAGACAATAAAACAATTAAAAACTCTTATTAACCCAATAATTTTACATTACTTAAATTTTTTTCTTGAGGCACCAACAATATTCTTATATTTTTCACAATATATGTATATCACACTGATCGCACACCCATACTGTTTTGAAAAGTTTCATAAAATTTTTCAAATCGCAGGATTTGTCAAAAAGTCTGTTGCACGGTTGCATTTTTAGTACTTTTTGACCACATATGCTTTATTTTGTAGATCGGACGATCGTGTATGATAGTAACATATAACATGGCCTTTAGAGACATGAAAAATTTGTTCAGTCCAGCGAACATCACACTGTATTTTCATTTCAAGAACATCAAGAGCATCCAATTCCCCAATATTTATTCCATCCAAGAGTACAGATGGAGCAGCATCAGCGGTCATGTGTTTGTGTGCTAATAAACACTGGGTTTTACGAGCGTTGAAGGCGACCCTGTTTTTGCGATCCCATTCAGAGATTAGTAAAAGATCACTATTCAGTGAGTCATATGCGTTTTATGATGGAATAAGTAAGAATATCACAACGTTAACATAAGTGAAACTTCGCAGAAATTGGAAAAAACACAGCAGAAACTAGTTTCATCAATAAGCGACTTTTATCGTATAATTGCGTGTAGAAATCCGTTGTTATTCCCATTAAATCTTTGCGACTTATGTGAAGTTTGTTAAAATTATTAACAAACTTAGGTTCGGGAAAAATGCGATTTAGACAAATACCTTCTTTACTATCTCTCATCTGAATTCATAACAATTTTAAGCTAATTATATAAAAACTTTTATTGTAAAAAATTACTAAACATTGCTGATTTACTCAAACAACGTCATAGTTCAATATATACACAGAATTATTTGGAGCGATCAAAGCAAATTTGTTAACAATCACAGAAAAAATTATAGTAAAAATAAAATCAACAAAATTTTTGTCTGAAAAAATAATTTGTATGCAGATATATAAATATTATAGTATATATAAATATATATAGATATATAGTATTTTGTTGTTGAATAAAAAAATACTTGTTTTCGATCAATAATTATTTATACTAAACTTTTGTTTGAATCCACGAACTCCTTTACAGGTCCGCATTCAAACAATTTATTAATTGATTCAACGAATTTCGTTATTAAACACGAAAAAAAAAACTTTTCATCTGTGAATATTATCCTTTGTAGTGTTCCATAAACTCATCCAAATAACTTTTGAACTGTGCCTTTTCGGAGCTATTTTCTAAACATACATATTTTCTACGATGAGTATGGAAATTAAAAATATTAAGTGCTTTTTTTCGCAACTATGTTTTTTGAGTTGTGAGGTTTTTTCGCTTATTAGGAAACAAATATTTTGGAAAAGAACTAAATAACAATACGTGGCTTAATTTATTTACACAAAACTGATTTTAAATAACAATATGTAGCTCAAATTAAATCAGATTTTAAGAAAAGGTGAGGTTATGGCAATCTGTCACTTGAAAAATATCTGATTTTTTCTAATAAAATACCATAAAACTATATAATTTCCAAGGTGGCATTAAATATATTGTAACAAGGCACAGCTTGTGGTATGATCACACTATCAAACTCTTACATGCATCATAAGAAACCGTATAAAATACTTAACCAAAAGTTTGAGGTCAGGGATTTTGACAGTGACAAAAAGTTATTATGCTGCTACGGAAATGCCACCCTGTAGAATTAAGACGGCTCAAGCAGTCGATTATGTAAATACAGCGGCTGAAAATAAGCCGATTTCAGCCGCCATAGCGACGGCGGCTGGACAAAGTAAAACAAGCCCGGCGGCGGCTAAAAGCCGGCTGTCAGCCACACGAATTGAGCCTCAACACTGCCGCCAAGTCTTAAGCTGAAAGTCCATACCACGCGTTATATGCACTGCGCGTTTTACGCATTTAAAACTTTCTACGTGTTCTACACTTTTTCTAAATTCAAGTTGCATGCAACGCTTTTAATGCGATAAGTTTTTTGTTGTGTTTGAATGGTTTTTTCAATAAAAACATTTTTGTAACACAAAAACATAAAATAACAATCCACGGCATAAATATTTTTGGCGATAACTTTGAAAAAATAAAATGAATTGTGATCTGCGGCTATCAAAAACAACTGACAACGCTTGTGACGCGTACAAAAGTAGAAAGTAAACCTACTTTTGGCGTCATCCGCGTTTAACGTGTCATACGCTTTGTATTGTGTAACCTCTTACATAAAATTACATTGTTTCTACTTTTTTGACAGACGCTTAGAACGCGTAAAACGCGTGTTATTAGCTTATTGCTTTACATATGCATAATAAATAGTTTGTGTGATAACGAAGGAAAATAACAAAAAATTTATAAAAACGTGCACAGAAGGAGGCAATTCACTTTGTCCAAAGAGAAGATTATTAAAAAATATTATTTAGCGAAATAATAAGAACAGTTAAGGTTGTGGTATAAAGAGGTGGTGGACTTAGCTAAAAATAACATTAACGGTTTGTGAGTTGTTGACGTTATTTGTTTTTAACGTAACATACTATTCTTCGTTAAGCTAATTAATCAACCACTACACAAATTCACACAAACAGGGCGAGTCAAAAATTTGCAAGCACAGACTCCCACCATGAGTAAGCTGTTTCAAACACTGATTAAAGTTTATTTTCTATACGAGAGTGTTGTCAGAGTACGAAAAATGTTGCGTTTTAACCAAAATTGGTTATTATAAATTCTTTATCGGCATTCCCGCTTTGAAATAATAGAGCTATATTCATTCATAATCAAACATTAAAGCACCCCATACACGTTTCAACTCAGCTGGCAACTGAGTCGGATGTTGTCCAAATCAAAACCTGTATGGCTTTGTCAGCTGATTAGTTTGGCAGTTGTAGAGTTGGTTGAAGAAAAATTAAAATGTTTTGATTTTTTTCAAGTTGACTAGCAAGTCTTTCAATTCGATTGTGTTCTGTGTGTGTTCGAGTCTCTTGATCACATCTCAAAATTTGTATTTGTAGTGTTTTTGCAAAGCCAACGTTGTATATTTTTAAAATTGTCTATAGTTTTCTTGAATTTAATAGCTGAATAAAAAATCTTTCAATTCAGTTTATGAAGTGTTTGGGCAATAATCAATTCAGTTGATTTGCCTTTTTATTTGCAAGAAATAATCACAGTTGAAAGCGGGAAATTTTTTCGCAAAAGTTTTATAGACACAGTCCGGCATGTTCCAGTAAACTAGTAGATTGAAAATAAAAAATGATTTGAAAAGTTAACTTTTCATTTTTGTTGTTCTGAAAAAGTAATAGTTTGGGTGTTAAATTCTTTCGTTCGAACTGAACTTGGAAAATAAAATTTGAATAAATGTTCAAATAAGTAGTACAGACACGAACCACGTTTTAAGTTTTATTTGTTTCTTTATATAAACAAGTACTGAAATGAACCAATTTTCAATTTTATTTTACCTTTTGTAATATGCCGTTTGCCCAAAAAACGACGTGCAAAATTTTTAATCTAATGCTTGTTATTTTATAAGAGCAAAATTTAGTTAGGTTTATTGAATTCTCCCTCAACTACGATGATCGTAATTTTTTAACTGCCATTTTATGCAAAAATTTCAGCCGGTAAATCCAAGCTATGAGACTGATGACGATGATTCAGATGAGTTAGTCCGTAACCGCTGTAACAAGAGATGATATCGCTTTACTTAGTGTCTACAACTGCGATTAACTCTGAGATAATATCTGAGAAAACGTAGGCAGAATGAGGGAGCGAATTTCTCTATGTCCATCTTCATATCTAACAAGGAGTAAACGTATTGCAGTTAATCTTATAAGAATTCATAAATCAATGAAAGCCGAGAAGAAAACACATCTTTGCGATGAATAAAATCTTATATAAATTTTGTAAATGCACACATTTTGTACGAAAATAAACACTTATAGTATATATTTAATGCATAAAAGTAAATTATTTTCCATTTAAAATGGTTTTTTAAAAGATATTTTGCAAAATTAATAATCGCTAAAATTGCAATGGCGTCTTTTTGTAAACAAACACACACACAATCGCTTTTTTGATAGCTCTTATAAGATCGTTGCTATAAGATTTCTCATAAGAACGCTCTCATAAAAATTATTATAAGACTGCGATAACACTGATTTTAAGTCTACACGTAACAGAATTCTCTCTGCGATTGAATTTGACGTTCTCATCTCAGAGGTGTGGACACTAAGTTAATTAATAAAATAACAATTATTAGTTCTTTATATATTTTCCTAATTTTCCCTATAAACATATGCAAGATTGTATCTCAAATAAATATTTCGTCGTCTAACCCTCTTATTTCAATGGGATTGTAATTATACTCAGTTTTTCTGTAAAAGTTTTCATTTTCACAATGATATTGAAAAGTGTTTAAAAATACTACTTTTTGTGTAAAAGTGGTTTCAAGAACCAGACATTTCGCTACAAATTAATGTTCGAAAACAAAAAACAAATGAAAAGTAAAGAGTAGAATGTAGAACATCGAAGCTTGAAATTGAAGTGATTTCAAACTATTTTCACTTCAAAGTAGAATTAATAACATACCCGAGTATTTCTGTAAAATGGCGAGTAATTTCCTTACGTGACAGCTATTACTCACCAAGAAAAGTTATAGATATAGTTTAGTGAGAAAAGCAGCTGTTTGTTTCATTTCACACGTTTCAGTCGAAAAGTTTCTCGTGGCGAGAGTTACAGAACACAGCCACTGATAAACTATTTTCCTAGTAGCAGTACAATGCACTGCATATGTAGGGGTCATCCCCTGAGTACTGGTTCAAAAAAAAAAAAAAAGAATAATAAGCTAATCGATGAATTTGGGTGAAATTTTAACAGCTGACATTTGACAGATCGCAATTTCAAAAAAAAAAAAAAAAAAAAAAAAAAAACTATGTGTGCTGCCATCTAGCGCTAGGTAGCTTCAATATCAATCCGCCCTCGTAAAATAAATAACTAATATCACTCCGCTCTCGTAAATAATTGAAAGAATTTATTACATTGAGAGAAATGTTTTAATTTTAAAAGTTGCAAATCATTTCTTTCAAAAGCTTATTTCCACAATATTTTTTTTCAAGTATTTTATTGATTATTTATTAATTTCTTTGTTTTATTATTATTACATTTGTTTTTTTTTTTGTATATAATAAATATATTTATTGAGTATGTTTATGTTTGTGATATAGTTTGTTTTGAATATATTAATGCAAATGATATTTTAAATTGACCAAAATTTTTTATTAAGGTGTTTTTAGTTTTTTTTTCTTTAGTAATTAGTTAAAATAAAAACTTAACAATTCTAAATCTTAAATAATATTTTTAATAAATTTTATAGAAAAGAAAAAAATCATGCTGTTTTTATGGCTTAAGGAACTGAGCGAAAATAAATGATGAGTGTTTTAGAGATTTTTTTTTTTTAGTAAAACAAAACCGTTTTCAGAGACGGAAAGTTTACTTTGCAAAGGATTGAGTTTGGTGGTGCCAAGGGAAAAGAGAGTGGATTTCGTACACTCTTTATTTTCCCTCGCCGCCAAACTCAAGACTTTGCAAAGTAGTCTTTCCGTATTTGAAAATTGTTCAACAGCTGATTCTTAAGGGTGACTAAAACTTATGTGGTGTTTATGGAACACGAATAAGTGTTATGTGTAGAAAATTTTTGTGAAATATACCTGAAATATTAAGTATATTTTATACAACTTTTCTAAATGTATCAGATTTGTAGCCTATAAACACCACATTAGGGCTGTAGAGCAGCGATGGACACAGACGATCTCGTAACAAAAACGCACCAAGTTAAGAATTTTTTCTTTTTTTTTTTGTTACCTTCTGTCTTTAAAAGCGCTTTTACGGATTCTTCAATTGCATATGAAATAATAACATTGTTTGTAATACAGTTTCTGAGTACTTTATCAACTTTATTTACACTTAATACCACTTGATATTAACAGACCTCCCGGAGAGCAGGTTTTGCATGGACATAAACCAAATCAGGAGCCAGATTCCAGATTTTTTTTTTTACCAGTGAACACTCAAAATAAAATTCACTGACAGACACAGTGTTCACTTTTCATTAAAAAGCGATTCCGTAAAAAACACATTGAATTTTATTGCGCTGAATGTGTTTCTTCAGGCTGAATGATATGTTGATTTGTCAAATCTGTGTCACACAAGTTGTTGAATAGATAATTTTAATATACATACATAATCCTTTTGTTTATTTTTTTCAAGTTCAAAATATTTTACAAAAAACTAAAATTCACCGAAGACTTTTGAGTGAAAAAATTATTATTAAGTGTACACTTTAAGTGTCAAAATTATTCATTCTCACCATTGCGGGCTCAAAAATCAAAAGTGAACACTGAAATTGGTGAACATTTCAAAATTCATCGTTGCGGAATTTGGCCACAGGGCACTCTGCTTTTTAAGGCATAGAGAGGAAAGAGTCCCACGATTATTGTAGTAAATAAAACTCTAGGAAGCTGTATGACTTATGTTGTGTTTTGCTTCCGAAACACGTACCAAAGGTTAAAATTGGCAGATCTTTCGGTGCTGATCATGGTTGAGGTGCGTAACTTGGCTCAAATGTTCTAGCTGTGGTGTAAACCTAAAATCGCAGGAAGGGGAATTACGGCTTTATGTATAATAAAAAACCTTGTGCTACTTAGCTGCTATCTTTCCCTTATGGGAATTTACACACAAAAAACTTAGCAGCTAGTTAGTTAGCATAAGTATTTTGATTATAACGAGTGATTTTTTTGCTATTATCTTTTTGGCAACACTAGTTTTGACAGCTCACGCACGTTTTGTCACTGTCAAACATCTTCAGTTTGGTCTATAATTTAATCATGAATCGTCTTACAAACGAACAACGCTTGCAAATTATTGAATTTTATTACCAAAATGCGTGCTCTGTTAAGAAAGTTCATCGCCCGCTTCTTCCATTTTATGGTCAGTTTAATCGACCTATTGAGGCTTCTATTCGGGCTATTGTAAAAAAATTTCGCACCAAATTTACATTGTTGGACATTAAACCACCAACACGCTTACGTAGAGTGCGAACTGAAGAAAATATCGCAGCCGTATCGGCAGTGTTGGTGATGACCGTGAATTATCGATTCGGCGCCGTTCGCAGCAATTGTCCAATACGTGGAAAATTTTACTCCAATACGTGGAAAATTTTGCGGAAGGATTTGGGTGTGAAGCCTTATAAGATACAGCTGGTGCAAGAATTGAAGCCAAACGACCTACCACAACGCCAAATTTTTGGTGAATGGGCTCTTGAAAAGTTAGATGAAGATCCACTTTTTTATCGAAGAATTGTGTTCAGCGACGAGGCTCATTTCTGGTTGAATGGATACGTGAACAAGCAAAACTGCCGTATTTGGAGTGAAGAGCAGCCAGAAGCATTGCAAGAGCTACCAATGCATGCACAAAAAACAACCGTTTGGTGCGGATTATGGGCTGGCGGCATCATTGGGCCGTATTTCTTCAAAGATGATGCGAATCACAACGTTACTGTGAATGGTGAGCGCTACCGTGCTATGATAACAAACTTTTTTTTGCCCAAAATGGAAGAGCTTGACTTGCATGACATGTGGTTTCAACAAGACGGTGCCACATGCCACACAGCATGCGAAACAATGGACCAATTGAGAGGCGAGTTCGGTGAACAGTTTATTTCACGCTTGGGACCAGTCAATTGGCCGCCCAGATCGTGCGATTTAACGCCTCTAGACTATTTTTTGTGGGGCTATGTTAAGGCTAATGTCTATAGCCACAAGCCCGCTTCGATTGACGCACTGGAAGCCAACATTGCCAACATTATTCGTGAGATACCGGCCGAAATGTTAGAAAGAGTATGCCAAAATTGGACTAAGCGGATGGACCATTTGCGGCGCAGCCGCGGCCAACATTTGCATGAAATAATCTTCAAACATTAAATTATATCGACCCAACTATCGATCCAAATAAATATTTCATGCATTTTTCTGAATTTTTTGTTTTTTTTTTTAATTTCCGATAGTTCTTATAAAATCACCCATTACATAAGGTCGTTAGTTTCCCTGATAATCATAATAAATATGCAGTTTTTTATTCTACTTAACAAAACAGACTTTTTCTATCGTCAATCACAGTTGGAGACTATACGTCAAAATAAAATACCAAAAGTTTTTGATTTTCTTCAAGCAGAGCCTACAACTTATAGGTGTATCCGAAAAAGCACGACTGCACGTAAACACTTAGAAAGTTGATGTGTTTTTTTTGATCGTCTCCAGAGGTCACTTTAGTTCAAGTTTTGTTCAAAGTTCGGCATTCGGGGAATACATGATGGACTGAGTATAAATTTAATTCGTTTGTGGGTTCAGAGATTGCGTGCAACTGCTTCGAGTATGAATGTCCCAACGCCAAGGCCCAGTCGACCTTCACGGACTCCCGAAAACATTGAACTGGTTGAAAGTGATTTAAGTGAAAATCTATGGTTTTCAATACGGAAAAAAAGCAGCCGCACTGGGTCTTCCAAGAGCGATTATTTATGAAATTTTTAAAAAGCATCTGAAGTTCCAGCCTTTTGAAATTCAAATGAATCAAGAACTGAAAGAAAGTGACTTTGATTTAAGCAGAAATTTTTGTAAAGCGTACAAAAAAAAAAAATAAAATAAAATAAAATACCCAGTGTAAAAATTTTAAACATGTAAAAAGTAATACTCTTTTATAAATTCGTGTTTTTTTTCAATCATTTTTAATGGCGGAAAATATTGAAAGCGAATATATTTTGCCGGTAGAATCGGAGTTAACGACTCAAACATGATTTTGAAAGAGTTTATTTTAAATTATGGGGGCATTGCCGGGGTTGTGTAACTTGCCGTCTGAACATAAAAAGCTTTTTTGCTATTTTCTAGTGTCGTTTTTGAATAAATCTCCTGCACAGCATAAAAATAACGTAAATACTGACGCTATAAATATTGCACATGTAGCATACAAGTGTGATCCATCAATTCATTAAAATAGATCGCGAGCCAAATATCACAGTGTACACTGAACGTGTAGCAACGCCCTATGCACATTGTTTTAAGTTTTTCTAAGCATAACAACTCAGTTACTCTTTTTGTTTTATTTTTGTTTATTTTTATATATTTTGCTCTATCTGCCCATCGCTGCTGTACTCGCAGAACATCAACTAATCGCCACGATTCTCTTTTCATTGAGTGTTTTCTCAATTTAAATTATATTTTGCTTTTTGTTTAATTGTTTTTAGAATTGCTTAGCCTTATTTAAAACAAAAACTTAAAATGCTTTAATAATAAATATTTCCAAACTCACCCTTTAAAATGCATAAAAAATTAGTAAAGTTTTGTTTTATAATAAGAACAGAAACTGAAATAAAGATGTTAAAATTGCCTTAAATTGTTTTAAGATTTGTTTTTTTTTATGATGACTGTAGTAGTTTTCAGCCAACAATTTCAAAATTTATTTTTCATATTTTATTTTATTTTTTAAATTCAGTTTACATTAATTTTTGTTCTTTTTAGGAAACAGTGCAATTTAACAATTTGGTTAAGATTTCTCTTTTCTTTTTTATTTTTTTCTTTCTTATTTAATTGTGGGAATATTTTCATTTTTAGGTACCAATTATTTATTGTTTCAATATTATTTGTCAAATTCTCAGGGTTTCGTTTTAGTTTGCACATTTGGCATAAGAAATTCCTTTACATTAATTTTTTTTCTTAAATTGTGTTTTATAACCAAAAAAATAAAAAATAAAAAAAAGGTTTATTTACTTTCTTGCCTATATGGCTTTTTAAAATACCTAAATGCGCTCAAATAAATCACACAGCTTTCACACACGGAAAGTTTATGTTGCAAACTCATGCAATTTGCGGTGGCAAGGGAAAATAAAGAGCGTAAAACAGTCACTCTCTCTCTTTTCCCTTGTCACGATGAAACTCAAGGCTTTGCAAGTAAACTTTCCGTGTGTGAAAGCGGTGACAATGTGTTACCTCGATTTAATACTTTATTTTAATTATGAATTTAAATATACGAGGGAGGATCAATAAGTCCGTGAGTTTCTGAATTTCTTGCCTGTTAATAGAATGGCAAAGTTAACTATCAGTTGACTCCTGCCCAAGTAAACAGTCTAAGAGAGCCACATTCTTTTCGCTTGTCACCACCAAACTCAAGGCTTTGCCAAGTTAACTTTCCGTGCGTGAAAGCGGTGTCGACTTAATAATTTATTTTATTAATAAATTCAAATATACGAGGTAGGATCTATAAGTCAGAGAGTTTCTGAATTTCTTGCCTGTTAATTGAAATGGCAGCAGGCAACTGTCAGTTAACTGCTGTCCAAATAAAGAGCCTAAGAGAGCCACTCTCTTTTCTCTTGCCACTTCCAAACTCAAGACTTTGCCAAATAAACTTTCCGCGTGTGAAAGCGGTGTCAATATATTACCTCAGCTTAATACTTTATTAATGAATATAAATATACGAGGGAAGGTCAATAAGTCCGTGAGTTTTTCAAGTTCCTGCCTGTTAATAGAAATGGCATCAGGCAACTATAAGTTGACTCCTGCCCAAGTAAACAGTCTGAGAGAGCCACTCGCTTTTTCCTTTGCCACCACCAAACGCCAGACTTTGCAAAGTAAACTTTCCGTGTGTAAAAGCGGTGACAATGTATTACCTCGATTTAATACTTTATTTTATTAATGAATTTAAATATACGAGGGAGGGTCAATAAGTCCATGAGTTTTTGAAGTGGCATCAGGCCACTATCAGGTGACTCCTGCCCAAGTAAACAGTCTAAGAGAGCCACTCTCTTTTCTCTTACCACTACCAAACTCAAGACTTTGTAAAGTAAACTTTCTGTGCGTTAAAGCGGTGTCAATATATTACCTCGGCTTAATAATTTATTTTATTAATAAATTGAAATATACGAGGTAGGATCTATAAGTCAGTGAGTTTCTGAATTTCTTGCTTGTTAATTGAAATGGCAGCAGGCAACTGTCACCTAACTCCTGTCCAAATAAAGAGCCTAAGAGAACCACTCTCTTTTCCCTTGTCACCATGAAACTCAAGGCTTTGCCAAGTAAACTTTTCGCGTGTGAAAGCGGTGTCAATAAATTACCTCGACTTAATAATTTATTTTATCAATAAATTGAAATATACGAGAGAGGATCTATAAGTCCGTGAGTTTTTGAAATTCCTGCCTGTTAATTGAAATGGCAACCGTCAGTTAACTTCTATCCTAATAAAGAGCCTAAGAGAGCCACTCTCTTTTCCCTTGCCACCACCAAACGAAAAATTTTGCAAAGTTAACTTTCCTTGTCTAAAGCGGTGTCAATGTATTACTTCGGCGAAATATTTTACTTTTTTAAATAAGGAGGGTCAATAAATCAGTCAGTTTTTAAATTTCCTGAAAAAATATTCTTGTCCATTTTTCAGACTACAATAAAAGTATTTGAACTGAAATTTCTTAAAGTGTTTTAAAAATACACAATCTATTACAACAGTGGTCTTCACAAAGAGAACACTCAGTATGCAAACTTGTATGTACGAGTACGATTGCCCTTGAGGCCATTGCGTGCTCATCAATGATCTAGACATAAAGTTGCAAACTGCTTAGACGTTTATCTTGTCATTTTTGTCTCATTTTTTGTCGGCAGAAATTTTTTTTCTTTTTAATAATTTTGATTACATGATATATGTTGTACAATGTACAGTGTTGTTGTATAGCAATATTATGTTTTAAAACAAAAAATTAAAAAAAAATTATTTTTAGTGAAATTTGTATTTTATATAATAACACTATCTGTGTAGTTTTGATAAAATTGCATGACTTTTAGTCATTTTTTTATAGTATTGTATTGTAAAAAATATACAGAAAAATATTTAAAAAACAATCTTTATAGGCTATACGAGTAAGAACACTGTGCTAGTCGAATAAACCAGTAAGCAAGGCATCTTGTAGGCACAACGAATCCAAGTAGCTGGATTCTAGTGGCACCAGTTTTGATATATTTCAAAGGTTACCAAATCTACTGATGAAATTTCACTAGCAAATATAGAAAACAAGCTGTTCATGACTTTTTAATTACGAACTTTCTTTAAATCATTTATTCAGGCATGTTCTGAGAAACGTACATATGTATGTCACTTAAGTTTAGCGATTTCGTTTTGAAAACGCCAAATAGGCGTTTTGACAGACGTACCACACAATAAGTAGGGTTCTGCGATTTGAAATCGCCAAATAGGTGTTCTGGAATATGCATATCGCTTAAAATTGGCAACCTCAACTCGAATGTGGATATTGAGGACATTCAGAACTAATTGAATTCGCTTAAAACAAACTTGCAAATATTGTACTAGAAAGTTGAAAAAAATTTACATATTTTCAATTAAAAATATTAAATTAAAAAATTTCTCTATTTGTTGTCAACATTTTTCCTATTATATAACTACCACATACATACGAGGGCGGATTGATATTGAAGCTACCTAGCGCAAGCCGGCAGCAACAAACACAACATTTTTTTGTGGAAATTGCGATCAGTCAACCGTCAGCTGTTAACATTTTAGCCAAATTCATTTATTAGTTTATTTGTTGTAGCAAGCAACTTTTGTGTTTTTTGCAAAAAGGAAAAAAGTGAATTTCGTGCAGTGATTAAACATTATTATTTGTAGGGGAAAATGGAGAAGGAGACATGAAATACACTTCGACACATGAAATTCACTTCGAATTAGTTGATCATCCACCTTATGGTCCAGATTTAGCTCTTAGTGACTTTTTCCTGTTTCCGAGCTTGAAAAATGGTTGGCAGGAAAAAGATTCATCTCAAACGAAGAAGTGATTACCAAAATTAACGCGTATTTCGAGGTGTTCCCAAAATCGTATTGCTAAGATGGCATAAAAAAGTAGGAATATTGTCTTACTAAGTGTATTGAACTAAAAGGAGACTATGTTGAGAAATAAATGGTTTTTGAACAAAAATCTTTTTTTCCACTTAGTTAGCTTCGATATAAATCCACCCTCGTACATATATAAATATAAGGAGCCGCAGAACAAAACGTGCCTTTTTGATTATTTGAAAATATAGGAAAATCAAAGACTATTTTTTCCACCTGATTATTTTACCGCATGAGTCCTGAATATCAAACAAGTTCATTCCTTATTTCGAAATGCAGCGGTCAGCAATAAGAATTTTTCCAGTAGAACTAAGCCAAATTAATGCAAATACAGCACGTTTTGTTCTGCGACTCCTCATATGTGAAACACATGTTGTATTTTTTCACAACAACTCTGAAAACCCAGTGGAACGCGTGTTCCTTAGAATATTTAAAATATAATTTATCGTTTTTCAGAACGCTTTTCTGTTTCAGATCGCGCGTTTCTCAGAACAGTGATTCTTATTCAGCTCTAATAGCTTGTTGACTAACTTGAAACCAACATTTTTTTGATATATTCACTTTATATAGTAATAAATAGGAAATCATACTATAGATTTAATAAACGTTTTATAAACTATTAAAAGCTATTTAAGGGTGTTTCAGACTACCATACAAGTCTTAAGATTTTGAATGGATTTTGTGGGACAAAAATCTAAAGATATTTGTTGCGACTGTCAAAAAATCTAACGTACCATTACATTTTGTTTTCACACTATCACACCTAAAGTAAAAGAAGGAATATGACTTGAAAATAAACAGCCAATTTACTTAACGTCTGGTTTTAATATTTTTATTATTTGCTTTTGCAAAAAATGCAACCCTGATCCAATGAAAAATCTTATTGTTTAAACAAATTTCTAAAAATGGTGAAGTGTTATGGGATGTCAAATCTTTTACCGTATTATTTCTCATTTTCATAACGCTTTACATTCACACTATCACACTTGCACGTATTATTTGATTTTTTGACAAGTCTTAATACAAAGTGTGATAGTCTGAAGTGCCCTTTACAAATACTGGCTGTTTTCACGAGTTAAGCTTATAAATAATTTGTAAAATCTTGTCAAGATTGTGGTTGCTTCTGTTAAGAAATTCTTTATATTAGAAAATTTTCATACCCCCATTAGCTTTTACCACTGGGTTATTCTCTGCACAGTGTAGTTACTTATTTTTAATGGTCTTTTGTTTTAAACTTATACAACATTTTTCTTAATAATCTATAAAAATATTTATATAACACAAAGATAACAATAAACAAAATCTTCTTTGTAGTTAACTTAAACATAAATTAGGACTTAGTACATAAATTAGGAAAAAGTTTTAACTTTTTATTTTCAATATTCATTGGCATATCTTTAATTTGTGTTATTAGTTGTTTATTTCATTTTATTTTAAGTACAATTTATAAACTTCTTTCATACTTTAAGTTTATTAAATAATTGTTAAAACTAATATGTAAAAAAAAAAACGGTTGTTCATTTCTTTGAAAGGTGTAAAGAAACGTTAGAGACGTGTATAAATCAAAAAGCTTGTTTTTTGTGTCTTGACAGATATTATTAGAGCATTTTTCTTTTTAAATTCTCAGCAATTTATTTAGATTGTTGGGATATAAAGTTGAATGTTTGAGAATATCTTTCAAAAATTTCCAAAGTCTACTGATGATTAGAGTAGCTCCTATGAAATGTCGACATATGGATGGCTGGGAAGCATGGAAAACAAGCCATTTATAATTTTTTATTGGTATCAATAAATAGAAGCTAATATAGCGAATAAAATACTCAATTGTACTAATATGTAAAATTAATATATAATTTCAACAAACATTTTGTAATAGAAAATTAAAAACGATTATTTTTCTACTTTATTGTACTGTTCAAAAAACACTGACAAACGGCTTGTCTAAATACGAGTATTTGTATGGAAATCACTAAAAAAATTGACTGCCACTTGCTCTATTTCGGCCAGTTGGCCGATATCGAATGAAAATGTATGGGAAAGAAAGCTAGTCACTCACATTCGAATAAATTTGGGTTTGTCTATGTCACTATTATTCGTTCGCACGTACTTATGTATTTTAATTGAATTTTAACACATCGTTCGCATAGAATAAAGTTAGAAAGAAACCCAAATCAATTTTCTTTCACTTAGAAAGCGATTTTTTTTTAGCTTTTCAGTCATGTTCCGAAAACGCACGTTCTGAAACCGCAATACGTTTTGAAAAACGCTTAATTGACTCTTAGGTGTTCTGAGGAACGCGCGTTTTATTGGCATTTAGGAGTTTTTTCCGCAAAAAATACAACATGTGTTTTACATACGTATATATGTATGTGGTAGTAATATTAAACGAAGAAAAAAAATATTGACAACAAATAGAAAAAATTTTCTATTTAGTTTTCTTAATGAAAATGTGTAATATTCTTTAAACTTTTTCTTGAAATAAAAAGAAAACATATTAAATTTTAATAGTGAATAATTTTATTGCCTTTTGCAAGTTCAGTTTTAGTAAATTCAATCAGTTCACTTCAGTATATACAGGCGAGTTGAACTCGCCAGTTTTAAGCGATATGCGTTTTCCAGAACACATATTTGGCGTTTTCAAATCGAAAACGCTAAATTTAAGCGATTTGCGTTTCTCGGAACATGCATGTTTATTTATTTATTGAATCTTCACAATGTGAACTAACAATAAGTATTCAAATCTTAATACTAAATACAATAAATTAACTAAGTCCAGCCAATGCTACACAAAAAGTTTTATTATGCACATATTATATCGGTAAAATCGTCTATTTAACGCTCTGATGGTGGCAACGGTACCACTTCTCTCCAACCGAGTGTGACCACTAAAATTAAGTATGTTTCGTGCAAGAGGGTTTGGGTGAAGTTCCAATTTGCTGATATACCTTGCGAAAGCGAATGAACTTTTTTTTTCGACATCGGCGAACTGGCTGTAAATATATTCATTCGCATAAAAACATTTGAAACAAAAACAAAATTTGAATTTTTTTTAAATGTATTTACTCGAATGAAAATATTTATTCGAAATAGAGGAAATGGCAATGAGTAACTTTAATACACATCTTCTAGACGAGTTGCTCGTTTGTGTTCTATGAACAGGGGTCCAACCATCGCATACAATAACGAATTAACTATCGTATCAAATAATACATATTATGATACGTGTAGACTATGCGCACCGGATCGTAATTTCAACAAAATGCAGTAGATTTGCAGCCCAATTATGAATATTCTCATGGAATTTTTCCCTCACTGAATTTATTCCTCTCGGAATTTATTTTTCACCTTTTTTTTTTGATACATTTGTTTTATTTAGAATCTTCAAAATGAACTAACAATAAGTATTCAATTCTTAAAACTAAAAAATTATGAAAAAAAGACCTGGGGGTTACTCTCTATTGCAATGCGAAAGAAAAAGCAAAGAATTGGTACCCTGTATTGCGTTTTCGTATTTTCTTTTCGCATTTAATTTTCTCTTTCGCACATTTTATTTTATCATTCTTCGCTATTGTATATTTTGTGATCCCACTGCTGTTTCATTTTTAAACTTAAATTTCGCGAAAAAGTTTGCACAAACAGCACTGAATACCAAATTATATTCTTATCGCATCTAGCTTTCGCATCGCAATAGGCAGTAACCCCCCTGCTTTTTACTTGAGATCGGCCAATACCAGACAAAAAGTTTTATTTTTCGGGAACTATATCGGTAAAATCACCTATTTAACGCTCTGGTGGTGGCAAAAGTAAGACATACTGCTCAATTATGAATATTCTCACATATTTTATTTCTCACGGAATTTATTCCTCACAGATTTGCTTTCTCTCGTAAAGTACTTTTTTCAATTCAATTAGTGTTTTTTGTGAATACTCTCACATATCTTATTTCTCACGGAATTTATTCCTCACAGATTTGCTTTCTCTCGTAAAGTACTTTTTTCAATTCAATTAGTGTTTTTTGTGAATATTCTCACATATTTTATTTCTCACGGAATTTATTCCTCACAGATTTGCTTTCTCTCGTAAAGTACTTTTTTTTCAATTCAATTAGTGTTTTTTGTGAGCGGAAAAAATAAAAAAAACGTCAAATTTGATTTTTGTTCAAAATTGAAGGAAAGAGAAAAGCGAAAAAAGTCCTGCTGAAAAAGTATCAATTCAAATTAAAAAGGAAATCACAATTTTTGTTAATTTGACCATAGGAATGAAGAAGATTTGAACTTTGAGATATTTAAAGATTTTGTGGTGGAGAGGAGGAGGGAATGGAACACTTGATCACCTATTGTGCGGCATTGGGACATAGGAGAAACAGGCTACTAGAAACTTGTACGTTGACCGAACAGGACTTACTATCACTCCCATTAAAGGAGTTATTCCGATTTCTTGACATATTTAATCCCTATTGAAATAATAATAATAATAATAATAATAATAATAATAATAATAATAATAATAATAATAATAATAATAATAATAATAATAATAATAATAATAATAATAATAATAATAATAATAATAATAATAATAATAATAATAATAATAATAATAATAATCTTCTACTGAATACATTTTGTTTTGGCACGATACGATTTTTATCATTCTAATCATCTACTACAGATATACTCGTAAACATCTGTATTACCGTGTACAAGTATAGGGTGTTTTTTTAAGCTAGATAGAACTTTAAATTGTAAAAAGTAACACAAAAAATTAAATTTTGATGAAACATTTTTTTTATTTGTTTCAGTATACTCTGACAAATCATCATGAATAGACTCACGCTTGAACAACGCTACGAAATTATCCAAATTTACTTTGAAAATCAGTCGTCGATTCGCGCAACTTATAGACGCAAAATTGTGTTCAGCGATGAGGCGCATTTTTGGCTTAACGGGTTTGTTAATAAGCAAAATTGCCGCATATGGAGTGAGACCAATCCACAAGAGACCCTACAGACTCCATTACATCCAGAAAAATGCACTGTTTGGTGCGGTTTTCATGCTGGTGGCATCATCGGACCTTATTTCTTCAAAAATGAGGCCGGAGCTCGCGTTACGGTCAATGGAGATCGTTACCGCACCATGATCAATGATTTTTTGTTTGAAAATATGGATGACATTGATCCGGAGGAGATGTGGTTTCAACAGGATGGCGCTACGTGCCATACGGCGAACGCAACCATCGACTTACTGAAATCAAAATTTGGCGATAAGTTGATTTCGAGAAATGGACCTGTCAATTGGCCTCCAAGGTCGTGCGATTTGACACCTCTCGATTATTTCCTGTGGGGCTACGTGAAGTCACTGGTTTATGCTGATAAACCAGCAACAATTGACGCCTTGGAGGCCAGCATTGTTCGTGTTGTTCGTGACATACGGCCAGCAGTGCTCGAAAAAGTGGCCCAAAATTGGACGTCCAGAATGCGCTTCGTCAAGAACAGCCGCGGTGCCCATATGCCCGAAATCATTTTCAAATGTTAATGTCACGTATTGATCTTTCGAACAAAAAAAAATTTTGATTACAATTTAATTTTTTGTGTTATTTTTTACAATTTCAAGTTCTATCGGGCTTAAAAAAACACCCTATACTTCAAACAAGGGAATGGTTATTTAGAGCTGAGAAAGCCTTCAATCCCACTAAAACATTTACAACATTCTGGAATCGCAGACTTCCCATCATGCTGATATTTACTGTTAAAACTAAAAATTAAATTTTACTAACAAATAATGTATGTACTCATATTAAGAGTAGTATTTGTAAATAAATTTCATGTTTTGCTATTTGATAAAAAAAAAAAAACATATTAAATTAATTAAAAATCATTTTGTTTCAAACTTAATTACACTTGTGCTAGAAATTAAAACAAAGAATACATACATAAGTACATAAAAAAAAATATTGTCTTAAACTTAAGCTTGTGATGACGGCAAAATTAATTAACATTTTAACATCACACACAATATTTTTCAAACTACTTCTTTTTGTTGTTTTTTTGGTTTTGTTTTTAATGCCAAGGCTGGGAATACAAAACTTTTATTGTTACAAAAAAAAAATCTAATTAAATTATTTCTTCTTTGGCTCCCTATATAAAAAAACATCATTCTTATCTCTTAAAATAATAAAATAAAAATAAAAGTTGTATATTTAACTTAGAAAGAACACTGAGCACATATACTTTTTGCTTTTGTATTGTCTCGTACAAATTCGTGGACATTAAATTTGCCATCATCGCCATTTTCGTAGCCACGATTTTTTAATTGTCTGCATGAAAGGAAAGTTTGCTTAAGAAATTGTTGCACAAAATGAAATGAGAAGAATTCTTAAGTACCTGGCAACTGTTTGAAATGCCAATTCCACATTTAATCCCGTTTTTGCTGACGTCTCCATAAACGGTACATTGTGTTCACGCGCCAAACGTTCTCCGTCCTCACGTTTCACTTGTCTTTCGCTGCTGCTGCAATCTGATTTGTTGCCTGCGGTCGTAAAACGTTTTATTACAGTAATGTTTAATTAATTGTGTACACATATATCGATTTAATGCCAGTATTTATTTTATTACAATACATTTAACGTTTAAAGCGATTAATTAATTACCTATGAGGACAATGACCACGTCTTCCTGGGCACAGTCGCGTATCTCGCACAACCAGGCTCGTATATTATCGTAAGTAGTTTTGTTGGTAACATCGTAAAGTAAAAGTAAAGCTGAAATATTTCAGATAATAAAAAGTTTGTGATTAATAAAATTGACACCAATCAAAAAATTTAAACAGCTTGTTGTTTATGTTTCACAGCTGTCTATATGTCGACATTTCATAGGAGCTACTCTAATCAGCAGTAGGCTTTATACATTTTTGAACGATATTAGGGTTTTTAGGGGAGTTTTGAAAGATATTAGGGGTTTTTAGGAGTAACTTTATAAGAATTTGAAAGATATTAGAGTTTTTTAGTAGTAATTTTTTTGACGTTTCTGCTAACTACACTAACACAGAGTTGCAAACGGTAATACCTCAAACAAGTTGTAATACACTGACAGGTTAAGTTGTAATCGATAATACCAAACTGAAAAATTCCAACTAATATACGGCTTTATGTATAATCAAAACACTTATGCTAACTAACTAGCTGCTAAATTTTTTGTGTGTAAATTCCCATAAGGGAAAGATAGCAGCAATTTAGTGAGCATACGTTTTTTTTATTATACATAAGGCCGATAATATACATACATTACAAATTGGAACTAAATATGCTCGGATATATATGGCCCGATGTTAGAGAAAAAATGTTTGGGCCTTGTTATCCCCGTGCCAGAAAGGTAATCTTCATGGAAAAATCGGGTTAGGCTATATTTCGGGTATGTATGGACCAATATCGGAATTTTTCAGTATCCTGTATTGAGTACTCACCGTGAGCGTCCCTGTAGTATGCATGTGTTACACTGCGAAAACGTTCTTGTCCCGCAGTATCCCAGATTTGAAGTTTCACTCTCGTGCCATCCACCACCACCACTTTGTTCTAAGAGATTGAAATAATGTGAAATGAAAGAAGTGAGATATTGTTTTAAAGTTTTTTAATAAGGATCAAAGAGAAAAAAAAACAGAAAAACTTTTAAAGTTTATTTAACTCTGCTGCTGCTGCTGCTACTGATGTTTAATTTATTTTTTAGGAAATTAATTGCAGCTGAAATATTTTTAAAGTACTTGAGAAGAAGGAATTTTATTTAACACAATCAATATAGCAAGACACAAATGTACACCAAAACAACATTCACATATACAGAGATATACACAGATAACAATCACATTCATTGCAAACAGAGTAGCCAGATTAAACATTGAAAATAAATTGTCGATATGAATTTCCTTGAAAAAATATATCTGCTGGATTTTAATATTATTCAGCTGATAATATAATATTTCAATTTTAAATGCAACACCATAATTAATAACTCAAGATAAAAGTATTAAATTATGTTGGAGTAAAATTTAAAAGGCAAAATACTCGTATTGTGGGAACAAATTGCATATATGTTTACACCAGGGAGCTGCAACAAGTATGATTGAGCCATCTTAATCATAACTACTACAATTTCAGTGCAAGACAATCAAGCGTTCGGCATTTTTGTTTATGTTCGAGCTATGTGCAAGACGGATAGTAATCTTTGAAAAATACGTAAAAGCGATTTTCTAGAATTACACAAATTTGCCATAATAATATAAATAAATACACTTTTTAATTTTTCAATTTTTTATATAAAATTGGCTTTACTGAAGAAAAAAACTGAGTAACGCACTCCTTACTAGAGAAAAAGATTTACATCCGCACCTGCCATTACGGCCTTATCTGCTGATGGACCAAATCCACGAAGTGAATTATTCACGATTCACCAGCGCCCCCGTGTGTCTGACTAGGCACAGGTAGCAATTTTTGCCATATATTTGCAGCCATACGAGCAACTTCTTGTTGAGGAGTTCGGGCCTCCTAATCCCTCATGTATGCAATTTCCCAGCATTCAATGGAAGACAAGGCTTAATGAGTTGGTAGGCCGAAGCCCACTAGCAGCAACAGCCCTTAAACCAACTCACCCGTCAATCATCACCACTGGTTTCTTACAGTACAGGTGTCTGCTGTATAGGCAACAGATCCTCGGAAGGTTGTTAGTCCCCGAAAAAAGCCACACACAAAACAATTATCAAGGATACTAGCCACCGCTTCCTGCGTTTTAGGTTTCAACCACAGCCAGAACGTTCAGCCAAGTTAGGCATCTCAAACATGATCAGTCCCGGGGCCCAAGATGATGCCCGTTCTGCCAATTTATACCCTTGGCAAGGGTTCCGGAAGCCAACACAACATAAGTCATGCGGCTTCCTAGAGTTTTATTTGCGGCAACAAACGAGGGACCCCTTCCTCTCTTTACTGGAAAAACAGAATTCCCTGGTTAGGAATACGACAAAGCAAAACCTGTTCCCCAGGGGGAAACGGACGCCACAGTGAGTCAATAAAATTGGATACCTTGCATACAAGAAATAGATGACCGAAACTAATACACTCAAATGTTATTTTCCAACACATTCACAAAAATGTTATACGTATATGATATTTTTGCGAATGTGGTAGAAGAAACATAACACGTACACGAAACGTTCGGTCAGTTTCTTCATATTGCCCTTAATAACTGGATAGAAAGTTGTGACCTATGTTTCGGTCAACAATGTCGGTCAAATGACCGGTCATTTGACCGTCACTGTTCTTGTAGGGAAGGTTATTTGCTCTCGCTCTCTCTTGCACATGGTCGAGTAACGCCAAAATAGACTTTGAGGCACCGGCCCAAACACGAGAGCTGTATTCCATTTTTGGTCGTATATAAGAGGTATAGATAGTAAAGAGATCGGTTGGAGTGAAGTACATATTGCACCGTTTGAAAAAACCAAGACACTTGAATGCTTGTTTGGAGTCATCAAAAATGTATTCAGTCCAGCAAACATCACACTATGATTTCTTTGCAGGATTATCAAGAGTATCCAATTCCTCTATATTTATAACATCCATGAGTACAGATAAAGCCGCATTCGCGGTCATACGTAAGTGGGTTAACAAACAACACTGGAATTTACAAGCGTTGAAATAACTGAACTAAAGTTAGGTTGCTATCCATAATCGAGCCATAAAATCTAATTTTCCAGCTAAATATTTTTTTTTTTTATAAAACTTTATTTAGAAATATTGATATGAAATAAAAACTAAAAAGAAAACTGGCATTTTCAAAAACGAAGCACAAAATGTTTGTATCATAAATGACAAATTTTGCAATTCAGCCTATCGACAAAATGACAAAATATCGTCTAATCTGGCAACCATGCATACAAAACATATATACACTTTTTTCGATTTAAATACTGATGAGTTATAAACGGGTGGGGGAGTGGGAGGGAGGATGGTATACTTATATTAACAAATGCGGATTAAAATATACAAATTTATAAAAAGATTTACTATACACAGCAATATAGTAATATTGTAATATAGAGAGATTAAAATTATAAAATTTACCAATTTTAATTTTAAGAGATAAAAATATTTAATCGCCTTTGAGAAGTTTCCAGATTTATACACTTTTGTTCGAGCACAAGCTGAAGTAAATTTCTAAGAAATACTTTTAAGTTTTGCTTTTTATTTATATATTTTTATACAATTAATATTTATATAAAATTTTTGTTAAAGCTGCTTCCTGGCCATTGCAATAAGTCCTATATTATATACAGGGTGTCAGGTAACAAATTTATATCTTTAAACTCGATTATTTCAAAAAGTAGTAAACGGTGCGGGCGAAGGATGTCGCCGTTAGAGTTTCGATTGTGCGAATTTGTCAGTCATGATATTTTAATGGTCGAGTTAGCATATCGCGTTCGCTGTGGAGACATTTGTTAAGTGTAATGATTCTAAGTGAATGGCTTTTCGACAGTTTTGTTCAAAGATCGGTATTCGGGTAATAAGTGATAGAATGAGTGTAAATTTAACTAATTCATGCTCTGTCCGTCTTTGTCTTGCAAGCAGCTGTTCACAAGCAAACAAGCTCCGTTCAACATCTCTCGGCTTCAACTTATATGGCTCGCAATTTTCTTGTTTCTGAATTATGGACATGACTTTCAGGTGTTTGAAAACAACTTGTTGTATCACTGCCAATGATACTGCCAATTCTTGTTGCGTTTGACACGAGTCGTGACCAAGCAATGCCTCTAATTCTGCATCTGAGTACCTCTATGGCTGATTTGGTATTTTATTGCCTTTTGTAAGTTCAGTTTTAGCAAATTCAATCAGTTCTTTTCATTATAGACATGCAAGTTGCAGTCGCACAATTTTAAGCGATATGCGTTTTCCAGAACACCTATTTGGCGATTTGAAATCGCAAAACCTAACTTCTTGCTTTAAACGTTTCTCAGAACACCTATTTGGCGTTTTCAAATCGAAAACGCCAAATTTAAGCGTTTTGCGTTTCTCAGAACATGCCTGTAAATATAGTTTGATCCTATATATAATAAAATAAGATTTTGTTTTCCCATAAAATAATTTTCTCAGAAAATTAATTATTCCAATTTAAAGTTAAAACTTTTAACAAGTTCGATATTGTATTGTAGCGGGTTCTTTGACTTATTTAGTATTTTAATGTCCCTAGAGAAAACTTTGAAAATATTGTGAAATATTTCCGTTTGCTAGCCGTCACAAAATGACATGTTTTATTCTTTTTCATTAAAATGAAAATTGACATGATAAATTAAAAGTCATACCAATGCGGGTGTATTGGAGAGTGTGTGATATTGAGCTAAAAGTTTAACTTGTTAATACCCAGCAAACATAAGTATAACATATTAGCTCACATACTTCTTGTTGAACTTTTATGGCTTTTTAAAAATCTCTAAACAAATTAATAGCATTGCTTTAATTTTGCAAATTTTTTTTAAGAAAAAAAAACCCTAAAAAAATTTCAGTTTGAGGAGGGGGGACAGCAAGACGTTTCAAGGTTAATGTGGGCTCCCAAAGCGTCAATCGCAGCTGCCTTGTTCCTGAAGCTCTCAGACTTTACACACCCCCAAGAGAAAATAGTCCGAAGGTGTGATACCGCACGATAAAGTTGTCTAACGTACCAAACCAAAACGTGAAATAAAATGTTCATCTAAATAATATTTCAAAAAGTCAATTTTTTCACTCACTGTATGGCGCATAGTATCGTCTGGCTGAAACCACAGCCCATTGAGACCAAGTGCTCAAATGAGACAAGACAAGCTAATGAGAACGACTACTCGTGTGTATCGATTCGCCAAGGCATTCACGTACACTCTCTGCTGCAGCTACTATATTCTTCTCACTGTAGCTCTGGATGTAGTCTAATTTGCGAATGGTATTGGTAGTTTTAGTAGCGTGGTTATGCGCACCGTAGGTTCCTCGAATCGCTTGAAATACATTTCTCACAGAAGGCTGTTTTTCATAATATCGAGTGGTTAAATTTTAAGGGCCGATGTTAAATGTATACCACACCTAAACGACAAACTTTCTTCTGCATTTTATTTGACATTTCTCACTGTAAGAGTAATTCATTTGAACCATGGAAAGACACACAATTGAGCAACATGCTAAAATCATTCAGGCCTATTATGAAAAAAGGCATTTAAATCACGATATATATCGTGCACTTTGCGACTTTTTCGGTCAATTTCATCGTCGTAATCGGAAAAATCGTGCAAAAATTTGAGCAAACCCGGTTTTTAGGAAATATGAAAACACCAGCTTCACAGTTTTCTACAGCACGTTCTGTAGAAAATATCGCTGCTGTACGTGATAGAGTGGCTGAAGAGCCGTATACGTCAACTGGTTGTCGTGCCTACTAACTACACCTCTCACGCCCGCCGTGGATGAACATTATGGCTAGACACTGGCTTTTACACGCTTGCAAGTTGCTATTGACTCTACAACTAAAGCCTTTTGACCATTCCAAGCGTCGTCAACGGCCAGAATGCTGGCAAGAAACGGCAACAGTAGATGATCAATTTTCGAAGAAAATGGTAGATTCGTCAATAAGCAGAATTGCCCCATTTAGACAAATGATAATTGAAGAGTGATTGTCGAAAAATCATTGCACCCACAGAGAGTGACCGTTTCGTGGGGCTTATAAGGCCGCATTTTTTTCCAAAATGAGGTCGGCCAGGCAGTTACAGTGAATGGTGTTCGCTATTGTGAGTTTATAACGAACCTTTTAGGGGAAGATATGGATGTGGACGATATGCGGTGCCATTTGACACACAGCTAACGAAACAAAGGCTCTTTTGCGCGACAAAATCAATGGCCGTGTTATCTCACGTGGTGGTGACGTCAAACGGCCGCCAAGATCATGTGATTTGACACCGTTGGACTTCTTGGTTTGGGGTTAGCCGAAAGAAAAGATATACATCGATAGTCCGGCAACAATTCAAGAGCTAAAGGATAAGATAATTCAGCATATTAACATCACATCATGTTATATGTAAGTATGTATGTATAGTAAATGTTTCATATTACTCGCATTTACTATAAAAGTAATCAAATTTTTCATAGATTTCAGCAAGGCTATTGCACTGGAGTTTTTTTCGGCACTTCGTTTACATAGTTATTTGATATAGTAGCTCTGTTTTTTCCGAAAAAATGTGGCTGAGTCGTTTCAAAACAAGCTATCGAAAAACGAAAATTGTTTCGGCGCAAAAATGTTGTTCGACTCCAATGGCTGAATCGAGCGTTTCAATGTTTGCTTGCAGATTTTATAAGTTAATAAATTTCTGATATGTGCGCACACACCAACACACCAACATACATACATACACACAGCCAAACATAAAAAAATAATCCTCGTGATAAAGTCAATATGAAACAGAACTTGTACTCGTATTTATGACCATCAAAGCTATTTAACAGTTTAATAAATTTAATAAATATCAATTTTAGTTGTTTATTATTTTCCACAGTTTTCTGCGAAAATATAATGGAATTTTTATGCGCCATATTTTTATTATGGCGAAAAATATGCAGACTTCTTTTACATAAAATATTGATGGCTCTTCGGGACTTAATTGAATTGCAACAGCAACAGCCACGATTCTAAATTTCGTCATGCATTTAAATTTTATTTATTTTTTAAATATTATTCTTTAAAGTGCGGCACAAGGCCATCATAATTATGAGTGTTTAGTTCATAAGCTGCTATTAATTAATTGATGGTTAAAGATTTTTTTGTATGATTTTGTGTGGTTGAGAGATTTTTTAGTTACGCTTGTTTTTTTATAGCCTCTCCAAACAAAGGAAAATATAAAGGGTGGTTCGGCAACAACATTGCTGATGAATTAGCCAAAAAAGGGACAGCCCTAGAGGATAGGGATATAGATCCCTTTTGCCTACAACCCTTATCAGCGTGTTGGAAACGAATAAAACTCCACACGCTAGAATATGCCCAAGAAAGGTGGCTCACAGAGCCCACATGACTTATATCAAGAAACCGGTGGCCGCACATTAAAAGTAAAAGAACAGGGGAGCTACTAAAACTTCCTAGATCTCTTCTAAGAATGACGGTGGCAGTCATCACTGGACATTGCCCGTTCGGAAACCATTCCAGGAGAGTGGGTCTACCATATAATGACTTTTGTAAAAGTTGCCAAAACGAGGAGGAGGAGGAGACAGTCCTTCATCTCCTCGGTACCTGCCCGGCATTGGAGCATCATCGTCTAAGATACTTAGGCGAGCGGAGCTTCAATAGCCTTTCATGTCTGGCCTCGTTCAAACCGACTGCGTTAGCTTCTTTCATTAGAAGCAACGGATGGCTAGTAAATCAGCAAGTAATGCCACACTAATAATTTCCCACCTCCTTTCCCTCTTCCTCACTCCTTCTATATCCCTATAACCTTTTATTTTCTTTTTCCTTTATTAACTTTTTCAGGCAATCACAAAGGGAACGACCTACAGGACCCAAGTGAGCTGGAGTTTCCGGGTACTTGCTGGAAATCCAGCGGCCTGCTTACCTAACCTAACCTAAGGGTGGTTCAGCCAACACGACTGATGTTAATTGTAAATGAAACACAAACATTTCCGAGAATATTCCTAATATATCTATGACAATTTCAATTTAAGCAACATATCGGTTCGCCACGGCTTCGGTGGCTTACCTCTACCTCCAATGGTTCATATTTTCAACAGCTCTGAGATATAATTCGCTAATTGACGTACACTTTTACTTTCATGTATTGCAAAAAAAAGAAGTGCAATGGTGTCAATTCATAGCGGCCAATTAACATCGACACGATGTGATATAACACACCTATTGTATTTCTCGGGCAAAAGAGCTATTGTATATCAAGTGGCACTACTTTATTGAAACCAGATATCGTTCACGTCCCTACTCTCAATTTCTGGATACAAGAAGTACGTTCCAATAGCAAATACTACGACAAGTCGTGATTGACAGCTCTGCTAACATATTAGCGTGATTAACAGCAATATTTTCGGAGAACGAACTGGCAAAGTATGCACAGATGTTTTCACATTTCCTATACATCCAGTTTGCTGAAATTTGCATGTAATTATGCTGGTTATGGTCACATTTGGTTGATTATGTTGACAAAAAAAATATCATTTAGCGCAGGAAATGCATTTTGATTTGAACGTCCAATTTCGTCAAAGGCTTCAGCAGCCTTAACGCGCTGATCAAGTGAGTGCCTGTCCATTATTGAATTTGTCAAACTGGGCAGAAAGCCAAGTTTGAGAAATGTAATTTACAATTAACATCGTGCATTATGGTGGGACCACCCAGTAGCAGGTTTTTTACTTGTAAACAAAATAGGTAAATAGGGGCCACCCTATAGCACGTTGTTTGCTTATAAAAAAACATAAGTAAATAAGGAATTATATGCTTATATTTACGATTAAACACATTCAAGACAAAATGTGTCATTGATGTACATTAGCCTTGATGTCCTAGTGTGACCAACCACAAAGGGTGAATTATTCACGATATACTAGCGCCCCCGTTTGGCTTGCAAGGCTCACATAGATAGCAACATTTGCCATAAGCTTGTAGGCATATCGCTCCTTTATTGCAACATAGTCATAACGCAAAAAAGCGAGAAAAACGCATTTCAAATTTTTAGTTTCCATACAAGTCTTAGAAATTTTTTTTAGAAAATATCTCCTAAAGGAAACAGTTTAAAGGTAATTTAAATAAAATTTTGGCACAATATAAAAGGTAGTACTGTTAACAATTCTGCATTGTGAACTCGAAAAGCTCATTTTTTGAGATTTGACTATGTTGCAATAAAGGAGAGATATGGACAAACTCTTGCTGATGTGCTCGGACCTTCTAATTACTCCTATATGCAGTTTCCCGTCGTATGAAACTAAATTGCACTGGACTAGGTAGCAAGTGTTTCTGTTTTTTCGCCGTATCCGTGTTTTCTTTATATGTTCATTCTTAATTTCTTTTGAATGCATTTCATTACCTTGTAGTGTGGAAAGTGTTGGACTAAATTTTGCTAATCTGAGCAGTGTCGAAGGTATACACGTTTGCCACCGATCAGTTTTAACTAATTTAATTCCAATATTTTAAATGCTGTAATAGAGTTTGTTTTAGTCTTTCGTGTAGTTATTGTTAAAGTTAAACCTCTACAAACACTACTCCCTCTTTTTTCCTCAGCATAACCTTATTTTTTTAGTTCCAGTACATTGCACTGAATAAGTAAGTGTCATCCGCTAAATATTGGTACAAGATAAAAAAAGAATGTCTTAGCTAAGGTAGGCACCTCAACCTCAACGATTACGCCGAAATAATCTACAAGCAAAAGCTCTCGGAAAGCTTGTTGATCTCCCTTCTGGTAATTAGCCCTTGGTTAGGGTCTCGAAAATCGAACATAATATAAGTCATGCGGCTTCCTAGAGTTTTATTTGCTACAACAAACAAATAACTCTTCCCGTCTATGTCCCAGAAAGCAGAGTGACATAGTTTAGCATACACCAAAGAAAAACCTGCTCCCTGGGAAAACACATTGAAGACAGCAGTCCATCCACCATAAACTGCCAAAAAATATGTCTATGAATTAATTACTTTAATGGAAATACGGCTACACTTCCACATTTGTGGCTGTCACTAATTTGATTTAATTTTTGATCTTGTTGGCGGCAGGAAATAAAAAATTCACTTGTTCTTGTAATAGAATTAAGTGTAGTAAACAAAATAATTAGCGTTAACAAAGTTGTTAATGCAGTTCAACCACATGTCTATGTTGAATCCACATGCCTATGTCAACAATAACCTCTGCATTAAAGAAGCAGATTCCATTTAGCATCAATATTTATGCAAAATATCCATAAATATTTTCGACAAAGCAGTGCGTGCATGTGCATGCAAATTCGTGCCGGCCATTAGCCCGACGTAATATTCCATATGATCGTATTCTTTGTATTTTTTGATTCAAAAATAATAATAAACAAAAGTCTAAAAACTGTGTTTTCTATATAATGGACATCTTCCGTTCATTTTGAGACACTCTGTACAACACTAAACAAATTGAAAAAAATTCGAGCAATATTTTAATTCAATATTTTATTAATAAAATGCCTAAAATTCATTTAAATTTTTATTGAAATGAAAAGAAAACATATTTTGCTCTTAAACAGTAGTCATGCACATAAAGATTTAAAATTGATTTGATAAATGTAAATATAATACTGTGAGTAAAAATAAAACTTGGCACAATTGGAAGGAATTGTTATTGTTTTAAGATTAATACAAATGCACACACGAATATAAGTAAAATTCAGGTTTGAAAGATTGTGCACACACATACACACACTCAGAAAAGGAACACATGTTTTGACTAGACGCAACAAACACCGCGATATACGATTACTCGTACATATATTACCACATACATATAACATAATATATACACACATATGGTTGGGCATGTACTCGTACATTAGAGCGACTCAAGTTGTATGGAAGCGAAATTCAAACAAGCCTCTCAAAAAGAACATTGATATTTTTATTTGCGTTTACGATTAAAACACTGCAGTCAAAGTAGCAAAAGTCGTAAGATTGTGCTTTTTTGTCGACTTTTGCTATTCAAATATAAACTGTTGCTTCGACTACTGATTTCAAACATGCAAACAGTCGCAGTTAAGCTTTCACCCCATTACATTTTTGTCAAAACGTCAAATAAGTTAACTTTAGAGCTTTAATTTAAAAAAAGCAAACTTTTTCGGTCGATCACCAATTTATTTCTAAGCGCACGAATTTGAAAAAAGCTGGGATCCGTATTTAATTAAGTTGACTAAAGATTAAAAAGGTGACAATTTGGCATTGTTATTACAACAAACAATTACAACAAAAAATTCCAAAACCGTTGTTTTTACAGAATATCCTTAAAAATAGGACACGGATGATCGTCCATGGACAAATTGTATATACATGGTCTGATCAAATAATAACCATTATAACAGTCTGTTTTATTTTTTTTTTTTTCAGATAAAAAGGTTAGTCGTGTTTTGGTGTGCTCTTCCATTTTTAATAGATTTTTTGAGCAAAAGCAAAGTCGCCTGATCATCGCTCAGAAGCTGTTGCGCATCGTCAACGACGATCCAAATTTCCTCAAAAAGGTTGTATGACTGTGATACTGAAACCAAAGATCCATCATCTCAATGGAAGCATCCAGAAGAGCCAAGACCGAAAAAAGCACGTCAAATTCGGTCAAATGTGAAATGTTTTGCTCACTGTTTTCGTCGGCTGCAATGGCGTGGTGTGTCATGAATTCTTACCACAGGGTCGTACGGTCAATAAGGGATACTACCTTGTAGTTATACCCCGTTTGCGCGAAGCAATGCGTCAGAAATGCACAGAATTGTGGAAAAACAATCATGGATTTTGCACCAGGTTAACGCGCTTGTGCGTGAGTTTTGGGCCAAAAACAAAACCGTTATCATGTCTGGACTTGCCCCCGCACTTTTTCCTCTATATATATATTTATATTTATATATATATATATATATATATATATATATATATATATATATATATATATATATATATATATATATATATATATATATATATATATATATATATATATATATATATATATATATATATATATATATATATATATATATATATATATATATATATATATATATATATATATATTTATTTATTTATTTATTTATTTATTTATTTATATATATACCTTCGACACTGCTCAGACTAACAAAATTTGGTTCAACACCTTCCTTCCACACATGTAGAACAAAAACAAATTAATAATGAACACATAAAGAAAACACGGAAAACGATAAAAGAGATAGAGAGAGTGTGTGTGTTTGAGAGAGAGAGAGAGAGAGAGAGAGACAAAAAAAGAAACAGGTGTACACAGCTCGCTACCTATTCCGGTGCAATTTGGTTTCTAAGAGCGCTTTTACATTTGGACAGACGATGGGCAGACAGACGAAATTTGAGGGTGCTGAAACGAAAATCGTCGGTGGGGGAGAGTGTGTAGTACACGACTCTCTGTACTAGACATTTGTGGACATTTTTTCTTTCTCCTTTTAACTTTTCGCATTTTTTATGTTGTTGCTTCATATCATTATTCTCATATCAACATCAACTTCATATAAACACACTAGCTGTGCTTAAAAAAACAACAACAACAAAACAGAAACGAAAATTTCTGTCTGTCTATTAATTTCTTAAATGTAAAAGGTTTAGGCAAGACCAAAAGAGAAATGAAAAAATGTCTGCCCATCGTCTGTCTAAATGTAAAAGCTGAGATACGAAATTAATAATGAACATATATAGAAAATACGGACAGCAGTAGCAAAACACGTGTGCAGAGAATGGAAGACAAAACACTACCCCGTATCGTATATGTTGGCAAGGAAACAAGTTCTCAATATGAGAAAACATGCAAAAATATATCCTTTTTCAAAATGATCTAACTCCCAAGAAATCACAGCTGAACCCGAAATATTTTAAAGGTCATCTTACTAAAGTCATATATTAATTTTTAAGAGGGTACCTCGAACATGTTTTTTTTTGTGAGTCGCTCTAATGTACACATGTCTAGATTGATGGTTTTCTGGTACAGTCTTCAAATTTAATTTAATTTTATTATTATTATATCTTTTTTAATTTCCCTATCAAAACAATAAGTTTATTTTTATATATTATAAATAACCAAACACATAATACAACACAGACATAAACATAAACGTATACAAAATCCATCAACACAGGTTTACACACACATACACATACATACATACATACACTCATACGTGAATTGTCTTACCATAAAATCAATGCCTACGGTGGTAACATAATAGCAGGGCATATAAACCCCATCTCGAAACATTATTAACAGCGATGTTTTACCAACACCCGAATCTCCCAGCATTATAACCTATTGAACGAACAATGGAACATTGATTGAGTGAAAGAAAAATCGAATATTTAAAATAGAATATCATGACAACACAACTAAAAAAAAGGTAACAGAAAGTTTGTTGGCGGGTGTTTGCTTTTGTTTTTAAAAACAACATTTGGCCTTCAAGGTCTGCTTGTCAAAGAAGTCTTTGTAAACTAAATCGTTTTTTTTTTTAACAAGAAATTAAAAAGATATGTACTCGTAAGTGATAAAAATTAAAAACAATGATAAAAAAAACTTGTGGCAAAAGTCAAATTCGTACAGTGGTTTTTTAACACACGAATCAACACAAATATTGTGATATTGTGGCCTAAGTTTTCTTAGTTAATGTTGATCGGTCTTATTAGTAAAAAGTGTTTCATGTTTATTAATGTTTTATTAGACGAATTTTGTACAGAAATCTATACAATAAGAACTAAGAACAAAAATGAAATATTTTTTTTTATAAATTAAGGGGCATTTTCACAATATAAAATTAAGTTACCATTAAACATCGTTTTGATTAGCAGACACTATTTAAGTAATGGTAACAGATTTGCATTTCACTATCTTCCGGTTACTTAAGGCCCTAATGCATTATTATCCTACACGATCGTACGATACATTCACAGCTAAATGTTTTAAAAGTCTGGGCGACTTCACAAAATCGCTTCAAAATAGCGTTGTAGTTAACAGTATTATACAAATATGATTGCAATAATTTATAAACATAGTAAAATAATTAAAAACTATTATTGTAGCTATAATTTTACATTAATTTAATTTATTTCTTGAGGCACCAACAATATTCTCATATTTTTCACAATATGTACCACACTGATCGCTTAGAAGTCATCATGTTATGAAAGTTTTCATAAAATTTTTCAAGTCGCACGATTTGTCCAACACTCTGTCACATAGTTGCAGTTTTACTACTTTTTCAGCACACATGTTATATTTGGTAGATCGCACGATCGTGTAGAATAGTGAATCACGGGTCTTTAACAGTAAAGTGTTAAAAAATAATTTCAATTATTTGATCCTATTTGCTTTGGCCTTTATTAATTCAATATTTGCAATAAATTCCTTCAGCTCAAGGTTCTTTTGGTTTTTTAGAAAAATTTTTGACATATTTTTCAATATTTCGTCTTCCTTTGGAATTGAATATTTTATTGAACTTATCACACAAAGTCTTCCAAAGGAAAACGAAATATTGAAAAATATATAAATTTTTTTTTTTAACAAAAATGATATTGAGCTGAAGGAATTTATTGCAAATGTTAAAAAATAATTATTTAAAACATATTAAAATATTAATTCGTTAAAATTTCCTCAAGCCGACTACTGATGATCCCGTGTTTGGCCATGTTTAAACGCAACAAACCGCAATTTTTGAATCGATATGTGACAATGGATGAAACATGAATCCATCACTTCACTACGGAATCAAAACGATTGTCATCTGAGTTGACAGCAACTGGTGGACCTCGTCAAAAACGCCTGAAAGCACAACAATTGGCTGGAAAGGTTATGGCCTCGGTATTTTGGGATGTGCGTGGTGTAATATTCATCGACTATCTTGAGCCAGGAAATACCAATAACAGTATATATTATATAGCGTTGTTGGAGCATTTTAAGGCCGAAATCGCAAAGAAACGAACGCATTTGACAAAGAAAAAATTTTTGTTTCATCAAGACAACGCAACGTGTCACAAGTCAATCAAAATAATGGCAAAACTACATGAATTGGACTTCGAATTGTTCCCACATCCATCGTATTTGCCAGATTTGGCTCCCAACGATTACTGGATGTCCACAAACTTGAAAAAAATGCTCATCGGTAAGAAATTTCGTACGAATGAAGAGGTTATCGCTAAAACTGAGACCTATTTTGAAGCAAAAGATAAATCGTTCTACAAAAGTGGTATTCAAATATTAGAGCCGCGCTGGAATGATTGCATTGCTCTTGAGGGAGCTAATTTTGAATAAAAAGTAATAAACAAAATGTTCTTTGTTAGGCCCGGGACTTTTCAGCCCATGTGTTATACAATGTTTCTGCCCCACAAACACGAAGTCAAACCTTTGATGTCAAGTTATGGTTTTAAGGATTTTTCAAATAGTTTCCATTAAAAATATTAATTATTCATATTTGTCTTAATTTCGCTTAATATTATTATTCATATTTGTCTTAATTTCGCTTAAACATTCCCCGCCCTGCTTTTTACATATTTTGACAACAACAACTACTTTCGTTTTACTGTGAAATTGGTGTATTTGAAATAGCATATTTTGATTTAATTGTCTACTCTCGACTCAATTTCATAAGAAAAATATCTTGTTAACAAAACATCATTTAATCTATGAGTGTTTTCTTTTTTTTTTTACTGATTTTAATGACATTTAAATGAAAATGTTATTTATTTGGAAAAGTACATTATTGAATTTAAATTTACTTAAGTAAACATATTTCTTTAACTACTTATTTTCGATTTCTCAATTTCAATTTTTCCCTTCTATCGTTATTTGCTTTCTTTTTTTTCTAACTTTGAAATATTTGAGATAAAATTCAAATAAAAAAAGTACTTTCTAAGTAAACGACAAGTTTTTTATACGAGTGTATTTTCTCAGATTTCTTCGAACTGAATAAAAGCAAGACAACAAAACATTCTATCAATGATACTTTCAAGGATGCTTTTTTTATTTTTTGCACAATAAAGTGTTTATGAAATATCAGAAAACAAATCTTCTGGCAAACAAGAAAAGCAAAATAACAGAATAAAACTGTTAAGAAATAAAGTTTTTGAAGCGCGTGCTAGAGCAGAATGGGTATCATCTGCACACAATTGAGCTGACCAGGCACATACGGGTAAGTGAGAGTGAATAGCATTTTATAAGCGTGTACTCCTAGATATTTAGAATATCCTGATCATGTGTTGCACAATTCCGCAGTGGTCGAATTACCGCATATGTAATCGAGTAAAACTGTTAGTAATTTTATATTTTTTTTTGATTGGTATTACTGCAGTCGTTATCGTACAGATACTATCGTCACTTGAGATTACTGCATACGATAACGAGTGTGTAATCGAGTATCAAGTGTTAAGTATGCACTCGTTAGCACTACAGCGATCGAAAAGAAGTTTTTTTGTTGTTAAAATGCACAAAAGTTAAAAAATTTAAGTGCATATTTCAAATTAAGAGCATATAATTAGTATAAAGAAAATATTTGTTGAAGCAATATTAAAAAAGCAAAAGTATGCCAAACCGCAATATGTGTGATAACCTGCTATTTTGGCCAAAAATTTATAGCGCTTTGACATAATATTTTCAAACGTCTGCTGAAAACTTCTAGAAGCGGTAGTACTGTCAGTTGCAGTTTAGCAAGTAATGTTGCACGCAAAGCGTAGTTCACAAACCAGAAATTTATAGAGCATTACCCCATCACATATAAAGAGTGATTTTTTTGCAACACTAGTTTTGACAGCTCACGCACGTTTTGTATCTTGTGTCACTGTCAAACATCTTCAGTTTGGTCTATAATTTAATCATGAATCGTCTTACAAACGAACAACGCTTGCAAATTATTGAATTTTATTACCAAAATGCGTGCTCTGTTAAGAAAGTTCATCGCGCGCTTCTTCCATTTCATGGTCAGTTTAATCGACCTACTGAGGCTTCTATTCGGGCTATTGTAAAAAAATTTCGCACCAAATTTACATTGTTGGACATTAAACCACCAACACGCTTACGTAGAGTGCGAACTGAAGAAAATATCGCAGCCGTATCGGCCAGTGTTGGTGATGACCGTGAATTATCGATTCGGCGCCGTGCGCAGCAATTGGGCCTCTGTTACTCCACTACGTGGAAAATTTTGCGGAAGGATTTGGGTGTGAAGCCTTATAAGATACAGCTGGTGCAAGAATTGAAGCCAAACGACCTACCACAACGCCAAATTTTTGGTGAATGGGCTCTTGAAAAGTTAGATGAAGATCCACTTTTTTATCGAAGAATTGTGTTCAGTGACGAGGCTCATTTCTGGTTGAATGGATACGTGAACAAGCAAAACTGCCGTATTTGGAGTGAAGAGCAGCCAAAAGCATTGCAAGAGCTACCAATGCATCCACAAAAAACAACCGTTTGGTGCGGATTATGGGCTGGCGGCATCATTGGGCCGTATTTCTTCAAAGATGATGCGAATCACAACGTTACTGTGAATGGTGAGCGCTACCGTGCGATGATAACAAATTTTTTTTTTGCCCAAAATGGAAGAGCTTGACTTGCATGACATGTGGTTTCAACAAGACGGTGCCACATGCCACACAGCACGCGAAACAATGGACCAATTGAGAGGCGAGTTCGGTGAATAGTTTATTTCAAGCTTGGGACCAGTCAATTGGCCGCCCAGATCGTGCGATTTAACGCCTCTAGACTATTTTTTGTGGGGCTATGTTAAGGCTAATGTCTATAGCGACAAGCCCGCTTCGATTGACGCACTGGAAGCCATCATTGTCAACATTATTCGTGAGATACCGGCCGAAATGTTGGAAAGAGTATGCCAAAATTGGACTAAGCGGATGGACCATTTGAGGCGCAACCGCGGCCAACATTTGCATGAAATAATCTTCAAACATTAAATTATATCGACCCAACTATCGATCCAAATAAATATTTCATGCATTTTTCTGAATTTTATGTGTTTTTTTTTAATTTCCGATAGTTCTTATAAAATCATAAAAAATGATTTAAATCAACATTTGAATTTAATTTATAAAAAAGGTCAAAAAACTAGGATCAAGATAATTTAGCTTAGTACTCGCACAATAATAACATTCGAGTTAAAGGGATCACTATTTTGTGTTTATAGAGTGCTTTGAAAAAAAAAACAATATCTAAATATAAGTTTACTTTCTTAGTGTTATTTCTTGTCTGCACTTGCAGTTTTTATTTATTTATTATGATAATAAAAACTGCTATATTTGTTTGTTGCTTTTATTTGATATTAGCCCTGATAATGCTACCCAGTGGTGTAGCGAAATATTGGAAATTTTAAAATAAAAATTCTACCTCAAGCTCGAAAAATTCCAGACATTTTTATTTGATAAGTAATTATTATTATCTTTAATTAATTGTCTTTTAAGTTTTTACAAGTAAACGGCGAAGTCTTCTTACAAACATATGTATGCTACTTTTACTGAAACATATGTTGGCTCTATTACAAAGTAAACAAAAATCTTTTAGATTATTTTAGCAATTTCGAGACGTGAGCTTTCGAATGAAGGAATCAGTGTAATCGTCACATCACGAAATTGTGTTCGATACGAAAGCAGACTCGATCACGTATGCGTTAATTCGGCCATAGGTTCAATCCATTGCATGAGAAGCCCATAAATAATCATTTTTTGTTTAACGAATTTAAATAGTTCCGCACCAACTATTGTAAATTTTAATAATTCTCATAACTTTGCAACATTTTTCACTATTGAATGTTCAAGCAATTTTTTTTCTTAAAGAAATAAACTGCGTGGACCATTATGTCATTCAACATCGCTTCCTCGCATAAATACGTTTGAAACAAAAACAAATTTTAAAGTGTTGTTTTTGGTTTGCATGTATCAATGCGAGCGAGTGATAGCGAGTGACATAATAGGCCAGGCAGAAAGATTTGCTACTTTTAGGAAACGCTTTACCGCATTACTGAAACTTGCGTTAAAAAAATTCTTAAATGCACTATCATATACATACTTTGTAATATGTAATAATTAATTATACATCACCTTATTCAATTTCAAATTCCCATACTGTTTATATTCTTTTTCGCTTTTGAAGCTGGATGAAGTTCTACTATTTCTGCGTGAGCTCACTGGCGACGATGATGATAACATTTTTATTATATTGCGGCCGGTAGCTTTACAGGCTCTCATGCCCGAGGCCATTTTCGTTGAAATATTTTTGGTATGAATACTTCCGTTTCCCACTATACCAATACCGCCTCCAGTTCCACTATTACTTGGTGGCCAATCGGTGGTATTTATAAATTCATGTTTTATAACACTTGATCTTTTTCGCATTTGTTCCCTATCGGAATCATCGTCATCCTCATCGTCTTCATTATCATCACCATTAAGGGCAGCATTTAATGGACCATTATTCTTGGCGCTACTAGCAGCCTCTTCTACATCATCGTCTTCGCTGCTTTCACTTTTCGCTGAAATGCTGGGAATTTTTTCCAGATATTTCTTATTAAGTGCTGGTGTAGATTGCGTGGAAGAAGCTGGTGTTTGTTTCAGTTTGTCCGATTCATGGGCAGCTCGCGCTGTATGTGGTCCCGCTGATGTAGAACGTGTCGTGCTGCTATGATGTTTTGAAAAACCAGGTACGGAGGGCATGCGCACGGAATCAGGCCGTTTGCGATTTCTTAAAGTTCGGGACATTGTATTTTTATATTTTATTTTACTGTATTTTTTTTTTTTTTGCCAAAAGTTTTGAGTTGTTTAATTATTTAATAATTGACTGCTAACTGATCAGTTCCTTGCATTTATTATTATTTTACTTCTAGTAAATTTTTAAATCTAGATTGAATTTAAAAATATTTATTGAACTTATTTCTACTGTTTCACAACTACAAAAAAGTTCTTTTGAAATTGTTCTTCAAGTTTATTTTTTCATGTTTTCTTTGTTACTTTTAACAAAAAAGAAATTAAAATAGTTAAAAACATGTAACAAGTCACATCTTCTGTGTCATCTCATGTAATTATTGTTTTCTGTTACATAAATATAATTAACTTTTGTCTACAGTTGCTATTGATTTGGGTTTCATATCGGTAACGTACTCATATCTTGATTGACACTCCGAACGTTGGTTTTAACATTCTATTTGATGCTTCAATTCTCATGCAGATAAGTCTGTCATATCTCCAACATTCGAATAATTTTCGCTTGTATGTGAATAAAAAAGTAAGCACACAATAGCACAGATGTATGTAAATAGATACTATACTATACTACATATCGTTAGTCTCACGTAGAAAGGCCCTAACTCGCATTTTTTCTGAATGGAGCTCTTTTAGGAATTCTACTACGTTTCACACAAGTACACAGTGTCACAAAGATTTGATTACATAATTTCATACATATCACTCTTACAAGCAATAGAGCAAAAAAAGATACTTTTAGATGTAACTATTTATACAGTTTGCATTACGATTTTTTCTTCTCCTGTAAAATTGTAATTATTTTAGTTACGTGAGAGCAACGATATAATTGTCTATATTCACATGGCTACCTAACTTACAGTGGAAAATATTATCCGGTTTCCGTTGTCATATCATATCGCTCCTTTATTGCAACATAGTCATAACTAAAAGAAGTTTGTTTCGAGAAAAACACATTTCAGATTCTTAGTTTCCATATAAGTCTTAAATATTTTTTTGTTAGAAAAGGATACATTTTAAAAGTAATTTGAATAAATTTTTTATACAATTTAAAAGGTAGTACTGTCAACAATTCTGTATTGTTAACCCGAAAATCTCCTTTTTTGAGATATGACCATGTTGCAATAAAGAAGCGATATGTACGTAGATGTAAGAACATCTAACAACATCTAAAGTATTAAACACATAGACCACAGCACGACTTCACAACAGCAAATGCTGCAACCGGCAATTGTAGTCATGTAGTGCACTACTGAATTCTTTTGAACACGGCAGCAACATAAATACATTTTCAACAAAGTATATTTCAGTGTGGCCACCTAAGAGATTTTAGCTTCACAAAATTTGTTGATTTACAGAACAAGTTCTATTTAAATCAAACTTTCATGAATAAGCTCTTCTGTCTAAAAAATAACGTCTTAAAAAGATAAAAATAATAAACTAACTTAAAAAAGTTTTCGTTTACTACGATTAACTCAGATTAGGTGGGCCTTCAAAGTTTAAAATATAAACGGATATAAGTTCTGATCTATAATGAGAACAGCGTTAAATAAATGAACTACTTGTACGTGATGTAAAATCAACTGGTGTATGAATTTGTATCTATGCACATTCTAGTTATTTAATAAAATTATATTTTCTTGTTTTGAGTCTAATGGCCTTATTCATAAAAAAAATGTTGTCTGGGGGGTTACTCTCTATTGCGATGCGAATTGGTACCCTGTATTACATTTTCTTATATGTCTTTCGCATTTAATTTTTTTAACTTTCACACATTTTATTTTATCATTCTTCGCTTTTGTTTATTTTGTGTAACCAGTCTTGCTTCATTTCAAAGTAGTTCGCGAAAAAGTTTGTGCAAACGGTACAGAGTACCGAATTATACTCTTATCACATTCACCTTTCCAATCGAACTTACTTTCGCATCGCAATAGAGAGTAACCCTCCTGTTTATTAAAAGACTGATATGTGACAAATTTCTAGAGAAAATTTGTCAAATAAGTGTTTAATAAACATATAATGTATTTTATGAATACGGCCGTAAGTATGTATGCGTATATTTAACAATAGTACAAATATTTATTAATTTATTTCAAACTTTATTGTTATTTCAAATTTTATTGTTATTTTATGTTATATTAGAAAATAAAATATATCCAAGAGCTAAATTGTGTTTGTACACATTGGTCACACTGTTTTTATTTTGTAGTCAAGAAAAATAGAAATTAGTTTAATTCGATTGCGGCCAAAAAATCAGTATGGACAACAACCTGCAGTCGTGTCGTAATGCTGGTGTCAAAATAAATGTTCGCATTTAAATGCATGTATTTTATATTTGACATATTGAAGTCGGTTGTTTGCTGGCTTCAATGTGTTTAATGCTTAACATCTACCATTAGTTTTTGAAGATGATAACATCTTTCCATAAGAATTAATTGTACTAAAAGTCAACGTTTTTCAACATCTTTATAAAATGTTCATATCTCATTTTATTCCACTCAACATCTTTCGATTATTTCAGCGTTACCACTAGAAAAGTGGCAATAATGTCGATTATTCTTGTGGCATCACTGAAAAAACGTCACTTATTTTGAAAAAATTATAAAAAAATCATAATTTATTTATCATGTGTCAAATGTTTGTATGTGTGTTTTCTTTCTTAATTGTTTTCTGGAATAATTTTTTCTGTGTTTTTGTTAAATTTTGTTTATAAGGCCTACAATTTATTTATAGACATACATTTGTGCATAAATTTTATCATCCTCTTTTTTGTTTTTAAACTTAATTTTTTTCCAAAAAATTTTACTTTTGTGCTTTTGTTAAATTGTTTGAAAATATAAAAAATTATATTTTTTTAAGTGATAGTAGATGTTTGATGTGAGCAGTGTTTCACATTTTCAACATCTTCCACGCGTTTCATGAAGATGTTGATCAGTGTAAAAAGCCTATAAGGCATTTGAGCTGTGAATAAATAAAACGTTATGGCCCAAAAGTCTCCAGGGAGTTTAAAAATTCAATAATTTTTTCATTTACATATATACATACATAGGTATACAACTTTGCTTCCGCCGTTTTTTTTTCTCCCATCTTTTAGGCAGCGAACAAATCCTGCGTTGAAAAAACTGCTCATCTTTGTCAAAAATTATTTGAAAAGCTCTTTAACTCTTTTGTTAAGGTTTTAGCGTTAGATCATTGCAGCCAAGATAAAATTTTTCATCATTATAAAGATTATTTTATAATAAAAATAATGCAATAAATTTCTTGTCAGCGACATGTTTTAAATTACCCTTTCACATTGTCTTTTAAATTTAATTAAAATTTTAATTGTTTTCTTAACATTCATATTGTTTTGCTGCTACTTCAAGTGCAAAAATTTTATATTATAGTATATCCTTGTGCAAGGGTGCTATTTCAACGTGTAAATCCTATTGAAAATAAGTAAAACAGAATACACGATTCTTATCACGACTACTCTTTGAAATGTCTTTTAAATTTTATTCGATTTTATTGAAGGGAACGTTGAAATCTAGAGACAACACAATAAATGGTATGAAGTTTATGACATAAGCTGATTTTACTGTTTTATAAGTGCATACTCGTATGTATGGAATACTTTTTTAGAATTACACAAGTTAAGTATTAAACACATTGAAGCCAGCAGACAACGGACTTCAATATGTGGAAAATAATATACATACTTTTAAGTGCAAACGCTTATTTTGACAAGAGTAAGGCGACACTACTACAGGTTGTTGTCCATGCTGATTTTTGTCTTTTTTGCAACAGGCGAATAGACACTAAAACATTAAACACATCGAAGCCAATAAACTACCGACTTGCATATGTTAAATATAAAATACATGCATTTAAATGCGAGTGTTTATTTCAAAAACAGCAAGACGACACGACTGCAGGTTGTTGTCCGAGCTGGTTTTTTGCTGCAGTCGATATAAACTAATTTCTATTTTTTTCACTACAAAAAAGTGTGACCAATGTGTATAAAAACATGTTAAACAATTTAGCTCCTGGAAATATTTTATTTTCCAATATAACATAAAAAAACAACAAAATTTAAATACTGTTCTAAATAAACTAAAAATTTTATTTATACTATTGTTAAATATATACTTACATACTTAGACTCAAAACAAAAAAACCTTAATTTTATTAAATAAGCAGTATGTTATTAGATACATATGTATATACCAGCTGATGTTACATCACATACAAGTAGTTTTAAGTGCATATTTTTTATAAAAAAAAATTTTAAAGAATTTTTGGTTCAGATTGTAAAAAATTCGCAAAATTGGCGTAATTTTTTTCCCATTATAGATCAGAAGTTATGTCCGATTATATTTCAACTTTGGAGGCCCACCTACTCTGAGTTAAACGAAAACTTTAAACTTAAAGTTAATTTACTCTTTTTATTTTTTTAAGACATTATTTTTTAGAGAGAACTTTTTCATGAAAGTTTGATATGAACAGACCTTGTTCTGCAAATCAACGAAATTTTGTAAAGCTAAAAACTGTAAGGCGGCCACACTGCAGTATTATTTTTGAAAATGAATTTATGTTGCTGCTGTCAAGGCAGCTTTATACAGGTAGTGGCAGAATTACAGGTAATGGTAGAATTTACGAAAGCTGTCAAAATTTTGACAACTATTCGTTGTCAAAATATATGTTGATGTTTGTTGGTGTTGTATTTATTGTAATTCTGCCACTATCTGTATAAAGCTGCCTTGGCTGCTGTGTTCAAAATAATTCAGAAGTGCACTACACGACTACAATTGCTGGTTGCAGCATTTGCTGTTATGAAGTCGTGTAGTATGCTGTGGTCTATGTGTTTAATGCTCTAAACATATCGAAGCCAGCAAACAATCTACTTCAATATGTCAAATATAATATACATACATTCAAATGCGAATAATTATTTTGACAAAAGCAAAGCGACACGACTGCAAGTTGTTGTCTTTGCTGATTTTTTAGCCGCAGTCGAATTAAACTAAATTCTATTTTTCTGGACTACAAAATAAAAACAGTGTGACCAGTATGTAGAACACAGATATGTAAAACAGTTTAATTCTTGGAAATATTTTATTTTCTAATATAACATAAAAAACAACAAAATTTTAATTTGTTCTATTGTTAAATATGTACATACATACTTATGCTCAAAAGAAGAAATCTTATAAATTATCTAGTATGCAGTTGGATATATACTAGTTGATTTACTTTACATACGAGTAGTTTTAATTGTATATCTTTAACGTAAAATTTTAAAAGTGATGGGTATAAATATTTGTTTCTCGAGTCGACTTATTGTTGGTGTACATTTTGAAAAATTCGATTATTATCGTAAAATTTCAATTCTTTAATACTGTTCTCACTAGAGATCAGAAGATATATCCGATTATATTTTCAAATTTGAAATCCCATCTAACCTGAATTAAGAATAGCAAAAAAAATTTATTTCGATAACAATTTGTTTTCATCGTCAGGAAAATTAATATGTTATGAATTGAAAATTTTTTAATAAAATATTAATTTTCTTGACGATGTTAACAAATTTTTATCAAAATATTGAAAATAAATACTGTTGAATTTTTTATAAAAAATAAAAAACGATCTTTAGCTGCAAAAATAAGATAATAATATTTTTTGATATTTAATTATTTGATCTTGTTTAAGTAAATATTTCTTATTTAAAGAAATATTTACTTAAACAAGATTCTAAAGATCGTTTTTTTATTTTTTATAAAAAATTCAACAGTATTTATTATCAATATTTCGATAACAATTTGTTAACATCGTCAGGAAAATTAATAAGTTATTAAAAAAATTTTTCAATTAATAACATATTAATTTTCCTGACGATGATAACAAATTGTTATCGAAATATTGAAAATAAATACTAATGAATTTTTTACAAAAAATACAAAACGATCTTTAGCTGCAAAAATAAGAAATATTTACTGAAACAAGATCAAATAATTAAATATCAAAAAAAAAAAGAATTATTTTAGGCAGAATTTAAATTTTCAAAACTTTCTTTTAAAGAGAAATACTTTTTTTCATGAAAATTTGATATAAACAGAGCTCTTTCTGTAGAGCAACGGAATTTTATAAAGCTAAAAAATCTAAGGTGGTAACATTGAAATATATTTTTGTGTAACACTACATTTACACATGCAAGTAACTTACTGTAAGTTCAGCATACATCTTATTATCGAAAATTTCGGAAAAATTGTCGAATGTCTCGCAAGTTACTTTTATGTTTACACAAACAAGTGCAAGTTCATTTTTAAAATGTCGTAACTGCGTAAAAATTTATTAAAAACTGATTTAATTTTGCAGCTAAATATTTTAAATATGCAAAAGTGAAAGCAAAATTTATTTAACAATTTCTTGTTTATATATATTTTTTTTGTTTTCGATGAAAAATATTTGATTTGAAATAATATTTGATGAAAAAATATGGATCCAGTATTGCCATTTTGTCATTATTGGAAAAGTTCAGAAAAACATATTTGCATGAAATAATTTTTTCCAAAAAACATTTTATTTATGTTTAATACTACCATTGAAATATGTTGCTATACAGCTGTATTCCTTCTTTATTTTGCTTTTCATATTAACATATAATAAATCAGATATTAATATCATTTTTATTTTAATAATTAATATCTATTTCATTTAAAACCGATTTTCGGCAACACTGTTTCATTATTTGTCAATTCACTTATGTGCTGTGCATAAAACACCGACGAACATTTGTCTAAAAAATTTTATATGGAAATCACTCAAAAAATTGAGTAACTTTCATAAAAATTTTCTATACGAGTTGCTCGTCTGTGTTCTATGGACGGCACATTACGGTAAGTATTCAAAATTTACTTGCAACTGAATTTGTTTGTAAGTTGACTAGGTAGGTAAGAAAAATGTGTGTGTATTGGTAAAAAAGTTTGAATGTATTGACTTTTTCGAACTAGCTGTGTAAATGCTGGCTTAGGAATTTTTAACAAATTTCACTTGTATATTTGTTTGCTTGGTTGAATGTGTGCAACACTCGAACCTCGTGTCGTATGAGTATTTATTACGTGGTGTTTATGGGACTCAAAATATCGAGTATATTTCACAAAATTAGTTTAAACGTATCACTCAATCGAGTCCCACAAACACCACATTAGTTTGATATCGAAGCTTGAGTTTTATTTTTTGAAACTATATTTAATTTGGAACGCGTTTTTTGTCTACAATTTAAAAAGATTCTTGCAGAAGCGTGTCTTTGTGCTACAAAAATGTGTGTGTGTGTGTGTGTGTGTTTTTTTAGCAAGAATCCACAAATTTGATGTACTCTACAAACACCCAAAAATTATAGTAACTTTTTGTACATAAATATAAGTGACACATCAATTTCTACAAATCTATTGAAAAAAGAAATGAAAGTGTCAAAGACATTCATTAAATATAATATTTATTTGTTAACACAAGGCAAACATTAACTCAATATTTCTTTTCATCTTAAGCCTAATTTGGCAAGTTAAAAAAGTACTGTAATTCAATTTTGAGAAGAAAACGACCCACCCTTATAATGATTTTGTGACAATGAACTTTTGTTTGAATTCTCATTTATACGTGTGGTCATATGGAAGAGTAGCTTAAGTCAACTTAAGTCAGCAACAATTCAAGAGCTAAGGGATGAGATAATACGGCACATTAACGGCATATAACCTCAATTTTGCCTTAGCATCAACGAAAATTTGGACTATGGGATGGAGATGTGTCGCCGAGGTGGCCATTTCCAGGCATAATTGAACTATAAAAATATTATCATAATAAAAAGAAATGGCAATAGTTCCTAAATAGTTTGTGTTTTATTAAAAATCAACATGAGTCCTTAGAATTTAAACTCGCTTTAAATACATTTTGGATCCGAATGTGCTGGCAGCACGTTAAACCTAACTATTTTCTGAACTTGCTACTAATATAATAATATATAAAATTTCAGCAAGAATGGGATTATCTTGAAACTATGATATTCGACATAAGCTACTCTTGCATATTAGCACAAACATATACAAAGCTGTAATGGTTGTGCTCTGTGGTGGCCCTAAATTGTTAACTTAAGTAACCACAATGAAAGTAAAAGAAAAAAATATATTTGTATGACAAAAATTTATGCTTTTTGAAAGTAAATTTCCTTGAAATTTAACAAAACCAAAAGATGAAAGAGTTTCTTGTGCATTTTTTTTTCTAACTAACTATTTTTATTAAAATGTGGTTGGTGTTAGACACGGGTGGCTGGTTTTTAGTTAATGGGGCCAACAGCATTTTGTGTACATGGCCAGTGGCACACACTCAACCGTAAGAAATTTACAGTTTGCTTGAGGCATGCCAAAAGAGTAATATGGCTTATAAGAGGAGGAAAACTAGAATATTAAACTATCGTATTAATTTTTATAAAAAAAAAACGGGTTTAATACAAATTTTTTCTCTAGTAATATTTTTTTGCTTAAACTTTAACCGCTAAGTTATGTCTTTCAGCACACATTAGCTGCTAAAAGATTTAGCGCTTATAGGTCCTTGAAAAAAGTCCTGTTGATTGCACGAATGGTTTATTAACTAATGAGCTAATTTAATATCGCAAACGTGGTTATACTAAATTTTCTTTAGGATTATTTCTTTAATTTGGTTTTGTATTTTTTTTTTCTTAATTATGTTTTAAAAGCGATAAAATGTATTACTACAGTAATGTTTTAGATTAATATCATTTCCTTTTATAAGGGTAGATTTTATGAAATCTACATTTGAAGTGTACCTAAGAAATGTGTGTTCATTTAGGAAAACATCTGTTGATATATATTTTTTTACATTAAAGCTTTCAGCTCCTATCTAATTATACAATATTATAATTGGTTGGTAATTTTCATAATTATAAGTTGTCGATAATTAAGGTATGAAATTAAAGTAGTTTTTTGTCTTCCATGCTGAGCACACGTGACTTTTTACTGTCGTACGTATTTTGTTTATATGGTTTTTATTAATTTCTAAAACTTTGTTTCCGCCGTTTTTTCTGGCATTCGAGGCTTTATTGTAGAAAACTTGTTATACATTTATAATTCATTATTTATGATACAAAGTATTTTTATTGCGTGTAGTATGAGGCATGATCAAGTATTGTCTCGAATTCCACATCTTCGAAAACCTTCTCTCTTCCACCAAACATGCGGATTTCGCATGTTTATAAAAAACAACTAAAAATCAGCTAGAACAACAAGCTGCAGTCTCCCGACTTGCTGTTAACAAAATAAACTTTCACATTTAAATTCATGTGTTTTATATATGACATGTTGCAGTCGGTAATCTATTGGTTTCAATGCATTAGATGCTTATAAATGATTCGAATTTCGTAAAACACAAAAAACTACAAATCAATAGAAACAGAAATTTATAACTGGAAAAGTGTAAATTATTTTTGTTACGAAGCAAAATTTGTAGCTCCCGTAGTCTCGCATAAATATCATACCTATAAAAAACTACTGCATATACTATACAAATATGTAAATCCAACAAAACACTCTTTGTAGACTTCATACAATGCATTCAAACGCACATTTAAATAATACAATATATGATAAGCTTTTCTCATTGCCCTTAAAACGTAGTAAATCCAACTATACAAACATATTTATATAATAAAATAATATTGACAATTTTATTACCATTTCGCATCAGACTAAAACTCACATATTTGGTTTAATATAAATTTTTAGCTGTTTTTAAATACGATGAAATAACGATACAACAAATTTTCCAAGCGCATGAAGGACAAAAATCTTCTGTTTTTAAACGATATCTCATATGACTGAGCTTATGAATTGAACAATTGCTTAAACATAATACATAAGAGAATCTTGAAAAAACTCACTTACCAACCAATTTATAAAACGACACTTTGCGTATGAGTAATAATATTATCATCTCTCACCATAAATAATCTCTCATACGACAGGTTTGATATGTACTTTTATTTAAAGCAAGACATTAGGGTCATGGGAGTCGTCAGACATGGCGATTTCTCGCCAAACATAGCGAATTTTTATCTACTATGACCACAAAATTTTTGGTTTGACTATTTTCACATATTTTGTATTTTAGATCAGGAATAGGATGCCTGATTTTAAATCAGGCATTTTATTTTCTAAAAAATTTTCCTGAAAAAGACATACAAAGGGGTGTCGAAATATCGATTAATAAACTAATATTTTTCCTACAACAAGTGCCCTCAAGCTTATTTAAACAACAATTATTTTTGATTTTTTTTTTTTTGCAAAGCTTTTTTGCTTGTCTGCTGTAAAGCCCAGGATCTGTGGTAGGAATCGAACCCACAACCTCGCGACTGTTGCTCGAGTACTCTACCAAATCAGCCATTGAGACAACCTGTGCCTATGTTTTTTTTTTTTTAATCGAAAGAGTAGAGCAATAATCCCACAGCAGTTCAGGAACTAAAACCGAATATTATCAAGCAGATATCAACCATTGACAACAGTGTATTGAAAAATGGGATTGACAAATTTGGCGAAACATGGAGAGCCTACCAAACCACTACAGGGGTACTTGACCGACATAATATTTAAATTTTAACCACAACCTAGTTATTGTAAACTGAAATAAAAATAATTTTAATATCTGACAAAACCGTTTATTTATTAAAATTAAAATGATATCTCAGTTTTGGACAACCTTTATTTATTTTTGTTGTTAAAAAAAATAGCTACTTTCATTCAAGAATTATTTTTAGTATTTTTTTTTTTCAAATAATCAATCAGTTAAAATTTTAAATCAGTGACGAGCAGACAGTGTTTTGGATAAATAGAAAAACAATTTAATATAACTCGACAAAACCTACATAAGGCAGCTTAATTTCAACACAATCTATGCTTAGCTAGTATACAACAAAAATAATGCAGAATATAAAAATAATTTTTAGCTAAGGGAGATATATATACCACAAATTATATGTTATTTTAAATTAAGTTTACATAGCAAGTTATTTAACTTTAATATTCATAAGTAACAAACCACTTTGACAAGGATTAATAGCCTTCGTCAAAGTTGTGGAATTGTAAATATGTGCTCTAGATTGTGAACGACAATTTTGATTGGTCGGCTCTCACTGCCAGCAATTTAGAGTAGCAATGGACGGCAAGAGCTAGTTGAATAAAAGACAACAAATAATTTATTACATTTTAATTAAGCTAAAAAAACTCAAAGCCCCTTGAAGTGTCAAATAGAAAATATGAATAAAGAAAAGGCAGCTCAAAACATTAACTTGTGACAAAACGGTCTCATATAAAAGTACAGAACTTTGAAATCGAACGAAATAAAGGTAACTGTACCATTGGCTTCCCCCCAGGGAACAAGTTTTATCTTGGTGTACAGCAAACCAGGGCACTCTGATTTCTGGGGAATAGAGAGGTAGAAAGAAGTTCCTCGTTTGTGGTAGCAAATAAAACTTTATGTTGTACTGGACTTCCAAAACCCTCACAAAGGATTAATTGGCAGAACGGGGATCAGCAAAGCCCCCGGGAGTTTCTGTTTGCCAACCATCTCGGTGCTGCTTATGATTGAGGTGCTTGCCCCGGCTGAAATCTTCTTCTGCCTGTGATATAAAACTAAAATCACAGGAAGGAGAATTAGTTTCCCTGTTAACATTGGTGCAATGCTGGTTTTTGGGGGCTAAAAGCCACCCAAGGTGCCTTTGTCTTCCAACAGATACCTGTAATTTAAAGAACCAGAAGTGATAATTAGACTGGCGAGTTGGTTAGACGTACTGGATTGATTGTAACCATAATAAGAAGAATCAGAAAAAAATCTATCCCATACAGTTTGAAACCATTTTCCGGTTATTGTGGTTAATTTTTACCATTTTTGTTCATTTAAACTTTGGAACCATAGCACTAAATAACATTTCTAAAACCGCAGTCACAAATAATGACATTGCCCCAAGTTTTCTAGCACTAAGAATATTTCTCAAACTACGAATTTAAAACTTTCAAAATTTGTTGACTTTGAAAGGTCCTCCTTTTAAAAAAAAATGTACTAACGTTACTTAACAAGTGCCACTAGAAGTTTGCGCGTTTAATAAGCATTGAAAAGTGCTACAATACTTGTTACGTTCACACCAAAAAAATCGAGAAAAAAATAAAAACCTCAAGTACCGAGATTATTGCTAACCCATTTTACTGAGTTCAGTTCGCACAAGCTATTGATACGAGTAGGTTCCTAATTTTACCGCAAAATGATGAGAGATAGAGAGAGAGAGAGAGAGATAGATGGATAGTGAATATGTTTGCCTTGATTGAGCGAGGCAGATAATGAAGTTACTTTTACCAAAGTCAACAACCATTTTTCTTGAATTTTCTTAACTGCCCATAATTTTCAAATTGCATGGGACAGGTTTTTTCTGATTTTTATTATTGTGGTTTCAATAAATCCTATCTCCCCGTTTCGGCTTGACGTTGAGTTCTGAGACACCCAGTATTTCTATAAAAACACTCTTTAATTCAACTTTAACTAACCAATCAGCCGAGAAAAAAGATATTAAAGAACAATGATTCCAAGCTTTTCTTTTAAATATTCCTAAAATATCTTCACATGTTAGATTTAAGTTACAATACAAACTGACTTCCATTATTCAGTCAACACGGCCTGTAGTTTTAATTGTTTATAATTGTGGAGTCAAAGTGCAGCAGTAAAGGCTGTCAAATAGAAAAATAGCTTTCATAAATAGCTCCATTATTCCAGTTGTGCTGGAATAAATATAGAAAACAAATGTTCATAATTTCACAACTTTCTCCTTTTTATCTAGATTAAAAAAATCTTTTTATTATTGGCACATTTTTAGTAAAATTTGTTAAACCGATTTCTAAGACTTAAAACGCTTTTAAAAAATAACAAAAAGAAACCCAAATTTTATTATTTATAACTTGGCTAAGATCAGTTTTATGATCTCGAACAGCTGCAATCCACTTTATGGTCATATTCATAAAAATTTAAATGAATTTGAAATGTATTTTAATTTTAAAATTCCATACAAAATTTGACTAAAATTTATTTCAAATACATTTTAATTTTTTATGAATATGCACATTAGTCTCTAGCCCAACTCATAATAAACCAGTTTATTTTTTACTTATATCTCAAAAATAAACGTTAATGTTCGAGATTGTGAAACAGGCTTTAAGACTACTATAATAACATTCTTAATGACACTTATTACTTTTTAATTAAGACCATTTTTTGTACAATCTACTAGAATTTGTTTTTTGATTAATTAAAACACAAAATAAATGGGGTCATATATACGAGCACTACGAAGAAAACTCAAGTTTAAAATTAAAAAATAAAAATAACAATTTTCTTAAAGAACAATTTTTTTAATTGAAATAAAACGTCGAGACGTGATTGATTTCCCTTAAAATTGGGAACTTTTAACAAAATCGTTTTAATTCTGTACTAGGCGCCATTCGCCAACTTTACAAAACTTAATTGAACTTATTTTCGATGATTGTAAAAAAATAAGCTGATATTTGAATGCTGTAAAACGTATCTGTATTTGGGTTTCACACACTAGTATGTAGGAAAGTAAGTACGGTTTCAAATTTCAACACTCCCTTGCAATTCTACGAACAACTCAAGAGATTTTATTCATCACTTATAATTTAATTATATTAAACTTAGTCTATTCAAGTTTTATTGTTTGCACAAAATTCTATATTAAATTATTAATATACGTTATGATTTATTAAAACCGTTATTCTACAACGTGACACTTTTTATAGCCGTTATAATAATAAATAGTTTAAAAATTGTCTCATAACGTGACACATCCTTTTTAGAGGGAAACTCAAATGAAACTGATAATTCAAATCATCGTACTGTCAAGGCAATAAATGCAGGTTTATTGAATTGGACACGAACGACACATTTACTTGCTCTATATTTTAACAAGTGTTTTGAAATAGAGCAACATGTTGATTACTATTACGTGTTGCACAACAACATGTTGCTTTTAGACGAATGCTAGAAGCTGTTTTTGTATCACTTTGTTGCTGTTGCTTGCGTCTTGCTACTCCCCACTTTAACTCATTTCAATTTATCATGCTCTCTTTGCGCATTAATAATTGATACAAGCAAAAATCCACATTTAAAATTTGAAGTTGCCAGACTAGTGATCTATGATTGCAAGGGTAAAAAATTGCATTAAGCAAGTCACATATTTCAAATGTCAGTATAAAGAAACGCATATTTTCAAAATTGAAGTATCATTAATCAATGAAAATCGCTATAGGGAGATGATCCGAAACTTTCTTTAGCGGAAAATTTGTGAATTAAACATATTGAATAATGACTTCAATATAAAATATGTGTAATTATAAATATGAACACATGTAACCATATAAATGAGAATGTTTATTTTGAAAACAACAAGACAACATGGCTACAGTTTGTTGTCCATGCACATTTTTGTTTTTGCTTCAGTCAGAATAAGCTAATTTCTATTATTGTTGACATAAACATTAAAAGCAGTATTGTCAATACAATAAAATATGTAAAGCAAATTAGAGCTTGAAAATACTTTATTTTTGACTAATAAGAAATAAATTAAACCCAAAATAATTCATTTAAACAGTTTCTTTAAAAATTAATTCATGTCTTTATATGGTTAATTATTGCTTAAATAAATTCAATATTCTGTTTTACGTTTATATAAGTGCTGTACATACCACACCGACAGGAAAATTTACTCAATTTTTTGAGTGACATCCATATAAAACTTTTTAGACGAGTGCCCATCTGTATTCTGTAAACAGCACATTAGTCAATGTTTTCACGTATGCGCTTAACCAACTTGCTCTTTCGGCTTTACTTCAACTACTGCCAACTCTCCTTGCTTTCATTTAGCTTTGTTTCTCACACCACTGATTTACCATCGCCGACCGCTAAACTAAACTAAAACTACCTCATAAAACAGCTATTAATTACTTATGTTCAGTTTATTAATTAATTTCACTTAAAATGTCTAATTTCAGCATATTCATAAAAATTAAAACGAACTTTAGCTCAAAAATTTCAAATAACATATCACTACAATTCATTTCAATTACATTTGAACTTTATATAATTATAAACAAGTAAAAGTGTAGTATATTCGGCTCGGCCGAATTTAAAATACCCTTCACGATAGTCGCGTAAATATATAGTATATATGACAAATTTGACAAAAAAAATTCTCGGACATACGAGTATGTGGATCGATATCGGGGAAAAAAATTTTTTGCCTTGTAATCGCCATGCCAAAAAAGTAAATCTTTTATAGAAATTTTTGTGGAAAAATCGGTTTAGGCCATATCTCAGGTATATTTCTGTGTTTTATTTTCTGCGTTTTAGTAGCCTCCTATTATAACCAGAACAGCTTTTATGTAAAAACATATCGCTCCTTTATTGCAATATAATCATATCTAAAAAAATTAGCTTTTCGAGTTAACAATGCAGAATTGTTAACAGTACTACCATTTATATTGTGGCAAAAATTTATTTAAATTGCTTTTAAACTGTTTCCTTTAGGAGATATTTCCTCAAAAAATTTGCTAAAACTTGTATGGATAATAAAAATTTTAAATGCGTTTTTCTCGAAACGAGCTTTTTTGCGATATGACTATATGTTGCAATAAAGGAGCGATATGCTGTTTACCAGCTGCTTCGTGGACAAATTCCAATAGAAGCCTACTAATGTTGCCAATTTCCACTTAAAAAAAATATAGAAATGCTGTTTTTTTACTAATGCAGAGACGATGGTGTTTTTTGTTTCACAGTTCTCAGTGTAAGAACGTCCCACTAGAATTACAGAAATTCTCTACTTTCATAATCAGAACTGCTTTTAAGCAAAAAAAAAAAAAAAAAATATATTTTTTTTCCATGGTAAAATCATTTTACACTATATCTCGGGTATACATATATGGACCGTTATCGGAAATTTTCATTTTCTGTATTTGGTAAGCTGCTTTTATTACTAGAACTGCATTTAAGCTAAAAAAATTTTCAAGCTCGATTATGCGCCATTTTATATAAAAATCGGTTTAGGCTATATCTCGGGTATATATGTATCGATATCGGGGAAAACTTTGTTTTGCCTTTTAATCTACATGCCAAATAATTGTGTCAAGTTTGAAGCAGAACAATAAATTTTTTTTTTTCGAAAAATTTCGTACAAAAAAAGTTTTTTTTCGGAATTTTGGATATATCTCAGCTATACGTAAATCGAGTTTACTGAATTTTAATAGCAAACCCATGAATCAATGGACTAATAGGATAAAGTTTCTAAGCCTAATGAATTTCTCAGAAACGGCATTTCAACGGCGGACAGACGGACATCGCTTAATGGACTTTTCTATCAATTCTGATTCAGAATATACTCATATATACTTTCTAGGAAAAATATAGAAACGAAAAAGTTATTAAAGTTATCTTTATCCTAACAAAAAAAAAAAAAAAAAAAAAAAAAAAAAAATCCTGAAGAAGTCTTCCGAAGACGAAATATTGAATTAAATAAACAAATTTTTTAAAAAAAAATTTTATAAAAAAGACCTCAAGATCATTACATCTTAAGTTATTAAAGTTTTAAACCCCATTCCAATTACTTGCTGACTGTCGTAGACAAATTTATTCATTAAATATTTATTTTTCACTAAAAAAAGGTACTACACCACTAAAAAATGTTGTTCAATTTAATTACTCTTATTAAAAAACGCAGAAATTTCAAAATATTTCGTTGTTTACATACAATTTTTATATGGTAATAAATTTTAAAACAGTTTATAAAAAAAAGTAATTAAAAGTGGAGAAAAAGCATTTTACTATCAAAAATGTTTGAATATCTCCTGTACTTCTTTTATACACATTTTTATCACAACTGATTTAAGCTTTAGGGCTTTTCATTCAAATACATATTGAAAAAGTAATAGTCAGTCTGGCAGCATTAAACTAATTTGCACTTGAACTTGAGCTTTTGCTCTCTTCAACAAAATGTGAGAACTACTTCAATTGCTTCTATTTACCTTTGAACTTGTCCTACATACTTATCTACATATTCTGTCTAGCCAAGCACAGCCACATCAATTGTAGTTTTATATCTCTAAACCTTTATTAAACGTTTTCCTTTTTTTTCTTTCTTTTGTTAAATAAATGCTCGAGGCCAAAAAACATCTCACCACCCACTTGACTTCATTCATTGTCACACGAAAGCTTTTGTGTTGTGACTCGCCTTTCATTTCGTTGATTAAATTAATTTTCTAATATGGTTTATAAATAAAACTCTGTAACTTAACAAATAAAATTAGTTACACAAAAAATTTTTTGCATAATAAAGGGTGCTTTTTATACAAATATAAAATTTAAAGTTGGCATCACATTTTTTAACTGGATTTATGTTTAGTTTGGCTTGGCATTTTAATATACAAAAATAGACTGACCGACGCTTGCAAATTATGAAAATTTATTAAATTTATTATTACTTTTATACTAGATTCAATTGTATGTTTCTTTGTGTATAGCTTTGAGGAATTGGATATTCCATCATACAAAAGAGTGTTGCCGATTTAGTGAAGAAATTAAAATTGCCGTATGAGGGGATTTTTGCGATTTCTGAAGCCCATTTTGTGAATTCCCAAAAAACTCGAAATCGTTTCGTTATCCGGTTCGGAACCAGTTTTACATACTCGGTGCGCGCTTGTGGTGACGAACGTATAACTGAACTTTTAGCGATCATTAGATCAAGTGCTAAAATTGAAGTTGCCATATTGCTTCTGGAGTTGTTGCAGGGAAACCAGAGGATTTTGGCGATTCCTGAAGCCGATCTTGTGAAAAATTTTCTATCCAATAAAATTCGTTCCATTAGTAATAAATTGTTGTACTATAATATTTAGTACCATATTTCTTTATTTTGTTATGATTTAAACTTGTATAATTCTAAAGACTTTTTGTACATACATTTGAGTATTTATATACCAACAGGAAGATAAAATTGTATAAAAATGCAAAAAATTGTTTTATTAAGCTATTATACACAGAAAAAAATAGTAGTAAATGTAAAATCAACAAAAATTTTTTCTGAAAAAATATTTTGTATATACTCGTACAGAGCTGTACAACTATGCTTCCGCCATTCCGTTTTTCCCCACGAAATTCGAGGCTCTATTGTAAAAAACTAATAACACGTTTATGATCGAAAGTATTATCCATCGCTGGCCACTACCTTCTCCCATGTTTCGGGCAGCGTTTGATTGTAAGCAGCAGCTTGAAAAGCAAAGATGGAAGAGATTTATGCATTGCCTTGTGACTGGGCACCAAAACTGGGTGCATTACGATAATTCCAAGGGATATCCAGGCTATGCTTCCATGTCAACGACCAAATCGAAAATTCAGGGTTCCAAGGTCTTGCTCAGTATTTAATGGCACTAGCTCGGCATAGTATATTATGAGTTCTTATGGAATAATCTAGGCGATCGTTATCGAACGGGTTGAGCGGATCATTACAAGACAAATTGCCTCAATAGCACGAGAAGCATGATAAAGTGATTTTACAGCATGACAATGCTCGACCCCATGTTTCGAAAGCGATCACTTGGAAACGTTGAAATGAGAAATCTTACCCCACCCGCAATATTCTCCTTACATTTAGCCCACGGCCTATCACTTAATGTGATCAATGGCAAACGGCCTGGCTAACCAGCAGTTCAGGTCTTATGAAAAGGTAAACACTTGGATCGATTTTCAGCATGGGATTCGTATGCTGTTGAAAAGATGATAAAAAATAGTGGCCAGTGTAGGACAATACTTTGAATCATAAATGTATTAATAGCTTTTTACAATATAGCTACGGATTTCGAAAGAAAAAGGCTGGAAGGAAAGTTGCATACCTATGTACATGATTATATACAATTAAATGCCAATATGACAACAAAATGAATTACCAGTACACACAAATCTCCTAAGTGTACCTTAAAGACTTGCGTTGCGTGAAAAGTGATTAAAAAAAATGTTACAAAACTTCCCTTAAACTACAACTGAACCTTGAACATGACTTTTCTCGAAATTGAAATAAAAACGACAATTACATTTTCCTCAAATCTTTCATAACGTAGATAGAAGTCGAGGTAATCACAATCCCTAAACAAAACTTAATTCTCTGAAACAAGTGTTTGGTTTCTTTGATTTGTACAAGTACACAGTTTTTATAATTGCTGTTTGTGGCTTCTGTTTTCTCTACCAGGAGGATTGAGATTTATTCTGGTTAAATTAAAAGCACAAAATTTTAAGTTATGAAGGTGATTATTATTACGTAGAGAGCTGGTGTAAAAATATTTTATTAGCAATAAAGAATTTTATATATAATTTTACTTAAAAGCTCATATATGTTTTTTTGTAGTGATTTCTATCTCTTATTAAATCAGATTGCTCTGGACAAAACATTTAATATGAGTACTCGTAGCTGGCTAGCATAAATCGTTAAGTAGATAAAGTCAATAATTGCATCTGTCGGGTTTAACAACTCATGATACACTACGCCAAGCTGGTCACACCAAATACTGGGAATACCATTGGAATTGTGAATACTCGCTTTGGCCGGGATATCCCCAAGATTTTTCTGATATAAGTATTTATGCACATACTTAGCAATAGTACGAATAAATTTAATAACATATTTAAAACAGTATTTAAACTTCGTTGTTTTCTTATGCTATATTAGGAAATAAAAGATTTCCAATTTTCCAACATTGGTCACGCTGTTTTAATTTTGTAGTCAACAAAAAGAGAAGTTAGCGTCAAAAAGTCAGCACGGGCAACAACCTGCAGTAGTGTCGTCTTGCTGTTGTCAATATAAACGTTCATATTTATATGTATGCATTTTATATTTGACATTTGAAGTCGGTTGTTTGCAGGCTTTATTGTGTTTAATGCTTTAACCACAGCAGACTTCGCGACTTCACTACAGCAAATGCCGCAACCGACAATTATAGTTCGGTAGTCAACTACTGAATTATTTCGAACACGGCAGCAACACAAATTCATTTACACAAAAGTATATCTCAATGTGGCCACCTTCGATTTTTTTAGCTTTACAAAATTCTGTTGCTTTACAGAACGAGCTCTGTTTATATCAAATTTTCATGAAAAAAAGTACTTCTATTAAAAAAAAATGTCTTGAAAATTTAAATTTTACCTAAAAAAGCTATTCTTAATTCAGGTTGGATGGAGTTTCAAAGTTGAAAATATAATCGGATATACCTTCTGATCTATAGTGAGAACAGTATTATAGAATTGAACTTTTTTTTTTTTTATTGGACCAGTACTCAGGGGATGACCCCTACATATGCAGTGCACTGTACCAGAACTAGGAAAATAGGTTGTGAGGATAATAATCGACTTTTTCAAAATGTAGACCAACAATAATTCGACTCGAAAAACAAAAATGTATACCCGACTCTTCTAAAATGTTTATCTAAAGTAAATCAACTTATATATCCAGCCGCATACTAGTTTTAGTAAGATTTCTTTTTTTGAGCATAAGTATGTATGTACATATTTCACAATAGAAGAAATAAATTTATTAATTTATTCAAAACGGCATTTAAATTTTTTTTATGTTATATTAGAAAATACAATATTTCCAAGAGTTAAATTGTTTAACATATTTTTTTTACACACTGGTCACACTATTTTTATTTTGTAGTCGACTACGGCAAAAAAAAAAAATCAGTATAAACTACAACCTGTAGTTGTGTGGTTCTGCTGTTGTCAAAATAAATGTTCATATTTAAATGCATATATTTTATACTTGACATATTGAAGTCGGTTGCTTGCAGCCTTCAATGTGTTTAATGCCTTAAAGGGAGTTTTTATGGCCTCAATATTATTTGCCTTCAAAAATATAATATTAAATTAAAGAGTGAACAATAAAAGAAAACGTTTGAACAAAAAGAAAAAAAAAAAGAAAACTGTCTGCTTATTGTGTAGCCAAGTGAAAAGCAGCGTCAAAAGGGAATGATAATTTCGATATGAAATGGCAAATTGTCTTGAACTCTTAATACCTCTTAAATAAGGTCGAAATTAATTTGAAGCTGATTAATTAAACAAAAGGATGCCATTACTGCGGTAACGGCTGTCCGGCAAAATCTTTTTAATATTTATTTAACCAAAAATAAAAGAAATTTTTGTGGTTTCGGAGAAAATCAATAAGACAACGCGATTGAGATCTTTTCCCAGGGCGTCCATTTCAGATGCCATAAATGCTAATTATTTGGTAAATATTCGTACAAAGAAAAGGGGCGAACGACTTAAATTTCCTTTCATAAAGTAATTTTTCTTTTCGATGAATTCAATCCTAAGTGTTTACTTTACCTTAAATTTATTTATCTAAATAAGAGTAAGGGGTTTTAACAATTTAACTGATTTTTAAGGAAGTATTTGTGTATAAGTACACACAAATTATGATTAACGTCTTAGATAAAGTGGATGCTCTAAGTTAAATCGTTAATTTCATTAACTTTGGCGACAATTATGGTTAAATGATAAACTAGAGCTTCAAAAAATAAAAAATATAAAAGCTCCAAAAAATTTTAAGTTGAGGACATAAAGGAAAAGGCAAAAAGGGAAATTTATTAAAGTTCTTAATGAATTGTTAACTGCTGTCTTCTATGTAGAATATTAAATCACCGTCTCCTGGAAACACATTCGTAACCATTCCTTACTATTACTTGACGAAAGACAAATTTGACATGTTATGAAATATAAACTTCTTATAAAGTTTGCTTATGGTATAGGGTATTCTTTTTAGAGTCATGCAAGTTAAAATCATAGTAGAATAGAGAAATATTGGGGGACGCAAATGGTGTCATAATACGCATAATGTCCTAATATTGCTTATGACAGCTTAAAAATCTTATTTTTGTGCTTAAAATAAAAAGTAATATTACTGTTTAAATCGAGTGTGCCCAGCCCTGTGCGCTTGATACGCAATTGTTTTTGTAAATGCGCTTAGCTATAGGGCTGTGCTCTTTAATACACAAATACTGAGCACAGCATTATCAATGAAAAATACGCAAACAGCTTCCTCTTTTATACACACACAAAAGCAAAGCAGCAACACTTTCGCATGCTTTGTTGGTAAACATTGACGACAGCGATTATCAGTGTGAACTTTGTTTTTGTAAATGTTTTGCTTTTTACAACAAAAAATATTAAATAAAAATAGTTTTTCCTTAAATGAATTGGTGTTTACTCTTCCATATAGAAGTTGTGGGCACCACTGGTTTAAACACTGTTTTGTGAGTTATTATATAATACGGTTATACGTAGCCTATTCGCAAATAAACACTATTTGCAAACAGCTAATTCACTGTTTATACGCCAATTTGTCCATGAAAAAGTTAGATTTTTTGTGATATGGCATATGATCAAAATGTAAATAATTGGTAACAGCATTTTGATTAATAAAATAATAAACGAAAAATACAAAAATTAAATCTTTTTTTTAATTCACTTAAAGCAAATAATAAAAAAAATTAAAAATTTTGAATATTTGTTACTGCACTTAACTATATTTGATATGTGCCACAAAGACGAAATCTGTGAAATTGTGAAGTAAAGTGGCAAATTTTTATGTCTTATTTGCAAATAAGTTTTTATTCAGTCATTGTCTTCGTGAGTTAGCTATTCGTAAATAAAAATTTTATTTACTGTTTATGCGGCAATTTTTGTTATTTACAATAATTTTATTCGAAAATAGCCTGTACGTATAAACGTAGTAATAATTAAACCTTAGATTGATTCAAATTTAATATACCAGACTATAATATGCTGTTCAGACATACACTTTTAGTTAAAATTTTGCAATTAACTCCTTAATTGATTTTAATTACCCATAAAAAAATTTTAATTAACTTAATTGCCAATTAACAGTTAATTGTTCTAATATTTAGTAAAATTATATATAAAACCCTGTGGCAACCATGTTTAGTTAGCACAATAATACCCAATGAACACACTTTGTTCAAATTTGACAACTCAAATGTAAACAAATGCAAAAAAAAAGATGGCGAGTCAAGTTGAGTGTAAGTTTTGAATATAAAATTTTAAAAATAATTATAAATAAACAAATAATATCAACTTCTTCTTTGTATTATATATAAGCAAAATCTTTTCAAATGCTGAATTTTTTTTCCATTTTTGTAAAATTATAACAAGAAGAGATATTCACAATCAAAATGTAACCAACTTTTCTGTCAGCTGTTGTCAAATGTTAATTGCATTAGCATTACGTACGTAAGTATGAACACTTAAAAAAAAAATTTAATTAACTGTTAATTGAATTAATTAAAAAGTGTATGTATGAACAGCATATAAATTAAAACAGAATGCCCACATCAGTCATATTTGTTTAAGCTATAAGTTTATCACTTCCGACTTTATCACCACCCTTTTAATACAGTAATTACATTTTTAATGTCACTGAAAACTTGATGACTTGATTATTTAAATGTAGTTCCCCCCACCGCTGGCGCGTACTAGCCACCATCTAGTACACCGACTTTCATAAATGTTTTTTTTTGCCAAAAACTCTTCGAACGGTCCCCCACAGAGCCGGTTTTGACTTAGTGTAGGCCTAACTAGAGCACTCTGGGACATCATTTTTTGTAGTAACTAAAACTCAAAAAAGCTGCAAGAGCTTCTGCTAGAATCGCGCCACACTGTAGCTAGTAGAATATTTTTCCACGCTATTTAGTTTTATTTTTTTAATAAATCATTAAACCCGTTTTCCACAAACAAATATTTCATTTAACATAACTTTTTGTCAAATAATTTTATTGATATCGTCCTGGATTGAGCAACAAGAAAATCAACAAAAAATAATGTTAAAAGTAAAAAAAGTTTATAAAACAAAGCCGCCTTTAAAAAAAATAACTCATAAATTTGTTCAACAGAAAAGTACCCGCCTGTAAACAACAACATTTATTTCATGCATTTTTCTGAACACTTACCTTGGCCAAAAAATCATAATTAATCTCTTCTTCACTACTGTGCACTGTAGTGCACTTGTTCGAAATCATGCGTACTAATGAGCGACTGGATGTTGATTTATTTACTTTGGCATCGGTGTTGGGGGCAGAGGAGGAAAACATACTCGTGCTGGTGTTGTCAATGCTTGAACGGGCTGATCTAAGTGAAGAAGCATTCGAAGACAAAGAATCCCGGTGTACCACCAAACTGCCCTTACGTGTCAACTGTCCCAAGTTGCCACTACTATGCTTACGTATGTTTGTCGGCTGCTGTGCACGTAAGCCGACAGCCGATATTGATGTGTTTGATGTACTGCTGGCGTAATTTAAACTTGAACGTCTCAAATGCTCAGAATCTTCGTTATCCGAATCTGAAATTATGCCATTAATTTTGTCCAAAGTTTTCAATGGTATTTGGCCGGGACGTATGTTTTGCCAGGTGGGCTTTACCAAAGATTCACGTCGCCCATGGCTGGGTGATGAATTGGTTGATTCGGATCTTATATCGTATGACAATTGATGGTGCAATGGGGATGTATTTGATTTCGCGGAAGGCGATAGAGATGTTGCTGTGGCACAACTGATTGATTGTGAACGATGACGTTGCGTGGGTGGCAAATTGCGACGCATTTTCTCTGTGGTTAGCTTTTGTTATTGTTTTATCTTTTCAATTAAATTGATTTTATGTTTGATTGAATGTTTAAATCTTTGTAGCTAAAATGTTAACTATTATTATTATTTTTTCTTTGCTTTATGTTTTTTCTTTTGTTTTTGTTTCTCTCTTACTTCATATCTACATGGCACACATTTTAGTTGTTTTAAATCACCACCCGTCAATTTATCAACACCAATTTTTCATATTTTCAAGGTTGCAAGAAGATAATGCAAAAATTTTGTTTTAAACAGCAATTGGTTTTGTTTATTGCAGCCAAAAGAATTTTGTTTTGTTAATGTATAAGAGCAATTCCAGATCTAATTTCATTTTGTTTTAATTACTAATTGTTATTTCAGCTATTTTTAGAGTAAGTATGATTTCAGTTATATGAAAAAAAAAATGTGAAACAGTCAGAAACTCAATTCTACTCCACGAATAGTTAGAGCACAGTTTCAGTTAGTGTTGCCAATATTCTAGGTCCACTATACTGATATCCTGCTGGTTTACCGATATAGTACCATTCGTTCGTTGCACAACTATATTTAAAACAATCAACCCTATCGTGAATAATATGGGAAATATTTGTTCCCAACAAAATTTCAATTCCCAGGAAGGGGAAATTGCTATCCTGAATTTCAGGGGAACTCTTGTACATGCTATCACTATGCAGTGAATGTAAAATATGTAAGAAGAGTAATAAAAATATTAAACTGGCAGGGCAGTGACGAAAAAGTGTGAACATATGTTTAAATTAAATTAAAATAAAATATTTGGAATCGGAGCATTAATTGAATTACAGGAGGAAGAATCTCGACAACACCGAATGGCTCGTAGACATTTACGAGATGACTCTAATCCGTTGAGTTACCCGATACAAACAAATTGTGTTTGTACTTAACTTTTTTTGTTTTAGATGTATTCAACATTGTAGGTTAAATAAAGCCGCATTTATGTGCAGAAGTGGTGGACAATAATATTCCAACAACAAAAACATAATTTGGAATAGCACAAATAATAACGTGGTGTGCCTGTCTGCGGTTCTTTGCAGAAGGTGGTTGCCAGAAAGGTGTAGTCAGAGGATAAGATTTGTTGATGCCACTCATCTAAGAGGCTGCATTATTTAAATCTTCCGTAAGAGAATTCTAAAATTCAGCCAACACGTCATTAGGGGATTTTTTTTACAAAATATAAGCAATGGACCTGAAACTTTGCATTCTATGCATCACAATGCCAATTTGCGCCTTATTAACAAATATAGTCCTAAAATAGCTGGATATAAGCTTTTACACTTTAATTAAGAGAAATAATTACTTACATGATGAACTCAGTCCGCCTGCAGAAATGATGTGAACAAATCGAAGGGAAAAATAAAATTAATACGATATGTTTACGATTAGGTAAATTTTGGCCAAATGTGAATTTTTTGAGCGTTATTATTCCAAACTGAATTACATATAGAAAATGTGAGTTCATTTCTAGGGGAAACATATTAACGATTGCAATTTTTGTGAAATGGGAAATTTTTTCATCTCTTACGGAATATTTTTATTTTGGCCGAATGTGAATTTTTTAGTGTTATTATTCCAAACTGTATTACACATAGAAAATGTAAGTTCATTTCTAGGGGAAACGTATTAACGATTGCATTTTTGGGAAATGGGAAATTTTTTCATGGGAATGACTGTTTACGATAGTTGTTAAACACAAAATGTGTGTATAGAGATATGTGAAAAGTGACTATGCGACCGAAGAAACAAGTTTGATATACGTAAGACAAATTTTTGAACTGACAATGTTGCCATATCTTAAAATTTTAAATTGTAATTGATTTATTTATTTTTGTTTGCAAGAAATCTTAAGTTTTATTCTATATACAAAGTTTATGAGCATTTGTTAAACATAAAGCAAGCTTACTACTTTTTAGATTTGAATTATTCTGCTTATAAAATATTATCAGCAGTAATTTCATGCTTTTTTCCTCCTCCTCGATAACATCTCTGTTTTTAAAAGACTGACAAAAACAAAGTTTAATTCAAAGACAGGGCAGCTGCAAAGTTAAAAACAGTCATTTACCCCCAGTCTGTAAATCCCTTCTCCAATCTGATTTAAAACTTGCAAAGAATAACATTAAGTCCTTATGAATTAAGTCGATTAAAAATAAAACATAAATTCAAATTAATGTAGTAACAACAGCCTAAAAGTTGTTAACATATTTTATTTTAATTTTCATTGCTCGTGTTGTTGTGATCGGCCTTGGCAGGTAAACACCTTTCAGCACCCTAAAACATCAAGTTTATCCTTTTCAAATCCTTTGTAAATTACAAATACATACTAATGAAAACAAACACACACATAAAATTCATATTCAAGGCAGATTCAGCAAAAAAAATGTTTGCTTTGTGAAAAGAAAAAAAAAAACGGTTTAACAATATCTTTTTGTGTGAATTTTAATGAACTATATAAAAATAATACAAGAAATGTTAAAATAAATTGTTTTAAAAATACATTGACGAACATGTAACAGCACAACCTTTAATTGATACAAAAACAACAAACAGTAACAAAATGGGGCCGCCCATGGGCCAGCTTAGTTTATCTGTTTGAGAACAGTTTGTTAGACAATTTTATTTGAAATCTAAAATAGGGCGTGGGAAATGATGAAAATCTAATACAAAACACAAAGAGCTGGTCATAGTTTTAAACAAATAATTCACAGATTATTATTGCTGTTAAATAAAGAATTTCCTCATAGACGGCAAAAATTAATACAATCTAGAATAATACAATTTGAAATACAGAGTGATTTTAAAAGAGACACATTGAGAATCAGTATGATAACTACAATATTTATTTAAAGTCTTAGTAAATTGAAATAATTATTGTTAAAAAAAAAAACTAAAAACACTTGGTGATATCAAATTAAAAAGGAAGAAATCTTTTTAAAAATAAGCTTCAAGCATTAGTGAACGCAAGATGCTAGTATTATTGTGAAAAAATCCCCATCGGACGCTCGATATACAAAAATTGTGTCCCACATTTTAGTTGGAACATGTTGTTAGTTTAAATTAGTAATTTGTCATCAAATTCTAATAATTACTCTCAGAAAACTCCCTTTTGCAAAAAAGTATTGGACAGAATAAATATAGTTTAAAAAACTAAGAAACACGCTTTGATGACAAACTAAACATTCATATAACCAGATAATTATCCTTTTTTTCTTTGGGACTCCTAAAATCGGTTTCAGGAATCGCAAAAATACCCCACTTCCCCAGAAGCAATATGGTAACTTCAATTTTCGCACTAAATTTAATGTCTGTTAATAGTTCAGATACATGTTCCACGGCCAAAACGCGTACCGAATATGAAAAACTGGTTCCGATTCGGTTAACAAAGTGGTTCCGAATTTTTTTTTTTAGAATTTTCAAAGTAGGCTTCAGGAAACGTCAAAGCCCTCCAATTCCTCAGAAACAATAAAGCACCTTCAATTTTTGCACTAAAGCGAATAACCGTTTATAGTTCAGATGCATGTTCCACGGCAAAAATGCGCACCAAATATGAAAAATTGGTTCCAAACCGGTTAGCGTAGTGGTTCTGAACTTTTTTGGGAATTCCTAAAATCGGCTTCGTAAATCCCCAAAATCTCTTCACTTCCCCGGAAGCAATACGGCAACTCCAATTTTTCCACTAAAGCAGCAACACTGTATAAACAGTTTTATATACCTACATAAGTAATAATCACTCAATTGGCATGGGTTTCGAGTGTTGCAAACATATAACCAAACCTACAAATGAAACTCATATACGAGTAAGGGTGTTAAAAATAGTAAAAATTAGTAAGATCGCACATCTGTGAACATCTGTGTAGCCAAAAGTTAAGTTTGTCAAACATCTTTTAGTCATAACTCTTCTCAGCTTCATGTTAGCAATCATGCCAGTAGCAGCCAGTAAAAACTTGAACACCTTTTACTGCGTATCGACGCTTATCGTTATTATTTGTGGTCATATACAATTTTTCAAAAACCTATTATCTACAAAAGTACTTGAACTGAAAATTAGTAAAAATTTGTAAGCCTTAGTAGGCTATAAATAATATAAAAGCAACCATTACATCAATTTCTCACCAGCCACAATTACTGTATTTCATCAATTGAATGTTACACTGATATTATAGCAACGCGTTTATCGGAATGTGTTTGATGCAAGTATGTGATCAATATAATAAAAAACATCGTCAATAGAAAGATACACCAAGTCCAATTATAATTTGAACTGAATTTAATTAAAAAAATAGCATTGATATGATATCTAACTAATAAATAAGTGGAGTCAATTGGATGACAAATATCGCTAATACAATCGCACATTATCAGCAGATAATATAATGATGTGGGTGGTGCAACCATAATGAACGATGTTAATTGTAAGTCACATCTTGACATCAAGTTTTTTGCCCAACTTAGTTTGACATTTCTCTGTTTCAGTATTTGACAAATTCAACCATAAAGAGATACACAATTGTGCACAGCGTTAAAATTGTTGAAGCCTTTTAGCAAAATGGGCATTCAAATCAAAATGCATTTCCCACACTTTCACCACAGAATTGCAGCATTTGGCCAAAGGAGAATTCATGAGTGATTGTTGAAAAGCCGATGCATCGTGAAGACGGTTTGATGTTCTCTGAAAACTTTGTGTTTTTTTGTAAGACCACCCTTTACATACAATTACAAGAAGAAATAAATACTAATGTTTTAAACTGTATGCCTTTTAACCATTATAAAAAATATACATATTGGTACCGCACCGCTCGGTTAAGAAGGCAATATTTGTGTATAAAAGCTCATTCCTAGTTTTAACTTTTAATTTCGAAACTTAGTTAATGAAAACCAAATTTTGTCATTAAACACACCGGATAAACAAACACATAATATGTTTTAAGGGTTACACCTCCGCATTCATCAAATTGACAGTGAAAATGATAACAGGCGTATGCAAATTTGAGTTAATTACAAGGACGAGTGATATTCACTTAATTGAAACAAAACAGCACAAAACAAAAAAATAGCCTAATGTAGCAAAATTTTAGTTAAATAAAAATGTATATCAGTTTAATGTTTTTACAAAATAGTAAACTTGCAGGGCATTTACATTATGATTTAAAGTCATGTCTAAAACGCATGCCTTTTTTGTATTGGAAAATTGTGACAAGAATGAAAACGGCAGCTGTTTCATTGATCATGTGTTTTTAGTACCTTTCCAACCAATTGTCATTTTGCTGTAATGTTTTATTTCCATTCATCTGGCAATATAATATATAGCTCTGACGAGATTAGGAATCTGTTACCCACACCCACATATACTGGAATTTGTGTAATTCAAGTACATCGTTCAGGCACATCTATTTGTGGTTGATAGCACAATAAATTGCAAAATGGATTACATAGAGGACTCATTTAGTCTACGGAACAAGTCTGTGGTGCGATTAGTCTGGGGAATAAGTTATCTGTAGAAATGTTTCCTGACAGATATAAAGTTGGAAAGTTCAAGTCAAATGTTGACAAACACTACTGCTTCTTAGCCCCTCTACATAATATATTTTCCCAGTTCCGGTGTAATGAACTTTATATATAGGGGTCTTCCCCAGAGTACTAGTACAATATTAACAAAAATACAAAAAAGAAAACATTATTGAAAAATTTAAACAATTGAGTTTTATTTACTATATTAGGTTCCAACATTGATACCCATAAAAAATTTATAAACAGCTTGTTTTCAATGTTTCCCAGCTGCCTATATGTCAACATTTCATAGGAGCTACTCTAATCATCAGACGACTTTGGAAATTTTCGAAAGATATTCTCAAACATTCAACTTTATATCCTAACAATCTAAGTAAATTATTTAGAAGTATGAGATAATACAGCACATTAATCACATTTAATCAAAATTATATCTCACAGCCATTGAAAATATGGATCATCGGATAAAGGGGTTCCAAAGCCCGGGCAAGCACTTGGCCGATATTTTATTTCACACAATTGTCATAGATCGTTCTATCACAATAAAAAAATATTAAGATAATTGTCTGATAACTTTTTGTTTTATGTACAATTAACATCGTGTGTTTTAGTTGGACCGCCCTTTATTTTTGAATCCAAAAAATTTCATTTTATTATTGTTTACTTATTATTGTTTGTAAAATTTAAGAACTTCCTATGTGTGACCAACAAGGTTGGCTGAAATATAGGAGAATACAAATAAATTTTTAAAACTACTCGTAAATAAGGGATTATTAATTTTATAAAATAGGACCCCAGGCCAAAAACATATCCATTCAAAATTTAATTTTATTCAATATTTTTTTTTTTTTTTTTTTTGTTTTCATTTAAAAAAAAGTTTTCATAAAACAAAACTTTTTGCAAATGTGTATTTTTGTGTACTTTTGCATTTTTTTGTATATTTTTTAAACAAAACAAATAATACAGAATGTACCAGAACTCAACGTCAAGCCAAAATAGGGTGCCAAGACTTGCATGAGAAAAATCAAAAAAAAATCTACACAAACATATACAAGAGTTTGTGCGAATAAAATACATTTAAACGGAGTAAAATGTGTTTTTAGATTTATTTTCTGATTTTTGGCATGATGGTTACTATCAACCTTGCCACCCTGTTTCGGCTTCACGTTAAGTTCTGGGACGCGCTGTATAATGCAGAAAAAATATAAAATTTTTTACCGTCAATAAGTTTAACTGCCTTGTGTAAAAGCCTTTTAATTTATTTATCAATAAAATGAAATAAATTTAATTCTAACGAAAATAATAAACGAAGTTCACAACCAGTTCAATGTCAATAAAAAATATTATACAACCATGGTTATGGTTTATAACTAACATTACACAACGTTAAGTAATTTCCATGAGGAGTAAAATATTACAGGAATAATTTGCAAAAAAAAAAAATAAAGTTTATTTAGACCCTTTTCAACAGCAATTTTTATCGTTATTTTAAGACCTGTTGTTTGTTCTTGCTACACTTTGTTCGTTTTTATTTGCGAGCCAGCCAGGGATGACAAATGCTAGGTGTATGCTTTTTTTAAATGCATTTCATATTAAATACAATTCATTATTGTTGTCGCAACGCTCAGGGAGTATTGTTGATACAAGCTGGCAACTAGAATAATTTTTCAATGAAATGTAGTTTCATACCAAAATTTAAAACTGCAGTTCAATACATAAGATTGTAATAAAAGGTAGATTTATCTATGCAAAAGCACTTCAAATTTTTCAAATAAATATTCTTTTCATTCTTTTTTAAATTTCGAAATAGCATTAATCGTTTTTAACCTTATAGGCAAGATCTTATACTCAAGACGTCTAGCATATTCAATCCTTTACGTCGTTCTCTCCAATCTGCATCTTCGTTGTCTCCAATCTGCATTTTGGTGTAAATTAATCTGACTGCTGGTATTGAAACCCATTTGGTTTTGAAAACATGAGTGGCAAACAATAATTTTAGTTATAATAACAGTAGGTATATGAAATATTTTAAGCAAAAAAAAAAAACATATTTGAAAGCGTTTGCTTCTTTTTTCCAGTGATTGCTATTGTGAGGCAAATTAGTGTTTGTCGTTCGAAGTGCTTGCGAGGGAGCTCACACTTTTTAAACTACCTCGAAGTTGTCGATGTGAAAGGCACTTTTAAAACGATATACAAGAAAAACATATTGTGGTCGAAAACAAAAATCACTACTTCTAATACTGCAGGAAATGCAAAAAACAAGTTGCTTGGCTGGTATTCCTTTTTGTTACGGTTCTCAAAATTTTTGGTAGTCTCGACCTATTTGTGTAATATGTAATTAAATTTTTTAATCCCTGGTTCTAATAATCCAAACAATAAAAAAAACCTTCCATTTTAATTTTTGATCAAATGTGCTGTCGGATTTTTGGCATTGATATGCATATTTTAAACACATATATCTCTGTTATTTGAAACTTCAGCCGCTCTCCGCAATATCACAATCAAGTACTGCAAACACAAGTGTACTGTATTTATCATACCTGAAGTAAATATAATCTTTGCCATGGCTTCGTCAACTGTAACTAACATTTAAAAGAAAATGTTATCTGTATGAGTGATTTCGCAAATCTCTTGAGTTCTTAGCTTTTTGTTTGTATCTGTGTGTATGTTAATTGTATCTGGGATATGTACTTAAAAATTACTTCATGTTTCTACTTTTTTACGGATAACTAATTTTGCCAAGTCATAGTATAAAGCTTATTGAATTGCCAAGTGGTTTTAAAGTCTGGTGGATTTTCACAAAGTAGCAAAATTTAAATTGGGTAACAAATAGCAGGGCTATGAAACAATTTATCTATATTTCAAACAAAAGCCAGTCAGATTCCCAAAAGTATTATAGCAATAAAACAAGAAAAAAAAATAGTACAAATTGTTCTGTACACTGCTCAAGTACAAGACGTTGTAATATGTTCAACTACTATCCATCTTCATCTCTCACATTTCAAAATAGCACTCCAGTTCCGCAATATTGTATTAACAAATATTGTCTTGTAATCGCCATGTTCAATATTTAAATTTTATCAAAGTAGATTGATTAAAATAAAGTGATAGCTTTGGAAAGCATCTGACGCGACTAATTTCGGCATACAAATTGAGCCAAATTAACGCATATTGCTAACGCAAGTGATAGCTTTGGTTTTCAAATTGATTTCAAACTCGAAGTAAAAAATAAAATTTGCGAAAAATAATCGTGTAAAAAAATCGCAAAATAAAATTCGCGTAAAAAAATCGCGAAAAAAAATTTGCTAAATTTTTTAATTATTGCTGTGTATATTTAATCAAAATGTCTCAATTAACAGATGTTAAAAAAAGTATAAAAATGCCATTTTCTTGTTGTACTTTAGCGTATAAATTTTAAATCGCGAATATAGCGAATACGAGGGCCAACTTCGAAAAACGGCTAATGCCATTGAATTCAGCGTACTCAAATTAGCTTTACCAGAAGGGTGCCCATCTTGTTACAAGAAAAATGTCAATTTCGTGTTCAGTGTGATGACTGAAGTGACTGACTAGTGTTTAAATCTAAAATCGCAGGGAGGAGAATTAGTTTCCCCGATAATTATAGTGTATGCCGGTCTTTGGGAGCTAATAATCTCACGAACTGCTGTTGTAATGCACCAGATAGCTGTTATGTAAGGAACCAGTTTTGATGGTTAGAGGTTGACTTGGTTAAGGGCGGATGACTGTTGGTTAATTGCATACGAGAGGGATCAGAAACCCCGAGCTCGTCAGCAAAGGCTTTGCCCGTATAGCTGCAAATTTATGACAAAATTGGGCCATACGAGGGTGCTGGTGAACCGTGCATAATTTCCCTCGTGTAGTTGGTCTATCATCAGATAACGTAGTCATGTAAAACTTTGAAATATTCGTGTCAAACATCCACAAACACTATCTAACCCTTCTTTACTCCTCTTTATATTCTACTTTTCTAGTTCCAGTACAATACATTACATACATATATAGGCGACATTCACTCAATACTTGTCCAAGATAAAAAAAAGAAAAATTGAAGTAGAACTAGAACCACTGAAGTAGTGTTATACTGTAGGTTTTTTCTTCTTTTTTGTATTAAGCACCAGTGCTGTATGCGCAGTATGTACATTGTCCATATGCTAATGTGTTAGAGTACTCGCTATGTTTGATATGATCATATATGCTATATTCTGTTCAAGCACTGTCCAACATTGTACATTGTGAAGGTACTACAAACTTATAAACTGCTTATTCTGTTCCTACATATTATCTAGCTTGCTTGTTATATATTCCAGATTATTCTGAAATCCAGTGCTGCGCACTACTTCATAGTAGTGAGCTATATTCTTTAGAACAATTTTTACAGCCTTTTAGTTCATATTGAAAACAGCATGATTTTCTTACCAACTCGTGTTTGTACTCGTATTCGCTAAACTAATATTTGATACATCCCTAGTAGCAAAGATGCCGCAGCTAATAAACAATATATTAAAGCAACCGTTCTCTAGCAACAAGTTGTGGGTATATTTGTGGTTCTTAAACCTTTTTTTTTGCTTAGGTTGTTGTTATTTCTGTCACACTTAAGTCTTTTGAACTTGACAGAACAAAATGGCGGGTAGTATGTTCTATCCTTTGAAAATCTAATACCCACAAGGGGTGTTGTTGAGGTTTTATAACGCAAAGCGTTGCGTGTATTTAAATGTTTGGGGTTTGTTTACAATTCTGCCTGGGAGTGAGTGGCTTGCACGTGTATTTTGTCTACCACAGTTCAACAAGTTGTTTGTAAACTAAAACACAAGCTATTGTTCAGATTGTCTGCAACTAAGGAATTAAAATGTTTAGCTGCTCAAGGTGTGAGTATGTTTTTTTGCAGGCATTTGAAGAATGAAATCTTTCTACGACTTGAAGCCAAAAAAAAACAAAACTTAAACTTGATTACACAAAGATATTGTTTGTGAACATAAATGCAAGTTCAAAAGCAAATTGAAGCAGAATTGATCAAGAAAACCTGATGTGTGTAAACCAGATATGCCCAGGCCTATGCTCTTGATGCTCAATTGTTTATGCAAAAGCGCTTAACTATAGGGATGTGCTCTTTAAGACACACATACTGGGCTCAGCACTGGCAACGAAAGTGTAAATTTTTTTTTGCTTTTTACAACAAAAAATATTAAATTAAAGTAGTTTTTTCTTAAATGCATTTTTGTTTGCTCTTCCACATAGAACTTTTGGGCCTCCCTGATCTAAATAACGCAAATTTCCAAATAAATCCACCACCAATGACTTTATTGTTGATGTTACATTTTTATTGTTTTGCAAGCATGTGTGTGTGTGTGTGTGTATATGCGTAGCAATTATATTTGTACATTTGAGCCTGTAATTATCGTTAACTAGAAGACACACGAACAATGTAGAAGCTAATAAAGAAGTGTAAATAGCAGACAGATGTTCGGCAGAGGCAGAGTTTAATTTTAAATGTTAAAGCGATGTACACACGGTTGTCAGATGTTACAATATTGTAAGATCTGGCAACATGCTGACAATGAAAAATTGTCCCGCAGAAGTAAATTGTGTGTTCAGACGATCGTAAGAAAATCTTACAATTTCATTGTCAGACAAATAATTCATCTGACAGCAAAATTTGTCAGTTCACACGGTTGTCAGATTGTTAGATGAACAAAATTGCCAGACATGTTGTAAGACATTGCCACTCTTGTATATCAACAACCATCTGTTTGGCAGTGTTGCCCATCAAACTTTTTTCTGACAATGATGCCATTGTCAGGTGCATTAATTTTAGACATCTGACTATTAAGACTGAGCTTACAATACCAGCCAATTATCTGGCAATGACGACGAAGAGTGTTCTCACGATTGTCAGATGCCTGATAACATTGTCGTCTTACAATTAATTGACAATGGTTTTTCTGACAACGTTGTAAGTTAAAAATTGGCAGTTCATACGATTGTAATACATTTTCAGACAATTTTACTGACAATATTGTAAGATCTGACAACCGTGTGCACGTAGCTTAAGCAAGACAGTCAGAAGTCAGAATAGTAAGCAAGTCTAGTGTGTTAATACATAAGTGGCAATAAGTTGCATAAAGTTATGAAGTATTTTAGTGCTGGGTAACGAGCTAGTGTATCTGTGTTATATCATTTGCAATTGAAGAATTCTCAAAAGCGTTTTTAAAGGTAATAATGTAACACTATGTCAGGTTTTCATAAATTTCCTCTTTTTAAGCGAGGTTACGAAATATATTTCCATTTTTATCACGTTCGAACAGCTATCTTGTTTGCCATTTTCTTTGAACAGGACTGTTTCAATTTTAACATAGACTACAGTGCAAACACCTCCTACAAATTATAATTTATAATAAAAATGAACCGAAAAATAAATTTTTCTTAGTTTACTTTTTAATTTTAAATTCACCCAAATGCGCATTTTTTTATTATTTAACTTATACCTTTACAGATTTCTTAAAATGAAGGCATTCATTTTAATCACTTTGTTTTAACTTGTGCTTAAACTTTAGATTTTGCATCTTGTGTTTTTATTTGGTTCTGACATTTTGCCTTTCTTTAAATGAGCACTTGCTGGTACGAGTACGCCGACAATTTCCCTTTTAATTATAAGAGTAAATGTTAAGAACTAAAATACCTAAACTACACCAAAACGTCTTGTTTCCTCAAACTTCAGTGCAATTATCCTAACAAATTTGCACAAACATTTAGTTTTCCTTTTGTGTGTTGGCTTTCCTTTCACTTACTCGTATTTGTAGTTCATTAACATATTTCTCATTTAACAAGGTTACAAATGTGTACAATAATAATAGAATTATAATTTCAAACAGTATAACGAAAAGTGCTTTTGGCAATAAGTTTTCAAGGGCAAAACATGTTGAAGGAGGAAAATAATAAAATTTATAAACGCTATTATTAGCCAGTTTTTCTTTTTTGCATTTTACGAAAATTGTTTTACAAAGCGGTAGAAATGGTAGATTTGTATTTATATTTATACTAATATATAAGGAGGAAAAGATTGTAAATTTGTAAAAGGTACACAGAAAAAATTATAGTAAAAATAAAATCAAAAAAAAATTCTTGTCCGGAAAAATATCAAAAAATAAGCTTGAATATCGTATTTTGTTGTTGTTTTTTTAAAAAATTATTGTTTTCGATCAATAATTATTTTTATTAAACTTTTGTTTGAATCCACGAATTCCTTTACAGGTCCGCATTCAAACAATATATTAATTGATTCAACGAATTTCGTTATTGAACACGAAAACAATTTTTTTCTGTGTAATCTCTGAAAATACTGGACCGATTTCAAAAATGTCTTCAACAATGTGTAAAGTCAGCGATGGACATTTAGTCAAACAATTGTTTGTAAGCAACGCCTTCTTTTTCTTATGCTCTTTAGTTTAGTCGTTCAACAGACGTTGGCGAATGCACATGTCAGCTAGAAGCTTAGAGCTTTTTTTCCACTTGCAGTAGATAACATAAATGGCAATGCAAAATTTTTCTATGATAAGAAATGCGTTTGTATAGGTTTTATGCCTTCAAACATTTAAAATGTGTACAGAAAATTTTATTGGAAGGTATTATAATTTCTTCCAATCTCAAATGAATAAATATAATAACATACTCAAGTGAAAAAATAATTTTTGTACTTAAAATTCATATGTAGTAAATAACGTAATAAATTGGTTCTTCGTCTTTGAAACATTTATAGCTCTTACTTTATTTAATTGTTCAAACGAAAATGTTTATAATAGTTTTGCTTGTCACTATACTTTAAATTACTCTCAAATTATCTCACTAATACAAGTGCAAAACAAATTTGTCCACCACTGGTGTAAAGTCTAGTCTAGTCTTCTGACTGACATGGGCTATATGAAATTGTATTAAAGTGCCAAATTTCGTTTTCGAAGAAATTGATTAAAACAATAGACACATAAAACCCAGTTAACGTGACAACGCTATTTGCACTCCAATTCGCGGATCTTTCCGCAAGTCCAAACCCTACAAAACGCGAAAACCTGTATCAATATCAATGCAATTTGGATTACAAAGGAATACAGCAAATTTGTATTGCTCCAAAACTATGGCCAAATGGGGTCAAGAGTAATTTTTTGCAGCAAAAAAAAAAAAACTAAACTCATTTTTATGAGATTCAAAACATTGTTACAAGCGAGCGTAAAAATACACACAGGCTCTATACTAGTAGTGATGACCAAAGAGAAATCCATAGTTACGCTCTGAGTGCAAATAAATTTGCACTGGGAGAAAAAGTGCGTAAATCAAAAAAATCGTTTTACTTAAAATTTACTTAAAACTGAAGTAAAAGTAAAGAATAAAAATATTAAGGTATGTTTTTAATATTCATCATAAAGTTTATACGAAAAAGGGTAAAAATACGCAAAATACTAGTCTTGTGTCATTCATAAATGAATTAATTCAACTGAATTATTCTCTCAAATGAAATATGGAAATATTTCTGTATTCTTTTTCTATTTCTTTTATCATGCTCTTTCTTTTCATATTTCGTCATCTTTCGAATGTAAACATTCGAAATCAATTATTTATATATATTGTACTTTTAAACTAAAATCAATTTTAATAATTAACAAGTAATTTTTGTATATATTGCGTTTAAACACATTGTGATACAAACAACTAATGAAGTAGTTACTTCATAATAATCCGTTATGCGGCTTTCTGATGTATGTACAAGACTAGTAGTCTTGTACATACATAATTGAAAAATTTTCATTAGTTTTGTAAACGTTTGGCAAGCAGAAAGATGAAAGAAAAGAATGAAATTAACCTTTCTGAAAGAGAATGAAGGATTCACACAACTGAAAGATTTTGCCCAACACTACAAAATACAGAGAAAACACAATAAATAAATTCGTGCATCCGTACGCATGTTCATTGGTCGCTCATTGACGACCACACCAATAAGCGTAACGCTAGGCCAAAAATAAAACACATTGGTATAGTTATATGAAAATGCACACAATCGTGGCGTTGGTCGAAATTCGTCATACCAAGGCGAATTCATTACTAGGTGAACTTAACAGCACAGGTGATTATTTTGTTCTTCTCGCGTTTTTTCCAATGAGACTGTCAAATTTTTGTTCTTTTGTTTACAAACTTTTTCGCGCCATTTTAATCTGAAGGATTTTTTGTATCATTTAGTGCAATTTCAAGAAATTTATGTGAATTGAAAAGTGAAATACTAATATAATCTGTGATTTTAATTACAAACAATTATAAAAGTTTATATTCAACGTTTATATAAAATTTTTTCCCAGCTGAACAATCTTAGGCGAACTTAGATTTTGACATTTACGATATGTTTTACAATAACAAAATACATAGCACTGAATTCGCCTTTCCGCTTGCATTCACCTGTATAAATTCGCCTTGCCTCATACTCAGCGCAAATTGAAATAGATTTATGTCAGCGAACGACGAACAAAACAGTATAAGGTGGCCAGGTTTCTTATATAAAAAAGATATTTTTTACGAATTTATACTTTTTATATTTGTATTAATCCATGTAGTAAAAAATTTATGAAGATGTTCTCAAAATATAAAGTAACTGAGATAATTTGTTCAAAAATCCTTCTTTCGGATGGGATTTATATAGCTTTACTTTTAATATGGCCACCTTAGTAATTAAATTCATTTTTTCTTTGCACGGAATGTAAACAATGTTCGTTGGTATTGTGCTTCACACGACGAATTTATGCAACGAATATTTGCCGGCGAATTCGTCGCGATGGGCGAAGTTCGTCGTTCGTCGCAGTTCTGTTCCTAGCATAAGATTGTGTTTGGGTTTGAGTAGCATCGCTACTCTATACAAATAGGCAGCGTTGCCTTTGATAACTTTCAAAAAGTGGCACAATAAAACGTTTCAAGAAAAAAAGGGTCAATGACGATGCTCGTCCTGGTCGCCCGAACACAACCGATTAAAAAAAGCAGTGAAGAAAATGATTGTAGATAATCCGCGAAGCACTATCAGAGAGGTTGCTGATGATGTTGCCATATCGTTCGGCAGTTTTCTTATAAACTTTTCGATGCGAGAAGTACAGAAACGAGACGCTAAATATTTCAGAGAGTTCCGGCGGTATTTTTGAAACAGTTCAATTGTACTGTATTTATCATGCCTGGGCATCACACATAAGTATGTAAAGCTGCTCATACCATATTTTTGAGAACAAACCAGAAATTAACCCCGTTTTTGAAGCTGCTAGAAATTTTTTATGCAAAAAAATATTTACACATGTAAAACTGTTACATTACAAACAAACATCAAACAAATTTTTAAAGTTTACATATGTGCACGCATGAATTACTTACACAAATTTAAGAACATGTAAGTATGTATATTTTTATGCAAAAGTAAAATATAATGAAAAATTTTTCAAAAATTTAATACTCCTTCTGTGCTGCTTTATTAAATCGCTTGGTAGACAAATTGTTACAATTTCCTTAATAAAAGGCAAAGCCAGTCATGTCGATGTCAGATTTGTTTTTATTATTAAGCGCCACTCTTTCAACAGGAATGGCATTGAGGGTGACGATTTAAATAAAGATAATAAAGTTTTTAATTCGAATTTGAGTTTGTGTAGTTGTAACACAAAAAGGTCTAAGAAACTGAAAACTTTTTATCCTTAAAACAAGTCTCAACACACAATCAAACCAAATGCCTGGCAGAAGCAAATTTACACTTGTACGAGTATAATCGAATACACAAGCATAAATACCTGCCTGCAAAGTCAACATACAGGAGTAAACATAATAAGGATTTGTAGCTTTTTCTTGCTTTTGTTTTCCAATGAATTAACAACCAGTCTCTAATAACTGTGCTGGAATCGTGAAAGGGCGAGTTATGAAGATTTCTTGTTTATCTTTTTAGCAATTAAACTTAAATCAGATAAAATTTTAAAGAGTATCTTATTTTTTGGCAACATCATTATATTTAATTTCTTTGAGTTGAGTATTGTTTTTTGTTGGCACGTGTTGATATTATACGCCTATGCCACGACTTCAAACATTATGGTTCGTCAGTATTTTTTAGGTCAAAAAACTAATAAGGAGACTATTTATGAACTTTACGTTGACAAGTTTATCTTTGTCTTGCATTAATAAATTCTGATGGTATTATGGTTATTTCAGTTAATTTGCTTTTAATCAGTTTTCTTTTGCTCAATAATTTGGCGAATGTCCGACGTTGTAGGACATATGCCATTACATTACTACATTTTTCTATACTCCCAGAAAAAAGCACATTCATATTGATGGCGGCAGGTCATCAGAATTGTGACATCAATATTATGTCAATAGTCATCATTATATTTCATCATGTGAAAACTGACATCAATCTCAATGACAAAAGTCATCAGAGAATTTTGGCATATATAGGGTATCATCAATACTTCAACTAAGGTGACATCAATTCAATGATACGTTTTACTGATAATTATAACACATATAATATATCAAAATTGATTCAAAAAAAAGGATAAATAGTATTATAATTTATTTTTATTGTTGAAAAGGAATTTTGTTGTTAAAATTATTATTATTTTTAAATTTAAATGAAATTTTAAGAAGTAGAAAAAATTCCATTATATTGATGTAAATTTTTAATCGCGCCAAGTATTGTTTAAAAAATGTCAAATAAGTATAACTATAAAAAGAATATATAAATGAACGGTCATCATATGCGGTATCAGCTAGATAATAAATATATTGAAAGAGTAGAAAGTAAAATAAAACAAGAAATTATAAGGCAAAGAAAGAGAATATTTTATCCTCCCCTATTTCTTATTTTCCTCAACGACTTTCTCTATCAAACTTCCAATCCTATTCACTTATTCTTGGATGGCAACAGCATTTTTCACTCGTGCTCTTTTAGTTATAGGCTTAGCCCCTATCAGAGATCGCTGCCAAGAGGCTAAATATGAATGATTCACTGAATAGTGATCTTCTATTAATCTCTAAATGGGGTCGTAAAAACAGAGTCGCCTTTAATGCTCGTAAGACCGCAAATGCTGCTTCATCTGTACTCATAGATGATATAAATGTTGAGGAATCAGATGCTCTCGATGTTCTGGGAATGAAAATACAGTGTGATGTTCGCTTCACTGAACACATTTTTCATGTCTCTAAAGAAGCATTTAAGTGTCTCGGGTTGTTGAAACGGTGTAAGATGTTCTTCACTCTATCAGACCTCCTTATTATTTATACCACCTACATCCAACCGAAAATGGAATACAACTATCATGTTTGGGGTGGTGCCTCAAAGTTTGTTTTGTGGTTATTCGACCGTGTGCAGGAGAGGGCGAAGAAGCTTATCGGTGACAGTAGGTTATCCAACTCTATTGACTCACTTGAGCATCGACGCAGTATGGAGTGCGTTACTCTGTTCCATCTTTATTACAATGGATTTTGCTCTGACGAGATTAGGGATCTTGTTCCCGAAACTCGCACATTTTTGCGTAGCACGCGTTCATCGTCCAGAGCTCATCCGCTTGTGGTTGATTGCTCGGGGAATCGTACTACGCATTACAGAGAGAATTGGTTTTTCAGCCGTACGCTTCGTCTGTGGAACAAGTTACCTGCAGACGTGTTTCCTATCTGTTATAACGTTGGAAAGTTCAAGTTAAATGTTCACAAACACTACTTCCTCTTTCCCCCTCCTCACAACGTATTTTGAATGTACTTCATTACCTTGCAATGTGGAAGGTGTTGGATTAAATTTTGTTAGTCTGAGCAGTATTGAAGGTATATACACTGGGCACTGATCAGTTTTAACTAATTTAATTCCAACATTTTAAATGCTGTAATAGAGTTGTTATTGTTCAAGTTAAACCTCAAACACACTACTCCCTCTTTCATCCTATTATAAACTATTTTCCTAGTTCTGGTACAACGCACTGCATAAGTAGGGGTCATCCCCTGGTTACTGGTGAAAGATAAAAAAATATATAAATACAATTAAAATATGAAAATCCGCCACATTGATACGAGTATTATATTGATGACAGTAAGTCATCAAAAGTATTATTAGAACATTTTCATCTCTCATTGAATCAGAGTTTACATTTATAAGTAGTTCGTAACAGCTTGATTTTTTGTCATAAAATTTACTCCACTTAGTAATTTGTCTGAAGTTAATGAGCCATCACATCAATGAGATTTTTTCATCAAATTGATGATATTTTGTAATTACATTCACTTCATTTAATCATTTCTATGATATGAGAGTGTCATTACATTGATGCTCACGTCAGACGTATTCAAATAAGGCATCCCCATGATGTCAATATGACAGTTTATTGACAAATTAATTATCATAATTGCCGCTAATAATAATTAGACCAGCCGATGTAATGGTTGCCACCACAGCGAAGAAAAGTGTCATGGGGTGAAAAATAAGGACATTTGGCATTGCAAATTTATGACGGGTTTTCTATGAGTGTAGAACATTCTACGGGAAAGAATGATATAAACAGCTTACGGTTACGTATATGTGACGACTTCCACAGACCATTCCAGAACAGAATCTGCAACTTTTTCAGCACCATATAGAATTATATGGCTAAGATGACTTATTGTATACAATTTCATACTTCTAGCTTGTCTAAATCTACGTAGGCGTTTATGGGTTAATTTAACATGCTTGAAGGTTTCTGCACACTTTTCTCTTTAAATTAAAATTAAAATGAAATAAATAAACATGTACCTATTGTTTTTATTGGATGTCGTAGCAATTTCCAAAGACTTAGGACTCTTTTTTTATGTTTTATTTGATTAAATCTGAATGTTTTATTATAGTCGCAAGCAAACAACGCATTCAAAATATAAAATAAAAATAACCACACTAATGTTGCCACGAATTTAATGATTGTTTGCAAAAAGCATTCCGTTGCCTGCCAGTTATTTGAATATAAAGCCATAAAACTTAAACTTCATGATCGAAAAAGCGAGAGAAATTATTTCAGAGAATACAGATGAAAACTTCCCATATTAAATTTAAATCATTATAAAGTTTTCTTAGATAACAACAATTTAATTTTCAAGCAAAATATTATGGCAAAAGAAAAGTTTTTAGTAAAGTTTTATTCACCTTCGAGCTAAATATTAATATACATATGTATGTGCATAAAAAAAAAATCATAAAATAAATATACATATTTCTTTGCATACTTTTTATTCACAGTCATATAAATAAATAAGCATTTTGTGTTTTCAGGTTAGTTTCTCGGCCAATAATGCTTACCACTTCTGGTGTAAATATTTCCTTGAAAATTTGATTAGTACTAGACAGAAGGTAGCTCAATGGTCTACCTATTTTCAGTGGTTGCCATTAGTGTAATCAATTATTCGACTTTTTTCTAAAAGTGGCTATTTAATATTAAACCCCGAGATTTCGGGTAACCGGGATTTTAGCACAATAGTTAAAACAAATTTTTTAATAAAAAAGTACTCGAAGAAAACTAAAAGGGAATTAAGTGCTATACAATAAAACTGTTTTTACACTTCGATGCTTGTGCGTGAGTTTTTGGCCAGAGATAAAACCGTTGTCATACCTCAACCACCGTATTTACCGGACTTGGGCCCTGCTGACTTTTTCATCTTCACAAAACTGAAGACAGCGATGAAAGGAAAGCGTTTTGCTATGTTTGAGGATATAAAAAAAAAATCGAAACAGGAGTTGTTGGCGATACCAAAAAGCACGTTTCAGAAGTGTTTCGAGGTTTGGAAAAAAACACTGGCATAAGTGTATTATATCTGAGGGGTACTAACGAGTGATTTTTTTGCTATTATCTTTTTGGCAACACTAGTTTTGACAGCTCACGCACGTTTTGTATCTTGCGTCACTGTCAAACATCTTCAGTTTGGTCTATAATTTAATCATGAATCATCTTACAAACGAACAACGCTTGCAAATTATTGAATTTTATTACCAAAATGCGTGCTCTGTTAAGAAAGTTCATCGCGCGCTTCTTCCATTTTATGGTCAGTTTAATCGACCTACTGAGGCTTCTATTCGGGCTATTGTAAAAAAATTTCGCACCAAATTTACATTGTTGGACATTAAACCACCAACACGCTTACGTAGAGTGCGAACTGAAGAAAATATCGCAGCCGTATCGGCCAGTGTTGGTGATGACCGTGAATTATCGATTCGGCGCCGTTCGCAGCAATTGGGCCTCTGTTACTCCACTACGTGGAAAATTTTGCGGAAGAATTTGGGTGTGAAGCCTTATAAGATACAGCTGGTTCAAGAATTGAAGCCAAACGACCTACCACAACGCCAAATTTTTGGTGAATGGGCTCTTGAAAAGTTAGATGAAGATCCATTTTTTTATCGAAGAATTGTGTTCAGCGACGAGGCTCATTTCTGGTTGAATGGATATTTGGAGTGAAGAGCAGCCAGAAGCATTGCAAGAGCTACCAATGCATCCACAAAAAACAACCGTTTGGTGCGGATTATGAGCTGACGGCATCATTGGGCCGTATTTCTTCAAAGATGATGCGAATCACAACGTTACTGTGAATGGTGAGCGCTACCGTGCGATGATAACAAACTTTTTTTTGCCCAAAATGGAAGAGCTTGACTTGCATGACATGTGGTTTCAACAAGACGGTGCCACATGCCACACAGCACGCGAAACAATGGACCAATTGAGAGGCGAGTTCGGTGAACAGTTTATTTCACGCTTGGGACCAGTCAATTGGCCGCCCAGATCGTACGATTTAACGCCTCTAGACTATTTTTTGTGGGGCTATTTTAAGGCTAATGTCTATAGCGACAAGCCCGCTTCGATTGACGCACTGGAAGCCAACATTGACAACATTATTCGTGAGATACCGGCCGAAATGTTGGAAAGAGTATGCCAAAATTGGACTAAGCGGATGGACCATTTGAGGCGCAGCCGCGGCCAACATTTGCATGAAATAATCTTCAAACATTAAATTATATCGACCCAACTATCGATCCAAATAAATAGTTTATGCATTTTTCTGAATTTTGTGTGTGTTTTTTTTTAAATTTTCGATAGTTCTTATAAAATCACCCATTACTTTAAAGGGGACAAGATTGATGAATTGATTGATTGATGAAGATTGATGAATAAATAAATACTTTAAAAAATGGAAAATAACGGTTCTTTTTTTATCAGACCTCGTATATCAGCATGCAGAAACGGATAATATGCACAGCGGATAATATTATTTTATGTGATTTTCGGGTTGGTTTGGATCTGAATCGTCGAGGGATCTCCCTCAGCCAACAAAAGTAGGCTGGTTTCTGCAAACTGGCAGAAAGTATAACCTAACCCAGCCAGGTAATGAAACAAGTCTTTTTACATTAAAGACATAAAAGCTAATAGAACTTTATGGCAAATAAAATTTTTTATGGACTACATTTAAATATGTACATTTGATTTTTTTTTTTCTTTCAATACTTTAATGCTTTCATAAAGAAATTAAAAAAAAAATGAAGCCATTTTCTTTCATGTAAATATATTCTAGGAATTTGTGTTTTTTTTACCAATTTTAAAAATAAAAAACTTGTCAGGCGGCTGGTTTTATAATGTTAATTTCAACCCTCAATTTTATTATTTTTTCGCTTTACGAATTTATTTTTATCTTTATTATTAGGGCTTTAATTTATTTCTTCTTTGTCATTTCTTAACCTTCATTTGAAGTTTTTTTTTCTCCTTAAAATTGCTTTATTTAAAAGTTTTTAAAGGCCTTCACAGCAATGATGTTCAATAAGCTTTTAACATAAAATTTACATAGTAAGTATTTTAAGGAAGCAAGTTTTGTGTGCTGCGGATTTGTTTTATTATTTTTTTGTTATTGCTTTAGTCCTGCAGGAGACATGTTAAGATGGTAAAGGTGTTATGCTTTAGTGAGTTTTTAGGAAGGTTTCTCAAAAAAAATCCAAAAATTTGTTAAAATCGCGGGCATATGTAAATTTTTTACATTTAAAAAGCACTAAAACAAAATAATACCAAACAAACTGTCACATTGCGGAACAGCAAACAAAAATTGGAAAATGTTAATTTCGATATAATTTTTTTTTACAGATATTTTAAAACCGTTTGTTAATTATCAGGCCTGTCACAGAAATTAATCGGAATGGTTTTGATTACGAATTTTCATTTCGATCGATTTTGTTTTGCCTTCTGCAGACTTTGATCGACTTGCTTCTTTCCGACAAATTTCATTTTTAGTATTTTTATGTAAGTATGGCAATATAAATCATTAAATATGGCAATAATGCACAGCAGCACCTAATTAAAGTTTTTGTTGCTTATGATTTTTTTTTAATACAAACATGAAAATTTTTTAAAATAACTAAAAATCAAATAAAAAAAACATCAATAAATTGTTTTTAATAATTTAAAAAACAGTTTTCTTCATTGGAATAGTAATATAAACTTCCAATTCGACCGCGAAAATAAAAGTGATTTCAGTTCAAGAAAATTGATCGATTTGAATTTTCTGAAGAAGCTTTTTCGAAATTGAAATTGATTTCGATCGAAATTAATTTCTGTGACAGGCTTGTATTATTCGATAACTCGGGAAAAACGACAATGTCAAAAAATTGACAACTCCATTATACGAAGGTATAATCGAGCTGTTAATATAGTCCCCCTCAGATGTATTGCACTTATGCCAGCGTTTTTTCCAATCCTCGAAACACTTCTGAAACGTGTCTTTTAATATTGCTAACAGCTCCTGTTTCTATATTTCTTTTATCTCCTCAATCGTAGCAAAGCGCTTTCCTTTCATTGGTGTCTTCAGTTTTTGGAAGAGCAAAAGTCAGCGGTGAGCAAGTCCGGTGAATACAGTGGTTGAGGCATGACAACGGTTTTGTTTTTGGTCAAAAACTCTCGCCTAAGCATCGATGTGTGAGCTGGTGCGTTATTATGAAGCAAAATCCATGATTGTTTTTTCCACAATTCTGTGCGTTTCTGACGAATGGATTCACACAAACGGCACCTAACTTTAAGGTAGTATTCTTTATTGACTGTACGACCTTGTGGCAAGAATTCATGATGCACAAACAACAAACAAACAGTGAGCAAAACCTTCACATTTGACCGAACTTGACGTGTTGTTTCGGTCCTGGCTCTTCTGGACGCTTCCATTGGGATGATTGGGCTTTGGTGCACCCATAATTTGTCACCAGTTATGGCATTTTTGAAGAAATCTGGATCGTCGTTGGCCCCTGCTGACTTTTTCCTCTTCCTAAAACTGAAGACCCCAATGAAAGGAAAGCGTTTTGCTACGATTGTGGAGTTAAAAGAAAACTCGAAACAGTAGCTGGTGGCGATACCAAAAAGTGCGTTTCAGAAGTGTTTTGAGGATTAAAAAAAACGCTGGCGTAAGTGTATTATATCTAAAGAAGATTACTTTAAAGGGGATAGGATAATTATTGATGAATAAATAAATACTTTTTGAAAAAGTTGAAAATAACGGTTGTTTCAGCCCTCGTATATATATTAGGGTGTCCCTTAAGACCCCTATTGATGAATACTTTAATAATTTTAAAAAAATTTAAAATAACGTTTATTTTTTGATCATCCCTCGTATATATGTATATTAAGCTCCCTTAAAAAATCTATTGATGAATACATGAATAATTTTTGAAAAAAATTTAAAAAACGGCTATTTTTTGATCAGCCCTCGTATATACATTAGGGTGTCCCTTTAAAAAAAATAGACTTTTTTCGGTCTGGTTTGGTGACTTTTAGTAAAAAAAAAACCTATACTGAAAAAAATTTCAGGTTAACAGGTTGCGTTTAAGATGCGTGGAAAGCCCGCTAAAATTTGGGAAAATCAATAATTTTACAGAAAATCTGATTTTAATATTCTGTAACTCGAAGGCTATTAATATTACAACAAAACAATGTAAGCAAAAATTATTAGAAGTTTCCATAAAAATTTTTTCAATTAAGTTTTTATATACGAGATTAGGAGAAAACTGGTTCAAGTTACCTGCAACGTAAATTCGGTTGCTATCGATAATCAAGCCATTACTTTTCTAAGAAAAAAGTAATTTAAAAACAAAATTGAATGATTAATTTTGTACCAAATAAACGTAGCATATGTATTTAGCTTAATAAAAACAAGTTTATTTCTGTTCAAAAAAAAAAAAAATTGTACACAAATAAAATTCCTTACAAAACCCAAGTTAAGTTGTGCAATGTTAACCTCAAAAAGTGATTTTTATTTGAACTTTACAAAACAAAGTGTAGGTTGTTAAATGCTACAAATGCCATTTTATAGTCGTGGTATATTGGTTTTCTATTTTATAATACACTTACACTTTTATTTAGAAACTAAAATAAACTTCATGCTGATAGAAGTGATGCAAACTGACATGCTCTTACATTCAATAAAATCTATCTTGGGCGGTAAATAGCTTTGCTAAAGGATTTGGAAATCATTGAAGTATCAAACCTGACTGTTAAATTCTTCAATGTGTAACAAAATTATCTCTATCTACTCGTATAAGATTGTTTAAGTATATGGAAAATGTTTTTAAGGCTTGCATATAAAAATGTTGAATTATACTGAAACTATAATTCAACTTCAAGAAGTGTACGAGTATGTGTGGCTTTGGTAAGCTAGAAATCAAGGCAACTTTAAACAGATAGTGGCAGAATTACAATAAATACAATCCAAAAAATATCACATGTAGTCGTATTTTGTTGGTAGAGTTTTCGAAAACGTTAACAAACTTTTACAAATCTATTCCCCAGTTCAAAATATTGCCCAAGCAGTATTTATGTGGATTTTCAGTATTACAGTTGTGAAAAAGATTTGCATCAGCAGCTGCCTTATCTGATGATGGACCAGTTCCACGAGTGAATTATTCACGATTCACCAGCGCCCCCGTGTGGCTGACTAGGCTCCCACAGGTAGCAATTTTTGCCATATGTTTGCAGCCATATAAGCAACTTCTTGTTGAGGAGTTCGGGCCTTCAAATCCCTCCTGTATGCAATTTTCCAGTTACCATTGAAAGACAATTCTTAATGAGTTGGTAGGCCCACTAAGAACATCAGCTCTTAAACCAACTCACCCGTCAACCATCACCACTGGTTCCTTACAGTACAGGTATCTGCTGTGTAGGAAAAAGATCCTCGGGAGGTTGTTAGTCCCCAAAAAAGTCACACACAAAACAATTATCAAGGATACTAACACCCCCTTCCTGCGTTTTAGGTTTCAACCACAGCCAGAACGTTACAGCCAACCATGATCAGCCCGGGCTGAACTGCAAGCAGAACCTCCCGGGGGCCATGCTGATCCCCGTTCTGCCAATTTATGCTCTTGTTAAGGGTTTCGAAAGCCAACACAACATGCGGATGCGGCTTCCTAGAGTTTTATTGGCTACAACAAACGAGGGACCCCTTCCCCTCTTTAGCCGAAAAACAGAGTGCCCTAGTCAGGATTACGCAAAGGCAAAACCTGTTCCCCGGGTACAATAATAATATTAATTTTAACCATTTTCAGATGTTAGTTACCAAACTCCATATATGATACCCTGCAGTTAATTAAGCAAATTTTTTTACAGCTGTTCGCCGATATCGACTGAAAATGTATACGAAAGAAGGCTAGTCGCTCACCTTCGAATCTGTTTGGGTTTGTCTAGGTCACTGCTATTCATTCGCATGTACTTATGTATTTTAAGGGAATTTTAACATATCATTCGCATAGAATAAAGTTAGAAAACCCCAAATCAGTGTTCTTTCGCCTAGAATGCAAATGAACTTATCCTTTCGTCATCGGTGAACTGGCTGTTAATTTAAAGTAAAGACCATTCCCATAATCGGTGTTATTCTCTGTTTCATCCGCAAATAAATATATAAAAATTAATTAATGAAATTAAATTTCTAAGCTTAAGTCATAATAAAAATTATAAATAGCTTGTTTTCTATGTTTCCCAGCTAAACAAGAAAACAAGCTATTTATAATTTTTATTGGTATAAATGGTAGAAGCTAAAAATAGCGAACAAAAAACTTAATTGCTTAAGTCATAATATTATAAACAGCTTGTTTTCTATGTTTCCCAGCTGTCGATATGTCGACATTTCATAGGAGCTACCCTAATCATGAGTAGACTTGGAAATTTGTAAAATATATTCTCAAACACTCAATTTTATATCCCAACAATCGAAATGAATTATTTAAAAAGAAAAATGCTTTCAAAAAACGAGTATACGGACTCCGAATTAAGAGATAGGAAAGGAAAGAGAATGATGAAAGAAATAGAGAAAGAATACAGACATACTTCATTTTTTCACTTGAAAGAATCATTCAGTTAAAGTAATTCATTCATGAATGACACATGACATATACCACAACTGTTTCATTTCGTTGAGTGTTTGTGGTAAATTTATATTCATGCACTAAAAGAACTTGGTTCACACCAACCGATATAAAACTTTGTTTATTTTTCAATTAAGACTACTAATTTTTGTTGATTAATTCACAATAACACAATAAGTGCACAAAAATGTGCAATGCTAAAGCTTGATGCCTCCGCTTGCTTATTCAAGTATAAACCTAATTTCGAAACAAAGGAGATGGAGATTTTTTTGGCGCTTAAATGAAATTGTATTTTCGAATGACAAAAACCTAAATTGAACATGAAAATTAAAAAAGACCAAATGCTGTGAAATAAACAAAAACTTACGAGTACTGCAACATTTTCAATTGTATTCAACATTTTCAATTGTAACTAGTGCAGTCGTTTACATGGTAATAATTTGCACAGAAAATAACTTCTTTGTCTGGTAAAAGTTGTTGTCGACTATACATACATAAACATTAATACAAACACGCGTACATTCATATGTGTGTGTTACGGTGACCCTAGAAAAACTAAATAGCTGCGAGTCTTTTCTAGCTTAATATATTGTGTGTGTGTGTGTGTGTGTGTGTGTGTGTGTGTGTGTGTGTGTGTGTGTGTGTGTGTGTGTGTGTGTGTGTGTGAATATAATAAGGTACCCAGCAAAAACTTGTTAATGTGCTGCACTTATCTAAGAACATTCTTTTCATTATCATAATGTTTACCGCCTGCATTATTTACAATTAGTTAAATATTGCCTTGCTTAATAGCTATTGTACATATATGTACGTATATAAGTAGTTGTATAAATGTACTATACTTGCAAATGAGAATTGAATAAAAAAATTTTTAGTAATACCCGGATTTGCCAAAACTTAAGATAAGGTGATAGAAATGGGCTTAAAAATGTTTACAAAATGAATAATATAGTAAACAAATATTTGCTGTTATAAATTTTGCTGTCATTACGACTTACAGGTTATAAGTACCCGGTGTATTTATGCGCTGCTAGGCTCGTTCAAATGTATTAGTTATAAATTTTTAAAATACTAAAATGATACATCCTAGTGCAAAAAACCAGTTCCATAATTAATTTCATGACATTGAAAATTAATTTTTATGGAAAAGGTTTTTTAGCAAAATATTGAATATAAGTGGTGCTTTTATCAAAACAAGTTTTCTGAAAAGCCACACATACTTCCGCAAGATATTTTTCAAGAGATATTGTTGGTTTTTTTTTAGCTTTTATTTATTTATTGAATCTTCACAATATGAACTAACAAGAAGTATTCAAATCTTAATACTAAATACAAAAAATGAATTAAGTCCAGCTAATGCTAGACAAAAAGTTTTATTTTGTGCATATTATATCGGTAAAATCAACTACTTAGCGCTCTGATTATGGCAACGGTATCCCTTCTTCTCAACCGAGTGTGACCGCTAAAATTATATATGTTTCGTGCAAGAGGGTTTGGTTTGGTTTGATATACCTTGTCCTTGTTGTTGTTTGTAAGAATGCATTTATAAAGGTAACATTTATACCATGGTTTAAAGATATGTCGTTATCCATTACATTTCATGCATTCATACAAAACATATCCAGGTATTTTGATACATTCTATCGACTCCAACTCGTCGTAAGTGCAAGCACTTACAAGCAATTAATTTTTTAATGACATTTTTGTAGTGATATTTTGAAATAGTTATCCGTAAACGAGAATAGTAAGTAATTGCCTCCAATGACATCACCTTGCTAAAAGAATGATTTAAAATCCCAAAATAGAAGTAGTGAAGAGTATGTTTATTAACATTTTAACACATTACTTTGCAAGTGAAGTTTTCGCTGGGTATCAAGTACTCAGACAAAAACCTCTCATGTTTAGCAAAGCCAAAATTTGTAATTAACAGAGCGAAGTTAACAGTGGAAGCAAATATGATGTCAAATGAAAAAAAGTTAAATCAAGTTTAATTTCTGGTATCCAATCAGTGGTATGTCGGGAAAACAAGTCTGGTTTCGATGAGGGGAATTTTTTCGAAAAATGAAGACTTGCTCCAACTTCAAAAATAGAAATTTAGCAATTTTTGCGGAAGATAAGAGGAATATTATTTTGGAAAAATTATGACTTGCTCCAACTACACACCATTTACAAATGGAGGTTTAGAAGGTCTTCTATAACACTTAGTAGGTGTGATATCTTAAATAATCTTGGAAGCTAAAAAAGTTTACTTTTAAAAACTGTACTTTGCAAAAATTTCAAAAATTAGGACCTGGCTTTCTGGTATTTATTTATCATAGCAAATTAAAAAGTATTTGAAATAAATTTTAGTAAAATTTGAATTAAAACATATTTCAAATTGATTCAAATTTTTCTGAATATGCCCAATTAGTCTTTTTTTAATTAAACATAAAATTTGCTTCCTCTGTTTTTTTATTTTTTTATTTTTATATTGGACCAATACTCAGGGGATGACCCCTACATATGCAGTGCATTGTACACGAACTAGGAAAATAGGTTGGGAGGAGGGGGAAAGCGGGAGTAGTGTTTGTAAACATTTGACTTGAACAGAGCTCTGTGAATTGATAATTTTGCCTCTGCTAAAACTGAGTGGTTTTTGTCTCAGAACTTAAATACTTATTTATCTTCATACTGCACTACAGTTAAACTTCCATAAATGGACTTTGTTATCACGAAAGACTGATTGAAGTTAAAGTTTTACTGTATCCTTTACAAGGACCTTTTAATACGAAGTCTTCCTTACATAAATACTCCTCTATATTGATTTACGTGTAAAAACACATTTATAATAAAATTTTCTAGAAATTAGAAATGTCATCGATTAATCAAAATATGTCTTTGGTTTATGCACTTGCGAAGAATTTGATTGTATCTTGATTAAATTGAATTTCTACAAAATGCCAATTCATTACTAATGCCAAATGAAGCAATCAATTTAACTGGAAGTAATTAATTAAATAAATATACCAATAAATTTTATTTGAATATAGCAATTTGTGAAATATGAAATACAAGCATTTAAATCGACTACAGGTTGTTGTCTATGCTGATTTCTTTGCTGCAGTCTAATTAAACTATTATTTTTGTGGACTACTGCATCTAAAATACCCTTCACAATAGTCATGTAAAAATATTACAAACTTGAACTAAATATGCTTGGATACATATAGACCGATATGGGGAAAAAATGTTTTGCCTTGTATTCGCCATACCAAAAAGGTAATCTCGCATGGAAAAATCGGTTTAGGTTATATCTCGGGTATATATGGACCGATATCGGAAATTTTTATTTTCTGTACTTAAGTAACCTCTTTTTATATTGAGAACTGCTTTTAAACAAGAAAAAAATTTTCATGGAAAAATCGGTTTAAACTATATCTTGGGTATATATATGTATATACATATGGACCGATATCGGAAATTTTCATTTTCTGTATTTAAGTAGTCTCCTTTTATATTGAGAACTGCTTTTAAGCAAAAATTTTTTTCATGGAAAAATCGGTTTAGGCTATATCCTGGTAGATATGGACCGATATCGGAAATTTAAATTTTCTCTTTTTGGTAACATCCTTGTATTACAGAACTGCTTTTAAACAAAAATAAGCTGTGTACATTCGCATACGCGATACTTTCATGAAAACATCGGTTCAGGCTATATCTCGGACCGATATCGAAAATGTTCATTTTCTGTATATTAGTAACCTTGTTTTATAATAATAAAAAATTGTTTTCGTGGTAAAATCGGTTTAGACTATATCTCGGGTATATAGGGACCGATATCGGAAACTTTTATTTTCTGTGTAAACTCTTTTTATAACCTTTATTACCCTCTAAAGGTAAATTCCTTGTTTTATAATAATAAAAAATTGTTTTCATGGTAAAATCGATTTAGACTATATCTCGGGTATATAGGGACCGATATCGGAAACTTTTATTTTCTGTGTAAACTCTTTTTATAACCTTTATTACCCTCTAAAGGTAAATTCAAAAAGAGTATAATATAGTATTCTGCGCAGTTTGCGCAAACTTTTTCATGAAAAAGTTTAAAAATGAAGCATCACTGGCACCTCAAAAAAACAATTGTGAAGAATGATAACTTAAAATATGTGAAAGGGAAAATCAAATGCGAAAGGAAATGCAGGGTACAAATTTTTCGATTATGAACCATATTTCTTTCGCATCGCAATAGAGATAAACCCCCCAGAACTGCTTTTAAGTAACACTATATATATATTTTTTTTTTTTTGCTGCTTAATGGAAATATTCGAATAAAATCACTACTAGTGTTGTCAATTTCCACTTTGAAATATAGAAACAATGTTTTTTACTAAACGAGAAACGACGAGGTTAATCAGTGTAAAAACGCCTCGCTAGTATTACAGAAATCCTCTACTTGTCGGGAAATTATGCCAACAAAATATCTTTATTCGCACCTCCTTTGCCAACAAGCTGTCCTTTTATGCCAGAACAACTGTTCTCGTGTGGTAAAGACCAATGACAATTGTGATGAATTAAGTTTGCAAAATAATTCGCAGAGGCAATATCATATTTATTGTAAATATACATTCTATGATAAATAGATTCATGATCTATTCACGTTAGAAACCCATGAGACATGAATTTCTAACGTTTATTCGCTATGGGGTTGAATAATTTAATTAGGTTTAACAACGTTATATGTTTTTCAATACAATCATATCTAAACATTTTTTTATCTATTGCAAAATAGTTTTTTTCTTGTTTACAAAAATTACAAATAATAAGAGAAAACAATAAAAAACTGAGCGCATAATAAAATCGGATCACCTACCATTTTTTGCGGAATAACCTAATGCACATGTGTATATACGAACGTTTTTTGTTGGTTTAGGAAACACTCAGCTAATATAATGATTTTAATTCGGCTTAAATCCATCACAACTGTTAGTACGTGAATTTATTTTCAACCAAATATTTATTTGCATATGCATGAGTTACAAGTACCAACTAAACCCTGTGTGACTATTCATGAGAGTGAAAAGTATTAAAACCAATTGATTCCAATTGAATTAAAGGCTAAGTATAAATTTAAATACAAACGCGTGGAATATAAATGGTAATTAAGAAAAACAAATAAATGTAAATGAAAGCAGATGGTCATAATAATTTTGCTGTTCTTTACAAAATAGTTTCCAGCAATTTCATTTGAAGTTTAAGTCATTGAGCGAATTCGAAATTGTTGGCAAACATTATTTGAAAATTACATAGATGTACAACTTTCCTTCCACCGTTTTTTCCGAACTTTTTTTTTGGCAGCGTATGAATCCGGCATTGAGAAACTGGTCATTATTTTAAGTGATATACGAAATAGCTGTTACGTCGCATCCAATTTTGTTGCTTCTAAATCATTCCCATGACATTCAGGCGTTTTGAAATGGCTTCTTGCGTCGCTCTCAATGAGCTAATAAAAACTCAACAAAAAAAAAAAAAAAATGAATAACAATAATAAAGTTAAAAATAGCACAATCTAAATTAAAATAATTTTGCAGCCAACCAATTTACAACATGTTGTATCTCATCTTTATACAGGGTGGCGCAAAATTAATCATCCTATCGTAAGATAGAATATCAATCATATTTGATATTTATGAACTAGACAGTATGCACACGCTGCAAGACCATTGTATCGATTTTTAACACGCTTATATGGCTTTCACTTTGTAAAGTCTTGAGTTTGGCAGTAACAAGAAAACCAAGAGAAAAGCGTCTTTCCCTTGCCACCACCAAACTTAAGCCTTTGTAAAGTAAACTTTTTGTGTGTGAAAGCGGTGTTATAATAGCTTCTCTTGTACATATGTATGTTTAAAATTCTCGAAACACATGCCGTATGAATGATTTTACATATATGGTATATAAAATTGTACAGTGTTGCCGGTTTAGTGCGGAAATTGAAATTGCAGTATTGCTTCCCTTGGTGATTCCTGAGGCCGATGTTAGGAACACCAAAAAAATCTCGAAACTGTTGCGCTAGCCGGTTCGGAACCATTTTTCATATTCGGTGCGCGTTTTTGCTGTGGAATGTATCTGAACTGGTAACTGTAGTTTTTACATTCAAGCAATACGGCAAGCTTCCAGAGAAATGGGCGATTTTGGTGATTCCTGAAGCCGATTTTAGGAATTCCCAAACCAGTTCCTGACCGTTTGTTCATATTCGGAGCTCATTTTTTCCATGCAACGTGCATCTCACCAATTAACGGATACTCGCTTTAGTAAGAAAATTGAAGCTGCCGTGTTGTCTCCTCTTCGAAATAAAGGCCGTATCAGATAACACTTTATCGCTTTGCGTGTCGTTTAAGCCTTTTACAAAAAGGCGCAAAGCAAAAGGTTTATGTCACAATAAAAACTTTGGCAACGTTTACGAATTGTTGTTAATTTTTATATTTAATTATTTCTTATGATAATAGAAGTTAGAAATATTATTGAACGAACTAATAAAATTGGTTCTAATTGTTTTCTTAGTACATAAAGCTTTGGAGCTATCAGAAAAAACTTCAACGCGTAAAAAGCTGAGAGTTGCCGAACTTTTCGCTTCGCGTTGCGTTAAAAGTATTTTAAGTGACATGTTACATATAAGTATATATATTTTATCTCAGATGTAAAAACGAATTTGCAACTCAAAGCGAAGCAAGCGTTTTATCTGCAACGCAAAGCAAAGCTAAACTTTTATCTGACACGGCCTAAAAAACTGGTTTTAAGAACATGCCTAAACAATAGGGAATAAAAAAATACTAGTATTATTGTGAATTAAGCGTGGAGCGCTTTATGTCATATATGGCGTATATCGAGCTTTCAACGCTTAATTCACAATAATATGAATACTTTTCATTCACAATTGATTAAACTTATTGCTAAATTATTTCTTACTTTTCAGTTTGGAATCGAAGCGTGTTTCTTAGTTTTTTAAACTATATTTATTGTTGCCTACTTTTGAGAAAATAACATAAAAGCGGGGAAAGGGCAAAATAAATGTAACATTTTTGTTAGAAAAGAAAACGTTATAAACTGCAGGTCTTAAATAAAATTACACATTTTTTCTGTACGCAAATACCTTAAATGATTCTTTTAAAATTTTATTATAATGCAAATTTTCATTTTAATATTTTTTGCCCCAAAATAAACATTTTAGATTAAAATTAAGTTTAAATTTGCTTTCAACCGGTGGCTGCTGGGTGGTTTTTCTTTTTAGTTATAATTGAACAACTCAACCGTAAAATGCTAAACGAAACATTCCATAAATAACTGGAAAACTTTGTCCGAAACAAGATGTTATAGATATTTTAAATAACTTTCAGCTACAAACCATACAAACAAATATCATCAAATATCTGGTAATAAATGTCATTTTAAACATGTATTCGTATTTGCAAGAAACCTCTTTTAAGTTAATGTAGACGTAGGTATTATTATTTGTATAAACTGGAAACGGAAGTTGTTCATTATGGGTTCCTGCGGGCAGATTAGAAACCCTGTTCTTGTTTGTATTTTTATTTTTGGTTTACATAACTGTTATACCCGTATATATGTATGTATGTAAATATATAGAATAACATTTTTTATTTATTAAATCAATACAAACGGAAAAACTCTTGTTGAAGTAGCATACATATATATATTTCAACTAAAAGGAAATTGTTTTAAAAAATACTGTGCATAACACGGAAGCAATAACTCAATGTTTTTTTTTCCAACCCTTAGAGCATTGTTAAGAAGGAACAAATTGGAATGTTTTATTGGCAAAAGCATTATGACGTATATTTTTAAATATGAGTAAAATATCAATCAATTCTGCTGAAATTATGGAAATTTGTTTATGTGGAGGAGAAAAGAGGGAGTAGTGTTTGTGGATATAGCATTGACCTGCACCAAGTGTTTGAATTAAACAAAATAACACTGATCAGTGTCTAGTATACAAGGTGTGATTAAAAAAATAACCGTTATTTTCAAATTTCGTGTGTTACGTATTTTCGATTTTCTGATTTTTTTTTCTGCTATGTTGGTACACATGTCTGTTATATATGTTAGCAACATCAGCCATTTTGGATTGTCAGTTTGTTTTTGACAGATAAACAGGTTAGTCGTGTTTTGGTGTGATCTTCGATTTTTTACTATTCGAAAAAGTGTATCAAAGAAACTGTATTAAGTTTTTGCCATAATGAGCATGCTTGCATTATCTTTATGGAACAGCATATCTTTCACCAAATGTGGTCGTGTTGGGCTTCGAATCAGTAACGCATCTGTCTAAAAGCTCTCAATAATATTTACCGGTCAATGTTATATTATTTTCCAAGTAAATTGTGAGAAAGACACCACAGCATCCAAAAACCTTGCATCCAATGGTGGGTATAAAGTCATGAATACTAACTTTTTCATTCATCAATTAAACAACCATGATGTGCAGGAGCTGTGGTTTTACCAAGGCGGTGCGATATGTCACACAGCTCATGATCATGATTGATTTGTTGAAGAAAACATTTGGTAACCACATAGTTTCAACTTTGGCCTCCAAGATCGTGCGATTTAACGCCGTTAGACTATTTTCTCTGGAGATATGTGAATTCGCTAGTCTACGCCGATAGGCCTGAAAATATTCGCCACTAGGGCAAAATTTGGCGCAGTATTGCCGATGTTAGCAAAAGTCATCTAAAATTGAACCTAGTTTAGTCCGAGCTAGCCGCAGCGTTCATATGTCAAAAGTCATATTTCAATTATAATGCCAGAAGATCATCTTTCGAATAAAGTAAATTTCATGTCAATTAAAAAAAATCATGTTTGTTTTATACCATTTCAATGTTCTATATACGACTGTTGTATTCCCTGTTAGTAAATAAACATATGTTCATACCTTTAAGACCAGATCGTATTAGTAGTTTTATGTATTAATAATTAATCATACGACCGAGTTGTGTTAGTTACCAAACATGCAGTTTTACATTTATTAATTATTTAAAGCTTTAATAGTTAGTTGTTGATTAAAATGATTTAAATCTGATTCTGCAATTTTGTACACTTCAATTCACTTGTTCACTTTGGTTGTTTATGAAAATTTTAATTAATCAAATTTAATTAATCAATGCATTTTCTTTTTGGCAACAATAAGAAAATAAGAATAATCAAATAATAAGATGTCATACGCACTTATGCACATACCGAAAACTGCAAACATGTGTTGATGCCAGAGATGTAAAATTGTTATTTTTTGTACTAAAAACTATTATATATTAATACCAAAATATATGAAGTTGTATGAGTTATTAAGTCTTTAATTACTATCCAATGCTTAATTGCAATTCAATAGTGTTCATAAAATGTTATCAGAAGATTCCTCGTTCCTTTACAAAATATTAAAACTTGCAAACATTCCTGTTACTGTTTTGAAAGATTTTCGCATTGGAACAGGTTCCGCAGAAATTAAAATTAAGCGATGACAATTGAAACGATGTTTTCTTTTTCTTCCGTTACCAATAATAGAAAGCATAATGACAGATTAGGCTAGAGCAGAAAAGTTTGAGCTGTGTGACTTACTTCAATGTATCTACAAGGAGACTAAAAATGGTCGATTGAGATTGAGAAAAAAGAAATAAATAAAATGTAGGGAAAGGACAGAAGAGTAAGTAAAGTAAGAAAAAATGAGACAAAAATATCTTTCTGGCAACATATAATATCGTTTGTTGGAGAAGAAACATGCGCTCTAAAAATTGTTTTCGGAAAGCTACGTGTCATTTAACATTCAAAATTAATTGCACATCAAAAATTGTGCAGCTGGCTGGTACGAATACAAAGGCTGATACAACCAAAATGGATGATTATTAACTGTGTGTCACATATTAACGTCAAGTTAACTCACGTAATGTTTTCACATCAAGAAATTTTACATGCAAGACACTGAATATTTTGATGGATTTTAAATGTTGTGGCGGCGTCATGGTACCGTACTTCTTCGAAAGCATGATCTCTATCGCGAGATGATAACAGAATTCTTGTGGCCGGAAATTAAAGGCATGAAGAGGATGCTACATAGCCAGCAAAACACTGGTTCTTTTGCCTGACGAATTCAATGGCCGTGTTATCTACGTTTTAGCGCCCACAATCGTACGAATTGACACCGTAGGAACTCTTCCGTTAGAGATACTTAACAAAAAAGTGTACGCCAATAAGTCAAGACCAACTCAAGAGCTAAAAATTGAGATAATTCGGCCTATTAGTGACATTTAAACTCAATTATGTCGCAAAATTATTCAAAATATGAACTATCGGACATACATACATATGTATGTATGCCACCGCAGCCGCGGTGAGCATTTCTCCGATATATTGTATCACACAAAATTGTGATGGATTCTCCTATCATAAAAAAATATTAATATAACACTCTGAAAACAATTAATATTGTGCTTTTTGGTGGGATCACCCTTTATTAAGACCACTACAGCAAATAAAAAATGTTCGCGCACGAACTTTCTGCAGTTTTCATATGGAAAGGTCTAATGGATTCCGGAATTCGAAAAATATTTGATATCTTACTTTCCAAAAAATATTTCTAGCAGTTTTAATTTTTGACTTTTTCTCATTGAAAATTTTTTAAAAATCGTTTACAAGACCATTGAATAAGGATCATAAAATTTTTTTATTTGTTTAAAGACCAGCTAATCATGAAAACTAGCTTCGTTTCACATATTCACTACCTAACGTAACAAAACAATTTGTTCATAATGATCCAGTCCTTAATGCTTAAGTACTTAATAATTCATATCTTGGATTCTTTATTTACAAAGTTAATAATTTATTCACTTTTTTCGCACAGTTTTCAAAATTTTTTATTTTTTTTTAGTAAAAATTTTACTCATATAATTTTCAACGTTTTTCATCTCTGACACATTCACAGTCGTCATTTATTAATGCAGAGGCTCTCTTCCTTCTTTTCACATACTTCTATGCACCATATTATTGTTTAAGCAAAATCAATGTCAAGGCAAACATCATTATAAAGCAACAACAATAAACTCTCATTAGCATTAATTTCAGAGACAATATGGAAGCCATTATGTTTGCAGTAATATGGGAATGTGTATGTATGAGCAATAAAAATATCACAAGCACTCCACACGAAAAAAAAAAACGGTTGCCGATTTCTATTATTCAATTTTCTTTTGTGCACCAAACTTACAAAGCCACATTCATTTGCTGAAACTCTTTTACACAGACTGTTATTCTTTGGATGTAATCGTACTTATGTATTTGGTCTGGTTTTGCAAGGTTTTATTTTTTTTTTTGTACTGATATTTATTGTTAAGATAGAAATAATATATTAAAGACCTGAAGTTTGTGCTTTGCGTACGTAACAAGTGATGGCAACTAAAAGCAATGAAGACACTTTACAAACTGAAGTATTTGTATAGACAGCCATATTTCATATAGTGAGTGGAACAGCACACAAAAAATTATACAGACATAAAAAACATGCATAAAACACCAACGACATCAACAAGCATGAAAACGTTGAAAAAGGCGCCAAAATGTCTAGAAAAAACGAGAAGCAACAAGTTTCTAGACAAAGCGAAATATTAAAAATTCAACATTTGGCAGCATGGAAATTTGTCTCCTTAATTAATATATAGCTAAACCCCTGATATGTTGCCTCAACATTTGCTTATAAACATTTTTCCTTTTCTAGCAGCAGCAGAGTTCATTTGATATGAGTTTTATGTATACTAGTGCGAGTATACTCACCGTTAATGCGATACCCACTGTAGCAGAAAACGAACCTAATCGAAATTCTCCCGTATTGTACTTTACCAGAAATGATGTTTTTCCCACTCCAGAATCTCCAAGTAGTATAGTCTAAAAAAAAGGGACAAAAAAGAAACAAATTTATACACACACATACATACATATTTAATTTAAGTTGTTTAAAAACTTGCTAATAAATTTCAGTTATTTTTTTAAATTTAAATTTCTATGGTCTTTAAGTTGTATAAATTTATACCAAATGGACAAAAAAACCAAAAACATATTTTTTTTTTATTTTGGACCAGTACTCAGGGGATGACCCCTACATATGCAGTGCATTGTACTGGAACGAACTCTATTGCAGCATTTAAAATGTTGGAATTAAATTGAGCATCTGAATAGGGAACTTCAATTTTTTTAAAACTACTTCTTTGTGCATTTAACCCTCTAATGTCTTCTGCAGTATCAATAATACTCGGCTAGGAAAATATTATCTAGTGAAATTTTTCACTCTGTGCAGGGTTTTGTTTATCTGTCTGGCTAAAATAAACCATAATTATGAAATATTAATGGAGAAATCCCCTAGAAATTTGTTCCATATGGGACAATATTTAGCTTTAAAAAAATATATTATAAAATATTCTTAAGAAATACAAAAGCAAATTAATTTATAAGAACTAGTTCATGCTGTAATAGATGAACTGCTGATATACAGGGTGCCTGGTGGCAAGTTTGTATTTTTAAGTACGATTTTTTTTTTTTCAAAAAGTAGCAAACGGTGTGGGTGGAGGATAACGCCAGTGGAACTATTAATTGTGCGGATTTGTCAGTCATGATATCGCATTGGTCAAGTGAGCATTGAAGATATCTGTGGAGATATTTCTTTTCTTATGTAATTGCTCGTCGACAATTTTGTTCAACGTTCGATATTCGGCGAATACTTGATAGGCGGATTGTAAATTTAATTCATTCATGGGTGCAGAAAATCCCACGGCCAGGGCTCAGTCGATCGTTAAGGACTCCTGAAAACAGTGAGTTGGTTTAAAAATACCTTACGTGCAAATCCACGACTTTCAATGCAAAAATGAGCAGCCTCACCGGGACTGGGCGTTTATTCATGAAATTTTCAAAAATGATTAGAAGTTCCATCCTTTTAAAATTCAATTCGTTCAAGAGCTGAAAGAAAGTGAATTGGATTTACGCTAAAAAATTTTTGTGGAACGATGCTGCAGCATTTTCGCACTATAAATCCTACTTTTTACAGCAACGATGATAATTTCCACCTAAACGGCTACGTCAACAAGCGAAACTGCCGTTACTGATCTCCAAGTAAACTGGAACTTCACCCAAATCCACTTGCACGTAACATACTTAATTTTAGCGGCCACTCTTGGTTGAGAAGGAGGGATACCCTTGCCACCATCAGAACGTTAAATAGGTGATTCTACCAATATTATTCGCGCAAACTAAAAACTTTTTGTCCAGCTGTGGCTGGACTTAAATAACTTTTATATTTAGTGTTAAGATTTGAATACTTATTGTTAGTTTATATTTTGAAGATTCAATAAATAAATGAATGAAAAAAAAACTGATCTCCAAGAGCGCGCAACTCTCAGTTGAAATATCAAAAACCATTGCATTGCCCCAGAGTAACTGTTTGGTGTGCCATTTTCACACATGAGTTTTTTTTCGAAAATGTTCGACGCCAGACGACGAATATCAACGGTGAAAATTATCGACGCATGATTACGGAATTCTTCTTGCCAAACTGTGAGCTCATATATCGTCCTCTTCACACACCTGGCTTCAAATGAATGGGATGGCTACACACACAGCCAGAGCTTCGAAAAATTTGATTCGGGAAAATTTCCCCCAAAAACTAATCAGTCGCTTTGGGGACATACAAAGACCACCGAAGTCCCCCGATCTGAATCCCATGGATATTTTTATGGGGCTATTTTAAAGAAAGGGTTTATAATGACAGTCCGCAATCGCTTTAAAGGAAAATATTCGTCGAGAAATCAACTCAAGTTTACTGCAGCCTGTGACGCAGAATACAACTGTGTGTTCAACTCGACGGAAGACACCTGGATGACATACAATTTAATCCGCGTTTCTATTCTATCGTTCATAAATAAAATCCGCATTTCCGTTCTATCGTTTAACTCTCTTAACAAAACTTTATATAAATTATTAAGTTTTTATTTAAATTTGAAAATATAAATTTGCTACCAAGCACCCTGTACAAAGTATAGTTTTATAATTGCCTGAAAGCAAATGATAGTGAAAACATTTTTCTCTATGTTTTATGGTTGGGAGAGAAATTTCTCGCTCATTTCTTATTTTTTAATCTAATCGCGAAATAGTATATTTTTGTAAAAAATAGTAAATTCTTGGATAGTAATGGTAATGCTATTCTGATCGTCCTTATGCATATCACTAAGCTCAGGCGTTATCAGTGATAAAGATGATAGCCCATATGAAGAAAATTGCTACACCACTACCACACATAATTGTCATACAATTGTCTGAAAGCGGTTTGTTTTATTTACAATTAACATTGTGCACTATGGATCGACCATCCTTTCTAAAAAAAACATAAGATTTGTAGCTTGGAAAGTTATTGCTAGGAAGCGGGTACATCAGTATACTTGCAATAATATGGAAAAATTATGCAGAAGTTGAAGATGTTTGTAAAACTAAGGAATTTAAGAACAAAACCGAAAAAAATTGTTTCAAGCTTGAACAATCAACAAATATTGATTCTAAAACATCATTGTCTTACCTTATGATTGACTGTGTCATCAAAGGGTGGTACATGATGGTGTTGCAGATGTGATGGCATACCCACCTCATCGTAGTGATAGGAACGCCAACCATCATCATAATCGTCTATTGTATAACCTGCATCTTCCAATGCATACATTTGTAAAGCCTCGCGAGCTGGCCTATAGCCGGGATAACCACTGGGCGCTTGGGAACGACAATATTCGGATGATGCCAGAGCTCCATCGCCATAGTAACCAGATCCTCTAGTTAAACTATACTCGGTATTGGCATAACTTTTGTGGCGTCTGGACTCCTCTACACGACGTTGTGTAGTTTCAGGATCTTCGAATACGTCATCACTCATACTGCTAGCATCGTCGGGTATGTGTGACATTTATAATATTTTCGTTATAACTTTAAATAATTTAAATTGCAGTTTTTAATTTTTACTGAAATTTTGGAATTCTTTTTTAGAAAATAGTAGATATGCTTTCTTAAATTATTTAATAGTCGGGATTGTATTAAAGTTTGAAAAGGGTGGGAACTTTGAGAAATTCGTTCTAAATTAACTGTTTTTATTTTTGCATACAATGCGGCAAGCTTTTTCGTAAGCTCTAGGTACTTAAATTTTACTTTTATATATATTAGTTTATAGGTTTATTATGCTCCATATATTAAAAGCTTTCTAGTATTCCTTTAAAGCTTTCTTCCTTTGTTAATATACAAGTGGCGGCATCATCCTTTTTAAAGTTGGTCCTGGTCGAAATTATTTCTATCTTTTAGAGCTTTTTGGTGTTGGTAGTTGAGTATTTGCTGAAATTAAAAATTTTTAAGCACACTTATTTCGAAAAAGCTTTTCAATGTTGCCAAAATTTATTAAGAATGTAATCAAAAATTTAGTCACCATATGACGCGTTAGTTAAATAAAACATATAATGAGAGCGTAGAGAGAAAAAAAGAACCACAGCCCACACAACTACTACAGCATACACACAATTAAAATATGATAATGAGACACAATAATATTATATTGGTGATTGTAAATCAACAAAGTATTATTAAAACATTTTTAATACTCATTGATTTCGTGAAAATTGAAGAATATAAAGTTATATGTTTGAACATATTTTTGAAACCATTAAAATAAATCGATATAATTGATGATAACCTATCATGATATAAAATTTACACCACTTGCTCATTTTTCTGATGTTAGTGAGCCATCATATCCATGAGATTTTTACACCAAATTGAATCCAAATTATAATTGGCCTGATGTTAGAATGCCAATCTATTGATGATATTTTGTCATTACATAGACTTCATGATATTTTGTCATTACATAGACTTCAATTCATGAGATTTTTACACCAAATTGAATCCAAATTATAATTGGTCTGATGTTAGAATGCCAATCTATTGATGATATTTTGTCATTACATAGACTTCATTTAGCCATTTCTTCGATATTAGAGTGTGATTGCATTGATCAAATGCTCACATCAAACGTATTCCGCTAAAGCATCTCCATGATTCCAGTATGACATTTCATTGATGGTATAATTCTAAATCTATTGATGATATTTTGTCATTACATAGACTTCATGATATTTTGTCATTACATAGACTTCAATTCATGAGATTTTTACACCAAATTGAATCCAAATTATAATTGGTCTGATGTTAGAATGCCAATCAATTGATGATATTTTGTCATTACATAGGCTTCATTTAGCCATTTCTTCGATATTAGAGTGTGATTGCATTGATCAAATGCTCACATCAACGTATTCCGCTAAAGCATCTCCATGATTCCAGTATGACATTTCATTGATGGTATAATTGTCATAACTGTCACTAATCATAATTAGAGTGAAAGAAGTGGAAGTAAATAATTATTTCTATTAGAAACTAATTTTAAAACTATTTAAAAGGCAATAGAATTTATACCACCTACATCCGGCCGAAAATAGACTTTGAGGCCAGTTATTTTAGGGTTACCCGAGCGTGTGCAGGAGAGGGCGAAAAAGCTTGCCGGTGACAGTAGGGTGATCAACTCCATTGACTCACTGGAGCATCGTTACTACAATGGATTTTGCTCTGACGATATTAGGGATCTTGTTCCTGAAACTCGCACATTTTTAGGTAGCACACGTTCCTCTTACAGAGCTCATCCATTTGTGGGCGATTCAGCGGGGAATCGTACTACGCATTACAGAGATAATTCGTTTTACAGCCGTACGCTTCGCCTGTGGAATAAGTTGCCTGAAGGCGTGTTTCCCGGCTGTTATAACGTTGGGAAGTTATAACAGTATTTTCTTCTCCTCACAATCTATTTTCCTAGTTCTTGTACAATTCACTGCGTATGTAAAAGTCATCTCCTGAGTACTGGTCCAAGACAAAAATAAAAAAATCATAAGTGTGTAATATTTGACAAACTTTGCATTATCGTTTAATAGCAAAACGCGCCCTAAAAGCAGCACTTTTTATAAAACAAAATGTTCCTTCTTCTTGCGATAATATGTATAATACAACAGGATTATCTTTGTGCATATAGTATGGTGCGTTTTGTGATCTGCAAAATGAGACGTCAAAATTTTGGACACAATACTTTTTTAAAAAATTTGAGTTGAATTTAATTTGGTGCCACCGAAATTTAAAAAGCGCGTCGAAAATTTAAAAACAACGCATCACGCAACGACTAAAGAAATTTTCGCTCAAATCATTTTAAAAAGCACCAAAACCAGTGGGAAACGCACCAAGTTGACAACGCTGCTTTTAGCCTCTAATAACCATATATGGCACTGAAGCATAACTATTAATTACTTTGTAATTGCTTCTTTTTCTTTCTTTGAATAACAATAATAAATCATAGCTTATAAAAATAGCCAACTATACAATTGGCCAACAAATCGCTGTCGCCAAATCAAAAATCAGTACGCCAAACAAGTTTTAAAATCGCCATGTTTGGCGATAAAACGCCAGATCTGACAGCCCTGGTATTAATATCTTATATCTTATGTTAATAAGTTTTGGCAACACTGAAAAGTTGTTCCTCTTACTTTTGAAAAGTTTTGTGTTGATTTTCTCTTTAATATTTACTTTTTCGGTTGTATAATACAGGATTTTTTATATCATTTGTTATGTTAATTTAATTTAATTTTTATATGCATGAGTCTGAGAAATTCATTGTAAAATTCTTATTCATCAGCATATAATTTAATATTTGAGAACTTTTAAGAGCTAAGAAAAGTTTTGTTGTTACCGTTAAATTCAAAAGTTTTTAAGCTTTTAGCAATAGTGTTTAAAGAAGAGAAGAGAGCTAAAGCTTTTTTTTTGACACTGTGTATGTTGTTCTTTTTATTTAGTAATAACCGTATTTTTGTTTTGGCAGTTACGTTCTTTCGCTTTTATTATTGTTGTTATTTTCTTTTGCTCCTCCTTTGGGATTAGTTATTCTTTTTTTTTATCGAATGCGTAATGAGTTATATAGAGTTATAAATAAATTTATGAATTGTTTATTGTTTATAGGGTTATTTTGAAACGTTTGAGAATAGTTTAATTGCTATTACATATTTTGTTTTTCATTTAATTGTTTTAAGTTATAGATAGTTAAGTTTAGTAGTTAATTTGAATTAAAGTTTATATGAATTTTACTTTTATATGTATGTTTTCTTACTTTTATAAATAAATTCCCTAAATAAATATTCGTTATATCAGATCCGTTCAAATGCCTTTTATTTTAGTGTTTTATCTTTATAATGCATAAAATTTATTAAATATTTTTTATATATTAAATATATATATGTATGTATCTAATATTATATAGGTATGTATATATATATTTTAATTTAAACTACAAAAATTGGTGTCATCGTTAACGGCTAAAGCACAATATTTTAAGTTTTTCTCATTTTTGGAGTTTTATTTACATTTTAAATTGCTTTTATTTTTCTTAAAGGTTTAACGTTGTCTTAACTCTAGGGAGAATACATATGGCCAATAGATTTTCACGATATGGGTTTGCACTATTTTTTAATAATTGTTTGGTTTAGTTTTAGTCTAATTTTATTTTATTTTGATACACTATCACAGGATTATTTAACACTAAGGGAACTTTTTGCATAATTCTAGAATTTGTTTAATAATTTATTCCTCCATACAATAGCTTTTTATCCTTTCAGTTTTTGCTTTAGGGAAAGTTTGTCTTTTAATTTATACATTTGTATGTATGTATATTACACCATAAGGCTTTTTTTTAACACTACCCCTTCCACCTTTTGTATATAATTTTGTTATCATTTATAATGTCATATTTTAACAAAATAACATTCATTATTTAATACATATTTTAGTTGTCAATGATTCCAAATGCAAGCTCATATATAGATTTATTTTTATTAGCCCATTTTTTCAATAATTTAGTTAATTTTCTATTAGATTTTCGTTGTCTCTACAGTTGTTTTTTCTTTTAAATCTACACTTGTACTAATGCCTTTGACATTTCAGCAATACATTGACCGACATATTTTCGTGAGAGCACTAACAGTAGACGAAAACGTAAATTGTACACATATTTCCTTAAATCCGTGAGAAAATACAGCTCTACATGTGCTGTTACCGATTTCCTGTGAGAGCTTTTTAAAAACTAAGAGCAAAAGAAAAACAGTGAAGAATAACAACAATAAATTTTAGGGGTGCCAAGAACTTTATAGATTATAATGTTTAAAATGTCGTTTCGTATTGCCGGGATTTCCCGAAAGTCATTTTAATAGTTGTTTCTTTTTATTTTAGAAGTAGAAAAAACCTAATAAATTATTTGTCAAAAATATTGCTATGATACATAGACATATGAGTACATATGTACATAGGAGCTTATTACCGTACTCGAATTCTTCGAGAGTTAATTAGAGAAAAATCAAGTACTTTCTCTACACTCTATTACCCAGCGGCGAACACTGCCTACCACATTACTTCTCTTCGATGATGTGTGCAACACTTTGTAATCAATGAATGATAACTTACAAAGTATATGGCAGTAGTATATGGAGTTCCCAAAAATGAATAACGTTCATCTTTTGTACCACATTTGTAAGTGCGTATTTTATTTTTTAGTTGTAAATCAAACGTTCGCCGTCTTTATCAGACAACGTTGCAAAAATTTTAATTAACATAATTAGGTAAAAGTGCCTAAAAACAATTTAAAAAAGGTACAAGAAAGATAAAACATTGTGAAAAAATAAAAGAATGCAGTTAAGAAAAAACGGAACAAATTTATTTAATGGAATATTCCCAAAAAAATGAAGTGCGCAGTACGTACGAGCTGCCTACTGCCGGCTTACAATGTATGCGAGATTGTATCCGAGCTGCCTACTTCCGACTTACAAAGTATGCGAGATTGTATTCGAGCTGCCTACTGGTAACTTACAATGTATGTTAGGAAGTAATGCGCTTTTGTTGGATGAACACCTCACTACCTCGCATACTTTGTGTGCAGCTGGTAGGCGTTCACTCTACAAATGCGGCAATGTATATGAAAAAGTATACTAGGTTCGTATATGAGATAGTGTGCATTACTGACTTACAAGTGTGCATCGGATCATCGTTTCTGTAAGCGAAACTTTGGCCGCTGGGTATGATCTATCACATATTTCAGGAATGATAATAAGCATGATTATATCAAATCATAAACGATATATTATTATATATTAGATTTATAAAAAAATTGATAAACCTAATACTAATTGTCTGTAGCACTGGCTACATAGGCCATCGGCTCTAGGTGTTAAAATATATGTATATGTATGTAAGTCTATATATACAGTATATAATACATTTGTTTTAGATGATGGTTCCAGTATGAACTATAAAATTATATGTGTTCTTTATATTCTCTTATGTAGGAAATTCGAGTAGTTTCACTGTGTTGTTTACTCCAAAAGTGTCAGTTCTGAGCTTCTGGTAGTGTGTACACTCTGTTAATAGGTGACTGATAGTGAGCGGCAAATTACATTTAGAGCAGGATGGGATATAAACGATATAATATATACTTGTTGCTCATAAATGAATTACTTTAACTGTATGATTCGTGCATATGTCAACATGAAGTATTTCAATATGTGTTCTTTATTTTTTCATCTTTCCGATTAGTTTCACATTTCTGTTTAACTCCGTTTTTTGTTTGTCCTGCTCGGAATGCAGTAGTATTTTATCGCATCTAAGTCGAACTTTTAAATGGAAAAATTATATATAATTTGATTATAATAAATATAATATTTTTGTTTGCCAAAACTATTTTCGTATTTTTGACAAAATTTTGTTATAATTTAGATTTATTTTAATATCTTCTTATATACAATTCCTTGAAAAAACTTGTTTTGAGCCTGTCTCGACTAGTAAAATAGAATTCTCCTGTTACGAGTATGTATATTTTACCATACAAATTAACATGCATTTACATATAAATTGTTTATATAATGTAAATTTTTGATTTGTTACATAAATAAGTATAGTTAGTTATGTAATGAAAATGCACTTCATTTACATATGGTGGGGGAGCTTCCTGGTAAACAATGTTAGATTTTGTATTATTTTGCGATAATAAAATATATTCTTTGCTCTAATCACCAACAGGTCTCTCAAATCGTTTCCTAACAAAGAAAAAGTTTGTTCCTGTGGCTTATTAATAGTGATTGCCAATGAAGTTTTTATTGGAAATCGCAGTTGTTTAAAATGTATTGGTAAACATGTGTCAATCATTGGAAGTCTAGGGATATTTTCACGCTGGCCGGCTGCAGATCCGATGGTAATTGTAGCTACAATTATATTATTTTTTAGATTTATCTCTATCAAGTAAATTTTCTAGGTCAGGAAATACTGCAGTTATAAGATATTGTAAGCTGTAAATTATTAAGTCTACTGGGCTAGAGTCGCCGATTTTAAGCAATTGTTATGGAAAGTTATTGTTTACTCTCTGCACCAAACTCCATAAGAAACAGAATATTAGCATAGATACAGAATATTTGTTTTGAAGAACTTTTAATTACTTCTGTTACTTTTATTTTCCAATTCAGTAACAAGGACCTCGAGTTGCTGTACAATTGTAATTATTAACCCTTTTCCATGACACTAAAATGTTAAAATATGTCTTAGTTAAAAACAAAATCCACTATGTCGACGCTAAAAACTCAATTCCAGTCAATGTCGATAATATTGCCTTCATTAATATAAACTTGTTGCCTAACTATCAATTACTATCAATGTTAACGACGGCAATACAGAGAGTGTGCCGTCGGCATCACTTGTAACGAATTCGGCATTCTAAGGGTGACTATTTTTACTGACTTTTTTAAATTTTCTAAAACTAATTTTTTGTGTTGGTGCTTTAGCAAAAAAAATTTTCTAACTTCGAAGGATATATTTGAAAAACTTATCCATATATTTTGTTATTTGCATGCTTGCTATTTTATTACTTACAAGTTTTATTAAAAAACTTCCATTGACTATATATTATATATGATGGTATCATTCGTCTGGCTCAATTTCAATTCTGTGTATAGCCAAGAAGTATTTTTATTTTTAATTATAACAATAATTGCCTCGATTAATAACGTTGATCAAAAAATACAGGAAAAACTAATAGAATACACTAAAATAATTGAAGACACTAAAAATTATTATAATTAAAAATAAAAATAATTCTTGGCTATAGCTATAGGATTGAACTCGAGCCAGACGAATGATACCATCGTATATAATATTAGAAATATAAACTAATTTAGATTATTTCAATAGGGGGTTTTTACTGTTATATTAACAAAATACGAGCATACGTCAGGTTGTAGCATCATATTAAATTGGTGTAACAACGGATCAGTTGTGTTAAAAAAAAACCGGGAAACGCTAACGATTTATAATTAAATTTGGTGTTGTTTTTTTTTTAATTTAATATTAAATATATTTACAAAGAAAAAAAATCTTTAAAAAAGTAAAAAAAAAAAAATAATTAAAAACTTAATATTTATAGTCATAGTTTCACCTAGATTTTTTTTTAAGTTTTACGAAGCTTTACGTAAATAGAAATTTCACAAACATCGGTAATGAATGCTGTAATCCGTTATATATAAAAAAAAAGCAGCGGACAAACAAAAATTTTAGACCAATTGCAGCAATCATGGGCTTAGTTTTAAAAATATACTTAAACACAATAAAAAAGGTTTTATCATTTTTGTTTTTTGTATTAACTAAAAAATGTTATACATTGGCTTAAAGTCAAAAATATTTTCTGACCAAACTTTAAAAAACCAGAAATAGAGGAGTTATCAGGGAGTCACAAGCTAGATTAATATGCATATAATTATGAATTATCTATTTAATGAAATTATTTAATATACCTCTATATATAACATGTCTAATAATATATGATGGTATTATTCGTTTGACTCAAGTTCAGACCTGGCTTTTGTCAAGAATTATTTTTATTTATAACATTAATTGCCGCGATCAATAACTCTTAACATCAATAAAAAATAATATAGCATTTATCTAAACATATACAACTCAATTCATATTGAAATTCTATTCATATTCTAACAGTACCAACGAATACAACTCATTTATATTGCAACTGTGTTTACTGTCATTGGAGTTTTTTCTTTGCACTGGCAGTCTAGTCTGGCACCACTGTGAAAGAAAAAACACCGACGCGAGTAAAAGAAAGACGTAGAAGATTTTTAATAAACAATTTATTCGGTATATTTTGTGTTATTTATCAAATAAATTGTATAAAAATATAAATGACACAAGAGAAGAACTTATGAAATTATTGTAAATTAACAAAATTATTAAATTAAAAGTATAAAAATGTTTTGGAAATTGTTAAAACAAGAAGCGACAAAATTTTTCTCGTTCATTTAAAGCATGTAGAAAAAATTGAAACTGTCTGATGATGTTTAACGAGAAGAAAAGAGAAAAAAAGTTAATAAAGGTGTATAAGAATGATATTGTGTCAAAAGAGATAAAACTATAAATACGTGAAGGACGTTTTGTGTGTTTTTTTGATTTAATGGCTAATATTTATTTTTTGGTTTATCAGTGTATGGAGTGTTTTTAAACTTTTCGGAGGGAAAAAAGTATTTATTTATAAATAAAAGCGACAAATAACAGAGTTATAAATCACAATTAAATATATGAATGTACTTAGCGACATATAAGTTAACTATTCCTTAAAAGGACTAGTAGAATTTTTTGTTTTGTGAAAATAGTTTAATAAAAATCTTTAAACTGGATAATATAATGGGAAGCTCGGATGATCGGGTATACGCGGCGGAGCGTATAATCCAGAAACGCATTAGAAAGGTAATATTGAATATACATATGTATCTATGAATTGTCCTTGTTAATTATATAGGAACTTTTATACTGTTTATAACAACAACAATAGCCTTCATAATCCTCTAAACATCTGCTGACAGCTGTTGTTTAATTCATTCACAAAAAACAAGGCTTCTTATGGTTAGTATATTGTGTTTTTTTTTTTTTTGTCTCGTGCTCCATTTTGTTCTTATTGTTTTATCATCTGCTGTAATTTTCTATCTTGTTTTTGCCATATTTTGGTTAAGTATTATTTTAAACAGGCAAAACACCTTTCATTTACGCGTTTCAAATAACAAACGTAAATTATTCAATTGTTATACTATTGTACTTAAAGTATTTAGTAACGTATCTACATACATACATATCAGTATATACATACATAAGTATCTTGGTTTGGCAAAATTTTTCAATTTGGCTATTTTTTTTGGAAGAAGTACCTTCTATTAGGGTACTTAGGCAAAATTGGTATCATTTGAAGCTTTAGAGTAATCAATTAAATCGTGCAAAAAATTTGACCAATTTGTAGGTCTTAAACTGGACCATACCCTTATTTTTGAATCCTCTATCACTCTATGTAGGTACTTTTTATTTAATATTGTTCTGCGAGCGTAAACTAGATTTGATCCAAAACTTTATGTGTAGTTTAATAAAGGTATTACGAACTTCTAAACGACTGGCATGGGAGTAATGATTACAATCTATGTATTGACTAATACCGTAGTAAACATTTTATATATTGTAGTCCCGCAGGCAACAGAAATTAAGTAAATTAAAGGTATACTAAGTTAAAGGTATACTAAGTTAAAGGTATGCTAAGTTAAACGTATCTACGGTGTCCAGAATTGTGCTATCACGGCCAATAACGCGATAAAAGGCTTAGGAGATAATCCGAAGCCTTTTATCGCGCAGAATTTATTACTTAGACGTAGAGAATATGTGGTTTTAACAAGACGGTTACTCGTATATTTGTTAAACATCAAGAGAAGCCAAAAATCTTTTAAGGGAATGTTGGAAAAACGCAATATTATTCTCATGGAGGATGAGTAAATTGACCGCCAACAAGATTTTTTGAGAATCGAAAGCGTACAGCAATAAGCCATCAACAGTGAAACAGTTTAAAGTCAAAATTGTCAGGCAGATTTCAAGCATTGGCGACAGTTTATTGAGAAATGCCATTGATAGTTTTGGTAAAAGATTGAGAGCCTGCCGAGCCAGTACAGAATCACTTGATTTACATAATTTTTAATGTTTAACCGTATCCCAGTTGTTAATAAACTGTAATAGGTACAAATATTAAGAAATGTTTTAAGCTCTTATTAGACAAATATCAATACAAGATTCGTCTATTAAGAGTTTAATAAACATAAAATGTGTTATTTTAAATATAGAGTCTTTTATATTAAAATCAAATCATATAATAAATACGCAACAATCGATTGGAACATCAAAATGCCATTGCATTGCCGTAAGGTAACTGTGTGGAGTGCCTTATTCACGCATGCGATAATTGGACCATATTTTTTTTCGAAAATTCTTGAGGTCAGGCGATGAATGTCAATGGTGAATATTATGGACGCATATTTACGAAATTCTTTTTGCCAAACCTGCGAGCTCATGCATCGTTTTCTACACACACGGAGTTTAAACTGCACACACAGCAGAATTTCGAAGAACTTTCTTCGGGAAAATTCCCCCCAAAAACTGATTAGTCGCTTTGGGGACATCCCGAGGTCGTCTGACCTAACTCACAAGGGTTTTGTATGGGGCTACCTCAAAGAGAGTATTATAATGGCAATCCCCAATCTCTTATAGCTTTAAAGGAAAATGTTCGTCGAGAAATCATTCCAATTGAATCAAGTATACTGCAGCGTGTGGCTCAGAACACAGGGATCCGTGCTCAATTCGATAAAAGACCGAATAATAAACTCCTTAAAAAATAAAATCTGCATTTTCGTTCTATTGTTCCAACGCTCGTAATAACACTTTGTCTCAATTATTTCGTTTTTTATTTAGGTTTGAAAATATAATTCCGATACCAGACACCCTGTACTTGTTCTGAAATAAATTCTAAGCAAATATGTTCTGTTTATATTCATGCTTATTGTAATTTTAAAAATTATAGTTTGGTTAGCACAATTTAAAAATAATTACACACTTATTGTGCCTTACATTTATTGTAATATACATACGTATTCTCTCTTATTGTAAAATGTACCAACTTAATTACAGCAGCTGTTATTTTAATTGGAATTTTTGCTTTGCTACGTTTTAATAATTTTTCAACTTACCTTTCAGTATTTCTTTCAGTTTTGTTAACATTTGTTTTGCTGCTGTTTGTTTAAATGCAATACGCATGTAACAAACATACATTTTTGAGCTAATACTTAATGGAATTCGATGAAATTGAGCCACAACCAGATGAATTATTAAAACCAAAAATAAGTGGTTATAAATTTTGTAAAAAAATTCTTTTCCGTTCCTTTGTTTTCAAGCAACATTTTATTTACTTTCAATATGTTTCGCAATGATCAGTTAAGTGATCGTGCAAATTCAAGAAAATATTAAGTAGTAGTTTTTGCTTTCTAATAGTAAATCTATTTGTACTTATTATTGTTATTTTTTATTAAATTAAACCGCCCATGATTTTAACACTAAATTAAATTAGGCGCATTTTTTTAATATAGATTTATTATTCTGAAAAAAAAGTTATTGTATGAATAGCAATAAATAAGAGAACACTGCCAAACATTTAATTGAACATGTTCTATTTGTATCCATTACAATATTCATTATTAAGCGATTAGTTGTTATTTAAGAACCTTTCAAAATCCTTATAAAAGAAGTCAAAACTGTAATCGGTATAACCGGTCTCAAAAAAATTGTTTTTCTCACTTTGTCGTAAATTCCTTTTAACACAATAATTGTTGATTAATTTCAGGGCGTTGTGGAATATCGTGTCAAGTGGAAAGGCTGGAATCAACGATACAACACTTGGGAACCCGAAGTTAATATTTTAGACCGAAGACTCATCGAAATTTATGAACAAGGTAACAAATCATCAAATACACCATCAAAACGCGGTCCTAAAAAGAAAGAAAAAGAACGTGATCCAGATCCTGAACCAGAGTCTGACGACGAGTACACGTTTACCGAAGACGATGTACAACCAAATCATTCCGCGTCCTCGACGGGGCCGACAATTTCTTCAACTAACTCTGCAGCTGTAGCATCCTCTTCCTCTTTAACTCCCGCCTCAACTAACAGCACACACAGCCATCACCATCATTATCATCATGATAAAGACAAAGATAAGGATAAAGATAAGGAAAAGAAACATCACCATCACCACCACCATCATCATCATAGCTCTAAAGCGGATCGTGCTGCAAACAGACGCTCCGAATCACCACATACCCACAGTGATAACAAAAGACAAAAAGACCACGTTCCAGCAAATTCATCGTCTTTGGCCTTTACACCTGAAGTCGATACAAATTCTTCGAGTTCTGAGGATCAGCCGTTAAGTCGAAAAGAGGTTGGCACAAAACGCAAAGCAGAAGTATTAAAGGAATCTGGTAAAATCGGTGTTACCATTAAAACGTCACCAGATGGTCCACCACCTCAAAAAATACACTACACAGTTGATACAGCAACACCAATTTCAACACCTTTGAAAGCCGAAACTGAACCTTTATCACCAGAAACACCGGCTTCTAGGCCAGAACAAGCCACTCCCTCAGAAAAACCACAACAATTCAATGCGCAAGATGACGATGATGATGAATCGTCATCACAGGCAGAATCCCAAAATGAAACTGATAACAACTCCCATCACAACAATAATATTATATCTACCAACAATATAAACGGTCAACGCAATCAACATTTTGAAAACAATTTGCTAAATTCACCTCCCAAACAAAAGTCCCAACCTATTACTCCCTTATCGCCGCAAGCTTTGCCGCCCCGCTTTTGGTTGCCATCGAAATGTAATATATCCGATAAAGTCGTTATCACAGATGTCACAGTGAATTTCGAAACTGTTACCATACGAGAGTGTAAAACAGAAAGAGGCTTTTTTCGTGAACGCGACATGAAAAGTAGTGATTCTGTAGCTTAATCGCCTCTTTATAACCCATAAACTGTTTATAATATAATATAAAATGGCCAAAAGTATAGGATTATAGTGGAAAAAGAATTCCTAAAAGGCACTTCATGAGACTAAACTGAAACTGAATGTAAAGTAGAACGAACTTTATAAAGTTCAAAATTTGCCGACTTGTATACAAAATATTTATTTTTCTACGCAAATTTTGAATAGCTAAAGGAAATAATAACAAACGTCTTATTTTCTACTTTTCTTAATTTTTAATGCTTTAAGAGGGAAATCCAAAAAAGAAAAACTAAGATTTAAGCGCTCTAAAAACAATAGAAAAGTTTGTTGCCTATGTAATTGTAAATACAAATGCAAGCAAAAGTATGTATAAAAACAACATATATATTATTAATAACAAGCATATTTAAACATTAAATAGAGTACATATATTTTTGTAGAGCTTGAAAAAAAAAATATTAAAATAGTGTATCATTTCAAATTATGATGTTACTATTTATTATCTGTCTATACTTAATTATGTATATAGACTAATTAAAACAAATAATACAAATCATAATTTCATCGTTTATATCATTAAATCTATTGAAATAATCTTTGAATAATAATTTTTATTTAAAGCACACAAGGAACACTTTTTTGTTTACTAAGTTCTATAATCATGAAAGTTGGTATTTAAACCATTGTCTTTTAATTTAATGTAAATCATCGTCAGTTTTATCCTAATATTATTTGATCTTCTTTAATTTAACGTAAATCATCATCATTTAACGAAATCATCATTCCTTTAATTTTTGCTAAATAAGGCCAGCAGTAAAAACGCTAAGTTGATTTTTATAACAAACTGCAGGATGTACAAATCAGAAGTTTAATATCAACTTTAGTTTTTAACAAAAACACACTGGATCTGTTTTTCGCCTGTGTTGATTCATTTTAAATTAGATGACATATGCAAGGTTTAAATCGATGCTCAAACTTATAAGAGAGACAGAGAGAGAGAGAGAGAGTACGTAGGCAGGCCGCTGGATCCCCGGAATAGTCTAGGTTATCCAGCTCACTTGGGTCCTGTAGTCGTTCCCTTTGTGAGAGAGAGAGAGAGAGTAACATTAATAGTATTTAATAACAACGTTTTTCCTCATGAACTTTTTTAATACGTACAGTGGTGGCCATATAATTAAAACATTCTTGTTAAAAAATTAAATTACTATTTTGAAGGTATGTCTGAGATTGTGTTGTTGCTTAACTAGACGCCGCACATAGCGTTTTACATCTGATCCCCAACGGCAAAAATTCGATTCGTCACTCCATAAAATATAAAAATCTCATTGGTTTCTTAATGTATTTTTGACAAAATCCAATCTGGATTTAAAATTATTTTTAAGACAAAAGGTTTTACAGTGCGCTGCATTCACGTAAGGCACTTTTATTTAGACGCCGTTTAATAGTTCTAGAAAATATAGAACGTTATCAAAATTGTTCATTACACTATACGTTTTTCCTGTACAGCCAACAAGTAATTGAGAAAATTCATTCATCGTCTTCACCGAGGCTCTGACACTATTTATTTTATTTAATTAAAAAAATTTTACAAACATAATTAATTATGTAAATAAAAGTAAAAAAATAGGTTCTAACGACGAAGGTTTTCGACCTATATATTTATATATGCCAGTGTTTTATATGAGTGTATATAGGTTGCAGTTCTTCAATAGTAAAGTTACGTCTTTTATGTTGGCGTTGTTGACGGTCTTCAGTAAATCTGGTAGACAAATTTTTCCAAATAGTTGATGTTGGGTCAAATGACCAGTCATTTGACCGACATTGTTGACCGAAACATAGGCCACAACTTTCTATCAAGTTATTAAGGGCAATATGAAGAAAATTACCGAATGTTTCGTGTACGTATGATGGTTCTTCTACCACATTCTCAAAAATATTATATACATATAAATAACATTTGAATGTATTAGTTTCGGTCACCTATTTCTTTGTAGCGCACTGTATATCTAAAATGTTCGTTAGTTTCCGTTAATGATGCATTTTGACCAAATTTTAATTTAATTCACTTTCATTTTTGTCATACGCGATCATTTAGTAATTAATTTAATAAATGTTTGCTTATAAGCCCTAGGCTCTTGTTGTATAGATTTAACCAAACACTAGCAAAAGCAATATTCTAAGGTGTCTTACGTTAAACAAAAAATGTATATTTGTTTGCAATACAAAAAATCATAAAAATGCAATCAGAATACAGCAAAATTTTCACAACTAAAAGAAGAGAATTGCAGAAAATTATGTTTTACCACCTTAGCAACAAAGCAAAAGAACAATTTAAAATATTTGAACAAAAACCGATTACATGAATCTAATACTTTAGTTACAAATGCGCAAAATATATACAAAAAATTACAATTTATTAAAGAAAATAAAAGCCATACATTTATTCATTGTTATATTATAGTTGAAACTGATTAAAATCAATACAAAATTAAAAAAAAAGAAAAAAACGAACTTGTGTCAAAGATTGCAAAGTACTCAAAATAAAATTGAAACAAATTTAAGGGATTTATAGAAATTATATGTTTCGAGGCATAAATATAAACTTAACATAAATTTATTTATTTTATTATCTATTAGAAGAAAACACATCTTATTTACGGTAAATTGAAGAAAACACTCAAACACCAATTATACAAGCAACATGAGTAAAAATTTCTTTGATAAAAACTTACATACTTACATATTATATGTTTTAAATTATACCTCCTGCTTGTTTGTTATTTAAATACATAGTTTAAGTAATATTTATTAATTTAAAAAATTCTGATGTAATTTTTAGATTTCATAGTTTTCAATGTAAATACTTTACTTAAGCAAAACAAACAAACAAACAAAAACAATTTTACATTATTATAACATTATTGAAGTAATAAAACATAAGTCGGAATACAATATAAAATTATATCGTTTCTTTTCAACAGGATACTCCATGGTAACACTTGTATAAGCTTAGTGCCACCCGTTTTTTTGTTTTGTTTTAAAAATGAACCGATATGGTTGCACTAGTAGACTTTCTTGTCGTTGTTACCAGATCACTTCTGTTGAAGATATGAAGATGTATTATGATAGTGCTGCCACACCAACTTGTATTCAAATTAACCAGGAAAAGTGCTGCCAAGTTTTGTTTTAACTACAAAAAGTTAACTGCCTGTTCACGGATATCAAACCTGCAAACAACATTATAGCGTTCTGGTTAAAACGAAAATGTTACAACAACATTTTAAACTGCTAAACTTACTGTCAGCAGTAAATTATATATTTTACATTTACAAGAGAACATAAAATATTGTATTAAACCAACGTGAATTCATACCAGATACATATATGCAACAGAAATAAATACAACACTACAAAAAAAAAATCTTTTTCAAATGTCAAGGGAAAAATATAAAAACACAAAAAGGAATTGAAATAAAAAAAAAATTTACAAGAAAAAACAAACTTTTAATTATTTCGTGAAAACTAAAATCTTAGATCATAGAGCTCGGAACGGTGAAAATGGACAGCCAGATTGGGGAGGATTCTGGATGATAGCTATTTCGTGAAACTTTTAAATATTTCGTGAAAATTAAAGTCTCAGATGATAGAGCTTGAACAGGTGAAAATGGCCAGAAAGATTGGGGAGAATTCTGTATGATACCTGACGCTCAAGATACGATACATAATTTTAAAAATTGCTTTAAAAATTTTTTCTTTCAAATTTGTTTTAATTATGCCATTGACATCTGAAAAAACAATCGCCCATATGCTGCTTGTCGACGGCAATACAAGACGACACCGATTTTTAAATTTTGAGGCGAATCGACATTCCTGTTGTCAATATCGATAACTGCCGATACATATTTGATATTCTACAAAAGAAAATGGCGGAAATATTGTCTTTAATTGCCTGTTATTTTGTTGTCACAGTTTTCAGCGCTGAGTTCAAACAAAAACATCAAAAAAATCAATAAAGAAAATTAAACAGATTGGAATAAAAGGGAAAAAATTAAAATTATGCATCCCGCCCAATTTCAATAATTAGTAGAGGAGCTGGAAAAGAGCCCATCAATGGCCAGAATCAAAAATTTCCAAACCGTCTTCTTTCCACTATTAAGTTTGATTTGTTTTCTTGGTCACTGGAGTCTAAATATGGCTGTAAAAACATTTTGTGTTTAAAAACTTCCTCATTTTTCTTTTTCTACAAACTTTCTTATTTTGCACAAAATTTTGCTCTAAATCAAAATGTAAACAAACAACACAACGGGACCAAAAGGACCCAAGTGCGCTGGTTTCATGAAACTGGCGGCCTGTACAACCTAAATGTAAACAAAACGAAGAAACTAACACATGTATTAGAGATGTGTGTTGGGTTTTATTAGAATAATCGATAAATCGGCAACAGCAATACAAAACTGTTATACCATGTTCAGACGGTCATATGAAACACTTGATTCGCTCTCTGAACCACTATTGCGAAACTAGATGATCAGACGGTTGTCTTTTGCTTCCCACTGATATTTACATATTTTGTGCAAACGTTTCACTAATTATTTTTTCAATTTTTATTTAAATCTTTATGTAAGTATCAAATTTTTATATATTCCACGTGTTTCTTTAGATTTTGCACACATTAATTGTCCGTTTTTTCTTTGTTTAGATTTTTTGAGAGCTAGTTTAGATAAACTAGCGATAATTCATTATCAAATTTGGAGATGATAGTAGTTTTTGCATGGTTCCCAACAAGGTTCAAAATGAACCAAGTTGGTTCGCTCATAAAATTTTGTCTGGCGAATCATGTTGGTTCAATCAAGATTAGGCCGCGAACCACGAATGAGAGAGCGAACCTCGAAAATAAGCCTTCGTGTGAACATGCTATTAAATTGATGTTGCTATAATATTGCCGTCGACAAGCAGAATATGGGTGATTAAAATTAAAAAAAAGTTATCAGCTGCACTCTCAATTTCACCTAAACTAAGATGTATGTAATGGGTGATTTTATAAGAACTATCGGAAATTAAAAAAAAAAGCACATAAAATTCAGAAAAATGCATGAAATATTTATTTGGATCGATAGTTGGGTCGATATAATTTAATGTTTGAAGATTATTTCATGCAAATGTTGGCCGCGGCTGCGCCTCAAATGGTCCATCCGCTTAGTCCAATTTTGGCATACTCTTTCCAACATTTCGGCCGGTATCTCACGAATAATGTTGGCAATGTTGGCTTCCAGTGCGTCAATCGAAGCGGGCTTGTCGCTATAGACATTAGCCTTAAAATAGCCCCACAAAAAATAGTCTAGAGGCGTTAAATCGCACGATCTGGGCGGCCAATTGACTGGTCCCAATCGTGAAATAAACTGTTCATCGAACTCGCCTCTCAATTGGTCCATTGTTTCGCGTGCTGTGTGGCATGTGGCACCGTCTTGATGAAACCACATGTCATGCAAATCGAGCTCTTCCATTTTGGGCAAAAAAAAGTTTGTTATCATCGCACGGTAGCGCTCACCATTCGCAGTATCGTTGTGATTCGCATCATCTTTGAAGAAATACGGCCCAATGATGCCGCCAGCCCATAATCCGCACCAAACGGTTGTTTTTTGTGGATGCATTGGTAGCTCTTGCAATGCTTCTGGCTGCTCTTCACTCCAAATACGGCAGTTTTGCTTGTTCACGTATCCATTCAACCAGAAATGAGCCTCGTCGCTGAATACAATTCTTCGATAAAAAATTGGATCTTCATCTAACTTTTCAAGAGCCCATTTACCAAAAATTTGGCGTTGTGGTAGGTCAATTCTTGCACCAGCTGTATCTTATAAGGCTTCACACCCAAATTCTTCCGCAAAATTTTCCACGTAGTGGAGTAACAGAGGCCCAATTGCTGCGAACGGCGCCGAATCGATAATTCACGGTCATCACCAACACTGGCCGATACAACTACGATATTTTCTTCAGTTCGCACTCTACGTAAGCGTGTTGGTGGTTTAATGTCCAACAATGTAAATTTGGTGCGAAATTGTTTTACAATAGCCCGAATAGAAGCCTCAGTAGGTCGATTAAACTGACCATAAAATGGAAGAAGCGCGCGATGAACTTTCTTAACAGAGCACACATTTTGGTAATAAAATTCAATAATTTGCAAGCGTTGTTCGTTTGTAAGACGATTCATGATTAAATTATAGACCAAACTGAAGATGTTTGACAGTGACACAAGATACAAAACGTGCGTGAGCTGTCAAAACTAGTGTTGCCAAAAAGATAATAGCAAAAAAATCACTCGGTATATTGTCACTTATTTTGAATTTATTATAATAAATAAAAGTATTTTGTAAAAATGTATTTTTGAGCTACATGTATTCGAAGTATTTTGTATCTTGATTTGAAATACATAAAGTACACATATCTGTTATATTTGTTGGCAATATCAGTCAATTCTTACGGATTTCTTCTTTAGTTGGGTTGTCAACAGGCAACGCTGCAAAAGTTGGGTTGCTATCGATAATCGAGCCATAAGATGCCTTTTTCACGACCTTCCTTCCCATTGCAATTTTATTAATAAAACACTGCTGTGAAATGTTTAATTTCTTTTTAGATTAAATATATTTTAATTTTTTTTTTATTTACTTTTGTTGTTGTTCTTGTTGTTTTGGCTTATAATTTTAAATATTTTATATATATTCTTTTTTGTTGATGTTCCGATATTTATTGATTTGTTATGGGTGTTGTATAATTCTTATGTGCCTGTCTGTGTCCTGTGTACATATACATACATTTGTATGTGTGTATGTATGTATGTATGTATGTATATGGGTTTAATTGGGGGAAATAACAGTTGTAAATTCAAATCACTTCTTTAACTGTTTTTCTTAATAAACTTTTCTTTCATTTTACCAATTGTTTTAAATAAAACAATAAGAAATAATAAAGTCAAGAGTTAATTAATATGGAACGTGTTCGTTTGTTCGTTCCTTCTTTCAAATTGATTATTTATGTTCCTTGTTCATTTCTTGTGTTTTGGAGATAAACTATTTTGAGCATTTTTGTATGTAAATACGTTTAATTTGTTTTCATGCAAACTTTTCTTTATATATTAACTAACATTTTTCGCTCTTATAAGTACATATGTATGTACCGACGTATGAAATTGTTTGTAAACCAGGCATGCACATATCGCTCCTTTATTGCAACATAGTCATATCTCAAAAAATTAGCTTTTCGAGTTAACAATGCGGAATTGTTATTTATATTGTGGCAAAAATGTATTCAAATTAATTTTAAACTATTTGCTTGAGGAGATATTTTCTAAAAATTTTTTCTAAGACTTGTATGGAAACTAAAAATTTGAAACGGGGTTTCCTCGAAACAAGCTTTTTTTTTTTTTTTTATTGGACCAGTACTCAGGGGATGACCCCTACATATGCAGTGCATTGTACCAGAACTAGGAAAATAGGTTGTGAGGAGGGGGAAAGAGGGAGTAGTGTTTGTGAACATTTGACTTGAACTTTCCAACGCTATAACAGACAGGAAACACGTCTGCAGGCAACTTGTTCCACAGACGAAGCGTACGGCTGAAAAACGAATTCTCTCTGTAATGCGTAGTACGATTCCCCGGGCAATCAACCACAAATGGATGAGCTCTGGACGATGAACGCGTGCTACGCAAAAATGTGCGAGTTTGGGGAACAAGATCCCTAATGTCGTCAGAGTAAAGTCCATTGTAGTAGCGATAGAACAGAGTAACGCACCCCACACTGCGTCGATGCTCCAGTGAGTCAATAGAGTTGGATACCCTACTGTCACCGATGAGCTTCTTCGCTCTCTCCTGCACACGGTCGAGTAACCCCAAAATAGACATTGAAGCACCGGCCCAAACATGAGAGTTGTATTCCATTTTCGGTGGAATGTAGGTGGTATAAATAGTAAGGAGATCGGATGGAGTGAAGTATATCTTACACCGTTTCAAAAAACCGAGGCACTTGAATGCTTTTTTAGAGACATGAAAAATGTGTTCATTCCAGCGAACGTCACACTGTATCTTCATTCCAAGAACATTAAGAGCATCCGATTCCAATATATTTATACCATCCATGAGTACAGATGAAGCAGCATCTGCGGTCCTTTGTTTGTGTGTTAATAAGCAACACTGGGTCTTACGAGCGTTAAAAGCGACCCTGTTTTTACGACCCCATTCGGAGATTAATAGAAGATCACTATTCAGTGAATCACTCATATTTAGCCTCTTGGCAGCGATCTCTGATAGGCTAGGCCTATAACTAAAAGAGTACGAGTGACAGATGCTGCTGTCATCTGCAAAAGAGTGGGTAGGGTTGGAAGTTTGATAGAGAAGGTCGTTAAGGAAAATTAACAATAGGGTAGGAGAAAGAACGGAGCCTTGCGGTACCCCTGAATTAATCTTGAACTCGTTTGATGATGAATTATGACTATGTTGCAATAAAGGAGCGATATGTACTCGTATGTATGTTGTGTTATTTTTGGTCAAACAATAAATTTTTATGAATTAAATAACAGCTTTTTTTATTACAAACAAAATTATTAGGGATTTGTTTTTTTTTAAGTTTTGAAATATAACTGAATATTTTAACTTAAAATCTGATTTGCTTAATTATATAATAACCTTAATTAAATTAATTTTTTTTTTTGCATTATCTTTATTTGTTGTTAAGACTGTTGCTGTTGTTGTTATTATTTATCCAAAGTTTTAAAATTGCTTAATATGTATGTATATGTTTATATGTACTCGTATTGTATATAATTTTTTGTAATAAAAAAACTACATAAATTATATGGTTTTTAGTTTTTATATTATTTAGCTACTAAACAATTTTACTCATTATAAAAACTAATAATTATAAATTCGCTCAAGGTGTTTCAGAATCAGTAATTAGAGTATAATGGTTTCAAAATTTCCAAATAATTTTGAAAATGACTAGGTAGGTAAAATGCATTTTACAATTATGTAGTATCTAAACTGGCGAGCAGAATTGGATGCAGCATGTTCATGACACTGACTTTCGCCAAACACAAAAACAAAACCAAGGCGAATTCATAACAGGAAAATGCAGGGGTCTAATCACCGCATACGATATCGAATTAACTATCGTATCCAATAACATTACGATACATCTAAATTACGGCAAACGATGCATATTGGATCGTAATTTAAACAAAATACAATAGATTGAAGATCATACGTTCCCTACAAGTAGGAATACAAAAAATAAATCCTTTAACTTTTTATATTATTGCAATACAGTTTATTCGATATCGTATGCCGTGATACCAATATGAAAAATTTCGATAATTTTGCTCGATATCGTATGCGGTGATTTGGCCCCAGGACATGAAAAAAAACAAGTAGCCGCTTCGCTACAACAATAAAAAAAAACAACAGCAGATATATTGTTTGTGTAAAAAGGCGAATTCACACTTCAGCTGTCAAAAGTAGTTGATAAATAACATGTACAAAAACTTAAATAGCGCCGGAAAAGGTAAACAAAACTTGACAGAGGAAGTGCCGCCATATGAATTGAATTCGCCGATGCATCCATCTAATAATCAATTCGCCTTGATGCAGGAGAAATAAACAACAAAAGGCCGGGGCCAAGGCGAATTTATACAGATGAATGCAAGCGGAAAGGCGAATTCAGTGCTATATATTTTGTTATTGTAAAACCAAGGCGAATTCATTACCAGGTGAACTTAACAGCACAGGTGATTATTTTTTGCTTCTCGCGTTTTTTCCAATAAGACTGTCAAATTTTGTTTCTTTTGTTTACAAACTTTTTCGCGCCATTTTAATCTGAAAGTTTTTTTGCATGAATTAGTGCAATTTCAAGAAATTTGTGTGAATTTAAAAGTGAAAAACTAATATCTAAATTCGCCTAACATTGTTCAGCTGGGAAAACTTTTATACAAAAGTTAAATATAAACTTTTATAATTGTTTGTAATTAAAATCACAGATATATATTAGTTTTTCACTTTTAAATTCATACAAATTTCTTGAAACTGCACTAAATCATACAAAAAAATCTTCAGATTAAAATGGCGTGAAAAAATTTGTAAACAAAAGAAAAAAAATTTGACCGTCTCATTGGAAAAAACGCGAGAAGCAAAATATAATCACCTGTGCTGTTAAGTTCACCTAGTAATGAATTCGCCTTGGCCGGGGCACATAGAATCCGTCGTACTTTATCCGTCTACTTTTTCAACTGACTTCAACGTATACGAAGTATGAAGTTGGCACAATCGGTACTTTATTAATAAATATAAAATCCTCTGTTTTTTATTTTAGTTTTATTAAAATCTTCTGATTTATTTTTTAGACACAGCTTAGAAAATCAACAAACAATTTGTTTTTAATTTATTACATTTTTGAACAAAAAATTAAATCAAAATATACAAAAAATATAAACTGATAGTTGTCAAAGTACTCAACGTACGTTAAAAGTTTCCCAACTTTAGTACTTTGCGTTGACGGAAAGTACAGAATCAAGGCGAATTCATTATTAGGTCGATGCATCGGCGAATTCGGTTAATATTTTTTTTTTAGCATTTTTTTATTTATTGAATCTTAATACTAAATTTAAAGTTAAAAAAAAAATCCTCTGTCAAGTTTTGTTTACCTTTTTCGGCGCCATTTAAGTTTTTGTACATGTTATTTATCAACTACTTTTAACAGCTGAAGTGTGAATTCGCCTTTTTACACAAACAAAATACCTGTTGTTTTTTTTATTGTTGTATTGTTGTAGCGAAGCGGCTACCTTGTTTTTTGTATCATGGTACGGAATGTGATAAAGCTCATAAGACTACATGTATTTCAACTTGGTTACCAGTTGAAAAAGACAACGTATAACGTACAACAGATTATAGAGAGCAATATGCTTTTTACTCTCATTAGCCCGAGATTTCGTGGAACACACCATATAAAAAAAAACTTTTTGTTTGTTTTTTTTTAAGTTTCTTTTACTCATTCCATTGACATTTGGCAGAGATAAAAACTCAAATATAAAGTTACCAGCTGATCTCTCAATTTCACCTGTTATGAATTCGCCTTGAACAAAACCAAGCAAGCAAATCAAATAGTTGTTTATTTTATTTTTATTAGTTTATGCGAAATAAACAAGTGTAAAACACAATAATAAATGAAATGAATTCAAAGAGTTTAAAAGAAAAATCGGAAATAATCCGCATAAATTCACTTTTGCACGTTTCAAGATAATTAATAAATAACCCGACTTCAATAGAGCTTTATTAGAAATAACTTGATTTACAAGGTTTGGTATGTTTTCTCCCAAATTTCGTTAGTACCATCTGGAATTCGATTCCATTCCGCATTCACCTGATCCCCCATTCACCCAATCCCCATGTTTGTTGTGTCGGCTTTGTACTGCCCAAGCCATTTTTTCACAATTAACTAAACATTTTCAGTCGGGACTTTGTGCTGGCCATTCCATCAATTGAACATTTTCTTTTCCCAATCCATTCCTTTACAGTATTTGCTGTGTGTTACGGATCACCAACGCATTGAAAAACAATTTCTTTTTCGGTATAAGCACATTTGTCGGGAAGATGGGTTTGTAGACTCTGTAGACAGTCCTCTTTTCGCATGATACTGGTTCTGCAGAGTTCTGACTGATTACTCCAAGCGCACAATTGTTTTACTACCTTTTAAATAGTTTACAAATTAATTTTTAAAAGCAATAATCATTTAATTTTATGCTAGTGGGAATTACCGGACGACGCAATCAACCTCATTTTTTCCCGCTCTTAAATAATATACTCTCATATAAAATCCAATGTGGAAATCAATAAAACCTTGAAACCCCACAAACAAAAAAAAAAAAAAAAAAAAAAAAAAAAAAATTTAAGTTGCCGCACTGCTTCTGAGGAAGTGGGGGAATTTTAATTTTTCCTAAAGCCGACTTTGGGACTATCCAAATCGGAGCCGATTTTTCATATTCGATGCGCGTTTTGGCCGTGGAACTTGTGTCTGATCTATTAACGGTCATTCGATTTAGTGCGAAAATTGAAGTAGCTATATTGTTTCCGGGCAAGTGGGGGATTTTGACGATTCTCGAAATAGATTTTGGGAATTCCCAAAAATTCGGAAAATGGTTTCTAACCGGCATGGAACTGGTTTTTCATATTCGGTGCGCGTTTTTGCCATAGAATGAGTATCTGAACTATTAACGGTCATTCGTTGTAGTGGGAATATTGAAGTTGCCGTATTACTTACCGGCAAGCTGATTTTGGAAATTCCAGAAAATCTCGAAACCGCTGCGCTAACCGGTTTGGAACTGGTTTTTCATATTCGGTGCGCGTTTTTGTCATGGAACGTGTATCTGAACTACTAACGGCCATTCGCTTCAAAACGAAAATTAAAGTTGCGATATTGCTTCCGGGGAAGTGGAGGAATTTTGGCGATTTCTCGAGCTAAGATTTAGGAATTCACAAAAAACTCGGAACCGCTTCCCAAACCGGTTTGGAACCGGGTTTTCACATTCAGTACGCGTTCTTGCCTTGGAACGTGTTTTTGAACTATTAACGGTCATTCGCTTTAGTACGAAAATTGAAGTTGTGGTATTGCTTCCGGTGAAGTGGGGGAATAATGGTGATTCCTGTAGAAGATTTTTGGAATTCCCGAAAATCTTGCAACTGCTTCGCTAAAAGATACCGCGCAAAAAGTAAATATGGTTTAAAAACTAAAAAAACACATTTCGATATCGAACTAAAAATTAAGAAATAATTTAACGAATAAGCTTAAACAATAGTGAATGAAAATTACTAGTGTTATTGTGAATTAGGTGTCGCGTGCTGGACATACGAAAAATATGACACATAGCGCCGCACGCCTAGTTCACAATAATACTAGTATTTTGTATTCACAAGTGTTTAAGCTTATTCTTAAAATTATTTCTCATATGCTGTATATAATAGAATACAGATGAGCGATTTATCTAAAAAATTTGTATGGAAATCACTCAAGAAATTGAGTAATTTGCATACAAATTTTATTGTCGAGTTGCTCGTTCTATGAACAGCACATTAATATTTAGTTCGATATCGAAGTTTTTTTAAACTATGCATATATAAATAAATTTAATTTTTACAGCTTCAGATCTTTGTTTTTTGTTTTAGAAAAAATTCACTATTAAAAATCTTGTATTTCTCGATATTTCGATAACAATTTGTTATCATCGTCAGGATGATAAAGGTGTTATGACACTTCATTTTTATTTCATTGAACTGTTATAGAATTGTTAGAAAAAAAATAGCAAATGTTAGAAAGAACAAACTATATAAAACGTAGGCAAAACGTTTTTTTGCTGAAAAATTTACATTTCAAAAATAACCAAAAAAGAAAACGTAAATTTATGAAAAAAGTGATTATAAAAGAATAAAATGGCAAAAGTTTGGTTAGAAGAAGAATGAAGTCAAGCAATTTGGGATGTAAAGAAAGTAAAGTTTTGGGAGGAGCTAACCATAAAACTTGCTTTCTTTCTTTGTAATATATGGCTTTACTTTTGCTAAAATTTTAGCAAATTGACGAGGAGTCAAAAATGAGTCTTTCACATTCAATTTCTTTGAATAGTTTATGTTTAAATTCTTCATCTTCTCTGAGAAGGAACCATCGGGAAGAACATTTTTTTGTTTTTTTACCCCTGCTTGCCATTAATATGCTTATTGTATTTAAGGTATTGAATGCAATGGAATCTATAATGGTTATCATCCATTTTAAAAACGTTTATCTTTTTGAAACTTTTGTTTTTTGGGTTTTTTATACAAATAGTAGATATACGGGTATGTTCTGGATTCTACTTTGAAGTGCAAATAGTTTGAAATCACTTCAATTTCAAGCTTCTACCCTATACTTTTCATTTGGGTTTTGTTTTCGAACATTAATTCGTAGTGAATTGTCTGGTTCTTGAAACTACTTTTACACAAAAAGTAGTAGTTTGAAAAAACTTTTTAATTTTAAAGTGAAAATGAAATATTTTGCAGAAAACTTAGTATAATTACAATCCCATTGAAATAAGAGGGTTAGATGACGGAATATTTATTCGAGATACAATTGTGCATATAAGGAGAATATTATATAAATAATAATATTTGTTATTTTATTAACTAAAGTCGATTAGCGATATCATCTCTTATTACAGCGTTTACGGAGTCACTAACTCGTCCGAATCATCGTCATCACTTATATATCTTTCGTTTACCGCCACCCGCTATATCGAACTTTTGCATAAAATGGAACTTAAAAAATTACGATCATCGTTGCAAACGGAGAATTTGATAAACCTAACTACAGGCCTTATCACATAAAGCTTTTGCTTCGCTTCGCGTTGCAAATTCGTTTTGACATCGAAGATAAAACTTACATACTTATATGAAACATGTCACATAAAGTACTTTTAACGCATCGTGAAACGAAAAGTTCAGCAACTCTCATGTTTTTACTCGTTGAAGTCTTTTCTAATAGCTCCAAAGCTTTATGGACTAAGAGAAGAATTAGAACCAATTTCAGAAGTTCGTCCAATAATATTTCTAACTTCTATTATCATAAGAAATGATTAAATATAAAAATGAACAACCAGTTTTTTAGATAAACAAACAAATCGTGAGCGTTCCCAAAGTTTTCATTGTGACATACACCTTTTGCTTTGCGCTTTTTTGTTAAAGTTTTAAACTTCACGCAAAGCGGCAAAGTATTATCTGACATGGCCTTAAAGTTTGTTCTTATAACATAACAATCATTACTAGTAGATAAAAAATTTTCCACCTCGGTTTTTGGGCAAAAAAATTAAATGAAATTAAAAATAGGGTTTATTTCCGTACTGCCTTGTGTAAAAAAACAAATAAAATTGAAAACATGGTTCGTGTCAGTACTAGTTACTGCACAATATATCCAAGTTTTATTTTCGAAGTTCAGTTCGAACGAAAGAATGAAACACACAAACTACTACTTTTTCAGAAAAACAAAAATGAAAAGTTAACTTTTCAAATCATTTTTTTTTTTTATTTTCATTCCACTACTTTTCTGGAACATGCCACGGTAGTAATATTATGTAGTAGTAGTAATATTATGATGGGTCTAAGTGTCGTTCATTTTTTATTCATGAAACAAAACACGCAGGTTAGAAAAAAAAAATCGCATAAAAGGGCTGTCTTCAAAAATAAATTGCTGAGTTAGCAGCAATTTTAAATTTCCAAGCTGGATTTGTCAATTTTAATGTTAACATTTTTAAATTTTTTTTTTTTGACACTTATTCATTTTTTATCGATAAAAAGCATACAATTTTTGACATTCTAACATTTTGTTCAATATATCTCAACTCTTCGAACTTATTTAATTTTTCTATTACAATATGTTCTTACTACTTTCCAATACTAGAAAAATGAAGTGTCATAGAACCTTAACAAATTGTTAAAGAAAACAAAAATTTTTAATAGTTAATTTTTTTTGTAAAACAAAAAACAAAGATCTGAAGCTGCAAAAATTAAATTTGTTTAACAAACGAAAATCAAATAATATTGAGATAAAATAAACTATATTAATTTCATGAACAACTTTATGAAACTGAAAGGGAAATACTAAAATAGCCAGTTTACCAATCTCGACAGCCTGCTTGCGTTCGCAATCTAAGCAAAAGAAAACTGGAGGCTAATTCTGTCATTCGCTTACGAGCGAGTTTTTACTCGAATGTGCGAGTTTTTACACTTTTGGGATTATCTCATTCGATATCGAGTAAAAGGTTTCGAAATTTCTAATGATGTCATTCGATAGCGAGTAACCATTCGAATGCAACCGTGCAACTTTTTACTCGTAAGCAAAAGTACTATCGAAAACCAGCCAAACAGAAAAACACAAAAGAAATGTAAATTAAAAATTTGTTTTGAATAGCAATAATAGTTAAATTAAATTGAGCATTTTTGGTTCTTAAGACTTTTTTTTAATTCATGACTAATATACACAGGTACATGTGTACAAAAAACACAAATACTTATATTTGAAGTCACATGTTATTATATTCAAGAATATTTTTTTGTTTTTTAAATGGTTGTTTTTACATACATATTTATTGCTATTTCTATTTACTTACTTTTTAATGTCCAAACACGCATACATGACAGATTTAAATTAATTGTTATTGTGAAGATATGTGTGTGTATTTTTAATGTAAAACATGTATGCAAAGTATGCAAATACATACAATTTTCGGCAGTGTTATAAAACACATTTTGGCAGCATTTTGCAACACTGAAGTGATAACTCGATTCGTTACGTAACGAGTCACATCATTAGAAATTTACGATATCGAAATTATTTTCTACTCGATAGTAATTTCGATCACGAATGACAGAATTAGCCCCCTGATTTGGGTTCGTCTAACTTTTTTCTATGTGAACGATGTGTCAAAACTCAATCAAAATACATAAGAATATGCGAACGAATAGTAGTGAGATAGACAAACCCAAATTGATTCGAATGTTTCTTTCTTCTTTCGCATTCATTTTCTTTCGAAATTGGTAAACTGGCTGTAATTATAATTGTACATTTTGTTTTCAGTATTTATTATTGCTATTTTTTGTTTGTAGTTTATGATTGTGTGTGAAAGTAGTCTTGAAGGAAAGGAGAAAATATTGCTTTCACCCAGATGCAGGAGTATAAAAAGTTACATTCTACATGTAAATATTCAATTATTTACTAAGTTATTTTTAACGAATTGTGTGACATGTAGATAAAGTATAAATGTTACTTCTGGAGGCATCACATCTTTAAAGTTGGTTGGTTTGGTTTGTTTTCGTCATCAACTGTTTAAGTATCATCTGTTCAAATATGTTTGTTAAGTATTTGTGTGTGTGTGTGTGTGGTTGTGTATAATATCAACATTATTTAATTATATTATTTGTTTAATTTATTTTCTCAATTGTTTTTAAATGTTTTGTCTTACTATAACAATATCAATTACTGTGGGTAGTTTGCTTTTTTTTTTAAATTTTAAAGTGCTGTCGTTTTACGAAACTAAATCATCATAAAATTGAAAAAGAAAAACAAAGAAACAAAAATGTTTGTTTTTAATTAATCATACAGTGTATTTTATATATATTTCTTTTTAAATATTTTCTTGTTTAAAGTCAACTTGTTTTTTCTTTAAATATTCTTGGGTAGTTTTTAAACAGTTTAACTATTTTGTTTTTATAAACCAGACTTATTTTCAAGTTCTTTTTTTTTTAATTTTTTTCTTTTTTCAACAAGTACTTTACTACAGTTATTAGTTAGTTTTTAATGTAATGTTTGTTGTTAATTTAAATAAAAGTTCATTTTATTTAAGATTTAATGATATTATATTATAATTTTGGTTTTTAATAATTATTTGTATACTTTTCAATTTAAAACATGTGAAATTTATAAAAAAAATTGCTTTTTTCAATGTTAACATTTTGTTTTTATTCTTTTCAAACATATTCTTTAAAATTCTTTTTATTTATAACGACTTTTATGTAAATTAATTTATATATTGTATATGTAGTTATCAAAAAAATCAAACGCGCGTTTAAATAAGAAAAATGTAATGGAAAATTGTGAATATTAGGCAGGGCTTAACAAAAAGCTTAATGAGAAATAATAAAAATAATTAAAAATTAAAAAAAATATATATATTAAAAAAAAAATTAAATTAAGGGAATAATAATTTAATGTACAAGTAAACAGTTGCAAATTTTAATAATATATAAATGTTTTAAAATTTATAATGCTTTAAAATTTAAAATAATTAACAATTATTTAAACAACAATAAAATAATTGACTTTCAATGTTCTCTCTTTTGTTTGTTTGTACAAATAAAGAATAAGAGTTTGTTTAACAAAAATTTCGGCCAGGAGGGGGCAGCGGCAAAATTTTGCAAAAGCATATTGTCAGAATAGGCCACTAAAATCTCTCAAATTGTACGAGTACGTGTTGGTAACCTTTGCTCCCTCTGACCGTTCTGAAAACAATGCCAAACTAAAAGTAACTCATTGAGATTCTTTGGGGAAAGTAATCGTAGTGGCTCTTAATTATCTTAATTAACACAAATTTATGAGCTAACACCGCCATTTTCGGAGTGTTCGTGGACTGCATAGCTTTCGCTGGCATCGGTGCCAGTCAGTTGTAAGTCTCCTGTAGAATGAGCTGTTTGTGTGGGTTTGTGAGTGGGAGAGTGGTTTGGTGTTGAGGCGGTACTTTTGGGCTTACGAAACCAATTGCCCAAACGTCTTCTACCCAAAGAACCGGTTTGGTTATCGTTTCCCTGGACTGCTGCCGTTGCTGCAGCAGCTGTTGTATCAAGTCTTTGCGTTTTTTTATGCGGTAAAGTATCACTGTATTTAAAAGATTTCGCCGGCGATTCCGGTACAGAAGATTCGCCTGACGTGTTGGTGTTATTGGCGGCTGTGTTTGCTTGGCACTCGTACAAGTACTCCTTTAACTTCTGTTCGCCGTTATCGCCACCTTCATAGTCCGACTGATCGGAATAGTCTCTTTCGCCAAAAGCGTACTCAAAGCCCGTCATTTCCGATATGTACAAAGACTTTCCGCCGAACTGCCGTTCCAAGGCCAAAGTATTCAAAAATCTATGTTTGCGATTCGCTGAACGAAAACTGAAATCAAACCATTTGTCTCTGGCTTCACAATATATTCTTAGAGAATTTTTTATGGTATGGCCAAACATTTTGCCATCTCTGACATTCACCACACGGCATCTGTCCAAAAAAATTCGTCCTTTATATATGAAATTGGACCGTTTGATAATATCACGTTTGCAGTAAACCAACTGGTTGTCGAACAAGAATAGAGTGCAGCTGCTATTCCAAAGATTTTGTTTCTGTCGTGTAGCATCGATTTGCACAAAAAATCGTGTACTGTGCAGGTGCAAAGGTGGTCCTTTGAAGTTTTGAAAACTCGCCTGGTGTCGGGCTATAGTTTCGCTGTGACGTTTGCCTTCATTTACGGCTTCGGTTACAGATTTCATAGCCTCTAATGCCATGTCAACGGTTTCTGTAGTATCCGGTATATCCAGTTGACTAACATCGATTTGTTCAAACTCTGCCAAGCTAAATGCAGGTGGCTCAGCCCCCTTGGCTGAACTTTTTATCATTTCTCCCAGATGTAAAGGATAACGGCAAATGCGCTGTACTGGTGCCAGCAAATGAGCAGAAAGAGGAAGTTCAGCCAAGTTTTCGAATTCACGGCAACTGCAAAACATAAGATAAATCATTTTACATAAAGTAATCATATTAAATAAAGGAAAGTGATTGGTAGATTACTTAAAAATATAAATACCGGGTATCTGGTGGCAACTTCACATTTTTAAATACGATTATTCCAAAAAGTAATAAGCGATCTCTTCAAATGCATGAATATGTTGAAGTTATATGTGTACCCAGTAAAATTGTGTGGATTTGCCAGTTGCGGTGACGCAGTCGTCGAGTTAGCGTCGCGCACAACACAACCGAATTGAAACACTTACTAGGTTAGGTTAGGTTTAACAGGCTGCCAGCCACTTGGGTCCAATTTGGTCCCGTTGTGTTGCCTGGATGTGATATGTATCTCAGCAGATCTACATATCACTGGTTCAGACCCAATCCGAGCATCGGATAAAAGAGTCCAATCCATTTACATCACATTCCGATACCTCCGCCAAGACGTGCAGCATCGGTCTGCTACATACAAAGCCCTTATATAGGAAAAAGCCGGACATAGACAAAGGAAGTGCTCAACACTCTCTACTTCCTCCTCGTCTCTGCAACTTCTATATGACAATGACCCGTCAGGACCGTCACACCAGAGCGCAAACTCCTTCAGGACAGGCCCCTAAGTATAATAGTCCTCCTGTTGTCATATTTGGGCTTTGTCTAGCCTTGATACTCGGCAGGTTGACCTCACTAGACCATCTCTTGTACGGTCTCAAAAAGTTGACGCTGGACTTGTTTCTTACAGCTTCCAAGCGGGATTCCGACCATTCCATCTATATTCCTTTGTTGCAAGCTGATGCCGGCCTTTGCCAGCCCGTCCGCTACATTTCCGGGCATTTTATTGTTCCGTCGTACCCAGAAGAGCTTCAGATTCGAATGTCTCGCTATCTCGTTTAGAGATATCCGGCATTCACGAACCAACCTGGAAGTCGTATAGACCCCAGCTAGTGCGTACAGAGCAGCCCTACTATCAGTACAAATTCGGATATCCTCCCCGAATATCCTGTAGTACCTTAACCAGTTAGCTGCCCTCATAATGGCCGTGATTTCGGCCTGCGCTACGCTACACTCATTTTGCAGCCTAAAACTCATCCTCCTCTCATATACACCCGAGTACGACTTGGATTCATCTGTAAAAATTTCAAGCACGTCCTCTTGACGATCTGTGCCAATTATCTCCGAGACCGTGCCTGATAAAGTTACATCAAATCTCCCGTCGGGCAGTAGAGCCGGTGAGCGGTAATCAATATTCTCCAGAAGATTCACTATTCTTCCTATTAATGAGGCATGACCCCATATCGCCTCCTTCCACGTCCCACTGGACCACAGTCTGATAGCTGAATTCATGGCTATTTCTTTCACCATGAGATCAGCCGGCAGCCACTTCAGCATAGTGAAGCACCAGTCACCATCAAAACAGAAGTACGCATTAACTTTTCTATGATTTTGCAGTAGGTAGTTTTCTCTAACGACTTCCACTACACAAGCGCCCCCTACATTAATATGCTGTTCATAAAATACAAACGAGCATTCGTCTAATAAAATTGAGTAATTTTCATATAAATTTTCTAGACGAGTTGATCGTCTGTGTTCTACGAACGGCACGTAAACTAGGCTTTACAATTATGTTCCTCAGACAGTAGGAATTCGTAGCATTTATTCCCCAGGTCTTCCAGATGGCCCTCCTGCACAAGAATAAGGCGATAGCCGCCTTTTCTGCCCTTGACTGGACATTCCGCTGCCAGGATAGTTTGGAATCCAGATAGATACCCAGATATTCCGCACTATCTGACAGCTTGAGCTCAACTGAAAAAAATCATAATGTTTTTAAATTACATTTTTGGTCTGTACATTTGTACACCGGGTTTTAGTACAAGTTTTTCCTGTCTTAAGTTTTTTCTTAAGAATGATTTTGTTTACAATACAAATTTGTTGTGATCAATAGTTTTTGATTGAAGACAACAAAATTATTAATCGAATATTTAGCAGGGGGACAACTAGCTGTTACGTAGACGCTACACTACTCATCAGCACCCATTCGGATTTCAACTCGGGCCATGACGTATCACGCCTTGATTGCCAATTGAGTTGAAACGTGTATGGGGTGCTTAACGTATTGCTTCATCTCGTTATAGACATATTTCTTTGCAGTATTGTATTGCAAACTGTGTGTATGAAGTCAGCCTATGTATGTAGATAGAAATATGTCATGTACTTACTTATCGAGTATTGTGCGAGCGTCTTTTACTCTTTCATACGAAGCCAATTCGATCAGGGCTCTTGGATATGAATTGCAATATGTTGAATAACATAAAAAACCTTTATGCTGCAATAGACAAGAAACCATTTATTCAATTACAAAAAAAAAACTCTTCAAACATAATAAAAATAACTCACCATTTTTAAGAATACTTTGGCAACTTGGTTTTGTTCGATGGCCTTGCGTAGGGCATCTAAAAATTTGCGTTGAAATTTATAAATTGCCAAGATGTTGGAAAATATCAAACGTATGCTATTGGGCGAGAAAATGTCAATGCGTTTGCTCATAGCGGGCAAATATCTGAAAGAAGAAAATGAGATATAAATATTTTAAGCCTTAAAATATGCTATTATTTGCGTTTTTTTTTTTGTATTTAAATTGTTGCCACCACTTACTTACCCTTCACAAATGGCCGACAACAATTTCACATAATTTACTTCCGTATCCAGCAGTTCTTTAACAGCACTTCTGCGCAGTATATCAGCACTGTCCATTATTACATTAAGACTTTGTGAAGTTGATAAAATTGCTTGAGTGTTGGCTGTTGACAATGTTAAATCTTTGGCTGTTGCATCATTAGTGGCATTATTTTCTATGCCGATTAAATGGGGTGTCGACGATGATGATGGTGATGACGATGATTCAATTACAATTGTTGTGACATTATGCTGATCAATTACGGTGGTATTACAATTATCTTCCATGCTGCTGTTGGCAAGTGCACAAGGAGCACTTGATGATGTATTCAGCAAATGATGATTTCCTGTTTGAATATTCTCATTAAATTCTTGAATAAGCTGAGACGCAGCGTTGTTTTGATGTAGTTGTTGTTGTTGCTGCTGATGCTGATGTTCGGCCATATGTTGGAGATAAAAGAAATCCGTATCAGGAGAATGTATAACGCGTACAAACTCTTTGGGAAACCAACCCAATTCAGGATCTAAAATTTCCTCCACCAGACTGGCATCTTCTTTTTTAATGCGGCCAAACCACCAGGGACCAATTTCTTTACGTAGAATTTCAATTAAGGTGCCCTTTTCCAAGCCCAATTCTTGTGGTCCGGCAGCAGTGAAATTGTACAATACTTCAGCATAAATGGGAAAGTAACTAGAAGCTACAACGACAACAAGCAGAACAGAGCGGAAAAATACATTAAAATCGATTTACATTTCTTTCTTTTTTATTTGTTGTTGACGTTGAACTTTAGCATTTTGCATTTTAAGCATAAAATAAAATAAAATGCAGGCATGTTTGTAACGGTTGAATTGTTTTGTTTTCCGTAAAACGGTTGTCTATAGTTTTATGGTTTATTTTGGTTTTTAATTTATTTAATTTACCTTCTTCGTGTGAAGTGACACTATCACTGTCACTGTCGTCCAAATCATTACGTGTCATGCCACAAGATTCTAGACCATTTGGTTGAGACAAGGAGCGTGTAGGCAACGATTCGGGAGCTTCTCTCTCATTATTGATGTCCATGCGCTTGAGAACGTTTGTTTTTGTTGGATGCTGGACACCAGTCGTTTCATCCATAATCGATGTTACTTTGGCGGAATTAGTTCGTCTTACTGTTCTCACTTTAAGAGAACTCTGAAAAATTGAAATTTTGCTATTGGACTTAACTTTCATTGAGCTTAAAATGTACATTAAAATACAGGGTGGCGCAAAATTAATTAGCGTATCATAATAGCTTTTGCAACCGGCATTTTAAGTCCAGTATATTTGACATATGTGAACTAGACAGCAGCAGAATACAAATAGACAAACAATGGAGCGCTATACTGCGCATGTGGAGCCATTCTTAGTATCAAAAACGAAGAGGATGATTTTAAGGCGCAACACGCGTTCATCGTCCAGGGCTCATCCATTTGTGCGACGCAAAACAGGAACAAAAAGAGCCATAACGGAGCTTAGGAACACGCTCACATCATAAAATAATAAAAAACAGGAGCAAACAACAGCAATACCGGAAAACTGATACGCAAAACAGCAATATAAAACAGTTCCACAGTAAGCCAAGAAGGCAGCAAGATGTACGTCCAATTTCACGATAACGAAGCTCTTCGTTCGTTCGCACAATTACATTTAAAACAATAACAAAATTTTGAATGTTGTTTTTGTTTTAAATGTAATTGTGCGAACGAACGAACAGCTTCGTTATCGTAAAATTGGCACACACATATCGCTCCTTTATTGCAACATAGTCATAACTCAAAAAAGCTTGCTTCGAGAAAAGCACATTTCAAATTTTTAGTTTCCATACAAGACTTATAAAATTTCTTTAGAAAATATCTTCTGCATTGTTAACTCGAAAAGCTCATTTTTTGAAATATGACTATGTTGCAATAAAGGAGCGATATATGCAGAACAGCAACATCATTAACTCAGCGGCAAAAGTGCACAGCTAACGAGCAGTCTAGCAGCCGTAAGCAGTCGATGGACAAAGGCTGCAGGACACTTTGGTTGCAAAAGGTTACAACGAAGGGCTATTTCCGCTGTGATCCTAACCTGCTAATATTAAAAACTCCGCGTGCAAAAACGCCCAAGGCCGATCGTCCTCTAATACCCTACTACAATCCCAATTTCCCCCATCTTGATAAACTTCCAAGTGCGCTACACTCCTAATGTCATCATAGTCTGGGCACGCAGTCACTATATGCTACACGTACTCAGGTCCCCTATTACACCTACACTTTGAGGTATCGGCCGGTCGTATAGACAGTAGTGAACAAAATTTATATCAGCATCTGCCCTTGCGGCCTTATATAATGACGGACCAATTCCACTGAGTGAATTATTCACGATTCACAAGCGCCCCCTTGTGGCTTACTAGGCTTACACAGGTAGCGATTTTTGCCATATGTTTGTGGCCAAAGAGTTCGGGCGTTTTAATCTCTCCTGATTCCCAGCAATCAATGGAAGACGAGGCTTAATGAGTTGGTAGGCCGAATACCACTAGCAGCATCAGCCTTTAAACCAACTCATCCATCAAACATCACCACTGGCTGCTGACAGTATAGGTATCTGTTGTAAAGGCAACAAACCTCTCGAAAAGGAAAAGGAAGAAAGCAGGAAAAAAGCTACACACCAAGCAACTATCAGAGATACTAACTCACCCTTCCTGTGTTTTAGGTTTTAACCACAGCCAGAATGTTTCAGCCATGGTAAGCACCTCAACCATGATCAGCCCGAGTCGAACCGCGAGCAGAACTACCCGGGGGCCATGCTGATCCCCGTTCTGCCCATTTAAACCCTTGGTAAGGGTTTCGAAACCCAACACAAGACATGCGGCCTCCTAGAGTTTTATTTGCTACACCAAACAAGGGACCCCTTCCCCTCTTTACTGGCAAAACATAGTGCCCTGTTTATTAATACACCAAGGCAAAACCTGTTCCCCGGGGGGAAGAACCTCGGGAGGTTGTTAGTGCCCGAAAAAAGCCACACACCAAACAATTATGAGGGAGACTAACTCCCCCTTGCTGCGTTTTAGGTTTCAACCACAGCCAGTACGTTCCAGCCAAGTTAGGCACCTCAACCATGATCATGCTGTTTGTGATTTTTTTATTTAATAAAAAATTATTGAAAAACAAAATTGATTAATTAATTTTGCGCCACCTGTTATGTTTTTTTTGCTGTTGTTGGTAAGCAGCATTAGATTTTTTCACTTGAACTTACCATGCCTTCTTGTTTTCTATTGAACAAGCTGCCATTAGTTGTTGATAGCTGTATGCCGCCATTGTCGGACGACAAAACTCTAGCAAACTGTTCATCGTTCTCTAATTCGATTTGTATGCCTGAATCACCACTGTTGCACTTATCACGCCGGTTGTATTTTGTTTTACGTCTTTCCTTTGAGGTACGCCAAACTAAAGGACCAAATCTATATTTATTACTTACAGGTCCACCACTACTACAGCCGTCCGTAACATCCGTTTGCATTTCAGTGTCCGTTATTATTAACGCCGTTGAGTCAGTAGCTCCTTTGGCTCGAGCTGTTGTTGTGCTAGCGGTTGTTGTAGATGATGATGACGATGATGAGGTTGCTGTTTGATTTGAGGCTGCTGGCTGCTGATGTTTGTTGAAATTGGTTAATGTACGTTTGAACTTCTGTAGTACTCCAACATTTTGTGTGGCAACAACAGCGCTGGCGTTGGAGGAAGACGAGGCGGAGGAGGTGGTAGTTGCGGCGGCGGCAGTGTTATTGCTCTTAGTGGTTTGGCTGTCCTCATGACTAGTTGTGGTATATGATGAATTACTAGAGGGAACTCTTTGGTGGACGAGAGCATTATTATCGTTTAATACTGCAGTTGCGTCCGCAGCTGTAGCAGTGGCATCTGTGGTCAGGGATGGACTGGAAACGGCACGGATTTGATGAGACTAAAAATCAAAAAAACAAACAATAAAATAAAAAATCATATTAAGCGGAAAAGTTTTTAAATGAAAGCGCTTCAAAAAAGCACTTAAGTATGTGTTTAAATATATTTAGAAACTGTATAATAAATATTTCATTGTTTTCCTGTCTTATCATTTTACTTTTCTAAATAATTTATCTTGGCATTATGGGAATTTCATATTCAGCAAGAGGCTTCTATGAAAATTGCAAAGAGGAGATGCATTTGATTTGATGTATTCGATTTCAAAAAAAAAGTTTGATTTATTTTCAAGTCTGATTGTTTACAATTTTGCTCAGCTAAATTGTGAGAGAATTTCCTTTCAGTTGAATAATTTGTTTTAATTTTTTGCAATAAAGAAACTTTTTTTAATTAAAAAATCCACAATTCAAAAGCAAGAATTCTTAAAGGCATGACTTAAAAACATGACGTTATATAGGTTGTTTTTCGAGTTTAATATGTTCATCCTACAGGGTGTTTTATTTAGAGTTGCCCAAGTATAAATCATAATGAAACAAAGAGATACAGTCAGCGTCAGAACAAAAGGAACAGCAACTAGTTTAATTTTTTTATGTAAGTTCGTAGATGTAAGAAAAGTAATACTACAATAAAACAGTTTTTATTTTTGGCAAGTATAATTAATAATATCGCATCATAAATACAAAAGGGTTACAACGCAAAATACTAAAATATCAGGAGAGACAAAAAACTGTTTATGTAAGAATTAAAAGGCTGCACAGAATGTTCTAAAGTTCCAAGCACTGTATACAATTCTTAAAACAAAACAAACAAGCTAGAAAACATTTAGAAACAGAACGAACACTTCATAGTTTTGAAACGCCTTCACGACAGTGGTTGACTGTATTTGAATTCTGCTTCACAGCAAAATCCAAAACAAAACATCACAATAAAGCAAATAAACGATAAGTCACAGCAAGCACATTGGTATTTGAGCATACTGCGTCTTAAATATTTGTGGTTAATACAAAGACAAAAACCATGAACAGCAGCACATACGCACAGTATGTTACTTTCACAATCGTCAATATGGTTGTACATTATTAAATCTGGCAGCCGCGATTTCAGTTAATTTCTTTTTGTAACTTTAATATTTTATTTATTTAATCTACATAAAAAATGTAATGACAATAAGTATTCAAATCTTAATAAAAAAAAAAAAAATAAATTGAGATTAAAGTCCTACCAGTGCTGGGCAAAAATTTATTTTTATACGAATATTATTTCAGAATTCAGTCATCTGTTTAGAGCTCGAATGATAGCCAAAGTATCCCTCCTTCTCAGACGGGTATGACCACCAAAGTTAAGAATATTAACTGCAAGAGGATTTGAATGGAATTCAAGTTTGTTAATATATCTTGTCGCATACTTCACAAATTCAGATTTCACAAAAGGTACGTTCAGATCTGCGTGGATTCGTGAGTTTTTAACGTACCATGGAGCATCTGTAATTCTACGGAGTATTCTATTTTGATTTCTTTGAATTTTTTCAATGTTGGATGCCGAGGCCGAGGCCATAATTGAATCCCATAGCACCATATTGGCTTTAGAATCGAGTTGTAAAGCAAAAGTTTACAACCAAGCTTCAAGGTCGAATTTCTGTCTATTAGCCAGTTAATTTGCACTGCTTTCAATTTCATTTGCGTTACTTTTGCCTCGATGTGCGTCTTCTATATTAGTCTACGGCCAAGATGAATACCGAGGTTTTTGACTTCACTGTGTTGAGGTATTACTTTACTGTTCCTAGACGCAGTGCGAATGTAACATGGGCACACTTTTGTTCATTAACCTTGATTTTGCAAAGCTTGAGCCATTTCTCTAGTTTGTCGATATGTTCCTGTAAATTTATTGATGATTGCTGGTGGTTATAATGAATGCTAAGGAAGTGTGAATGTTGGTGCTTATCGGCATATCAGATACATAGATCAAATATAAGATAGGCCCTAATATGCTGCCTTGCGGAACTCCAGCTTCAATAGGCTGGGCGGGGCTTGTGAAATCGCCTTCATTTATTATAAATTGGCGACAATATAAGTAGCTTTCCAAAAGGTTGTGTATATTTGCAGGTAAGTTAAACTTTATTTTATGCATTAAGTCATCGTGCCACAATTTATCAAAAACTTGTGAAACGTCGATGAATAAGGCAGAGCAATATTTTTTTTATCTTCAAATGCCGTTCTTATGACATTATGTAACCTATGTGTTTGCTCAATGGTGCCATGTTTCGCTCTAAAACCAAATTGGTGATTGGGAATACATTCAACCTTATTAAGCATTAGATCCAACTTCACCTTTAGCAAATTTTTCGAAAAGTTTTGAAATAGTTGTCAGTAGACTTATTGGACGGTATTTGGATTTCAGTTATTGTTAAACAAAAGGTAACGCATATACGCAACAAAAGAATTTGCCGAGTGTGTTGTTTTTACAAGCGGATTTTGTGACAACGTCATGTATGTATTATTAAGAAAACGATTAGAAACGAGAATAGAAAATACTCAAAATGTTTCTCTTACTAAATGCTAGTAACAACAACACTCTTTTTTTTGTGGTCGTTTTTTTTACTCTTAAAAAAAATACGCAAGACACGAAAGTGATTGGATACATTTTTTGATGTATCAAGATTTCGTAAGCGAACGACGAACGTGTTTAAAATACTCGAATGTGAAAATGATTGGGTAAACATGTGGTGTACTTGTGGTTGCGGTGCACCGGTGCAGATCTCTGATTCCTAGCATCAGTCCGAGAAATACAAACGCATCATTGTGTTTCATATATAAAAATTGATAACAAAAATAGTGCATACATTTAGGATCAACTAAATTTTAAATTTCACTGTCACAAAAATTCACATCAAATTTAATGATTAATAATTACCAGCCATTAGACTGATAAAAAAACAAAACAAATTCCATTCTTATCAGAATGATAATTACTTTGTTAAATTATAAAAACCAAACATCAAATATTCTACAAAAATTTTGTGAATTTTTTTACAATGATTTGAAATTTTGCCAAACTTTGTAACTTAAAATTCGAACTTTACCATTTTTTGTAAAGCCGGAGTGATAAAATTTCGCTTTGGATAGCATTGTGATGAGGGATAACATTTGTTGAGGATATTTTTTGATATCTCTGTTGAAGGACTGCCACAATCAAAATCCCAAAATTTAATTAAACCATACGTGTCTATTAGTCGTGGTATGATAATTTTTTTCATTGTCCAAATTGTTTAATTATTGCCAAATTGTAGCATAATTTAGTTGTTATATTTGTATCTTATTCTTGACTTTAAAACTTGTTCGTTAAACTTGTTTCTTTTTCTATTTCGTTTCTTTTATTTTTTTTTAACAGACAATACTAAAAATTTAAAATTTTAACAAAACTTAGCACAAAGTAATTATTAAAGCAAATTTAATAATTTTTGTTGCGAAAAGTTGTACTCAATTATTTCTTAACAGGTGTCAACTATGGCAACGATAAATATTAACTGATTGTTATAGAATTCGAAAAATGTCGATAACCAAAAGAACAAACGCAACTCTCAAACTGTGCACGTACAAGACAAACGATTTTATAGATAGATATATTTATGTAGACATATATATGTACATATATATGCACATACATATGCATAAATGTAGAGTCTAACCAAACAAACCTGTATGGCTTTTCTATGCAGAAATATGAATGCATGATAAACTCAATCAATCTGCACTACTGCCAGAACATTTAATAAAGAATCTATAGCAAAAGACAGATGTATGTGTGTGTGTATGGTATGTATTTAATATGCAAAAATATATAGTTAAAGGCAACATTTTATTGCTACAACCAACTGCATAACTAACCATTCATATCACTTTCAGTTCAACTTTTTACTTTATGCTCAGCTACACAATTGTGTATAGAAAACAAAAGTGGTTAGAGTCTGGGGTAAATTGACAGACTGTTTGATATTTGATAACAATACTGCGCTTCTATTCGATGCTGCTGCCTGCTAGACCTTTACACAAGGTTTTACCTCTTTAGAAGAAGAGTTAATCAAAACTTTTGTGTACAAGATAACAGCCAGTTCAAGTGTAAATTGGTGTATTCATTGAGTTTAACTGCTTAACGTAGAGCCAAGGAAATTTAGCGGTCCAATATTAGTGTGGTTTTGGAGGGGCCGGTACACCGTTGTACCATTTGTCGTTTCAACTGTTTAAAAACATACTGAAATTTGTTGTATACAAATTAAAAAGAACATCTCTAAAATCGAAAATATGGCATCTAGAACCTTTCCACCATATATGTTGAAATCATATGAGGAGTCGCAGAACAAAACGTGCTTTTTTGCATTTTTTTTTTTGTTTTTTAAAATTGCTTTTTAGATGTATTTGCATTAATTTGGCCAAGTTATACTGAAAAAAACCATATTTGCCTAATATTTCTTCCCATTTTATAGAAAAAATTTGTATTTAAAAAATTGGTGCAGAACAAAACGTACTTTTTTTTCCTTCTATTTTAACAAAACGTAAGCTCTATTCACAGTCTCGTGCAAATGGTATTGCATTATTGCATTTGCAAAAAGATTTAGCATATTTTTACTCTACACTAACAAAATACACAGCAATGCACTTGCTAGTCTTATGTGTATATGCAATACAAGTTTTTATTTGCTCTGCTACTAATTGCAAGTCGACAGCTAACAATCTGCGATCCAAGGCAATTAGTTCGTAATCGCCGCTTAGTTGCCGTCGCTCATCCCGCATTCAAATAACACCAATCAATGCCTTTATCTAACTTAAAATTTCCATTAAATGCTCCTTAAAGCTTTTTTTCGGCTATTTATTTTTTGACTAAAATTTTCGTAAATTATTTTCTACTCTAATTACCAATCAGCTGTGAATTCCGTGCTTTGCCATAAGTAGTGCAAACTTAACCAACAGAGGTGGTTCACAATTGATAGCATATATTTGCAATTGCATAATTTTGCAATCATAAATGCACAAGATTGTGAATAGAGCTGTAGTATTTTTATAATAATTAATTTTTGTTTGTTTCATTAAAAGTAGAGATGGGAAAATGTTTTGATTGCCTCAAATCACGCATGATTGCAGCTTGAGTGAGCGTGCGTGACCACGATGTAAAAAAAAACACACACACACGAGCACCTCTCTAATTGTAACAGTTATACAGTAAACAGGGAGATAGCGAATGCCGTTGCATTCATAGATGCCAGATAAATCTGATTTAAAATCGTCAAATTCGGCACAAAAAAATCGTCAAAATCGTCAATATAATTATTGCAAATCGTTAGCTAGTAAAGTTAATTATTTTTAAATAAAATATTTATTTCCACGGCGTAAAGTATAGAAAAACAACTCATGGTTGCCTTTAATAAAAAACTACAGCATTTGAAGCTATAACAACAAATATATACACCTACAAACATGAAGTTAATTTCATAAGCACACCTATAATTAATTTTTGTGACATACATACATATATTTTTAAAATAAGATTTCATGTAATAATAGATACTATTATACTAAACACTTCTGCTAAATCGCGCATATCTAAGTCTCAGCTAACTAACTAACTCTTCAACTAATTTCTCATTTTGGTTTTGTTAAGTTCCACGTACCTGGATGCAAACTCACACGTTTGCAGAAGACGATAAGACTAATAATGTGCTGTTCATAGAACACAGATATGCAACTCGCCTAGAAAATTTGTATGAAAGTTACTAAATTTTTTGAGTGCTTTCCATATAAATTTTTTAGACAAGTGCTCGTCTGTGTTCTATGAACAGCACATAATATTTTTGTTATAAACTTAGTCATAAACGAATAAGCAAAAATCTATTAGTTCCATATTTATAGCGTAGAAGAAATTTTCCACTCGTATTAAATTTCTCGTCTTCCGAATTCTACGATGATATAAGAAAATTCTTTCATTATGTTAGAAAAGGCACTCCCTTCTTCTATAAAACATTAAACACATTGAAGCCAGCAGACAACCGACTTCAATATGTCAAATATAAAATACATGCATTTAAATGAGAATGTTTATTTAGACAACAGCAAGACGACACGACTGCAGGTAGTTGTCCATGCTGATATTTTTGCCGCACTCGAATTAAACTAATTTCTATTTTTGTTGACTACAAAATAAAAACAGTGTGACCAATTTATAAAAAAAAAAAAAATATGTAATAAAAAAATTTTGCTCTTGAAAATATTTTATTTTCTAATAAAGCATAATAAAGGAACCAAATTTATATGGGCTTTTAAATAAATTTATTCGTTCTACTGTTAAATATGTGCAGATATTTATCCTCAAAATAAGAATGCCTAAATTTATAAAAGAACTAGGTAAGCGCCAAACAAACTACAGAAACAGGTTACCAAACATGCAAATACATTTGTACAAACATTTAGCGTTGTTGAAGCATGTTTGCACGATTTTTGTGCAAACATGTTGAATGTTTGTGTTGTCTAACGCAAAATTTTGTCATTTGCATAGTTTATTTGTCCGTTACTTCATTTGAGTAGTTTTAATTGCACATCTTCGACGAACAATTTTATAATTTATATATATACATTTTTCTTTCTCGAGTCGAATTATTTTTGTTCAAATTTTGAAAAATTCGATATAAATTTTCAATTCTTTAATATTGTTTCCATTCTAGATCAAAAGATTATATTTTCAACTTTTAAGACCCGCCTAACCTGAATTAAGCGTAGCAAACAAAAGCTTTTTTAATTAATTTGTTTTTTTTTTTAGATTTTGAGGCCTTTCTTTAGAGAGAACTTTTTTCACGAAGAATTGAAATAAACAGAACTCATTCTGTACAATAATAGAATTTTGTAAAGCTAAAAATTCTAAGGTGGCCACACTGAAGTATACTTTTATTCATATGAATTTATGTTGCTGCCGTGTTCAAAATATTTCAGTAGTCGCCTACTCAACTACAATTGCCGGTTGCAGCATTTGCTGTCATGAAGTTGTGAAGTCTGCTGTGGTTTATATGATTAAGGCTTAATACTTTAAGGATTTATAGAAGTTAAAGTTTTGAATCTATCTTCAAATTTAGTCTCCTTGAAATATGAGCACATACTTTTACTTACAAGTTTGTACAATTTTTTAAGCGCTATTCACATATGACATTTTAAATTCATCTCTAACATGTACAATATACATATGTATACTCGAAAATAACTATCAAATAATATTTCAGTATTACAACCATACATACATATATATTTACGTATCATAAATATTACCTTCATTTCCTATATAAATTAAAAAAAGGAAGTACGCATGCAGTCGCTTGAAAGATATGACAAAAAAGGTGATCTACAAAAATCGTCAAAAACAGACCTTAAATCGTCAAATCGTCAGAGTGTTATTTTCAGCACCCAAAATCGTCAAAATGGCGATAAATAGTCAAGTCTGGCAACTATGGTTGCATTGAAGAATATATTGGAATAAAAGTTTGAAAATTTTTTTTTAAGAATAACGAATTTGGAATTGATTTAAATTAAACTACATTATGTGCTGCTCTTAGAACACAGACGAGCACTCGTTTAAAAAATTTTATATGGAAATCACTCAAAACTTTCTCTTTCATACAAATTTTCTAGACGAGTTTCTCATCGGTGTTTTATGATCAGCATGAATTTGTCAAGCACTAAAAAAAAACATGTTACCACCCTTTAATTTAATGAAAAATGCTGAATTTAAAAGAAAATTCGGATTCAAATACATGCTGTTTGTGACTTACCTACAAAGATTTTGTTCTTTTATGTATTTAATTAATTTACAGCAGCCTTGAAGTCATAATAGGTTATATATTGTCTCTCTGTTATCAACACATGTGCAAATAAATGTGTATGAATATATATGTATATGTACGTGTATATTATAGTGTGTGTATGTATGGGGTAAATATCAGTTGTTTTTTTTTCTAAAATTGTTCCTTTCATGAGTGTAAGTTGATATCTTTATGCCATAACAACATTTCTCATTGGTATCATTTCTTTTGTGTCAATACGCCTTCGGCTGTCTATCTGTTTGTCTGTCTCTGTTCGACTGTCTGTCTATCTGTTTATCAATGAATGACTGAATGTGTCATTTGCCATACGAAATATGAAAAAATATTGTTTTGTTAGCGTTAATTAAAATATTATTTTAAAAATGTAATTACTAGAAGAAAATTACAACGAAAAGCTACTTATAAAAGAATATTAATTACTTTTTTCCAGATTTTGTTTTATAGAAATTATTATTTATTTAATTCTTTGCTAGTGTGTTGAATTTATAAAAAGATATTGCCTGGATAAAGAGATATTTAAAAATACAATATATTAAATGAATAGACACTTTCAGTACCAAAAAGATAAAATTTTCTGTTGACTAATATATATTTTTAATTGAGTTTACTTTGAAAGCTATTTTTATAAAGGGTGATCTGATCTAACGAAAACACACGATGTGAATTGTAAATAAAAGAAGACATTTTCTGAGAATTATCTTAATCTTTTTTTATTACGCTAGAAACATCTACGTATGTCAATTATGTGTGAAACAAAATATTGTCGAAATGCTGGCCATGGCTTCAGTGGCATCATTCCTTTATCCGATGATCTACATTCTCAATGACTCTGAGACATAATTAAAGTTCGATTTCGTTAATTTTCCGAATTATCTCATACTTTAGCTCTTGAATTGTTCTTGGCTTATTGACGTATACTTTTTCTTTTAAATATCCCCAAAGCAAGAAGTTTAACATTGCCAAATCCACTGATCGTGGCAGCCAATTAACGTCGTCACGACGTGAGCTAACACGGCGATTGAATTTCTCGCGCAACACAGCTGTTGTTGTTTAGAACCACATAACGTCTAGGTCCATATTGTCAATTTCTGGCCACAAGAAATGAGTTGCCATCTTGCACGATGACAAGTTGACGGCTATTCTGCTACCCTATCTTTATGTTTTCCGGAGAACGAACTGGGCGACCAGGTACACGTATTTTCACATTTTCTGCAAATCCGGTTCGCTAAAGCTTTCGCACGATTGTGAACACATTTGGTAGATTATGCTGACGAAAAAAAAACACAAAGTGATTTGGACACCCGCAAAAAGCTTCAACAATCTTAACGCTTTGCTTAATCGTGTGCGTTCGTCCGTGTTTTCTTTATCGCCCTATTGACAATCTTGCAAAATAATATGATGGAGTATATTCTTACTTTACAAAATACACCCAAAAATTTCACTTTTGCAGGTACAAACATATGCAATCTCAAATGCACAAGATTGCGAATCGGGCTTATATGTTCTTTTGAATGCAGTTCATTACCTTGTAGTGTGAAAAGTGTTGGGCTAATTTTTGTTATTCCGAGCAGTGTCGAAGGTATGTTTATACTCTGGACACTGATCAGTTGTAACGAACTTAATTTCAACACTTCGAATGCTGTGAGGTTTGTTTTGGTTTTCCCGTGTTGTTATTTTATCAGTTTCAGTATAATGCTCTGCGTATGTAGAGGTCATCCCCTGAGCACTGGTCCAAATTTTACTCAAAGGACGATCAATACATGTGTTTTTGTTGACTGATGGCAATACTACGGGTATTGGCAGTCAGTTTACCAATCTCGTTTTATTGATTTAGGTTTCTTTATTCTACGTGAACGATGTTTCAAAACTCAATTAAAATACAATTGATATTGAGCGCAACAAAATTTACTCAAAGGACAACGAATAGATGTTTGTTGAATAGTGTCAATACTGCGGGGTATTAGCAGCCAGTTTACCAATCTCGAAAGGCTGCTCGAGCTCGCATTCTAAGCGAAAGAATATTGATTTAAGTTTCTCTAACTTTATTCTACGTGAACAATGTTTCAAAACTCATTTAAAATACATAAGTACAAAGGAGCGATTAATAGTGCGCGCTACAAATTTTACTCTAGGGACAGTCCATTTTTTGAATAGTGTCAATACTACGGGGCATTAGTATCCAGTTTACCAATCTCAACAGACTGCTCGAGTTCGCATTCTAAGCGAAAGAATATTGATTTAGGTTTCTCTAACTTTATTCCACGCGAACGATGTTTCAAAACTCAATTGATTCGAATGTAAGCGACTAGCTTTCTTTCGCATGTATTTTCTTTCGAGATAGGTAAACCGGCTGTGCAAATATAACAATAAAACCCGTTCTTCGATATATCCTCAATAGTATTGCCTATTTTAGGGGATACATTTTTTTAACGCATTTTTTGCATAAAATTTCGTTGTCAGTTTCGCCTTAAATACACTTTAGTTGCTTTATATAAATTTTTTTTTTTTACTTTTGTCAATGTAAAAACATATTTTAGTTATGTTATCAGTTAACCTCATTCTTAATGGGAAAACAATAAAGATAATTTAGTGAATAGTTTACAAAACAATCAATGTAAATATTTAATAAATATTGTGCAAGTTAACGAACAACAGAAAATTCCCAACAAGTTTTTTTAATGTATTTTAATTGCCTGCCTTTTTGTTACAAAAATAACTTCAATAAAATTAAAACAAATACCTGACTACATATTTAACTGAATGCTAAAAGCAAATCGTGTTTTATTACAATACAAAAAAAAAAAAAAAAAAAATAAAAACATGAAAAATTATATATGAACTAATTTTGTTAGGACTAATTTAAACACAGAAGAATGTTTTAAAATTTATGGTTTAATAAATTGATGGCACCTTTGCTTATTCGTTTAGGCCGACTGCGGTAAATTTATATATTTATTAGTTTCGTAAATTGGACCCAGTTTACCTATCTCGACAGAGTGCTTGCATTCTAAGCAAAAGGAACATCTGAATTAATTTTCCTCAAGAACCACCTGAATTAATTTTCCTTAATTACTTTCTATACCAAACTTCTAACGCTATACATTCTTTTACAGATGACAGTGGCATCTGCCACTTGTACTCATTCAGTTATGGGCTCAACCTATTAGAGTTCAGTGTCAAGAGTTAGAATATGAATGACGTACTAAATATTGATCTTATTTTAATCTCTGAACAGGATCGACTTCAATGCTGCTAAGATCCAGTACTGTCCAATATCATACAAGTTCATGACCGTGAATGCTACTGCATCAGTACACATGGAGGGTGTAGATATTGAAAAATTGGGTGGTCTTGATGTTCTTGGAATGAAAATTCAGTATAATGTTCACTGAACTGAAAACATTTGCCGTATCTTCAAAGAAGCATTCAAGTCTACCGGTTTTCTGAAACGGTGTAAAATGTATTTCAATCCGATCTCCTTACTATTTACATCACCTACATACGACCTAAAATGGAATACAACTCTGATGTTGGCGCCGGTGTTTCAAAGTCTATTTTGGAATTATTCGACCGTGTGCTAGAGAGAACGAAGAAACTAAACGGTCACAGTAGAGTACCGCACTCTATTGACTCACTTGAGCATTGCCACATTGTGAACATTCTCTTATTCCCGAAGCACATATATTGCGCAATACGAGCTTAGCGTCTAGGGGCAATCACCTGTCGTCGATTGCACAGTGAATCGCCCAACGCATTATAGGGAAAATGCGATTTTCAGTCGAACGATTCGTCTGTGGAACAAGTTGCCTGCCGAAGTGTCTCCTGGCAATAATAACGTTGGAAAGTTCTAGTCAAATGCTCATAAACACTACTCCCTTTTTCATCCTCCTCATAACCTATTATGCTAGTTTTGGTACAATGCATTGCATATGCCATCCGCTGAGTACTGGACCAAGATAAACAAAACATTATATATTAAAAATATTTTTAATACATCGTGTTTTAGATGATGCCCAGTTCGAATCCTTGTGGATGCTGATGAATAGTGTAGCGACTACGAGCTTTAATACTATCTATGTTTTAACACCAGACAGTCACTATTAACCGAGTTCTTTAATTATCACCGTAGTTCCAAACTAGCCGGAAAACTGAAGTTCAACTGTAGTGTCTCAAAAAACAATTTTAGTAGAGAAAATATACAGGGTGTGTATGTACTTGAATTGTGCAGAGAAAATTATAGTAAAAAAAAGTAAGAGTGTGGTATATTCGGCAGGGCCGAATCTAAAATACCCTTCACGATAGTCACGTATATGTATTGTATATTTAAAAATTTGAATTAATATGGTTATATATGAACCGATATTGGAATTTTCTATTTTCTGTATTTTAGTAACCTTCTTTTATAACGAAAATTGCTTTTCAACACAAAAAAAAATGTTAATGGAAAAAACGGTTCAGGCTCGGGTATATATGGATCGATATCCGAAATTTTTATGTTCCATATTTATATAACCTTATTTCATTACCAGAACTGCTTCTGAGCACAAAAAAGTTGTTTAAGTTCGCTTACACGACATTTTCCTAAAAAACCCGGTTTAGTCTATATCTCGGGTATATATGGATCGATATAGGAAATTTTCATTTTCCATATTTATATAACCTTATTTCATAACTAAAACTGCTTTTGAGCAAAATAAGTTGTTTCACTTCGCTTACGCGACATTTTCATGAAAACCCCGATTTGGGCTATATCTCGGGTATATATGAAACGATATCTGAAAATTTTTTTTTACGTTTTAGTCACCATGCTTAATGAGTGTGTGAAGTTTGAAGCAAAACAAACAATTTTTTTTTTCTAAAATTTGCATACAAAATTGCAAAAAAAAAATGGATTTTTTCGGAATTTAGTTATATGTGAACCGATATTACTGAAGTTTAATAGCAAACCCATGAATCGATGGGGTAAAATAATGGTGAAAGAAAAAAGCTTCTAAGTCTAATGGTTTTCTCAGAAACGGTATTTCAACGGCGGACAGACGGACGGACGGACATCGTTTTCCATTAATTCTGATTCAGAATATATATATATATACTTTATAGGGTCGCAAATTAAAATTGTAGAAATTACAAATGGAACCACAAAACTTAAATTTTTATGAGGGGTATAATAAAATCAACAAAATTTTTGTCTGAAAAATAATTTGTAGGCATATACATAAATATCCAAAAATAACCTTGAATATTGTATTTTGTTGTTGTTTAAAAAAATAGTTGTTTTCAGTCAATAATTACTTTTACTAAACTTTTGTTTGAATCCACGAATTGCTTTACAGGTACGCATTCAAACAATTTATTAATTGATTCAACGAATTTCGTTATTGAACGCGAAAATAAATTTTTTCTGTGTGAGTAACTTGTTTTTTTAGATTTTTATTTTTTCTGGCTTTTCTCATGATGATTACAATCAATCTTTTCTTGACCTTGTTTCGGCTTGACATTCAGTTCTGTGATCCTCTATATGCAACACTTAGCGGCGTTAAACAAGAGATAACTGTTAACCTCTAAAAACAATTTTCATTTTTAAAAACTGATTTAATTTTCCATTGCTTTGATAAGCGAATGTAAAACAATCTTACACATCAACTATACATGACTGCCAGAATGGAATAAACTTTGGAAAATAATTGACTGATTAACATCAACTGTTTAAAAGTAACAACAACAGAATAACTGAAACATTTAAATGCAATTAAAAGGCGTAAAATAAAGCTTTTTCAATTAGTCCCCCGTTAAAAACGCAGTACAAACAATTCATATTTTAGAGAACATGTAAAGAAAAGCACTTAAATAAAAAAATAAATAAATACTATAATAGTGACATTAACAGCAAAAATATTTACGGCAACAACAACAGTTATTTATTGTTACAGATGTTTTCGGTTCTAAAGAGAGATAATTTGTCTTTACTTTAATTTTAATTCCAAATAAAGTTTAAAGTGAGATTGTGATAACAAACAAGTTTTTGGTGTTGTTGTTGTGTTAACAGCTTTTGCTTGCCATCAGCTACAATATTTCATTGCAATTAGCGATTTTTATTTTATTATCACAATCGTATTACAATGGATTTGTATCAGTGTTCAAAACTGTAATTAAACACTACAAAGCAGAACAGAAACCGTTTTATAATTTTCAGTATCGCAGATTCAACGCAGCGTCGCGTTGTCAATTTTTTAATTTAAACTTAATTGTTATATAAGATCTATAAACAGTTTAATGACAAAATAAATTAAAGCAAATAGCACGTTGTAAAAACAGGTGCTAAAAATGTGTTTTTCTTTTCTTCAAGAAACTTTAACAATAACCAGTGCTGCCAGATAGAGCGAGTTTTTACCAAATGTGGCGTTTTTAAGACTGTGCTTAACGTTCTAATTTTTAGTTTAGCGACATGGAAATTTTTTGGGTGATTTATAAAATAGTTGGCGATATTGTTGGCTATATTTATGTTAACCAGCGATTTATTTGGGGTTTTCTATGACATTCGTATGTAGTAGAACAACTGGATGGCTCGTTTAGATGGTGTGTTAAGAAATACATAAAATATATACAGGGTATCCGCCGGGAGAGCATACTACTCGCAGTAATGCTATTTTAATCCTGGTCGTATGCGATGTGACACCGTCTTGTTGATACCATATATTAATCAAGCCCAAAGTATGCAGTTGAGGCGTTAAAAAGTTTTCAATCATATCATGATATCGCTCCACATTCACAGTTAGCCAAAGGTCCAATGATTCCTCCTTACCAAATTATAATACACTGATGAGTTATTTGAGAGTTTTCCATTGCTCAGAACTGACTATTTTGTTTATTCACATATCCATTCAAATGAAAATGTGCCTCGTCACTCATAATGATTTTTTCATGAAAATCGGTGTTTTCATGGGCGAACCGTAAAATCATATTGATGTATGTACAGCGGCGCAAATGGTCTTGTGGAAGAAGAAGCAACTGAATAATAAATGGAAACAAATGCAAATCCTAGTGTAAAATAGTAGCCTGTTGTTTTGGAAGACTAAGCTTCTAAGCATGGCGTCGAATTGAGGTAGATGGATTGTTTTGAACACTTTCTTGAACAGCAGTAATGTTTTCAGCCAATCTCGCAGCACGTTGTGGTCCATGCTTGGGCCTATCACCTACATATCCTCTTTCTTTGAAATCATTCACTACACCAGTGGTACCCAAAAGTTCTATATGGTAGAGTAAACACTAATACATTTAAGGAAAAACTACTTTTATTGAATATTTTTTTGTTGTAAAAAGGAAAACAATTTACAAAAACAAAATTCACACTGATAATCGCTGTCGTCAATGTTTACCAGCAGAATACGCGAGAGTGATGTTGCTTTGCTCTTGTGTGTGTGCAGTGAAGAACGACAAAAAAATATTTATAAGACGAAGTTGTTTGTGTATTTTTCACTGCTAGTGCTGACTGCAGTATGTGCGTATTAATGAGCACAGCCCTATAGCTAAGCGCTTTTACAAAAACAATTAAGCATCAAGCGCATAGGCCTGGGCATGCCTGCACTATACGATAAATAGTGCGTTTTGTTGGCCCTTTGTTTCTCCCAAAAATTTCACGTATCTATCTCAGCGTCACAGTAATCGATCATTAAACTGGAACTTCACCCAAATCCTCTTGCACGCAACATACTTATGGTGTTTTCGTTTCTACACAAAATATACTACCTTACTAAAATTTGCATACAAAAAAATTTATGATAAAGCAAAAATGATAAGAAATTTTACATTTTTACAGTTCTAATTCGAAGCGATTTTCTTTCCCAACTTTGTATGGTAATCATTTTGTAGACACGGGCTCTAAATTGCAAGTTTTAAAAAAGAATGGTGCATTTTATTTGTAGAAACGAAAACACCATTAATTTTGGCGGCCACTCTCGGTTGAGAAGAAGGGATACCCTTGCCACCATCAGAACGTTAAATAGGTGATTCTACCGATATTATTCGCGGAAAATAAAACTTTTTTGTCTAGTAGTGGCTGGACTTAAATAACTTTTATATTTAGTATTAAGATTTGAATACTTATTTTTAGTTCATATTTTGAAGATTCAATAAATAAATGAATGAAAAAAAAAAAAATTTTTTTCATTAAATGTTTTATAGAATATTTTTCCATAATAAATTTGCCACGTGTCTACTTCACGACTGCCAAATATGAACTGTCAAGACTAATGTTTACCAAAATGGCGGTAAAGCAAAATACTATATCTTCTCTATTTTATAGCAAAAACTATTTTTATTTTTTTTCAATTAAATTCTCGGTTAAGGCAGCATTTTATGATACGTCATGACCCGAGTTCACTGTTATTGGAAAAAAAGCTCTAAGATGCCACCTAACATGTGCATTCGCCAACGTCTGTGGAACGACTAAACTAAGAAGCATAAGAAAAACAAGGCGTTGTTTACAAAAATTGTTTGACATAATGTGCACCGCTGCTTTAAATCATAAGATGAATGCCGCCTCTATATTATGGCAAACTTTTTTGTGGTTTGGAATATATTTATTTGTAATAATTTAAAAAATGCGTGCTATATACTAAAAATACTAAATTTGTCGATTTTGGCGATTTTTGATAATGAACTTGTCGAAAGTATTAACATAAATCTGGCAACCCCCACAAGAATTACGAATAACATTGAAATATTGTATATATTTTATGATTTATTTTAAGCACAAGGTCTCTTTCAACTCGTAAAGAAAAGTAAGTGAAAAATAATATATACACACATACACTTATACATATTTACATATGTATGTATACTCGTATGTGCGTATGAATGTACACGAAAAGCATTTAAAGTATACTTAAGATACATTTAAAGCAGCACTTTTTAAAATAAAACTCTTCTGTTACCTTTTAAATACTGAATTCTTTTATTCTTTTTTTTATATTGCTATTTAACAATTTCATATTTTTTCTTGAACCGGTTCAACTGCCTTTTTAAAGAAAACAAAAAGAAAAAAAAAAAAAAAAACGCCGAAAAGTTTTCTGTTTGATTTCAAGCAAATATGTATAAGTATAAGAATATAAATAAGGAGCAGCTGGTTTGTTAAAGTCTTTTCTTAAGGGACATTCTGAAATAACCTGTACTTGAATATAAGTAAGTAAAATATTAATTAGTTTTAGACAAGCGTAAATTGGCGCACTCATTAAAGATGCGTTTACATAGTAATACAATTATTTAGATATAACATTGACATTTAAGTAGAATGAAGAAAGGCCTTACCGCGTACAAGCAAAACTTTCGTGGGCGAGTAATTCCTAAACAAGATTGGACAATCTGCATTTTCTGAACCATTTCAGAAAACTCTGCACTCTAATCATACCAGAGTTGCATTTTTAGGTTTACATTGGCAGCGTTTTGAGTTTGTAGTGATGATAGTGCAACATTTGCAAAACCATGTTAAAATTTAAGAATATTGCAGGTTGTTCCTGAGTAAACTTATTATACTTTTGTTACGGATGTCCCAGTAATAGTTTATTTTTAATTAATTAAAATTGTTTCATTTGTATTACGAAAAACTTTTGCAAGAAATTGTAAACTGTAAAATTGTAAAGCTACAAACAGTGTAATAAATAGAATAAAAATACTTCATTGTATTGATGCAAGACTTTCGTAATAGCTGCGATGCAATGTGGCATACTTCAATGTATACTCGTATATAGTATGAGACTTTCATTATATACTCGATGACTGATATCGTACAGTCATGAGAAGAACAGTCTCGAGGTCATTAGTTCGATTCCTGCCAGTCTCGTTTCTGTTTTTATAAACGAACAAATTTCATTTTATTTACGATCATTAATTCCTTAATGAATTTTCATAACCCGAATAAAACTTTGCGTGGGCCCAAAAACAAGGATAAAATACAAATTATAAAACAAATAAATATATGGTACTATGGGATCCAACATTGAAAAAATTCAAAGAAGTCAAAATAGAATTCTCCGTAGAATCACAGACGCTCCATGGTACGTTAAAAACTCACGAGTTCACGCAGATCTGAACGTACCTTTTGTGAAATCTGAATTTGTGAAGTACGCAACAAGATATATTAACAAACTTGAATTCCATCCAAATCCTCTTGCAGTTAATATTCTTAACTTTGTTGGTCATACCCGTCTGAGAAGGAGGGCTACCATTAGAGCTCTAAACAGATGACTGAATTCTGAAATAATATTCGCATAAAAATAAACTTTTGTGCATCACTGGCAGGACAATTTTTATTTTATTAATTCAATAACTAAACTAAAAAAAAAAAAAAAATGAATATAGTATAAATAAAATAAATATAATACAAATAAATATAGTACAAATTTATACACTGATAAACACTATTCGATATCAAACTAATTATCCATATAACCAGATAATTATCCGTACAGCGCATTCCGAGATTTTTTTTAATTGCCAAAATCAGCATCAGGAATCGCAAAAATCCTCCACTTCCCGTGAAACAATATGGCAGCTTCAATTTTCGCACTAAATCGAATGACTAATAGTTCAGATACACCTTCCACGGCCAAAACGCATACCGAATATGAAAAAATCGGTTTCAATTTGGTTGGCGAAGCGGTTCTGAGTTTTTTTTGGAAATTCCCAAAATCGGTTTTGTAAATCTCCAAAATCTCCCCACTTCCCCGGAAGCAAAACAGCAACTCCCATTTTCGTACTAAAGCAGCACCACTGTATATACCTACATATGCAATAATCCCTTATATGACATGGGTTTCGAACGTTGCAAACGTACAAACAAACAAGCGTGTTAAAAATCGTTATGTCTACGAAAGTTTTTCTACCAGTGTACTTCAATATGTAATTAGTAATAATTGAAAACTTTTTAAGAAAAATTTAGAAATGTGGTTCCAACAAGTTGGAGCCACACCTCGCCTAATTGTAACTTTTGTTCAATAGATCAAAACGCTACTTATGCGCCACCCTATAGTTGAAACATTTTTGCTTATACTTTGTTTTAATACGATTTTAGGTGGTTAATTGTTTAGCTTATGAATTGTCTGAAACTCTTTGACCAAATAAACCTGCAAAGCCATTGAATAGTACTCATATTACAATAAGAAAGAATCAAGTGAAAAAAAACGAATTGTTTGGTCAATGAAACTCAGTCAGCAAAAAAAAAAAAAAAAAAAAAAAATAAAATAAACGTGTATGAGACACTTAAAATTGAAACTCATATTTCAGGTTCATTCACTGATTCATATGAAACGATTTTTTTTTTTCTTGCTTTTGCTATCTCCTTTTCTCTACTACACTTTTGTAGCAGTCCATGCCGTGTTGTTTTGGCGGCATTTAAAACATGACTTTAAATTTTAAGTTTATATGCAAGTCAGTCTCGGTTCAGACGCTTTAAAGTTTTCTGATCAACTTCTTATTCCCATTCAAAGTTGCCTTAATGGCTCATACAAAAATATTTCTTTAAACAGTTTTCCTTTTTTTTTTGCTTCCAAATACGACAATTTTTTACAATGGCTTTGCATTTTTAATAGCCAAAATTTCCCCTTTTGGTGTTCTGAAAACATGTGATTTGATGGATATAATCTTCAAAAAATAAATGTCAAAGAGGAAAACATCGGATTGCCAACATTTGATAGACATAATCTTCAAAAAAAAAAAAAAAAAAAAAAAAAAAAAAAAAATAACTGCCAAAAAATGTTCTTTTAAATGATAATACAACATTCTCCATTAAATTTAAATTTTCTGTGATTTTTTCTTTAAAAAAGTAGGGAACCTCGAAATGGATCACGCCTTATACACACTGAACAGTTGCAACGAATTTCATTCCAACACTTTAAATGCTGTAATGTTTGGTTTAGTCTTTCCGTGTTGTTATTGATAGGTGCAAGTCTAAGGTCCACAAACTCTCTTTCTTCCTCCGCAAAATCTATTTTCCTAGTTCCAGTAGAATGCACTGCATATGTAGGTTTCATCCCCTGAGCACAAACAATTTTAAAAAGCATCAAAAACGTTGCGAAACGCACCGTGTTGACAACACTGCTCGCGACCATAAGCAAGTGTCTACAACTGGGATTAACTCTGACATAATATCTAAAAAAACGTCGGCGGAATGAGAGAGCGAGTATCTTTATGTCCTCATAAATCATTGAAAGCCGAGAAGAAGATACTTCTTTGCGATCAATATAATATTATATGAATTTTGTCTGTGTGCACATTTTGTATAAAAGTAATCTCTTACAGTGTATATTTAATGCATAAAAACACATTATATTCCATTTAAAATGGGTTTTTTTTAAAGATATTTTGCAAAACTAATAATCGGTAAAATTGCAATGGCGTCTTTTTGTAAACAAGCACACACCCACACACAATCGCTTTTTTGACAGCTCTTATTATAAGATCGTTGCCATGAAATTTCCCATAAGAACGCTCTCATAAATTATATTATTATTATAAGACTGCGACAACACAGATTTTAAGTCTGCACGCAGTGATGTTAACTGTACGGTAATTACCGTATTATACGCTAATTTCATCCTTTAAACGGTAGCACGGTATTTTTGTTATCTTTACGGTAATTTTTTATTGGATTTCGTTTTTAATACAACTAAAATCGCAGTTGCTTTATTAAAAATCCTACAATCTTACTAGAAATTTACTGAACTGCGTCTCTCCAGGCATAAATGATATGCTCTTCTAAGAGCAAAAACGATAACGATTTTAATCGAATTCATCTGTGTAAACAAATAACGTAAATAATTATTCAATTTGGTTTACCTATAGAGCTCTTTTATTTATATAAAAGAATATTTGCATTTGTTTTACTTGACATAAACAAAAGGCAAATTAGACGATGATGTGCCGAAACTGAAGAATTTTCTGAAATGCTTTGAACATTAAGATTTTCCGACCAGGTGTCAAATTTTGAATTAGGATTTCTCTACCACTTAATACGTTTTACATTTATATAGTAAAATTTGTACATAGTACAAAAAATATTTTTAGTTTTTGTTTACTTGATAAATTATTGCAGATTGGATTTTTTTTATTAAGAAAACATGTTTATATGTATGTACATATGCTCATAATGGGTGATTTTATAAGAACTATCGGAAATTAAAAAAAAAAAACACATAAAATTCAGAAAAATGCATGAAATATTTATTTGGATCGATAGTTGGGTCGATATAATTTAATGTTTGAAGATTATTTCATGCAAATGTTGGCCGCGGCTGCGCCTCAAATGGTCCATCCGCTTAGTCCAATTTTGGCATACTCTTTCCAACATTTCGGTCGGTATCTCACGAATAATGTTGGCAATGTTGGCTTCCAGTGCGTCAATCGAAGCGGGCTTGTCGCTATAGACATTAGCCTTAACATAGCCCCACAAAAAATAGTCTAGAGGCGTTAAATCGCACGATCTGGGCGGCCAATTGACTGGTCCCAAGCGTGAAATAAACTGTTCACCGAACTCGCCTCTCAATTGGTCCATTGTTTCGCGTGCTGTGTGGCATGTGGCACCGTCTTGTTGAAACCACATGTCATGCAAGTCAAGCTCTTCCATTTTGGGCAAAAAAAAGTTTGTTATCATCGCACGGTAGCGCTCACCATTCACAGTAACGTTGTGATTCGCATCATCTTTGAAGAAATACGGCCCAATGATGCCGCCAGCCCATAATCCGCACCAAACGGTTGTTTTTTGTGGATGCATTGGCTTCACACCCAAATCCTTCCGCAAAATTTTCCACGTAGTGGAGTAACAGAGGCCCAATTGCTGCGAACGGCGCCGAATCGATAATTCACGGTCATCACCAACACTGGCCGATACGGCTGCGATATTTTCTTCAGTTCGCACTCTACGTAAGCGTGTTGGTGGTTTAATGTCCAACAATGTAAATTTGGTGCGAAATTTTTTTACAATCGCCCGAATAGAAGCCTCAGTAGGTCGATTAAACTGACCATAAAATGGAAGAAGCGCGCGATGAACTTTCTTAACAGAGCACGCATTTTGGTAATAAAATTCAATAATTTGCAAGCGTTGTTCGTTTGTAAGACGATTCATGATTAAATTATAGACCAAACTGAAGATGTTTGACAGTGACACAAGATACAAAACGTGCGTGAGCTGTCAAAACTAGTGTTGCCAAAAAGATAATAGCAAAAAAATCACTCGTTACATATCTAATTTAATTATTACTTTTGTAAAACTGGTTCATTTAGTGTAATACAACATGTAAAATACCCACTTCTTTATTAGTTCGGCTAAATACTTTCCGTACGGTAGTTTTTCTCAAAAAACGGTAGTTTTTTTTAAGGTACTTTGAAAAAAAAAGTTAACATCACTGCCTACACGTAACAGAATACTCTCTGCGATTGATTTTGACGTTCTCATCTCAGATATTATCGCAGGTGTGGACACTAAGTAAGAACTTTACAATTTGGCCGACGCTGCTTGAAAAGCATGTTAAACGGTTTTTAAAACCACTAATGAATTTTGGGGAGCATATAAATATGTATGTATGTATACGCATAAATGTATGTATACTCTAAAAGTTGAAGCGTCTGAACCGGTATTAAAACTATAACAATAGTTTTTTTTTTGTGCTTATAACAAAATAAATTGTTAAATATTAAGTCATGCGTTGAATTACATTTTATACTTGTATGTAACAAGAAAAATACAAGAAATGAAGGCAAAAAATCGCATAGCATTGAGAGTTCGTTTGAAAATAAAACATATTTCTTTTACTTTTTTTTTTTTTTAGTTTATATTGGGTTGAAACGATGATAATGTGAAAATATTTCCATTAAATATGCAGATGGAAAATAAAATCAAAGATATTTTTCTTATACAATATATAAATTAAATTGATACTTAAGGAAGACTATTTTATGATACGCTATGCTTTTTTTTTCTTCACTCAGGCAGAGGCAGGCAGCCCTTTTTATAGGTTTCTTTGGCATAATGTATGGAATTGTGGTTTTGAAATTAATATCATTAAATAGAAATAAATAAAAAAAATATATGTACTTTCTTATGTGTATATGTATTAAATAATAACGACAAAAAATACATATTTCAAATCAACCACAAACTTAGTTTTCCTGTTTCCAAAAGTCGTTGACTTCATTAGTTATATTGCAGAGTAAGTAAAAAAAAATCTTTTTGATTTTATTAAAATAACAATTTCTTGTGTCCACTTTTGTCAGGCAAATGTTTTGACGTAGTGAACAAAGTTCGGAACAGCAACATCTGTTTAATTCTTAATTTTCCTTTTATTCATTAGCAGCTATATATTAACTGACTGCAAACGGCAACGAGAAGAAACCAATAAATTAAGCTTAAGAATAAGAATTTAGAAAACAAAAGTTGACAAAAGTTTTTGTTTGTAACACATAATATTTTACAATTACACAAGTTTATATCATAATGTAGCAAAGCCATATACATACATATTATTAATTTCAATAAAACAGGCTTTTATTGAATAGAACATTTTTGACCTTGTTTAAATATGATTTCGGCATGTGGCCGCCACTGGACCAACAATTTTTACAGTATTTAAATATGCAGTTAGTTGCTAACTTTTTAAGTAGTGCTTACCAGGTGTTGAATGGTTTCCAGTTTATCTAGGTCAGAGCAGCCCAAGCCCTATGCGCTTGGTGCTCATTTGTTTTTGCTAAAGCACTTGGCTATAGGCTGCGCGCTTTAATATCCCAACAAACACCAAACCAAGCATTTGATATAAAATGACGTTATCATTTGATATTAAACATAGTTTTCACACCTTTTTCATTGGTTTGGTTTTAACATTTGAATTTAAATTAAAAATCATTTGAATACTCAATGTTTTATCAATTTGATTTTGAATCATAAATTAATCATAAAACAAATGTGTCAGCGATTACTGAAAAAATTATCAACATTTTAAATTTGAGCTAGACGAATGATACCAACCCATCATCTATAATATTAGAAACATTTTAAATTTATTTACAAAAAAAAAAAAAAAAAAAAAAATTAAGAATTCCGGAAAAGTTAATAAATATGATTTGTTTGTGACCAATATTTAATTAAATGTCAGCAAAAATTAGTTTTAATAAGTTAAAACGCATAAAATAAAACATGAAAAAGTGAAATATTAGGAAAGAAGAAGATTGTCTGATTTGACCGCGATTTAAAGCCAAAAGCAGCCAACTAATTCGTCCTTTCAAGAATTTCGAGAGTAAGAAAATAATAAAATAAATAATAATAATGGAAAATTCAAATTAAAAACGGCAAATAAATCAAAAGAAACATGAATTTGCAAAACAGAAATTAGTTTTTAAGTTTGCTTTTTATGACCATTTACTATAAATCTTTATTGTTTAAAAAGTATTTAAAAAATTATTTAAATCTCCTCTGACCATATTGAAGCCCGAAGGTAACCCTTTTTTAAACAATAAAAATTAGTTTTTATTTGTATTCCACTTCACTTGGAAACCAATTTGAGAATAAATGAATTTCTCAATTTGAAAATAATTTCCTCTTTTTGTTGAGAATACTATTTGAATTCAAATCAGTATCAAACGTTCGTCGTTTGAGAACACGTTTGATATCAAATCATTCTCAATTTGAAATCAAAAGTTTGTGTTTGTTGGGATACACATGTATGTATGTACACACACAAGTGAAAAGCAATAACACTTTCGCATGCTTGTCTTATTAAATAAAATTAGTTTTTCTTTAAATGTATTGATGTTTGCTCTCCCATATAGTAACTGTGGGCACCCCTGATTTAGGTAGACAAGTGACTTTACAATTACCCCAAAGAAAATAATCCAATGGAGTTACACAAAAACAATTTTTGTCCTGGTTAATAATAAAATTCGCTGAATCAATCACTAAATTATTTGAATACTGGCCTGTACAGTAATTCGTAGATTGAAACAAAACTTCAGGCAAAAATAATACTGATCAACAAAGCTTCTGTCACAGGATATGGAATTGAATCCATTTTTTGTTTCTTCAAAATACAAATATCTAAAATGCTTTTTCAGTATTAAATCATTTCAATGAGACAGACAATCAGCCATGCCACAGAGCTTAATTCTGTTCAGAAACGGAAATGAATTCTGTTTTTACTTCTTCAGAAAACGAAAAACTAAACAGCTTTTCGGAATGAAATCATTTCTAATTACCAGAATGAAACTAGTATTATCTTATAAAATTGATTTCATTCCTAAAAAGTTTTAAATTTTAGTTTTTTGAAGAATTAAAAAACCGATTCAATTCCATTTCCGAACGGAAGTGAATTCTGTGACATGACCGTATCTTATATAATTGAATTCATTCCGAAAAAGTTTTAAATTTTCGTTTTTTGAAGAATTAAAAAACCGATTCAATTCCATTTCCGAACGGAAGTGAATTCTGTGACATGGCCGAATGTTAGTTTCATTCTTGAAATTAGAAAAAATTTTATTCCGAAAAGTTTTTTAGTTTTTCGTTTTTTGAAGAAGCGTTTCCGAACGGAATTGAGCTCTGTGACATGACTGTATAATTTCATTCCGAATAACTTATAGGTTTTTCGTTTTTTGAAGAACAAAAAAAAAAAAAAACTGATTCAATTCCATTTCCAAACGGAACTGAGCTATGTGACACGACTGTTAATCGGATACATTCAAAAGCGACAACTTTCCAAGGCTGGCGACACTCGTTGTCTCGTGTGGAAGCGACGTTGAGTCTTAAAATATGCGTAATTATGTATATAATTTTCATTTATTCATTTGTCCTAGACCAACTTGCCAATCGTAGTAAAACTCCTAGAAAAAGTAAATGAGATTTTTTCAAGTAAAAATTTCTAATTAAAATATAAGAAAGATTTAAGAAGAAAAAAATGTAAGAAACACAGACATACGAATACAAGAAGATGCAACTTGAACTAGTTTAGTTTTTATTTTCGTTTAAGGTTTTTTTTCGCCCGTTTTGTTGAACATAAATTGTATTTTCTTTAGATTTTAAGTCGTCAAGAGTTTGTTGAGGGTGGTGACAGAGAAAGAGACAGCATTACAGCATCATCCTTTATGTCATGATATTTTTATAAGCGTAAATGTTGTTCTGGTTTAACGAATATGATTTGTTTTTGTTTCTTTTTTTTCATTTTCAGTCCCCACGAAAATGTTACGCGCAGCATTGTGTTGTTTTATCCTTTTTGCTTTCTGTTGAACACAGAATGAGTGTAAAAGTGCTGGTTTTTGTGTTGTTTCTTGATTGCTTGTTGTCATGTAGAACTTGTCGAAAAGTTGCAACCATATGTCGCAGCCATGTTTCACTTACTAATGACGAATATGCATCAAAGCAACGAGAATTGAATTTAGATGTTCCTCAAAATATACAAACTTGTATCTTCATGTGTGTGCGTGTGTGTGTGCAAGTATGTGTGTATGTTTGCGTTAATTGCTGGTAGCGATACATGTGTATTGCAACTCTTAATTGGAATTTAGTTAAACGTATGATGGATGACAGCTTAACAACAAAAGGTTTGAAATTAAAAAATGTCATATGATAAGTGATTATAAATAGCAAAAGTTCGGATTTTGACAATTTAGGTAATTCTTAATTACTACGACAAAAGTTTTACAGAAATAATTTTTTTCCATTTTCAATAACGAAATTCTTTAAATCAGTCAATAAATTGTTTGAATATAGAGTTGTAAAGGAATTCTTGGTTTTGCAGGTGAACGAAAGCAGCTATATCTTCAACTAAGAACATATATCACATTTTAAATTATATTTGGTATTAGGTGTACAAATTTGTTTCCGCCGTTTTGCAATAGATAGCTGTGGCGGTAAGAGATAGTTGAAGTAAATAGATCGTAGATGTTATACAATAAGCTTAGGTATATGTCCATCAATAACATATCAAAATATTAGTCGATTTCTGTCTGCACCGTAAAGTTATTCTCGATTAAACCTGTCAGCTTTAGAGCCAAGTTCTCATCATTTGCGGGAGGTGTTAATTTTCTGCTTTAATATGAAGAAATCTGCGACTGAGGCTCCTCGAATGCTTTGAAATACCTATGGTGAGACCGCTATTAGAGAAAGAACGTGTCGAGTGTGGTTTCAAGACTTTAAGAACAATGATTTTGACGTCGAGGACTAGGATGGCGGTGAAAGAGAAACGGCTCTCGAAGATGGTGCAGCTAACTCGGTGTAGTGTGTTATGAGTTGTTAAATCAGACTGAAACAATCACAAGTGATCGCGTTATCGAATGCATTCTTTTGAAGCATAACAATGTTTCTCGATTTTACCCGCCAGCTTTAGGGCCAAATTCTCGTCATTTGTGGGAGGTTTAATTTTCAGCTTTAATATGAAGATATTGCGGCTGAGGCTCCTCGATTGCTCTGAAATACCTATGTGTGGCTTCAAGTCTTTAAGAGCTTTGATGTCAAGGACCAGCATGGCGATAGAAGAGAGACGGCTTTCGAAGATGGTGCAGCTAGCTCGAAGTAGTGTATTATGAGTTGTTAAAACCTATTGAAACAATCACAAGCGATCACGTTTCGAATGCTATTAATGCTTTCTTTTGAAGCATGCCAATGCTCGACCCCATGTTGCGAAAGTGGCCAAGACATGCTTGGAAACGTTGAATTGGGAAGTCCTACACCTGCTCCTTCGGACTGCCAATCAATTTCACACGGCCTGGCTGACCAGCAAGCACTTCCGGTCTTGTACAGAAGTAAAAATATGGCTCCATTTGGGAAACGTCAGTTTTTTTCAACGCGGGATTCGTACGCTGCTCAAAAGATGGGAGAAAGTAGTGACCAACGATAAATGTTGTTAAAGTGGTTAATACAAACGTAGACACGTTGAACTGGGAAGCCCTACCCCATTCTTTATACGTTGCTCCTTCGGACTATCACTTGTTTCGATCAGTGTAGATCAGTAAAGAAATAACAAATTGGATCGATTAGTGGATCGCTTCAAAAGATGGCCAATTTTTTCAATACGCTGCCCAAAAGATGGCAGAGAGTAGTAACCAGCGATGGACAATACTTTGAATCATAACTGCGTAACCAATTTTTTACAATAAAGCGGAAGCAAAGTCGTGCACTTAATATAGAAAGGGTAACCCAAAATTAAGGCATGATTTGTCGCCATCTGTGCAGTAACGTGCTGGCAGTCCTGAAAAAGAAATAATAATTTGATAGCCGACAGTTTAGGCTTAGCAAAAATGGAGCGTTACACAATAGAACAACGTGTCTTCATTGAAATTGTTCAAATATAATGAAAGTTTGGCGGCTGATTTTTTGAGCAAATTCATCATAAATGATAAAAAAGATTTGCATCTTGATGACTTTGTAAATCGCCAAAATTGCTGATTTTGGAGTTCTAAGAATCTACATGTGACTGTTGAAATACAAATGCATCTACGACTGTTTGGGGTGAAATTTAGGCTAGAGGTCGATAGTTTCGACACGATTGACCACTTGGGGAACAACATTCGCTGGGTTTGTTATTAGCGATATACGACCACAAATATTGAAAAAATTCATCGAAAATTGCACCTTTAGTTTAGACTACGTCCCCACAATACTAAATCTTCGTTGATTTAAGCTTAACTTAGAATTAATGCTTTAAGGACGGAAGCAATGATAAATAATTGATAAATAAACAAAGTTTTGCACTTATATTTGAAACCATACGTGTTCGGAAATCCCTTAATTCTTTATGTTCATGTATGTTTAAATGTATATTCCTATACAGCAATAATTTAACCAAAAGAAATAAAAAAAAAACAAGTGTTGTGTTTGTTTATTTTTGGTTTAAACATCATTTGTTTTTATTTTTGTCGCAGCCATGAATGAAAATGGAATACAAAATTACCTTCTCAACAATATTCCTGCCACTCTGTATACGACATATGTATTTAAGTAATTAACAGATATAAAAATAGAAAGACTCATCCACTAAATGGCGGAAAGTTAAACACCAGACGTCACAAACAAAATGTATCCGTTTCTTCTTTTCTAACAATTTCTTACTTTTTCATTGATTAAATACAAATGTGAAACTCTTTAGTTTTGTTGTTTTCAATTTTTCGAAATAATGACGAGTATAAGGAAACTAAAAATAAATCAAATAAATAAATATTGACTTTTAGTAGAGTTCAAAAAACTCATTAACAGTTCTGACGTGTAAAAGTAGAAAAATAATTTTACAACATTTTAAGACAACGTTTAATGATTCACATGGACGAGATAGTGGAATACAAGCCTGGAAAGCTTTTATTGACAGCAGAAAAAAATTGACAATGAAAAAAATTCAAAATCAAGTTTTCCATTAAATGCTTGACAGAGTAATATAATTTAGTGCGTAAAGCGCAACGTGATTTAACGCGAAGATTTTACGCTGCAGTGAATAACTTACATAAGAGGTTTTACCTTGTTTAATATATGTAAAATATAATAAATAGAGAGGAAATCGCTTAGTTAATCTCAAATCAGCTAATGCGTGATTACTAATTACCACTTTGTATTCAGTACACAGTAAAGTTTACTCCCTGTCAAAGTTGCACTTTCCTTTAGCACAGCGTCGACTTCAAACCGGGGAGCAGATTTTGCCTTGGTGTATAACAAAGCAGGGCACTCTACTTTTTGCGGTATAGGGTTACGAGAAACTCTAGGAAGCTGCATGACTTATGTTGTGTTGCACTTCCGAAGCCCTTACCAAGGATTAATTGGCAGAACGGGAATCGGCAAAGCCACCGGTAGATTTAGCTTTACAGACCATTTCCGCGCTGATCAAAGTTGAGATGCCTTCATCTAGGCATCTCAACGTTTTAGCTGTGGTTTAAGACCTAATAATCCCCCGTGATACTGTTGTCTTTCAACATATACCTTTAATGTAAGGAATCAGGGGTGTTGGTTTGTCGGGTGAGTTGGTTAAAGGCTGATGTTCTTAATGGGCTTCAGTCTACCACCTCATTAAGCCTTTTTTTCCATTGACTTCTGGGATACTGCATACAGGAGGGATCAGAAGGTCCCAACTCTTCAGCAAGGAGTTTGTATATGGCTACAAACTTATGGCAAACTATAAGAGCCTTGCAAGCCACGCGAGGTGCTGGTGAATCGTAAATAGTTCACCACATGGAATTGGTCCATCATGAGATAATGCCGTAAAGGCAGATAGATGCTGATATAAATCAATATTCGTCTCTGCACAGATATGGCGCTGCGATTTTTGGATCTGTCGCATATGTTTTGCATGTGCGTCAGTACTATTTATAGCGTTAAACGCGCTACACTGATACAAAAAAGCTTTGTTATTGGTATGAAACCGTTTCGTTTATCATTGTTTCGTTCATCTTTGTTTCGTTATTATTATGTAAAGTTTCATTACGTTTATAGCCGTATTGCTTTATTAATGGAATGAAAATTGTCTGTAGCACCGCTTTATTTTTTTTTTATAACTTCGTTAATGTTACGAATATTGTTCTTGTTACGAAAAAGCTTTGTATGAAAATGTAAGAATTTGGTTATAGCTACTAAACAGTGTAATATATGTAACGAATATATTTCATTGTATTAGTGTGAAAATTTCGTCACGGCTACGAAAGAAAATAAAGAGCATATTTCAATATATAATCGATGGATGATTTGACATAGTGCTTGACTGGTCTCAAGATTGATTCCTGTCACAGACTCTGCTTGTTAAAAAGAGAAATATATTGATGAATTCATTTCATTATATACTCGTATACTATCTCTTGCTATCAAAAGATGATTTTTTTCATATTTGTATGAAAACTTAATTTTTCATACACGAAAATTTTTTTACAAAAATGCAGAGAAGGAATCTCTGCAGAGAAAATAAAATGAAGAATTCATTCCACTTACCAAATTTGTTAGGAAACCGTTACGTATGCCGATGACACTAATACCGTCATTAGTTGTCGTTGTACGTGTGTATCTGAAAATAGAAAAGGAGAACAGGTACCAGGATTAAAAACATGTAATTAGCTTTGAAAATCTGATAAAAAAAAAGAAAATAAATTTTCAGTAATTTTCATAGTTCAAAAAGTTTGAAATAACTTAAATTTTTGCAGATTAAGATCTTGTGTTTTTTTTTTATAAAAAAAAAGCAACAGCATTTCAATTTTTATTTCGATATTTCATAGTTTGTTAGCGCCGTCAGGAAAATTTGTTATGAAAGTTTTCTTTCATAATAAGTTCAAAACACGCAGCAAACAATGCCGAATAAATGCTAGAGCACTCAAAGCTGGTTTTTCGAACGAAATTTTTGTTAGTGAATAAGAAAATTTTTCACTTGATGGTGACCAGAGATCTGCACCGGTGCACCGCAACCATAAGTACACCATTTGTTTAACGAATCATTTCCACATCCGAGTATTATTTTAAACTGTCGTTCGTTTGCGAAATCTTGACACATCAAAAATGTATCCAATCATTTTCGTATCTTGTTTATTTTTTTAAGAGTAAAAGAAACGACTAAAAAAAGAGTGTTGTTGTTACTAGCACTTAGTAAGAGAAACATTTTGAGTATTTTCTATTTACATTTCTAATCGTTTTCTTAATACTTCCATGACGTTGTCACAAAATCAACTTGTAAAAACAACACTCTCGACAAATTATTTTCGCTTAAACATGATGTTTTGAAATTCATCTGGCAACACCGCGCCTAGTACGAATACGTTTACCGAGTGTGAGTGAGTAAATAGATAAAACTGAGCACACACACTCTCATGAATAAGGTAAATATGTGACTGCAAATTTTTACATACAAATATTATTTTCGTATGGGGATGTTGTGTACCCTAGTTAACAGACGGAAGTTCTAACGAGTAGAAAACATACGAGTACTTGTGCAAAACATACGTGTACGATATGCGGTGATCAATCACATCGCAACTCGAATTAAGACGGATGTACTTAGATAATTAAAAACGGCACCGGTTGCAGATCTCTGCCAACAATTTATTCAAATTACTTTTAAACTGTTTCTTTTAGAAGATATTTCCTAAAATTTTTTTCTAAGACTTGTCCGGCAGCTAAAAATTTGAAGTGCGTTTTTCTCAAAACAAGCTTTTTTCAATTATGACTATGCTGCAATAAAGGAACGAAATGAAATTAACGCATATGCTGCTTGAAACCCCAGAAGTGATTGTAAATAGGACATTGCATATGAAAAAAGTGGCTCTTTAATGCGCATTATGGTTTGCCGGTGACGTTAGGCTGTATTCTTTTCCTTTCGAGAATGACGCTGGAGCAATTGTTACGTCAATTGAGAGCGCAAGACTTGCAAGAATAAGCTATGCTTAGGATTATCATGAGAAAATAACAAGCAAATATTTTTAAAAGCAAACGAAAAATTAAGAATTTTCACTATTTACATAGAAGATAGAGTAAAAGAATTTTGCACAAAAACTTTTCGATAGCCTAGAAATTAAAACAAAACAAATTCTTTAGCATTAAACATTTTTCTAAGAAAAATTGTGAACAAATTCAATACAGCGATAACTGCGGTTTTTATTAGTTCGCATTACCGCGAGTTAACTGTATGTCTGTATAATTATTATTTTTTGAAAAATGGATGCACACCATTTGGTTATTTCGTTGAAAATAAAAACAGTGCATTTTATTTAAATAGCGATAAGAAATAGAATAGAACTAATGATTGATGCTGTGAAAATTCTATGAAAATTTGTCTAGCAAAACTGAGAAGCAAATATTTCGAAAAGACCCTAAAACTATTTAAGGCTTTAACAGAGTTATAAGAATGACCTCCCTGTTTTGAATTCAAACGTTTACGAGATTCAAGGATGAATATTTTCTTATTGTGGCCTTTAAAATAAAACAAAAATAAATAAATTCTTGGAAAATTTTTCTGGTAAACAATAGTTTTTAAAATAAAAATTTTTTTTGAGGTATTTATGGCAATTTATGTTGTTCTAGGTGTTGTTTGTATAACAAGGCAACAGGGTATGCATGGAGATACAGTTGACATTCGATAATGTGAAATTTAAGGAATTAGAGAAAAAGTGAAATTAGTCGCGAGCTGGAATTAACAAAAGTTCAAATTATCAGGGGCGAAATAGGGAAAAATTCAAATTAACAAGAGTTTGATTAAAATTCGTATTAACAAATATTAAAAAAATAATAATAGTGGTTTCAAGCAAAAAACGTACAAAACTAATAACAGTTTGTGGAAAAACTTTCCTCTTGGTAAAGGGTGGTAACACAAAAAGTGTTCAGAGAATTTTCTTCATATTTTTCATTATGATAGACGGATTTAATGCAATAATATGTGAAACAAAATATCGGACAAATACATGTCACGGCTAAGGATTCTTTGAAATTCGATGAAAATTTTTCTAACCAAAGTTACAAGCAAAGGTTTCGAAATGAGAAAACCCTAATTTTCAAACCATATTTTCAATGACTCTGAAACATACAGCCACAGAGTCATAGAAATCAATTCCGTTCAGAAACGGAATTGATTTTTTTTAGTTCTTCAAAAAACGAAAAACTAAAAAACTTTTCGGAATGAAATCGTTTCTAATTGCAAGAATGAAACTAGTATTATCTTATAGAATTGATTTCATTCCGAAAAAGTTTTAAATTTTCGTTTTTTGAAGAATTAAAAAACCGATTCAATTCCATTTCCGAACGGAAGTGATTTCTGTGACATGGCCGTATGAGACTATTGTCTCATAGAAATGGTTTAATTCCGAAAAAAAGTTTTTTATTTTAGTTTTTTTTTTTTGGAAATCAACGAATGGATTCAATTCCGAACGGAATTGAATTCTGTGACATGGCTGATAACTGAGATACTGATTTGTTCTTGGCTTAGTGATGTGCAAATATCGCAGAAGAAAAAAGTCCAACGGTTTCAAATCACATGATTATGACGATCAATTGACATCACTGCGACGTAACACGGCCATTGAATTTTTCGCGCAAAAGTGCTGCTTTTTCGTTATCTGTGTGGCAAGTGGCATCATTCTGTTGGAACCACATATCGTCTGATGTCACAAATCTCAAATTCTGGACACTAGAAGTTCGTTATATAACGGTAACTGATTGCCTGACCTCATTTACAAAGAAGTACGGCCTGCTGATGCCGCCAGGCCATAAATCGTACCAAACAATCACAGTCGGTGAGTCCACATTTCCTGCTAACCCAATTTGCTGAAATTTGCGCTCAATTTTTCACATTGTGGCCTAATGCACACAATAAAAAAAAAATACCCATTAAATGCTTACTTTCGTAAAAAGCTTCAACAATCTTAGCGCACTCCTCAACACTAACAATTCAAATTAACGAGTTGCAAATTATCAAGAGTCGACTGTACATCTGTATACATGAGTGTGTGTCTATGTGTGTGTGTATTTGGCTGTACAGTTACCTTGTTTTCAATTTATTTTTCTTTCATTGTCGTTTATGTTTTTGTATTGTTAAAACCCATTAGCAAAGATTTGAAGCCTGTCTTAGGAAGATGAACAAAATCTGTTAGCAGATAAAAAAAAACAATACTGATGCAAGCTGCAGGAGAGACTGATTTGTGTGTCTTATTAAGTTACTATGATGAATTAAACTTGTTAAATAACAGGTGGGCCAAAAGAAGTCACCCGATGTTATTTGGTTCTTATTCTTTTTTGATATAAAAAATTCGATTCTGTTTTTTGAATTTTATTTGAGAAGATAATATCGGTCCAATGGGCGCCGTCACAATCTCGAGAACCGAGTGGATTGTTAATCTTTCTTTGAATTCATTATGAATTTAGAATTAGACACAACGCAAAAAAGGAAGCAATTTTGAATTGACGGCCACCCTGGTGACTGGTTTAAAATCACAAAAGCTCAGAAAGACTTATAGGCAGAATACTTTTTTTGTGATTTTAAATCACTTTCACAAAAAACGCGATTTTTATAACTTTTTTCTCTTAAGTTTAAAATAAATCATCTCAGACTGCTTTTGCATCATCGACATCAAAATACTTTTCTATTCAATTATAAGTAAAGTTGCGATCAGCTTTTTGACAGCCGAAAGTTTTGCTGGGTCTGTCGAATAGCCTTTTTTCTCACGCAATAATATTTTTACTGAATACTCGTATACTTGCCCTTTTTTACTTTCAAACAACTGATAAACAAAATTTTATCACTTCTACCTTGATGTATTTTCATTTGCAATAATTCCCTATAACATTTGTTTAATTGACCTACCTGTATTCTGACGTTTTTTTCGTTTGTATTGATATGTTTAAATTTTAACATTTTTAACTATTATAAACTTATTTTAATTGAGAAATATTTCTATATACGAGTACCAGCTATATGCTTATGCAATTAAATTCACATTTTAATTATTTCATTACCGCACATTCGATTTTAATTATCCTTCAACACTTTGTTGAAATTATTGAATCAAAAAATTATTCATTCATTTTGTGTTATGAATGAGCAAAGAAATTTTATTAAAAAGTTTTAAGCCATTGATAATATTATGGCAAAAAGTTGTTGTGATGGAAAACACGTATCCAATTTGCAGCGAACAAATTAAACTGCAAAGATCAGAAGCATCATAGATGTAATGGGTGGGTTTTTAGAGGTTTGTGAACTTTGAGTTGCCAACACTGCTTTATATGGCAACCCATTGAACAGCTGATAGTGGTTTTTGTGTTCAGCTTGGTTTCATATTTCATAATGGATAGACTTTTACACCAGAAATGCGATTCTGTAACTTTTAACGATTTGGTAATCGTGAGTATATATCATACATTTCTTTGATTTGTGATGCTATAATATGGCTTGAACGATGGTAAACAGCTGCAATTTTGTGTATACGATAATAGGCTGTAAAAGTTATAATTGATTTTACTTTCTAAGCTGAAAAACAAAGTTTTTCTTCTTTTTATGTAAGATAAAATCAACATATAGACGTAAGAAGAAGACGAAAAAATAAAGATTTGGCTTTTAAAAACTTTATCTTAATAATTCTCATTACTTTCGTAAAAATTATGAAACAGAAGGTTAAGATATCGCTCCTTTATTGCAACATAGTCATATCTCAAAAAAGCTCGTTTCGAGTAAAACGCATTTAAAGTTTTTAGTTTCCATACAAGTCTTAGCAAATTTTTTGAGAAAATATCTCCTAAAGGAAACAGTTTAAAAGCAATTTGAACAAATTTTTGGCACAATATAAATGGTAGTACTGGTTTGTTACCATTCTGCATTGTTAACTCGAAAAGCCTATTTTTTTAGATATGCTTATGTTGCAATAAAGGAGCGATATGTTTGAAACGCTTCTAAGTCTTCTGATCGTTAGGTTGGTCCGAGTGAAATTAGTCTTCTGATCGTTAGGTTAGTCTCAGTGAAATTTTGATATTTAAGAGATAACTGCGAAATACAAATATCATCTGTATAAACTACTTAAAGTTTATTAACTTTAACTTTAAAAAATTAAAGCAATTTTGATGCAACTTTGCCGAAAGCCCTACAGTAATCTGCTTATATACTTTACGTGGTAATTGCTTGAAAATATTGCTAAACAAAGAAAAATATATTCAATTTAAAAAAAGGGTTATTGCTGAAGAAAACCGAGGCATCGATATAAACATTGCACAGAACTGTAGAAATGGTCGACAGCTAATATCGTTAATTATATTTAGCGAATAGCAAATTCGATAAAATATCGTTATAACTATTTGAACACTACGATTATCGTAATGAAAGTTATAGAAAGTTAGATTTTTTTTTCTCATGATGGTTACAACTAATCTTGTCACCCGGTATCGGCTTGACTTTGAGTTCTGGGACATCCTGTAGAAGTACTCGATATATGTATATGTAAAACACAGGTTGTAGTTTTTTGTAACGTTTCCGAAACGTCAATAAAACGTGCATTACTTAGAACTCTAAAAATGAATTAATCGTTTGTCAGAACATGGCTGAAAAATAAAATCAACAACGTTTTTGTTTTAAGAAATAATTTGTATATATGTACATCAAAAGATAATCTTGCATATCGTATTTTGTTGTTGTTTTAAAAAATAGGTACTGAATTTTAGTTTGAATCCACGAACTGCTTTACAAATTCAAGCAATTTATTAATTGATAGTATGTTTTTGGCTCAAGTTCAAATCCAGTTTTCGGCAAAAATTATTTTAAATTATAACAAGAACTGCCGCGATCCAAGAAGACAGGAAAAAATGGTTATTCAGTGAGTGCAAACAACTGGGATTATAACAGAATGCATATGTGATCAATATGAGACAAATATAGACGAAAAAATATATAAGAATTTGGTGGTGGAGTTGGTTAAGCAGCCGTATTAAATGCATCACGTTTACATGATACCGAGTTCGAATCCTAGTGGGTGCTGATGAGCAGTACGAAACAGCTAGTTTGTATGCAGCTTAGTATATTCAATTATTTTTTCCTGCCTTCTTTGATTACGGCAATTATTGTTATAATTAAAAATTATTCTTGCCGAACGCCGGATTTGAACTTAGTGAAAAACATTCTAGCATATAACATTAGACAATGAATCAATTAATAACAATTTATTATTTATTGGTCAAGAAATACATTTCTTTCCGTTCAGCTTCGTTGTTGTTAAAAATATAAATTTTTTACGATTTTAATTTGCATAGCTCTGAAAAAACACCCTGTAGTTGTTGCTGTTCGTTGCTAAATAAAAAGTGCGAATACAAAAATATACACACCTTTGACGTCGCTGCTGCAACGTAGAAGCTGCAGATGCAGATTTTGCCAGCAACGAACAACGTTTTCTGGTCATGGTTAAAGTTGAGGCAGCTGCTGATGTTGAAGCTGACGATGACAAGGTTGACGATGAAGATGTCGCCGATGACGATGAGGTCGACGACGATGATAATGTTGATGGTGGTTTTGTAGTGCATGAAATTGTTTGTGGCATACAGGATGTTGTTGTTAATGTTCTTAATGATGGTGGTGCTGTTGGTGTTGCAATAGTGGCGACTGACATTTTTGTTGGTGTAACTGTATAAGAACCTTTACGATTTAACATTTTTTGTGTTAACAAAATGGAGGAGGAAACACAGCAAGACAATGAATTTGAAATTATTTTAGCAGATTGCTGCTCTTGTTCTGACTTTCGAGATTTTTGTTCTTTGTGTTGTAAAATATTATTTTCACTTTTATAGCTGGTATTCAAACTTTTATCGTTAATAAGGCTTGTGTTATTTGTTTTATTAGAACATAAAGACCGTAAAGGTAGTCGTCGTTGATGTTGCTGCTGTTGTTGTTTTGTACAACGTTCCCGATTTGATACCATAATAAAAATGCGTGAAAAGTCGTAACATATATATACACATTAATTAAAATAGAAAGGAAATGGAAAAACAAGAAAATCGTTTCTGGCTTGAAACTTTATAAGAATGTAAAAATGCTTTAAAAACTTTCATATATTGTACATAAATTTTATTTTAAGTTCACTGTTGCTTTTTAATATTGTATAAAAGAATTTTTGGTGGTTTGAATTCGATATTTTACATTTTAAACCCGTTCGCTAAACCGTTTCACGTTTTGTTTTGCTGTAATCCATTCAAACGAAACGTTCGAGTAGACGTTTAAAATCAGACTAACAAAAATTTATATTTTTGTCATATAAGCAGCTATAGGAGAGTATACATGTTGTTTTTTTGTTTGTTTTGTTTCACACCATTTACACACTGCATTGGTTTTCGCATTGGTGTGAGTTTTGAAAACAAAAAATATTAAAGACCCTTCAGATATAGAAACACAACAGATATTTAACATATGCCTATACAACCGGCAATACTCTACATACACATACACATGCTCGTATACGCATACAAATGTATTGTTTTGCTGCACGTTCAGTTCATACAGTTTAAATTGTTGCATGAAGAACTAACTCCCATACATATTTAATGTGATACTCAAGTAAAATGAACTCACTTTGAGTGTAAAATATTTTTTCATTCAGTGTGACCAAATTATAAAATATGTTAAAAACTACGTAAAATCTTTTTTTCATTCATTTATTTATTAAATCTTCAAAATATTAACTAACAAATCTAACAATTCAAATCTGAATATTATATATAAAAAGTTATTTAAGTCCATCCTATGCTAGACAAAAATGTTTTATTTTGCTCGAACAATATCGGTGAAACCCAAGGGTATATATTCTCAAGGGTATATATTGTCCCCAACCGAGTGTGGCCGCCAAAATTAAGTATGTTGCGTGCAAGAGGATTTGGGTGAAGTTCCAGTTTACTGATATACCTTGGAACGCGCTTTGAAAATTCACCTTTTAGACAGCTTTCGACAGCTTTTTACATACCATGGAGCTGCACTAATCGTTCGAAGAATTTGATTTTGTCGTCTTTGAATTTTTTCCAATATTAGATGTTGAGGCGGCGCCCCATAATTGGATTCCGTAACACCATATAGGCTTTGGAATTGCGTTGTATAACAAAAGTTTGCAGTCCAGCTTCAATGGTGAATTTCTGCCCAGAAGCCAATTTAGTTGCGTTGCTTTTAATTTCAACTGAATTAACTTCACATCAATTTGAGGCTTTCCCGTTAGCCTACGGTCGAGGTGGACACCAAGGTATTTGAGTTCAATGTGCAGCGGAATAGTACGTAGAATCTACGGATAATATTGTTAAAGCACATTGGCGAAAAAACCTGGTAAAATTTCACTGTAATCAGCTTTGCCAGAATGAAGATTTCAGCTTAATTTTGATATATATTGATATATTTGGGGGAGCCTATTTCTAGTGACTGGTAAATCAACATATTACTGGAATCAGTGAAGACACTTTGAACGTAATATCACTTAAGTACGGCAGCATTATTGAAACAAAACTCCAGGTAAATCATGAAAATGATTACCGAATATTGTCTGATGTTCTGGAGAAAGAGAAAATATCTTTTTGCAATTATCAGCCTGAAAGTTCGAAAGGTTTCCAGGTCGTTATAAAAGGTATTGACCCTGGTGAAGACACTGATTTTAAGGTTGGATTAGGAGATAAAGGATTTGATATTAAAAATGTAGTGAATATTAGGAACCGTGAAAAGGTCATTCAATCTATGTTTAGGGTTAAACTGGAACCCGGGGATGTTGTCCTAAAGAGAAATGGAGTACTCGTACATCCAATTTATACCCTCAATTTTTTTTTTGCATCGTACGGTTACCGTAGAGAAGCCGCATAAGCGTTTAGATCCCGTTAAATGCCTAAACTGCCAAGAATTTGCCCTCACTAAAGCATATTGTAAATTGCTGCAGTTGGTGTTATATGTGGCAAACTTCGGCACATCACAGTGCAAAAAACCTAAGACTGACTCGAGTGTTAAAAAATGCAGCAACTATACTGCAAATTACAGGGGTTGTACTGTCTATACTGCCTTTAATCGGTCAATGACAAATAAGTCCTGCAGTTCGCTTAAGCAGCCACAGCGGTCAAATGTCATTTTTACAAACAATTTTCCTCAGGTAGGCCAGTCAACCAGCCACATCAGCATGCAAAACTCCAAGCAAATTTCTTATGCTAATGTGGTTAAATCCGATATACAAGTCTCGAAACTCCGAACAAAATTTTAGCAATATTAAGGCAACTCTGCAGACTCTTGTAATGCAATTCACTATTTTGAAGGAAATTTTAAACAAATAATTTGTTTCAAAATATGCTTTTGGAATACAAACGGCATGCGTCAACACAACAATGAGCTTGAACACTTCCTTATAGAAATGCAAATCGTTATAGTGTTGATTGCTGAAACTCACTTGACGTTCACAAGTTATTTCAAAATCAGTGGCTACATTTTCAAAGAAACATTTCTATAGACAATACTAGCAATACATATAAAAGCTTTGAATCACCTAACAGCGTCTGAAAACAGATAATCTGACAATAGTGTGAACTGTCAATTGTTATTGGCAGATAATTGCTTGTTTGGCAATGAAATTATGAGGTTTTCTTACCATAATAATTCAATAGTGGAATTATATCCTCGACAGTACATCGGCTGATCATACAATATTGCAAGATCTGGCAACCGTCTACACATAGCTTTACAGCAACTTTTTGTAAGAGAATTTGCTAAAAAAAATACATAAACACGCAAAAGTTTTTACAATAATTTATAATTACCAAAATCAAAATTCTAATATTTACAGAAAACAGAAATCATATCTTAATATATCTAATATATCATTGTAGCTTAAAAAGACGAACATGGTTACGCTGGTTCCACTCTCATTCAATCTGCTACACTCTGAATGGTAACAAAAATAAATTGAAGCATAAAGTTAGGGTAGGTAAAGTAATTTGAAGTAAAGTAAAATAAAGTCATGATAAATTTTTGGTTGAAAAGAAAAAAAAAAAAAAAGAAAGCAACAATTAAAAACACGAAGTAATATACAATCAGACTACACAGCACGTGATAAATACATACAATGTATGTGTATAGCAGAACAAGCAAAGAGTTGTTTCATTTAACAGGTCGCATTGGTGCCTGTGATGTACTCATACACATACGTTAATGTGCTATTGGTTATTCATGACTGTTCGTTTGCATGTTCTTTTTTATTACGTGAGTTCTTGTGGCCTAAAAATGCACAAGTCAAATCGTTTAAAAATAATTGACCAATTACTACATGAGGGGTCAGATCAAGGTCTTAATGTGTTTGCTTTGTTAATGCAGCGGAATGAATACATGAGTGTTGCAAGCGCAATGTTTAATATTTAAATTCGTTTTGAAAAATTTTGTTTGACTTTCATTCATTTTTACACTACCTTAAAGTTTGTTGATAAAGGAAAAACGGAGGAAAATCATATACGAGTACATCCATACATACATTATGTTTAAATCACTAAACATTTAAGAAAGTATACTAGACAATTGCTTTCGTTGAATCAGATATTTTCGTTTACATTCGTTGACAATCAGTGTAATACAATGTACAGAGATTGTAATTGTTTTCCTTTTCCGAAGGCTTAAATCGAAATGGCATAAATAATAGCCATATAAAAACAGTTATTTGCATCATCTTTATGGTCTACCCGGTATTAAATATCTAATGACATTATTGCGCTTTGGGAACTAAGAACAAATTTCAAAATAAACTGCTGTTTACGGTTACAACACCACTAATCTGTGACAGTAAATATGTTCTTCGTATTCGTACACGCATCTCCTTCGTATTAGTATACGCACATCATACAGTTATACAGTTAGTACAAAACTGATGCCACTTTATGTTTCTCCTTTCTTATAGTTATTTTTACAATGTGTACAGAGCAGCAACAATAGCAAAGGTATTGTTACGCTAAAAGCGAAGAAAATGCGTCACTACATAGGCCTGACGTCACCAAAGCCGTCACCCAATCATAACTAACCATACCAAATAGCATCTTCCAACTGAAGGTGTGTTTAAAGTGATAATGCGTTATGAAACATTAAATGCGTTTTTATAAAAACTTCATTTTCACACACTACTTGTATGCGACTTCGGAGAAGGTCACATACGAGTATATTTACTTGATTACCGGATTAGTCAAGCAGTAAGATAGAGCATCACTAAAGGAATGTTTACATGGTAATACAAGATATTTAGAATTTGTGGGAGCGAAATAAATTCTCTCCGTATTTAAAAAAAAAGATAACAAAAATGTGTTGTAAGTATTTTGCATGTTTATATTTGTAGGATAATAAAAATCAAAGTATTATTATGAAAGTTGACTAAAATTACTGATGGTTACAATTCTACAATATATAGAAAAACAACATGCAATATTCTTGAACCCCAATTGTTTGGATTTCTAAATGTTGACCACCTTCATTAAATACTCGAAGTGCTGCCAATGCAAATTTAAAAAAATACACAACTGATGTGATGAGTTTTCTGAAATGGTTCTTAAACTGAAGATTTGCGGACCGCTTGCTAATTTTTGCATTTGGATTTCTTTTCTACTGAATACACGTTAAGATTTACTTTGCTCTACACAACTTTTTGACATATCTAAATATGTGTATTACTATGTAAAGGTGCTTTAACAAAAAACAATTGATAAAAATACTAAAGATCTGTCAACGCTACAGAGCTGGTATTGCTGAAGGTTATTTAAATATGGAAAATGAAAATTTCCGATAAGGATGCATATATACCCGAGCTATAGTCTAAACCAAATTTTCTATGAAAATGTTGCGTGAATGAGCTTAAATTTTTTTTCTTTGCTTAAAAGCAGTTGGGGTGATAAAATAAGCTTACTAAAATACAGAACATGAAAATTTCTAGTATCGGTTTATATATACCCGATATAGCCTAAACAGATTTTTTCATGAAAATTACGTGTAAGCGAACTTTTTTTTTGCTTAGAAGCAGTATTGGTAATATAAGAAATACAGAAAATGAAAAATTCCGATATCGGTCCATATATGTATGTATACCCGAGATATAGCTTAAACCAATTTTTTCATGAAAATGCCGCGTACGCAAATTTAAATCACTTTTTTTTGACTTAAAAGCAGTTGTGGTAATAAAAGGAGGTTATTTAAATACAGAAAAACAAACATTTCCGATATCGATTCATATATACCCGAGATGCCATTAAAATTTCAATGAATTTCTCCGATATCGGTCCGTATATGTATATCCGAGCATATTTATTAACATTTTTAATATATACTATATATTTACGTGACTACGTGAAGGGTATTTTAGATTCGGCCCACCCGAATATACTACGCTATTACTTGTTTTATGAATGTTAGTATTTAATTATTTTTTCTGTCTTCTTTGATCAAGAGTTATGGGTCACGGCAATTGTTGTTATATTAAAAATGAAAAGCGTTCTTGGCTGCAAGTGGATTTGAGTTCATAACCTGACAAATAACATCATGCAAAAGAGAAAAATTATAAATTCGGCGCGATTTTGTTGCATTATAGCGGGTTTTCTACCATTTTGGTGCGTTTTAAAATTTCATAGATTATATCTGATATTCACATTTGGCAAATCACTTTACCATCTCTGCTATATTCTGTAGTATGTACGAATATATAGCAAGGTTTATGAATTGATTCTTTGATAGTACTCCCTCACAAAGAACACACTATCTTTCCTCTAACTGACAACGGCGTGAAAGAGTGAACATGTGTGTGCTTTTTTCATTACTTCACTGGCACAACTGTCATTTCAAATTTACTCCCAACAACATTTGAATGAATGTTTTTGCTTGGAGTAAAATCTTGTTTTGTTTTGTATTTAGTGTTCGACAAAAAAACAAGAATCGAATAAAAAACTGTAATTTATCAAAGAATCTCAGATACAGAATAAAAACAAAAGCGTACGTACGGATATCATATCAAGTAGAAATGTTTAAAATCTGTGAATATTCTAAATTAAAAAAAAAAAAACTTTTGAAATTAATTTCAAAGAGTATTATAATGAAAGAGAGTGAGAGAACATATGTGGGGAAAATTGAAAGCAACAAATCTAGGGACTTAACGTAGCAAGTATTTAGTAAAATGCAGTTGCTGTTGCATGCAACAAGCAGCCTTAATGCTAAATGATAAAAAAAAAAAACGTAAATGGGTGGTGTGGTGGCCTTAGAAATGATTATAATGACAGTTGTAAATAATACATTTGTAATTTGTTTTTATTGTTACTGTAAAAAAAAGTGACACAAAAATTTTCCCAAAACTCCCGAGGGAATATGGTTTTTATTTAAAATTTTTTTAAATAATAAATTTCATTACATATACATACATATACGTATTTAAATTGGTTTAAGTTTTTAGAGGGGGAAAAGTATTTAACAATAAATGCGGTTTATTTCACTTGGAAATCAAACACATGTGTAATTCGTTTAAGTGGTATTGAAAACATTTAAAACATCTTTTAAGCGATAAATAATTTACAAGGTTTAATACCATTTTAAATATTATTGTCATGCATTTTAAATATTTTTAAAAGGCATTCATGTAAAAAATAAACAACAGTAAAGCTGTGTGTGGATTCTGCTCATGTCTATGCATTTGTTTATGATTATTTTCTTGAAACATTTATATTTTTCAAAATAAATTATTATTAATCAAAAGTGATTACTGTTAGTAAGCTTTTAAAATTTGATTTTTATATACTCGTATACACTAGCTTTCACCCCCGACCTTGTCAGTAAATTAAAGGTAGTTACACAAACAAAGAAAAATCTCATACTAAATTTTAGTATTTTCGCCAAAAAAGGCGAAAGCGTGATTGTTCACGAAAACCAATCCTACGATGCGGAAAAATACGAGTAAAGCTACGTACACACGGTTGTCAGATCTTACAATATTGCCAGTAAAATTATCTGAAAATTTATTGCAATCGTGTGAACTGCCAATTTTTAACTTACAACGTTGTCAGAAAAACCATTGTCAACCAATTGTCAGACGACAATGTTGTCAGGCATCTGACAATCGCGAGAACACTCTTCGTCGGCATTGCCAGATAATTGGCTGGTATTGTAAGATCAGTTTTAATTGTCAGATGTATAAAATTAATGCACCTGACAATGGCATCATTGTCAGAAAAAAGTTTGGTGGGCAACACTGCCAAACAGATGGTTGTTGACATACATACGCAATGACTTACAACATGTTTGGCAATTTTTTTCATCTAGCAATCTGACAACCGTGTGAACTTACAGTTTTTGTTGTCAGATGAATTATTTGTCAGACCATAGTCTGACAATGAAATTGTAAGATTTTCTTACGATCGTCTGAACACACAATTTACTTCTGCGGGACAATTTTTCATTGTCAGCATGTTGCCAGATCTTACAATATTGTAATATTTGACAACCGTGTGTACACAGCTTAAGTAATATATTCTTAAATCAAGAACAGAATCAATGATGACAGAATCAAGAGTTTACCTCAATTCTTAAGATTTTTCATGCAAAATAAGATTTTAATCAAAATCAAGATTTTAGAGATTTAGTTTATGATAAATAATAGGTCTGTTTTTTTACTCTACTTTGGGATCCCGTGTGATCCCAATTTGCACGAAAAACGTTCCCGTACATTAAAATTGGGCAAATTTGCTGTCTGTGTGTGCTTGGTTAGTAATAGTTTAATTGGTCCATCATCAGATGAGATCGTAAAGTCAGGTGATGATGCAAATCTTTTTCATACTTTCACTGCTTATAAAGGGGTCATCCCGTGAGTAATAGTCCAAGATAAAAAAGTCAAAGTAAAAATAAACTATTTATCCCTTTATTTTAAATAAAACAATAAGAATTTGAAAAAATGTTCTAAAAATACTTTCCAAAAATAGAAAAGTAATTCACATATACATATGTACATGAAACAGAAGAGTAAAACTCTATTGAAGATTTAAAATTAGGTAAATATTTTACATGGTTGCATAAGCTGGCAGCTCATTTGCTCTCCCGCACTCTCTCCCTTTTGTTTTTACAAATCTACATGAACAAAGAAATCTTCTCACTCAAAATTCTAAAAAGACACATTTTGCACAAAAAAAAAAAAAAAAATAATAAGGAAATGATTTTTAATTAAAGGAGAATAACACAATAAGTGAAGAAAGTAAAAAAGAAACTACATTTATTCCAGAGAACCTTAAAACATCTGCCCCTTAAGACACAACTCATGTTTTTCTGGCTAAAAAAAGAAAACAGTAGAACTGAAGATCGACCAAATGTGCTCCTAAAAATTTGCTTCTTACAAAATTTCGCCGTCTGTTTGACTCGTTAAAGAAAATAAAAAAGAATTAGAAAAATTAATGCTTAAAAATAGGTGTCTACAAATAATTTTAAAAAGGAATTATACATATGTAGATACATTCAGAAACGCGGAGACTATTTAGTAAGAGAAAAGGCAGCTGCATAAAAAGAAGAAAAAAAAAAACAGAAACACCATTTACACATGCATGTGTTTGTGACGTGTGCTGAAGCAAAGCCAACAAAACATATCAAACTGCCAACCACTTGTCAAATATTTGTGTACTGTATTTAAAAAACCGACAAGTGATTTCGAAAATCACATGAATCTGTTCGCATGCAGCTGCCGTTATTTAATTATATTTTTCAATTCAATTCAAATATTTATTTATAAGCCAGTGCTATGGCCAAATTGATTACATTGAAATTTGATTTTATTCTCACTACCTGTGTATGGTTTACAATAATTCAAAGCAATTGTTTAAACAAAAATACTCGTACATAGTCCAATACCACTAACATGGTAGACCTAATCGTAATTGCAAAAATGTAGTTTAGAAAACATCGAATTGGTGTCGCAGCTAAGATTACCGTAACTTTTACAAAACCTTTTTTTACTGATATCCTGTAAAACCAACAGTCGACAATCATCTTCTTTCTCTTGATATATATTTTTGTAATTAATCTTAAACTTTTCGTTATACTTGTGATTCCAAGCTTAACAATATTATCTATCTAAACTTATGAATAGAAATTATTTCTGTGGAATTAATAAATTGGATTGAGAAAAAGTGGAAACCTCTATCTGATTAATTCGTCTATGGTCAACTGGGTACCCTAAGTCAGAAAAACAAGAGTAAATACCCCAAAATGCTCAGCAATGAAATCTAATAAAATTTCAGATTCTACACGCAACTATTTTGTTCCATGGACCAGTACTCTGGGGATTACCCCTACATATGCTGTGCAGTGTACCGGAACTAGGCTAGTAGGTTATGAGGAGAAAACAGGGTGTAGTGCTTGTAGATGTTTAAATTGAACTTTCAACTTTATAATTTCGACACAGCCGGAATTAATTCTTGTTAACTTAACCGCTAAGAAGTGTATTCAGTGTACATATCTTTAATGCTGCACAGTCAACAGCAATTAAGTCGACGTCCTTGAAAAAGCATTATGGATGGCACTTTCAGCTAGTGGTTTTAGACGTCTCTCTTTGGCGCTCAACTCCAACTCTATCATTATTTTATATTTATACTTAATATGTAAGAGTGTATTACTATTATTACATTGTTGTATCTTCTACATAGTTGTATTTTATCACATAGTTGTATTTTGTCAGGGATGGCACTACACTCTACCATATAAGTAGCTTTCCAGAAGCTTGTGGGTATTTGCAGGCAAGTTTAACTTTATTTTGTGCATCAAGCCGTCGTGCCACACTTTATCAAAAACTTGAGAAATGTCAATGCATAGAGCAGAGCAATACTTCTTGTCATCAAAGGTCTGTCTTATGAACTTGACAAGTCTGTGCGTTTGTTTTATGGTGCTGTGTTTAGCCCGAAAGCCAAATTGAAGATCAGGGATGCATCCCACATTGTTCAATATTAGACCTAACTTCGCCATTAACAAATTTTCGAATAGCTTTGAAATTTTTGGTTTGAGACTTATTGGTATATATGATTCTACCTTAGTCGGATCCTTCCCTTGCTTGGGTATCATAGTAATCATAGAGACCTACCACTCTGCAGGATTATACTCAAGGCGTTAAAAATAGAACTGTTCTAGCTACACGAGAACTCTTCTAGCTACGATATAATGCTTTTCAAGCATTTTATCAGTAATTTGACCAATACCTGGAGCTTTCCTGGAGTTTGTATTACTGATAACGTTTTCGACATCTTGAAAATTAAGTCTCAAAGACACAGGAAACAATTGTTTCAAAAATTTTTAAACAATAACAAATATTATTGCCCTGAAGAAGCTATCCGAAGGAAAGCGAAATATTGGCAGAAATATTAAAAATAAATAAGCAAAAAGGACCTTAAACTCAACGAAATACTACTTAATTAAGAAATGGAGGTCGAATAAAAACCAAAATATAAATATTTATAAATGAAGAAGTGTTTTTGTAATCCGTATTTTTCTCCGGTTTGACTTGTCTCGAGTTAAGACACTTGGTTACCAATTGCCATCTGAATTACTAGCTATATTTTAATATGTAACCACCGTCAACTGTCAACTAAACAATTTAAAAATGTGTTAGAAAATGTTCCCATAAAACGCAAAAACACATGCTTGTTAATTAAATAAACTTTGTTATAGAAATGTGTTACAGTAAGTTCTTAATAGTTTTGACAATAAAATGCTCAAAAAAGGATGTTTGCACACGTTAACGTCAACACGTGTGCATGTGTTTTCTTCCGATTGAGTTTAAAATTCCTTAAAATTGTTTGTTATTTCTAAATGTTAACACATCCTTGAATAAATACTGTTTAAATTCATTCTCCTGGTGTCCATTTGCAAAGTTGTGTTCCAGCTTTTTACACGTGTAATGTGTAAGGGAAGAGACTAAAAACGTATTCAAAAAATCTGTGAGAAATCTGAGTAATTTAATACAAACAAGTTGAAGGACATTTGGTACATTGCATACGAGCTAACGAACAGCACTTGAGAAGGGAGGAAGTTTTTGTAATTTTATTTTTATGTGTTTACGGAAGTTGCAGGTGTGTTTTTGTCTATTTTTATAAACTTGTAGTATTCCTTTTTTCAAGTACCGGATACAGAAACAGAGATTTTGTATTTTTGTTTGATATAAAGGAATCTTTAGTAAAGCATTTATTTCCTGTTGCTTAGAAGAAAGCAGATTTTACTATTTTAGCAAACACATGTGCATTAGGAAGACTTTAATTAGGATAAAGACTTGCTAGTAAAATGGAAAATATCCTTAAAGTGCAAAGAAAAAATTTTATAAATGAAGAAATACTAGTTCTAAAGTTTTAAAAATTGTGTGTTGAATTATTTGTTTGAAAGTATCACAGCCTAAAGAGTTTAAATTAATTTCAGGATACATTAAATCGAAATGTTGATTTAATTTATAAAAAGGTCAAAAAATATATTAAGATATTATTTTAAGGATATTTAATATGCAAGATTACATATTAAGAACACTTATGAAATCATGGATATGTGTGTACTCGTAGTGCGTAGCGCATGTGTTTGCTGCTCAATTTCATGTCCACAAACAATTACTTCACAAACTGCGCAGTAGTGAAAAAATACACAAGTATGTACTTACGTATATCTCCACATACATGAGCATTACGAGTATATGCTATTGAGAGTGACATGCACTCATGTATGCATAGATTTTAGTTCTTTGTGCATGGTTGTGTACAATACTCTTGCGTGTATAAATATATGAAATACTCATACTTGGTGCAAAGTAGTCATGTATACCCAATAGCGAAATTTGAGGGTAAATACATAAGTATACCTTTTTTTTTGGAGTACTCATTGTCAGTCTCTTGTCTACATGAACAAATTTCCAGGAATAAATGAGAATTATTATGACAAATTTTTTTCAGCAGAAACTAAAAAGTTTGTTGAAACAACGAATATTGAAAATTCACACAACAGTTTTGTATTAGATTAATGAACAAGTAAAAATGGTAATTTTAATCGCTTACACAACTGGCGATTTATTCGTTGAATTAATAAATATTTTAACTGAAACGCACGGTAGTTTTTTTGTAGATCAAAGAGAGCAAGACTACATATTCTTTATATACAAGGTGGCACAAAAGTAAACATTAAATTTCGTTTTCGAACATTAAATTTTACTGCAATGTGTAGCAACAAATTATTTTGAGTATTAGAAATCTTTATTTGGAACTCTACAATTTTCTCTGTTGATAGGAAAATTTGATAACATGCAATCGACTGCCGCCGGTGTTAATACACATTTGTGGCCGTTTTATCACATTTTATATAGCTTTCTGCAATATTTCTGGTGATAACTGTTCGCAGTTCTGTCGAATATTTTCCTTAAGGGTTGCTATTGTCTGGAGGCTTGTTGGCATAAGCCCCTGATTTTAAGTCGCTAGTCCTAGCTGTGCTTCTAGCATTACACGCTACAATGTGGCTTGAGAATTTAGCCCGCATGTCTTAGCAAACACAACAAGCTGAAAAAAACAGATGACAAAATATATTCTTTTTATTGAGAAAATTTTCATTGGGAAACGCCAAATTACTTTAAAATAAAAATAAATAATTAAATTGTAGAATTTCCATTAAAATTATTGAAACTTGATATGCATGAATTTCTTCTGCGTAATATGTAACAAAATTAGCAACCTTTGTTTAGTTGTGTTTCCAAATGTGCAGGCATATTTTTAAGTCATTAAGAAAAATGTTTGCTTTATTCTATTTTCACGCACATTTTACGAGTATATGTATATAGAATTGTAAATTTAATTCTCACATGGCAATTTTTTGCTGGCAGCAGTTCTTTAAACTTGTTATGCAAACGTCATTTTCAACATTTATTTATTTTGCGTATCCTGAAAAATTGTCTGTCATTTATTTTTATTTTTCTTTCTGCTTTGCAAAGATAAACTTCCCATTCATGCAGTCACATCTTCCCAGAGAATACGGCCAAATTAACAAAAACAATAACTTCAATTTTTCACCTGTGTGTAATCCAAGAAGTTTCAACCAAAAATATGAAAGACTACAGCACAACAAAGAAAGAGCAGTGAGAAAAAAAAATGCAACTTACGCATATGAATAGTAAATGTGCGTCTTCACTTTTAATCCCCCTTAATTGTTCTCATATTTACAGATCCTCGACAAAACGTTTAACTGCGTTGCCAGTAAGAACGAACACATGAACGTGTCTTTTTGAGCATTTCAGGTTTTTTTTCTTTCGTTTTGTTTAGTTTGCAAAATCATTAAGGGACAAGGGAAGAAAAAATGAGCAGAGCAGCAGGGCTATACAAAAGCTACTACTACTATAGTACTGTAAGAACCTTTAGTCAAGCGAAGAAATAGTTCATGCTGAGTTTTACTGAAAGTCAGTTAGAGTATCTCTGAAATACACACATATAAGACTGAGGGTACAGGGTATTTTTTTAGAGCTAAAAAAAAGTTATTTTTTTTTAAATAGGATAAGTAATCTGAGGACGACCCATACGAGAAAATAGAATAAAATTTGTGTAAGTCTTCAAAAAACACACCCTTTATATGAGAATGCAAGTATGTTTCTGTAGGCGTTTATGTGCATGCGGTTTTGTGTTGTTTGAAAACGTTTAAATATTTAAATCCTGGGATTAAGCAATTTTTACCGCCGTATGTGGTTTCAATTCTGTGTATAGTTCACACACATGCAAACAAAAAGCATTCAGTCGATGCAACATTCCTTTAACTTACTCACGTTTTTTATGATCTCACCTTGCTCTGCAAAAGCAAAAAGATATAAATAATATTGGCTGCTTGTGAAGACACAATTCAATTTATTTATTTATTATTTTATTTGGGCGAGTTTTTAAAAAAATGTAACGACTGTCGAACCGAAAACAGGCTTTGAGTTGCTTATTCGTCCTTCGGCCAGCCACACTAGTTTTTGTCTGTCTCAATTTTACAAAATGAGTTTTTCATTTCGAAAAAAAAAAAATTTTTTTTTTGCAATCAAAATTTTTCAGCAGCAGCAAAACAAAGCTTGGGCTTGTTTTTGCTGGAAAAGACAACGTGCACTTTTAGTTTCAGTGACAAAATATAACTTTTTAGGACTGAAGCAAGTCATTCTTCACACAGTTTGCTTAATTTCAGTCGATTTATTCTCAAATACTGTGATTTCAAAGAGATTTTGTTTTGTTTATCAAATACACATATGATTATTAGTTGTATGTTTTGGGAGTAGTTAAGTGTTGCCACTTACACCAGCAGCATATGATTATTAGTTGTATGTTTTGGGAGTAGTTAAGTGTTGCCACTTACACCAGCAGGCCACCCTTTGCATGAATTATCTTACCACAGTGTAGAAACTCCATTTTAAAAACAATACTGCTCGACAGAAACTAAAAATTAAGATACCTGTTGTCCGAGAACTAGACATTAGCACATCAGATCAGGCTATTCTGATAAATATTCATATCCTCTGATGGTGTCTAGTATCTCACTGTGTGAAAAACCGGAATCTCCAAATGACATAGTTTTTTGATATCCATTTTACTTTGTTCGACTAGCTCAGATTATATTTCATTAATATCATGAAAAGATTAATTTTGGTTATGAAGTCTTCGTTAATTGTATGATAATATTACATAGCACCATTTTATTGTTTTTTACGACTACATTACAGTTAAGAAAATTGTTGCATTCTTGTTTACGAAAAAGTTTTACACGAAAACGTAAGAATTTCGATATATGTAGCTACTACATAATGTAGAAAATATAATGAAAATTTTATTGCATTAATGCAAAACGTTCGTAATAACTACGAAACAATGTGGTTAATATAATGGAAATATATCATTATATAAATGTAAGACTGTGATTATATTGATGAGTTCATTTCATTATATATAATATCTCATGCATTCAAAAAATAATATTTTTCGTGTTTGCAATGAAAACTTGTTTCTCATAAATAAAAAAAATTTATTTTATTATTTATATATTTACGATTATTTCTTTGATGAAACAATATTCATAACTCGTATAAAGCTTCACGTTGGCCTAAAAAAACGATAAAATCGTAGCATTAATGTAAAAAATTAATTACAAAATTTATGTGAAAAAAATTGTTACTTCGGTGTAAAAATTTTGCACACACCAAGAAGACGAAAAAGGCACCTAGCCTCTAACCTAAAAATAGTCTAAAAATACGTTCACATTGTTCAAATATTTGGCCAAAAAAGCGTAACCACTACTTTCTTATTGAGCTCTATTTTCAGCAAGCGCATACATACAAACAACTAAAATACAAAAAATCAAGAAAAACTGTATAAAACAAAATCTTAGGAGCGCATCTTTCAAAGTTTTGTTTGTTCAAACAAAATTGAAGAAAAAAATATTTGTATTTGCATAATTTTTGTTAGAACATTTTTTGTGCGTCAGAATTTCTGTTTTTTATATTTAAGATCTTGCCGACTCCATACAAATGACTTGACATATCACCTAATGTCAAAATTAAACAGAATGTTTCTTTATTTCGTAGCCCATTTTCAATTCATTAGAAATGTATCACAAAATCACTTATGTACAAGGTGGCGCAAAAGTTATCTTCCTATCAGAAAATGCTATAAATTTTGCGATTGGCCCTGTCAGTTCAGTTTTGACATTTGTGTAGTAAACACATGCGAAATACACGGTAATAAACAATGTTACGCTACACTGCGCCAGAACGCGGAATATTGATGAAGATGATTTTTCACCAAAATAATCATGCGTGATGAGGCCCATTTCCATCTTAGCGAGTACGTAAATAAGCAAAATTTAAGCTTCAGGGGCACTGAAAATCCGCGTGTAACCCGCGAAGAGCTATTACACTCGCTCAAAGTAACTGTATGGTGTGCTGTTTTCGCTGGAGGAGTCATCGGACCTTTTTTCTTCGAAGACGTCGCGGGCCAAACGGTTACTGTGAATGGTGAGCGCTACAGAGCAATGATTAACGAGTTCTTTTTGCCGCATCTTGATGAATTGGGATTGGAAAACATGTGGTTACAATAGGACGGTGCTACGGCACCCACTGCATGTGCCACAACCGATATGCTGAACATCGGAATGTTATTTTTGCGCCACTCTGTATAATCAAAATCCTTATGCTAACTAACTAGCTGCTAAGTTTTTTGTGTGTAAATTGCCATAACGGCCATAGCAGCTAGTTAGTTAGCACAAGGTTTTTTATTATACATAAGGTCGTTAGTGCTTTAAGCAATTCTTTTGCTACATATGCGTCTCTGTCTCTTAGTCATAGTGAAGGCAACTTTTATTTTCCGTTTGCTACTGCGCAGCATTGACTGCAAGCAGTCCTTTGCTGTAAAGATATTATTTTAAAATTGCTAAGAATTGTGAAACCAGTTCATTGTATTTAATTTTTTTTTGCTAACAATTGGCAAAATGCTGGTGACACAGCAATTTCCATACCTCATGTTGATTGTCTTGTTCTGTTTACCTGTTCCGTGAAAACATATTTTAAAGAAAACGTGCTACGTCGAAGACGGCAGTTACAAACGTGCAACAAGTAACCCAGCGAAATGTTACAGTTTTTCAAAAATGAATAGATTATTGGAAGTTTTATAAGATGAAATTAGTGCATAACTGAGTTTTCATGTTGAGTGACTATAACTGCAAGGCCCACGATGTCACTCGTCATCGCTTACATTGGATGCAATTTAGCTGAAACAAACTAGTTACAATGTGGTCCTGTGTAAGGCAGACATAGAATACGTCATTACAACATTGTGATATAAGAGTTTGTATATATAGGTTTAACAGGCTGCCAGCTATTGTAAAGCCAGCTCACTGGGGTCCAGTCTGGTCCCGTTGTGTTGAGTATTTATATATACTATTAACAAAATATATTATTAATAAAATGAGATAAAATTCAAAGCCAAGCATGTTCTCATATCGCATGTGTGGTGATCCATGGAGTAGTATTCGGTAGTATTTTACAAACTACTCCTTTGTGGTGTATCATGGAGTAGTGACATGGAGTACTATTGTCAATAACCTTCTGGGGTACTCTGTGGTGTAGTATTGTAATTAATTCTTTGTGGTATTCCATGGAGTATTATTGTCACTAACCTTCTGGAGTACTTCATGAAGTAGTGTTGTCACTAATCTTCTGGAGTATTCCATTGAGTAGTGACATGGAGTAGTTTTGAGACTACTCTTATGTAATGCAAAGTTGGTTTGTATGTGGTCCAGCCCTAAGACTTCGTAATGTTAAAAATACCATATATTTGCCATACAATTGGGTTTGTTTTGGTTTACTCCTAGTCCGTTGTGGACCATTCTTTACACGCATGTGTGGGCTAGATGCATTTTTTTCAGGGTTGTTTCGCAAGTGTTCGTGTGTAGCAATTATATTTGTACATTTGAGTCTAGAATTATCATTACCTAGAAGCCACTTGCACAATATGGAAGATAATAAAGAAATATAAATAGCAGGCAGCTATTCGGCAGAGGCCGATTTTTATTTTAAACGTTGTGCAGAGCAAGACAGTCACAAGTCAGAAAAGTAAGCAAGGTTAGTGTATTAATACACAGTGGTATTAAGTGTAAATAAAGTTGTGAATTATTTAAGTACTGTGTAGCGAACAAGTGTCTCTGTGTTATTACTTCATTTGCAATTGAAGAACCCGCAAAAGCAGTTTTAAAGGCAAAAACGTAACAATATATTTTTGACATTTCGTAAAGAAAATATATATGTCTCATTTTTAAATTCATATTTAAAAAGTTTTAATTAAATTTATTTTAAAACTATAATTATAAAAATATCCTCTATTAGTATTTAAACAATTTGCTGGGATTTCAATGTTGCAATAACAAACAATTTATTTTCACAAAAACTTGATTCTGAAAACGCAGAAGAATTTTTGTGGTAAATAATTCTGTAAGAATTTTAACAATCTTAGTGACTCATGGTATTTTGAAAGTTTTTTATGTGGAATATAATTTTAAGTCAGCTAGCTGTAGTCGAAGCCTTAAAGATAAGATAATCATGTGTAAAGAATTATATAAGTGTAGAGGGAACATGAATTTGAAAATAAACGAATTTAAAAATAAATTTGCATTTACTATCGAAATGATTGTTACATAATAGATCAATATATAATCTACCAATACAATATCAATTCCCTATTAATATATAAGAGTGTATAGTTTATTTAAATAATGAATTATTCAAAAACTCAAATATTTGTGCTGCACTAATTTATGATTATGTAAATTATGTAATTCTGATAGATATAGATAAGTACAATATAAGATAGACGAGTATTTGTGTGTTTATTTTTCAAAGTAACTGCGATGCTCCATCGATTATTTTATTGCTTGTTGGATCTTTATTTAATTTGGTAAGTAATTGAAATAAATGAGGGCTGTTGAATAGCTCTGCAAATACCAGAATAACTTATTTTGTACATTTAAATAAGAATTTTATTTTTCAACATGATCTTCTTTTAGGTCAATACATTTATTTCATCCTTTTTTAAATTCTTTTTTACCTTCCCAATTAAAGGGTTTCTCAAATCCCTCAAAATAGGCGGTTGTTTCTGTAATACCTCTCTGTTCGTTGCAAATCTCTTATCACCTAGCCATTTGAAAATAGCCACAGGGAACCAAATTTGGGGCATATGCTTGATGGGGTAGCAATTCGTAGCCCAATTTATAGATTTTAGCCAAAGTGATTACGCGCTCGTGCAGAAAATGGATTTCATGTATACCAGCACTTGCTTTGACGGCCCTATCAGAGAATGGACCAACTTTACGGGGTAAATTATTCACTATTCAGCAGCGCCACCCCGTGTGGCTTGCAAGTTTCACACCGGCCGCAACTTGTGCCATAAGTGTATTGCCATATAGACAAACCTCATGCTGAAGAGCTCGGAACTGCTAATAATTACAAGGAAGACAAGGGGCCGAAGTTCTTGAAGAACATTAGCCCTTAACCAACTCACCCGTGTAACCATCATTACTATTTCTTTGCATTACAGGTAAAGGCAAGAAAACAGTATCTCGAGGGTTATTAGCCCACGAAAATCGGCTTTGCTGGAAAACTAATTCTCCTTCCTAAGATTTAGGGTTAGGCCACAGCAACAACGCCAAGTTAAACACCTGCACTATGAGCCAAGTTAAACACCTGAACTATGATCAGCAAAACCCGCTCCCCGGAGGGAATGCACTCGTGCATTGCACTAAAGCCAAAAACCACAGTTTTCTCCCAAAATGTTGATATCTTTGCTCTTTGCGCTGATCGTGGTTGGGTGCTAGCATTTTGGCAGACATGTTCTGCTTGTAGTTTAGGCTACAAACTGCAGGAAGGGGTTATTACAGCCAGTCCGCCGATGTCGAAAGGCTAAGTTTATTAGTATTCTAGGCGAAGGAAAATTGATTTAGGTTTGTCTAACTTTATTTTATGCGAACGATGTGTCAAAATTCAATTAATTTCATTACATTAGATTTTCATTCGATTTCGACGAACAGGCTATTAGTCCTCCTTAAAATTTATAGTGCATGACATATTTGGGGGTCCTAATTTTCGTAAAGTTCCCAAGGTACTTTCGTCTAACAACAGATACCTATTATGTAAGGAATTACAAGTTATGGTTTAACGAGTGAGTTCAGCGAAAGTGCTTACTGTTGCACGGAGCGCTCCACAGGAAGTAGGTTTTGCCTTGGTGTACACCGAACCAGGGTTCTCTGCTTTCTGGGGCATAGAGGGCTCAAAAGTAGCTGATAAGAAACACCTGCTTTGCAGAATGAGTTCTGTTTATATCAACCTTTAATAAGAGTTCTTCTCTAAAAAAAATCAAGTCTTGAAAACTCAATTAAAAAAAAGTTTTGTTATGTTAAGCGGAACTTCAAAGTTGAAAAAATAATCGGATATATCTTCTGATCTAAAGCGAAATGTATTATGTTATGTTAGGTAGGAGTTCCTCGTTTATTGTAACAAATAAAACTATAGGAAGCCGCATGGCTTATGTTATATCGAACATTGTAAACTCTTAGGAAGCATTGGCAGAACAGGAATTGGCAAAGCTCACGAGAGGTCCTACTACATCTTGGCTGGAACGTTTTGATTGTAGTTTAAACTAAATAGGGTGAGCGCCGATGCTCTTAGATCATTCCTAGTCATTGGACTTCAGCTTCCAACTTGTAGAGCCTTAAATTCTATTGACTATCTCGGCATTTGCATATAAGAGGGATTGGAAGGCCCGAGCTTTTCAGCTAAGTGTCTCTTCATATAAGCAAAAACGTAAGAGAAGTTGCGATGCGACTGGACCTTGTAAGCCCTCTGGGGCTGGAGCCGTGGTATTGCTGCACGAAAAATTGAAAAGGTAACGAAGTTATCAAGCAGTCCTTGTTTCATTTACATTACTAATTATTTTTTATGGACAGATAGAGTTTAAATCAATTAGAGGCATTATTACAACCTAACGATAAAGTTCTTGATAGTTAACCTTAACATTAGTTAACGTGGACGATAAAGTCACCATTAAAATTTTCCCATTTTTACAACTGAAGTTACAATTATTTCAGCAGGAAATATAGCAGCTTCAAATGCTTAAAGTTAACTTTGAAATTTACCATGAGGATAATCCTGCTGTTAAGTTATCAGTAACTTTTCAGGGTAATGTTAACTTGTAATAACCGTAAATAAATTATTTGTAAGATAAAATCCTAATGTTAACTGTTCGTCAGTTGTAATAACAGCCCTTAATTAATAAATTTCTTACGAATAAAATGTTTTACTTACATAGTTCAAACAATTCTTTGATTGTATCAATGCCATTGCGATTCAGCAATACAACCACAAAATTTAACCAGCTTCGAGCGTGCTCACGTGTAAGTAAATTTTTATTCACACACGAGTATGTCACCTTCTTAACTTTTATGTGTTTCTTTTACGGTTTGATGCGAAATTTTGGCATGAGCGATTATATGAATTTTTTTTGTTGTTGTTCTTGGTTTGTCGCCGAATTCATGTTTATGGGCTGACATTTATATGACAGACCTTACGGATGATGAAGATGACTTTGTGGCTGACTACGCTGATGATGCTGACAGAGGGTGTGATTTTTATTCAGAAACCGCAACATATTGTATGATATACATAAAGTTATTTTGGTGAAGGGGTTGCCAGCAGGGAGGGAGGTACAGAAATTCTTATGTTGGCACATATGAAGTGGATATGCGACAAGAAATTTTCTGTTTGTTCAACCAAAAGTAAAGAGAAATGAAATGTAATGATGGCAAGCAAACGTAGAGGGGAAAAATAGAAGATATTTTCGAAAAGCATAGAAAAAATCTAGGCGGCGCGTAGAAATTAATTTTATGTGCTCACGACTTTTTTTATATTATTTTTTTTTTCATGGTGTTTGTGGTTTTTATTGTTGAAGAGGAAATATGTCTTAGATGGTTTGTTAAGGGTTTATGAATGGCAAAATAATGAAAAGCACACTTTATGAGTGGAGGCATGCAATTTATAGCATGACAAATTCATAGATGAAACTTCAAAAACCAAATGGTCTGGAAAAAAATCAATTTATGGTTGGCTTTTTTCTTTTCTTAACTTAGACAAATTTGAAAGAAAGGCAGGAAAAATTCTGCAAATTATTATTAAGATTTCTCTTTTTGTAAATTGCACTTTTTTTTTCCTTTGTATAGTGCTTCGCTTGCGGTGTGCAAAACATGAAGAGGGGAGAAAAAAAAAATTATAGAAAATGGTAAAGAAATGATAATAGTAATAATTATTATTTTTTGATTGCATGTTCACATGCATTTCAGTTTAGATTTCAAAAGATGGATTGATGGTTGGCTGGTTGAATGAACATATAGTTAGACTGACTTTCTATGTGTTTTATGATTTTGTTAAGAGTGTCTAGTAGGTGATGTATTAACATTGATTTTATATTCATGTACTATTCGTATGTACAATATAAAGCAACTAACAATTATCTGTGTTCTAAATACAAGGATTTAAGCCATGCCATGCCATGCCATGCCATTCATTTATTTATTTACTCAAGCCGCAATTGCAAAAATATTTTATTATTGCAATCACAATCAGTTGCATTCTACAAATGGAGAACAAAACATAATTACCAATATCATTATCATTTATGTATATCATCATTATTATCTCCATTATATTATTTTTTTAAGCACATATCGCAGTGAATAACAATATACGAGTAATAGTACAGCACCCCATTCGATAATTTCTTTCCCTTTTGTCTGGCAGACATTTAAAGTAGATGACATTATAATGGTGCACTCCAATCTACTTTTGTACATTTTACGTTCAAAGTGCATACTTGTAACGAATAGAAACAAAAGCCAAGGCTAGGGCATAAATTGAACAGAGGTCAAAGGTTAAAATTGTGCAACAATTAATCTATATAAGCAAAGAGTTCGTCAGATATTTGCAAAAAATATTATTACTTTTGAACTTTTGTTCTTTTATTATTTTTATTTTATTTAACCTAGTTTGGCACACAGAAAATGTTTTTTTTTCATATTCAAATAAAAAAATTTTGTTGAACTAGCTCATAAATTATTTGAATATGAGTACGAACCTATTTCTTTACAGTAGATTCAAATAATAATTTTACAAAAACAGTTGCTGAACGAAAAGAGCTAGTATTTGTCAACAGAAAAATTCATGACGAAAAATTTATTGATTTTGTCACAATAAAAACACGGATAGTTTTTTTATGTTCAATAACGAAAATCGTTAAATCAGCTAATAAATTGTTTCAATACCATACTGTAAAAGAATTTGTTGATTCAAACAAAAGTTTACAGTGCAACCTAAATTCGGGCGTAAAGCGCACCGCAATTTAACGCTTTGTTTTTACGCTGCTGTAAGTAACTTAAATAAGAGCGTTAACATTGTGCCATAAACAGTATTGCTCAGTAACCTTGTTTAATAAAAATCACTAAATAGAAATACAAAAAAAATTATAAAATCGCTAAATTAGTCTGAAAGAACCTAAAGTGTGATTTCTAATGGCCGCAAAATATGAGTAACATTTGTTTTGTAGAGAACTTTACTGAGAGGCAGTAAAGCTTTCTCTCTTACGCTCTGTCAAAATTGGATTTCCCAATTGCAAAGCGTTGACGCCGCGCTATTTGGGTTGGTCTCATACATTTTGAGTGTGCATAAGGATTTTTGACAGATAACTTACGCTTGACGTGCTAATTTAGCTTGCACAGTTAGCAGCTTGGTTTTTCATCAGCAACACAATATGATATCCAAAATATTGTTAAAAGTTTTTATCACATTTACCCAGTGTGCAGCACTGCTTGTTATAAAATGTACAACACATTCACACAAACAACATAAAATTAAAAATATAATAAATGCACAAACAAACACACATGATTTAAAGTACGTATAACTCCAAGTAAATCGACTACAAATGATGTTGTTATTCTTGCATTATGGGTATTTCGTTTTATTATTGTTTGTTGTTGTCACTTTCTTATTGTGCGCAAGAATGTGTGTGAATGTGTATGTGCGTAAGAACTACATCTGTACATTTGAGTCTAGAATTATGAATGACTAGAATGGTCATGCCAATTGTAGAATATGATAAAGACGTATAAATAGCCCGGCAGGTCGGCGGCAACGAGTCATTTATATAATACCCCATATTCTACTAGGCGTCATCGTCGTCTTATGAAGACGACACAAACATTGTTTCATTTATTTGCTTATTGTCAAAAACAATTGAGTGTTGTCGACATCCTCTATCTATCGCTTAGGTGTAGGAAATATTGCAAGTCTATCAAATAATACATAATTGTTGTCGAAGATGAATGTGTAACGGAGTGTTTTTTTAATGTCGTCTTGATGTGACAACGATGACGCCTCTTGGAATATGGAGAAATATTAATTTGCGGACATTCCATATAAAATCGAGAATATCAATTTGAATAACGAAAAACTCAAAACTAAACAGAGAATTTCAATTTGAAATCAAGAAAATTCTTTAAGAAAAAAACCGAGAAAAAAAACGAAATGGAATTTGAGATCGAGAAAATTTCGAATAGATTGGAACATTTTAGTTTTAATTTATGAAAATTTAAAATAAAATTATTAACTTTAATTTGTGAAACATCCAAATGAAATTCAGATATTTATATTTACTAAAAATTAATTTATGTTTTTCCTTTTAATAAATAAAAAAATTTGTGTTTACATATAACACGATTTAAATTATAAAATTTTTCTTATTATGAAAAACATTTCGAAAACATAGGCTTTAATCTTTAAAAAATGACAAAAACTTCCACCAGATTTATGCCTCCAAAATTAATAAAAAAAAAAAAACAAACGAACAATAAATTTCATATTCGCAAACCACTGATTGTGAGTGACTAAACATATGCCTGGTGCTTGATAACGAGTATGAAACAAAAATTAAGTATACGAGGATTACTAATGATGATTCTATTTGAGTGCTTTTGTTGAATCTGCTATAAATATGGGGAATAAGAGTTTGGGGATGTTGCAGAGAGCTAGTCGATAACAAAATGACATTACGTTTGTAGCTGTTGCATGTGTGGGGAGGCTGGAAATAAAAAAGGGAAGCCCAACTCATAAACAAGGAATATTCATAATTGCAGCCGCAAATGCATTGCAACAATGAAAATGCATAAAACCATCACGCATCGCTTTTATTTGTTTCGCTTTGTTTCAAGATGCACTTACTCACTCCCCATATTTGCTTTTCTTTGTTCGTTTGTTTGTTTTTGTGAGTGCGAATTTGAAATGAAACAAAAAGCAACCGTAACCAGCAGTCGGACTGTTACAAACGTGCAAATTTAATAGACGACTTAATTTACAAGTTTACACTGGCAAAAATTGTTACGTTTCAATTATGAAATGTTTAAACAAAGTTTAAACATAAACTCGTTACTAAGAGAGTGGCGAAGAAACCGTAGCCATTTGAGACAACAATTAGGGGTTTTTTAGCTGAAAGAATTTTTATGATAAAAAGGATTTAAACGTTACAATTTTCGTTTACTCCACCAAATATATTAAATTCAGAATTTAATAAGGCAACAATTATAGTCAGTAATACGAAATTTTTATAGCAAAAACACTACCCGCCCATTTTTGCACAAATAATAAAATACATTTATTTAATACTCTTGTCATATTATTACGAATTTGTATCACTTTAGGTCGGCTTATTATAAATGTACACACACTTTCACACAAATAATATAATGCTGAAAACATAATACACAAACAAACATATATGATTTAAAGAAAGCAAAATTCCAAGTAAATAATCCACCAACGATTTTTTTGTTGCTGTTGCGTTCTTATTGTTGCATAACAATTATATTTGGACATTCGAGTCATGAATTATCATTAACTAAAAGCTTCATGAATTACTGAACATATAAGAAAATCTTCTAACACAGTGCTAGTAATATTGGATTTAAGCAAAGCTCTTGATTCGTTAAGTAATGAAATTTTATGTCACAAGCTATACAAATATTTTGGGTTTGGCGCATCTGCCTGTCGGTTAGTGTGGTCTTTTCTTCATAATAAATTTCAATATGTTGCAAATAAGGGGACGTCAAATTCACCGTTCTTGAAGCGTTAAAATCACATTTGGCACGTTCTTTCCCTAATAGCGGCATCACCAGGGTTATTTGAGACCATTCAATGAACCTCAGCCGCAAATTTCTACATATTAAAGTAGAGATTTGAAACCTCCCGCAAATGACGAGAATATGACCCGCTGGCAGGTTTATTTGAGAATAACTTTATGATGTACACACAAATGGACTAATATTTCGATGACGCTAGGTTTACAAACAATTAAGCTTGTTGTATGACATCTACTTTCTATTTATTTCAACCACTTACCGCTACAGACATCCTAGTTCCATTACAATGCCCGAAAGGCCCGGAAACAATGTGGCAACTTCAATTTGCGCACTAAACCGGGTTACCGTTAATAGTTCATATACACGTTCCATGGCCGAAACGCGTACTTAATATGAAAAACCGGTTCCGGTTTGGTTAGTGAAGCGGTTCCGAGTTCTTTTGGGAATTCCCAAAGTCTACTACAGAAAATGTCGAAATCCCCCCACTTCCTCAGAAGCAATACGGCAACTTCGATTTTTGCACTAAAGCAAATGACCGTTTATAGTTCAGATGCATGTTCTACGAAAAAAATGCGCATCAAATATGAAAACTGGTTAGCGAAGTGGCTCTTGTGTTTTTTTTTGGGAATTCCCAAAATCGGCTTCGTGAATCCCCAAAATCTAACCACTTCCTAGGAAGCAATAAGTCAACTCCAACTTTCACACTAAAGCGGCAACACTGTATATATATAATATGCAGTTTTATATACCTACATAAGTATGTAATAACCTAAATATGTGAAATTCATATAAGAGTGTTAAAATATTTTTCTTCATTTCATTTTTAATTCTTTATTTCAGGATAATCAAAAGCTTTGAAAAGTAATCCTCTCACAGAGCTCTCAATCTACGATGTTTGGTAATAAATTACATCCAAGATTCGCCATTAAATTAAAAAAGTTTAAAAAATTTATATTAACAATTGCATTTTGTTTAATCGTTTCAGTGTAGCGTTCCACCAGCCTTTTAAGTACCAATGATTCAGGTATTAAAAATCTATAAAATAATACCAATCCATTCCGGAGGATTCTGTTTTACAGGAAAGCAAATAAAAGAAGTCTGTAGAAATTTAAGTAGTAAATTCAAATTTGTGCGCATTTTAATGAAAGAAAATTTTCACACACACTCACACACAAACACTTGCCTGCATTTACAATTTAAAATTGATATGCATTTTTGAGCCACCAGTTCTTAAAATAATGTAGTCGTGAATTAAAAAATAAAGATAAAAAATTATAAATAGCTTGTTTTATATGTTGCCCAGCTATCTATATGTAGACATTTCATAGGAGCTACCCTAATCATCAGTCGACTGTGGAAATTTTCGAAAGATATTTTCAAACATTAAATTTTGTACCCCAGCAATTTATTTAAATTGTTGGGGTACAAGGTTTTAAGACTATCTTTCAAAAATGTCCAAAGTCTACTGATGATTAGGGTAGCTCCTAATCACGTAATTTTAGCATCATATCTAATACTGTGTGATTCGGTGCGTTGTCTTAAAGAAATAGCAATTTTTTCTTCTTTAAATGTGGTCTTCTTTTCTGGATTGTACCAATCAATTTATCCAATAATGCACAGTAATACTTGATTGCGGATCATTTTTCAAGCTAATCGATGAGCAATATTCCGTGTGTATCCCAAAATATCGTGGTCATAACCTTGCCAGCCGATTTCTCCGTCTTCGCCTTCTGCAAAGCACTTCCATCCATAGTTCGGATTGATTTTGATTTCAGGTGTATAGCGGTGGACCCACGTTTCATCAACAGTAATTAATCGACGCCAGAAATCAATAGGATTACCTTTTATCATATTCAAACCCCGCTGTGAAGTGGTCTGTCGAACTTGTTTTTGTTCAATACTGAGCAAACGCGGCGCCCATCTTACCTATTGCTTTTTCATATGCAAATGTTCATACAAAATATCGAACACACGTTCATATGATATGTTTGTCATTTCAACAATCTCATGTAACTTGACTCGGCGATCATTCATAACGATATCGAGAACTTTCTTGATATACTCTTCAATAACCACCTCTTTGGATCTTTCTGTTGATGATATTGTTGCAGAGCTTGTTCGGCCGCGTTTAAATTCAGCAATCCAATATTTTACCTTGCAATCAGACGGAGCACCGTAATGTTTATCAAGCTTTTCCTTTATCACTTTCGCTGTTTTCAATTTCAAATAATAGTGTTTAATCACTGCACAAAATTCACTTTTTTCAATTTCTCAAGAAACACAAAAGTTTCTTAGTTCAAACGACTACAACCAATAAATTAATCGATGAATTTGGGTAAAATTTTAACAGCTGACGTTGGACAGATCACAATTAAAAAAAATGTGTTTGTGCTGTCCTCTAGTGCTAGGTAGCTTTAATATCAATCCGCCCTCGTACATTAACTTTGATATGTGGCCATAGCAATTAAGAAGCAGACATGAACTTGCACAATGCCGTATCAGCTGATGTTGTAGGTTAGGTTAGGTACTCAGGCCTCTGGATTCTCCAAAAAGTACCTACTCGTATATACTCCAGCTCACTTGGGTTCTGAAGATCGCTTCCTTTGTGATTGCCTGAAAAACTAGTATATAATAATAGAAAACTAAAAGTTATATGGATATAGAAGGAGTGAGGGAGAGGGAAAGGAAAGGTGGGAAGTAATCAGCAAGTAATGCCACTTAATGTGGCATTACTTGCTGATGTACTAGCCATCCGCTACTTCTTATGAAAGAAGCTAACACAATCGGTTTGACCGAGGCCAGACATGATAGGCTATTGGAGCTCCGCTCGCCTAAGCATCTTAGACGATGATGCTCCAATGCCGGACATGTACCGAGGAGATGAAGTATCGTCTCCTCCTCCTCCCCGTCTTGTCAACTTCTACAGAAGTCGTTATAGGGTAGGCCTAGTCTCCTGGCATGGTTCCCAAACGGGCAATGTGTAGCGATCCGCCATTCTTAGGAGCGATCTGGGAAGTTTTAATAGCTCCCCCGTGCTCTTAGAGTTAATGTGCGGCCACAGGTTCCTTAATATAAGGCATGTGGGCCACTTTTCTTGGGCACGATCCAACACGCTGATATGGGTTGTCCGCAATAGGGGTTTATATACCTGATTTTGTATCACCATCGCTATTCACCATTTAAAAGAAAATATATTGTAGTATTTTTTTTTTTGCACGAGTACAACAAAATTTGAAAGTGAAATTCATCATTTAAATTTCTGTAAAAATGATAATGAAACCAGCCAGACTACCTCACTACACTACAGAAGCAGAGAGAAATATTATTAATGTAATCTTTTACATACGAACCAGATGCTACTTTATGCAGTCATTTATTCATTCATTTGGTGGCATTAAAATGTGATGTGGTATGAAGAAAAGACGATATGATATATGTATGTGCAGTTACCATGAGGCTCTTGTTAAACACGATGATGACGACGATGATGATGCCTGGTGATGACGATGGGTTCATTATACGAGTAGAATGTGTGTTTGTAGGATCAGTGTACGTTCTTTTGCTATAAAGTATTAACAATTATTTTGAACATACATACATACATACATACATACGATTCGAGAAGAAATTCACACACAACCATCCATATTCCTATACACATGCAGATTGAAGTGTCTGAATGCATTTGTTCTCATGAATGCAGTTGCGCCTGCCTGCGCCTGTTTGTTCGCACAGAAATGGGGCCATTCTGCTTGATTTAACTTTTATTTTTTCTCTTTGTTCTTTACTTTCTTCTTTTTGTTTAAGCAGAGATAATAAGCTTATTAAATGATTATTCATAAGCCAAAGTTTCATTTTACACCAGCCAGGTGAGTTGGATCAATGAGAACCAGGCTACAAAGTTAAAGAGGGAAGGTGATAATCTGCAGGAAATGGATGAATATTGAATGGAGTTTAAAATAACAAAAGGAAACTTGTTGCAAAGACGAAAAAAAAACTCACACACACAAAATTGTTATTGAACTTTTATTTGGGACATTTTCGTAAGCTTCTAATTTTTGTTTGGAATACAATGAATACAATTTTTGTTTGGAATACAAATTTTGTTTGGAATACAAGGATTTTAAGATTTAGTTAAAATAAGTTTATGTTAAATATGATGGCGCAATAGTTGCGGAAAATTTTTAGGTCACAGGGAATATGGAGTATTAGCTACGTGATTAATACAATTCAATAAGTTACTCTGAATGAATTTCCTTGGTGTTTATTCGAAACTTGTGCCTAGATTTGTAGCAACTTTCTTGAAAAAGTTTGAAGCTTTGGATGTTTATATTAAAGCACTTCAAAATTAAGCAAAATAATAATAATAAATATTATTAAAAGACACTATCAACAAATTTTATGCGACAATAATTTTGTTCATAAAACATTTCCACGAACTCGAACATTTGCGTGCGCACTCTCAAAAGAAAATTCATTTCATTCGTACTTAAACAACGCCTGAACGGATTTAAAAGTACAGCAAGAACGGATTTTCCTCACTCAATTACGCTGCGCTTGATTAAAGTATGTATTATTAATGTCTAAGTACTTTATTTTAGATATATTTAGTGCCGGATCAGTACATTACAAGAAAAACGCTTCGTTATGGGTCTAAAACCGTTTCGTTCAACACTCTTCCGTTAATATAATGAAAAGCTCCATTTTGGTTATGAAAGCTTCATCAATGGGATGCAAATTTTGCATAGCACCATTTTATTATTTTTTACAACTGTATTAATGTTACGAAAATTGTTTCATACGTGTTACGAAAAACGTTTGATCAGTACATTGAAAGAATAACGCTTCGTCATGGGAATAAAACTGTTTCATTCACCATTCTTTCGTTAATATAATGAAAAGTTTCATTTCGGTTAAGAAAGTTTCATCAATGGGATGCAAATTTTGCGTAGCACCATTTTACTATTTTTTACAACTTTATTAGTGTTACGAAAATTGTTTCATTGGTGTTACGAAAAACTTTTGATGAAAATGTAAGAATTTCGTATTAGCTACTAAACAGGGTTAGTAAATTGATAAACATATTCCATTGTATTAATAGGGTTAAAATAGTGGGGCATATTTCATTATACGTTGCAAATGTAACAACTCCATTACATGCTCAAGCAACGTGTTTCATATTATTAATGTGAAATTTCGTATTAGCTACGAAACAGGGTTAGTATATATGATGAAAATATTTCATTGTATTAATGTAAGACTTTCGTAATAGCCACGAAAATATATATTTAAAATAATGGAGCATATTTCATTATGCATTGTAAATGTAACACCTCTATTATATGCTCAACCAACATGTCTCATATTATTAATGTGAAATTCAGCTACGAAACAATGTGATCAAAATAAAATGAAACTATATATAGTCGGACTTTCACTATATACTAGATGGTTTATTTGGTACCAACAGTCTGCAGTTGGCAGGTTATATACTCGATAGCTCATTTGGTAGAGTATTCGACAAACAGTCTAGAAGTCACATGTTCGATTCCAGCCAAAGATTCTGGGTGCTACTGCAGAAAAGCAAAATAGCTACTCAGATTTTGTGTTTGTTAAAAAAAAAAATGGTGATAATTTCATTATGCATATATTTCATATAGAAATAGCATATATGCATATATTTCATTATGCATATATGCTATTTCTTGCGTTCATTCCGAAAATGATTTTTGTCTCATTTGTAATGAAAACTTTTTTTTTCATAAGCGAACAAATTTCATTCTATTTACAATTGTTATTTTTTTAATGACAAAATATTCATAACCAGAATGAAGCTTTACGTTGGTACACTAGCAACGACAAAATTGTAACATTGATGTACAAAATCGAAAGAACTAAAGTTTTTTTTTTATCAGTGTAATTTAAATAAACTGAAGAAGATATTAATTTATTGAATTTTATAATTTTTAAATTAGATTTTTGGTTTTGGTACATCGGGTTTTTAGTTCAACTTTTCCTTTCTGAAGTTTATCTTAAGCAGGATTTTTACAATACAAATTTTCTGTGATCAATAATTTTTGATTGAAGAAGAAAAGAAAAATAATAATCAAATCTTTAGCTGGGGGGAGGGCAACTAGCTGTTTCGTAGTCGCTATACTACTCATCAGCACCCATTCGGCTTTGAACTCAGGTCATGAACTGCTGCCTTAACCACTAAGCCACCGAGCCTATATTCAACAGTTTATGACACGAGTACGTTGTGCAACAGACCGTCACGGGTTCTTTGTTGTTGATCCCCGTTCTAACAATTAACCCTTGGTGAGGCTTTCGGAAGCCAGCACAACATAACTCATGCGGCTTCCTACAGTTTTATATGCACGACAAACCAGAAAGAAGAGTGCCACGGTTTAGTGTAAGCCAAGGCAACAGGTGCTTCCCGCGCGGTATATGAATTGAAAAGAAATACGTCTACAGGTTGTCTGTTGCATAGACGAGTCTTTCAGCTGAATAACGAATTCTCTCTGTGATGTGTTGCGCGAATCACAAGGAAAATTTTTTGTGCTGCAGGCATTCCACTCGGAAGATCCAATTTTGGGCTCCTTAAAGCATACCGATTGATATCTCGCGAACAACACAAGTAATGTTCACAGTTCACGAGCGCCCACATGTGGACCACACAGGTCGCAACTTTTTATAATAAGTTATGCATGTAATACAGGCACATGAATGTATACATCCCTTGCTGAAGAGATCAAGCCTTCTAACCCACTTGTATGTGATTCCCCACACAGTCAATGGAAGGTAAAACTCCTCAAGTTACTGGCCTGAAGTCCATAAAGACCATCATCCCTTAATTAACTCATCTGGTTATTGATCACTTCCGGTTCTTTACATTACAGGTATATTTTGCATGACAACAGCATATCGGAAACCGACCATGCACCGCAATTGTCTGGGTATTCTAATTAGCTCTTTCTGAGATTTTGGAAACCCCTCGAAAAAGCGTTAGTTGCGGTAACCACTTCTTCCTGAGATTTTGTGCTTAAAACACAGTCAGATCACCACCAGGATGGTCTGCAAACAAAACCGTCTGAAAGTTTTTTTTATATTTGGTAAATTTGCTTAATTAACTTTTATCGGTGTTAAATAACTATTTACTATTTTTTAGGAAATCCCTTTAAAACAAATACTTTTCACACTTTAAGAAAAACCTGCCACCTTAATCTATAAACAAATATTTTAACGACTAAAACAGTAAAAGCAAATAAATAACAGAACATAAACTAGAGTAAAAACATTTCATAAGTTATCAATAACACAATCACCAGTCATGTCAGCCAATTCCATTAGTTATGGAGAGTCAGGAAACAGTGCATCATACATTTACAATGATATAAAATAGATTTAAAAAGTGTTGACATTAAACAATTCAACAGCAGAGGAAGAAAAAGAAAATGAAATCCAAGAAAGGTGGTTTCTTGCAACAAATGGTGGTGGCGTCAACATAATACGTCCTCTATGCTGTTAATGCTGCATACACAGAGTGACTAGTTAAACAGCAAAGTCAGTTTGGCGGTATTTTGCTTGTGTTGCCTGCTGCTGATGACTTGTGTAAGTGAACAAAGTGTTGCCTGTTGCCATGATCCAATTTATAAAATGTAAACAGTGACTGTTCTGGGGTGAACTGGAGAAAAATGACGTGTCTGCTGGTCTGGTCTCTAGCTATTAATGTTGTCCATTTATATCCATATATCTATCAGCACATGTAGCAATAAATATGAGGAGGTCTGTTTGCATTGATGTAACACAGCAACTGGCCATATAACAACTTCTAGATAAAAAAGTAAGTAATGTTACCAATATTGTTGCTGAATTTGTGGATTGAGTCTAGTTATGTATTCGTGTGAATGTATAACATAAAATGTACTGGCGAATATGAGCTTTTAATAAATATATTTAAAGGTATTATTTCCTGAAATATTAGATGGCAGATAGCAACATATAGCCGTGAATATGAAATTTCAATCAAGCTTAATTATAATAATTAATTTAAAGTTATCTCATTACATTAAAAACGGAGTAAAAAAGAAAGAGACGTAAAAAAAGAGAGGAGAAAAGAGCTGAAAAGAAGAGGGAAGGACAGAAAATTTGTCTAACGTTTTAAATAAATCGGAGGCTTAGCTATAAAGATTTCTAGATACGAATACACTAGAGTGGTTCCCCTTTCACAGAAAAAATAAACAAATTGTGCTAGTCACTCCAAGGGATTAAAAATAATAGTGTGTGTACAACTTTGCTTCCACCGTTTTGCAATAGATGGCTGTAAAGGTAAGTGGTAATCGAAATATATAGATCCTAGAAGTCATGCAATAAGCTTAAGTATTTGTAAACATAACTCTATCGAAATATTAGTCGATTTGTGGCTGCATCATAAAGTTATTCTTGATTAAACATGTCAGCTAACGAGCCAAATGCTCGCCATATGCGGAAGGTTTTAATTTTCTCCCTTAACTTCAAGAAATCTGCTGCAGAGGCTCATCAAATGCTCTGGAATACCTATAGTGATCCGCTGTTAGTGAAAGAAGGTACCGAGCATGCTTTCAATGCTTCAAGATCGGTGATTTAGACGTCGAAGAGCAGAAGGGCGATGGAAGAGAGTAGATTTTCGAAAATGCAGAATTGGAGGCATTACTTGATCAAGACTCGTATCAAGCGCAACAAGAATTGGCAGGATTATTGGAAGTTATGCAACAGTTAGGCACTGGGAGTTATTAAAAACATCTGAAAGTCATGGGAATGATTCAGAAACAAGAAAATTAGGTGCCGTGCAAGTTGAAGCTGATTAATGTTGAACCTCGTTTGTTTGCTTGTGAACAGCTACTTGCAATACAAAGACGGAAGGGATTTCTGTATCACATTGTGGATGGCGACGAAAAATGGATTCATTATGATAATCCCAACAATAATGAGGATATCCCGGCCATGCTTCCACACCGACGGCCAAACCACAGTTCGATGGTCATACTCAGTATTTGGTCGGACCAGCTTGGCGTAGTGTATTATGAGTTGCTAAAACCAACTGAAATAATCACAAGTGATCGTTATCGAGCATTAAATGACAAACAGCTGCAATGCAACAAGAGACATGATAAACCGATTATACAATAGGACAATGCTCGACCTCATGTTGGGAAAGTAGACAAGACATACTGGGATACGTTGAAATGGGAAATGCTACCCCGACCGTATTCTCCAGACGATGCTACCTCGGACTATCACTTGTTTCGATCAATACCACACGGTCTTCCTGACCAGCACCGAAAGTGTTATGAAGAAGTAAAAAAATTGGATGGATTCGTGGATAGCTGCAAAAGATGATCAGTTTTCCAACGTGGGATCCGTCCGCTGTCCGAAAGATGGGAGAAATTAGTGGCCAGTGATGAACAATACTTTGAAGTTTTATACAATAAAGCGTCGAATTTCCAAAAAAAATGGCTGATGCAAATAGGTATACAAAACCAAATAAAAAAAAAAAAAACACAAAAATGCAGATTTTGTGTCTAGAAAATACATTTTGTAGAGAAGTCTGATAACTTTCTTTGATTTGAAGAAAACAGCTGCTTAAAGCTATCGATTGTTAGTAGAAGCTTACGAGCAACATGAACCAACACAAAAAAAAAATGGCTTGTGCGCTGCAAAAATTGTGCTTTCGACACAGAAGACACGAATAGGTCTGGTCAGCCGAAAAAGTTTGATGATGAGGAATTGGAAGTAGTACTCCACGAAGATTGTTGCCAAACTCAAGAAAACTTGTATTATCATTGGGAGTCACACAACAAGTCATTTCCCGACCTTTAGGGATTAGCATCCATTTGAATTGAAGTTGAGAGACGTTGGATTTTTCATATCGGAAACGAAATACAAAAAAAGTCATATTGCTACTGGTGATAAACATTTGATAGGTTAGGTTAGGTTGAAGAGAGTAAGAGCAACGAAAAAAGATCAGAATATTCGACCAGATACGGGGCCATAATCTAAAATCATAAGAGCGCTCGGCCACATGTTGCAGACCAGACAACAACTATTTGGAAAACAGTAAATGGGAAGTTTCAGCTCACCCGCCTTAAAGCTCAGCCTTGCTACTTCTGAGTAACATTTTCTTCGATCGAATACACTTCACTTCAGAACAGGGTATCAGAAATTGGCTTGATTTCTTCTTTGCCTTAAAACTAGAGCAGTGTCTTTGTCGTGAAGCCCACATGCTACCAGAAAGATCGGAAAAAGCAATGGCTAACGACGGACAATAGATTGAGTAATGTATCAATTTATTTTATTATATTAATTGCTTTTTTCATGTAAAAAAAAATCTACATTATTAGCTTGTATACCCAATACAGGTGTGTAAACGGTTTCTGTGGGTGCCTGCCAATGTGGTCTTACCCCCACGGCGATCTTCTCACCGGGTAAATGCAATGCGTCTACCAGCGCCCCATACATGACAAACTGCCATGCATGAGTACCAATTCGATCTCATGTTGTTTGAACATGATCTCTCGCTTGGTTGGGAGCGGAGCTTTACTAAAACTTCTATCGATCTTTGGGTGATCCAATACAATTAATTAAATTGTTGCTGCTTCAGTTCTTGATTTTGTTTTGTATAAAAAATGTAATAATTTGCATTAATACTTATGTATTTCAAATATCGCTGATAACTTGTTAGCTTTGTAAAAAAAAGTGCCAAAGGATCCTGTTATTATAAATAAGAATTTTCGATTTTAGATCAAAATCATAAACATCATTCTTTTACAATTTTTTAAAGTACGAGTATTTCTAACGCCTTTTATATTTTACTTTGCAATTCTTTATTTATTGTTATAAATAGAATATATAAAAGAAAATAAAAAAAAATGAGAATTCCTTATTCTCGTTTAGTCAAACTCAATAAAATTATATAAAAAAGCGTTGGCCGTAATATTTTTAGGTATTTTTTGTTTATTTATATATTTTCTTGCTTCTTCGTTCCTTCTTGTTGTATTATTTTTATTTAGTTTTGTTGTAAACAACAACGTGAACATTTTATGTTTGTGTTAAAAATTGAAAATTGGTTTTCATGTAGCAAAGAAATTGTATGTACTTCTCAAACTACGTACATATGTATGTATATTTATTTAGATACATAAGTATCTCAGTTTCCAAGTGTTGTGTTCCTGTTGCAGAAAAATGCTTTTTGAAATTTATTTCATGTTAGATGTCATATTTAATTTGCCACTTGAGGCAGTTTCAAACGAAAAGAATGCAATTTTATTTTGTCAAACAGTAATACGTTTTTCGTTATTTATTTCATTTTTTTCTTTTTTGCCGATAACAATAACAATTTTATAAGAATAACAATAAAGAAAATCTATTTTAAAATGATGAAAAATAACGTAATTTTTTATTAACGTTGGAAAAAGAAATTTAAATAAATGACAAGGAGACTTTGGACAAAGTTAAATTATAAATGCCACAACTGATCGAAAACAAAATTATCGAACATTGTTAATGGATGCACGTACAGGCGGAAAAAATCTGTCGTTTTTAATATAAAACAAGTGACCTCAAGCGAAAAGAAATAAACTTGCAGGCTATTTGATAGCTTCGTGACTTTTTGAGTTTTCCGCGCTGTAGCTTTAAATCAGCGACGGGCAGAGGGTTTGTTGGATAAAAGCGAATAAATAATTTAATATACTTAGCAAAATTTTAAACAAATCCTCAATGCACTGCATACTTGTAGGTAGAAGACATTTCCTGAGTACTGGTCCAAGATAGCAAAGTCGGACATAAGGCAAGACAATGTTTATGGTGCCGGTATATAACAACAAATAAAAAAAGTCCTTAGCACTCTTTTTGTGTTGAAATGTAGTAAAAGCCCAAGTTAACTACGCAACGCTTTTAACAAATACACTCTGCTCATTTGCACTCAAGTGACACAAACATAGTTCATACAAACACAAACTAATCCCTTTTTTTATTTTTAATGACAGTAGATGGCGATTGTGCTGCGGCAATGTGTCAAGTCCTCAAAATATAAATTGTTTTATCATTTCTTTGTTGGCCTCTAGCTATATCTTTTTTAACTTTTCCGCAAAAATGTAATGGCCGCCATTTTTTGATACTCTATCGCTATAGACTTTGCCTTTAACTTTACCACAAAGAAGCAAATTTTTGTAAATATAATGTAAATGAAAATCAAAAACATGCTTTAAATATTTGTGCAAATAAGCAAACACCCATATAAACAACACAAATTGTTTGCACAAACATAAGATTTTGACATGCTTGCCAAGCAGTTTATTTATCCCTTAAGCTACTGAATCAAATTTTATGATTTTTTCTTGCTGGCAGTTGCATTGCGAGCTATCACTTGCAGGGTGATCCAACCACCATGCACGAGGTAAGTGAAACCTAAACGTTAGGTTCTTTTGCCCAACTTAATTTAACTTTTCTTTGTTTCAGTGCTCGACAAATTCAACCATGGAGAAGACCTACACAATTAAAGCCTTTTACAAAAATGGGCGGTCAACTCCAAATGTATTTCGTGCAGAATAATCAACGAATTGTGTCCACAACCAAAAGAATTGTGCGCAAATTTTAGCAAACCAGTTCTGAAGGAAATGGGAAAGCACGGCAATAGTTTTTTTTTTTACCTTTGACCAGTGCTCACGGGAAGACCCCGCCATATGCAATGCATTGGGACTAGGAAAATAGGTAATGAGGAGAAGGAAAGGGGAGGGGGTTTGTGTGCTTGTGGTCGCTTGACTTGACTAAAGACTAAAAGAAGCACTTAAAATGTTGGAATTAAATTAGTTATAAATGATCAGTGCCCAGTGTATGCATATTCGACACTGCTCAGACTAATAAAAATATAGGAAAAACATTATGATTATTATTTTAATGGGATGCACTGCGACCATTCTTGATCTATTATGCTTCCCCTTACCCTCTTATAAGTTAAGTACGAGACGAAACCGGACTAGCTCCTACGCTGGCAGTGCTGCCAAGTTCTGTTGACGCAATATATGCGCTTATAGCAGTCTGTATCTCCTCTGTCTCAATGCGCCACAAGTGCTGAATTGACTCCTTCTCCTTACTACAAAATGTGTAAATGGCTGTATTTGAGATGCCTACCCTGTGCAGATGCTTAAGGCAAGTATAATGACCTGTAAATGTACCTATTAGTATTTTGAAGGTTTTCGAATGCAGTCTTAGAGCACATTGATCCCTCTTTGCATCAAGGCTTAGAATTTTCTTGGAATATTCACGACCGTTTGTTTCGTTCCAATAGACTCCGCCCACACTTAATGAGACTCTTGTTGGAGCAAATGTCGGAGTGGGACCAATACAAGTCTCTTTTTTGGCTTAGATATCTGCCACCTCGTTGCCTTAATGCTCCTTATGTTCTGGCACTCAGATCAGAGTAATCTGGTTCTGGCTCGCCAGTTCATTTAGCCTTTTAAGGCATTCGAGTACTAACCTGGACGTAAAAACACGGGTCTTTGAGGACTGGTTGACTATTACAGAATATTTTTGTGGTCACACCCTTGTGTCAGAAAGCATATCCATCGCTATTCTTATTGCATATACTTCATTTAAACTGTTGTGTCATCCGAATACAAACTTGGAATTCAAAACTAACCTCATTAGGGCTTTAAATGATTGACTATCAAAAAATATTTCTATCGTCACAGCCTTGTGTCGTTTTCCTGCGCGGTAATAACGACCTCTTTCCTTATGGCTAAAAGTTTAGTTAATCTGAGCAGTGTCGAAGGAATATACACTGGTCACTGATCAGTTTTAACTAATTTAACTCCAACATTTGAAATGCTGCAATAGTTTGTTTTAGTCTTTCGTTGTGTTATTGTTTAAGTTAAACCTCCACGAACACTACTCCCTCTTTCCTACCTCATCATAACCTATTTTCCTAGTTCCAGTACTGCATATGTAGGGGTCATCCCCTGAGTACTGGTCCAAGATAAAAAAAAAAAAAAAAAATATAGAGTTAGCCGAGCTAGCGAAATAATGGCTCTTTTGCGCGAGAAATTCAGTGACTATATTATCTCACGTCGTGACGAAGTAATTTGGCCGCCAAGATCATGTGAGTTGACATCATTGGACTTCTTTCTTTGGGTATATTAAAAAAAGTGTACGTCAATAAGCCAAGGACAATTAAAGAGCTAAAGTATGAGACAGATATTCGGCATATAAACGACATTGAACCTCTGAGTCAGAATCATTGAAAATATGGGCCATAGGATGGGGGATATGTCACCGAAGCCGTGATCAGCTTTTGGTTCACACTAAATTGTCAATAGAACCCTCTACCCTAATAAAAAGTATTAAGATAATCCTGTGAAAACTTTTTGCTTTATTTGAAATTAACATCATGGGTTTGGGTTGGACCCCCCTTTAGTAATTTAGTAAGCAACGATACTTGTTAAAAATTTTATATCACTCTGAAATAACAACTGAAACAGCGGGTTTTAAATAAATGAATAAATAAATATACAAATAAAAATGCTGAACATTTTTATCATCAGAAAAACTTCTTAAGAATCCTGATTGTTAATTAAATTCTGTACAAAACAAAAAAAAAACCGAAAAACTCAACATCATCCCACCCACTAGAAGCGAATTAGAAAGTCAAGATCACAATTTAAGAACTTCTACCATTTACTTTTAAAATTTATTTTTTTATACATAAAAAAAAACTATCAAAACTTTAAGGTAATAAATTTTAAAGATGTTCTGTACAAAAACAAGATGCTCTCGTCATAAAAGTTGTTTATGTTTTCATTCTTAAAGATTGTGTAGACATCTCATGGCATAAAATGGGCATGCAGTTACAAACACGAAAAACGTACGTTTCTCCCAGTGGGAAATAAATTTCAATAAATTTATGTTTATGGCGTTTTAATTACCGAAGATAATGCATTTAGAGAAGCCATCAGTAAATTTTATTTGAGACTTTAAATGCATTTGTATTGCGTACACATATTGAGCGGTTTAAGTGGTACATATTTGAAAGCAAACTACAACGTGTTGGGCAAATTAAATTATCTCATTAAGAACAGCTGCAGTCAAACCAATATGGGAACATTTTGATTAATCCAAACCCAAATAGTCAATGTTTGATGCAATTGCAAAAAAGCTACAGAGTAAATTTAAAATATTGCAGCTTGTTAAATGTAAACAAACCCAAACTCTAGACTTCTTTCTAAATTATAATATCCCTCTATCCACATAACATTCTTTTGCATTTGCAAAAATATACTGCTCAGTGCAGTATGTTTTTATTAACGATCACAGCCCTTAGCTAAGCGCTTTTACAAAAACATTTGAACATCAAGCGCATAGGTGTTGGGCACTCCTGACTTAAAAAAAAGTGCGAACAAAATGCCATGTTCACTGACAAACTACTTGTGCGTGTGTATACATATGTCTACTCGTGCGTGCCCACAAAGGCATCAGACAAGACAGGGTTGTTTGTTTTAAACAAGAAATAGCAAAAAACCTTAAATATTTTGTTGTCGGGATAGGTTTGAATATGGTAGCAGTAATAAAAAGCATATAATATAGTATTCTTATTTGAATAAAAAGTAATACGTAGTAACTTGTTTAAACTGTTTTCGGGATACTTTCTGTTACACTCTAGCATATGATTACTTGGTATTATGGTTTTTTTTCATTCCACGTACTCTATCTGCCCATCGCTGATATAAATAAAACCGTTTTAAAGAGAGTAGACAAAACGGTAATCTAAAGTCAGTCGATCTCGGCTTTGCACTTTGATTAGAAGTTGCTCGTTTGTAATTGGGAATTTTACGTGTGCAGTGTACATCCTACTACACTTACGCTGGATTTACACACGCAACTAGTGGCATGCAAATTTTGTATACGTATTATCAATGAAAAACAATTTGAAATACTCGAATCTCTCTCTTGCCACTCGCTTTTCTGTTTACATTTGCCATTGCAATTTCATTTTTAAAATGTCGTCGAAGCGTATACTTCAAACGATTTATTTACTTCTCGAATTTTGCCACCATTTTGAATTTGTCTTTTATTTACAAAATAGAGTTACCGAGTTAATCACAAGAACATATATTTGGGGAAACGATGAAAATTTATAATTAACGAAACTGTTCTTTTTTGCATGTTTCAAGAAATGAATCTAAATAAACATATGAGAAGCTAAAATTTGTAATTCCATTTTGCTATAATCCAGTTAATTTGCATTAAGTTCTTGGCAAAGTAACATTGTTTATCATTCAGTGGCATGCAAATGCCAAATTTTCACTCGCATGCAAAATTTGCTGCTATTGCGAAAAATGTTGGTGTATTAGTAAAAAATTGTGAATGTATTGAGTTTTTTGAACTGGCAGTGGCATGTGTAAACTCTAAGTTAGACTTGCCTATGTGCAAAACTGTAGCAAGTGCATTACTGTACATTGTGTATACTCGGCCATTTTGTAAATGCCGAGACGCAAGGCCATTTGCAGAAGATTGTGAATAGAGCCAATATTTTTCTTTATTTTTCTAAATCCATCTATCTATCTTGCAGCAGACAATTTTTCAAAGCAAAACGCAATAAGAATCTTAAACGTGGTGTTGACAGACATTATTTTGAAAACCCCTATGAGTAACTAATAATTCTTCTTTGCCACCCTTAAGTGCATACTAAACTCTTAAAAAATATTTTGAACTAATTGCTAGATGTAACAAACTCTTAAAATATATTTCAACTAATTGCAAGACTTAATGATTCTTTATTGATTATAAGTTGGATAAAAGAAAATAATGAAAAGGCCAAGTTACCCGCACTTTTTCTTACGAATTATTAAAGTTACATATTTCTTTCTTCCCACCAGGATTAACAAGAAGGGATTTCCAGTAGTACGAGTAATTTTACATTCTTTACATTCCAAGAAATATAAAACGATAGAAATTAAAAAGTCTTCGAACAGTGAATATCGCATTACAGCACTTAGCCTTTTAGATATTAATAAAATTTGCTGCCCTCTTTTTACATGTCAAAAGGAAAAAAATTGTAGACAAAGTTGTTAACAAATGTACTTGAGAAATGGTTTTAAGAAGAGGAAAAAGAATATTGCATAATCATTAGTGTCTGTTTACAAAATAATAATTATTTCAAGTGTCCGATAACTCAATAAAGAAATGAAAGAATAATATTGGGTGGTCTGTGGAATCTCTTTTTCTTCAAGTTAAAAATGAAAAAAATAAACAATTCAGATGAAAACAGTTAGAGGAAAATGTCTAATCAAAGTTAAATCTGCCGCTTTGGAGTCCTGTCACTATACTAAGGCACCTATTGTCAAGACAATTTTTTTTTAGTTTCTATTCTGTTTATAAAATATGGTTGAGAACCTCTTTTTAAAATATTTCGGTTTCTCTTTTTTGTTTTGTTGTGATAAGAAAAGGATGAGAACTCCTGCTGTTTTGTTACAACTGCTGTGATGATTGTGCACATTTTATGTACACAGAGAACATTTTTTTCATGTTGAATAACGAAATTCGCTGAATCAATTAACAAATTCTTTGAACACGGTTCTGTAAAGGAATTCGTGGATTCAAACAAAAGCTTAGTAAAAATAATTATCGATCGGAAGCAACCATTTATTTCCACAACAACAAGATGTCATATCTAAGGTTATTTTTTGATATACATGTACACAGGAATTATTTCTTCAGACAAAAATTTTAATTATTTTATTCAAACAATTGAATTTTATTCACTATATAAGCTTCTAACATTAATACCAAACAAAAAATTATAAACAGCTTGTTTTTATGTTACCCAGCTGTCTATATGTCAACATTTCATAGGAGCTAACCTAATCATTATTAGACTTTGAAAGTTTTTGAAAGATATACTCAAACATTCAACTTTATATCCCAACAGTCTGAATAAATTGTTGAGAATTAAAAAAAAAAAAATGTTTTAATAATCGTATTATTAAAACATTTTTCTGTTTAAATTGATGATAATTTCGGAAAAAATCTATGAACCATATTTTTTCAAAAACGACTAATAAGTTGCAGTTATTATCGTTGGCATTAAGTATCGGGCAATGATTGACAATGTTTTTAAAGTTCATAGAGAAAAAACTGAATTGTAGTTCCAACAAGATAGAGTCACATCTAATTATGCGCCTCCTTATATCGGGTACTTAAATTTTAAGGGCCGATGTTGAAGGTGAACCACACCTAAACGTCAAGTTTTTTCCTGCATTTCATTTGATATTTCTCACTTTCAGACCAACTCGATTTGAAGCCTGGAAATATGCACAATCGAGCAACGAGTTAAAATTATTAGGGCAATGGCAACATGAGATGATAAATTTCCGGAGAAAATCATCTTCAGCGATGTGGCATATTTTCACCTTAGTGGATTCGCCTATACGTCTAGACGGATTGCCAAAAAACTAATGCACCCACAAAGAGTGAGATGATAACGAACTTTTTATGGCTCGATATAGAGGACCTGGACAGGGACGATATGTGGCTTCAACGGACGGTATTACTTGCCACAAAGCTAACGAAACAATGGGTCTTTTGGGCGACATATTCAGTGGCCGAGTTAGTTATATCACGTGGTGGCGACGTTAGTTTGCCGCCAAGATTATGTGACTTGACGGCGTTTGGCTTCGTTCTTTGGGGTTATTTGAAAAGCTATATAATGAGATAACTAGGCACACTAACGGCGTAGAACTTCAATTATGCCTCAACGTCATCGAAAATTTAGATTTTGGATGGTGGTGTGCTGCCGAGGTTGAGGCGCACATTTGAACGACATTTTGTTTCATACATAATTGAAGCATACCAATATTATAATAATAAAAAAATGAAATAATTCTTAAATAATTTGTATTTTATTTAAAATCAACATCGTGCCTTAAAATTAAAACACAAGTTTCAAGCGGCTATGCACATACGACTTTAGTGCATAAATCAGATTAAATTTAACCCTTTAATAAGAAAGACTATTATCTCACTCTGCGATTTAGTTTTAAACCACAGCCAGAATATTTCAGTTATGGTAGGCACCTCAACCATGATTAGCGTCTAGATGGTCTGCAAGCAGAACCCCCGGGGTTTTGCTGATCCTTGTTCTACCAATTAACCCTTGGTAAGGGTTTTGGAAGTCCAGCACAACATAAGTCATGTGGCTTCCTAAAATTTTATTTGCTAAAACAAAAGAGAAACTTGTAACCACTCTATGCCCCATAAAGCAAAGTGGCCTGATCTCGTATACACCAAGGCAAAACCTACTCCTTGGGGGCATAAACTTTGGTAGTGAGATGAATAAAATTAGGGTCGTTAGCTTAGTAAACAATGAAGCAAAGCACACCTAAATATGCCTATGAAACCAGCAAGGAAGGGCAATATCACTGTCGTTTTATCTACATAAGTTTTATCTTTGAAACCTAAAACGCAGGAAGGAGGTGTTAGTGTCCTTGACAATTGTTTGGAGTGTGGCTTTTTTTCTTGGACTAACAACCTCTCGAAGGTCTGTTGCCTTTACAACAGGTACCTGTACTGTAATGAGTCAGTGGTGATGGCTGACGGGTAAGTTGGTTAAAAGGCTAATGCTCTTATTAAGCCTTATGTTCTATTGATTGCTGGGAAATTGCATACAGCAGGGATTACAAGGCCCAAACTCCTCAACTAGAAGTTGGTCATATGGCTACAAGCATATGGCAGGTATTGCTACCTGTGTGAGCCTAGCAAGCCACACGGGGGTGCTGGTGAATCGTAAATAATTCACTCCATGGACCTGATCCATCATCAGATAAGGCCGTAAAGGCAGGTACTGATGTAAATCTTTTTCACTAGTATCGTACAATATATCTTATATATATGATCATCAGGATTACTCAGTATAGCAGCTCTTACATCAATTCTCTTTGTGGTCAGCACTGCTTTATCATCGATTTGTAAAATGGTTCATACAAAATTCTCTAAGTTCTACAAATTACTGAACTAATGTTACCAAGAGAACATATTGCCTGTTATAAAGTTTTAATAAAGCGATGTGTCTAGTACTGAAAAAATAAGTAGGAAGTTTTGTCCCACAGTGTGTGCTTATTTCCCCTTTTATTCCTTTATTGTCATATAACTAATTTTCATTTCACGATTTACATGTACTCAAGTTTTATTTGTATTTAAAGTAGCGAAATTTTTGTACTTCATTTTAATTTACAGCTCTTTAAAATTCCTTCCACATACATCTATACATATGCACATGCATATATATGTATCTTTTTGGTGCTTAAAGTGCAGCCTGTTTGCGCATAAGTTTTCTTTATGGCTTCTGTAAACTGATAAAGATGTAATTCATATAAAATTTACTTGACGACGATGTATTTTGTTTGTTCCACATTTACTGTGTATGTACTTGTACACTTTTTTATGAATTTAGTTTTGTAAAAGTAGCTTCTTTTTGACACACATGTAGTTTTTTTATATATGATATTATTATTATTATTATTTGGTACTTAAGCAAATGTTTCCCCCCATTTTTATTAAATTGGTTTATTCTCTCTTTTTCTACGAGTTTTTTACTTTTTTGCCTTTGTTGTTTTTCCTCAATTTGCAAAGTGCTTCATTGAAATGTTATATGACTCACTTTGCAGTTCTTTTTTTTTCAAGTGTATTAATGATGCACTCTTTCAAAATGAATAGTTTACGAGTTTATACACAAATTTACCCAGCAAACAAATGTACTCGGGTAAAAAACATATATATATTATACATACGATTTTCTTCAGCTATATAGTTTTAGTATCCAAAGAGCTTACCTGCAATGAAAACAGAGAAACAACAAAATTATTACAGTGAAAAAATGCTGAAATTTACTTTTCAGACAATTTGTTCTTTGCAGAATTTAAATTTTTTTTTGGTAAACTCTTCACTGCCTCAAAAAACATATGAAAGTTAATTATTTTTTAAACAGAATGTACAATTGACGGCATCAGACAAGACAGAGTTGTTTGTCTTAAACAAAAAATAGCAAAAAACCTTAAATATATTTATTTTGTTGTCGGGATAGGTTTGAATATGGTAGCAGTAATAAAACAACAGCATATAATATAATATTCTTATTTGAATAAAAAGTAATACGTAGTAACTTGTTTAAACTGTTTTCGGGATACTTTCTGTTACACTGTAGCAGATGATTACTCGGTATTGTTTTTTTTTTTTCATTCCACGTACTCTATCTGCCCATCGCTGATATAAATAAAACCGTCTTAAAGAGAGTAGACAAAACGGTAATCTAAAGTCAGCCGATCTCAGCTTTGCACTTTGATTAGAAGTTGTTCGTTTGTAATTGGGACTTTTACATATGCAGTGTACATCCTACTACATTTACGCTGGATTTACACACGCAATGTACAATTGACGGCATTATTTGATAATGGGATCATGAATTATTCACGATTCACCAGCACCGCCGTGTGTCTTGCAAGGCTTACACAAGTCGCAACTTTTTGCCATAAGTTTGTAGCCATATAGAAAAACCCCTTCCTTATAAGTTTGGGCCTTCTAGTCCCTCCTATATGCAATTTCCCAACAGTCAATGGAAGACAAGGCTTAATGAGTTGATAGACCAAAGCCTGCTAAGAACATCAACGCTTAATCAACCCACCCGTCTGGCTATCACTTCTGGTTCCTTACACTACAGGTACCTGCGTCAAGACAACAACACCTCGTGGGGTCCCCGAAAACCGGCATTGCGTCAGAGCAACTATTTCCTTTTCGTGCACCTTAATAATTTTGTTTTGTTTTTTATATTGGACCAGTACTCAGGGGATGACCAGTACATATACTGTATTGTACCAGACGTAGGAGAATAAGTTGTGAGGAGGGGGATAAAACGAGTAGTGTTTGTGAACATTTGACTTGAACTTTCCGATGATTTCTCTCTGTAATGCGTAGTACGATTTCCCGGGCAATCGACCACAAATGGGTGAGCTCTGGATGATGAATCAGGATACCCTGACAAGGGCGTAGGACTTCCTTATTTGTTGTTGTTAATTAAACTCTATGATACCGCTTGACTTTTGTGTTGGACTTCCGAAATCCTTAGCAAGGCCCCCGGTATGTTCTGCTTGCACGTGATCATGGCCTACATTGGCTGCAACGTTCTGACTGTGTTTTAAATTAAATCGCAGGAAGTGAAATTAGCTTCAATGATAACTATAGTGCATGATGGTTTTCGGAGCTGTTATGCGCTGCAAATACCTGAAATGTTAGGAACCAGTAGCAATGGTTAGGTGGGTGATTTGGTTAAGTCAAATGGATGAGTTCTGGATGATGAACGCGTATTACGTAAACAAGATCCCGAATCTCATCAGAGCAAAAAATTTACGGTTTGCATAATCGACCTATCTAAACCACTATTGTCAAGACCATTTGCAAACTTGAGTCCCAGTTTATATTTGATTGATCGGTTCTTACTACGGTGTATTTTTGTACAAACATTTTTGCTATTGAGGGCTTCTTTCAGGAAACTGAATAACACATTTGTCGTGTTGAGTTTTTTGAGTTTCACTGAAATTTCTTAATATTCGGATTCATTGTTTGTCATGTTGTTATAACACTTGTAATACAAATCTCTCTTAAAACATATCCCAACTCTGTAATATAATGTTACCTTTTCATTAAATACTTGTAATATTTATCTGGGCTTTGCTATGCGGCAAAAGTTATTTATTATCCATTATTCCGTACAAGTGCGGCTATAAAATGTTTTATGGGGAATTTCTTGCAATTTCATGACTTTAACGTTTATGCAATTTTCAATTCAAATGTATAAATATATATTAATTTGCAAATTTATTTAAGCAGTTTACTCAGACGGGTGTTTTCTTGTTTACTAATTTAATTAATTTTATACCAGAGTGTGCACTATTTCCCGGCAAATTGTAAAACATTTGCAGTTTTTCTGTTCTTTTTACTCGTATTCTGTTATCAACGTATCTGTGCTGTTTTTTTGTTTTTTTATTAAGTCAAACATTTGCGTAATAATTTTAATTTAATTGAAACTTTTACGTTCATTGACATTCGAAACGCTGCTGCTGGGGCGTCATCCAATTCGAACTATATTGGAATATTCGTGTATTTTTTGCTTTCAACAGTTTTCTGTTTTTTCATTCGTTTTGGCTGTTTGCCTTTTGTCTGCAGTCCTTTTGTTAATCAAGCCGTAAGCAATTACATACATTTACATGGACCGGCTGGATGATTGTTTGTCTGACTTGCAGATGTCTGTCTGACTGGCTGGTTGACTGGAAAGGGCGCAGAGCAGCCCATTTGCTTTAAATATTGATCGATTTGGCCACCTACTCGTACGTTTAAGCATTCTATCTATATTCAGGTATAAATACCTGAACAGTGAATCCCTTTGTGTAATCACGTACTATTGATAAGTTTGCAGTTATGAAAGGTATTTAAAATCATTAAAAAAGATTCCTGATTACTATTAGCTGCTTTAAAATAAATTCTTGTTTCTTCATTCATCTACAAGTTTTGTAATTACAAACATTAAATACTAACAAAGAAAAAGTCACTTGTTCGGCTGATGACGTGATGTTTTAAGAATCGTAAAACTTGAACGTAGTACATGAAGGTTCACGAGTATTAAAACAAGGAATTAAGCAAATTAATTTCCAATTAGTTACATTTAAGCCAAAAAGAAACACAACCCGATTGCTTATATAAATCAAACAATAAAAGAAGATAACCTTGGGAATCATAGCAAGCGTATGATTTGCTCTGCGCTTTCTGAGTTAATAAAAACTGCAGAAAATTTTTATTTTTTTAAAAACTTCCAATAGATAACTAAGTGTTAGTTGGCATGGATACCTCTCTACAGGATATATTACCGCGGGTGAGTCGGTTAAGGAGGACTAATGTTTTTAATGGTCTTCGGCCTACCACCTCATAAGCTTTGTCTTCCATTGACTGTCTGGAAAATTGCATACAGAAGGAATTAAACGCAGAAACCTTATACAAACTTATGGCACGCGGTGAAACATGAATCACTCCTTTGGAGTGGGTCCATCACCAGAGCCGTGAAGGTTGGTGCTGATGTAAATCAATTACATATTTTGCATGAAGGGCATGCAGTTAGTAGTCCTTGAGTTACGAAGTTTGGCCGGCTTTTTTAAACCGGTATCACGGGAACTGTTAGCTCAGGTACTTGTTCCTGCCCGGGTATGCTGCGGCCCTTTGTGGCGCTTATGGTTTCGATCCCAATCGCTAGGAAAGTTCATTTCAACTCGGTATGGAGTTGTATTGCAACCATATTAGAAAGGCTTCATTCCAAATTAAAGGACAGATCATGTCCAAACGACATGAGATCGCACTGGCTCTCATGCATGACAATTTTTCATGTGCGGGAGCGGGTAGTGGTAAACGAATTGTATCTTATTCGTTGATAAGATCACCGTGAGGTAACGGCACACTGACAGGTAGCAGCGGAAATCGAACTCATGCACGACAATTTTTCATGTGCGGGGGCGGGAGATGGTGAACGTATTGTATCTTATTCGTTGATAACATCACCGTAAGCTAAGGGCACACTGACAGTTAGCAGCGGAAATCACAATCATGCACGACCACGGGAGCGGGTGGTGGTGAACGTATTGTAATGCGGTGATAAATAGATCACCGTTAGCTAAGGCCACATTGGCAGTCAGCAGCGGAGATCATTTTTACACCAGTATACAATTCCTGGATGTTTGGTTCTTGAAAGCAAGGCATTGCAGCGCCATTACCAAGAATTCATCATATATTTCTGTGATTTTAGATGTAAAGTACATCTAAAATGTTTCAGCCAGCGCAGGAATTCCAAAAGCGGGTCAACAGCCCCTCGATGACGAGAGCAAACGTTTGAGTAGGTCTTGTAGCAATACTATTAGTGAGGGCAAGAGCAAACGTCTGAGTAGCTTTTTTAGCAATACAATCTGGAAGACAGCCTAAAAATTTCAGCAAAGGGAACTCCTTAACTTATGAGCAATGCCAAAATTTCTTCCCAAGACTCCCAGGGCCTCATTGACTACCGTTTTGTCAAGTAAGGTTTAAGCTGAAGGTTTTGGAAGAGAAATTTAATTAAATTTTTAGTACAATCAAAGGACACCTCTTTCTATGATTTTGGGTTTTAGCCGCAGCTAAAAGTTTTAGTCAAGGTAGCACCTTAACTAATATTAAAATGCTTTACCAGGCCCTCCAAAGCCAAATTGGCCGCTGTTTTGTCTATTAAATATTGAGTGAGCAATTTAACTTACGTCTCTTTTTCTTCCCACTGTTTTAATTTCTAGCACAATCGAAGGACTTTTTCTCCTCTACATCCCAGGTCACGAATTTGGAATATACTCGTACCACTGCAAGACCTGTTTTCGGAGAGGACGCCGAAAACAAACATGCTCATGAAAAAGTTGTCAGTTGCAGTCCAATTAATTATTTTTAGAAAATTGCCGTTTCTCAATGGATTTATTAAACTAACTGCTCGCATACTTAACCTTCATCGTAATGTCCGGCTAAAAGATGAAGATTTTTGCTGCCTTTTCTTTGTGGACGTTAAAAATCAAATTTATTGAAAACAAAAACTTTTCAAAAAGCAATTCATTAAATTAAAAAAGGACCTAAAAATTTAATTAAACTCAAGCATCATTGAAATTAAAATCCGTATTTTTTTTTTTTGTTAAACAAATTTTTCCATTATTCGCTACGAAAGTAAATTACTATTTTGCGTTGTACGCCGTTCATTCATTAACGACAAACATTGCAAAAAATTAAAAAAAGTAGAAAAAATACAGAGAATCGTAAAAAATTAAATAAAACATTGTTGACTGGGGAATGGGGCGGTGTGGGGTTGTAAAGGCTTTTGGAAATGAATGCTACAACGTCATGGTTAAAGTGCATAATTTCAAGTGCATTTCATTTCATTGCATGCACTGAAATTTTCTTTTGTCTTGCAACAAAAAAAAAGTCATACCATTAAAAAGGGAGAACAAAAAACAAAATCAAGGGACAAATGAATTTAAAAGATGCAGCGAAAAAAAAATTACTCAACAGAAATTATTCGTTGTCACAAATAAATTTTTTCGCTGTCAAAGGCCTTTTTCCCCATTCTAGGTTATTTTGCTTTTCGTCAGTAAATGAATGAAGTTGTTTCATGAATAGATTAAAAAATGAAAAATTAAAAGAAAAATATTTTTTCTCATTCAAACATCCAGCTTCAAAGGGGAGTCTGGGTTTAAAAGGACTAAAAAATAATAAAAGAAAGCAAATATGTAAAAAAGAAGGATTTGCAATGACAATAACACGTTTCTTCGTCACGTTGCGTTTGTTAATTTCCTTGATCATCTCTTTCATATTACTTGCGCTAAAAAAAATGAATCTGACAAATACTCGTATTTGTTCTTTTACGATAGTTTCTCTTTTGTTCGGGCCTTTACGGCTGTTGTCAATTCATATTTATGCAAAGTAAATGGCATAATTTTTATGAGTATGTCTAGTCTATTTTCGAAAGGCTTTTTTCAACTTAGCTTATATTGGGTTAGAAGAATTAATTATGGGCTCATGAATGTACACTGAAAAGAAAATTCAATCCATCTGTGCTTAAATCAATCCCAAGCCGTTTCGGAGTACGGTAAGTATGGATTTTCTTAAATCAAGTACGGATTACTTGATACAAGTACGGATTACTCAAGTACTAAATACTTAATTTTAGACATACTTATCCCGAATCCGGACTTGAAATAAGAACAAATGAATCTATAATTATTACTCTATCAGCTGCTAATATTTATGCTAATCAAAAGATATATTCAGCCTGTTTTTATGTTTCCTAACTGTATAAATGTTGAGATTTTATAGAAGTTATCCTAATCAACAGTGGCCGTTGGATTCCTTAGTATTCCTAAGTTATCCAACTCACTTGGGTGCTTATTGTTCCCTTTGTGCACAGTAGACTTCAAACATGTAACTATATATTTCATTATTTTAAATAAATTAATGAGAATTCAAAAAGAAAAATGCTGAAATAATATTTCACAGCCAAAACAAAAACAGATTTTTTTCTTAGAGAAATTTTTATTCCCATCTCTCAGCAATTCATTTAGATATGTGTATTTGTGTCTTCGTTTTGATTTTCTTACTCGGTTCAAGAATTCTGCACTTGATTCAAAAACTTCATACTTATTTGAAGACATTGTAGGATGGGTTGTCTTTAACAATCCCCTTTTAGGCTTATTTTAAGTACACTTGTGTGTTGTATGTATTCGAATCTTTGAGTAAGACTCATACTGAAAGCAAGTAAAAAATACTTAATGTACGAGTAAGATAGTTCTTTTTTTATATAGATGGCATTAATGATCAAATACGATTTCGCACATGTGGCCAGCCGTAGCATATACAAAATGAAATTTGAAACAATGTACAGTATTGACAGAAGTCTAATTATTTGCTTCAACACATGCCACGAATACCTAATCTGACTGCGGACCAATTAGACGGGGTGACCTAGTTCACGGCTCACCAGCACCGCCACGTGCCTTGCAAAGCTCGCATAGGTGTCAAATTCTATTTATATATTTGCTGAAGAGCTATGGCATTTTAATCACTCTAGTAAGTAATGCTTCAGACTATTCAGAAGAAGGCTATAATACGTCCCGTGTTGGTGGCACAAAGTTCATAGCAAACATCAGCTCTAAACGAATTCACCCGTATTTCCACCACTTTGAGACCTAAAACGCAGGAAGGGGGTGTTAGTGTCCTTGATAATTGTTGGGTGTGTGGCGTTTTTCGGGGACTAACAACCTCCCTTTACAACAGATACCTGTACTGTAAGGAACAAGTGGTGAGGGTGAGACGGGTGGTGGTCATTAAGCCTTGCCTTCCACTACAATTAGTTCCCCGAAAATCATCCATTCACTATAATTATCAGGGTATACTATTCTAGTAACCTTCCCTTGTGATTTTATGTCCAAACTACAACGAGATATAAATAATAACCTTCCCTTGCGATTTTAGGTCCAAACTACAACGAGATATAAATGAGAGAATGTGTGTACATTTCAGCAAGCCGGTTCTTTAGAAAATGTGAAAATACTGGCATTATAATCGGGCCGTACATTTTCCAAAATAAGGTCGGCCAAGCAGTTGCGCACTTATTGTGGCCAGAAATTGAGTATATGGAACAGAACGAGTCAATGGCTCTTTTGCGCAAGATTTTCAATGTGGCCGTATTATCTCACGTCGATATTTTACTTCACACATAAGTGTCATATAACTTTTTATCATAATAAAAAATATTAAGGTAAGTCTCTGAAAACTTTTTGTTTTATTTACAATTCGCATCCAACTAAATTTCGAGTAATTGTTTAGGGAAGTGCAATGATTTCACGATTTTACAATCTTTGCTCAGATTATTTCTTTGCTATTTGGCTGTTATAATCCTAGGAGTAAAAGCTTCATTGAGTCTTACAGTAAAATATATGAAAGCCTTTTCGCCAGACAACATGACAGGTCAGTGCTTTTTTAATGAGGATACTAAGCTTCATTTTCTCCCAAGTTTTTATCTACCTTGACCTTAAGTAAATATTACATAAATCTTGGTTCAACCAGGAGTGTCGGTCCGGTAAGTTTTCCACAGCTGGCTTCCAACTTTCTGATATTCAAACTGATATTTTTGTTTCCAAAAATTTACTGATGATATGATGTGTGGACTTATATGCCACTTATATGCAGAGCTTCTTCATATTTTATACTAATGTGAGTAATTAGGTGTAGATGGTATAGTTTTGAAATTTTTCGTAGTGTCAGCTCTATAAAACATTCATACTGAACTGACGATCTGTGGCTTTCCAGGTTACTTATATGTATATACTATTCAGTGAAACATGTTTGGACATGCTCATTGAAAACAGGGTGGTCTAAATATTTTTTATCTAATGAAAAGCAAATGAGCTTAGCTTATAACTTTTTCACACAATGCTTAAGTCTAAGAATAAACAGGATTCTGTCCCAAATGATAATTAAGTTTTTATTTTAATTTCTTGTGTAGCATAAACAAAGAGCATTTAAAACAGAATACGAGTATCACTTAGACTTAACACATTTTGAAGATGAGGCACGCGCCAAAGAACCTTAAAATGCAGCAGTACAGAAACAACTCATGTGCATGCAACTCAGCAAATTTTATGCTGCAGTTGGTTTCATTTAAAGCTTTTCGCCTTTTTTGCCTTACCGGCTTGCGTTTCAAGCAAAAGTAATACAAGATAAGAACGAATACATATGTATATACACGAAATTTTTTACAAATATTCATATAAAAATCTTGCCAAGCTGAGTTTTCCATTGTTTGGCTAGCAAACATTGTTTAGATTTTATTCTATTTAAAAAGAAATCATAATAGTTTTATATTTGATGCATATTAGAACTAAGCAGGAATAGTGTTTGAAAGATTTGTGACGAACTTGATCAGTTCAGACAACCACCTATGATTAAACCAATTTAAACTGTAAGGATTTTGTGGTCATTTTGTATTTAAAACTAAACGAGTTCGACACTATTGTGGTACGGGGAACTAAAGCCATTTTTAAACTTTTGGGGCATAGAACAAAGCAGCTGGTGATATGCTGAGGACGTATGAATAAGTCCGTGCTATTTTCAATGTAACACAAGTTCTTAAAAGTTATTCTATTTTGCAGCATAGCCTCTTTTGAGTTCTTAGCGTTTAGTTCAAAGTTTCTGCAATTCTTTCCGAACAAGAAGCAGTTATTTGGGCCCAGATGTGGAGAATAGGGCAGCTGGGGTAATTTTGGCATGAAAACTGAACATGCGAGCACTTTGCATTATCCTACTGAAAAGGAACTTTTTACTTAACCAAATGCCGTATTTTTCCCATTTCTTATTGAATCGACCTTATCTCTCTTGTTCCAAGAGGCGTCACATGAAGTAGACCAATTGGCACTAATCAGTTTTAACCAATTTATTACCGACACTTTAAATGCTGTGATAACATCTGTTTTGAGCCTTCCGTCTTGTTATTGATAGGCAGAAATCCAACGTCCACAAACACTACTCCTAGTTCCAGTGCAATGCATCTGGGTCATCTCCTGAGTATTAGTCCAAGAAAAAAAAATCGGGATTGATATACCCGTTACCAACAACGATTGAATGTTGTCGACAGAGTCTATCTATAGAAGGTCATTAAAGAATAGATAATTGCTATCGAAAACGAGTGCACAATCAAGAGTTTTTAGTGTTGTGATGATGTGACGCCGATGACTCCTTTTCACTGAAAAGTGTCTTTCTTTTAGTTCAATACTCTGTATATAAAAATATCAGTGGGCAAGCACCTCTCAGCTTACATTATTGTACATAATAAACATATGTGAAGAATAAGGAAAAGCAAAACAGAATTATTATTGCTTACTGCTTAGTATAATAAATTTCACATTGATATATACATATACTTATATCTTTAGCAAATAAGATTAAATTTTAATAAACTTAAATATACAACTACCAGGATACTAACGAACCAACACCGCACAATTAAGTTTAAATAGAAATCATAAAAAATAAATAAAAACAACTAAAACTACAAGTCTTTACAATCGTCGTTTGAACTCTTTCTAAATGCGAGTACCAGAGTGAATACTATGGGAAATGCAACCATGCAGCACACAAGTACCAAGTACTTTTAATAATTAAAATATACATACATATATATTTCTTTTCTTCTTTGGGATTTTGCTTTCTAGAATAAGACATGAACACAAAAAAAAGAAGGGTTTGAAACTTTAGCCACAAAGAATCGCTTTAATAAGAAAAATACAGGGTAAATAAACTTTTTTAAGTGCCTTGAGATTTGTTCTTTTTTATATCAGAATTTTTAGTTGTTTTGCGAATGACATGAAGATTTCAAGAACAAATTTGATATTGTGGATGTTGATATAAAATTTGTGTTTTAAATTACGTTGGTTTATTTTAAGAATTTAATTAAATTACTAAAGAGAATAAGGAAAAGCATTTATGTTTCTTAAATAAATAAAGGGCAGTTCAATCTAAACGTAAGACGTTAAGTGTAAATGAAATCAATTTTACAGCATTATCTTAATATTTTTTACTATGATAGAATGAGCTATGGCAATTATGTGTGAAACAAATATATCCACCAAAAAGACCTATATCCGACAGTCCATATTTTCAATGATTCTGAGACTAAGATTCACTGTAGTTAATTATCTCATCTTTTAGCTATTGAAATGATCATAGCTTATTGATGTGGATTGATAAACTTTTTAATCTACATATCTCTAAAGGAGGAAGTTAAACGGCGTCTAATCACATGCTTGTGGCGGAATATAATATCACAACGACATGACACAACACGGCTATTGAATTAACTGGATAAACTATTTCAAATAATATTTATTGTTTGGAAAGCTGCAAAGAATACAAAAGAAAAAATTCGATCCTTCTTATTCGTAATTTTAATTATATTGTTACGAATTTTTATCATATTTAATCCAATGTGTTATAAAAGTACACGCACAACCACACAAACAACTTAAAACTAAAAACATAATACGCAAACGTACACTGCCTGTCACTTGAATACGGAATCACATTTTTTTCATTAATCAAACATACGAGGGCGGATTGATATTGAAGCTTTCTAACGCTAGAAGGCAGCACAAACACAATTTTTACCGCAACAGCTTCGTCTTATATATTTTTTTGTCGTTCTTCACTGCACATACCCAAAAGCAAAGCAACAACACTTTCGCAAGTTTTGCTGGTAAACATTGACGACAGCGATTTTCCTTAAATGTATTGGTGTTTACTCTTCCATATAGAACTTTTGGGCACCTCTGGTCTAATGTGTTCATATATAGAGGTGTGAAGTGTAAAAAAGTGGTAAAGTATTATAGTACTGTCTAACAAATAATAGTCTGTTTTATAGAATTCTAGTCTGTTGTATAGAATTCTTTCTAAAGTTAATTCGATACAAAAATTAGAGTTTCTCAGGCTCAGACTATCCTTAGAACAATCAACTGTCCATCTTTATAATTCAAATTTTTTTACAATATAGTTAACCTCTCGTATCAAATAAATATTCATTACGGGTGTCCTCATACAAATGCTTATCATTCTTGATTCAAAACGAATGAATACTTTTCTCACTTAAGCGGCTATGTAGTGTCTTTTGAACTAAAACTTTATCAAGCGGGCAGACTTTAAGATCGTTATTTACTATTTTAAATGTTTTTGTTTTTATTTTAAGTTTGTCAGAGTTTCTTTCAATGCAAAACTTTAGCAAACTCACTATTTAACAACTATTTGCCATCGCAATCAACAACTTTTTATCACAAACTTTATTGCAGTTAAATATTTTGTTAAAAGAGTATCTGAGAAATTAATAAACACTTTATAAAATCATAAACGATATTGAGAAAAAGGAAAACTAACAAAAAATCTGTCTCTTCAAAAGCCATTGAAAAGTTTTCAAAAAGATAAGAAAACTTTGCTAAAAAGCAAAAAATGTACCAAAAAGGAACAAAACGACAAATGAAAATTAAATCAAGAATACAAATGAAAAATTTGTTTTTGATATTAAGCATTTTGCACACGATTGAGACCAGTAGTATTTAAGAGCTTTTGTTTGAAAAGCTCTAAAGAAACCACAAGATGTCTGGCTTCATACGACATTCATGGCAGACGCCAAGAATTAAACTGTTGAAAGTGATTAGATGAAAGTGTGCGTTCTTCTTTCTTCTTTTAATGAAACTAAAACGTCTACGTTTGATTACGATTAAAAGAGACAAACAAGCCTCAAGTGGTTTAATGACTTTAAAAACAAACGTTTTTAAATTTAGCACAAATTTTTTTAAATTTAAACTGAATTTGTGGTTCAGCCTATTCGAGGAATTGGCTCTGCTTAAAGTCTATCCATAAGGAAATATCAAACCAAACTAAACAAAAAGAAGCTATTAGCTATTAAAAAGAGTGGAATAAGGCAGTTTTGAAACTCAAAATTGTGTGTCGCTTAAACAAACACCCTGTATTATCTTGAATATACTGCACACTGCATTTGCTACCTATTTTCGGGGCAGTATATCGAAAGCCGGAAAAACGATATCAAAAGCAAAGCCACAGTTAACGATAAAATATTAATTGTTATCTTTAATATTTTTTACTTACAGGGTGACACGCCAATTGTGCTACAAAGGTAAATTTAGTCAGCTGCTTTTATATATTTAGCTCATTGCTTTTGACGATGATAAACCATAAACGGCCTCGATGCAAATCCACACATATGTGATACCTAATTAGAAAATTATGCATTGCGGCTTGCAGAAGGGTTTGGTTCAATTATTGTTCTAATGGACCGTCACAATTTACTAAAATTCTTTTGTTTCGTTTTGTACAACTCTTGCTTGTTAGCTTGGGAGCGGTCTTAAACATTCCAAGAAATTTCTAAGCTACGATGCTAAGAGGGCCGAACGTACTCTAAGGCTGGATACGAAAGACCTAAGAAAGGCCTAACGGGTTCACTCACAAGCATCTGTACAGAATGGTCATTGTGAACGCAGCCATTTGCAAATTTTGCGGTGAGTTAATCGAGCATTTGACCGCTTACTGTGAGGCGTTGGGACACAGGCTGCTTGAAGCTCATTCCTTGGCAGAATAAAGCTTTCTTGCACTAGTCTGGGTTTTTGTCGTATAAAACAGGTTTCATTTCTTATTATCTGAATGCGAGAATTGGAGCGGAATATAAATAGATTAGATATTTTTATCCGCTTCTCATGTCGGCTTAGGTTTGAATCGTTGGGAAATGTAAACATTTTACAAGCTGCTTACGAGAGCGGACCAATAAGTCTGCGCCTTTTTTAAAGAAGCACAAGTTTGTATAGGCAATAAAAATATATTTTATTTTTCAACATCGTTTCCTTTCGATTCTATACACTTAGTCCAACATTTCCCCAATTTTGTTTAGCCTTTTCCATAAATTATGATTTATTGAGGTTTTCAAAATAGATGAGATGATTTCGGTAGGAGTTAAATACCTTTCTGCCGAGCCATTTCTTTAAGTTCGAAAATAAGAAATAGTCAGCAATATTAAGTTGCTGTGATCAATAATTTTCCACTGAAGAAGACAAGAAAAATAATAATTTTTAGCTGGGGGACAACTAGCCGTTTCGTAGCTGCTACACTACTCAGCAGCACCCATTTTCAAATTTTAACTCGGATCATAACCATCATGAACGGCCGCCTTAACCACTCAGCCACCGAGCCATTATATGCATCTCATATTGAATCACATATCAATTTTATTATTTGCCCGAATTTTACCCCCCGGGGAACAGGTTTTGCCTTGGCGTATTTCTAACCAGGGCACTTTGTTTTTCGGGTAAAGAGGGGAAGGGGTCGCCCGTTTGTTGCAGCAAATAAAACTCAACAAAACTCTTACCAAAGGTTTAAATTGGCAAATCGGGAATCGGCATAGCCCCCGGGTGGTTCTGATCCAAATAAGGCCGCAAAGGCAGGTGCTGATGTAAATCTTTTTCACGATTGCGCGAATTTTAATTGATATTGTTGTTTTTTATTTAACATCTAACAGCGAACAACATTCTGAGACACCCTTTACTAAATACTTTTCGTACAGATTTCATATATTTCAAGAAAACACTCCTTCTTCCCAAATCGAAAAGAAATTCATATTAAGAAATTACTTGCCAATATTTTATTAAGACAATGTTGGCTTTTGTTTACATTTTGTAAATTCCATGGTTGTGACACAGTTTATCGAGCATAACGTGCTCGTATGTAGGAGACAAAAGATTTATTGTGAGCACTCTCAACATATTTTCAGCTACCAAAGACGACACACCAAGGTAAATATATGTAAATGTACAAACTTTGCTGCATATCACTTGCAACGTAGTCAAACGCATATAAATTAACGGGTATAAACAAACAAATTAGACACAAAACAAGAAAAAAATAAGAATTTCAAAACAGAGTGATGGCAGAAAAAAAAAACAGCTTAAAAGAAAATATACCGCTAAAAGTTCTAAAAGTTCTGGAACCAGATATGAAAAATAAATACATATTATGTAGACATAACAAAATACCTACATATGTATTTACATACATACCCATATTGCACTCTGTCTGGCTGTAGAAAATATGGAAAACAACATTGTCGGTTGTGTTGCCACCAACAACTTAACAAACTGCAACTGAGTGCATTAAAAAAAAAATGCAGCTCTTACCTTTAAAATGTTAAAGTTTTGTTGAAATAATATTAACAAATAAAAACTTCCTACACACTCACACGACCAGACAGCAGAAACGAATTTAACACGTGCCACAACATTTTAAAATATTCTTTACTTTGTTTTCTAAAAAAAAAGATTGCTTGCCACTTCTTAAAGATTCTTTAATGTTCTTAGTATCGTAATTTAGTCGTCATACTGAGGCAAGAAGAGAAGAACTCCAACTAAATTTTATGACTTCCTCTTGCATATTGTAGGCTCATTCTTTATGATTTCTTTCACATCTTTGCCTTCTTGCGATTTCAAATCACGACAACGAGCAACAAATAATGCGTGAATTATTTGTAGTGGCATGTTTCTGAAATAAATTAGAATTAGTTATAAAAGTGGTTAACCAGCCAATATGGGGCACAAATCGACGAACGGATGTATGAAAGTTACAAAAGTTCGATATATTTACTATCTTTGGTCAGGCAATTTAAAGTGCAAAGAGTAAAAATTAAAGAAAATTACAAAATGTGAGAAAATTTAATAAAAAAATGCGCAAACAATTGTGACTAAATGCTTTATTTTAAAAATCTGCTGCATAAATTTTAATTATTGAAATCTTTTCAATTTGTCCAGCGGCCTGCCTACCTAACCTAGGCAGGCCGCTGGAGACCCCGGAATAGTCTAGGTTGTCCAGCTCACTTGGGCCCTGGAGCGTTTCCTTTGTGATTGCCTGAAAATTGGAATAGTTGAGTGAAGAAAAGAAGTTATAGGAATATAGTGTAAGAGGGATCGATGGACGGGAAAAGAAAGGTGGAAACCTTTTAGTGTAGCGTTACATGCTGCTATACTAGCCAACCGCTGCTTCTTATGAAAGAGGCTAGTGCAGTCGGTTTGACCCAGGCCAGACAAGAACGTCGGTCATCTGGCCGCTTTATTTATAGCCGATATTTCAGTCTGAAGAACACTGCATCCGTCTGATAATCTGAAGGATATTTTAGTGTTAAATTCTCTTATGTAAACGCCACCCCCAACCCTTTCCCCCTTCTGGACCCATCTGTGTAAACATAGAAGTATCCAGATTCTAGGGGAAATTCTTCAATTTGGTAGCCAAAGCTCCTTGTAAGGAAAGGTTTTGGCATGCAGTAGTCAATTATATCGGGGACTAGATCCCTTCCAATCTCCAGAATATTGGCATGTCCCCACGGTGTGCGGGTTCATGCTCCTGTCGCGTTCAACCTGATCGCGGCTTTTAGTGCTATCTGCCTGGCTTTTAAGTCCCATGGCATCCTGCTCATTAGTGCAAAAAGTGCTTTGGTTGGTGTTCTTCTCATGGCCCCTGTGGTCAGTATTGCCATGATTCGACTGACTTTTTCAATTTACAATTTGTCATAATTCTAGCAAATTTTCATATATAAATCTTCATAAATTCACCCACTCTAGCCAATATAACTTCACTCTTCGCTTACGAAAACACACTCGTAATTAAAATTTACACTGACAGAATTGCTCTTCAAAGCGTTTGATGGCCGGCCTGTAGTGCGATTCTATATTTTTTAACGAACCGATAATTAAACTTCTTTCTATTTACTTCATCGCTTGCAGAAACGATTGAATGGGTTTTTACTATAATTTGATAAGAAAAGACTGTAAAATTAAAAGCTGATTGTAATGGATAGCGAATATAATAGGAATTTGATGACATGTCAACAAACGGTGGTGTCAAGCCTAGTTTTATCGTCTACTAACCGCTTAAACGTGTGTTTCATTGTTACGTTTTTTATACAAAATTATTTAAATTTTTAGGCCAAATGGGGTTCAGAAATAAAAATTCTGTACTTGGTGCGTTTTTGCTGAAATACCGCGATTTTTCTCACATAACGGTGAGTTTTGAAATTTCAAAGTTGACAACATTGACTGATGTATTTTTGCCTAAAATAAAGTAAAGAAGAAAGCAGTACTTTCGCTTATTTGGTTGTGCCTTTTATTAATTTGTAAAAGAAGATACATATTGCTATTACAAGTCAAATTTAAATGTATGTGTATGTTCATAATTATGTTTGACAAAGCCCACTGTGCGTATATGATATTCGGTAAATTTCAAATGTTATTTTATGAACTATATTTTATTGTAATCATAATTTTCAAATACTATTTTACAACCATAATAAAAGTTATGATACACTTTGCTGCTAGTATAGATCTCTCTAGGAAAGCAAAAAGCACCTTGAAAATAAAATCGACAACAAAATATATGACATAATAAAAATATGTTATAGCAAACATAAGATTGTCAAAATCATAAAGTTTTATTAAAACATATAATGAGCCAGCAAATTGGCTTTAAAACTGCAAATGAAGAAAATAGTAAATCATATTTTGTTTCACTTAAATCATGTGAATACAAAACGAATGTGGGATCAAAACGTCAGTCTCATGAATTTCATCTTTAACACTTTTTTCGTGTTTGTTAAACGAAATACAAATAAAAAACAAATTTCAATAAATTACAAAAAGTTCAACAAACTTGAGACGCAACCACGAAAGATTTGTTTTGAATAATTTGTAAAGAAACAACAGCAACAACAACAGCCGGTTACAACAACAAATTATTAGAAAACTACTACAGCCGCGAAAAAAAAACAGAATGAAACTTAAAATGTAATAAACAAATCAGTTTGAACTGTTCGAGCTCCCACGAAAAGTGGAAATAGAATTAAATACGAAATTTACATATTTGATGGCAAGGAAGACGACCAGACAAATAGACAGACAGATTTTTTAATGAAATTTTCTTTTAGTTTGCGAGTTACTCGTACGTCTGTTTCCTTTTTTTTTTGTAACATAATTTGACTGACAGCATTAGACTGAGTGTTTGATTATAATAAATTTACTTTAGTTCTTTATTATTTCTATTTGGCATTGGAGCAATTGCCACAAATTGTTGGCAGCTGGAAATGTTGTTTGCCCTGTAAAATAAAATGCTGCTGCTGCTGCATTTGCATTTCGTTTTGTTCGTTTGCCACGGGTGGGTGGCAGGTTGCAGTTTACATAAATGATTTATTTTGTTTTGTTAGAATATTAAATTATTAGTTTGTCATGTAAATTTCTAAAACGGAATAAGCGAGATTCTAACAAATTATATAAACTATTTTTGCTTAAATAAGATTTGTGTAGCTTTGGCTGCAAAATGTCTTCCACCATCCAAAACAATTTCACGTCATATTTTGCCGGCTTTAATAACAATACTAATAACAATAAGGATGGGGTGTGTACCTTGTACTGTGGCCACTGCTCATCTATTGTTCACCCCCTTTGCCATCAGGAGTCTACCAAGAAACGGGACTAACTATTTCAATCACTGGACTCCGCAACCAACAGACTGCAAATTGAAAAAGTCAGTCGAATCATGGCAATACTGACCACAGAGGCCATGAGGACAACACCAACCAAAGCACTTTTAGCACTTATTAGCTGGATGCCATGTGACTTAGAATCCAGGCAGATAGCACTAAAAGCCGCGATCAGGTTGTACGCGACAGGAGCATGGACCCACAGACCGTGGGGACATGCTAATATACAGCAGATTGGAGAGGATCTAGTCCCCGATCTAATTGACTACTGCATCCCAAAACTATTTATCACAAGGAGCTTTGGCTACCAAATGGAGGAATCTCCCCAAGAATCTGGATACTTCCATGATTACACGGATGGGTTCAGAAGGGGAGAAAGGGTTGGGGGGTGAAGTTTATATAGAATAATTTAACACTAAAATATCCTTCAGACTATCACACGAACGCAGTGTACTTTAGACTGCGGCCAGATGGCTAACGTTTCACAAGATATTCGGTAGGGATATCGTGATAGTAACGGACAGCAAGGCCGCCATCAACTCCCTGATTGGAATATACACTAATTCTAGTCTAGACCAGGGGGGTTACTCTCTATTGCGATGCGAAAGAAAAATAGAAGAAAAAAAGAAGAATTGGTACCCTGTATTGCGTTTTCGTATTTTCTTTTCGCATTTGATGTTTCCTTTCGCACATTGTGATACCAGTGTTACTTCATTTTTAAACTACTTCGCGAAAAAGTTTGCGCAAACAGCACAGAATACCAAATTATACTCTTATCGCATCTACTTTTCGCATCGCAATAGAGAGTAACCCCTCAGGAACGCCGGACATCTTTAAATAAGATGGCGAGACATTCTAACCTAACCCTAAAATGGGTACGTGGACAATGGCAACAATATCGCTGATAGATCCCTTTTGTGGACAACCCTTATCAGCGTGTTGAAAAAGAATAAAACTCCACACCCTGGAATGTGCCCAAGAAAAGTGTGTCACAGAGTCCACAAGGAACCTGTGGCCGCACATTAACTCTAAGAAAACGTGGGAGCTATTAAAACTTCCCAGATCTCTCCTAAGAGTGACTTAAATAACTTTGTAATAGGTTTTTGATCAGATTTTACTTAATAGGATTTTTTTTGTTTGTTTTTAAATTAAATTTTAAAAACGGTGCCAACAGAATGGAGAAAATTTGGCAAGGAAGTTTAAAGCGACAACTAATTTGTAGGCACATGATTATGACGACTGATATTTAGAAAAAAAAATTACACTGAATAAAAAGTGATGCTCCTTAATTTTTTGCCCTTAAGCCCATTTAAAGTTTATATGTTATCTTTAGGAAATATTATGTAAATATTTAGCAACAAAAAGAGGATTAAAATTCCATTAAAATAAATAAACATACAATTGTTTATACTTTAAAGGAAATATTTTAATATAATTTTTTTTTGGGGGTTTTTTATACAAAATCTACAAAAAAAAAACCGAGATAATAAAATCATCACAAAGTTCGCTTCGAAGGTTATTGTTAAATAACTGAACAAATATTTTTAGTTGAACTTTTTAAAACAATAGATTTGATGAGAGATGCGTAATGTTTTTTTTTGTTTGTTTTGGTTGAAAATTTATTAAACTGAAAAATCCAGATCATTATCAAACAAAACTAAACAATGAAAAGTAAAAATAAAAAATATATATTTTTTTATAACTACATTTATGATTATGTGTTGATGTAGATGTAAAAGTTTAAACATTAAAAAAAAAAAAAAAAAACAAGAAAGAGTTGTAATACTTTCAAACAAACTCATGCGACGCAGACACAAATAAAATTATTTTCATAGAAATTTATAGAAAAAAGTAATAAAAATTCATTGTATGATTAAGTCTTTGTTGGATTTGTTTTTGGAAAAGTAGGAAATATTTAAGAAACGGATGAATGAATGAATTAATGTCTGGTTGCCTGCTGCCTGCTTAAAAATGACGGTTGAGTTGTTTGGCTTGGATTTTCTATATCTGCATGTACGAGCATTTAGTAATTTGCTAAAGAAAAGTAAGAAATGTATTAATTTCAATGAATGATTGAATATTAAAGTAGCTCTCTTGTAATTTAAATGTAAGCCTAATGTGATGAACAACAAAGCATTTTTTTATTTATTTTTTTTTTTTTTACATTACAGTATTAAGCAATAAAAATAATAACCTGAGTGTAATTTTGTTTGTTAACTGTTAAAATTCAAATCAAAAGAGAAAAATCGTATAAATAGAAAATAAAAAATTGAAAAGAAAACCAATTTCTTGACAGCAAAGAAACCACAAATTTGCAAACCTGAGCTTTTCTTATGCTTCTAACCGGAGCCAAAGGCAAAACTTATGATTTGTATTGTGAAATTTTATAATATCAATTCATAAATAAGTTTTTTTTATTAATAACATATTTCGTAACACGGTGTTCACACATACACCGTTATTGCGATTACTGCAATTAACGTTTTAATTGAGCTGAAAAATGCAGTAAAGTTATTGAATATCAGTGCTGTTGTAGGTTTGTTAACAACTAAAATGTCAACAAAAACTAAATTATGTGCTATTCATAGAACACAAGCGAGCACTCGTCTAAAAAATTTTATATGGAAATCACTCAAAAAATTGAGTAGCTTCCATACAAATTTTATAGGCGTCTGTGTTCTATGAACAGCAGGTAAATTAACAAAATAAGGCGTTTACAAATATTTTTTAGAACTCCTATATTTTTGTTTTTTATGTACGTTCTGTTCATAGAACACAGACGAGCAACTCGTCTACAAAATTTGTTGAAAGTTACTAAATTTTTTGAGTGATTTTCATATAAAATTTTTTAGACGAGTGCTCGTCTGTGTTCTATGAACAGCACAATAATAACGTGTTCAGACATACACAATTACTAAGATTACCGCAATTAACGCCTTAACTGAGCTTACTATTCCATACTAAAAGTCAATAAGTTATTGAGCAATTAGCACGAAATTATTATAAAATGGAGCACAATTTGAAATACAACACTGTTGCTCTCTTCAAGAGATCATCTCTCTTCAAGAGATAATCTTTCTTCAAGAGATAATCTCTCTTAAAGAGATAACCTCTCTTCAAAAGATAAGCTCTCTTCAAGAGATAATCTTTCTTCAAGAGATAATCTCTCTTCAAGGCAGGGTTGCCAGAACAGAGATTTACATTAATTTTTAGGATTTTACAAGAAATAAAAGATTTTAAAATCTCTTTCTTACTCCTGCTCATAACCTATTTTCCAATTACGGTACAATGAACTGTACATATATGCAGAGTACAGTGTGACCAGTCCAAAAAAAATGTTGGAGCTAAATTGACACCAAAATAGGGCCAAAAAATTTATTTTAATATTATTTTCTTTAAGAGTTCTTAGTTTAATCATTTACATATGCTTATGTTGCCTTACAAATTTTTATTTCCACTGAACAAAGCGAAATTTCTTAAAACAGTAAATTATTTTTGAAACATAAAAAGTTTTCAAAACACAATAAAAATAATAATTCAGTCTTTAAATTAAATATCACATACACATACATACGTTGCTATTGATGTTCCGAAGTTGTTATATTCTCGACCGTATAGTCTAGCATTTTTTCTTTAAAATGTTCTTGTAACACTTATCAATTGTTAAACTTTTTCTTATTGAAAAAAAAAAATTATTTTTTAAACTTAGAAACGTTGTCGTAACTGGTAAATCAATTGTGCAATAAAATAGCGACATACAGTTCGTATTTCTTTCTCCGTTTCAGGATTTATAGTTTCTTTCTTAAGAATATTTTCATTATTATAATCAAAATGCGGTATTGGTACAAAGAAATCTTGTAAGCATGAATTAAATGGTTTCCTTTCAAAACAATTTGTTATTAGAAATTTTCTAAGAGACTGCTAAATGAACAATTGTAAAATACTAAAGAAAGTGCTAAATCGACTGCAAAATCAACAAAGTAAAACTAGCTAAAACTAGCAACGAAAATGCTAAAATGGGCACACTGGTAGCGGTCATCACCTGAGTAATGCTTCAAGATAAAAAGAGTGTAAAAAAAGGAAAATGCTTGCTTTTTATGTTTCAAGGGGTTTCTCTTTTAATTCTCATTGCTTCTTTAAAAAAAATTGTATATATAGTTAAATGTTTGAAAATATTTGTCAAGCGTTTTTTTTCTTTGGTATTAATATTAATAGTTAATAAAGTAAATGAGAATAATGTCAATTATAAGGAAAATATTGCCTTATAAAAATATAATTATTTATATAAAAAATGGTGACTGTGATAAACGTTCGTCATCATTCCAAGAACCAGGAAAATGTACAATAAGTTAGATTCCTTTTATATCTTATAAAAGTCATAATTTATATTTAATAATTACTATTGTGAATATTGACTTTTTTTTAAATATCAACCACAATATTTTTCCGTTTTGTTTTGCCAGATTTGGTGATTTAATTATTTTATGAATATGTACAGATTACTTCATTAAGTTGTTTTCATAATTCACATAAATCACTTAAATTAACTCAATATAAATTTACGTATGTACGAGTATATTGTTGCTGCCTTTTGTTTTTACCGCTACAATAAAATATTTAATTACTTACAAATAAATGTTGCGTGAATGTTTTTAATTAAGTTATTCATATGAATTTTTATTATTGGAAAAATAAATAGAAAACTATTTATACGAAACTTAATTAGCATCAAATAACTTACTTTTACAAGCGATTATGTATTTAACAACAAAAGTTACAAAACCGTATTCATTTAAATAATTTTAATTGCAAACAGTTATTGACTTTTTGCCAACTACGAGTAAATGTTAATGAACTGTTACGAGAATGATGTGAAAGAGAATTTCAATATACACTCCGGTGCACTTATTTAAAGGCACTAAAACTACCATATTCAGAATGTCCAAGCAAGTTCAACAATATCTTTATATTATTAGAAAAAAAACTTTAAAATAGTTTTAATTACTAATAAAAATTACTACTAATGAGTTTTAATCTAAATATGTGAAAAATAATTAATATTTTTAAACTATACTATCTTGATCCTAATTAGTTGACCTTTTTTTAATTAAATTGAAATGTTCTTTAAGCTTGAGGTCAGTTTTGTTTTTTTTTTTATATATAAAAAATGCTTTCATTATATTCGATATTTCGTCTTCCTTCGGAAGACTTCTTCAGGAAAATTTTTTTTTTCTGAAGAAGTCCGAAGGAAGACGAAATATCGAATATACTTCAATATCGAATATAATTAAAGTATTTTTTATATAAAAAACAAAACTGACCTCAAGCTTAAATTTCAATTTAATTTTTAAACTATGATAAAATTGAATTAAGCTATAAATTTTCTTAAATTATTGGTTTGTACAACGGGTTATATTTCAAGATTTTTCCTTTCTTAAGTTTTTTCTTTAGAAGGATTTTTTACAATACAAATTTGCTGTGATCAATAATTATTGACTGAAGACAAGAAAAATAATAATCAAATCTTAAGCTGGTGGAAGGCAACTAGCTGTTTCGTAGACGCTACACTACTCATCAGCACCCACTGGGATTTGAACTCGGGTCATGACGTATAATGACCTGCTGCTTGAACCACTCAGCCACCGATCATTTAATTATTCTCTATGTATATTCATCTGATATTGAATCACATATGCATTTTGTTAATCGCCCACATTGTTTATACAGCGTTTGCGGTCTCAGATCTAACGGCATTTCTTTTTAGTTATTAACATACATATTTCTGTATTTTAACAATTCTCCGAACCCAGAGATGTAAATATTAATTTATTGAATTTTTGTTGAACTTTTATAATTCTTAAAGTAAATTTTTGGTTTGTACATTTGTACAACAGGTTATAGTTCAAGTTCAAATCTCAGTGGGTGCTGATGAATAGTGTAGCGACTACGAAACAGGTAGTTGCCTTCCCCCAGCTTAAGATTGGAATATTATTTTTCTTTTCTTCTTCAATCAAAAATTATTTATCACAGCAAATTTGTATTGTAAAAAATCCTTCTTAAGAAAAAACTTAAGAAAGGAAAAAATTTGAACTATAACCCGTTGTACAAATGTATAAACCAACAATTTTATTTAAAATTTATAAAAGTTCAACAAAAATTCAATAAATTAATAAATTTTCTTATTCTATTTCGTGTTTGTTAATACTAGTATTAATATATTAAAATTTATATTTTATATATATTAAGATTTATATTTTAATTTACCGTAGTGTAAATGGGCTCTGTAAAGTTTTTCGCACTGAAGGAATTAAAACATTTCCAGCGCACAAGATTGGCTTTCCAAAAACATTAGTTTGTATTTTCATTAAAATCGTTTGATTCATTCCTAGTTAAACCACCAGAGCGAACAGCTCCTAAGCCCTACTTGTAACAGCACCAAGGTAAATTTAATAAATCCCCGTGAAAAGATTAGACCCATTTCTTTTCTGTGCCCATACAACTCCACATTATAATCTGTTCCCTGAGTAAATTATAACTACAACTATCGAACCCAAGATTGATTGTTTAACCAAAATTAGTATCCAACCATATTCTAATTTTGTGCACAGAATATAAAATAAAATTTCATTTTAATTTGAGATTATTTGAACACTTTTTCTCTAGTCCCTCGAATTCAAAATTATCAAGAGTCGACTGTATTTTAGAACAAGCAAATAACCTTTACAGGAATGAAAATAAACATGCAAATGAACTCTGTGTATAATGCTAAAGAGCTTTTAGGATTTTTTCCAAAAAAAAAAAAATATAACAAACGATTTTTCGTTTGCGGCGTCTTGTAATCACATTAAAATAAAATAATATTAAAATAAAGAAAAAAAAAATTGGTATGAAATCTTTGCTTTTACTTTTTGAGCTTTTACTCGCCTTAACGTTTTTTTTTATTTATCTTTTTTATAATTTCTTTTTGGAAAATAATAAAAAAAATGATATTTACATCTATCTTTATTATGACCGAGCAAATTTAAGTCAAAACGATGTTAGAGAGAAGCAGTGCAAGATTTTCTTATTGATGGATTGAAAAGAAAATTTTATTACAATTTTTTTTTCTACGAGTATTTATGTACTTTAGTAAGATTTACAAAAACCATTAAATAAGAAAAACAGATTTTTGTAAATAAAACAAAAATTTGTTTATTTTTTTAAGGAGCTGCTGATACAATGAATATAAATGTTAGCAAGTGTTTGACTACGAGTTTATTGGACACAGCAAAATAGATAAACTTCCCTACAAGAACAATGACGGTCATTTGACCGGTCATATGAGAGGAAGTACTGATGGCAATACACATCAGAAGTTTCAAAATGCATATGTGATTTAATATGAGATGAATATAGACAGAGAATAAATCAATGTCTCTATGGCTGAGCGGTTAAGGCTGCCGTTCCTGATGCTTCATGACCCGAAAATAGGCGCTGCTAAGTAGTATAGCAGCTACGAAACAGCTAGTTGTCCCCCAGCTAAACATTTGATTATTACTTTTCTTCTCTTCTTCAATCAAAAATTTTTGAATACAGCAAATTTGTATTGTAAAAAAATCCTTCTTAAGAAAAACTTAAGAAAGGAAAAATTTGAACTAAAAATGTACAAAAACGAAAAATCTAATTTATAAAATTATAAAAAAGTTCAACAAAAACTCAATAAATTAAAAAAATTAATTTTTATTATTATTATTTTTATTTTTTTTTGAATAAGGAAAGGTTTCCATAAGGAATAAAACTACCGTTTCAATACCATCTGAGGCCTACACAGAAAGAAAAAACGCATACTAAATTTAAGTATTTTCTACTTGCTTTTAGTACGAGTTGTACTTATGTACCTAAAATAAGCCAAAACCGGAATTGTTCAAGAAAACCAATCTTGCAATGTCTTAAAATAAGTATAAAATTTTTTAGTCATGTGCAGAACGCTTAAGCCGAGTAAAAAATCCAAATCAAAGGTACAAATTTTAATTTCTGACATATATCCCTTCGAACTATATAACTATATAACCAAATAATTTTCCGTATAACGCGTTCAGAGTTGTTTTTTGAATTCCTAAAATCCTCTTACTTCCCCTGAAACAATATGGCAACTTCAATTTTCGCTTTAAATCAAATGACTGTTAATAGCTCAGATACAGGCTCCACGGCCAAAACGCGCACAAAATATGAAAAACCGGTTCCGATTCGGTTCGTGAAGCGGTTCTGAGTCTTTTTTTTTTGGAAATTTCCACAGTCGGCTTCACAAAACGCCAAAATCCCTCCATTTCCTCAGAAACAATACGGCAACTTCAAGTTTCGCGCTACAACGAAAGACCGTTTATAGTTCAGGGCAAAAACGCGCACCAAATATGAAAAGCCCGTTTCAAACCAGTTAGCGAAGTGATTCCGAGTTTGGTTGGAAATTCTCAAAATTGGCTTTGTGAATCTCCACAATCCCATACTTTTCCGAAAGCTCGTCCATTTCAGCACTAAAGCAGCTACACTGTATATACATTCATATGGCATGGATTTCGAGTGCTGCAAACATACAAACTAACATATAACCTTATAAACGTGTTAATGCTGAGAGATAGCAATAAAATTTTCTGAAAAAACTCCGTTTTTTGTGGTTGAGAAATATTACAAGAACATTTCTCTTTCTGAATTCTCAATCATTCGTTTTTCAGCCGTACGCTTCGCTTATGGAATAAGTTGCCCTCAGACGTGTTTCAAGTCAAATGTTGACAAACACTACTCTCTTTTTCCCCCTCCTCATAACCTATTTTCCTAGTTCTGGTACAATGCGCTGCATATGTAGGGGTCATCCCCTGAGTACTGGTCCAAAATAAAAAAAAAAAATAAAAAATTATTTATTTAATTTAATGAAATATAGTTAAATATATAAAAATATTTTTTCAAGTCTACTTATAATTATGGGAGCTCCTATGATATGTCGACATCTAAATAGCTATATATACATATATAGCAAAAGTTCGGTTGGGATCCACTGATATTAATATTAGTAGATAGTAGAGTAATATGTGAGCGTTATTAAAGTTCTTGTTAGCTTATTTCCAGTATGTATGCGGGATTAAATCCACTCTACAATTCTTAAATCAATCGCATTTTCTGATTGGTACGAGCGCAGTTTTTCTCGAATTAATCTCATATCAAGTATGGACCCGGGATTAAGTATGTCCAAAAATACTTAGTACTGGAATAATCCGCGCTCGAATCAAGTACACCGCAATTGTTTTAAGACAATCCGTATTTACCGTAATTTTAACACCGCTTGGAATTGATTGTATAAAGTACGGACGGATTGAATTTTCTTTTCAATGTATACGAGTAGTTTTTATTTAAAGCGACTGGACAAACGTTCTAATTTATGAATATATTTAATCTGAAAGTTTGTAATTTTTAAAGCAGTTTTTCAAATGCCGCTGTTTGAAGTTTTAAAAGTTCTTGAAGTGTTGAAAATGTAAGAACTTACCAAGTGTTGAGTGTTCAAAGCTTTAGCTTATGAACAAATCTAATTTATTAATAATTTTTTTTTTTTGCTGAAAATCAAGCCGTCAGAGCAAAACTTACCTGAAATAAAAAAACATAAGAAAAAGGTATAAAAATGGATTAAATATTTCAGGTTTTTTTTTTTTTAAGAAGCGTTGATAAATAAAGTTTCATTTTATTTCTTATATTGACCCTGAAGTTGCAAAGAGCAAAGGGGATAGAAAAATTAAACTTAAAGTTAGATTTACGTTTTATGGTAACAGTGTTAGGGAGGGATATCAGCTTTTTTTTTGCTGCCACCAACGTAACTAGAGGGCAACTTTACTGTGCTGAGAGTTAAATCTCTTTTAACAAAAGAAATATTTTCGAAAAGTAATCATATTCTTTTTTATAAAAAATAAAATTAAAAACTTATATGCTGACAAAAAAAAAGTTTTTATAATAAAAGCAAAAAATAACTTTGAAGATGTCTTATATAATACAGAGTGGCACAACAATTGTTCTACAATAATAAATTTATATATTGTAGTTGTTTCTTCTTCTTTTATAACCCATGTACAGGGTGTCTGGTGGCAAATTTATTTCAAAAATTAATAAATGGTGAAAGGTGGCGAAAGGTAGCACCGTTGAAATGATCAATTTTGAGAATTTGTCACAATTTCGCAGTGGTGGAGTGAGCATCGCGCGTTCGCTGTGAAGACATATTTTAAAAGTAATGATTTTTAAGTACTCCTAATTGCTCGTCAATAGTTTTCTTCAAATACGTGATTTACCCAGTGTAAATTTAATTCGTTTGTGGGTGCAGGGATTCCACGCAAGCAGTTGCGGCTATGAGTTTGTAGCCTTGTGCACAAATCCCTTGCAACCAATTCGCTCGTTTAACCATCACTCCTGATTCCTTACAGGGTATAAGTTTCAAGACAAAAGCAGCTCGGGGAGTTGTTAGCCCCCGAAAACCGGCATGCACCAAAGTTATCAAGGAAACTAATTCCCCTTCCTGCGGTTTTAGGTTTAACCACAGTCAGAGCGTTTGAGCCAAGGTAAGCACGTCAACCATGGTCAGCACCGAGAGATCTGCGAGACAGAAACTCCCGTTGGCTTTGCTGATCCCTGTTCTGGAAATCCAAAACAACATAACACATACGGCGCCCTAAAGTTTTGTTTGCTACAACAAACGGGGGACTCCTTTCCCCTTATGTCCCAGAAAGTATCCTGGTTTGGTTTATGCCAAGCCAAAACCTGTTCGCCGGGGGAAGAAATAGAACAACAACAACATAATTCACCACTGGTTCCATACAGTACAGGTATCTGTTGTAAAGGCAACAGACCCTCGGGAGGTTGCTAGTCCCCGAAAAAAGCCACGCACCAAGCAATTATCAGGGGTACTAACTCCTTCTGCGTGTTAGCTTTAAAACACAGCCAGAATGTAGCAGCCAAGGCAGGCAACCATGATCAGCCCGGGTTGAACTACAAACAGAACCACCCGGGGGCAATGCTGATGCCCGTTCTGCCAATTTAGACCCTTGGTAAGGGTTTCGGAAGTCAACACAACATAAGTGCTGCGGCTTCCTCGAGTTTTATTTGCTACAAAAAACGAAGAACTCCTACTCCTCTTTATTCGAAAAACATAATGCCCTGGTTTGGTCTAAGCCAAGGCAAAACCTTTTCCCCGGGGGAAAAGAAATGGAACAACTGTGAAAATGATTTACATCAGTACCTGCCTTGACGGCCTAACCTGATGGTGGACCAATTCCACGGAGTGAATTTTTCACGATTCACCACCGCCCCCGTGTGGCTTGCTAGGCTCACACAGGTAGCAATTCTTGTCATATGATTGCGGTCATATGAACAACTTCTTGTTGAGGAGTTCGGGCTTTCTAATCCCACATGTATGCAATTTCCCAGCAATCAATGGAGGACAAGGCTTAATGAGTTGGTAGGCCGAAGCCCACTAAGAGCATCAGCCCTTAAACCAACTCACCCGTCAACCATCACAAAAGTTTGTAAAATTTATAGGTGCTGTTCTGGGCTTTTATTATTGAATAATAAATAAACATATTTAAGATTCTATTAAATAGATTTATTTGAAAAGTTAATCATAAAAAAACTAACGTTGAAGGATGCAGCCTAAAGCTTCCCAAAAAAGCCATTAAAATGTTGCCTCTAACGCAGTGGTCCCGAGCTTCTCGTAAGATTTATATCTTGAAAGTTGCCACTTTTAAAAAATTAACAATTTTTAAAATGTTTTTATACAAAACACACCATAATTCTTAATTCATGAAACAACTTTAGGAAGTAATAAATCCTAAAAAGCCATATTTTTGTCTATATATGTATATGTACTGAAGTATGAGTATTTATGTGCTCATGAACTTGTATGTATATAGTTATATTCGCCACAAGCTTTAAATTTGCATTTTCTCAACAAATTGTAGTTGTAGCCTAAACGAAATAAAAATAAATTAAATAAATGCAAACTTTAACTGGAGCTGTTAAAAATTCAACAAGTTGGTTGGTAAAGGTTTTCGATTTTCATTACTTATTGAAATGATTTTTTTTTTGTCTTGGCCACTAAATGTTTCATTGAAAGTTCTTTCAAATGATATAGTGTAGATTTCTGATTTTATAAATATTTTGTTGATGTTTCCTTGATTTTGTTTGTTTGTAACTTGGGCGAATAAATTTAAATTTATCTCTTTTTTCTTTATTATTTGCCTTAACAATGACTTTGATTTATTAGATTTTGTTGTGTCGTACCGAAAAATAATGAAAACAGTAGATTGAAAATAACAGGGAGAATGCAAAGTAAGCATGTTATGTTTATGATTTGTGGCTGCACTGTGAGAAATAAAACTGTAAAAAAAAGAAGTAAGTGTACAGTAATAACATACGATTAAAAAGGATCCCTATTTTGTGTTTCTAGAATTCTTTAAAAAACAATATCTAAATCCCTGATGATGCTACCCTACTTTAAAATAAAAATTAAAAACTTGACCTCAAGCTCGAAAAATTCCTGACATTTTTATTAAACAATTATAAAGGTCGAAAAATCTATCATGAATATTAAATTGACTATTATTAATTAGATCACTACATAGGCAAAAAACTATAAACAGCTTGTTTTTTATGTTTCATAGGAGCTACCCTAATCATTAGCAGACTTTGGACATTTTTGAAAGATATTCTCAAACATTCATCGTTATATCTCAACAATTTAAATAAATTATAGAGAATTTAAAAGAAAATGTGTTAATAATACCTGTCAAAACACAAAAAGAGAAACAATAATTTTCTTTTACGCATGTCTCTACTTTCGTGTTCAACATTTTACGTGAATATTTGCGGATAGAAAGGCAGCCGGCAAGATGGATGCCGCCTATGCTCTGTGTCGAACAAACACGAGCTCGACAGACCATAATAGAAGGCGAAGTCAGTGAAATCGGCCGGCAAGGTTACGGCCACTGTAATCTTGAAAAAGGGTCTTGCATTATTGGATCAATTGCCATCAAGAAAAAGCGACCACATTTATAGAAAAAAGTGCTACTTCTTCAAGACAATGTACCGATTCACACAGCATTAGATACGATGCTAAAATTACGTGAAATATACTTCAGATTACTTGATCATGCCACCTTATACTCCAGTGACTTTTTCCTGTTTCCAAATTTGAAGAAATGGCTCTCACAAAAAAGATTACCGTAACTAACGCGAATATTTGAATAGGTTCCCAAAATCGTATTATTTAGATGGTGTAAAAAGCTAGAATCTCGTCTTACTAAGTGTATTGAGCTAAAAGGTGACTAGGATGAGATATATAGTTTTTGAAAAAAATGTGTTTTCCTACTTAGGTAGCTTCAATATCAATCCGCCCTCGTATATAATATTCTATCTTTAATTTTTTTTATAATTCATTTATTTATTATAACTTCAAAATTATTCTTGTAGAATTTAGAATCTGTAAGCTTCTGTTTTAGTTCCTGTGTTGCAGAATATTATTAACAAAATTTTTTTGTTCTTGTCTGGACAGACATACCTTGACTACCACAATCCAGCAGTTTCCTGAAATCTGTGTTTTTTCTATTTGTTTGGTATATTTTTCTCACAAATATTGGATAATTAATTATTTTTCAATTAAGATATGTCTGCATGATATTACATGCAATAGCTCTAAACACAATTTCGAAAATGTTACACTGAAAGAAAAACCTAGTACTGAATAAGACTCAAGTGTAATTAAAATAATAAGCCAAAAATGCAAGGAGGAACAAAACCATCAGTTTCTCCCCTATGGAATCATCGGTGTGTGACACGTAAAGTGGCTGAGGTAAATTGTGTTTTTATGATTTAAAGAAGTTTTTTTTATGATTTTATTTATGTCAGCATACCCAGAGAGAGGGTTAGACCCCACTGAGTGGTTGATTGTTCGTAATGAGAAATAATTGAGCTAGGCGGAAACCTCTCTGGTCACTATCGCTGTAACAATAAATATGGCAGGTGTAGAAATAAATATATTTTCTGACTGCTTGTGATCGGATTTCTGTGATTTGATGATAGATCTTCATACTTGTATTACCGTGTTAAAGTATCTCTACGGGAAACAAGAATAAGATTAGAGATTTTTTGTTTGTTATTTTAAACCAGCGCTCAGGGTATAACCCATAGATATAAAGAGCATTGTACGGGAACTACAAAAATAGATTATGAGGAGGAGGAAAGAGGGGTAGTGGTTGTGGACTTTGTGAAAGCTATGAATAACAACACGGAGAGACCAAAACAAAGGTGATAACAGAACTTAGTGTTGGAATTATTTACATAGGTGTGCAACTTTGCATCCGACGTTTTGTTTTCTCCGAAATTCGGGGTTTAATTGTAAAACTATAGCCATACATTTATGATTATTGGGAAAGTTTGTCCATCGTGGCCACTACTTTCTCTCACCTTTCGCGCAGCGTACGAGTCCTGCGTTAAAAAAACTGATCAGCTTTTGAAGCGATCCACGAATCGATCCAATTTTTTACTTCACCATACGACCTGAAGTGCTGGTCAGCCAGCCGTGGTAGCAACGTCTGGAGAATACAGCGTGTGGGGTAGGAATCCCCATTTCAACATTTCCAAGTATGTTTTGACCACTTTCGCAACATGGGGCCAAGCATTGTCGTGTTGCAAAATCATTTTATCATGTCTGTTGTATTGCGAGCGTTGCCTTTCAATACACTAGGTGTCCCACCACTTACTGAGCATGACTTGGGAACTGAGCATGACGGTTTGGCCGTCGATGAGGAAGCATGGCCGGGATATCTCCATGATTTTCTGCGCTTGGGATTATTGCAATGAATGAAATTTTTGTCTCCAGTTAGAAAACGATGCAGAGCACCTTCTGTCTTTGCCTTGTAAGCAGCTGTTCACAAGCAAAAAAAAAAACGCCAATCAACATCCTTCGGGTTCACCTCAAACGGCAGCCAATTTTCTTGTTTCTGAATCATTCCCATGACTTTAAGGTTTTTTAAAATGGCTCGTTGTGCCACTCCCAATGATACTGCTAATTCTTGTTGCATTTGATACGAGTCTTGATCAAGTAATGCCTGATCTTCGACGTCAAAATCAACGTTTTTGAAGCGTTAAAACCACTGTCGGCACTTTCTTGCACTTATAGCGGACTCACCAAAGGCATTTGAGAGCATTCGATGAGCCTCCCGCAAATGACGAGAGTTTTAAGTTTCAACAACAGCCAGAACGTTTCAGTCAAGTTAGGCACCGATACCATGCTAAGCCAGGGTTGAACTGCAAGCAGAACCACCGGTGGCCATGTTGATCCCCGTTTAGCCAATTTAAATCCTGGGTAAGGGTTTCGGAAGCCAATACAACATAAGTCATGCGTCTTCCTAGAGTTTTATTTGCTACAACAAATGAGGGACCCCTTCGCCTCTATACCCGAAAAACAGAGTGCCCTAGTTAGGAGTACGCCAAAAGCAAAACCTGTTCCCCGGGGGGATGATGAAGATACAAATCGACTATTATTTCGATGGCGTTACGTTTACAAATTCCAAAGCTAATTGTGTGACATCTATGATCTATTTATTTCGACTACCGCCGCTACAGCCATCTATTGCAAAACGGCGGAAGCAAAGTTGTAAACCTAATAAAATTGATCAGTTCGAAGTGCTCAGACTAACAAAAACACTGCAAGGTAGTGAATGACTTCGAAAAGACATGTAGCCTTGCTTTAAGGCTACCAAAGCATACTTTTTGGTTTCCAGTGAGCAACTTGTTCGCCACGCACTTTACTAACAATCTATTATATTTACTAACATTAAATTTAATTGAATAACTTCTTTTGCTCAGTGTAACACATTGACGACATGTTGCCAAATATTTATAAAGAAAAATCCTTGAAAAAAAAAACAGTAGCAATATAATTGATTTTAAATTCTATATAAAATAACAAAAAATAACGAAAAAAAGAACTAAAAATATAATGAAATAAAAAATAATACACAACTATCATATAAATGTGGTTTTCTGTTTCTGCATTCATTTAAAACGAAAAATGTAGATTTTGTTTTCTTAAAAGCAATGCTTTTTACGTTTGGTATTCAAAGTAGTTTTTAAGTCAAGGACCTAAATTGGAAAATTTTGGTCAAGTATTCTTTTAATTTTAAATGATATTGAATAAAATGTAATAAATTTTGCAAAAGTAACTAGAAACCTATTGAAAAGCTACCAAAGACCTCTTAATGTTGGGTTGTATCGAGAGGTTTTGTCATTTGCTTGTTAAAAATAAAACTGAAAGCTTTATACAAAGAATTTTAATAATAATAAAAAGTAATTACATAAAGAATCTAAGAACAAATCATAAAATGAATCTTTAATTTATTTTATTTATTTGTTTGTTCATATACGAGTACGTTGTTTAAAGAGAGCCAAGTATTAAATTTTCATATTTTTATAAATTTAGAATTCAGTTTGTATTTTGAATGCTGCCAGTTCTAATCAGCGACCGAACGAACGATCGACCGACCGTCAACTGTACAAATCAGCCGTTCATTTAAATGTTGATTATGGCTTGGGAATGCTGTTGCAGCAGCTCATCATATTATTGCCAACTTGGCAAAATCTATTCCAACATTATTAAATATTAACAATCCATACTAATGAAAAAAGAAATAATAATCCAAATAAAGAGGAAAAAAACTGCAAATGCCAGCAACAAATGCAGACAATAGACATGACAATGATTTAGACATTTTACAGATCTTTGATGGAATAAAATGTTGTATGCTGTACGGAAATTTTTCAATTTGCTACAATAGCAATCACATTTTCTTGTCAAAGTCTTTCCCCCGGATCTTGATAATGTCGCGACTTTCTCAATTTTTCAATTTCCTAAAATAGCAATCACATTTTCTTGTCAAAGTATTTCCCCCGGATCTTGATAATTCCGCGACTTTCTCACTTTCCCGCTTAGTAATTATTAAATCCGACAACACTGTTGCCATCAGCTATAAAATTTTGAGCAAGTTGCATCATTTAGTTTGCGTTTGACAAACATTAAAAGCAGACAGACAACTTTGTGAATTTTAACAGTCAATTGCATGTGTCGATGAAGCATCTGTCGAGTAAGCATCGCTGAAACTTTGAAAATACTGTCAATTTCAATGTTTAAGAAAACCAGAGATCTGCAACCAGGGGCTTTTTAATAATTTAATTACACCCGTCTCAAATCGAGTTGCGGTGTGATTGGTCTCCACATATTGTTTGCACAAGTATGTTTTCTACTCGTTAGAGCTTGCATCATACCCAATTAAGTTTGTATGCTGTGACTGCTTGATTTCGTTTCTCAATTATTTTTGCAAATTCGGCAATCGAACTCGTACTTCTTTCTAACAAAGAAAATAATATTTGTATGTAAGAATTTGCAATCACTAATTTACCTTACACAGTTTTATGTATTTGCTCAATCACACTCGGTAAACGTATTCGTACTAAGCGCGGCGTTGCCAGAAGGTTTTTAAAACATCATGTTTTGGAGAAAATATATACACATATTTTATTTGAAAATATTTAGTGCAAACCCGTAAAAAAATAGATTTTACTTTGACAAAAAAAAAAAAAAAAAAAAAAAAAAAAAAAAAAAAAATAAAATTGATTTTTTTATGAAGCACATTTTTATCAAATTTCTTTTATTTTATGTTCCTTCATTTATAATAATTTTTATTTCTTGGTTTCAATCCATAACCACATAAAAGCAAGCTCTCGAGGGGTTGGTAACTCAAAAAAATTTATATACAAGGCCTGATCAAAAATAACCGGCAGCGAAGATTGTTCCAAAATTGCTCAATTTTAAGCATAAACAATGTCGCATGATTATCTTTCAGAAGCTGTTGGACATCGCCAGCGACGTTCCCGATTTCCTCAAAAAGGTCATAACTTGTGACGAATCATGAATGTAAGGCTATGACATTGAAACCAAACCCTAATCATCCCAATGGTAGCGTCCAGACCTTTGGTACTTACGTCTGCCGAATATTTATGACAAAGCGATAAGCAGGCTAAGCTCAATCATATATTCAGCGGGTATGTGATAGTTTTACCTTAGCTGCAACGACTGTAACTTATTCGGACATTTGTGTGCATAACTGAAGAGGAGCAACTGAACTCTTCAAAATCCAGCCTTCTGCAAACTCATACTCGTATGTAGAAGTTTAAGTTAGTGTAATTAGCCGTAAAATGATTTACTTTTATACTTATAATTAAATTACCAGTCAAAATTTTAAACGAGTAAAGAATTTATTCCTTCAAATCAATGGCTTGCGGCAAAACAAATCGTCCATTAGAAGAGAACATAAAAATAATTAAGATTAAAAAAATGTGCATAACAAAAAATTGAAAAGTAAAGCCAACAACAATCAGAAAAAACTAGACGATTACTGACAAATGAAAAAAAAAGATGGAAAATTATGAACATTAACAAATTTTAACAAGAAATTGGCGTACAGCCAATTAAACACTCAAAAAATTCATGAGCATAAATTTAGAGTTAACCCCTTAGAATTCATACATTTTGGAGTCAATATTTGCATTTCGGCTAAACAAAGTTGGATGCATATTTCATATATCGGGTTTGGTACATAATGCAAAATAAAACAAAAATTTTAAAATGAATTTTAAATTTTTATTATCCATTATATGAAGAATTTGTTGCACTGTTTGAAAGTGATATTATCTAAAAGTTGGCTACGACTACATCTGCAGAGATCTGTGGGGAATATACACCTAGTTGTCACCCGGCGTATCGAGGCGTCAGTTGATAGCTCTTAACAATTTTTTAAGGAGGCTGGACCGATGTGGGTCAAAATTTGGGCTGTGGCATTCTGTTTTTTCTGTACATAGGAGTGAAATCCTATGAAAATGGCTTTCTGACCCATGTCACAAGTATTTTTATCTCAATAAAGCCTTGCAAACGTTCACAGCTACATCACATCATCATCAAGTTAGCGATACAGGCGCAGTTGATACGACTAGTGCCCATCACTAGACCTTGGCACTGAACGCAGTGCTATGTCAAACCTGCAAACATATATAACCACGGAGTTACAAACGTGAACAGTGAAATTGAATAGGACCAGCCAAGAAGAGTGGGAAAAGCCTACGAAAGCCTGCAAGAGCGTGCCAAATTGTTGTCTCTGTATTGAGGTAACATAGCGAGCCCAGAGAGGCATATGACAACGGGAGAACAAAAGTGAAGATAATTCAAGCCAATGTGTAAAGGAGCAAGACAGAATAGTGGAATTGAATAGGACCAGTCAAGAAGAGTGGGAAAACCTACAAAAACCTGCAAGAGTTGTCTCTGTATTGAGGTAGAACACTGTCAGATAAATCACATGGCAGGCTTAAAGAGGTACATGACAACGGGAGGACCAAAATGAAGATAATTCAAGCCAATGTGCATAGCAGCAAGACAGATGATACACTGAACAGTGGAATTGAATAGGATCAGTCAAGAAGAGTGGGCAAACCTACGAAAGCCTGCAAGAACGTGCCAAATTGTTGTCTCTGTATTGAGGCAGGACACAGTCAGATAAATCACATACCAGGCGCCAGGAGGTATATGACAATGGGAGCACCAAAATGAAGATAATTCAAGCCAATATGCATAGAAACAAGGCAGATGATATACTGATATAATGCTTGATAGCGAATAATATGTGAAGGCAAAGCATGACATTTGGATCCAAGATACTAGAAAAACAGAAGTGGATACCGACGAGTAGTACCCTAAATTTTCAGCTTAAAAATTGCGGGACTGGCTTCGTTTGGCCTAAAACGAATAAAATCAGACTCTTTAACAGATATAAATATTTGTATTACCATGAACAAGTGCCTTAAGCGAGGCTTGAGAAATCGTATAGCAATGAAAAATATGGCAGCGCAAGCCAGAAATGCAAGCATTAATTGGGAGAAATATGGATTAGGGGGAAATGGCTTCGATAAACGAAACGCTTCAAAAGGTGCGAGCAAAAAGATCATTTATATCAAAGTTATATTGAGATTGGAGAATCTCTCTTGACGAGAGCAGATTTTAAGCTCCACACATATAAGTAGGGATCGCGGTTAACAAAATGTACTGGACATGATAGTTATATTGGGACTGATCATTATGTACAGAGAACGCGTTGCTACTTTAAGAAGACTGGCAGGTGTAGGAACTTTGCAGGACATAACTTCAAAGAGCCTGGTTGAAAAAAATTACACCGGAAGCGACCTCAAATATATACACAGCGCAGAAGATTTCACGACATCCATATCATAATGTTTGTATGCATGGATTGAATTTTCTTTTCAGTGTGGTAGTGTTCTTATTTTCACTTAAAAATCTAGTTTAAGAAACTTGAATTGCTCTTCTTGCCCACCATGTCCTGCTCAAGACCTCAATAATACGTTTGCCATTTTTGGGGACGGATCCCTAAAGTGCTGCATATTATAGATTAACTGTAGATTTCTTTCAGTGTATTGAAATTTGCTGAGTTGCTTAAAACATTAAACTTTTAGCACTAAATGTTTATTTATTTACGAGTTGTTTTTTTAACTTTAATCTGCAGCAATTGAGATTATTTTTAGTTATTTTTATTTTGCATACTTTTTCTTATTTCATTTCTGGCTTTGAATCGCAAAATAAGAAATTTCATGCTGTTTTTATTTTATTGTTATACATTTTTTCTTGTTTTTGCTGCATTGTGCTGTTTGGCAACTTGAGCTCCTCAATGTTTGAGTGAGTTTGGTTGCACTAATTTTTATATTCAACTTTTATGATTTTTACTTCATTTTTTCTTTTTAGAAATCGTTACGGTTTATTATTTTGACCATGCACTTGTTAGTTGAAATAGTTTCAAGAGAAAAACAAATTTGAAGTTTGCAAATTGTTGTTGTAGTTTTCTTTTGAAAGGAGAAAAATTCAAAGAATTTAAGATTATTCTAAATTTAATACGAAATTACGAGTATGTAAGTATGTACAAGAAATTAAATTCTGGTTTAAACTGCTGCTAACGGAATGAAATACTTCCATATGTGCAAGAGTTTATTTGCCATAAAACAGTTAACTGGTGCTATGTATGGGCGGGCCTCCTCTTCAGACTCCCACTTGCTTATTGTTTACGATAAGTGAAAATTTGAAATTGTGTTTTAGTAAATTAAAACTTTTTATTGAAAAGCTTTTTATCTATGAGTCTGACCTTTAGCAATGCACTACGAGTATTGGCGTTTGAAGTATTTCAAAAGAACCACTTGCAAATTGTTAGAACTTTTTGTAAAGCACAATAATGAGGCAGGGTACAGTTTAACTTCGATATAACAAGTCTTTAGGGGAAATTTGATTTGAAATCACTTCAAAGATATGGATAATTTGTTGTAATTATACTTTTTACCCATATTCCACTTTACACGAGAATCTTATTAAAACTTCACTTTTCTAGGAGTGAATAAAATATATACCCATTTTGATAATACTGATTACAGTTCTAACGAATTACACGTGTATCTACAAATAAATATAAGTAACAAATTTCAGGACAGCAAATGCTGCAACCGGCAAATTCATTTATATGAAAGAATATGCACTGCACCTAAACGTCAGATTTTCTTCTGCATTTCATTCGACATTTTTCAATTTCACACTAACTCAATTTGAATCATGGTAAGATACATAATCGAGCAACGCGTTAAAGTTATTCGGACAATGGCAACATCGGATGATCAATTTTCGAAGAAATTAATATACAGTGATGAGGCACACTTTCACCTCAGTAGATGCGTCAGTAAGCAGTATTGCCGCATTTGGGCAAATGATAATCCAAGAGTGATTGTCGAAAAATCAATGCACCCAGAAAGAGTGATTTTGATACGGTTTATGGGCTGGCGGCATCATCGGGCAGTATTTTTTCCAACATAAGTCCAGTCAGGCAGTAATTGGGAATGGTGTTCGCTTTCGTAAGAAAAAATTTTTATAGTCCGAATTGGAGAATATGGATGGAACGATATATGGTTTCAACAGTTCGGTTCCACCTAGCACAGATATAACGAAACAATGGCACTTTTGCGCGACAAATTCAATAGCCGTGTTATCTCACGCCAAGATCATGTGATTTGATACTTTTGGACTTCTATCTTTGGGTTATTTGAAAAGGTGTACGTTGAGCAACAATTTAGAAGCTAAAGAGAAAGATAATTCGCCACATTAACGGCTTAGAACCTAAATTCGGTTCGCTTTCGTTGCCCTCAAACGCAGCGAATTCAACTCTTAGTGCAGACTTTTACGGCATGCATTCAAACATCAATTATGCCCCAGCGTCATCGAAAATTTAGACCATCGTATCGAGGTGTGAGCCGAGGTTGCGGCGATATTTTGTTCCATACATAATTTAGCTCTACCGGTATTATCATAACAAAAAGAAATGACAATAATTCTCAAATAATTTGTGTTTTATTCAAAATCAACATCGGCCCTTAAAATTTAAACGCCCTTTACACTTGCCATTCGTAGTCTTTCGGCTATAGGCCCAGCCTATCCGAGATCATTGCCAAGAGACAAAACATAAATGAATCACTGAATTCAATTAATCTCCAAATGGAGCCGTAAAAACAAGGTCGCTTTTAACGCTCGTAAGACCCAGTGTTGTTTATTAACACACAAACATACGACCGCATACGTACTACTGGTGGTATAAATATTGAGGAATCGGATGCTCTTGATGTTCTTGGAATGAAGATACATTGTGATGTTCGCTGGACTGAACACATTTTTTATGTCTCTAAAGAAGCATTCAAGTGCCTTGGTTTTTTGAAACGGTGTAAGATGTACTTCACTCCATTCGACCTCTTTCCCATTTATACGACTTACATCCGACCGAAATTGGAATACAACTCTCATGTTTGGCGCGGTGCCTAAAAGTCTATTTTGGGGTTACTCACCTGTGAGCAGGAGAGGGCGAAGAAGCCCTCTCCTGCTCACAGTAGGTTCTCCAACTCTATTGACTCACTGGAGCATCGACGCAGTGTGGGGTGCGTTACTCTGTTCTATCGTTACTACAATGGATTTTGCTCTGACGAGATTAGGGTTCTTGTTCCCGAAACGCGCACATTTTTACGTAGCACGCGTTCATCGTCCAGAGCTCATCCATTTGTGGTCGATTGCCGGGGGAATCGTACAGCGCATTACAGAGAATTCGGTTTTCAAACGTACGCTTCGCCTGTATAATAAGTTGCATACAGAAAGTTGGTAAGTTGAAGTCAAATGTTCACAAACACTACTCCCTTTCTCCCCCTTCTCGCAACCTATATTCCTAGTTCTGGTATGTAGATACATACATACATACCACTTCAGGAAGGCTTCAGAGCTATTAAACAATTTTCGCTTTTGCCAAATCAAATACATAAAAAATATGTTCTCTAATGTTAATATGCTTTTCTAATGTTAACTGAAAATAAACAAAGTGTCACAAACTCTACAAAATCAAGTGTTATGCCTTTATAAGGTATCTGTCAAAAACAAAATTCCAAAACATTAATTTTCTTCCCCATGACCAAAGTCAACAAAGCATTTTCTTTAACTTGAAATACTCCAAACCAAACGACGCAGCACTTTCATAAATTCTTTTCAATTTTAAACAAAATTTCTGGCATATCTAACAAGTAAACCATAATTTTTCGAAGAATCATAAGGAGAAGAAACTTGAAATGAAATGAAAACATCTACCACATAAATTTACAATGCCTTGTTTTCACTATTTTTATAGCAAAGAAAAAATACAACAAAAACTAACACAAACAAACGAATTAAATATATTTTAAGATCCAAAGTTGTTGAACTAGAAATGAAACGCAACATGTGCATTTCATGTTATATGACACAAACAGGGAGAGTGACACTCAACAAACGCATTACATATTAGGTTTTATTGCACAAATAAAAGAGACATTACCACCGAATATAATTTTTCATTTAATGAACAACAATATTATACAACTTTTTTATGTCATGCTCAACTTGCGTCATTTTTTTTTTTTTTTGAACAAATGTGCAAAAAAGGATTCGTAATTCATTTATGAGCGATTGTGGCGAAAAATACATTTTTAGTTGTATTTCAACCTAAATATTAAATGCGATTTATGATTGATTTGATAACAAGGGGCAAAAATTTTTAAATTTACACTGGAACAGCTGAACTGTCTTGTAAGTAGTACAGAAAAATTACAGTTGGTAACGCTACACAGCCAAACCTATGCGCGAAATTCGCCAGATAGTTATTGTGACTGCACTTATATCTGCTTTTATGCAGGAAAATAAATAACTCGTGTTGCTTATTATTGTTGTGAGTACACGTTTGCCAATTTAAAATCTCTTTTCTAAACAAAATCAATCTCCTACTTTTAATATGTCAAAAACTAAATTTCATATTATATGAACACAGAAAACAAACTCGTACTAAATTTAAGTATTTTCTAATTGCCATTTATATGACACGTACTCAAAACAAAATAAGCCGAAATCATAATTCATCAAGCCGCAATCATAGTTCATCAAGAAATCCAATCTTGCGATGTATTAAAATACGTATAAAACTTTTGAACCAAGTGCATGAAGGAATTGCTGAGAGATAAGAGTAAATTGTTCTCTTAGAAAAAATTTATGTCTTTTGTGATTGAGAAACATATTTATTAATTTCTGGTATCCTGATAATACAAAACTTGGTTTTGATCAGTACATTTTTCCTTTTGAATTCCCATTAATTTATTTAAAATAATGGAATACATAAGTAGTTAAATGTTTGAAAATATTTTTCAAAGTTTTCCAAGTGTACTGATGATTAGGGAAGCGTCTATGAAATATCGACATATAGGTAGCTAAGAAACAAAAAAAGCAAATTGGATATATTTTTTGATCACGGAGAGAGTTAATTGAAGTCGCGTTGTGTGTCGTGACACAAGTATCGGAAGAAGTATTAAAAAAGCTCCGCTCCTAACCAAGGGGTAGATAATGTTCCGAATAACATTTCATTTGATTGAATTGGTACTCATGTATGGTATATCAAGTATAGGGGTTTGGGGAACGCATGGTTTTCACCCGTGCTGTAAAGCCATAATGGCAATTACACACGATAATCGTTGTCATATCTGCTTTTTTTAAATAATAATGTGTTCGCTCGTGTTCAGCTTATTTCAAATAAAGATTTGGAATTAAATCAACTTTAACATTCTTAAATCAATCGTATTTTAAGATTAGTTTGATCTCAGTTTTCCTTAAATTAATTTATTTTCCCTCATATTTTAAGTACGGATTAGGGATTAATATGTCCAAAATTAAGCCTTTAGTGCTTGAACCAAGCTCACCCTACTCGATTTAAAAATATCCATACTTACAGTACTATTGACACCGCTGAATTTTATTTTCAGTGTAAAATCTTCCCTCCTAAGATAATTGTTTGGAAATATATTTATTATATATTCTTTAGAAGAAAATAAACTTTTAGCGAATTACTTAAGTGGTTTCTTTGGTGCGGGTTTTAATTTAATAAGTATGTCTCAAGGCACTTAAAAAATTTTGAACACATATAGACAAAAAATTAAAGATATGTATCACACATTCCATGGCGTTTTAGTAAAAGAAATAAATTTATTAATAATTTATTTACCAAACAAAAAACAGACTACACTATATCAGTTACGTGCATCTCCAAAACAAAAGTGTTTTCTGTTTGAATTTGAAACTTGATAAAGTGTTTAGCAGAAGTAAAATAAAACGGAATTCTCAGAATACTTCAGTTCAAAATCATGGCAAGTAAGTATTTTCAATTGATTGTATAATTTTGGCTTTATACACGCAGAAAAATATATTTCACACGAAACAATTCTATAAAATCTCATCTTTTTAGTTTTATGTTTTTTTTTTTTTTTTTTTTTTAATATTTCAACATATATAGGAAATATATATGCTTCCTATGTGAAAGCATATGTCGTTATGGTTAGTCACAACGTCGTTTACTACTTTAAATTTCGACAATTTTGTGTATTCACGAAGCCAGTCGGATAACCTTTCTCGGAGGTGCCCTTTGAACGAGCGTTGTTCTTTCGAAAAGCGCTGCCTTTTTAATAATCGGAATAAACATATATGACAGCTGCCAAATTTCAGTGTTGCCACTGGCACAAAATAAGGACACTAAATTTAAAAAGTGCACTCTGGCTGAGACACACACACATAAAAAAACGAAAAGTCGACATTTTTGGTTTTTGTACATCCGGTTTTAGTTCAAGTTTTTCCCTTCTTAAGTTTTCTTAAGAAGAATTTTTTACTTCTTAATATGTGTAATTGTTCGAGCTTAAGGTCTATTTGAAAGTTTCTGGTTTTTTTGGTTTTTAATTATCTGGCAATATTTCGCTTTCCTTAGGATAGCTTCTTCTGGCCAAATAATATTTATTTAATTATAATTTTTAATTCCAAATATGGTGGTTTGGTTGGTAGCAAAATTTTTTTTTTTTAGTTTTTTTGATAGAAACTTGTTATCACGAAGTGACTGATTGGTGCGATCACATTAAAGAGGCTAGAACCACTACTTTACTTTTGCAGTAGAGGAGGTTCGAACTAAATACTTAGATCTTCATTTTAGATTTTTCAGGTAATTAATAATTTTATGTTTTGTTTTTTTTCTTAAAGAACTTTTAATTATAAATAAGAATATAAAACCTCTTAACGTTTAAAGAAATGTTAAGTTTGTAAAAGTTTCTATTTAGTGAAAGGCAATTGCTCCTAATGCGTATGCCTTGAACACTGCAAAAATAATTACAAAATAAAATACTTATAAATATTTTCTAACATTTTTCTTCTACAAGTAGTTTGTGTTTATAATTTCACATAAATTTTTATTTTAAAACCATGCAAACGACGAACTCAATCCCTTAAGACAAGATTAAGTACACAATTTCTTTCTTTTTGTTTTTTTGTTTGTTTTGTTTTCTCATCTTTAAGTTTTTACCATTTTTCTTATTAGCAGAAAAAATAAATTTTTAATATTTGAAAATAACAAAAACATGAACAAAAACCTATTGGAAAAGCAACAAGACAACGGAATTAACTATATTTCATGTGAAATTTTTCTAGCAACAATTAAAGTTAGTTGCCGGTTTGTATTGGAAAAGTCCCAAGGAAATAGCAAAAAGAGATTATTGCTACCTTACACGTTAAGGTCATGCGCCGAGCTAAATACGTAATACAAAGTTTTACAATTTTACAACTTATTTTGAACTACACACCATGTTACAACGGGCTTTCTTTTTTCAACACATTAACAACAGCGCCAACAACCAACAATCATTTGTCAGAAATAAATTCCCATTACAAAACATAAAACAAATAAATGAAAAACAAAAAAAAAACTGCCGCTTAAGAGTTCGTTGTTGTAAAATTGAGATATTAAAACGTGTTGTAAAATGGCTTTTAAACGATAAAATATCTTTGTAATTAACAGTTAATTTTATTTGTAAAACAATATTGAAACGACTCAAAAAAAAAACATTTTGATGTGAACGATGTTGTTTGTGGTTCTTTTCGCTCATTCATCAAAATGTTGACACTCAATTTTGCTGTCGCTTAATATTTATTTTGTTAATGACTGTAACTGTTACTTTATGACAAATCAATTGTTTATTTTGACATTAAAAACGTGTTTCACATTTATGTAAAATGCAAGAGTTGATTGTTGTTTCCAAATATATTTAGTAAACGAAAACATTTTACTAACGTCCTGTTCATAGAACATAGACGAGCAACTCGTCTAGAAAATTTGTAGGAAAGTTACAAAATTTTTTGAGTGATTTCCATATAAAATTTTTTAGACGAGTGCTCGTCTGTGTTCTATGAACAGCAGATAAAGTAACCTAAGGCTGACAGTGGGTGTCAGGAGTCATGGTAGGCAAGCAGGATATAGCGGACTGGTCAGATACTCAAGTGGCAAATTCTGGAAAATGATGAGATTGCTTTGGATATTACTTATATTATCAGAACAACATACAAGACAAAGGGCTGTAGTGCTTAGCTTTCACGACAGTTCAGGAGATAGGCCTTTATGAACTGTAATTTTTTTTTTTGTTGCATTTTTTATTTATTGAATCTTCAAAATGAACTAAAAATAAGTATTCAAATCTTAATACTAAATTTAAAATTAAAAAAGATGTAGTTTAAAATTAAAAAAAAAAATGTGCCAATGCTAGACAAAATGAGCTTTAATGCAGACCAGTTTCAAAACTTCACTAGCCAGATACTTCAGCAGGTATATGTTGCAAACAAATAGAACCTCAAGGAATATGGGGATTTACGAAAAAAATCTCTTCTATCTTCAGGAGTTACCAAGACTTCCTTCACGGAATTAATTACCTTCTATCTCAAACTATCTTTTGCAGATGATAGAAACATTTGTTATTCATACTCATTCCGGTATAGGGCTAACCAATCTGAGACTAGTGCCATGAGACAATATGATTTCTATCAAAAACGATCTCTTGACAATATCTGAATGGGTTTGTTTGAACAAAGTCGGTTTCAATCCTCATAAGACCAGCAAACGCAGATGCTGCTTCATCTATATTCATAAGTAGAATAGTCAGTATTACATTTTCCATGTCGCCAAAGAAGCATGTAAGTGTTAAGTTTTTTGAAACGATGTCAACGTATTACACTCCATTTCATCTGCTTAATATTTTTGTGGTATACCGATTAAAAAAGGAACACAACTCCATGTTTGCACCGGTGCCTCAGAGTCTATTTTGCCACCACTCGACCTTGCGCAATAGAGAGAGAGAGAAAGAGAGCGAAGAAGTTTATCGGTGAGAGTAGGGTATCCAACTGTCTCACTGGAGCATCGTTGCAGTGTGGGATGCTTTACAGTTTTTTATCGCTTCAACAATGGATCTTGCTCTAACGAGATTCCCAAATCTCACATATTTTTATGTAATACAAGTTCATCCATTTATCCAGGGCTCATCTATTGCCCGGTGAATCGCACACAGCATTGCAGAGAAAGTTCGTTCTTCAGCCGTACGGCTTGTCTGTGGCACAAGTTTCCTGCAGGCGTATTTTTTGTTATGTTAGTATGTTGGCAAGCTCAAAATTAACGTACTCGTACAAGAAACACCTCCTCCATCTCAGAACCTAGTTTCCTAGTACAATGCACTGAATAAGTAGGAGACATCCGAGCGCTGGCGCAAAATGAGGCGTATATGTCTTGTAAGTTAGTAATGCACACCATCTCATATACGAAGCTATACATGTTCATACACTTTGCCGCATTTGTAGAGTGAACGCCTACCACCTGCACACAAAGTAAACGAGGTAGTGAGGTGTTCACTCAACAAAAGCTCATTACTTCCTAACATACATATATTGCAAGTTATCAGTAGGCAGCTCGAATACAATCTCGCATACTTTGTAAGTCGGCAGTAGACAGCTCGAATACAATCTCCCTTACTTTGTAAGTAGGTCGAAGACGTACTGCGCATTTCAGCTTTTTGGGAATATCTCATTAAATAAATGTGTTCTGTGTTTTATTTACTGCATTATTTTATTTTTCACTAAATGTTTTATATTTCTTTTACTTTTTTTTATAATGTTTTCTAGGCACTCTAACCTGACAAACACGGCGTATAAGTGTATAAATTTGAGACAAATTATGAACGTAATTCATTTGTGGGAACTGCATATACAGCGTCATACACTTTGTAAGTAAGAATTCATCGATTACAAAGTTTTGCACACATCATTGAAGAGAAGTAATGTGGCAGACAGTGTTCGCCACTGGGACGGTTTTGATTTAGTAGTCACTTAGTGATAATGTTGTACAATAGTATAGCATACTATGAGGCGACAGTTAATTATCGAAACCTTAGCATATTGATCATATAAAGTTTATTTTATGCTGTAAGCAAATTATGAATAGTATACAGAAATATGTCCTGAAAAATCAAAAATATATAAAAACTATTTACGCTGGCGTCATCAGCAAACCTATCAATATGTCATAGTATTCGCTTGAAAAATTATTCATGTCATTCATTAAGAAAGCAAAGTTTAAAAATAATTTATATAATAAAAAATAAAATAAAATTCAAATAAAACAAAAGAATTGTTTGTGTTAAATACATGTTCAACAAATTTGTGCAATAAAATAAAAAAGCCAGAAAATAGTTTTACAACCAGGAAAATGTTTAAACCACAAAATTGTTAACAAGTTCTTTTTAATTTCTTTCTCTTTTTCGTTTTATTTTATAAATATTCCCTTTTTTTAAAATACAAATATTTAACTGCTGCTGATGAAGATGATGGCCCAAGATTTGGGCGAACAAAACATATTGCTGGTGAAACAGACACAGAACTGTCTTAAATACACTTGAACATTTGAACGCAAACTTCCAACTTGGCCATAAAAAAAAAGCAAACAAATAATAAAGAAAACATAAAGAAGAAGCAGTTTGTGCCAAAAACCAGACATGCGTTAAGGCCAATAACCTGAAATTTTGTTGTTGCTGTTTGCTCAGCCCTTCTAAATAATAAAAAAAAATGTGTAAAAAATAGAACATTTCTTAGAAATATTAAACGTAGAGTAAATAGAAAAGTTTACAAGAACTTTTTTGAAATTTTATGTTTGTTTGTATTCATTATTGTTTACCGGAAGATTTATTGGGAAATATCTTTATTTGTCATGTGTAACTATTTAAACAACATGTATTTTCACAGCAAAACTGAAAAACCAGAATTATTTTTTCTTACAGATTTCTAAACGATGTCTTGGATAAAATTTTAATTGTAATGGGGGGTTATTGACAATTACAAATTTTCAATTTATAAATCTTTAAAATTTCTAAAAGATTTTTTTTACAAAAAAAAAAAAAAAAAAAAAAATTATAGCATTATAAAGCAAGTAAATCCCTTATTTGTTACTTTAACATGAGAATATCATAGCTGTAACCGTGAACAGAGAGCAATTTTGGCAGTACCAGAGATCGACAACCAGTATCAATCTCTAGGATTATACTCCATACTTGCGTTTAGCAAAGACCTTATTAGTTCTGATACTGGCATTTTGCATGAACATTTGCATATGAAAAAGCTATCGGCAAGATTTGTTGGGTGCCGCGTTTTGCAAAACGCAAAAAAAAAAACAAAAACTAATTCGGCAGACAGTGGTGTTTGAACATAATAAAGCGTAACCCTGTTGATTTTTGGCGTCGATAAATAACTGTTGATGAAAAGTGGGCCCACTACTACACTACACTTTCACAAAAAGTTATTTGCAGAACAGCCCGGCATGTTGAGAAATAAATGGTTTTTGGAAAAAAAAATGTTTTTTTTTCTACTTCAATATCAATCCGACTTCGTATATACCATAAAAAGAAGCTCACAAAATTATTTTTGTAGATTGAGGGTTATAAATTCGCCACCCAAATCAATTTAGTATTGACACCTGCCAATACAGACATTAAATTGGTAAATCAGTATCCAGACTAACCACAAAAGCGCTGACGAAATTCACTTCCCTGTCCTAAAAGGGCACTCAAATTCCACGAAAACAATGACAAAAAATAAAAGTGAAATTGATTTTTTGGTTGGTTGTATTTAACCATTTCTATTGCAAATTTTAAAATGTCTAATCAAGAAATGGTTTTTATACATTTTTTGTTTATTTATGTGTAAAATTATGTAGGTACTTTTTTCTTCGCTGTACAAACAAAACCAAGTTTAAAAATAAACAGTCAGTCATGGCTGACGTGCGTGGCATACAGAAGAAGTATGTCCATAAAAAGTATTTAACATTATCTTTATATATTGAATTTAAACTTGGTTAAAGCGACAATAAGTTTTTACGGAATTCGTTTAGTTTTTGTGTAGTTTCTTCTTTCTTTGCTGTCTTGACTTGAAAAATAACTTTGCGCGCTGTCAAGTTAATTTTTGATTTAAACTTAACTTTTACTGTCACTTTTAACTTATAAAATAACTTTTTGTCCAATTGTTCGGTTTGTTTTTGCGTATCGATCCCAATAAGCAGGAGATTGCGTAACTGTTCTTTGTCGTTTAGGGGAAAAAAAGGAAATGTCAACTTGTTGTAATCATCGTTGTTTTTCAATGCAATGAAAATAATGAAATGAAAGCAATGACTTAAGTTTTATGTAATTTTTGTGGAATAATTTTCAGGTTTTTTAGTCAATCACTGCTGCTTACATTAGCCAAACAATTTATTACTGGCAACAGAAAAATATAAAAACTTTACTGAATTTTGCGCAATACTAAATGTGATATTGAAAAGATAATCGCAGTTTATAATTTTTTTTTATATTGGACCAGTAATCAGGGGATTACCCCTACCTAAGCAGTGCATTACACAGTGCAACTAGGAAAATAGGTTATGAGGAGGAGGAAAGAGGGAGTAGTGTTTGTGGACGTTTGACTTGATACTATCAATAACAACATGGAAAGACCATAAGAAAAGTTATCACAGCATTTAAAATAGAAATGAGCTGATACATTATACAAATTCATTATTCGTTAGGCACTACCCTTACCCATGATTCTGCCCCGATCGCAGCAAATGGTTGTCAGAGGGGGTAAGGTCTGGGCTATATGGCGACAGAGCTAAGACTCGCTATCCACTATTTTATAAATAGTTTTTGGCTGGTCTTGCTACATGTGGATATGAGCTATCATAATGGTAGTTAGTGGTCTGGTATCTGGTCGAATGTTCTGATCGTTTTTCCCTGATTACTCCCTTCAAACGAATCGGTACAGTTTTCGGTACAGCTTACCTGTGATCGTATGACCCGATTTCAACAGCTTATAACACGAAACGCTTTGCCAATCCTATCAAATACAGAACATTACCTTGAATCAACTGTCTTCGATACGGCTTACCTGTGAACGTATGACCCGATTTCAACAGCTTATAACACGAAAAGCTCTGCCAATTTTATCAAATATAGAACATTAGCTTAGCGTCAAGATATTGGGTGCCTTGATGGCTGATTTGGTAGAGTACTCCACCAACAGTCTCGAGATCGCAGGTTCGATTCCTGCCTCAGACCTTGGGTGTTACTGCAATCAAGCAATAAGCTTCGCAGTTTTTGGGTTTGTTCACTATAGGCTGAACTTTATATATGACTTTTTGCGCTTGGGGTTATCATAATGTATTACCCATTCTTCGTCACACGATGCAAAAATTGCTTTGTTTTCTAGCGGGGAGCCAGGAGGTTACTCTCTACTGCGATGCAAAAACAAGTTCGATACGAAAGATAAATGCGATAAGAGTATAATTTGGTACTCTGTGGCGTTTGCGCAAACTTTTTCGCGTAACAGTTTGAAAATGAGGCAACACTGGTACCACAAAATAAACAATAGCCAAGAATGATAAAATAAAATGTGCGAAAGAAAAGAATTAAATGCGGAAGGAATAATACGAAAACGCAATACAGGGTAACAATTCTTCGATTATAAACCATTTTTCTTTTGCATCGCAATAGAGAGTAATCCCCCAGGTTTTGCCTTGGTGTATCAACCCAACCGCCAACCAGGAAAGTGCTTTCAGGTGCATAGAGGAGTAGAAGTTGCTTGTTTGTTGTAGGAAATAAAACTCTAGGCAACCGCATTACTTATGTTGTGTTGGACTTCCGAAACCCTCACAAAGGGTTAATTGAAAGAACGGGGATCGGCAAGGCCCACGTAAGATTCTGCTTTGCAAACCATCCAGGCGCTGATTAAAGTTAAGATGCCCTGATCTTGAATAACTCGTTTTGCCTGTAGGCTGCTTCTCAGTGTATGTCCTTCTGGAGGTGGAAAAGGATTACTTTTTGTTGGGTATATTTCATACTACGCATAAAATTTACCGCTTAATTAAAAATTTTAATTTCAAATAAAAATTCTGTGGCCTATTGTTATTTATTAATCTGATAACATCATCGATTGCTTTATTCTTCTTTTTCAAGCCTCAAAGAAAACGGGTTAAAACCTTCATTTCACTTTCAAACATCCTCCTCTTTAATAGGTTTTGACCCAAAAAGAAATAAAAGTTCACAGCATCTAAAAAAGAGAACGTAAACTCTCAACCTTTTATCATTAAATAGCACTTTGCAACATTGTCAAAATAACGGTGGTAAGAGAAGCAAAATATGTATTATTATCAGCAACAACAATGCAGCAGCAACTGCAGTGTCATCGCCAACATTATTTTTACAACAAACTCGTGTACATGTAGTAGCAGCAGTAACAGAAGCCAGCAAAACAGCCAGCAACAAAGTTGCACTTGCAATGACAACAAACAAATAAAAAAATAAAAAAAAATAATAAAATAAAAAAAAAGAAGAATGCTGTTTGACTTACTTGCAATTTCTTGCGGGTGTGTTGAAACATAAATTAAAGTACGTGATTATCTTCAAATGGATGGGGCCTGACTACACGTCCTTACATATACATACGAGTACAAACGAGTATGTATACCCAACAAACACGAAATCAAACGTTTGATATCAAACATAATTTGCAAACCTTTTTCAATGGTTTGATTTTAACATTTGAATTTTAATTAAGAATCATTTGAATATAAACATTTGATATTCAATAGTTTATCAATTTGATTTTGAAATTATTGAAATAAATATCAACATTTTAAATTTATTTGCAAAAAAAAATGTGCTGTTCATAGAACCAAGACGGGCGACTTGTCTAAAAAATTTTTATGAAATTTACTCAAAAAATTTAGTGACATTCATACAATACCATGGAGTGGATCGAATGGAGATTCAAATTGTGGCAACTTCACTTTACGTTAGGACAACACCGGCCAGTGGTTCCATCTGGAAATGTGCACATCTCAACGTCATTCTACCGACACTTTCATCTAAAGTGCAATCACACTCACAATTAAAAGCAGTATATTCCATGTCTTGTACAACACGAAGTTGTGTTAATCGCCGCGATGTTCGATTTCTTGGAATTCTTGACATCGTGCATCGCATTGCAATTGGTTCGTTCAGCCTGCGATCTCATGGCGTTACCTTTGATGCAATAACCCTATATAGCAAGTGAAAAATCGAATGACAATAAAATATCATACAGCCATGTTCCAAGAACGCGCGTTCTGAAACCGCAATGCGTTTTGAAAAACGCTTGAGTTTTAGGTGTTCTGAGGAACGCGCGTTTTACTGGCGTTTAGGAGTTTTTTCCGAAAAAAATAACACATGTGTTTTACATATGTATATATTATGTATATGGTAGCAATATAAAACGAAAAAAAATTGGACAACAAATAGAAAAATTTTTTCAATTTAGTTTTCTTAATGAAAATGTGTAAAATGCTTTAAACTTTCTATTGAAATGAAAACAAAACATATTAAATTTTAATAGTGAATAATTGTGTTGCCTTTTGCAAGTTCAGTTTTAGCAAATTCAATCAGTTCACTTCAATTTTCAATTCATTTCCATTTTTTTTTTTGCCAGCTAGCCTCAATAACGCCCTAGTGGCTCTGAGGCGATCGATTATTTAATTGTTATTGCAATAAAACTTGTTTTTGGAATAAAAAAAAAAAAAATAGGTTCTATTTGTATTCCACATCACAATCCACTTATGAAAACATTTGAGAATAAAGGCTTCATTAGTTTTTACTTTCTGTTGCCGTTCTGTGACGTTCATTTCCGCAGCAAATATTTTACAATTACTTTTTCCGTGAAAATGTTCAGCTGTTTTTTACAGTAGAGCATAATTAAAAGAAAAGCATTGGAATGAAGAATAAAATATGTACATATGTATATATTATCTTGTGTGAAAAACAAAAAAATAATTTAGAAATGGGGATCAAATAGCCCATTTCTTCCTTACAATCTGTATAATTTATGACACTTCTTGTACAAAATATAATTTTTCCCCCACTAAAATAATATTCGTTTGATCATCAATAGTAGCTTAATTTATAAAAATGTATTAACTTTTAAAAATCTTTAATTGAAAGAAATTTTTTTAGCTTTTGACAAAAAAATGATATACATTTGAATAAAAAATTAATGTTTCCATACCTGAAAAAAGTAAAATATACACATATCTGGCCGTCACTTAATAGTGAAAGGAAAATGTAAGCGACTTGCGGCAACGAGCGGCAACCACCTGTTCTATTTGCCGCTTGAGTTTATTTGTTGTAGGCAAACGAACGCAGCTAATTGAAGAAAAATTTGTGCTTCGAAGATTAAACAGAAAAACATTTTGATTTTTTTTTAAGCCAAAATAAATAAACAAATTCAATTGTTGAAATTTCAAAACCGAAAATTAATTTCTATCTTCTATTTTTTCCTTTACTTTTTGGTTTGACAAATTGAAGCGGCAAAACAAAAAGTTAAACTGAATTCAACATTGCCGCTCGGCCGCCTTTAACGGCATTGCCAAATTAAATTAAATTCAATATGTTGAAATTTATGTACGAATATATTTATAAAAAATATAATTTTTTGTAAATGGGTCACATTGTTGCCGCATGCCGCTTGCATTGGCCTTTCACTATAACGTTGAATTCTATTTTCAACAAATTAGTCCGCAACAGAACAGAACGAAAAAGTAAAAACAAATCATGCACATATAAATAGTTTCAATTGAACAGAGACAAAACAGCTGGTTCAGAACAGAAAAGAACGTACAAACTTGAGAATAAATTAATTTCTTAATTTGAAAATAATTTCCCCTTTTTGTTGAGAATACTATGTTTTTCAAATTGAACTCAAATCAATATCAAACGTTTGTCGTTTGAGAAAATGTTTGATTTGAAGTCACACTTTAGTGTTTGTTGGGTATATACACACAATACATATTCACATTTTATTATGCCACACGCAAATATTTTATTTGAAAAAAGAATGAGTATTTAAAATAATAAATAAAATTTTAGCTCAGGAAGCTGCTTGTTGTAAAAACGAATAAGTGATACCAGCAGATTTTTCACGTTTTTCCTTTTATATTTTATTTTTCTGCCAAAAGATGTTTGTTTGCAAGTTGTGAGAATGAATTTATTGTTTAAATAAACACATGGATTTTAAATACAATTGTTTTCTTCCTGTGGAATTTAAAAGATGTATTTGAAATTTCATTGTCGTATCAAATGTTAAGAAACAACTATAAAAGATATAAAGAGAGCGACAGAAGAAATTGTTAATGATGTTGAGCACGTATTTTCAGCGTTAATGGCAAATTAAGTATTCAATATTTTGTAGTAAGTTTCTTCTTCAGCATGGAGAGATGAAAAGAAAAGAGAAAAATGGAATGAGTTTTTTTTGTCGTCTTTGTTGTGAGTTGGAATAAAAACTTTCTTCTACCACTGTGTATGGAAGCACGTTTTGAATATTAGATAAATGTACAGAGAACAATATAAGGAGTAACGATAAATTTTCGCCATTTTAAGATTACGAAATTTTTTTTTTTCGCGGAAGTAATTGGGAATTAACTATCTTATTATAAATGATATGGCTCGGGGAAACATTTTTTGTGTAAAAGAAATTATAGTGCCTTATTTTTAAGCGTACTTCCTATTTACTATTTTGGAAATTCTTAACAAAGAAATTAAAGTTTCTTTCTTATTTTACAAATTGCACTTTGATAGTTCTTTCAATCTGTTTTTCCTAGATTTTTGAACCTTAAGTTCAAACATTGAACTTGCATGTTAAACCTAAGGATATTTTTGCTAGAGGTTAAAGCCCTTTTGCTATTTATAATTTAGTACTTCCTATTATTACTAATAATAAAAATAAAACTTTAATTAAAATTTTATAGTTACAGTCATTTGCATATTTAAATAGTGAATTATAAACACTTGGAAATTTTGTGAGAACAAAAACAGATGTCGAAGGATTTTCTTTTTTGTAGATACAATGGTATTAACTCTTACCTAGAAAAGTTGTTATTTTAAATTAGAAAACAATGTAAATTCAGTTAGGTTTTTATATTAATATATGAATTACTTATCTTTTATAGTTGCTTTAAGCTAATATATGTAATAAAAAGTTTTGCAATTAACTTTTCCTTTATACCCTTTATTAAGAAACTTCGCCTGCAAACATATTTTAAAACTGGATTAACAGCTCTGATGTACACTTTGAGTTTTAAATTTTATATTAAATTTATCCAGCGACTTGTGGTAAAATTCAAGAACATGCCCAGCAATCATGTTCTCCGTTACAGTTTTTGCCAACTTATTAGAACTTAATGCTTTTAGGGTCGGCAATCATGGCGCTTGATTTATACCGAGTTTTCTCAAAGTTTGCAAACTGGTAGAAACTCTGTCATAGCTGCGATGTATTTTAACATCAATACTAAGACAAGTGTCCCTCATTAACGGCAAGTATGACGATAATTTCATCAATCATAGGAAGCAGGAGTGCCCAGCATAGCTGCCAGTTTTGACAATAAATCGTCATTTTGGCGATTTCCATGCTTAAACATAGCAAAATGACGATTTGACGATTTTTGTTCTAAAAATCACGATTTTTGCTATACGAAAAATTTATTGTACATAGAAAGAATTTTTTTTCGTGTTCAATAACGAAATTCGTTGAATCAATGAATAAATTGTTTGAATGCGGACCTGTAAAGGAATTCATGGATTCAAACAAAATTTTAGTAAAAATAATTATTGATCGAAAACAACTATTTTTTTAAACAACTACAAAATACGATATCCAAGGTTATATTTCCGATATTTATGTGTAGACACACAAATTATTTTTTCAGTCAAAAATTTTGTTGATTTTATTTTTACTATAATTTTTTTTTGTGTAGGTGAAACACAAATAAATATACTTGTAGAAACTCTGTCATAGCTGCGATGTATTTTAACATCAATACAAAGACAAGTGTCCCTCATTAGCGGCAAATATGATAACAATTTCATCAATCATAGGAAAGCTTTAAAGCAGAAGTGTGTAGGTGAAACACAAATAAATACACTTGTAGAAACTCTGTCATAGCTGCGATGTATTTTAACATCAATACAAAGACAAGTGTCCCTCATTAGCGGCAAATATGATAACAATTTCATCAATCATAGGAAAGCTTTTAAGCAGAAGTGCCCAGCATAGCTGCCAGTTTTGACGATAAATCGTCATTTTGACGAATTCCATGCTCGACGATTTTTGTTCTAAAAATGACGAGTTTTGATATAAGAAAAATTTACTGTAGATGAGACACAAATATATACTTATATATACTTAATGAAACTCGACAATAATATAAAAAGCAGGTATTTTGTTTGCGGAAAAAATTTGCTTATGACGATAATTGGCAACAAAAATAAAAAGTATGCATAAATTGATTTCAAGAGCTGTGTAAAAATGTAAGAAACTTATTAATGTAACATGTGTAAATTTTTACATTGTGTTGTGGAATCAAATTTCGAAGGTATTTTGTTAAAAAAAGCCTGTGATAATATTGTCAATAAAAACAGCAGTTCTCTTTATTTTATAAACAAATATGAAAAACAATATCTGGATTCCAAATGTCAATAGTTGTTTTTTTAGATTTTTAAGCAAATTTTAAAAACATAGAAACAAATTTATGCAAATTTTGCAGAAAAAAAAAATGTATTGAAATGCCAAATATACTGTCATTTCACTATTCTCCTTTAACGTGGACATATGTAATATGGAGCCAATTGTTAAAATAACGCAAAAATATGAAACTCTTTAGGAAACGAAACAATTGACGGTATTCTTTGTTAGAAAGACTAATTAAAATTAAATCCTTCAAACTTCTTTGATATTGCAATTGAACTCGATTTGTTGAGATTGTTCCATTAAATATATATTTCTAAAATTTTCTGAAAATTCAATGTATTAAAGTGTATTTTACTTTTAAAAGTATAATATAAGTATATAATTAATTTATCTACTTTTTACATATATACAAATTTAAGACCATAAGCTTGCATTAAACATCAGTTATATTTTTAATTAAAAATAAATTTTCTTGACGATATTTCAAAACTAAAATATTATATTATTTATAATATTTTCAAAAATTGTGGAGTTTTTGACGATTTCTTCCATATTTTTTTTCTGACAGCCCAGGCGCCCAGCCATATGCGCTTGATGCTCAACTGTTTTTGTCAAAGCGCTAAGCTACATGCCTGTGCTCTTTAATACACACATACTGCACTCAGCACTAGCAATGAAAAATACACAAACAACTTTGTCTTAAATATTTTGTTGTCGTTCTTCATCGTACACTCACAAAAACGAAACAACATCTCTTTCGCATGCTTTGATGGTAAACATTGAAGACAGCGATTATCAGTGTACATTTTATTTTGTCAATATGTTTTACCTTTTCTAACAAAAAATATTAAATTAAAGTCGATTTTCCTTAAATGTATTGGTGCATGCTGTTCCACAAAGAACATTTGGGCACCCCTGCTTTAAAGGAATATCTTAGATGCAGGCATGTAAGCAATGCACTAACATTCGAATATCGAAGAAATGACTGACTGAAGTGGCAAATATCTGCATAAGATTACTGTCAGAAATATGATGATTGTGATCAATGTTACACTTGCTTATTTGCCTTTATTTGAATAAGAATATTAAGATTAGTTTTTATGATTACAAATTTACATCAATATGATGCATATTTTTCAACTTCTCTGATGACTTGTGTCATAGAGACCGGTTTTACATTAATCATGACTATTATAGTCGATGATGACGTAATATTAATGTCACATTTCTAATGTCACGCCACCATCATCAATATGGATCGATTCGTGGACCGCTTAAAAAGATCACCGGTTTTTTCAACGCGCCCAACGAAAAACAAAATCCAGTTTATTTACAATAAAGCCTGAAATTACGGGGAAAACCCGGCAAAAGCAAAGCTGCATTTCCATATATTTTTTGTATTTTTGAAGAAACATTCGTGTCTAGGTTTTTTTAAATTGTTGCAAAATATATAAACTATTAATATGTACAATATTAACTAACTAGATGTGAGTTCAAGTCCAACTTCAGTCAAGAAGAGGGATTATTTTTTTTAATTATAACAATAATTGCTGTGAAAATAATGTTTCATACGCTACGCGTATTGTAGCGTTTACATTTCTGAACTTCCCTTAATTATTTCTATTATGTGACCTTCAAATGTCTGTAGTGCGTTCTTGTTTGTTTTAGATTTCTACGCTAATTTGAAAAAATTTTCGATTACAACCATTTCGATTGACCCGAAATTACAAAATAATCCATTGTCTTATATGTTTGCTTACAGCACGAGCTTTTCTCTAGATTAAAAAAATTTACTGATTGTAATCAAGTCAATAAAACAAATATTTCATAATCTAAACATTACAAAAGAAAGAAAAAAAAAAGAGAAAAATAAGACAGACGTAAAAAATTAACTCACGAGTAAAAGCAAATAATTGATTTTTCCAATAGAAAACGCACGAAATTATCTCAAGAGTCCAGTCCAGTCTTTCTGCTGATGTCCAAATGAAAATATTTTCCATTCCAAACACGTATTTTAACGTAAACATGAAACATAATTAATTTTTATGTTTGCTAATCATTTTTCTAAATATAATTATAATAGAGAAAATAAACTCACCCATATTTGCAGATGCTGTATACGAGTATGTGTATCTCAGGCTTTTTGTGAAAGACTTCAATTTGATGAAAATTATTTAAAAAAGGCAAGTGGTTTATATTTTTTTTTTCTTCTAAATTTTTAGTACAACACTTTAAAATTTTCATACCTGAAAGCACTTTTCAATTGTACGAGAATCTACAGCGCAATAAGTTTAATGGCTTTTGGCCGAAGGGCGAATTCCGTTATTGAAAAGGATCAAATAATTTGCTTTTAAAGCGGGACAAAGGAATACGAGTACAAAATATTATTTAGTTAAATTTGTTTAAAATAAAACAGGAACTAGCAAGAAACTTACGTATAAAGTTAAATAAAGGGTGGTTCTTTTTTACACCATCTACTTAATTATTTTTCCGTGCTGATATAAATGTGTATTTCCAAACGCGAATTTCCGTAAGAACTGCGCACCGGCCTTCTTAAAGAAATGAAGCCACTTAATCCATCATTTCGATGAAAGTAAGGTGTTGTCTCTGGATATTTCCAAAGCATTTGACAGAGTGTAGCATGCTGCACTACTGGCAAAACTTACAGCTTTTGGTGTCGGTGATGACTTTTCTCGGCTTATATCAAGCTTTCTCAGAGACCGCACTATAATTGTTGTTATAGATGGGGTCTCTTCAAAGGAGTTCAAGATTAATTCAGGGCTTTCTCAGAGACCGCACTATAATTGTTGTTATAGATGGGGTCTCTTCAAACGAGTTCAAGATTAATTCAGGGGTACCGCAAGGCTCCGTTCTTTCTCCTACTCTATTTCTTATTTTCCTCAACGACCTTCTCTATCAGCTTTTGGTGTCGGGATGACTTTTCTCGGCTTATATCGAGCTTTCTCAGAGACCGCACTATAATTGTTGTTATAGATGGGGTCTCTTCAAACGAGTTCAAGATTAATTCAGGGGTACCGCAAGGCTCCGTTCTTTCTCCTACTCTATTTCTTATTTTCCTCAACGACCTTCTCTATCAAACTTCCAACTCTATTCACTCTTTCGCAGATGACAACAGTATTTGCCACTCGTAATCTTTTCGTTATAGGCCTACCCTATCAGAGATCGCTGCCAAGAGGCTAAATACGGATGATTCACAGAACAGTGATCTTCTATTAATCTCCGCATATATAATTATATAATTTTAATAATTAAGTTTTCGCCTAACCATCTTCTTAAAGAAATTTATTGCGAAATATACCAAAAAAAAAAATATATAAATTTTTTTTTACTATTATACTAGTAACCACAAACACGGTTACTAGTATTACAGTAACCACGTAAAAAGACGGTCGCCTTTAACGCTTGTAAGACCCAATGTTGTCTATTAACACACAAACAAACGACCGCTAATGCTGCTTCATCTGTACTCATGGATGGTATAAATATTGAGGAATCGGATGCTTTTGATGTTCTAGGAATGAAAATACAGTGTGATGTTCGCTGGAGTGAACACATTTTTCATGTCTCTAAAGAAGCATTCAAGTGCCCCGGGTTTTTGAAACGGAGTAAGATGTACTTCACTCCATCTGATCTCCTTACTACTTATACCAGATATATCCGACCGAAAATGGAATACAATTCTCATGTTTGGGCCGGTGCCTCAAAGTCTGTTTTGTGGTTACCCGACCGAGTACAGGAGAGGGCGAAGCGAAGCGTATCGGTGACAGTAGGGTATCCAACTGTATTGACTCACTGAAGCATCGAAGCAGTGTAGGCTGCGTTATTCTGTTCTATCGTTACTACAATTGATTTGGCTTTGACGAGATTAGGGATCTTGTTCCCGAAACTCGCACATTTTTACGAAGCACGCATGCATCGCACAGAGCTCATCCGTTTGTGGTCGATTGCCCGGGGAATCGTACTACGCTTTACAGAGACAATTCGTTTTTCAGCCGTCGCTTCGCCTGTGGAATAAGTTGTGTGCAAATGTATTTCCTGTGGGTTATAACGTTGGAAAGTTCAAGTCAAATATTCACAAACACTACTCCCTCTTTCCTCCTCCTCATAACATAATCCTAGTCCCCTAAGTACTGGTCCAAGACAAAAAAATGGGTTTCTGACACTAGCCTAACTGAATATATAATTATATAATTTTATTAATTAAGTATTAAGTTTTCGCCTAATCATTTTATTAAAGGAATTTATTGCGAAATATACTAAAAGAACTATTTAAAAATATTTTTTTCTACAAATATTTCTTATTTTTGCAGCTAAAGATCGTTTTATTTTTTATACAAATTTTTATAAAAAATAAAACGATCTGCAAAAATAAGAAATATTTACTTAAACAAGATCAAATAATTAAATATCAAATATTTTTTTCTACTGTAATACTGTTTGTAGAGCCACCCCCACCTCAATTAATCACCCTCGATTTAACAATTTGCTAATGCAAAAAATATAAAGAGCAACGAAACAACTATTGAAATTTAAACAAAAGATTTCATTATACAAAATTTTCCAATTTAGTTCTTCAAAACAAGAAACTACTTATTAAAAACTAAAAAAAACTTTCAAGTCTCAGGTGTTTATTTTTTGGATTCCCCTAAATACGAGTATTGCTATGCAACAAATCAATTGTTTACGTGAAATAAGTTCAACATGAATGAAATGGCCCACAAAAAGGAATCTTGGGTGGTAAAGTTTGTTGTCAGGGATCTGCAGTACAAATTATTTGTGCACGATTAAGTCAATAAACGGAGCCATAAAACGGGCGGAATATACAAACATTTTGTATTGAAAAGAAAATAATATTGTTTTTTTTTCCAGCATAAACAATAAAAGAATAATCGACCATGAAAAATAATAATTACTAATAAAAATTTTACGCTTTAATAAGATACAAGCAAAATATAAAATACTGGAAGGACACAGAGAAAATTGGAAAAAGGGTGGGAGAAAATAAAACTCGAATTTTGGCAGTCCACAATATCAGATATTTGAGGATGGTAACAGCGAAGCAGCCAGGGATCGCTTTATTATTATGATAAGTTTTTGTTTGATATAGGCCCAAGTTTTAGGTTTTTCTTTGACAAGGTCTTGACACATATTTAGCTTTGTAAAAATTAGCACAAAATTTATTACCACTGTTAACAAAAAATAAATTAAGCTTTGCTAAAAATTTGTTCATGCTCTCAAATTCGATACTATCTTCAAACTAGAGATTAAATTCAACTAGAAGTTTGTTTGTTTGTGTATTATGTTTTTAGTTTTATCTTGTTTGTGTGAATGTGTTGACACATTTATAAAAAGCAGATCAACAGTTGCACCCTGGGCTAGATGTGATACAAATTCTTAACAATATTTTTTAAATGTCAAGGGAACATAAAAAGGAATTTAAAAAAATATAATAAAAAAATATATTAAAAAATATAATAATAAAAAAAATATTTACAAGAAAAGAAAAACTTTTAACTGTTTCGTGAAACTTTTAATTATTTCATGCAAATTGAAGTCTCAGATCATAGAGTTTGGAAAGGTGAAAATGGCCAGCCAGATTGGAGATGATTCTGGATGATAGCTGGCGCTCAAAATACAATACATAATTTAAAAATTAAATTTTTTTTTTTTCAAATTTCTTTTAATTACACCATTCACATCTGTAACAGACTAAAATTAAAAAAAAGTTATGAAATCACCTTGGTAAAAGCAGTATGGTGCAGAACATTTTTGAAGTGTTTTGAGGTGTTTTGCTCTTTACAGAAATGTATGTGAAAACATGTTTATTTCTACGTTTTGCCCAAAAAGCGTGTTTTCGAGCAAGACATCTTTATGGAAACACACTTTTATGAGCCAAATCCTCGTTATTTGCGCGAGGTTTTAATTTTCTACCTTAATATGAAGAAATCTGCAGCTGAGGCTCAACGAATGCTCTCAAGTACGTAAGGCCACTATTAGTAAAAGTGCCGAGAGTAGATTTAACGCTTTAAAAAACAATGATTTTGACGTCGAAGACCAGCACGACGGTGAAAGAGCGACGGTTTTCGAAGATGCAGAATTAGAGGCATTACTTGATCAAGACTCGTGTCAAACACAACAAGAATACTTCAAATCGTAAATGTATATTGAATCATAAATGTATAACCATATTTTTACTATAAATTTCCGAATTTCCCGAAAATGCGGCGGAAGCAGATGTTAGCATTGACGGACAATAAAAGGTATTGTGCTTTTAATTCACCTTTATAAAATCATTATTTAATCTGTGTTTTCTCCTGTAATACTTAAATTTCACACTGTGGATTGTTTGTTACAAGTGGAGGTACAACAAGTGTATTCAAACCGCCCGTTTGCCAAATTACGGAATCATGCATTAACAAACATTAAAAATATATGAATTGTTAACCTTTTCTTTTTCCAGAGTTAATATATATAATGAAGCCCTTTCAATTCAATTTGGGGAAATAAATGGGCATATATGTATATAAGTGTGTATGTATATACATATATTAGCCCTAAGGAACAAAAAGCTTTTATCTGTTAAGGGTATATTATTATTATTTGTTATGTTTTTTATATTGTTTTATTATACAATATTTAAGGTTATTTGTATACCATTTAAAGACAAGAGAGTGTCAGTCTATAACAAACACCCACAACTTAAATGTATTAACGCCACTTTTCTACTACCACAAACAATTACTGACACCATCGAGTCCAAAACACATCATTGCCTGCTAACAACCAGAAGCAAAAGTAAACGTCAAATTAAATAAATTAGCTAAATACACGCACTTAATTCTGGTTCATATTAAATTCACACACATCAGAGCCCGCACATTAAGACACACGTCCGCAAGTAGAAGTTAATACTCTTATAAAGGGTGATTTTTCTCTGCTGTTTGTTTTGATACTTTTGTTTTACTTTTCACTCTTATAGAAAAAATTAGTACAAATTTTTTCCTCGTATAGAAAAAAAAGTTTACACATTTATTCAGATAGAAGCAGAAACAAGACTACATCTATGGTATAGGGTGTTTTTTTAAGCTAGATAGAACTTTAAATTGTAAAAAGTAACACAAAAAATTAAATTTTGATGAAACATTTTTTTTATTTGTTTCAGTATACTCTGACAAATCATCATGAATAGACTCACGCTTGAACAACGCTACGAAATTATCCAAATTTACTTTGAAAATCAGACCCGTTGTTTTATCGCAAAATTGTGTTCAGCGATGAGGCGCATTTTTGGCTTAACGGGTTTGTTAATAAGCAAAATTGCCGCATATGGAGTGAGACCAATCCACAAGAGACCCTACAGACTCCATTACATCCAGAAAAATGCACTGTTTGGTGCGGTTTTCATGCTGGTGGCATCATCGGACCTTATTTCTTCAAAAATGAGGCCGGAGCTCGCGTTACGGTCAATGGAGATCGTTACCGCACCATGATCAATGATTTTTTGTTTGAAAATATGGATGACATTGATCCGGAGGAGATGTGGTTTCAACAGGATGGCGCTACGTGCCATACGGCGAACGCAACCATCGACTTACTGAAATCAAAATTTGGCGATAAGTTGATTTCGAGAAATGGACCTGTCAATTGGCCTCCAAGGTCGTGCGATTTGACACCTCTCGATTATTTCCTGTGGGGCTACGTGAAGTCACTGGTTTATGCTGATATTATTGTTCGTGTTGTTCGTGACATACGGCCAGCAGTGCTCGAAAAAGTGGCCCAAAATTGGACGTCCAGAATGCGCTTCGTCAAGAACAGCCGCGGTGCCCATATGCCCGAAATCATTTTCAAATGTTAATGTCACGTATTGATCTTTCGAATAAAAAAAAATTTTGATTACAATTTAATTTTTTGTGTTATTTTTTACAATTTCAAGTTCTATCGGGCTTAAAAAAACACCCTATATTTAGAACTACAAGGTGGCGCAAAATTAATCATCCAAAGCATTTTCAATAACTTTTCGCTATATTTCCGGTGATCACTGTTCACATGCTTGTCGCATATTTTCTTTAATGACTGCGATTGTCTGGGGATTGTTAGCATAAAACCGCGACTTCAAGTAACCCCAAAATAAAGTTCTGGGATGGCTTTGCTGGCTATGCCAAATCGCCAAAACGGGAGATTACGCGACCTTCAGAATATCTCTTGTGGATTCTGCTGTGCATGCGGTTGCAACGTCTTGTTAAAACCACATGTTCAGAAAGCTCCACTCATTCAATTCCAGCAGTAACAAGTCGCTTATCATGACCCTGTAGCGTTCGCCACAAACAGAAATTGTATTACCGATGACGTCTTTAAAAAAAAATACGGTTCAATCACCGCACCACACCGTGGCATTGAGTGGATGTAACGGGTTTTCATACATCACAGGCGGATTTTTAGTGCCTGTGGCAGCCGCTCAATTTACAAAAGGGAAAAGCTAAATTTAGATAACCTTATTGGTGATCTTGCAATCCTAAAGAATATCACACACGTAATTGATACGTCCCGTACGAGTGACCCTACAGACCCAACTAATTCCTTTACAAGTTGAGGATCATCTTGCCAACAAGGGAAAAATGGGGCACGAGTCCAAGGTGGTTGCGGGATCCAAAACGCTCCAAGGAGTTGCAGCCGGCATAGTGGGGCCCAGAGCACGCAGGAAAATAACACGCACGGGGACACAAGGGAGTGCTGATAAAAATACTTCCTGATAGTCAATCAGTGCTCAAAGATCTGAGCAGATGTGTTTTCACGTTTAGATAAGTAATGTAATGTCACTACAGGCTAAATGAACTGGGGAGTCAGAACCAGATTACTCTGGTCTGGGTGCCAGAACATGAGAGGCATTTTGGCAACGAAATGGCAGACATCTATGCCAAAAAAGGGGCGGAGGGTACTTTATTGGCCCTACTCCAACATTTGGCTTTAATAAGTCTCCTTAAGAGGGAGATGAAGAAATAGACGGAGTCCATCGCGAAGAAGCATTGGCTCAAGACAAACGGTCATGAACAATTTAAGAAATTTCTAAACTTTGATACAAAGAGGGCCGAATGTACTCTAAAACTGGACAGGAAAAGCCTTATAGGTGCACTTACCTTAAGCATCTGTTTTGGGTGGACATTTCCAATACAGACATTTGCAGATTTTGTGGTGAGGAGCACGAGTCAATGGATCACTTTTTCACCCATTGCACCAGCAGGGCACTGTATACAGTATTACAAGTGCATAAGTTGAGTGAACAGGACTTTTTATCACGCCTAAGGAAGGAGCAACTGCGGTTTCTTGTCGTACTCAATCAAAATATTTTTCGTGTAGAGAAATTAATATTGCTTAAGTTCTAAAGAATTTCGAGTTTAATTTTAGGAAAAATTCCAAGCACTCAACAACTAACTACCCTTTACCTGCACATACATACTCGTATATATTTGTATATATACACAGTGAAAATGCTTAACATTAGAAAAGACACACGTGTTAATTTATTTGTTCACAAAACTGTCAACATAATTGTCCCAAACTCCTGTCACAGAAATCTATTGGGAATTGAAATCAGAATATCGTACACGTTTTTGCCATCTTTCGCATGAATATTTTTCATTGACCCTTAAAAACGACATGACCTTTTACCATAATAAATCATTTTAAAATTGAAAACCTATAAATAACTTGAAAATTGCTGAACTTATTTAAAGAAAGCAAAGCTTCAACTGAATTTTAACCAATAATAAATAAGCAATCATTTGTTGCACCGGAACAACACATCAAGTTTAATTAAACTTATGTAAACTTTGTTTCGTATAAGAGACCCGGTGTTAATAGCGGACGCGTATGAAAACTTTTTGGTTTTAAGGGCTGCACATTAAATGAAGTATTTTTAGGGGAAAACTGCTATAAAAATATATTTAGCCAAAAACCGGTGTTGCATGAAATTGAAACAAGACAGGAAATTCGAAATTCAAAAAGGAAACAAACATGATTAAATGCACCTGACTAAATGACAAAAGGCAGATGATATTAAAGATAAAGTAGGACAGCGGAATAAATTACAAAACAAGTAGATATTGCCTACTTTAAAACGAAAGGCTTTTATTTTAGTTAAAGGAAACTGGTATTTGCAAAAAGTAGTTTTCAATACCTTAAATAAAAATTGCCTCCAAAATTTCATAAAAAATATGCTATTAAAAAACACGGCAATAATTATATGCTGTTTACACTACACAGTCGAACGTCGCGGTTAGAAAATTTGTATGAAAAAAAGCAGGAGAAAACTTTAGCGATATTTATACAAATTTTCTAGACGAGTCTCGGCTTGTGGTTTGTACAGGGTGAGCCAGAAGATACCTTTGGGGCTTAAATATTTAATAACTTTTCATTTAATTTTTTTATATATTTTTTTTTCAGATTATATACATATGTAATATACAAAATGGAAATTTTTTTACCCTAAGTATGAAAAATAACGTCTCTTAAATGATCACCGTTTTCAGCTTCGCACTGATGGGCTCGTTTTAGAGCAATTTCCATAACATCTTTTAAAATTTGTGGCTATAGCGTTCGAATTTCTTCAAGGACTATCTCTGTTGAGTTCAAGGACTGTCTCTGGCTTGTTCACAAACACTGGCTTCTTCAAATAACCCCTAAGAAAATAGTTAGGTGCTGGTAAATTTGACGATCGCGTTCGGCAAATAAATTCCGAATTTCTGAAAATTATTCACTCTCCAAAAATTTGAGTTAAAAGTGCCATTGTTTCTGGGGAAGTGTAGGCAGTCGATCCGTTCTGCTGAAACCACATGACAGGTCTGTTTTCAAGAACAAGACGTAAAAAATTGTCTATCAGAAACCGATACCGCTCTCCATTTACGGTTACAGCACTTCCATCTTCATTCTCGAAGAAGTAAGAGCCAATGATATTTTCAGATGTGATCCCACATCGTATTGTGCACCTAATGGGGTGCAATTGGTGTTGATGAATGGCTCCTGGATTTTCAGAACCCCTATCAAAGCCATTCATATCAAAATGAACTTCATCACTCATAATCATATTTTCAATAAAGTTGATTTCATTTGATAATAGGATCTTGAGATATGTTATTATTTGTATTTGATATATGCTATTAATGTGCAGTTTAGAGAACAGGAATGTGTGAAACGTATAGAGGATGACCTCTACATATGCAGTGCATTGTACCAGAACTAGGAAAAAGTGAGCAGGGGCAAAGAGGGAGTAGTGTTTATAAACATTTGACTTCAACTTTCCAACGTCTGCAGGCAACGTATTCCATAGGCGAAGCGTAAAACCGAAAAACAAATTCCCTCTGTAATACGTTGTACGATTCCCCGGGCAATTGACCACAAATGGATGAGCTCTCGACGATGAGCGTGCTACATAAAAATGTGCGATTTTCGGGAACAATATCCCTAATCTCGTTGGAGCAAAATCCATTGTAGTAACGATAGAACAGAGTAACGCACCCTGCTGCAATATTCGGTCTTACAATAGTTAAAGGCGATTCTGTTTTTACGACCCCATTCGGAGATTAATAAAAGATCGCTATTCAGTAAATCATTCATATTTAGCCTCTTAGCAGCGATATCTGATAGGCTGTGCCTATAACTAGAAGAGTACGAGTGGCAAATGCTGCCGTCATCCGCGAAAGGGTGGATAGGGTTGCAAGTCATTAAGAAAAATAAAAAAATAGGGTAGGAGCTAAAAGTATCGAGCTAAAAGTAGAATATATTACGCAAAAATATTTGTTTCGCAAATAATTTTTTCCCGTTTTTTTAAATTGTTTATACAATAAAATTCATGGATATTATTGAACGGCTTTCGTAAATGATTGTTAATTGGGCTGTTTCTTTATTGGCTTTTACATTCTGCCTGCTTTAACATGTTAAATCATCCTAGTTAATTGAATTGTATTACAATTAAACATTTTACTTTTGATGAAATACGAAAGACTAATAAGATATTGTTATTCACTGTTCAGTTATGTTAATGGTCTTTGTAAATGAGAGAAAAAAAAATTACGTACTCGTATGTAAATTTAATAAAATATGAGCATAATAGTCGTAACAAAAATTATTTATGGAAAAACAGTAATTCCTATAGGACCCAAGTGAGCTGGACAACCTAGATTATTCCGGGTATCCAGCGGCCTGCCTACCATTGTAAATGCTGGCTGTTTACGATATGACACCGTCTTGTTGATACCACATGTTTATCAAGGCTAAAACATGCAGTTGTGGCGTTAAAAAGTTTTCAATCATATATTGCTCCCCATTCACAGTTACCGTTACGACGTTTTCATTTTCAAAAAGTAAGGTAATGATTAGTCCTGATGAAATTACACACGCGCTTGTCTCTTTTAATGGATGCAAAGGTAACTGAATAATAGTTTGAGGGTTTTCCATTGCCCAGAGCCAACTATTCTCTTTGTTCACATATCTATTTAAATGAAAATTATGATTTTTTCATGAGAAACGATGATTGATTTTGATAAAAAGTTTTAACGATTAAAACACGTTAGTTTATCGAATATTTTTCCATAATAAATTTACCACGTGTCTTCTCCACGACTGGCAAATATGAACTGTTAAGACTAATGTTTAGCAAAATGGCGGCAACATAAAATAGTATACCTTCCCGGCGGGCTACCTGTACTATGCAACACAAAAACGGGAACAAATTGGACCCAAGTAAGCTGGGGTTTTCAATGACTGGCTGGCAGCATGTTAAATCTAATTTTATTCAAGTCGTATAGTAAATATAATATAAATATTTCTTTACCATAGAATAATGGACCGATTGTGGATGGCAACAGAATTTCGGTTCGTTAGCCAAGAAGGAAACTATAATAACCTCTGGTTACCAGAAATGCACCGAAGCAACAACTATAGTTGCCTTCAGCGTTATCTATTTGTTACCTGTATTATCATTCACTGGACTGCATTATCATTTGTTTAACATGTTTATATAATTACATAAGCTTACTACATATTCTTCTTGTAACACGATTCGTCTGCCACCCTGTATAGCATGCATTATTGTAGAGTAAAAGTGGTCTGTAAATGGAAATCTACATGTGTTTGTGAAATGCATGAAACTGGCGTTTTGATTAAGTAACCACAACAATTTTAAACGAATAATTACTAAATGTCTAAAAATCTGATTAAATGAAATACGCTTTTAAGATCTAAAGTACATACATACATAGTTTTGTTACTTAAAACACTTCTAAGTCCCCATACGATTTCTATAGCTCTTCAGGTGTCATTATAAGAGAATGTGTTAAAAAGCTTACCTGCAATGAAAGAAAAAAGAAATTATTATAAGCATTTTTTTTTTTAAACCGAAAAATTGTTATGCAAATTAAAAACTAATCTTTCCCCCAATTCCAAGAGTCAGCATTTTAGTCACATCAAATCGAAATAAAAAATTATTCATTTACTCTTTGCTAACAATTGAATGTGGTCGACAGTTTCTACTTATCTATTATGTCTTGAATATATCTTAGGTCTATCCAAGAGGAGATATTTGCTGTTGAAGATGAGTATACAAACGAGTGCTTGTCTTAATGTGACGATGATAACGACTCTTACATGCGGAAACTTTATTTTCTGTTAGGTATGGCCAGAGAATTTTGATTTACTTGCACAGAAGTTTCTTAAATTTATTAAGGCATTAGTTCTGATTTTTGCATCCAAAGATGTTAATTCATTTGTTGGCATCCTCAGGAAAATAAAATTATTATAAAATTATTTCAATAACAAAACATTCATGCATGTTCTGAGAAACGTATAACGCATGAAATATGGTTTTACGATTTGAAATCGCCAAATAGTTGTTCTTAAAAACGCATATCGCTTAAACTTGGCGACTTCAACTCGCATGTATATATTGAAGTGAACTGATTGCTAAACCTGAACTTGCAAAAGGCAATAAAATTATTCACTACTAAAATTTAATATGTTTTCTTTTTGTTTCAATAAAAAGTTTAAAGAATTTTACACATTTGCATTAAGAAAACTAAATAGAAAAATTTTTCTATTTGTTGTCATTTTTTTTTTTTTTTTTGTTTTATATTACTACCGCATGCATATACTTATATGTATGTAAAACACATGTACTTTTTCGGAAAAAACTCCTAAACGCCAGTAAAACGCGCGATCCTCAGAACACCTAAAAATCAATTAAGCGTTCTCCAAAACGCATTGCGGTTACAGAACGCGCGTTCTCGGAACATGGCTGATTGACATAAAAAATTCCAATTTGAAAAAAAACAAAGCGAATTCATAAAAAAATAATATAAAAAAAATATTTACAAGAAAAGGAAAACTTTTAACTATTTCGTGAAACTTTTAATTATTTCATGCAAATTAAAGTCTCAGATCATAGAGTTTGGGAAGGTGAAAATGACTAGCCAGATTGTATTTTGAGCTGGCGCTCAAAATACAATACATAATTTAAAAAATTGTTTTTTTTTTTTTTTCAAATTTCTTTTAATTATGTCATACACATCTGTGACAGACTAAAATTAAAAAAAATGTTATCAGCTGCGCTGCCAATTTCACCTGTTATGAAATCGCCTTGATATAAGCAGTTTTGTACAGAACACTTTCGAAGTGTTTTGCTCTTTACAAAAATGTATGGGGAATCATGAATTCGCCTTGAAAAAAAATATTAACCAAAGACAAGGCGATTTCATTTTACCAGTTGCAAGGCAGCTTTAATAGATAGTGTCAGAATTATGATAAATACAACACCAAAAAACATCAACATGTATTTTGTTGGTAGAATTTACGAACAGTTGTCAAAATTTTTGTTTGCAAAAGCAAGGACGTCTATGCGTTTTTGACAAATTTACGCAAAGGAAACGAACATGATACAAAAAACAAGGTAGCCGCTTCGCTACAACAATACAACAATAAAAAAAACAACAGGTATTTTGTTTGTGTAAAAGGCGAATTCACACTTAAGCTGTCAAAAATAGTTGATAAAGAACATGTACAAAAATATAAATGGAGCCGAAAAAGGTAAACAAAACTTGACAGAGAAAGTGCCGCCATATTAACCGAATTCGCCTGAATTCGCCGATGCATCCACCTAATAATTAATTCGCCTTGGAAACGAAAGATAGATGTGTTTATACCACTACCGTATTAAAGCTGCCTTGCAAGGCGAATTCATTATTAGGTGGATGCATCGGCGAATTCAGGCGAATTCGGTTAATATGGCGGCACCTTCGCTGTCAAGTTTTGTTTACCTTTTTCGGCGCCATTTAAATTTTTGTACATGTCTTTATCAACTACTTTTGACAGCGTAAGTGTGAATTCGCCTTTTTACACAAACAAAATACCTGTTGTTTTTTTTATTGTTGTATTGTTGTAGCGAAGCGGCTACCTTGTTTTTTGTATCATGCTGCCTTGGGATCAACAATACAACCAAGGCGAATTTAGTACAGACTAGAGGGCTGCTCAAGCACAATAAAAATGTCTTACAAAACATCGTAGTATTTGCAATTTCATTTCAACACAAACACTTCAGTAAAGTCGTGAAATTATCACTTTTAAAATAAACAGCATAAGCAAAACCCTACATACATTTTATCATTCGTTGTACTATCTTCGTTCTGGATACCGCAATGTTCTGAAGGTGGTGTTACCACCGAGGACTCCGGTTCTGCTATGCTGACACATGACTTTGTCATTAAACTTTCCACGGGTGCTACCGGTGGCACATTAATTTTCACTATATCCGCTGTGGGCAGATACCATTTTGTTTGGGAACCACTGCTAGCATAAAAATCCAAAGTGCTTGGTTTTTTGTGCAACTGCTGTCTTTGGATAGCTGATGTGCTCGAAAAATTAATGGACTCATCCAGAGAAGAATCACAGTCATTAACAGATTCCCGACCACTGTCAATTGCAGTGGCGTCCTGTTGCTCAAGCAGCTGCTGTTTTGTGAAATTACTTTGGCAATCAGCCAAATGGGGAATTAAGGCTGTATAATGTGCTGCTGTTGTTGTTGTTAGTGTTTTTTTAAGCAAAGGTTCTTCTTCTACCTCCATCATATCGTTATTTTCTGATTGCTGTGGATTTTGTTGTTGTTTCTGTTGTAATTGTTGCTTTTGTTTTTGCCCAGATGAGGAACAGTATGCGTTGGCGCACAAAACATCTGACCAAGATGTTAAGGAAGAACAAGAATTGTAAGGAGATGAGGAGATGGTGGTGGTATTGTCAGACGTAGCAACAAAAACAACCGTTGCTGTTGTTGATACACAATTTTCTGTTGATTTAATTATTGTTGCTGCTGCAGTTGTTGTTGAATTTTTAGCATTTATTGTTGTAGACATTTTTAGTTTCTTGTTTTTTTTTCTTTTCCTTAAGTGTTTTGCAGAATTTTTCGCAGTTCTTTTTGTTTTCCTTGAATGATTATGAAATTCCTAATATGCAGATTTATTCATACATACATATGCACATATTTCTAAAACATCATTTGACACAGACTTTATTAAACACAATTTTTAAACTTTTCACATTTTGCTTGCACTAGTTTTACATTTCTCTGCCTTTTCTTTGCGTTGACCACTAAACGAATCTTATTGACATTTATGAATGAATTTTTCTTTTGGATTTCTTATTGTTGCTGGCAATTAATTGTATACCAAGCCTACGCGACACTAATTGACTTGTTTCAATGAAATAATTGACTTTATTTAATTTCACTTTGCAGATTTTGTTTATGCAATTTTTTTCCTTAAATTTATATAAATGCACTAAATACAAATAAAATTTCTAAATTTATTGCCGCTTGATACCACACGCTGGCTACAAACGTTCGCGAAACAAAAACACGACTAAAGCATAAAAATACGCTCTTGTTACAGAAATTTTACCAAGAAAAATGTTTGTATGCAAGTACCAGGTGTATGTTTGGGTGTGTGTGTGTGTGTTTTGTTATTATTTTGCGAGAAAGCTAAAACGAAATGAGTGAAAGAAAAACACAACAAAAACAAGCAGAAATAAAAACAATGTTTCAGTTTCACAGCGTTTCGTTACATATATATAAAGAGAGCAATTTTTCAGAGATGTTGGTTTAATGACTATGCCCAAAAGTATGCTAAAGATAATATATAACAATTGCTCAACTATACAGTAAAGGAATTGAAAAAAGTCTACTGTGGTGTAATACGAAAAATTATTACGTATGTACCACATAAATGCCAATAGAAAAAATTATACATGTATTTCAGATTAAATTAGCACAGCTGAGAAATATGTATGTTTGTATAAAAATACACATATATATGCTTATATTTATATATGCATAAGTATATGTACATATGTAAATGCAGAAGATTGGGCATTTAAGTTTGATTTAAATTTGTAGTGAAAACAAAATTTTCGTATTTAAATGGAACTTAAAGCTAGATGACATTTATGTATGTATATGTACTTATACGAACTCAAAAACTGCGCTGTAAAAACTTATTTTTAAATACAGTTTTACTCCTTCAGACTTATTAATCAAACAAATCACATTTATATTTGCAATCTTGGTATAAATTATTAGACTATTTTGTTTTCAGATAGTATAGATCAAGGCGAATTTATACAGGTGAATGCAAGCGGAAAGGCGAATTCAAATTCGCCTAAGATTGTTTAGTTGATGAAAAATTTGATATAAACGTTAAATATAAACTTTTATAATTGTTTGTAATTAAAATCACAGATTATATTAGTTTTTCACTTTCAAATTCACACAAATTTCTTGAAATTGCACTAAATTATACAAAAAAAAAAAAATCTTCAGATTAAAATGGCGCGCAAAAGTTTGTAAACAAAAGAAAAAAAATTTGACAGTCTCATTGGAAAAAACGCGAGAAGCAAATATAATCACCTGAGCTGTTAAGTTCACCTGGTAATGAATTCGCCTTGGGTGAATGCAAGCGGAAAGGCGAATTCGTGAATGTCAAAATCTAAATTCGCCTAAGATTGTCCAGCTGGGAAAAATTTTGATATAAACGTTAAATATAAACTTTTATAATTTATAATAATTTTATAAAAAGCACAGATTATATTAGTTTCTCACTTTTAAATTCACACAAATTTCTTGAAATCTTCAGATTAAAATGGCGCGCAAAAGTTTGTAAACAAAAGAAAAAAAATTGATAGTCTCATTGGAAAAAACGCGAGAAGCAAAAAATAATCACCTGAGCTGACAAGTTCACCTAGTAATGAATTCGCCTTGGTATAGATACAATGTATAAAAATACATGAATACTGTTTAGAAATAAAGATTTCATGATCAAATATATGTATGTTAATATACATTTGCCGACATAAGAGCAGTTTAATATAATACCTTTCTCAAATATGAACAAGGCGAATTCATTATTAGGTGGATGCATCGGCGAATTCAGGCGAATTCGTTTAATATGGCGGCACTTTCTCTGTCAAGTTTTGTTTACCTTTTCGGCACCATTTAAATTTTTGTACATGTTCTTTATCAACTACTTTTGAAAGCTTAAGTGTGAGTTCGCCGTTTTACACAAACAAAATACCTGTTGTTTTTTTATTGTTGTAGCGAAGCGGCTACCTTGTTTTTTGTATCATGAATATGAATAAGAACTTATGCATACAGCTGTTGTTCAGCGTTGTCAACTCGGTTCGTTTCGCACCGTTTTTGGTGCTTTTTAAAATTAGTTGTGCGAAAAAGTCTTTAGCCGGTGCGGGATGAGCTTTTTTACATATTCTGTGCGTTTTTCAAATTTCGTTAGCACAAAATCAAATTCAACACAACTTTTTTTTTTAATGTAAGAAAAAAAATTTTCAAGTTTCCAAAATTGTTTCGTTTCATTTTACGTGGAAAATGTACCATGTTATATCTATGCAGAAAATCAGACAATTTTGCTGTTGTATATTACAGACACAATCGAAGGAAAAAGAAACATTTCGTTTTACAATATTTGCTGCTTTTAGAGAGTTTTTTGCTATTAAACGATCAAGCCAAGTTTGTCAAATATTGTAAAAAAATGCAGTCTCTGAACAGTGAAGTTCGTATTTATGACGGCTCGTGAATTCATTACGGTCTTGGTAATTGAGAAATTACCAATTTATTAAATAAATTATAGAGTTTCTCCAAAACGTTTGCATTAAATCTCGATTATGGTAAAATTCACCTTTTATATGTTATAATTCTTACAAATTTTCGTATATTTCAATAAATTCTTTTTAAAAAGCGCTCGCACTGTGTTTGCTAGAATTGCTATTAATTGAATTTGAAGGCTTGTAGTGCGATTCTGTAACTTTTAATGATCCGATAATCGTAAATTCTTTCGACAGTAATCGTTGCTGCAATACAATTTTGACGACGGCAAGCAGCTGTATTTTTGTGTCCCTAATAATAGGCAGTAAAAGTAACAGCTGATTTTGGTCGACAGCAAATGTAATTAAATGATATATGATAAATTTGATAAAATATCGTTATAATTATTGTAAAGGTCACAACAGTATCTTAATAAAACTAACGGAGTCGTACTAGAGGCCAAGTTTGACAAACATGAATTCTAGATATTGAACTAATTTGATGGCACGCCATCAGGTGGTGCTATCAGACTCTCTGTGATTGTATCATAGTCACTTGAAAAGATGTTTCATTATCATATTTTTAATTTATCTCAATATTATTTGATCTTCGTTTGTTAAATAAATTTAATTTTTGCAGCTTCAGATCTTTGTTTTTTGTTTTTTATAAAAAATTTACAAATTAAAGTCTTTTATTTCTCAATATTTCGATAACAATTTGTTATCATCGTCAGGAGAATTTAAATAAAAGATATTAAATTGTAAATTTTTTATAAGAAACAAAACCAAAGATCTGAAGCTGCAAAAAATAAATTCTTTTATCATATTTTTAATATAAAAATATTGTAATTCTTAAAATACAAAATAGGTTTCTAAAAATGAAAAGGAAAATTTGAAAATTCAGTGCGTTTTTGCTGAAATAACGCGCTTTTCCCCCCATTTTGTTGCGTTTTGAAATTTCAAAATTGACAACGCGGCTGTTGTTCGATCGTTCCCAACAAAAAGTTCCATGTTTGCAAACAAAAAAAAAAAGGTATTTTAAAAAGTGTATTTTAAAAAAGTGTCATAAGAAGTTTCATAGACAACAAAAAAGGATGAAATTGACACTTTAGTAAAATAAAAGTTAACGCTGGTGGTACTTGCTCTTATTTGCCTGTGCTTGAAGAATGCTTTCTATGATTACAAATTTACTTCAATGTGACGCATTTTCAGATTTTTTTTTTATAAATTATATTTGATATACAAAACTTATTATTTTTAACAATTCGTCTGCAACCATAAAAAGCAAATAATATAGAATTATTTAATTGTTTTGATTAAATTTTTACTTATTTGATTTATCATAATTATTAATTGAAAGTATCATTGAATTGATTAATTTCAATACAGTTTTAGCATAGATGAAACTCAATATTGTAACAAAATTTTCTAAAGATTTTTGTCATTGAGATTGATGTCAGTTTTCATATTACTGATGACCATTTACATGATATTGATGTCACAATTCTGACGATACGCTCTCATCAATATGAACATGCACTTTTCTAAAAGTTGAAGGGGTTTCCTTGCAAAAATTCAGTTTGCGCGATAAAATCTGAGTTTTCAAATCAATATAAATAAAAATAAATTCATAAATCAGTTCCTTCTTTTTTTTAACTTAATTTCTTTCTTTGTTTTTCTTAAAACAGCCACTTATTTAATTAAATTGAAATTTATATAGTTTTCTTAAAAACATTTTTACTTTGAAGCTGTGTTTTCATAATTATTTATTACTTTTAAGAACTCTTAAGTATTTGCTTGCAACAAACAGTTGCTTGAAATACAATTTGCACTTGACAGACAGCTTTGCCAGCAATAAAAATCTTAAATTCTTAATATCGCTGCTTTAAGCACTAAAAGTCATTAAAGTTTTAAAAATCTGTTAATATTCATACTTAAGCAACACAACAAGACATACGCCAACCAGCCAACCAGCCAACCAGGCAACCAACCCAAGCACCCAACATTTAAACAAAACTGCTCCTTAGCGGCACTGAGTTCAAGGTTGTTCGTTTTTGAAAGGACATTTCTTTAAATCGCAGCACAGCACAGTACTGCAAGGAATTAGGAAACAGCACGAAAGAGTTTTAACAATGAACTTGAACTGAAAACTGAAGAAAAAATGTTAACAAGTGCATGGATTTACAAGCGAAAAGCGTGCAAGACCCAACAAACAGGGGGCTTAATTTATTTTTAGAATATTTTTAAATTTTAATTTCCAAATTAAACAAATGCGGTCAAATTGCTTTATTTTGAGTTTAAACTAAAACAATGAAAACGAAGCTGATTTTTTTTTTTTAAATTTATACAAGTTTTTTGGTGAAATTATAATTTGTTATAGAGAATATTATGTATGAAAAAAAAGAAACGAGTCGAAAAGGTCTAAAGGCGAGTTCTTTTTTACTAGGCGAAACTGCCAATGCAGATGTTCTAGTTTTTTTTCGACTTGGATCACAATAAAAAGCTGTCAAAAGTGGTTTACAAGTATAGACATTATACGTTTGGAAACTATGCTTATTTATAACCCTATAAAGATTTCTGAAGAAGATGAAGACGAGGAGTGGGGTGCAGATGAGCAGTGTAGTGACTGCGAAACAGCTAGTTGTCCCCCAGCTTTAGTGTATTCAATTATTTTTTCCTGTCTTCTTCGATAAAAAGTTATTGATCGCGGCAATTATTGTTATAATTAAAAATAAAAATAATTGTTGGCGAAAGCCAGGTTTGAACTTGAGTCAGACGAACAATACCATTAAAAAAATTTTTCCTGAAGAAGACACACAACGGGGTGTCGAAATATTGAAAATAAAAACCATAATTTTTATAAAGAAGACCACTAGCTCAACAACAAATAATAATTTATCATATAATATCAGTAAAATAATTATCCATATAACCAGAAATTTATTCGTTTAATGTGTTCCGAGGTTTTTTTTTGGAATTCCCAAAATCGGCCTCAGAAATTACCAAAATCCCCCATACTCCCAGGAAAGAATGTGACAACTTCAATTTTCACACTACATCGAATGACCGTTTAAAGTTTAGATACACGTTCCACGGCCAAACCGCACACCCAATATGAAAAACCGACTCCGATTCGGTTAGCGAAGTGGTTCCCAGTGTTTTGGGAATTCCCAAAGTCAGCTTCAGAAAAATCCCCCCACTTTCCCGGAAGCAATACGGCAACGCCAATTTTCACACTAAAGCAGCAACACTGTACATACAGTTTTATATACCTGCATGTCGTCACCTAAAATTCAAAAGGCCGTAAGTAAACTTTTTGCTTTTTAACAGGAGAAGAAAAATACTTTATAAATTTATGACTATTTATTTGTTAAGTGCCAAATTTTAGAATTAAAAAATCAATGCGGATTTGGTTTAATAAAAAAAACCTTATAAAATAATAGTAGCGGATTACATCGCATTAGAAGTAGAGTTTTTTCGGTTATTGTCTGCGATAATGCGATTCTAGCCATTTAAACATTCTTTGTTGGAATATCAAAATTTTGATATTCCATCTGCTCCGCTGTCGAAATATTAGTGCCATGTAAATCATTGAAGTTTACCCAATTTCGTAACATTTTCTCATGAGTAGACACAAACATATGAAAGCATACCTGCGCACGCTGAGAATAATGTTTTATAGCGCATTTACACCAACTCAAAGTCTAGTAGATTTGAATTAAAATCTACAACGAAATCTATATCGTTCACACCACCATATTTTGACATTTAGCAAGAAATAGCGCATTTACACCAACTCAAAATCTAATCGATTTAAACTGAAATCTACAACGAAATCTATATCGTTTACACCACCGTTTTTTGTCATCTAGCAAGATTTCATTTGCTCAAAAATAATTTATGCATGCGGGTTTGACAAAACAATATTATCAGAGACTGAATACACCAGCATTAAAGTGTATATTTTTTGTGCCCAGAGACCGCATACACCACATTACAGTGCAATTTTTGTTGCAGCGTAGTATTTTTAAGTACTTTTTGCAAGAAATCACAGTTGCATCGCTTAGTACTGAGTAGATTTCAGTAGATTTTGTCGAAATCTATTCATAAACTAGATTTCAAATTGTATGAGAAATCTCAAAATCTACTAGATTTGGCTTGAAATCTCGAATGAGCCGATTTCGCTTTGGTGTAAGTAGACTATTAGATAGTATTTCCTCGAAATTTGTCTTCTGGAGTTTTCTACGCGAACACGCTTTACCTTTGTGCGTTCAACGAGAGCAATAACATATATTTTTTCTGATCCCGAGACATTTTCCCTAAGCTATTAAATATTTCCTTGAAAACGTCTTCGGAATACATAGCACAATGTCGCAATGGACTTTTCGCACACAATTTTGAAATACGCCCATCTTTAAGTTGTCTTGGTGATTTTTTTACAAATATTTATTTTTATTAGGCCCTTTTGTTGTTTTCCTTTCAGTCTGTTTGTTTTATTTTCACAGTTTTTATAAATTTTTTCCACTTTTTTAATGGAACCATATACTCATTTCGTTATTTTTTTGTTAAGGAACAAGTAGTCTCAGCGTTCTTGTTATTATCTTGGAAAAATTTTTTTTTTCAAAAACGGTAACTCACAAAAAATTTCAACTTCGTTCAAATTTCAATTATTTTTTAAATTAAATTTTTGTCTTATTCATTTGTTAACATTGTAGTTGCGGCCTTTTGCTTTGACATGATTAAAATCGGTATTTTTGAACATATGAAACTAAAATTTTAAGAAAAGATGTATTTTGATTAATCCCGTCATAATCAATCTATTTTGAATTTTCTGGTTGTTACAGCCTTTTGGATTTTAGGTGACGATATGTAATAATCACTCATATGGCAGGGATTTCGAGTGTTGTATACCAACAAACCAACATGCAAATGAAACTAAAGTGCTGTCTCCACCTGACATGAAAACACTAACTTTAACGCTAACTTCAAGTTAAAGTTAAATGTGGACCGCTCATGTTGAAGTTTGTTTAAAGTTATAACTTGGTTGTTAAAACATTTCATTTGGAAACTCTGTTATAACTTAAATTGACAGCAGCCTGCTATTTGTAGTTGTTTTTCACCATTTTTATTTTTGTACTATGAGCAGTTAGAACTCTAACATCACTATGTGTACGCCGACTTAAACAAATAGATATTTAAGGCCCGATCAGACTATTATACAAGTATAAATACTTTCTTTCGATTTTGTGAGATAAAAGCCTAAGCACATTTCTTGCGACTGTCTAAAAGTCTAACGTAAATTAGATTTTGCATTCACACCATCACACTTGTTATAAACCAAAAAATTTGAGTAGAAAAGAAAACAGCTGTTCATATTTTTTTTATTTATTCAGCAGAGAGATGTGTCCACATAAAACTTTATACGGCGGCAGGTGAGCTCTTCGTCGCAGACGGTAGACGTGCCGGCGTTTGAAAATCTTTAGCAGCTAATATAATAATTATGTAAAACAGATCCAAATTTATTAGAACCAAAATATTTTTTGTTCTACATATAGCATGAGCAAAATACATTTATATACGATAGCGAACTCCCAAATTTCGAGCTTTCTTATAACGACAAAAAATACTATCAGTGCCGGCACCGCATCGGCTACGAAATAGCCGACTACTCAATTTTTAATTAGCTGGTTTGCTAAAAAATACAACCCTGATCCAATGTAAAGTATTATCGTTTTGAAAAGTTTCAAAAAACAACAAAGTCGTATGGGATGTCAAATTTTTATCGTATTATTTTTCGTATGTATGACGGATTACATTCAGACTATCAGACTTGCACGTATTATTTGAATTTTTGACAAGTGTTAATACAAAGTATAATAGTCTGAACTGGGCTTAAACAGCAAGTTTTAACTTCATGTTTTAACTGCGTTTCATGTTAGGTGTAGACTGCATATAAAATAAGCGTGTTAATAACAGATGTTGGAAAAAGTCATTGAAAATTAGATGTCCACATTAGGCTACGTCCCAGCTAGTTCTGGCACTTGTATGTCAGAAGATTATCTTTCGTATAAAGTAAATTTCAAGCCAATCTAAAAAAATTTATCTTTGTTTGATTCCATTTCAAAGTTTTATATCTCAATAAAAACATCCTTCTTTAACTCATATTGAAGGTCAATAAATTCATTGTTTTTAAACAATTAGAAATATATTTATATTTTTTATATTATATTCTAATTGTAAAATTTTTAAAAAATATTTTTAATATAAATATATATTTATGTATCTCAAGGTTTTTTTTTTTTTTTTTTTTTGACATGCTGTCACTAACGTCATGCCGCTGCATGCATGAGCATGAGGTGATGATAAAACGTTGAGAATATTTAAAATAAATAAATAATTTATTAACACAAAAGATGCCAAATTAAATTCACAGCAGGAGTTGTAAAACCACAAAGGCAACTTTGATCAAGTAATGAAAAAAAAAAAAACATATACAAGCCCGTAATATTTATTATTTGGTACAAACTCACACATCACGTTGACTGCTCTATTGACGATGAAGTTGACAACTCTGTGATGATGATTTAAAAATATTCCCAACAAAAACTCAATGGGAAATAAATTTTCGTGACTTTTAACCTGTATAAACTGTTCTGCATGTGACTAAGAACTGTCCAACATTAAAAATTCATATTTTAAAAATTGAAACTTAATTTCGTAACGTCAGGCTCAAGTCACGATAACAAAAGTTGCTTGCTTCCAACACTCGTGTACTCGTACTAGTACGTGTAGTGTTCGTAAATGTTTTTCTATGAAACTTTTTTTAAGCAGCAAAATACCTAAAAAAACTTTAAGTATATTACAAAATAAGCAATAAAGCTTTCACATTAAATTGGTGCAAAATTAAAAAAAAAAAAAAAATGTTTTTATTTAAATAGTATTTTAAACTTGCGTTTAAGTTTTTCTTTCTATGGATACGTTTTCAGTGCACGTTGAATATGCTCGTGTTTGACCTTTTTCTCTAAATGCCATAAAAGTTCATTAAACCAACGTTTTTTTATGGTTCTATAAAACCCAAAAGAAAAAAAAAATATTACAAAGGGAAAACGAAAACTGCAAAATATGAGGAAACAAAAGAACATCCTTGAAATAGTATCAAATTGTTATAAGAAACATTAGAAAAGTTTTTAAAAGAATGTTTGAATACATGATATTGAAAAAGTGGAGGCAGAAAACTTACAAACAAATAGAGTTTTATAAGTTTAAGCAATATTTTGAAATATTTAGTACTAAAGCAATAAGCTAAAAATTTACATTTTTGTTCCACATAATTTCACAGCCTGTTCGCCGCTAACGAATGAAAATGTATGCGAAAGAAAGCTAGTCACTCACATTCGAATCAATTTGGGTTTGTCTATGTCACTATTATTCGTTCGCATATACTTATTTATTTTAATTGAATTTTGACACATCGTTTACATAAAATAAAGTTCGGCAAACCCAAAGCAAAATTCTTTCGCCTAGAATGCGAATGAACTTATCGTTTCGACATCGGCGAACTGGTGTTAGGGAACTTTTCTGATGTTGTTTTAAAAATATTTAAGACACCGACTACAACTTGTAAATAAATATAGCTTAAAAAAATATTTCTTATTTTTGCAGCTAAGGATCGTTTTGATTTTATATAAAAAATTCACCAGTATTTATTTTTAATATTTCGATAACAATTTGTTATTATCGTCAGGAAAATTAATATGTTACGATGATAACAAATTGTTATTGAAATATTGAAAATAAATACTGTTGAATTTTTTATACAAAATCAAAACGATTTTTAGCTGCAAAAATAGGAAATATTTACTTAAACAAGATCAATTAATTAAATATCAAATATAGGTTAAAAAACTTAAAAACACGCTTCGATGTTAAATTTCAAAATTTTCATTTACTATTGTTTAAGCTTTTGCTTAAATTATCCATATAACCATATAATAATCCGTATTATGCGCCCCGAATTTTTTTTTAAATTCCCAAAATTGACTTTAGGTATCGCCAAATTCCCACACGTTTCCGGGAACAATATGGCAGCTTTAGTTTTTGGCACTAAATCGAATTACCATTAATAGTTCAGAATATGTAAAAAACCAGATAATTATCTGTATAATGAGCTCCGAATTTTTTTTTCCCAAAATTGACTTTAGGAATCGCCAAATTCCCACACGTTTCCGGGAACAATATGGCAGCTTTAGTTTTTGGCACTAAATCGAATTACCATTAATAGTTCAGAATGTGTAATTCCACGGCCGAAAAGCGCACCGAATATTAGAAACCACCTCCGATTCGTTTAGCGAAGCTGTTCCAAGTGTTTTTTTTTTTTTTGGAAATTTCCAAAGTCAACTTTAGGAAACGTCAAATACAGCAACGTTGCCGTATTGCTTCTGAGCAATTTTCGCTCCAAAGTCAACTTCAGGAAACGGCAAATATAGCAAAGTTGCTGTATTGCTTCTGAGCAATTTTCGCTCCAAAGTAAACTTCAGGAAACTTCAAATACAGCAAAGTTGCCGTATTGCTTCTGAGCAATTTTCGCTCTAAAGCTTATAACGATTTATAGTTCAAATGCATGTTCCGCTGCAGTAACGCGCACCTAATGTGAAAAACCAATTCCAAACTGGTTAGCGAAAGGGATCTGAACTTTTTTGTGAATTCCCAAAATCGGCTTCGTGAATCCCTAAAATCCCCCCACTTCCCCGGAAGCAATACACCAACTCCAACTTTCGCACTAAAGCGGCAACACTGTATATACCTGTTATACATATGTAATAATCACTTATTTGCCGGATTTCAACTGTTGTAAACATAGAAGTGTTAAAAATAGAAGTGCACACAATGTGTCAATAAAATATTTTTATGTGGTGTTTTGGTTTTGACTTTTATCTTTCAGAAAAAACACATGTGATTTTTTTTATCGCCGACCAGTAATCATTGCCATGAATGACCGTTTATAGTTCAGATGTATGTTCCACGGCAAAAACATGTACGTAACGTGAAAAACCGCTTCCTAATCGGTTAACGAAGTGGATCCGAACTTTTCTACGAATTCCCAAAATTGGCTTCGTGAATCCCCAAATCCCTCTACTTCCCCGGAAGCAATACAGCAACTCAAACTTTTGCACTAAAGCGGCAACACTGTGTATACCTGCTTATAAACCTACATACATATGTAATAATCACTTACACGGCTTTCACACACAGAAAGTTTACTTTGCAAAGTCTTGAGTTTGATGGTAGCAAGGGAAAAAGAAGAGAGAGGAGTGCCGCTCTCTTTTCCCTGGCCACCACCAAACTAAAGACTTTGCAAAGTAAACTTTTCGTGTGTGAATGCGGTGTTATATGGCATGCGTTTCGAGTGTTGCAAACTTACAAGTGAAACTAATATAATCGCCTTAAAAATAGAATTGCACATAATATGTCTATAAAATATTTTTATATTGCATTTTGGTTTTGACTTTCATCATTCAGAAAAACCACATCTTATTATTTCTATCGCGGACCAGTACTCAGTGCCATGAATCACCACTGCCATGCCGTGCTTTTTCTTCAACAATAACAATCATTACGTTGCTGTGAATGGCAGTCGTTATTGCGCCGTGATTACCGAATTAGAAAACACAAACTTGGACGATATGCGGCTTGAATAGGACGATGCCACAAGCCACACAGCACACATTGCAATCGATTTATTGAGGGTAAGTTAGGTGAGCGTGTTATCTCAAGAAATTGACCACTTCGTTCATGCGACTTAACGCCGCTTGACATTTTTCTTTGGGGCGGCGTTAAATCGTTGGACTATGCCAACGGTCGCGCTGCGACCGGAATGTATGATCAAGTCATCGAAAATTGTGTCCAACGAATCGACCGCTGCCAACGGGCCCGATGTGGCCATATATACAAAGTCAAGTTCTATTCATAAATGTTTTGGTTGCATTTCAAGTCGACCATAAAGTTTAGGAAATATCTCAAAGGTTTTGCGTTTTATTTTAAAAAAATATGTTAAATCCTTATTGGAAAATCCGATATTTTCTATTCGAAATCAAACAAAATTATTGAATACTGGTGCCCACTACTCATTACTTTGCCTCTTGTATCGTTCACGTTTTTCCATTTACCTGAAGGCAGCACTCAAGAAAACATGAATGTACTTGTTTCTAAGAAAACAATTTAAGAGATGACATTTTAAAATCATATACGAACTGCAATACTAATGACTTACTAACAGTAATGCTGGCAAGCTATGCGGCTAATAATTATAGGGCTATTAAAAATTTTTGGTATAAAAAATATTTTTCCAGTAACATCTATTAACATTTTTTATCTAAAATTTTTTTATATAATTTTTAAAAGTTTTATTTATATGTGAGTTCTTTTGTTTAGGTAATCCTTTAATTAAGTTCATGAGTGTGCCTACGCATGTGTGCTTGTAATAAAGTCTTATATTTCTTTGCCATAAATATTTCTTTTATTATTAAAAATTATGAGTTTTTTTCGTTCTTCTTTGTTTTTTGTTCCATTCCCTTTTCTTAAATAAAATAGAAAGCATGAAATACGGAAGTAGCAAAAGTTTGCCAGAGTTTTTGTTCTTGCAAATGGTTTTGTATGTCGAATCACTTTTTTTTTTCTTCCTTCTAAAATTATTTATTTTACTTTTAGTTTCCTTACCTTAAAATAAAGTAAGTTTTCATAGAAATACTAAAAGAAATTTCCAAGAAAACCTTAAAAAAAATTGTTTAAAATGTTGAAAGGAAAGAATGAAAATGTTTGTAAATGAAAGAGAGTCTTAGAAATATGTGTTGCTGCTGGAAACTTTAAAGAATTGCAGTTAAATGTAAATATAAAAATTATTAAATCGTGTTGTTGAGATGGGATTTTACTGATAAAATTGTTTAAATTTAGTTTGAAAATAAAGTTAACAAATAGTTGAAATGATTACGCTTTTTGAGCAGAGTAGCTTTAGAAGTTTTCAAAGGAATATTTTTCTTGGAAATTTTTTCTTGTTCAAAGAAGATAATCAAATATGTTGAGAATGATTATGTGTAGCATACACATAATCCAGTTCATAAGATATAAAAATATTTTTAAGGACCATTGTCAGGGGAGAGATTATTACATCATGTACAAGTTAGTCAATGAAAGTTACTGTTCACTTCAATCCACTGGCGAAGGATTTTCTTCTGTTCGAGGGCCATTTTAGATGTTGGACCCATACGGACATGATTGTGAAGTAATAAGAACGCAATAACAACAATAAAATCATTGGTGGTTGATTTACATGTGCAACTATATTACTTCGTGAAAGTTACTGTTCACTTCAATCCGCTGACGAAGGATTTTCTTCTGTTCGAGGGGCATCGATTTCTCTTGCGAATGCGAACTTTTGATTTGATGCCATAATATACAAGTTGGCGACAAATTAGTTATCTAACTTTGTTTTTTAATACCTTAAAAATAATTAACTTTGGGTGTAGGACACACACGGACATTATTGCAAAATAATAAGAACGCAACAGCAACAATAAAGTTATTGGTGGTTGGTTTACTCAGTGACAGTTACTGTTCACTTCAATCCACTGGCGAACGAGTTTCTTCTGCTCGAGGGGCATCGATTTCTCTAGATAGTGCGAACTTTTGATTTGATGCCATAATATACAAGTTGGCGCCAAATTAATCGTCTATGTTTTTAATAACTTAAAAAACAAAATTAGTTTTCAGTGTTGGACACACACAGACATGACTACGAAATAATAAGAACACAATAACAACAATAAAATCATTGGTGGTTGATTTACATGTGCAAGTATGTTACTCAGTGGAAGTAACTGTTCACTTAAATCCACTGGCGAAGGAATTTCTTCTGTTCGTGGGGAATCGATTTCTATAAAAAGTGGGAACACTTGATTTTAAGCCATAATATAGAAGTTGGCACCAAATTAATTATCTAACTTCATATTTTCATAATTTAAAAAAATCAATTTTGAGTGTAGGACACACAAGGGCATTATTGCAAAATAATAAGAACGCAATAACAACAATAAAATCATTGGTGGTTGATTTACTTGGAATTTTGCGTTCTTTAGATCATTTACGTTGTGTGTTTGTGTATTATGTTTTTAGCTTTATGTTGTGTGTGTATGTGTAAACATTTATAACAAGCAGAGCAAAGACTTTGCACCGTAGTTAGGTGAGATACAAATTCGTAACAGTATGTATGAGTTGCAACAAGAATTTATTTGAAATTATAAATTTCAAAAACTTTAACTTTAAAATTAATAACTTGTATTTGTTTTACGAGATTGCACTTGAAGTTGCCTCTCCAAATACAATATGAGAAATTACAACAGGGTTTGTAAATTCGGCTAAATTTGCAGCCACAAATTTAGGCGAGAAATCAAATATTCATAATGACTGAATATGTAGTAAATCAGTTAAAAATTTTTTTTCTAAGAGCCGTTATTATAAGCTAACGATAAGGTTCTTGATAGTTAAACTCAAAATTAGTTAACGTGAACGATAAAGTCTCTATTAAATTTTCCGCATTTTCACAACTGAAGTTACAATATTTTCAGCAGAAAATATGGCAGCTTCAAATACTTAAAGTTAACTGTGAAATTTACCATGAGGATTAACCTGCTGTTAAGTTATCAGTAACTTTTTTTTCTTTTTTTTAAGCATTTTCTTTTATTTATTGAATCTTCAAAATGAACTAACAATAAATATTCAAATCTTAATACTAAATTTAAAATTAAAAATAGTTAATTTTAAATTGTAATAACCGAAAAAAATTTGTCAGTTGTAATAATGGCCCTAAAACTAAAATAACAACTTAATAAAATAACTTTCATATGCAATTTTTGAACGATATTTTAAATTAAAAAACACTTTTATTTTCTTTCTAATTCCTTTAAATGATTTAATATGCCATTATATACCGTCTTCCTTCCCCCAACCCCCACTTTCCTCGCCATTCACTTAAAACTTATTCTTGAGTTTTCCTTTTATCACGTGCTTAACGAAAACAACATTTTTAAAAACAGCAAATAAGAGAATTATTTATTATATCTTTATATCCTAAACAACAACGTTTAAAACAAATAAAAATAAGAAGAAATAAACTTCAAATAAAAAAGCCATAGAAAAATATATGAAATGAGAACTAAAATAAAAATGGGGAAAAGTCATGCAACTCGCAACAATTCAGATTAGAACAAAAAAAAAAAAAAAGAATAAACTTTAACAAGATTGTACTTCAAAATACACTGAACTCAAATAAACTTTTTCAAGGAGGAAATAAATCGCAAAAGATGTTCATAGTAGGCATATTTGGGAAATCTTGCAAATTTACATATATAGCGTTTTATAAAAACTAGTCACTTATATTTTTCTAAGTTGATAGTAAATACGACGAGAGCCGGTCAATAAATCCTTGACTTTTTGAATTTCCTGTCTCTTAATAGCAACAGACAACTGTTAGTTGGCTTCTGTCTAAACATAATAGCTAAATAATAATAATTTTAAACAAGTTAGACATGATCAAAATGCTTGCTGTTAACTTAGTTTGATGATTTGCAAATCTCATGCTTGATTGTCCATCAATCATTCATTTACATTGTGCCTTAGTGGTATTTATTTGGCAGACAAAAACCGGTAAGCTGCAATCTTGATTTCCCTTTACTTTACTGAATTTCGATGTGATCGTACAAGTGCGGAAAATGCCGAACGTTCTAAATGGCCAGTTGAAGTCCCAAATAATCCCAAACAATGGAAAAATTCACCATATGGTTTTGGCTGGTCTATCATAGAAAATAGAAGGGAGATTGTGGTAACCATGGATGCCTATGACTTCTGGTTTTAATTTTGCAATGATCACTTAGGTATGAGAATGCTTTCCGAAAGATGGGTGATGCATTTGCTCACGACCGACCATAAATGCAACTGTGTCACATTTTCGCTGGAATGTTTGCCGTTTATCGACCGCAATATGGACGAGTTTTTGCAGCATTTCGTAAGCGTGGACGAAGTATGGATCCACCGCAATATACCGCAGAAGTAAGTAATAGCAGTCAAAGCAGTGGGTTTCTTGGGCTGAATAGGCGCCAAAGAAGGCCAAGGTGGGTTTATCAGTCAATAAAGTCAACGCAACCGTTTATTTGGCATGCACGCGCTATAGTCCACATTGACTACCTTCAAAAGTAGCAAACAATCAATGCCAATTATTATTTAAATTGATTCGGTCTATCCCTCTGGAGACCAGGATTTGCCTTAGTGTAAGCCTAACAAGTGCACTCTGCTTTCTGGGGCACAGAGGAGAAGAAGTCCCTCGTTTGTTATAGCAAACAAAACTTTAAGAAGACTTATGATTTATGATGTGCTAAGGACTTCCGGAACCCGTACCAAGGGTTAAAACACGCAGAATGCCCATCAGCAAAACCCTCAGGAGGTTCTGCAGCCCTCCCCGTGCTGATCATGGTTGGGGTATAAACCTAACATTGCAGGAAGGGGAATTGGTTTCCCTGATAACTATAGTGTATGCCGGTTTACGGGGGCGAACAACCTTCCGAAACTCGTACCAAGGGTTAAAATTGGCAGAACGTACATCAGCAAAGCCCTCGCAATGTTCTGCAGACCTCTCCGTGCTGATCGTGGTTGAAGCTTAAACCTAATATCGCAGGAAGGGGAATTGGTTTCCCTGGTTAACGAGGGCGAACCAGCTGTTGTCTTGCAATAATTACCTGTACTGTTTGGACGGGTCAGTTGGTAAAGGGTTGGTGTTCTTCGTGGACTTCAAAGCCCTAACATCGCAGAAAGGGGAATTGGTTTCCCTGATAGTGCATGCCGGTTAACGGGGGCGAACAACCTTTCAAGGTGCTGTTGTCTTTCAACAGTTATCTGTACTGTTAGGAATCAGATTGGACGGGTCAGTTGGTAAAGGGTTGATGTTCTGCATGGACTTCAACCTATCAATTCGTAAGACTTGTGTTTCATTGACTGCTGAAAAATTGCATACAGGAGGGATGAGAAGGCCCGAACAATAAAACAAAGTATTTGTCTATATGGGTTCAAACTTGTAGCGAAAATTGCGACCTGTGTTAGCCTAGCAAGCCGCATAAAGGCGTTGGTGAATCGTGAATATTTCTACCCGTACACTTGGTCCATCATCAGATTAGGCCGTCAAGACAGGTGCTGACGTAAAATAATTTCACAAACTTCCCTGATAACATTGATGCAGGCCGCCTTTCGGTAGCTATAACCCACAAGATGGCCATGTCTTGCAATAGATATCGGTAATGTCAGCAACCAGGAGAGGTAGCTAGGTGGGTGAATTGTTGAAGGTGCTGTTAAAGGGCTTCGAGCCCAATGTATTAAACTTAATAGAGGAAAAACTTAAGACAGGAAAAAGGGTATATCCTTCACTCTCGCTAATAAGCAAATTTCTCAGTACACTGTTTGTAAAACTGTTTGTACCATGCAAGACTTATCAAGGCGTTACCGAGTCTGTTAGATATTTGTACTTTCCTTGTTTAGCAAAAAAAAAAACTACACGAATTATGGAGACACCCATAAAATCACCCAACAAACCTCTTAGAAGCAGCAGCAGAGTCAACAACAATGATCACCAAAAATCATGTTTTTGTTTGATTAACTCATACACTAAAATTTGTAATCAGCAATAATCAGGCAGCAAAGTTCAACGCTGAGTAAAATCAACTCGTCTTGTAAACATTTTAAATTTGGAATCAACAAAAATCTGGCAACAAAGCTCAATGCTGAGTAAAATCAACTCGCCTTGTAAATATTACGCGTTCGTTTTAGTACTGAATAAAATCGGCTAAACGTTAGATGTAGCTTTGATTCTGTATTGTATAAAGAAATTTGAAACTTGTGCACATAGCGAAGTTGTCGCTCATTGTGTTTACTGATTAAAAATCAACTGCGCATTTGTGTGGCTGAATACAAAATCATATTTCAACGAAATGAAATGGTTTTCATGTTGTTGAGCAAGTATGATTTTTTTGCAATCACTCAAAGTTGTTCTCTGGTCACTAAGAATTATTAGCTTTAAGTCTGCATCCTTTTTTAAATTTCTTATTAATTTTATTTTAATATTTTGCAACATTTTAAAACTCTAATTAATTTTATTACTTTCGTAATTTGCTAACTGTTTTTATTGATTTCCTGTTTAAACAAATAAACATTTTTGTATTGAAATAAAATTCTAAGAATAAGCATTTTGTGTATTTTCAACAATTGAACAATAAATATAAATCAATTTTATTTGAGTAGTAAAAGGAAATGGTTGTGTATTTTTTTCCACTGCCGTAAATTTAATAACTTAACTCACGCGTTATATAATAATAATTAATTGTATATATTTTGAAATGAAATGTCTTTAAAAATTTGCTTTAAATTTCTTGACAGTTTTATACAAAAATTAAAATCTATTTCCTGATTGGCCGTATAATAAAAAAGGGAGAAAAAACAGAAAAAAACAAATATAAATCTCTTCAGACATAAACCGTAATTAAAGTGCTACTCCTGCTATTGAAGTCTGACATTTAAAAGGCAGGATATCTTGTTACACACAGTTGCCAGTGCAACTTGAAAAGTATTTTCTTAGAAGAACAGGAAAAATGACAAATGAAATGTTCGTTTTAAATGCTTTCAATAGTTTCTGAGTTGCAAGAGGTTTATGATTTGCAAACAAATTACCCTTAAGGATTTTCCACTTGTTTCAACTTTATGCTCAACACTCAAAAGGAAAAATTATTGCCAGCAAAAGTAAATCTTAAAAGAAAAACTTGAAAAAGGACCAGTCATTGAAATAGTTTTGCTGCGAGAGAAACAAATAAAAAAAAAAAAAAATAAAAACAAATCATAGAAGTCACTGAACCACGATAAACACGGTGAAGTAGAGAAAAGAAGAGAAATAAATAAACATATTCTTTTTACTTTCAGCTGTAGGAAATAAATTATTATAGTAAAGAAAAGTAATAAAAAAAAAGAAAATAAATGCAGCAGAGTGATGCTAAACTAGACACCTTCCATTTGAAAAAAATTCATTTTATGGTTAAAAAAAAAAAGATAATTTATTTATGGTCCAAAACTGCATGCAGATGTTGTGTTTTATTTATTTTAAGCATTTAAATAATTATATGGTGTCAAGGTTAGTTCTGAGTTTTTCGTGTTCTTTTGTTTCATTTCTAGAGCTTGAATTAAAGTAAAAATGTTGGTTCATTATAACGAATAACTGTGTTCAATTTTTAACATATTTTCTCGCTATTTGAATTATGTGGTGGGTCTTGGAGACGAATGAGTGATACGACTACTAGGAAATGCTTCTATGCATTGTGACTTCTGCTGTGTGTGCGGTTGCTGCCCTGTCTTATTAAAACCACTGGTTCACCAAGCTCCGCCTATTCACTTTCTGCTGTAATAAGTCGCTTATCATAGTCATCCATGTAGCGTTCGTCAACAGTGGGACTGTATTGCCGATGGCGTCCTCAAACAATACCGTCCCATCACTGCTCCCGGCGTGAAAACTTATTCAAAATGAAATTGGATGAATAATTTTGCATCCCCTTGTATTTTGATAAATTATATATATTTTTTTTATTAAAATCAGAACGACACATCAATTGAACTGTTTTTTTTTTTGAAAATGGTATAAGTCCACTTAAAAAAAAAAACTAAATTAACGGTAGTTTTAATGAGCTACAGACACTTTCTCTCTATAGTAATAATCACAGTTTCAATACAGTTCTTTTTTGAAATAAAATGAACAAAAACAGTTTTGCTGTACAATGGTATCGCAAACAGATTTCTTTTGAAAGTGGAATAACCCTGCAGAAATCGAGACTACTCCTTACATGCGTGTAAAGAGTACTCCACCAAAGACTAGGACTAGTCTAAAAGTAATCCAAATATATGGGAAAAACATGTTCCATTTTGCATTACAATGTCCTAGGAGAGGACCATGTAATCCAAAAGAACATTACGTCAGAGCAATCCAAAAACTAGACCAAGTAACTACTCCGCACATTATTAACACAGGGTTAGTTTTGAAATTACTTCATGTCACTACTCCATGAATTACTACAGAAAACTAGTTTGGAAACCATTTTTAAATTACCTTTTGTAAAATTTTTTGGAGCACCTTTGGGTTGTTTTTGCAAAAAAAAAAAAAAAAAATCAAAAGAAATATACAGCCATGTGACAGAACTTAATTCGGAAACGGAATTACATTCTTTTTCCACAAGGAAGCGTTTTAGGGCCAGCACGCTTTTACCTCCGATATGCAAACAACAAATAATGTAACAATGCAACATTTGCTGATGACACTGCTATTATTGTTTTGCACGATTCTTTCTCGGATGCTTCTAACATACTACAAATCGGTTTAAACCTAATAGAAGAATGGCTAATGATATTAAGGTCAATACTGAAAAGCCAATCCAAGTAACTTTCATACAGAAGAAGATTAACCTGGAAGGAGCATACTCGTATAAGGAGAAAACGGCAACAGCTCAAAATAAATAAAATAAAAATGTATTGGCTTTTAGGATCTAAATCAGCTTTAACTCTGGAAAATAAAATATTATTATGCAAAACTATAAACAAACCAGTCTGGACTTACGGAATTAAACTTTGGGGAATTGATAATAACTCAAACCTTGAAATTCTTCAAAGATGTCAGTAAAAAATATTAAGAATAATAACTTGGGCTTCATGGTTTGTGAATAATTAAAATATTCATCGTGACCTTAACATATCCATGGTTAAATATGAAATTAACAAATCATGTGAAAGATATTTACAAAGACTGCGCAATCACTCAAACCTTCTCGCCATTAATCTTTTGAATGTTGATGAAATAAAAAGACTGAAAAGGCATCACGTACTTGATCTTCCCTTTAGAAAATAAAGAAAAATTAATTTAAAAAATCAATTGATTTGTCAGAAAACAATAATAATAAACTTGGTTATTCGTATCTTTATATGTCTTCATTTTAACTATTTACTTTTTACATAAAAATCCAATTCAGTAAAGCATTTATGTCTGCATTTATATGGACTTATTACGCTACTATTTTTATATCTTGAAATATGTTCTTTTTGAAAGTAGCATAAGTCCATGCGGAGTTAAGAAAATCGTTTAGTTTTTCAAATAATTTTAGTCATTATTATTTCACAACAAAATTTGAAAGGTTTATAGTGTAAATAACATCACTCGAACTGATTAAAGTTAGCCAATATTTTTAAATTGATTCAAACGCAAAGCCTTAAATATCTCAATATATGAAAAAATGGACTTATACCACTTTCAAAAAACCAGTTCAATTTTGGACACTTATTATAATAAAATTAATGTGATGTCTCCATAACACAAGTCAAGCAGGTGATTCGTTAGAAGATTTTGCTTGAAGTCCCCTCTATTTTTTTGAGTAGTTTCAATAAACAATTTTCAAACAAGCTGTTTGTTTGTACTGCAGAAATATCACATAAAATTATAAATATGATATCTTAAAGAGCTTGAAATGTTTGAAAAACTTAACTTTTTAAATTAGATTTTTTTTCTCGTAAGATTTATCCTTTCAGAATTTTTGTTTAATAATTTTATCTTCTTAAGACTCTTTCGAATATCCATACAATTGCTATTGACCACAATTTTTAGCTGTGACTAGACAACTAAAATACTTACATATATGTAAGTGTAAGTATAATTTCTTGTTATCAAAAACTTCTCATTAGAATTACAGCAAACTTGTAAATTCAATCATACAATCATATCTATATGAATTCAGATGAGACTACTGAATATAAATAAGTTCTTTCGTAAGAAATATGAAAATACTAAAACAGACATGCATTAAATATTTATATTGCTAAGGCAGAGAAATATTTATTTTGCTTAATAAAACGTAAGAAAAAAATATAAATATATAATACAGTAATAAAATAATAAATCAATAACTAAAGATACGTTCACACTGAGCAAATATTTGACAAAAGAAATCTAACCACTAATTTTGTGTCTAAATATTATACAACTTTTTAAAAAGTAAAAAAAGGGACAGCTCAATCTAAATTAGCGCGTAAAGTGCAACGTAATTTAACGCTTAGAGTTAATGATATGGTAAGCAACTTAAATTAGAACATTAATATCGTGCCAGTAATGCTTAGTCGTACTAACTTTGATTCATAAAAATAAAAAATAGAAATAAACATGCATGTTCTGAGAAACGCAAATCGCTTAAATTTAGCGTTTTCAATTTGAAAACGCCAAATAGGTGTTCTGAGAAACGTATAACGCAATAAATATGGTTTTGCGATTTGAAATCGCCAAATAGGTGTTCTGGAAAACGTATAGCGCCTAAAATTGGAAGCTTCAACTCGCATGTATATATTGAAGTGAAGTGATTTAATTTGCTAAAACTGAACTTGCAAAAGGCAAAAAAAAAATTATTCACAATTAAAATTTAATATGTTTTCTTATTATTTCAATAAAAAGTTTAAAGAATTTTACACCTTTTCATTAAGAAAACTAAATTGAAAAATTTTTCTATTTACTGTCAAATATTTTTTCGTTTTACTACCACATACATATATACGTATGTAAATAACATGTTGTATTTTTTCGGAAAAAACTCCTAAACGCCAGTGAAACGCGCGTTTTTCAGAACACCTAAAAATTAATTAAGCGCTATTCAAAACGCATTTGCGGTTCCAGAACGCGCGTTCTCAGAACATAAATGAAGAAATAAAGATAAAATCGCTAAATTAATTTAAAAGCACTTAATGTGTGATTACTGATAACCACAAAAAGAGTGAGTAACAGTTGTAATGAAGTAAATTTTACAGAACGAGATACAGAGAGAGAGAGAGAGAGCGAATATATATTTTTTTAATAATTCAATTATTTATTGTATCTTCTAAAAGAACTAACAATAAGTACGCAAATCTTAAAACTAAAAAATCATTAATTAATATAGAAAATTTTTATTTACTTTGGTTCAGCCAATTCTAGACGAAAAGTTGTTTCTTGCGTGTATTTTGTTGGTAAATCACATTTCCAACGCTCTGATGGTTGCAAGGGTGTCCATCCTTCTCAGTCGAGTGTGGCCAGTTAATTTAAGGATGCTACGTGCGAGAGGATTCGGGTGAGATTCCAGTCTGTTAATGTGTTTTGAAAATTCATCTTTCACTAAGGGTACACCTAGATCTTTGTGAATTCGACAGTTTTTAACATACCATGGAGCTGCAGTAATTATACGGAGAATTTTATTCTGGCGCTTTTGAATTTTCTCAATGTTAGATGCAGAGGCGGTACCCCAAAATTGAATTCCATAGCTCCATATTGGCTTTAGGATTGCGTTATACAACAAAAGTTTGCAATCTAACTTCCAGATAGAATTTCTGCCGATGAGCCAGCATTTTTAATGTTTCATATGTCAACATTTCATAGGAGCTATCCTAATCATCAGTGGAAGCTTTTGAAAGATATTTTCAAACATTCAACTTAATATACCAATATTCTAAATAGATTGTTGAGAATTTACAAAAGTCTACTGGTGATTAGGGTAGCTCCTATGAAACGTCGACATATAGATAGACAGGAAACGTAAAAGCAAGCTGTTTAAGATTTTTTTATCGGTATCAATATTAGAAGTTAATGAAGTGAATAAACTGAATTATTATAAATAATTAATATGTAATTAATATGTAATGTGAAATAACAAGTTCAATAAAAATTTACTTAAAGAATTTAGCACATTCATAATTAAAAAGAGCAAATAAATTGCTGCATTTTTTTCAATTAGATTCTGATTTACATAACTACCACACACGAGCACATTTCGAAAGCTACTCCGAAAAATTTCAGATCTCCAGAATTTAGAGCAAAATGCATTTAGGGGTCTTCAAAAAGTTTTACGATTTCAGTTCATACATTTTTCAAAACATTTTTTCAAATAATTTAAAACTTGGTTGAGAAATGGCAACTGCAGTTTAATTCATCTGTTTTTATTCCCTAAATGTCTGCATTTTTATTTTAAATAATAATAAAAGGATATGAGCGAGAGCATTGAAAATATCATAAGTGTGTCTGCCAGTGTGTCGACTTGGCTGTCAATTAAAGGTTTCAACTAAAATATACACAAATCTGCTCCACAGTACAGATGCTACTTTTTCTGCTAAAATGATAAACAGAAAATACTTACTGAATATTTTCTGTTTTTGTCGCTTTAAATCGGTATCAAGATTGACACAAAATCAATATAAATCTATTTGTTTTTCCTGCTGCTATTTATTTTTCTGTAAAAAACATATTAAGTTTTTTCTTTTCTCTTATTTTATTGTCTGTTTAGTAAATTTCTGTATCCACCTTTTCAGTTTATTTTATTACTTGACAGAATTTATATGAAGGAGTTTTTTTTTCAGAAATAAAAATACAAGCAAATACATATTTTTACACGCTAAGGAAAAATGTTTTGATGCAACATGATTCTAGTTTTTATGACAATATATTTTGTTATTTTATATTGAGTGTTGGTATTTGTCATCAAGCTTAGTCCAGCATAACTATATGTGCCTGCTAACATTTAAACTATACTTTTCTAACGGCTCACAATAGTTAAATACTAAACAAATGTATGTAAAACCCTTTCATCCGTGACAATAATATGTTCACTTTATATTATACTTTTGTTACAACCATTGACATATGCAGAGTGTCCGCCGGGAAGTTATACAACTTTGTTTTGTCGTCATTTTGGTAAACATTAATCTTAGCAGTTCATATTTAGCAGTTGCGAAGTAGACAAGTGGCGAATTTATTATGGGAAAATATTTGACAGACCAACATATTTTAATCGTTAAAGCGACCCATACACCTTTCAATACAATTGTAAATTCAACTGAATTGATTATTGCCCACACACTTCATAAACTGAATTGAAGGATTTTCACTCAACTATTAAATTCAATGAAATTATAGACAATTTTAAAAACATATAACATTCGCTTTGCAAACACACTAGAAATATAAATTTTGACCTGATCAAGAGACTCAAATACACACAACACAATCGAATTGAAAAACTTGCTAATCAACTTGAAAAAATCAAAACGTTTTAATTTTTCTTCAATCAACTCGACAGCTACTAAACTAATCAACTGACAAAGCCATACACGCTTTGATTTGGACAACAACCGACTCAGTTGCCAACTGAGTTGAAACGTGTATGGGGTACTTAAAACATTTTATCAAAATCAATAATAGATTTTCATGGAAAAATCAGAATGAGTGACGAGGCACTTTTTCATTTGAATGCATATGTGAATAAACAGAATATTTGGTTCTGGGCAATGGAAAATCCTCAAAGAGTTTGGTGTGCAATTTGGTCAGGAGGAATCATTGGAACTTACTTCTTTCAAAACGATAACTGGGAATGGACAGCGATATCGTGATATAATTGGAAACTTTTTAATGCCACAACTGCATGCTTTGGGATTGTTTAACATGTGGTATCAACAAGAAGGTGCCACATCGCATACAGCCAGGATTACAACCCAGTTTCACTCTGTTTTCTGGGAAATAAAGGGGAAGTAGTTCCTAGTTTGTTTTAGCAAACAAAAGTCAAGGAAGCCGCATGACCTATGTTATGTTGGACTTCCGAAACCCGTTCAAAGGATTGAAATTGGCAGAACGGAGATAGGCAACGCACCCGGAAGATTCTGCTTTACACATCTCTCGTTGTTGATCGTGGATGAGGTGCCTGTCTTTGCTGAAACGTTTTGGCTGTGGTTTAAACCAAAAATCGCAAGAAGGGGGAGTTGGTTTCCCTGTGATAACTATGGTGCATGCCGAGGTGTTTTTCTCTTGCAACAGATACCTGTACTGTAAGGAAGTAGGAGTGATGGTTGGATGGGTGAGTTGGTTTATGGGCAGATGATCCTAATGGGCTCATGATTCTAAACGGCCTACCAACTCATTAAGCCTTGGCTTCCATTGACTGTTGGGAAATTGTATACAGGTGAGATTAGAAGGCCCGAACTCTTAAGCAAGAGGTTCGTCTGTAGGGCTACAAACTTATAGCGAGATCTCGGACTAATGAGAGTAAAAAGCAAATTACTCTCTGAATTTGCAAATTTTACCCAAAACTACTGCAACGCAAACATCTTGCAATACAAGTGCTGTTTACTTTTTAGATTAAAGTATATTTTAGCGATTTTAGACGCTTAAAACGCGTATCATTATATAGACGAAAGATTTGCATTATTGGCAACAGGAGTAAAATTAAAAGCAATGTAAAAATTTCAATAGGTTTTTATTGTACATATTTATAAAATCAAAAGCCAAATAACAATTGCATTTTCTGTTTACAACTTCTCAACGTTATTTCTAGTTTGGGCAAACTTCCATTTTGCTTTTAACCAATTTTTAAGCAAAAGCTTTTTTCTAATTTGCAAATTTTCTGATTTTCAGTTTCATATGTTTGTAAACATAAAAAAGCTGATTATTCAATTTTAGTCCGAACTTACCCAAAGAAAAAGTTTGGGCTAATTTGTACAGGAAATAAAAAAATTTCCTCTCAAAATTGCACAAAAATTGTTACGTGAAACGCCTTTGGACTAGTTCGGACTGATTCGTTATTCACGTGGAACACACCTAAGATGTACAAAAATTTAAATGGCGCCGAAAAAGGTAAACAAAACTTGATATTAACCGAATTTGCCTGAATTCGCCGAAGCATACACCTAATAATGAATTCGCCTTGATCTAATCCAGCGATGGACAAACAATAACTATTAAACAATTATTTATAAGCAACGCCTTCTTTTTCTTATGCTCTTTAATTTAGTTGTTCAACAGGCGTTGGCGAATGCACTTGTTAGGTAGATGCTTAGAGCTTTTTATTCCAATTACAGTGGATAACATAAATAGCAATGCAAAATTATTTTATGATAAACAATGCGTTTGTATATGTTCAATGCCTTTTATGTCATTACACATTTAATGTGTATAGAGAAAATGTTATTAAGAGCCATTATAATTCCTTCTAATCTGAAATGAATAAATATATACTTATGTGAAAAAAGTTTTTGGACATAAAATTCATTTGTACTAAACAACGTAATGAAATTAGTTATAGTTCTTTCTTTTCTTACGAAACTTTCATACCAGTATTAAAGTAAACGATTTAATTTTTCATACGAAAATCTTTCTGTTAGTTTTGCTTGTCACAGTACTTTAAATTACTTTCAAATTATTTCACTAACACAAGTGCAAAACAAATTTGTCCACCACTGATCTGATGATATTGCAGTTGAAATAAAATTTTTCTCAGTGTACTCCTTCCACGTAAAGATGGCACATTTTTATTATATATATTTTATCACTATTTTTATTATTATTATTATTTTAGCAGACGAGGCAAGACTTTGGCATTATTTTTCAAAGACTGAGTTATTACACGTATTGAATGCAGCCATGAAGTTCCTAGCAAATTGACAAACTGATGCCTAATTCCCCCAAGTTGAAATTTTCAAAATCGTTTTCATGCATCATCATGCATATTGCCAACAACGACAACAACAACAATAGAAAAAAGAACAAGTAATTTTTATATAGGAAATACAATTTAATGTTTGAATTATTTGTGCCACTACCAAACTCTGTGGTACAAGTATTTACATATTTGTTGTTTGTATTGTATTGCCAATATTTTATTCCTTTTGTGTCAGTTTTATTCTTTCCATTTTCATTATTTGCCTAAAAAAAAAAGTAGATGTTTCAGTTTTTCTTAACAATGGTCTATGTACTTTGTCCAGAATATTTTTATTGTTGCTTATTTATTGGTTTATTTATATGTACTCGTACAATATACGAGTACACAATAAGCCTGGAGGATATGCAATAACTAAACACAAAAATTCTTGTTAATCACAAAAGCATGAATACATATCAAGGCGCAAGAGGAATTTTCCAAAGGTTGTATGTATACAAATATTTGTACGTTTTCCTCTTTACAGTGAGGGAAAAATTTTCATTTGATATGTAGCAAAAAGATTTTTATGTGCTGTTCATGGAACACAGACGAGCACTCGTCTAAAAAATTTTATATAGAAATCACTCAAAAAAGTTAGTAACTTGCATATAAATTTTCTAGACGTGGTACTCGTCTGTATTCTATGAACAGCACGTTATTCTCTTGCCAAGATGGAGAATACTTTTTTTTTGGAAATTTTTGACGGATGCATGATGATTTCTAAAAAATTAGCTAATATATGGTATTAAATCTGTGCAAAAGTAATTCTTATTATTTTGTCTAAGACGGCTTAGATGGAACTCATATCGCTCCCTTATTGCAACATAGTCATAACGCAAAAAAACTTGTTTCGAGAAAAACACATTTCAAATTTTTAGTTTCCATACAAGTCTTAGAAAAAATGTTTAGAAAATATCTCCTAAAGGAGACAGTTTAAAGGTAATTTAAATAAACTTTTGGCACAATATTAAAGGTAGCACTGTTAACAATTCTGCATTGTTAACTCGAAAAGCGCATTTTTTGAGATATGACTATGTTGCAATAAAGGAGCGGTATGTACTACTATAATGCTCAGCATTTCGTTCATACTATGTTTATCAAATCGATTCGGACTACTATGAGCAGAACACAAGTTCTATTGTGGTATTTTTGTGGGTTTAATGAAGGCCGAGAAGATGTCAATGACAATGCTCGTCCTGGCCGCCTGAGCTCGTCAACAGCCGATGAAAACATTGCAGCAGTGAAGAAAAGTATTTTGGCTAATCGTAGAACCACTATCAGAGACATTGCTGATGATGTTGGCATATGATTCGGCTCACGCCAAGCAATGTTTACGGCTGTTTTATTCATGAAACGTACGGCAGCAAAGATTATTCCAAAACTGCTAAATTTTGAACAAAAACCACGTCGCATGGACATCGCTCAGGAGCTGTTGAACATCGTCAACGACGATCCAAATTTCCTCCAAAAGGTCATAACTGGTGGTGAATCATGGTTGTATGGCTATCACATTGAAACCAAAGCCCAAATGGAAGCGTCCAGAAAAGCCAAGACCAGAAAAAACACGTCAAGCAAAGATAAGGGTGAAGCTTTTCTCACTGTTTTCTTCAACTGCAATGGCGTGGTGCATCATGAATTCTCGCCACAAGGTCAACAAGGAATACTACCTTGAAGTTATGCGCCGTTTGCGCGAAGCAATTCGTCTGAAACGCACAGAATTGTGGAAAAAACAATTATGGATATTGCACCATGATAACGCACCAGCTCACACAACGATGCTTGTGCGTGAGCTTCTGGTCACAAACAAAAGCGTTATCATGCCTTAACCACCGTATTTATCAGACTTAGCCCCCACTGACTTTTTCCTCTTCCCAAAACTGAAAGACACCGATGAAAGGAAAGCAATTTGCTACAAAAACGAAAGCAAAAAGCTACAATAATAAAAGAAAAATTGAAACTGGAGCTGTTGGCGTTAACAAAAAGCGCGTTTCAGAAATGTTTCAGGGATTGGTAAAATCGCTGGCATAAGTGAATTATATCTAAGGCCAATTAGTTTGAAGGGGACAAGATGTTTGTTGATGAATAAATAAATACTTTTTGAAAAAATTGAAAGTAGCAACTATTTTTTGATCAGACCTCGTATGTGTACATATATTTACGATGCCGGCATTTGTGGGATTGTTACTGGCGATCTTGTCTCGAGGCCATATGAATGTAGTGCAGTAATGTTAACTTTCATTTTCAAAGTATTGTAGGTCTTAAAAAAATCACCGCTTTTTGAGAAAAATTACCGTAAGAAAAGTATTTAGCTGGACTGCTCATAATACCACCGACGCTATTAAAACAAAAGAATTGTGGGTATTTAAAAAGAACCAAATGAACGAATGTCACAAAAGTAATAACTAAACTATACTTAATCTACTCATGATTAGAGTAGTTCCTATGAAATGTCGACATATAGATAGCTGGGAAACATAGAAAACAAGCTATTTATAATTTTTTACTGGTATAAATGTTAGAACCTTAAACAGCGAATAAAAAACTTAATTGTATATATAATATATTTTAATCTAATTCTGGTGAATTCAATAAAAAATCTCTTCTGGAATAATTTATTAGAATCGTCAAAAATTTTTGTATTTAGTGTGAGAGATATCTGAATGCAAAATCTGACAAGTCTCAGCACACCAATTTGCTGAAGGTGGTATAGCCAAGAATACTGCATGTTGTTTTTGTATACTCATATGTTATACCACTATCAGTAATTTTATTGCATTATATAACCCCTGATTTTACTTATATTTATAACAATTCATGTCTGGAGTGACCACTCCGTTTAACTTTGACGATTCTTAGGAAGGCGTACTAAGATAAGTATTATACAGCAACTTTAGAAGTATTAACAATGGAACCAAAACAATAAAACTTTTTTGAAAATTACCGTACAAGTAATAAAATTACCGTGCTGCCGTTTGAAGGTCAAAATTACCGTACAATACTGTAATTACCGTACAGTTAACATCACTGATGTAGTGTCCCATAGACCAACCAATTGCAAAACATTTGCCTATAACCTTCCAACCCTATCCACTCTTTCGCGGATGACAGCAGCATTTGTCACTCGTACTCTTTTAGTTATAGGCCCAGCCTATCAGAGATCGCTGCCAAGAGACTAAATATGAATGATTCACTGAATAGTGATCTTCTATTAGTCTCTGAATGGGGTCGTAAAAACAGGGTCGCCTTTAATGCTCGTAAGACCCAGTGTTGCTTATTGACGCACAAACAAACGACCGCAAATGCTGCTTCATCTGTACTCATGGATGGTATAAATATTGAAGAATCGGATGTTCTTGATATTCTTGGAATGAAGATACAGTGTGATGTTCGCTGGACTGATCATATTTTTCATGTCTCTAAAGAAGCATTCAAGTGCCTCGGTTTTTTGAAACGGTGTAAGATGTACTTCACTCCATCCGATCTCCTTACTATTTATACCACCTACATCCGACCGAAAATGGAATACAACTCTCATGTTTGGGCCGGTGCCTCAAAGTCTATTTTGGGGTTACTCGACCGTGTGCAGGAGAGGGCGAAGAAGCTCATCGGTGACAGTAGGGTATCCAACTCTATTGACTCACTGGAGCATCGACGCTGTGTGGGATGCGTTACTCTGTTCTATCGATACTACAATGGATTTTGCTCTGACGAGATTAGGGATCTTGTTCCCGAAACTTGCACATTTTTACGTAGCACGCGTTGATCGTCTAGAGCTCGCCCATTTGTGGTCGATTGCCCGTGGAATCGTACTAAGCATTACAGAGAGAATTTGTTTTTCAGCCGTACTCTTCGTCTGTGGAATAAGTTGCCTGCAGACGTGTTTCTTGTCTGTTATAACGTTGGAAAGTTCAAGCCAAATGTTCACAAACACTACTCCCTCTTTCCCCCTCCTCACAACCTATTTTCCTAGTTTTGGTACAATGCACTGCATATGTAGGGGTCATCCCCTGAGTACTGGTCCAATAAAAAAAAAAAAAAAAATAACCTGTGAAACTTGATGCAAGTAAATTTGTAATCGTATGTAACTTAAACTTTTTTTCCTTTTACCAAAAACGTTAAAAATTTTTGCTCGAGTGTAAGCCATATTAATTACACAAATTTAAATTTTTTTAACTAAATCAATTAAAGGCTGACTAGCTAATGTAACCTAAAGATATTTATTTGTATATATCATTTTGATTTAATTGATTTTATTATTAAATAACTGACCCACAAAGAACTTTCATTATTAATTTTATAAATAGATAGAAAAGTGCAACAAAATAAATTGTGTTGTGCGAAAAAAAAATGAAACATAACATGTTTAATCATGTTTCTTTATTCTGTTTATTTTTTATAATATTTTCCCCCATTACACAAATTAAAAAAAAGGATATCCAGTAACTGCACGTGTGTACTTATATACATATTACTATGTTCTATTAATAACAAAAAATAATAATTATAATCCATAAAATTGTGTTCATTGACATTTCCACGGTTATCTATTATTATATCGTACTAATATAAATGGAAACATTGTATTCGTTTTCATAAGGGGAGGCAACTGGAGAATGGAAATGTGTATTTGCATATATTGATACATATACACACGAGTTAATACCCAGTTGGCAAAATTGTCCAGGGCGATATACTTATGTGCAGACAAGCGACTTGTGTAAAAAATTTGTATAAAAATCACTCAAAATATTGAGTAATATTCATACAAATTTTCTAAACGAGTTGCTCGTCTGCGAACAGCACAGTAGTCTTTCAGGATATACAAGTATGCATGCTGGCAAAAGTGATATAATAGAAAAATAATATATAAATAGAAAAATATTTTTTCAAGAAATATTACAGCCTGTTGGACGATATCGAATGAAAATGTATGCGAAAGAAAGCTAGTCACTCACATTCGAATCAATTTGGGTTTGTCTATTGTTCGTTCGCATGAACTTATGTATTTTAATTGAGTTTTGACATATCGTTCGCATAGAATAAAGTTAGAAAAAACCCAAATCAATTTTCTTTCGCCTAGAGTGCGAATGAACTTATGCTTTCGACATCGACGAACCGACTGTTAATGTGCTGTTCATAGAAGACAGACGAGCGACTTGTCTAAAATTTGTTTATGGAAATCACTAAAAAAAAAATTTTTTTTTTTTATCTTGGACTCAGGGAATGATGATCTTTACATATGCAGTGCATTGTAATGCCACTAGGAAAATAGGTTATGAAGAGGGGGAAAGAGGAAGTAGTGTTTGTAACAGACAGGAAACACGTTTGCGGGCAACTTATTCCACAGGCGAAACGTACGACTGAAATACGAATTCTCTCTGTAATGCGTAGTGCAATTCCCTGGGCAATCGACCACAAACGGATGAGCTCTGGACGATGCACGTGTTTGACGTAATCTCGTCGGAGCAAAATCCTTTGTAGTAACGATAGAACAGAGTAACGCAGCCTACACTGCGTCGATGCTCCAGTGAGTCAATAGAGTTGGATACCCTACTGTTACCGATTAGCTTCTTCGCCCTCTCCTGCACTCGGTCGAGTACTCCTAAAGCAGACTTTGAGGCACCGGCCCAAATATGAGAGTTGTATTTCATTGTCGGTCGGATTTAGGTGGTATAAATAGTAAGGAGATCGGATGGAGTGAAGTACATCTTACACCGTCTCAAAATACCGAGGCACTTGAATGCTTCTTTAAAGACATGACGAGTTGCTCATCTGTATTCTATGAACAGCACATAAAACTCACTTCTATTGAATAGTCTTCGTACGTTTTGGGTTATTGTTATTCAGTTGACTATGAACTGGCATCGGCGATGTGGGAAAGGAAACTGTCGTTTGTATAATCATAGACGGATACACTAGAAGAAAAATGGTTCGTTATGGGAATTTAATATTTTCTTTCCCTATTCTTTTGCTTTTAGTAATGTGCTGCCAAAGGTCATAATAATGGCGCTGGAAGGAGTGCACGCTCATCCGTCAATTGTGAGCTTTACAGAGAATCTACTGACCAATAGTGCCATTACCTCCAGTATGGGGCGTGCTATAATTTGCAATGTGTCTAGAAGGGACACTCCACAGGGAGGGGTTCTGCCTCCTCTTCTATGGATTTTAAACATGAATTCTGAGGTTGCTGTGTCGGGTAAGTACCCGGATATACTATCACAGCAACTGAGCTCTACACTAAGGCTTATAGAAGGTTGGTGCACAAATAGTGGTCTAAGTGCGAATCCACAGAAAATGGAGCTTGTACTCTTTTCTCGAAGATACAAGACTCCATCGTTTACCATACCAGCCGTAAAGGGGGTTGAGCTCAAGCTCTCAGATAGTGCGAAATATCTCGGTATATACCTGGACTCTAAACTATCCTGGCAGCAGAATGTCCAATCGAGTACACAAAATGCGGTTATTGCCTTACACATGTGCAGTAGAGCCATTGGGAAGATCTGGGGAATAAATCCTACGAATTCCTGCTGTCTCAGGAACATAATTGTAAAGCCTAGTTTACGTGCCGTTCGTAGAACACAGACGAGCAACTCGTCTAAAAAATTTATATGAAAATTACTCAATTTTGTTAGATGAGTGCTCGTTTGTGTTTTATGAACAGCATATTAATGTATAGGGCGCTTGTGTAAAGGAAGTCGTTAGAGAAAACTACCTACTGCAAAATCGTAAAAAAGATAATGCGTACTTTTGCTTTGACGATGACTTGTGCTTCGGGCACTAAACCATCGACAGTACTTTTTATAAAGCTGAACTGGCTGCCGGTGAATAAAATAGCCATGAATTCGGCTATCAGACTATGGTCAAGCGGGGCGTGGAACGGGGTGACCTATGGTCATGCCTCAATAATAGAAAAAATAGTGAACCTTCCGGAGAATATTGATTACTGCTCACCGGCTCTACTGTCCGACAGGAGATTTGATGTAGTTTTGTAAGGCACGGCCTCGGATGTGATCGGCACATATCGTCAAGATCCTAGTCGGACTTAAGAGTTGGTGGGCGTATTATATATATATATATATATATATATATATATATATATATATATATATATATATATATATATATATATATATATATATATATATATATATATATATATATATATATATATATATATATATATATATATATATATATATATATATTAGCAAAACTATAAATAAATATCAGTTAACTAAAAATCTTACTAGATGACTTACCTCTGTTGTTGATTATCTACGTTGTCATTCTGTTTTTCCTGTTCAGCTAAATTTAACCAAATATTTGGCAGCGACATTCTTGGACGTCTGCGAAAACGTTGATTTCTTCCACCTCTGATTTTTAGATTTTTTCTCTTCCTGGCAGTGCCTGACTTCACAACAGAAGCAGTTGATTTTGTCGATGTATTGCTGCAGCAATTGCTGGTACTGCCAGAGCTACTGCTGTCATGGCAACTATTATTGCTGCTGCTACTGCTGCCGCTAGTGCTGCCACTGCTACTACTTGTATTGCAACTGTCTATAGCACTATTTTCCATTATTTTGCTCATCTTCGTCGTGTTGGAGGTTTTATCCTTAAATTTATTTGTATGAAATTTTCTTGCTGGTTTTTCACTGCTTTTGGTAGCACAAAGTCTAAGACGTTTTCGGTTGTTGTTGTACGAGTTTATTATAGAATAGAACAAAAAAACAGAAAAGTAAAATAAGAAAAAATAATTTAATATTTAAATAGTTTTATACTAATTAGAGCATATTATTCTACAGAACAGTTTCTTGAGCAAAAACTAAATTTATCGCCAGAAAACCACTTGGCTTTAATTTGGAAAATAAGATTCAGCTAAATGAAAATTTACGTTTGCACTTAAAATGCTTTAAAGTAAATTAGAACTCGTTTGTGGTTTTTTTATAATTGGAAAGATGTAGCAACGATTTGAGATAAAAATAGCTGAAATGAATTGAGCTAACAGAAACATTTGCTTTATTTCTAATATAGGGTTAAGAGTAGTATTATAATTATTATTATTTTTAATATAAAATAATAAAATATATATTTCAAATCGATTTTTAGTTTTACAATTGACAATAAAGCAAACTGATAATGGTTTGAGCCAATTTCAGCAAAAAAAAAAAGTTTTGTTCAAAAAATAACCGTTATTTTCAAGTTGTTAAAAAAGCATTTATTTATTCATCAATAACTAACTATCTTGGCTCCTTCAAAGTAATTTCCCCCAGATATAATACACTTATGCCAGCGTTTTTTCCAATCCTCAAAACACTTCTGAAATGCGCATTTTGGTAGCGCCAACAGCTTCAGTTTCGATTTTTCTTTCATCTCCTCAATTATAGCAAATTGCTTTCCTTTCATTGGTGTCTTCAGTTTTGGGAAGAGGAAAAAGTCAGCGGGGGCTAAATCTGGTGAATACGCATGATAACGCTTTTGTTTTTGGCCAAAAACTCACGCATAAACATCGATGTGTGAGCTGGTGCGTTATCATGGTGCAAAATCCATGATTGTTTCCTCCACACTTCTGTGCATTTCTGACGAATTACTTCGCGCACACTGTGCATAACTTCAAGGTAATATTCCTTATTGACCTTACGACCTTATAGCAAGAATTCATGAAGCACCACTTCATTGTAAAGAAAACAGTGAGCATAAGCTTCACATTTGGCCAAAACTGACGTGCTTTTTTCGGTCTTGGCTCTTCTGCACGCTTCTATTGGGATGATTGGGCTTTGGTTTCAATGTTATAGCCATACAACCATGATTCATCCCCAGCTATGACCTTTCGGAGGAAATTTGGATCGTCGTTGACGATGTTCAATAGCTCCAGTGCGATGTCCATGCGACGTTGTTTTTGCTCAAGTTTTTGTAAATTTAGTGAAAAAAATCGAAGAGAACACCAAAACACGTCTAACCTTTTTATGTGTCAAATACAAACTGACAATCCAAAATGGCTGATATTGCCAACATAGCGCTCCTTTATTGCAACATAGCCATATCTCAAAAAATTAGCTTTTCGAGTTAACAATGCAGAATCGTTAACAGTACTACCTTTTATATTGTGCCAAAAATTCATTCAAAATACTCTTAAACTGTTTTCTTTAGGAGATATTTTCTACAAATTTCCTCTAAAGCTTGTATGGAAACTAAAAATATGAAACTAAAAATATAACGGTGCAATATAGGAGCGATATATAACAGAAATGTGTATCAACACAAAAGAAAATATGCGAAAATCGAACATACATTATGAAAATAATGGCTATTTTTTGATCAGACCATGTAGACACAAGATCTCGCACAAATTCGCATTGAGAGTAAAAAGCAAATTACTCTCAAAATTAGCCAATTTTACGCACAACTGCCGGAATGAAAATGAAACCATAACTGAACATCTTGATATACCAGTTGTTCAAAGTTCTTTTACCAAAATTAACGTTTGCGGTTAATCATTCAGAAAGGCGCTACAGTTTTCACCCCTGAATTATGTTCGAATCTGTAGTTTGCCATATTTTTCTTTATATTCGCTGTCCTAAAATATGATAGGTTCGGTATTTCCTTTTTTACGGGACACTTGGCTTTTTGGCGTGCTCTCGGTTGGTCTCTGGACACTTTTTTTTCCATCCTGCGGCTCTTTAAGCATTTTGTATCCCTATATGCTACACAACTAGATTTTTAATTCATAATTTTACTTAAATAAATTATGTAAGTGAATTTATATAATTAACGATCTATTGATTGTAAATAGAACTCAATTTCCTACGGTGAGTAGATCATAGGAATCCCTTCTATATTAATATTATTGAAACTTCATCACTCAACTATTTAATATATTTATGCAAAATTAAACACCACTTTTTATTTATTATAAGTTTTTTTTTTATTTTTTATTATTTTGGAAAAAAAAAACAAAGACAAAAACTACGAAGCTTTTTGCTTGTCTGCAGTATCCCCCAGAGTCTATGGCAGGAATCGAACCTGTGACCTCGAGACTGTTGGTCGAGTACTCTACCAAATCAGCCATCGAGCCACCCAGCTGCTTACTTTTTAAATTTAAATATATTTTAGTGATTTAAGGCACTTAAAACTCATAACATGAAATGAAAAACATTACTGCCCGATTTGTTCTCAAAATTGCATAAAAATTGTTACGTGGAAAGATTTTGGACAATTTAGGACTAGTTCCGACTGTTTCGTTATTCATGTGGAACACAACTTAACAATAATATGATTTTTGCTGCGCTTATTCGAGCCATGATTAATACTTTTTTTTTTTATTCCCATCCTAAATAAAAATGCGAGAAGAAAACCAAAAATATATTTAAAAAGTTATCAGGAATTGTGAAAGCTCGAATAGAGCAACCTTTGCAAGCCATAAACATACTCTTGTATTTGGTGGTTTTAAAAGGAATATAATAAAAGTTTCATCAGCAGAGAAATATGTTAGATGTTCATTTATGAAAGACTATGCTGTACTTACTTGTTTACATCGTCTTGTTCTTTCACTGCAAGAATGGAGCCATCATCCGCCCCTGCCTTTGGTGTCGCACTTAAAGACGGTTTTGTCTGATAAATGTCTTTAGAATTATAACGATCCCGTGTAATGGGCATTTCACAGTCACCCAAAAATACCAAAGAGGTTGCGGCAAGTGGTATGACGCGTAGCAGCTGCTCCTGACAAGAAAACTCGTTCATTTTAGGCGTTGAAGGCAATACTGATGGTGTTGATAAAGCTGATAACAATGGCGATGGTGTGTTTGGTATTAAAGTTGTTTTTAAAGCTGTTGTATAAACTGGTGCATTAGGGGTGATTGTTGTTGCTGATGTGGCTGTTGTTATAGTTGTTTTTATGGCCGTTGATGCTGACACGGAAGCGCTTGTTTTCGTTAAATTTGTTGTCATTAACAACGGAGATGTTTTGACATTGACAACGGTATTGGCGCATGCTGCAGCCGTTGGTTCTAAACGTGTCATATTTTGTTGGGAAATTTTTGTTGCTGCTATTAAATCGGATTTGGGGGCCACAGCATTTTTGCATAATAGCGTCCACTGGGATGTGGCTTTGGGTGGACGTTGTGCCATTGTCTTTGGCTGATATTTTGGTGTTTGCAGCGAGATTTGCGCAATTTCTTGGTGTTCTTGTTTTTGATTGAGTTTTGTATTCATATTTATTTTAACTGTTAAAACGTTGGCATTGAGCTGTGTCAAAGATTTTCCGTTACCATTGACAGCTTCATCCTTGTTTGTTTTGTTTGGAAATGTGGCCGCATTTGCTGGCATTCCCTCCGCCGGCACATGATGAATATTTTGAGATGATTTTCTTTTTAAGGGCAAAGATTTCAAATACTCGTAATTGGGTTGTTGTAGATTTTGGCAGGCGCCACAACGTGGCCAATAGGAGCAGGGTTGTTTCAAACAATTTTCTTGTTGTTGCTGGTGTTGTTTTTTGGTTAGCGGCAAAGTTATTGTTGTAGTGGTGGTGTTAAGTGGGAAAGTTGTTGTTTTTGATTTAAATAAATCACTAAAAAATTAAACAAAAAAACAATTCAAAACAAAATAAAATAAAAAAGCTGTTGTTGCCAAAAAAAAAAAAAATATTATTATAAAAAAAAGGCGGTTTGCATTCCATTTGTTGTTAAGTGTTGTTAAAAAGGTGAGTAATTTTCGTTTTTGGGAGGTTTTTGAAACAAAGTGATCGTTATTCATTTTAAGGTGAGTGGTGAGTTCTTGAATTTATATGTTTGGTTTAGTTACACTTCTCGTTTGCTCTTTCTTCAGTACTACTGTTTTTTTTAATAGTTTGCTTAATTTATTATTGTTAATTTAATGTTAATATATGTTTGTTTTTGGATTAAATTTAGTTAAGATAGTTATACATACTACTATTTAGTTGATCCTTAAAAGTTCAGGTGTGTTAGAATTTTGTATTAATTTTTTTTTATTTTTATTTTATTTTTTTTTGCCAAGCAGTCTTTTTCTTTTTTCAAAAACATTTTGAAATATTTTCAGTTTATTCTTATTATTATTTTTTCTTTTTAATTAAAGCTAAAAAGAGTCAAACTATTTGAACTCTTTAGCTCGTTTTAGTAATTAACATGTTAAACTTATTTATATATATATTTTTTAATTGTTTGGGAATTAAAGTGGAAATCACTACTATTTAAATTTATATCATATTTTTTAGTAAATGTAAACATTCCATAGTGTAAAAAAGAGTGGGTTTTAAGTTAATTGTTTTTTTTTAGTAAAAGTTTAAAGAGAGTTACTACTCATATTTTAGTTTTGTTTAAATGTTAAGAGATTATCACACTCTCTAGCTCTCTATTTCTGTTCTCTTTTTTTAATATGATGCTCGTTAATGTCAAGCAGTTAGAATTGATCCAAATATAAGCAGTTTAGTTCATTCGTTACTTAAACATGCAACAAACTTTAAAATGGTTTTCTAGTTGTGGTGTTCGTGTGTGTTCAATACCTTCCACGATTGTTACTTCTTGTTCTACGATATATATCGTTAAATTCTTTACGGTACTCGTTCGGCTCGTTTGGTGTTATGTCGTCTCTCGAGCCCGCATTGTGCGTACGCTCCAATGAGTAGTGTGTCTCATTAGGACTGTGAGTTCTTCGCAATGATCTCTGCTGCTTCAGAGAATTCGAACTCATATGCTCATATTGTCTATTATCACTGTTCATAAAATTCAATTCAGAATTTCCGCCCGAGTTTATGGTCTCTCTATTTCTTAGCAGAGACATGGGTATATCATAATCACCGGTCCCAGCACTATCGCCTCTACGAAAGTCCATTATAGGTGAACGATCTAGAGATTTGCGCATCAGATCGTAAGTCATTTCATGATCACACAGACGAGTGCCGTAGTTTTGCGGGCTTGTATTGGAACGCGGCACACTCAGGTTATTGCACGAGGAGCCCGAAGATTGAGGACTGCGTGTATTACGGCCATTACCCTCCACCGGTGAGGAGCGTCTTATTCTTGCCGCATGATTTCTATCGCTATTTTCATTCGCCTGCAAGTATCGCATGGCATTGGCATTCAAATTGTTATTCGATACCACCGCCTCTCGGTAGTCTTCGTCAAATGAACGACTTTTGTCAAAGTCCAATCTTAAAGCTACTTCTCGATTTAGAGCTGTTTGAGCCCCAATCAGCGAACTATTGCTGTGCTGAGTCTTTAGATTATTAACGCTGGCATTATAATTGCAATAATCGAAATCAAAGGAACGACTTTTATCGATATCGCTTTGACGTTGGCGTGAACCGGCACCTGTCACGCCCCCATTAGTGCTGTTTAACAATATCGATTGTGATTTGCCGGTAGTTCGTATAGTGGGCGGAAAATTATTTCTCACATTTGTTGGCTGGTACATGGGTGGCTGGTTGCTGTTGGCATGCGGCGGCTGACCAACGCAAACCATCATTTTATGGCCACGATTGGGAGAACGTTCGGTTAATTGAAGCGACCTATAAAAACAGATGTACAATTAACTAGTTTTCATTTTTTTAAGCTTAAATTTAGCAAATTAAAACAAAATTGCTTGTTAAATATGAAAAGCTTGGCATTGATAAGATTTATAAAGAATTTTTTATTATATTTCCTATAGGGTTCCGTGGCAAATCGTAGGAATTATTTATATTTTAACAGCTACACAGAACAAATTATAGTAAAAATAAAATCAACAAAATTTTTTGCCTGATTTTGTCTGAAAAAATAATTTGTATGCATATACATAAAAAAGAAAAATATAACTTTAGATATCGTATTTTGTTGTTGTTTAAAAAAATAGTTGTTTTCGGTCAATAATTACTTTTCCTAAACTTTTGTTTGAGTCCACGAATTGCTTTACAGGTCCGCATTCAAACAATTTATTAATTGATTCAACGAATTGCGTTATTGAACACGAAAACAAATTTTTTCTGTATGAGTAACTTGCTTTTTTTAGATTTTTATTTTTTCTGACTTTTCTCATGACAGTTGCAATCAATCTTGCCACCTTGTTTCGGCTTGACGTTGAGTTCTGTGATCCCCTATATGCAACACTTAGCGGCGTTAAACAACAGAAAATTGGTTTTACTAAACTTTTACTTAAATCCACGAATTTCTTTACAGGTCCGCATTTAAATAATTTATTAATTGATTCAACGAATTTCGTTATTGAATACAAAAAAAATTTTTTCTTTGTACACAAATGAAAATATTTAAAAAAATCTAATTTATTTGCATTTAATTCCTAACAAGCATTCTCAGCTGTTCACCAGCTTACTCTGTAAGCAACCCCAAACTGTCCACTGTAAACTCCTAACTACCCCAGTAGTGCGATTCATCAACTTTTTTAACGATTTTAAAAGAGCATAACGTAACGCGAGCTTTTGTGGTTTGCACTAATGCTTATGTGATTCTTTAACTGATTTCTGGTTGTTTGTTAAAAAAAATTTTAAATAATGTGGCAGCTTTGTTACAAATAAAGAAAACCACAAAGAGAAACAGAAAAAAAAGAAACAAGTTTGCCAATAATTTCATGTTTAAGGTAAGTAAAACTAATTATAAAGTTATTATATAAAATATTTTTTGATAAGTTAGATAAGTTCTCCTCACGGCTTCAAAAGTAGGCTGATCTTCCAACAACCCGTTTACCAAATACTGCGAAGTTATCCTACTAGATATCTTAACGATTTGGGCTGCTTGCCCACTTGGATCCAATTTGGTCCCTTATTTCGTCCACATTTTAAATTTATTGTTAACCGTTTTGTGAGGGCTGTAATATGGCCCTCATTTAACTTACTCTTTTACTTTAACAAACTTCTCTTACCTTGATCTTCTAATACGATGTTCATCCACCTGCTTGGCATTGCGACCCAAAGAGCGACGATGCTGGTTACTGCTAGCATTAATGCCCACAATACCCACTCTTAGACCACTGTTCTCCAATATACCAACACCACTGGCATTAACACTGCCACTGTGCGCATGATTATCATGCTCACGACCACTATAACTGGAACTTGATGAGCTACGTGAGATATTAACCTTATCATGCTTACGCTCCAATGTATTACTGCGTGAACTGGAATTTTGCCTAGAACCGGTTAGGGAGATCTGTGAACCTTTTTTGCGCCGGTCTTCGGGCGTAAGAGATCTGGATTCGGGTGTTATGGAACGCTGTTTACGCAGACTGCTCGATGAACTGTGTGACTCATTGCGGTCGGGCGTTAAAGAGCGTTGGCGCTGTGTTTTAAAGGGTGAAGTGGCCGGATGATAACTATTGGTATTCAAAAATTCTGAACTGCCCGCATCATCTTCTTCGATATCCAATTCATCGTTCGATAGATCTGCAAAAAAAAAACGTTATAAGTTCTATTGTCGTTTAATTTTTTTATTTTCTATAATATTTTTATTGTATTTTGTTTGTTTCTCTTCAGTGACAAGTTTAATTATTTTTAACAGATTTATGTGCATCCTTTAATAAATAATTTTCGCTAATAATTTATGTCCTGTACTGTATAAAAATATCGTGGAGAAAAATAAAACTTTTAAATTGTTATCTCATCCATACCATTCATTAATATGTATTGTGTTTTCTTAAAACCTGCACTCCTCCCCCCTCTAATTTCAGCAATTTTTTATGGTTTTGTATTTCAAACTCTAAGAGGCACCATTCGAATGCAGTATTGGTATTGAGCTGTCTTTCAGCCAGGGCAACAAGAACTAAATAATTTAAATATTTTTTTATTTGTCAGTGGCGAATGGACAGAACAGTTGTGTTTGAAAAATGTTATAAAAGGCAAATGAATGTACATATATACACTTTAACATTCAGTTTTAACACTAGTTTTAAGGCAAATTGGACTTTAAATGCTAATAAACAGAATGACTCTTACCATGTCTATGATTTAATTTAACATGATTTCATATTAAAATTATATATTATTTTATCAATAAAATGTTCAAATTAGAAAAATTTCGAATAACTTTTGAAACTATTGATTTTTTACGTTTAATCAATGATGATATTCAATTTAATAATACAACTCAATTTATAAATATAACAATTCAATAAAACTACAAAGGCGGCTTGAGACCATAACTACTTAATACTCTGTAAGGAATAGATATTTATTAACTTTTCTTTTTACATACTTTTTTAATTTAATTTTTTCACATTGGAAAAATGCCAAACTGGAAATTTTTTTATACTAAATATTATTATGTATATTTATACACATCTAAACCAGTGTGCAAGCCCACACGAATACTCTATAACCCTGCAGAAATCGAGACTACTCCTTACATGCGTGTAAAAGGTACTCTACAAGAGACCAGGACTAGTCCAAAAGTAATCCAAATATATGCGAAAAACATACTCCATTTTACATTACAATGTCCTAGGAGAGGACCATGTAATCCAAAAAAACATTACATCAAACTAATCCAAAAACTAGTGCAAGTAACTACTCCACAAATTATTAACACAGGGTTAGTCTTGATATTACTTCATGCCACTACTCCATGGATTACCACAGAAAACTAGTTTGGAAACTATTTTTAAATTACTCTGATGTGAATACTCCATGGAATACCACAAAAGACTACTTTGAAAACAATAATTTTGTAAAACTTTTTAGAGCAATTTTGGAGTGTTTTTGCAAGAAAAAAAAATCAACTGAAATATAATCACAAAATTTTTTGTACACTTTTATTTCTTCATTTGCTAAAACAAAAACATAACATAAAGATATAAATAAATATATAGTTGCAAGCATAACAATTGTATTAATAGAATGTACCTGGACTTACGAAATTCAACTTTGGGGACCTACTAGTAACTCAAACCTTGAAATTCTTCAAAGATTCCAGTCAAAAATATTAAGAACAATAACTAGGGTTCCATGGTTTGTGAATAATAAAAATATTCATCGTGACCTTAACATACCCATGGTTAAAGATGAAATTAACAAATCCTGTGATAGATATTTATTTATTAATAATAATAAAAAAAATCATTCGGCTTGCCAGAAACCACACTAAACAAAACATGGCGTAACAGTATTACTATAGCTGTTTTTTCTTTTTTAATGTGTTGCGAGTATTGTAAAATATATTTTTTTTAGTTATCATGGTCCATGTTTGCATTACATGCATTATATGTTGTAACTACTCCTTTTTATTTAAAACGGATCATGTACTCCAATAATTTCTGCAGGGAAGGCTTAGACATTTAACAGCTTTTCCGTTTATATACTTTTTTATTTCATTTTTGCAGATTATAAAAACTGCAAAAAAGGAATTTTTTTATGCAAATATTATTATGAATTTTTATCACATCTAACCCACTGTGCAATCGCTTAAGCATGCTCTGTAAGGCTAAGCCATTTAATAACTTTTTCTTTTATATACATTTTTATTTAATTTTTGCAGATTTTAAAAATGCGAAATGGGAATTTTTTTATACAAAATATTTTTATGAATTTTTATGACATCTAACTCACTGTGCAAGCCCTTAAGCATGCTCTGTAAGGCTAAGCTATTTAATAACTTTTTCTTTTATATACATTTTTATTTAATTTTTGCAGATTTTAAAAATGCGAAATGGGAATTTTTTTATACTAAATATTTTTATGACATCTAACTCACTGTGCAAGCCGTTAAGCATGCTCCGTAAGGCTAAAACATTTAATAACTTTTGCTTTTATATACATTTTTATTACATTTTTGCAGATTTTAAAAATGCGAAATGGGAATTCTATTATACTAAATATTTTTATGACATCTAACTCACTGTGCAAGCCCTTAAGCATGCTCTGTAAGACTAAGACATTTAATAACTTTTGCCTATATATACTTTTTTTATTTCATTTTTGCAGATCTTAAAAATGCAAAATGAGAATTTTTTATACCAAATATTGTTATAAATTTGGATGCCTTGATGGCTGATTTGGTAGAGTACTCATTAAACAGTCTCGAGGTCGCAGGTTCGATTCCTGCCTCAGAGCCTGGGTGTTACTGCAGACAAGCAAAAAAGCTTCGCAGTTTTTATGTTTTATTCACGAATGACCAGCGCCCCGTGTGGCTTACCATGCTCATACAGCCCGCAACGTTTCACTATAAGTTTGTAGCCTTATAGATGAACCCCGTACTTAAGAGTTTGGGCCTTCTAATCCCTCCTGTATGCAATTTCCCAATAGTCAATGGAAGTAAAGACTTAATGAGTTGGTAGGCCGATGTCCATCAAGAGCATCAGCCCTAACACAACTCACCCGTCTAACCATCAATCCTTGTTTCTTAGCATACAGGTATCTGTTGCACGACAACAGCACCTCGGGGGGTTGTTAGCCCCCGAAAAGCGGTCATGCACCATGTTGATTAGGGATACTAACTCCACTTCCTGTCACTTTAGGCTTAAATCACAACCAGAACGTTTCAGACCAGGCAGACACCTCAACCACGATCTGCACTGAGATGATCTGCAAGGCTCCCGAGACTTTGCTGGCCCGAATCTGTCCAATGCACCATAAGTTGTGAGAATAACTACAGTTTCATTTGCTACAACAAACGTAGGACTCCTCCTCTATACCACGGAAAGTAGAGTGCCCTGTATTGGTGTACGCTAAGGCAAAAACTGCTCCTCAGGGGATTATAAACAGTCAGAAAGAGCTCAAAGTTTCAAACGAAAATTTTATTTACATTGCTGACAACTTTCTTCTAAGACATATTTCTGTGGAGCTCACTTTGATTATGAAGTTTTTTGCTTTTTGAAGTTATTTGTGATTTAGTCAGCGATATGAATGTCCCATCTAGACAGCGCTATCAAATTGTTTATTTTCTCAACTATGATCAGCACCGAGAGGTCTACAAGGCCGAATCTCCCGGGAGCTTTGCTTGGTAAGTGTTTCGGAAGTCATCAACACAACATAAGTTATATGGCTTCCTAAGACCATGAATGTTATTTGTTTGTGTATTATGCTTTAAACTATATGTGGGGAGCAGCTTTTGCCTTGGTGTAGACCAAAGCAGGGCACTCTGTTTTCTGGGGCATAGAGGGGAAGGAGTCCCTCGTTTGTTACAGCAATAAAAATTCTTACAAACCGTATGACTTATGTTGTGTTAAGCACTTCCGAAAACCAGACCAAGGGTTAAAATTGGCAGAAAGGGGATCAGCAAAGACCCCGAGAGATTCTGCATTTACCGCCATGTAATGCCGTCAACAGTAGTCGCAGTTATACATTTACATATAGAGTCTTCCCTTTGTGGGGTCACGGCTTTGCACACATGAAAAATATCTTCCGTTCAGCGAATATTGTACTGAATTTTCATTCTAGGAACATTAGGGAAATCTGATTCCTAAATATTTATACACTCTATTAGTGCAGATGAAGCAACATTCGCGGTCATGAGTATGTGCGTTAGCAAACAACACTGGGTCTTACGAGCATTGATATTAGTTCCGTTTTTATGGCTCTATCCGAAGTTTGTAAGTAGCTTATTATTCAGTAAGCAAAAGAGTGGATAAGGAATATTTGTTTCATATTGATCGGATTTATTTATTATCAAAACTTGCTATTTAAGTCCTAAAACTGTTTTCTTTTCATTCTTATAACAATTTGAAATAAAGCAAGTATGTTTTAAGTATTTTTAATGAATAAAATAATTGTGCTAATCGGCTTATAAGCTTAATTATTGGCTAAAGTACTGTTTTCACATAGATTTCGTAAACAAATATTTGTTGCCCTTTATTAAATCGTATTTTAAAGTTTAAGCAAAATAGGTTTTGGCATTTATTTATGTATTTAATTTAACTTTTCACTTCCTATAAAACGAGATTGTTATAAAAGTTTCTTATAATAAAAAAATTAAAGAATATCGGCAAAAAAAAAAATTATTTTGTAAATAAATTTCCTTAAACTATTACACAGAAAATTTTTTTTCGTGCTTAATAACGACTCTCGTTGAATCAATCAAAAATTTGTTTGAATGCGGACCTGTAGAGGAATTCGTGGATTCAAATAAAAGTTTAGTAAAAATAATTATTGATCGAAAACAAGTTTTTTTTTTAAAGAATAACAAAATACAATATCCAAGGTTATATTTTTGATATTTATGTATATGCATACAAATTATTTTTTCAGAGAAAATTTTTTTTTGATTTTATTTTTACTATAATTTTTTCTGTGTTAGCATTGCTATTCACTTGCTGTTTTAGTAGAAGGCTATTCCAGAGACGAAAGGCAACTATCTATATAATTAATAGGCAAACATGTTTTTTGAAATCCCTTTTGGAGCCGTGCAAGAAAAAAACTAAAATTCTTTCTGCACAGAGGTGAGTGAACGAGCTTAATTGCATTTTCATCGGTTCATTATTTTAGAAGTAATACCGCTGCCCACTGGTAAAAGGAAGGAGTAAGCAGGCCTTCTGAAATACCTGAAGCCCTTCTTAACTCGATTAAATATTCATTTATTTTTTTACACACGATGTCCTAGGCAGCTACCAAGTAGGTAATAGTTCAGTGAAAAATAACTTAAACGAAAGATATAACGAAAACATTATGATATTTTTAAAGCTCATTATGTTCATTACATGATTTTTCATTTTAATCAATGAAATGAGTTGCTTAATGTACATATCTATTTTTTTCTGCCTGGCCCACTATGGCACTCGACATCGCTCGCTCACATAAATACATTTGAAACAAAAACAAATTTTAAAATGTTGTTTTTGGTTTGCATATATTTATGCGAGCGATCGATGTCGAGTGACACAGTGGGCCAGGCAGTTCATATACATACATGGTCTGATCAAAAAATAACCTGAAAAAGTCATAACTGGTGACGAATCATGGGTGTATGGCTATCACATTGAAACCGAAGCCCAACCATCCCAATGGAAGTGTTATACTGCATCTGGAGAGCTGTTCCGGCAAAACATTTACGTAAAAGGGAAATAGTAGCGGTCTTTAAATGGAACTGTGTGATACTCTTCCAGTAAGGGCTAACCAAACACTATTTACCAGCAGAGATTACATGCTATGCGATAAGTAGGAAAAACAGTTTGAGTGATAAGTCGGTAAATCGGTACAGAGTTTCAGTTTTATTTCCAAAATTTCACTATTCAAAGGTCTTCGAATGATCAAGAAGTACCATAAAATTAATACCACCAGTATCGTAAGTTCTTACTTACTTGTGCAAGTGCCGTAACACAGCTATCACTCTATCGAAAACCATATTGCATGCTAGACAATAAATCCTCTCACTCGCATTCAGTTCTAAAATGTTTAAAGTAACTTGCTTAGTAACTTTTTTTATTTCAATACATTAGAGCAAACATGCCCAGGCCATGCGCTTGGTACTCAATTGTTTTTGTAAATGCTCTTTAATACACAACACTTTCGCATGTTTTGCTGGTAAACATTGGCGACAGCGATTATCAGTGTGAATTTTGTTTTTGTAAATTGTTTTGCTTTTTACAACAAAACATATTAAATAAAAGTAGTTTTTCCTTAAATGTATTGGTGTTTACTCTTCCATATAGAACTTTTGGGCATCACTGCATTAGAGAATAGATTTCATCTCCTTTTTTTGTTAAATCACAAAATTTAACGTAACAAATATAGTGTAAAACATTAAAATACAAATTGCGATATCAATGTAGTTGTCCATATAACCAGATAATTATCCGTATAACCCGATCAGAGATGTTTTTTTTTTTTAAATTCCCGAAATCAACTTTAAGAATCGCCAACATACCCCATTTTGGGAATTCCATAAGTCGGCTTGAGGAAACGTCAAAATCCCCCACTTTTGAAATAACGCAACTTCAATTTTCGTACTAAAGCAAATGACCGTTTATAGTTCAGATGCAAGTTCTACGACAAAAACGCGCACCAATTATGAGAAACCGGTTCCAAATCGGTATGCGAAGTACTTCCGAATTTTTTTGGGAATTCCTAAAATCAGCTTCATGAATTCCCAAAATCCCTCCACTTGTTTAATAATTGTTTTATTTCAATATATGAAACACGCTTCGATATCAAAGTAATTGTCCATATAACCAGATAATTATTCGTATGACGCTATTAGAGTTGTTGCTTTTTTTTTTTGAATTCCCGAAAAAAGCTTTGAGAATCGCCAACATACCCCATTTTGGGAATTCCATAAGTTGGCTTGAGGAAACGTCAAAATCTCCTACTTTTGAAATACGGCAACTGCAATTTTCGCACTAAAACGAATAACCGTTTATAGTTCAGATGCATGTTCGACGGCAAAAACGCGCATCAATTAAAAGAAACCGGTTCCAAACCGTTTGGCAAAGTGGTTGCGATTTTTTTTGGGAATTCCTAAAATCAGCTGCACAAATCCCAAAATCCCTTCACTTCCCCGGAAGTAATACGGCAACTTCAACTTTCGCACTAAAGCAGCAACACTATATTTATCTATATATGTAATTATCATTCATATCTTTCGGGTGTTGCGAACATACAAAAAAAAAAACAAGTAAACCAACAAACATACATATGTACATATGAAACTAATACAAGCGTGTTATAAACACAGTTGTTTCATATTGACTAGATTTATATATTCACGAAAAACTTTTCTGCTCAAACTTAAATAACTACCAAAATTATTTGCCTTGCATTCTTATAAGCACTTGAATAAAATGGAAATGCTTTAAGTATTTTTAAACTCCTCGTTGCACTCATAAATAAAGATTCTGCATCTCGAAAAGTTTTATTTATTTTTTATGGGTAATTTTGTCCACTTTTGCAGTTAAATAGTTAAACTGCTGAAAATTCAACACAGTTTGTACAATAATTCTTCTAGTACATGCGAGTACGAGTATTTAACCGTTTAGTAGTTTTGCTTTAAATTCATATTCTTTGAAGTACTAGCCAATGGTCGTTGGTCGATTGTGTGCTAGAGAACGCGGGTTGAGGGTCATTCCAAAAAATGGCAAAACTTTATATTTTTATCGCAATTTTGCTGACAGATTGTTACAAACTTGAGTGTTAATTTTTTTTTATGTGCGCACACTGGCAATAAAATCTCTTAACTTTAATATATATAAATAATATTTTTTATTTTATTTAATTTTTTTTCTTAATTTTTGGTTGGGTATTTAGTTGTCATCGTTGTCGTTTTTTCGTGTTTGTTATCAAATGAAGCACATTTATTGTCATGCTGATACCAGCACAGAAAATATGAGCGAAATTATAACAAAGTAAAAGGTAACAGCAAAACTTATTTCAAGCATCTTAGGAAGCAATTTGGGGATTACATTTTTTTGTAATTTGTTTTATGAGCAAATGAAATAGAAATGATTTTAAAACTTATATTGAAAAAACTATTGCAGCAAGTGGAAGAAAAAAAAGCGTAAAAGTATTAAATTAAAAATAATTTTGTGTTCAATTTTTTAATGAATGACTTAAGTCCTGGAAAAAAAATGAAATTTAAGAAAAGAAATAGTGAACATTTAAAAAATATGCAGCGTTATTTTTGAATTGTGTGGATCTATTGTGCCACTCCTTATACCCTCCTTTCAGTCTATTGGTATGTAGTAGCCTATATCTCCAGTGTCTCAATGACCCTCAGTAAGTCTCGGTTTACATTGCACAGCTTTTGTCGCTGCAATTCATACTTTGGTGGCGAGAAGGGAGAGAGGAATTAAAATGGCTAGACATATGCCTGTACTTGTGCAATTCGTTATTTTTTTCATGTGTAGAGAGCTGAATTTTGCCTTGGAGATTTTTGGTTTTTATACATGTTATACATTAGGGGGCTCAAAAATTTCTCATATCTGCACTTGACCCCAGTAAAACATTGTTAATTTATTATTTAATTGTAAGTAAAATATCTAAATATACAAAAATTGTTTTTTTTTTTTTTTTTTTTTGGAAAAATTTGTAATTTTTAGGAACTCGGGTTGTAACTTTTTTTTAACATTTTTACTTTTTTTACTGTAAGATAAAAAAAATTGGAATTTGAATATGTTTCGGGAGCTTCTATTTTTTCTCATACATCAGAGTGATCACACACCCATACATGTGTACATCAATAACAATTCATTTCGCGATAAAAGTTTCACAATGTAAACGCAAGTGTTGAATCATATAGACCAGGGGTGAACAAAAGTTTTTTATGGAAGAGCAAGCACCAATATATATAACGAAAAAGTTTTTATTTAATAAGCAATGCAAACGAAAGTGTTGTTGCTTAGCACTTGTGTGTGTACACACACATGTATATAATAGAGTGCACAGCCTATAGCTAAGTGCTTTTACAAAAACAAGTGAGCACCACGCGCATAGGGCTTGGGCATTCTGGTATAGACCAATAAGTCTTTTACCAAAAATTTCAAAACTATTAGAACAATTGTGTATAATAGAGCGCACAGCCTATAGCTAAGTGTTTTTGCAAAAACATATGAGCACCAAGCGCATAAGGCTATATCAAAAGGATATAGACTGCTAGTAGCAGCTTCTCATTAATTTATTTAAAGTAATGGAATATATAGTTCTATCTTAGAAAATATTTTTTTAAGTTTTCCAAGTTTTTTGTTCATTTCTACGAAATGTCGGCATATAAAGCTAGTAAATAAAAAAAAAAAAAAGCTGTATATATTGTTAAGAATTTTTGTCACATCTAACCGAGTGTGCAAACAATAAAAAATACATGATTTAAGGTACATAAAATTCCAAGTAAATCAACTACAAATGATGTTATTTTTCTTGCATTCTTGGTATGCGTTTTATTATTGTTTGTTGCTGTAACTTGTTTATTGTTCGCAAGCGTGTGTATGAATGTGTATATGCATAAGAATTATATTTCTACATTTGAGACTAGAACTATGAATGAGTAGAATGATCATGATTATTGTAGAAAGAAGATGAAAATGAAGTATAAATAGCAGGTAGGTTGGCGACAACGAAACAGTTTATTTTTAAGCTTTGTGTAAGACAGTCATAAGTCAAAGTAAGGAAGTCTAGTGTTTTTGTACACAGCGGTATCAAGTGTAAATAAAGTTGGAGTTATTTATCTACTGTATAACGAACAAGTGTGTGAGTCAATATTTCATTTGCAATAGAAGAATCCGCAAAAGCGTAATAATATATTATTATTATAGTAGTAGCTAATAGAGTAAATAATAATAGACACAAATGTTATCACTTTAAGTAATAACATTATTACCGGACTGTCTTAAAATGCGATTGATTCAATCTCAGGTTTTCTCAAACCAATCTCATATTCGGCTCATTTCTAGTGGGATTCGAGATTGAATAATCCGTATTTGAATCAAATCAACCGAACTTGATTTAATGAAATCCCTACTTACCGTACTTTTGTCACCACTTAGGATTGATTTAAATGCGTATGGATTGAATTTTCTTTTCAAAGTAGTTCACTACGTACTTTTCTCTTAATCTAAAAATGAAATTTTTGTTAAATCTCCTCATCAAAGTTTATTTCAAATGATTTCCATTACTTTGTTTAAATTCAGTTGAGAAGTTTAAACATGTTGCTAAAATTCTAACATGAGTCCTTTTTTTCTGTTTGCATATTTGCATATGCTGCTCAAAAATATCCTTCTAAACTTGTCTTGCATTGTTCTTTTCTGCATGTTACAATCTCAACATTTTTGTTAGCAACTTCACTGCCATAGAATTATATGTTGCAAAAGTACTTTTTGTACTTTTGTACTGTAAAGACAAAAGAATTTGACATGCTGAATGTGCACAAAAGAAAACGAATAGCTTGATTGATTTAATTTTAAAACAGTCTTTAACTTTTTTGAATACTTGGGATTTTTGTTAGTTTTCTATGCAAACTAAACCTTGCTCAATTTTAACTCTTGTTCCATTCAGCACTTCTTTTTTTTTTGTTTTTAGATTTTCTTTTTCTTTGTTGAGTTTTCGAAAGTAACAACTTCCAACTCAATAAAGATTAATTGAAACGATGTACGTTAAACCAAATTGAATTTGCGTCAAATGGACAAACAGACAAAAAGAACAAAGTATTTCACATTTTTAAGACGAAGAAAAGAAAAAAAAAAAATCAGATGAACATGAAAGCATAAGTCAAGATAAATACTCATGTATGAACTTTTCGAGTAACACAAAGTAGAAAGCAAAAATACTTTTTACCAAAATGGGTTTTTTATAAAGTCGTTTAAAAATATTTAAGAAAATAATCTAACTATCAAAACAAAAAAATTATAAAAAATAAAAATGTATTAAAAAAAAAAATAAGTAAGAGTGTGGTATATTCGGCTGGGCCGAATCTAAAATACCCTTCACGATAGTCACGTAAATATACAGCATATATTAGAAATTTGAACAAAACATGCTCGGATATACATATATCGACCGATATCAGGAAAAAAATAATTTTGATTTGCAATCACCATTCCAAATAGTTAGTACAGTTGTCTTCCAAGCAGTTGATCCGGTTCGAAGGACCATGTTTTAACGGGTTGTAACATGGTTAAAAAAAAGAAAGCGTGTTTTTCCCCAATGAAAATAAATTCAAACACTGGAATGTTTTCTAAAAAGTATAAAATAGTTTGTTTTATTAATTCATTAGGTTTTGAAACATTAGTTTTAAACTCTATGCACTATAATCTGTGTGATCAATAATTTACTATTTAAAAATCAATGGATGTATTTTATATTATATTGTATATTTTCTTGCCGGCTTAATATTTGCACTTGACCACTTTTTTGTTTTTTACGAACATCAAAAAGTATTGGGGGCGTTAATAAAAAGGCCAGGGATGGATAACACAACACCTTGTTCATTCAAGTGAACAGTAATCTTTCATGAAAATTTTCATGGAAAAACCGGTTTAGGACCGATATCGGAATTTTTCATTTTCTGTATTTTAGTAATCTTCTTTTATAACAAGAACTGATATATATCGGTTATATATGCACCGATGTAAGCAAATTTCATTTTCTGTATTTTAGTAACCTCTTTACAACCAGAACTGCTTTAAACAAAAAAAATTTTTATTACATTTTTTTTCATGGTAAAATATGTTTAGAATTTAGCTCTGGTATATATGGACCGATATCGGAAATTTTAACTTTCTCTATTTTAGTAACTTCCTTATATTACCAGAACTGCTTTTAAGCAAAAAGTTGTTTAAGTTCGCTTATGCGACATTTTCATGAAACAATCGGTTCAGGCTATATATCGGGTATAAGAGTATATGGGCCGATATCGGAAATTTCCATTTTCTATATTTTAGTAACCTCTTTTTATAATTAGAACTTTAAAATTAGTTCTAAACTTAAAAGTAGTCTTTGCAACCAGAACTGCTTTAAATAAAGAAAAATTTTTTTTATGGAAAAATATGTTTAGGCTATATCTTAAGTACATATGGACCGATATCGGAACTTTTCGTTTTCTCTATTTGCTAACCTCCTTATATTACCGGAACTGCTTTTAAGCAAAAAAAATTGTTTAAATTCGTTTATGCGATATTTGCATGAAAAAATTGGTTCAGGCTATATATCGGGTATACGAGTATATAGACCGATATCGGAACTTTCCATTTTCTGTATTTTGGTAACCTCCTTTTAGAATCAGAACTTTAAAATTAATTCTAAATTAAAAAGTAGTCTTTGCAACCAGAACTGCTTTAAACAAAAAAAAATTTTCTCATGGAAAAATATGTTTAGGCTATATCTTAAGTATATATGGACCGATATCGGAACTTTTCATTTTCTCCATTTGCTAACCTCCTTATATTACCGGAACTGCTTTTAAGCAAAAAAAAAAGTTGTTTAAATTAGTTTATGCGATATTTTCATGAAAAAATCGGTTCAGGCTATATATCAAGTATACGAGTATATCTACCGATATCGGAACTTTCCATTTTCTGTATTTTAGTAACCTCCTTTTAGAATCAGAAGTTTAAAATTAATTCTAAACTAAAAAGTAGTAAAATTTTTCACCAGCCGAAACTTTAAGAGCAATAAGATAATTTGTCCCACTGTACAAATACAATTTGCGTGACGTCATTGGTGAAATATGGGCATATGATTTCAACTTAATAAGAAAATTGTCGTATCTTGCATTCTAGCAATCTTATCAAAAAATTCTTTCTCATATGGAGGCATTTGCATTAAGGAATATAAATACCTTTTAAAATCACTACTTTTTCTTTTTATGCTAAAATAAAATACGAGTAGTCTTTAAAAACAGCTCATTTTAAGCAAAATTTACACTCAAAATTTACCTTTAAATATGAGACTACTCGTATGTCTTTAAAAACAAACCCTCAAAATTTACCTTTAAATAATTATATTAAACATTTTAAATATTGTATTTAAAGCCAAATTAAATTATTTCATTCGATTAAATTACATTTTTTCTTTTAATTTCCTGCAAAAGGCTAATCTGCCTGAGAAAGAATTTCTTTTTTGCTGTCGAGTCCTTTTCGAAGCAAATTTCAGCAAAAGAAAAAAAAAACTTTCAAGCTTTAACAAACAGTTGAATGCAAATCATTTAAGAAAATAAAAGCTTTCTGAACAATCCTGTTTATCATTATTGTTTGGCTTGATTGAACACAAATAAAGGACACATTTTACTACTTGACAATAAACAGGAAAAAAATTTAAACACATGTACACACTTACATATACATACTCGTATATGCATTCATACATACATATGTAAAGAAGAATTCTTAAAATGCAAACAAATGAAACAATACAAGATGATGATGATGATGATGAAGAAAGAAATAAGAAATAAGATGAAACCCCCACAAAACACTTGAACCTTAAATGCAATGCCAAGAACGAAGATGGAACGTATTGAATGCAGAAAGTTTCCATGCAATGAGAGCAGTCGAAAATGATTTGAACTGAATTATTGGTTTGTTATTTGTAGGCGGTATTGATGTCCTTTTAGCCACAACAATGAGAAAAGTTTTCTTTTGTTTAATTTTTCTTTCTCTGAAGAATTTTTACTACAAATAGCACTTTTTACCAATAAAATGTTAACATTAGAATTTGATGGCAACAAAAACTAAAACAAAAAAAAAAAAAAAAGCAACAAAACAATTAAAAAATAAATAAATGCAGAAAAGTGTGGGAGGTTTCTTAAATAATTTTCAGGAAAAATATATTTTTTAAGACCATTTTTATAAAAACTTTTTAAGTCTTCTTGTTGAATAATGCTCAGTTTACAGAACACGAATGAGTGATGCACCTACATAATTTATGTGATATGCACTCGAGAAAGTGAAAGCTTTTCTCACACATATTATAAACTTGTTGCTTATTATTTGTTTTCCAGTGTACACTTTGCGTTTATTCACAGTTTTGGTAACGCTTGCAGTCTCCTCAAATTTTCCCATATTGTTGGCAATTTCTTGCACAATAGGTCAATTACCAATTACAATCATAATCATCCTATAATGCACGAAAAGTGGCAATGTTCGAACCACCAGGCTTGTAGGCAATTTTATATACTTTTTACAAGTTTTTCGGTTGTTATAGTAAATGTCAAACGTATTACTAAATAAAATATAATAAAAATATTTCCCCGCTGACAGCCTTGCCAGATCGTTGGTTTTGAAAGCATTAAATAGACAGCCCTGTATATTTTTTTATCACATATTAACAAATTATATCTGGGTGCTAGTGTTTTAGTAAATATAGTTTATTGCAATTTAAATTATAGTACATTTGTAAATTAATAAATAAATAAATATGTCTGGGTCGTTTCCGCACCCCCCTCTCCCTCCAGGCGGGGAGCAGATTGTGGCTTGGTGCAGCATGTCATCTGGGGAGTTAGAGTTCCATGATTGTTGTAGGTAATAAAACACTAGGAAGCCGTAAGTTCAATTATCAGAACAGGAATCAGTAAAGCCCCAAGGTGGTTCTGCTTGCAGACCATCTCGGGCGTTGATCATGGTTGAGGTGCCTGCCTTGGATCAAACGTTCTGCCTATCAGTCTAAAATCAAAGAAAAGTTGGACTAGTTTTCCTGATAATTGTTTTCGGTGGCTAGTATCTCCCAACGTGATGTTTAGACCCAGTGATGTTTAGACCCAGTGGTGATGGTTAGACGGGTGAGTTGGTTAAATGCTGATGCTCTTAATGGATTTCGGTCTACTAATTCATAAGCCTTGTCTTCCACTGACTTTCTGGTGGGATAAGAATGCCCGAGCTCTTCAACAAGAAGTTTGACTATATGGCTACAAACTTACCGCAAAATTGCGAGCAAAGCCCCCGGGAGATCCTGCTGGCAGACCATCTCTGGCGCTGATCATGGAGTAGGTGCCTGCCTTGGCTGAAACGTTCTGGCTGTGGTTTAAATCTAAAACCACAGGAAGCTAATAAGCCCCTAGGTGATGTCGTCTTGCAATATATATCTATAATGTAAGGGATCGAAGATGATGGTTAGACGGGTGAGTTGGTTAAAGGCTGATGCTCTTAATGGGATTCGGTCTACCAACTCATTAAGCCTTGTCCTACAATGACTGTTGGGAAATTGCATACAAGAGGGAGTAGAAGGCCCGAAGTTTTTAGCAATAGGTTCGTTTATTTGGCTACAAGCTCGTGACAAAAAGTTGTGAGCTGTGAGAGTCTTGCAAACCCCACGGGGACACTGGTGAATCGTGAATAATTTATCCCGAGGAGTTGACTTATCATCAGACAACGCCGACAAGGCAGGTGCTGATATAAATCAATATTCACAATCTGTATCCTTTCCGACTTGTTTCACCTTTATTCTTAATTTAAGATAACTGTTTTATAAAATAATTGAGTAGCTAGCAATATTTGTGGTCATGGAGCCAGCTGCCGTCAATGTGTTTAATATATAATGCTCTATTCGCAACGAAATAACCGAAAAAATGAAACTTAACTCAAAACATATGTCAAATTGACAACGTTGTTAACTGGCAGTTTTTTTTTTTTTTCTTCATAAAAAGATTGCAAACATTGTTTCAGACAATTTCTAAATTTACCCTCGTATGTAAAGAAAACTTTTAAAATGCATGGTCAGAGCTAAATTTACTTTTCAAACTCATGCCATGCATGCCAGTTCACTCAGTATTTTCACTTCTTTCTTTGCATGTGATTCTCAATTGAAACTTGAAATATTTGTATTGTTTACAAATCGGTTCACCACACAAACATATTTATGGTCCTTCAATGGAAAAAAGCAAGACCCCAACGCTTGCTATTGCCTTGTCTGGTTGCTGCTTCAATGATTATTTGTTTGCATGCTGCTTATTTTCTTCTTTTATATTGGAAATTTGTCAAAAATCACAAAAAAACAAAGAGAAAGAGAGAGAAAAAAAAATAGAAACAGAAAAAAGGCACTTAAGTGTTCCGTTGATCTGTTGTCCTTGCCATTTCAAATTAAGCCATAATGCTTTTTATCCTTGTGTTAGTTTGTGTAAGATAGCTTTAAATTTCTTGATAACAGCTTTTTGCCATCTCAACGAAATTATAATTTTTTTTCTTCTTAATACTTTTACAATTTCACTGAAATTGTTTTATAAACTTGAACCACATAAAGTGTTTGTTTGGTACAATTAGTTTAGCAAATCTTTAAAATACAAATAAAATTCAATGACCAACGCTTTTAAAAGTTGTTTGTTCAAGGTGTTGGAAGTGGAGGTAGAAAACATTTTTGGCGGCGATGTTATGTTTTCTAAGCAAAATTCATGTTACTAAAATGATGTTTAGTCGAAAGAACATAAAAAGGGATTATATAATAAACGATTATATAATAAAGGCCGTGTGCTTTTTGACACTATTTCCAAAATAGATGCTATTTCAAGCGGTGAAACCACTTATTGGCTGTCAAACCGACAAAAGATCCCAGATATTATAGAATTTGGAGTTGCGAAAAATTTTAAAATTTATGTGGAAATTATCACACTTGATTGATGGTACTCCGACTATTCCCTATAGAAACCGACAAAAGGCTTGAAAAGAACCATTAGAGGCAAGCCATCCTAGCGTACTTCAACTATCTATTTTGGGGTTTCTCGACCGTGTGCAGGAGAGCGCGAAGAAGCTTATTGGTGACAGTAGAGTATCCAACTCTATTGATCCAGCATCGATGCATTGTAGGGTGCGTTACTCTGTTCTATCGTTACTACAATGGAGGATTTTGCTCTGACGAGATTAGGGATCTTGTTCCCGAAACTCGACAGTTTTTACAAAGCACGCGTGTAGCGTTCAGATCTCATCCATTTGTAGTTGATTGCCCGGGGAATCGTACTACGCATTACAGAGAATTCGTTTGTGGAATAAGTTGCCTGCAGGCGTGTTTCCTGTCTGCTATAACGTTGGAAAGTTCAAGTCAAATGTTCACAAACACTACTTCCCCTTTCTCTCTCCTCACAACCTATTTTACTACTTCTGGTACAATATGTAGGTATCATCCCCTGAGTACTGGTCTAAGATAAAAAAAAATATGTCTAACTTTTAGTTCAATAGTTCAGTGATCTGTGTGTAAAAGATATCAGTGAACGATTCTGTGTCAACTTACAAGACCTAGTAGACAAATGAAAACAAAATTAATATAAACAGATAAGACCAGCAATTATGAGTATAAATCCAAAGAAGATAAGATATTTCGAAATTTTCTTTTTTTTTGGCATTTTTAATTGCTAATATTTGATCAAAACCCGAATTAACAATAATATGTATACTAGCTATAAACAAACGTAATAGAACTTAGAAAATTTGCTGAGCAGTTATAATTTAAATTGTGTTGGCACTTTTTGATTATTTCTGTTTACTAGAAAAAAGAAACATGAATGAAAAAGGAAACTTGAAGAAAAACAAAAGAAAGTTACATGAACTACGGAGCTAAATGAGCTCGCAGAATTGATTGACTCACTTAGTTCTCTGATGTGAATCGTTCAATTATTCTAGCTCGTTCGCGAACTCTCTACTACATCACATTATAAAGATTCAATAAAGAAATAAAATTAAAAAAAAAAGATGGCCAATGTAAAAGCACTCATATATACGAAAAAAAAAACACCCACAAATTAAATGATTAGACATTAAAGCAGCCTTTGATTCTGTCTGGCATGATGCATTAATTCATAAATTAGTTATGATAGGCTTAGACACTTCTACAATTAGAATAATTAAGAGCTATTTAGCAAATCGAACGTTCAGGGTTCACATTAATAATAAAAAATCGAAAATATTTAATATCCCCGCGGGTTGCCCACAAGGCTCTTGGCTATCTCCTGTATTATATAACATTTTTACTCACGATTTCCCAAATCTTAGCTATTGCGAATCATCCATTTTCGCTGATGATACAGCAATTCTATGTTCAAATATTTACTCTGCCTTTAATTTATTGAATTTACAAAAATCGGTAGATGATGCTATTTGCTACTTCAATAAATTCAAAATACTGGTAAATCCGTCTAAAGTTCAAGCTATTTATTTTTCAAGAAAAATAAAATATTGTTTTCTACCTAGCTCATGTATTAAAATTAATAATACTGACGTTCTGTGGGAAGCTAAAGTGAAGTAATTAGGAATGATTCTCTACAACAAAAATGTTATTCAACGATCATATTAGTTATACCATCAATAAAATCAATATAACTTTAAAAAGTCTTATATCCTTTCATAAACAGAAAATCTAAATTAAACATTGATAATAAACTGATTATATTTAAAATAATTTTTCAAGCCATTCTTTTTTAAGGATCTCCGTTATGATAGCATATCAAATTGCCACCTTAAACGACTTCAAGTTTGCCAAAATAAAATTCTACAGTTGATGTGTAATCTGCCTTACTCATTTTCAACATCACGTCTTCACTCACAAACTAATTGGTTATTAGTTAAAGATAAATTGGTAGATATAAAAGAGAAATTTGTTGTTAAATGTTCAAACTGCACATATGATCATATACGATCCCTTTGTTCTTAAAATAAGTGTACTTTTATTCTCTGGGTTTTCTATTGTAATCTATTTTTCCCAAAATCCTAATATTATTTTTGTAAATAATATTTAATATTAGTTGTTTTTATTTTTTTGGTTTCAAACCAAATCGGGCTTTCAAGGTCAATGTGTTGATCTTTCTATATAAAAGATAAACTACATTTAGTTATCTTAATTTATTCCCGACGTTTCGTTGGGTTATTTCCAACTTCTTCAGGAGTTGATTTTTATATAGAAATACATATGTATATAGATACATTGATCTTGAAAGCCCGATTTGGCTTTCAAAAATTTCCAAAGTCTACTGATGATTGGGATAGTTCCTATGAAATGTCGACATATAGATAGCTGAGAAATATAGAAAACAAGCTATTTATAATTTTTTATTGGTATAAATGTTAGAAGCTTAAATAGCGAATAAAAACTTAATTGAATTTTTGTTCTCTGCTTTTCGATACTTTCAAAAAGCAAATCGTAGCATCCAACGGTTGAAGTTGAATGTTTGAGAATATCTTTCAAAAATTTGCAAAGTCTACTGATGATTGGGGTAGTTCCTATGAAACGTCGACTTATAGATAGCTGGGAAATATAGAAAACAAGCTATTTATAATTTTTTATGGGTATAAGTGTTAGAAGCTTAAATAGCGAATTTTTATTCGCTTAAGCTTAAGCTTATGTTATGTTATTTTATGTTATGTTTAAGCAGAAAAGTTGGTACTGAACTCTTAATAGTTAAATTCTTTTCTCTATTCTCTAATTTATTGTAAATCTTCAAATTATTTTGTAAATAAAAAATAATGGTGTTATTCTACATTTAAATTGAAATTCTTAAAAAATATTTGTTTTGCAAATACTTTTTTTACAAACTGTGTTCTATTTTTATGTAAGAATCATCATCCTTTTGTAGCAGTTAATCAATATTTTGGCGTTTAATATGAAAAAAAAGTCAAAAGAAAACATTTTAAGATAATTTCTTTTTTTTATTAAATAAAATTTGTTATTTTGTTCTTGTCCGAGGAAGATTTTTCGAAAAAATTGGCAGCACTGCCGAACAGTCGTGGCTACAGAAATACTCTTTCGTGAATAAAATTCTAAAAAAACAAGTTATGTGATCATAAAGTTCTACTATTTTATTTTTATACCAAAACAATTATCTTCCAGTTAACATTTTTTTCTACTTTCGTTTTATATTCTTTATGTAAAATATTGCATTTATTTGGTCACTATAGTTCATGGTACCTATGATATTTTTTGTTTCGGTTTTTCTAATCTAATTCAAAGTTTTTGTACAGTTTTTTATTGTCAAAGTGCAGGTTTATTGCAATTGCAGAAAAAAAAGTAGAATTTATTTAAACACTGAACTGAGAATATTGGTAAACCCAATAAGGATTATATACTCGTAGTTTGAAATTTCTAGTTTTATTTTAGAAAATACATGCAGAGTTCGTACACACATACATATGTGCATAAGTTGTGTGTACGAGTATGTACATATGAATATTTATGCAAATATTCATATGTCAGAAAATAAAAAGTAAATTATTTGGAGAGACAAAAAACTTTTTTTAATTTAACTGGAATTTTTTTTATTAAAACAAGTTGACACCCATTTGTGTGAAGGCAAAAAAATGCATGAATGTGTATGAGTGTACTATATGTTTGTATGTGTGTGGTCATTAGGTACTCCTGCATTTGCATGCACACATGTGCTGGCCGAAAAAATAACCACAGCAATACTTTTAACAGATTAAAAAAATTTTAAGTATTGTTTTGTTTTTAAGCGCTTTAAATTTGCGTTTGTGACTCGTGTTGAACACTATTTTTTGTAAAATCGTTTTACACAGAAAAACTGCTCTTGTTGGCGTTTTGGTTTTAATATAATTTTACTGAAAGCAAAATCAGCAAATACGTTTTGAAGCTAAAATTGCAAAAACCAAAGTATGTAGTTGTATATCAATTCGATATCATTAAACTTTTTACTTGAATCCAAGTAATTTTTGGTTGATTGTGTACTTGCAAGCGAATTTTGGTTAATCACTGAAATACAATTAGAATTGCGATCTACATACGAAATTTTCGTTTTAATTTCTATATACTGAAAATAGCACTACTGAAGTTTTGAAAGCAAAGTTTTCAAACATTTTTAATTTTTATTTTTCACACACAGCAACTTATATGCTGTTCAGACACACACTTTTAATTAAGATTTTGCAATTAGCGGCTTAATTGATATTAATTACCCAAAATTTTAATTGAGTTAATTGTATTTCGTAAAAAAACCTTGTTTAGTTCAAACGTTAATTGCATTAGTAATATTAAAGCCCAGTTCAGACTATTATACTTTGTATTAATACTTGTCAAAAATTTAAATAATACGTGCAAGTCTGATAGTCTGAATGTAATTCGTCATACATACGAAAAATAATACGATAAAAATTTGACATCCCTTATGACTTTGTTGTTTTTTAAACTTTTCAAAACGACAATACTTTACATTGGATCAGGGTTGTGTTTTTTAGCAAACCAGCTAATTAAAAATTGAGTAGTCGGCTATTTCGTAGCCGATGGGGTGCCGTCACTGATAGTATTTTTTGTCGTTATAAAAAAGCTCGAAATTTGGAATTTAGCTGTCATTTATAAATGTATTTTGCTCGTGCTATATTTAGAACATAAAATATGTTTGTGCTATTGAATTTGGATGTGTTATACATAATTATTATTTTAACTTGTTATATTTTTGTTGAACTTTTATAATTTTTTAAATTAAAAATTGTTTGGTTTGTACATATGTACAACAGGTTTTTAGTTCAAGTTTTTCCTTTCTTAATTTTTTCTTAAGAAGGATTTTTTACAATACAAATTTGCTGTGATCAATAATTATTGATTGAAGAAGACAAGAAAAATAATAATCAAATCTTTAGCTGGGGGACAACTAGCTGTTTCGTAGTCGCTACACTACTCATCAGCACCCACTGGGATTCGAACTCGGGACATGACGTATCATGATCTACTGCTTTAACTACTAAGCCACCGAGCATTTAATTATTTTCTATCTATATTCATCTCATATTGAATCACATATGCATTTTGTTAATTGCCCACATTGTTTGTACAGCGTTTGCTGTCTCTAAACTAGCGGTATTTATTTTTATTTATTAACATACATATTTTTGTATTTAATATTCTCCGGACCCAGAGATGTAAATATTAATTTGTTAAATTTTTGTTGAACTTTTATAATTTTTTAAATTAAAAATTGTTTGGTTTGTACATATGTACAACAGGTTTTTAGTTCAAGTTTTTCAACAAAAATTTAACAAATTAATATTTACATCTCTGGGTCCGGAGAATATTAAATACAAAAATATGTATGTTAATAAATAAAAATAAATACCGCTAGTTTAGAGACAGCAAACGCTGTACAAACAATGTGGGCAATTAACAAAATGCATATGTGACTCAATATGAGATGAATATAGATAGAAAATAATTAAATGCTCGGTGGCTTAGTAGTTAAAGCAGTAGATCATGATACGTCATGTCCCGAGTTCGAATCCCAGTGGGTGCTGATGAGTAGTGTAGCGACTACGAAACAGCTAGTTGTCCCCCAGCTAAAGATTTGATTATTATTTTTCTTGTCTTCTTCAATCAATAATTATTGATCACAGCAAATTTGTATTGTAAAAAATCCTTCTTAAGAAAAAATTAAGAAAGGAAAAACTTGAACTAAAAACCTGTTGTACATATGTACAAACCAAACTATTATTTTAACTGTTGAAGTATTTCACGGGCCGGCACGTCTATCGCCTACGACGAATAGCGTACCTGCCGCCGTGAAAAGTTTTATGATGGCACATCTATGTTGGTTTATATCAAGTGTGATGGTGTGAATGCAAAAACTAATTTACGTTAGACTTTTTGACAGTCGCAAGAAATGTGTTTAGACTTTTATCTCACAAAATCTAATGAAAATATTTATACTTGTATAATAGTCTGATTGGGCCTTAAGTATGTATGAACATATAAAAAAATTTTTAATTAACAGATAATTGAATTAATTAAAAAGTGTATGTATGAACAGCATATTACGGCTTTTGGTGATAGTACTATCCCATATCGGTCCCAAGATGCAGTATGTGAATGATTCACTGAGTAATGAGTTTTCTCATACGAAATTCTTTCAGCGTGAAGAGAGAAAATGAAAGAGATAAATATAGTTTTACAGTTCTTTTCGATTGTTTCATCTCTGTTTACTTTGCGGGCGAGATACTACACGAAATATATGAAAAAGTAATCAAAAGTATCGAATAGATATAAACAAGAGGCGGTGAGTGAAAATTTGTATTTCGTACAAAATTATAAGATTTAAGAATTATAATAAAAGAAAAGTTGCAACGAAATTTTTTAGGAGTATTTCACTTGTCGCTACTTTTGCAGCTGGAAAATTACCAACCTGTAGACTTTTCTCCAACCAGAATATTGGCTAATTTTTTGTGATGCTCTTGTTCTCTACCTCTACAGCAAATCTGCTTTCTGCATCAATGTTAGTGAAAAAATATATATGGCGCTATTGAAGAACTTGTTTATCAAATAAAAAAAAAAATATATATATATATATATATATATATATATATATATATATATATATATATATATATATATATATATATATATATATATATATATATATATATATATATATATATATATATATATATATATATATATATATATATATATATATATATATATATATATATATATATATATATATATATATATATATATATATATATATATATATATATATATATATATATATATATATATATATATATATATATATATATATATATATATATATATATATGTATGCTTTTCGGGTAAAAAGAGGAAAGGGTCCCTCGTTTGTTGTAGCAAATAAAACTCTAGGAAGCGGCATGACTTATGTTGTGTTGGCTTCCGAAACCCTTACCAAGGGTTTGGCAGAACGGGGATCAGCATGGCCCCCGGGTGGTTCTGCTGGCAATTCAACCCGGGCTGATCATGTTTGAGATGCCTACGTTGACTGAAACGTTCTGGCTGTGGTTGAAACCTAAAACGCAGGAAGAGGGTGTTAGTATCCTTGATAACTGTTTGGCGTGGGTTTTTTCGGGGACTAACAACCTGCCGAGGATCTATTGCATATACAGCAGATAGCTGTACTGTAAGGAACCAGTGGTGATGGTCGGCGGGTGAGTTGGTTTAAGGGCTGATGCTCTTAGTGGGCTTCGGCCTACCAACTCATTAAGCGTTGTATTCCATTGATTGCTGGGAAATTGCATGCAGGAGGAAGGCTCGAACTCCGCAACAAGAAGTTGATCATATGGTTTCAAACATATGGTATAAATTGCTACCTGTGTAAGCCTAGCAAGCCACATGGGGACGCTGGTGAATCGTGATTAATTCACACCGTGGAACTGGTCCATCATCAGATAAGGCCGCAAGGCAGGTGCAGATGTAAATCTTTTTCATATCTGTTAAGTGGAAAATATGATATCAGCCAAGTAGCTGCCGCAGTGTTGATGCAAGTTTGTGCCCGTTTTAGCGCTCTTATAGAGCTTCCAACAATTGTTTTTGCTACTATCTGTTTATAAATTCTCAACTTGCTTTATATCGGACGTAGAAATCAGTAGTGGAAATCACAGCATTAAACATGTCAGGTCTATAGCTCAAATAGGATAAACGTTCAAATAGGAAACGTTGAACCAGCCACTGAGGCAGTGAGTAACGACTTGTGTTCGCTTGACGGAGCATAGGCTTAGGCTTGAGCCATACTTCCAGATTTTCTGTTAAATAAATCACTACAACATAGAGTTCTTTACATATTTTTTTCCAATAACCATTTTGTTAAGTTAGATTTGCAATATAACTTATATATTAAATATCTTTAGCACTTGAGCTTACAAGTTTTCTCTTCCAGTGTATTTTAAACCTTTAATTATATTCTACATAAAACTCTGTCACTTACATGCACTTCTGAGTTCATGGTCCAACTTAATATTGTAATTTTTTAATGCCTCAAAACTTCTTAATTAAAGGGGTTGTCTCTGACGCTTTAGTTTCAACTTTTTATAATATTTACTAAAGATTAAAACTTTATCTTCAATAAATATTGCATGAAAAAAAGAGGACAACTTTTAAATTTATGTTTACCAAGCAAAAAGATTGGTTATGAATTTCTAAATTTAGCAAAAACATAAAATGTATGTAAGCAAATTTAAGCATTTGAGCAACCAAAAAAAAAAAAAATTATGCAAATAGGATGATGGTTTGGTAAAAAATAGTTAATACTCGTACATTTAATAAAAAGCTAAGTAAAATTTACTTTATATGGCGCCAGGAACTTTTCTAAAGGATTTGTGTAATTTGAGTAACACTCTATGTACCTACGAAGAAGTTTCATTTTCTAAAATTTTTTTTTATTTTACCAAGACAAAAGGCTTGTTCGTTAATATATAACGCGCTGTAGCTGATGGGCAATATATTCGCAAATGGAATAGTTTAAAAAAACTAAAAAAAAAAAACTAAAAAAATAGTCTATTTAACCAGATAATTACGCGTATAACACATTCCGAGTTGTTTCTTGGAATTCCCAAAATCAGCTTCAGGAATCACCAAAATCCCACACTTCCCCGGACACAATATGGCAACTTCAATTTTCGCACTAAATCGATGGACCGTTAATAGTTCAGAAACACAGCCAAATCGCGCACCGAATATGAAAAACCGGTTGCAATTAGGTTAGCGAAGTGGTTACTAGTTTTTGGGATTCCCAAAGTCGGCTTCAGGAAACAACAAAATCCCCTCACTTCTTTAGAAGCAATACGGTGACTTCAATTTTCGTGTTAAAGCGAATGACTGACTATCAATAGTTCAAATGGGAGTTGCACGTCAAAGACTCGCACCGAAAATGAAAACCCCGTTCCAAATAATTTCGCGAAATGCTCCCGAATTTTTTTTTGGGAATTCACAAAATCGGCTTCGTGAATACTCAAAATCCCCCCACTTCCGCGAAAGCTATACGGCAACTCCTTTTTTGGCACTAAAGCAGCAACACTGTATATACATGTGTAATAATCACTCATATGGCGTTGATTTCGATACAAACAAACAAACATATAAGTGAAACTAATATAAGCGTGTTAAAAATGGCAGCACTGCAGCTATTAGATCGAAAATGCAAGAGAGCAATTACAAAAATAGTGGATGAAGTGAATGAGTAGATATTTGATTGCCAACATCGAAAGTTTCGATTACAGAAGCGATGATCACATGTACACCAGTAATGAACATCAACTCCTATACAAACCTGTGGCTGTGTTCTGTAACTCTCGCCACGAGGAACTTTTTAAACAAATTAAAGATATAGTTCAAATAAATAATAGTCCAATTCTATTCTTGCTTAGGCAGCTTTTATGATATGTCGACATATAGGCACCTAGGAAATACAAAAACCAAACTGTATATACTTTCGGATTGGTATAAATATTACTAGGTAATAGAGTCAATTATATCATAAGCTCAATTATTATTTGCGAATCAGGGGTTACAGTATTCTGATGGTCTAACCAGATCTGATAACACGGAACACATGCATATCAGATGTAGCGCAGTGATGCATATTCGAACAGGTCTAATATAAACTATGTTTTGGTTGAGGAAAGCTTTGAAAGGAAAACTTAAATAAGCGGTATAATGGACGCAAACTATTTTCGCCATGGTTAGCTAATGGTTTTCAGCCATGACGAATGTTAAAGAATTATTTCTAATACAATATTTCTTTGCAATCTATTTCAGCACTTAAAACTATAGGAAATTTAAAAGAAAATTATAATTTTTCTTAACTAAATAAAAATATTTTTTTTGTCCTTTCTTCTTACCTGATCTAGCACCACTGTCACACGAATTCAAACGCTGACTGGCTGTCGTTTCGAAGCTACGAAATCGAGAAACGCCTATATTATTCACGATCACAGGCGCTGAACCACTGCCCGAACGGCTGAATTGAGACTTACGTGATCGTCCCAAAACATTGTGGCTTTTTGAACGTTCAAACGAACGCTCGTGATGAGTAGAACGCGGTGAATACTTTTGCGCCTGATGGCCAGCAACACTATACGAGGGTGGCGCTTCCTTCACCGAAGTATTAATATAGGCAGTTGTTTTTTGATTCTGAGGAGATTGAGCAGATGATATAGAGGCCACGGGAGATTGATATTTCGGAGAGGATTCACGGGATTTTAAGCTGCCGCTGCTGCCACCACAAGAATCCTTTTTTGTTAGATAGTTGGGTGAATTGCCGGTCAGAGTACTAAAGTTGGGTGAACGATCTCGTGGCAAGGCAGTCGGTATTATTCTTTCTGTAAGATTGCCATCAAAGCTGCGTGAAAATGTTTCAACATAGGCATCAGTTGGAGTGGTACGACGGTTATCGTATTCAAAAGAACGGGAGAACACCATGCCTTTACCATTAACACCATTTACATCTTGCACATTAGAGTTATTTAGTATGACCTGCGGCTGAAGGATATGATGTTGGGGTGAGGGTCGACTCGATACTGTGCGTCGACGGTCGAAGGATTTCATTTTAGTACTGCTATCTTGAAAGGCAGGTGGTGGCGAGAGTATGGGTGTAATAGGAGGCGGGGAGTCATGATCATTGAGATTTTTGACGGGCAAAAATCCAGGACGCTCATTCAATATAGAGGCCAGTTGGGGATCGACAATTCTATAGCCAGGCCTCAAAGCAGAATCCCTGATATTGACATTTCCCAAACGTGCTTCATTTCTTTGTATCAACTCCTCAACTTTACTGCCAACAAACTTGGGTGCCTCCATCATGGAATGCTGGTGCTGCAACAAAGCCTGGCGAGCTCTATCTGACCTTCTGGTATTATCGATTTGTATCACTCGTATTGTATTGCGTAGATCACCATTTTGATGATTGTAATTGGCACGTCGATAGCCACGATTTTCATTATTGGCACGTTTAGTGTTAACTTGGACCCAGCCAGATTTATTCAAATATATTTCCTCTTTAGAAGAGGGGCCCATAGAGTTTCTATTCGAGGGTGAAATAAAGCCGCCGGTATAACACTGTTCGCCAAACAGGTAAGTCGGCATATGAATACCAGCACCACCTGAAGTGGAGGAGTTACCAGCTGGGCCACCTCCCCCACCACCCATGTGATAGTGCATTTTACGCGATTCCAGCTTCTCGTTGAAACTGCGCGACGAAGCCTCTAAACTTTCTCTTCTCTTTGCCACGTACTGCTGAAAGGCAGAGAGGTGTTTATTATCTTCTACATCCAACTGTGAGCTGTCATGACAACTTTGAGGATCCCTTAGATCTTGTAGTAGCTGCAAATGCTTTTGAGGACTTTCATGACGACTACGACCATGATGATGTCTCGAAGGGCTGGCTCTGAGTTTGGTTCGTCTCTTTTTTGGTGGCAAAGCAGGCAGTGGCAGACTACAAACATCAATTTTATCCAAAGTTGAAGAAGATAATTCGTCGTTTTGTGACTCTCTGGTTACCGAATCTTTAGTCAAATGACTGTCATCCGATTGTGCTTCACTCGAGTCTAAACAGGAGTAATCTTGTCTTTGCAAAGGCGGTCGACGTGTATCACTTTCCAGAGAAGATTGTAAGGTGGTGATTAAAGGTACTATTGGTGATGAACTGAAAAAGGATACAAATTTAAAGAAAATCTATCAGTTCTCTTTTAGTTTAATTTTTACTTTTATCTTAATTCATAAAATATGCTAAAGATTATTTAATATAATATATAGGGGTCAGGGGATGACCCCTACATATGCAGTGCATTGTACCAGAACTAGGAAAATAGGTTGTGAGGAGGGGGAAAGCGGGAGTAGTGTTTGTGAACATTTGACTTGAATCTTCCAACGTTATAACAGTAATATTTTAAAAATATTTTATTAAATGTTCAACTTGTTGTAGATATTTTTATTTAAGTTATTTTTTTATGATTTTTTTAAGCAGTCTGTATTGAGGAAAGTGCAAATACATGTTAATTTCAATATCAATAAAACTAAAAACTATATGATTTTTGCAACCTTACGAGGGCGGATTGATATTGAAGCAACCCAAAGAAACATTTTTTTTTTTTTGTTAAAAAAAAATATTGTTTATTTTTTAACAAAGACAGTGTCATTTTAGCTCAATACACTTAGACGATATTTCACTTTTTTTATACCATCTGAATATTACGATTTTGGAAACACTTTTTCGTTTGAGATGAATCTTTTTCCTGCGAGCCATTTTTTCAAGTTTGGAAACAGCAAAAGGTCGCTAGGAGCTAAATCTGGACTATGAGGTGGACGTTTAACCAATTCGAAGTGTATTTCACGTAATTTTAGCTTTGTGAACCGGTGCGTGACCTTAAAGAAAGAGCACTTTTTTCCTCTTTAAATGTGGTAATTTTTGTCTCGATTGCATAAATCAATTGATCTAATAATGCACGATAATACTTTCCTGTTATAATGGATCCTTTTTCAAGATTATCGATAATCAATATTCTGTGTGTATCCCAAAATAACCGTGCCAGCCGGTTTCACTGCCCTCGCATTCTCCGGAGCATTTCCACCAGCTTCCAACCATTGTTTTGATTGATCATATTTAATTTTAGGTGTGTAGTGGTAGACCCACGGTTTCATCAACAGTTATTAATTGTTGCCAAAAAGCAAGAGGATTACGCTTTGTCATGCGTTTTTGTTCGACACTTAGCAAACGCGGCACCCATCTTGCGGACAGCTATTTCATATGCAAATGTTTTTGCAAAAAGTTGAACATATTGTTACGTTTTTGCCTGTAAAAACGTTTTTGCATATTTTTCACTTATCACTTTCTTTCACAAAGCTTAAAAATAAACTGACTCGTGGCTGCCGACCTACCTGCTACGAGTATTTATATGGCTTTAACAGTTTCTAAAATCAACATGAATTTTCTAGTTATTCATAATTCTAGAATCAAATGTACAAATGTATTTCTCTTGCATATACACATTCCTACACATGCTTGCAAACAATAAGCAAGTTACAACAACAATCAATAATAAAACGAATACCAAGTATAAAAGAAAAACAACAACATCATTTGTAGGTAATTTACTTGGAATTTTACGTACTTTAAATCATGTATGTATGTTTGTTTGTGTATTATATTTATAATTTTATCTTGTTTGTATGAATGTGTTATATTTTTAACAAGCAGATCATGCTACTGCACACTGGATTAGATATGACGAAAAATTCTTAACAATATGTTGATATGTTTCCCATTTCAACAAGCTCACATAACGATATCTAGGATTTTCTTAGTATGTTTTTCAGTAACCATCTATTTTGGCCTTTCTGTGATAGTATTGTTGCAGTGCTAGTTCGGCCGTGTTTAAATTCAGCAATCCAATATTTTACCATGTAGTCTGACGGAGCAGACTCACCATAATGTTAATCGAGCTTTTCTTTTGTCTTTCTCGTCGTTTTCCCTTTTAAATAATAGTGTTTAATCACTTCACGAAAATCACTTTTCTTGATTTCTGAAAATGACTACAACAAATAAACTAATAGATAAATTTGGCTTAAGTTTGTCAAAAAAGAATTTGTGTTTGTATTGCCATCTAGCGCTAGGTAGCTTCAATATCAATTCCCCCTCGTATTTTAAGCACATGAGAAAAAACAACTCTTTCTTCCACGTCATTGTAGTATTTTGTATTTATAATATAAAACATGTTCTTTTTGTTCTGAAATACAAAAAAATATGTAAAATGAATCATAGAATTTTAAATGCTTCTTTTAACTTTTTTGTGTTTGTCTTAATCCCTGTGATTACAAGTGCTGTAAAATTTATATAAAAATATATATTTTTTTTTAATTTTGCATTCATCTGACGTTAACATTTTTATTGTTCTTGTGCATAAAATTGTATAAATTTTTAATTTTTGGAATGTGTGAATAACAAAACTTTTTTCTGCTCTTCAAAAATAGTAGAGTTTTCAATATGAGATTTTTACTATAGTTTTGATGCAATAATTTGTTTTCAGTTCACTGGAAAGCTGCTTTATTTTGTGTAATAAAATTAAAGCCTAAATGTATGCTAAACTTTTATAACATGAAGTTGTTAAATAGACCGATAAATTGAAAATAAATTACTCACATTTATGCTAAATACTTATTTTTTTTAATTTTAATATTGTATTTTTACATTAGCAAAATTTATAAAATTCGCAGCAAAATTTATTTATTTAAACTGTTTATTTAAATTTTATTTGCATGATGTTAAAATAAATATTGTGATTGATCTGCTTAAAATATGTCTAATCACTTTAAAAGGCTTGAATAAAGTAGGGGAATTTTATTACAATCTATCTCTTATTTTCATGGGCTTGGGTAGCCAATTCAGAGGAAGGAGATTAATTAATTACAACCACTCGAATACAAGTAATTTTAATTATTTAGAGTAGAAAACAACCCGAAACTTTGAAAAAATATAACTCATCTTGATAATTGCCCAATAGGAAATGTAAATACTATAAATTGTAACTAAATTTGGGGTATATTGTTGGATAGTAACAATTAGATAATGTGTTCTGATGTGAGATTAGCTGAATAATGATGAAATAAAGTCACTTATTGGCATCAAAAAGTATTATATTCAGTCCAAAATACAAAATGCGCCATGAATTCGCATCCCATACTTGCCAGATGGCTCGTTAGCGGGTTTGTGGATAAATCGTGTTGTTAAAACGGTTGTTGGTTTAGGTCTATAACATTTCTTCAGCCATTGCGTGACAGATAGCTGAAAGTGTTAGTTTAAATAAATAGATAGTATATGTCATAATATAATATAAAGTATTTAAGCTGATTTTGACGTCGAAGGTTAGCATGGCGGTGTAAGAGAAAAGGTTTTCGAAGATGCAAAATTGGAGGAATTGCTTAATCAAGACTCAGATGTCTAATGCAACAAGAATTGGCAGGATCATTGGGAGTGATGCAACAAGCCCCTTTAAACTATCAGAAAGTTATGGGAATAAATCAGAAACAAGAAAACTGGGGAACGTACGATTTGAAGCCCAGAGATGTCTAACGGCTTTTGTTTGCTTGCAAACAGCTGCTAGCAGGGCAAAGACGAAAGTGATTTCTGCATCGCATTATGACTGGGCACAAAAAATATGTTCATTACAATAATCCGAAAGCAAAAAATCATGGGTATATCACGGCCATGCTTTCATGTCGACGCCTAAATCAAATATTCACGGTGCCAATGCCATGCTCAGTATTTGATGGACCTAGCTTGGTGTAGTGTACTATGAGTTGTTAAAACCGACTGAAACAATACCAGACAATTATTTTCGAATGCAGTTAATGCGTTTGAGAGGAGCATTGCAACACAAACGACCGCAATATAACGAAAGACATGATAAAGTGATTTTACAGCATGATAGTGCTCGACCTAATGTTGGGAAAGGGGTCAATGCACACTTGGAAACGTTGATCACTTAGCGTAACTCAGTTAATAGCTGAAAAAATGGCCGACAGCTAAGAAAGTGCTGCTAACTTTTAATTTCATTCCTCCATAAAAATACCTTTATAAGTATATATCGGGTGGTTAAATTTCGAGAGCCGATGTTGAATGTGAACCACACCTAAACGCCAAGTTTTTTTTCCGAATTTTATTTGACATTTCTTTATTTCAGACCTACTCAATTTAAACCAAGGAGAGATACACAATCCAACAACGTGTTAAAGTTATCCAGACTTATTATGAAAATTTTCGAAGAAAATCAGTGATGAGGCACATTTTCACCTCAGTGGATTCGTCAATAAACAGAATTGCCGCATTTGGGCGAATGACAATCCAAGAGTGACTGTCGAAAAACCAATTCACCCACAAAGAGTAACTGTTTGGTGCGGTTTATGTGCTGGCGGCATCATCGGGCCGTATTTTTTCCAAAATGAGGCCGGTCAGGCAGTTACTGTGAATGGTGTTCGCTATCGTGAGATGATAACGAACTTTTTATGGCCCGAATTGGAAGATATGGATGTAGACGATATGTGGTTTCAGCAGGACGGTGCAACTTGCCACACAGCTAACGAAACCATTGCTCTTTTGCGCAACAAATTCAATGGCCGTGTTATCTCATGTAATGACGATGTCAATTGGCCGCCAAGATCATGTGTTTTGACACCGGTGGACTTTTTTCTTTGGGGTTATTTTAAAGAAAAGGTGTACGTCGATAAGCCAGCAACAATTCAACAGCTAAAGGATGAGATAATTCGGCACATTAACGGCATAGAACCTCCATTATGCCTCAGGGTCATCGAAAATTGGACCATCGGATGGAGGTGCTCATGGAGGCCCATTTGTCCAATATTTTATTCCATACATAATTGAGTAATACCAATATATCATAATAAAATAAAATTACAATAATTTCCTAAATAGTTTGTGGTTTATTCAAAATCAACATCGGCCCTTGAAATGTAACCACCCGTTATACATATATATATAAATTTGATTTTTAAAAATTGTGAAAATTGCTGCTAATTTGATTATTTGAATAAATATGATATTCTTGTTTGCAGAAATAATATTTCGAATTATTCATAAAATTGAGTTATAATTATGGTTTATCTTCTTTTCATCTTATATTTAGTTCTTCATTCAAATTTCCCTTCAAAACCTTTTTTGATCTTATCTCGACTTAAGTTGTTATTATAAAATGCCACAGATATATGAAAAATTATACTGATACTAGGACGTAGCTGTGGCGTATGCCATATTTAACGAACTTTCCCGTCCATTGACCCTTATGATATGCGGAATTAAAATGATTAATTTTCTTTCCATTCTTGTGATTAAAATTTCGATTTAAACCATTTATGCTTAGCTCATGCTTGCTTACTTTTTTTTGTCGTAAGCAGATTTATTCAACTAAAATACTAGTCTGGTTTGTATCTTGCACGTGTCGTCTTTGCCAAACAACAAAACTTGTTTATGCAAAACTGATTTCCAATTTGATTTAACCCGCACTAAAATCCCCCGAACATCAGCAAGAGAGAACAAATCTAATATTCACAATCATACCTATATACGATAGTTCCATGTGTTTGTAAAACGACCAGTTTGCTTTGAAAACTACTCGCAATTAAAGAGTTGTCAACTAAATTAACTAACATTGAAAAAAGAAAATTCTTCTTCCGGTTAAACATCATTAATTTACTACAATACATGACAGCTCGTGTAATTAACAAACCTAAAATGTTTGTTTACTTTCTTAATGAGAAATATGTCTTTAAAATTTCCATTTAACACACATACTTTTCATCTGAAATTTGTTACTTGTTATATGCGCAACAAAACTTGCAGTAGAATCTTTGAATTTCACTTGAAATTTACTGCTTTGAAAAATAATTTAATTAAAATTACAAACTATATAATACATGCATACGAAAGACTCAAAACTAAAACTATTAACTTGTTTTAATAACTCTTTTCGGGTTTGTTTGGCAAACACCACATACATTATGCTGCACTATTTGAACCAGGTGTGCTCCTGAATGTATGCTATACTGTTCAGAGTTAATTCCTTCTGCTTTATTTTTTATTAAACTAAAAACGCACATACAAGGTGGCGCAAAAGTAATCCTCCTATCAGAAAATGCTATAAATTTTGCGATTGGCCCCTAATGTCAGTTCAGTTTTGACATTTGTGTAGTAAACACATGCGAAATACACGTTAATAAACAATGTGACTATTTATTTGAATCCAAGAGGAAGATGATTTTTCATCAAAAGTAATCATGAGTGATGAGGCCCTTTTCCATCTTAGCGGGTACGAAAATAAGCAAAATTAACGCTTCTGTGGCATTGAAAATCCGCGTGTAACCCACGAAGAGCCATTACACCCGCTCAAAGTCACTGTATGGTGTGCCTTTTTGGCTGGAGGAGTCATCGGACATTTTTTCTTCGAAGAGCGCTACAGAGCAATGATCAACGAGTTCTTTTTGCCGCAACTTGATGAATTGGGATTGGAAAACATGTGGTTCCAACAGGACGGCGCTACGGCACACACTGCATGTGCCACAACCGATATGCTGAAGGATGCATGTCCCGGGCGCATAATCTCTTGCAGCTCTTAAAGACAATATCCTTCAAGAATGTGAGAATTAAAAGACCAAATAAAAATAATCCACAAGAAGAATCAAAGCTTTTAATTTTTTTTTTTTTTAATTACAGACAAAAAACATCAGAAGGTTATTTTTGCGCCACCCTGTACAAACAAAACCAAACACTTTTAAGTGTTGGATGGTGTCGGTGAGTGCATTGTCGTGTTTTTCAGCAAAACAAATTTGATGCAAATCAATTTAATGGAAAATTAGTAAAATTCATTTGCGAACATATTTTAAGTCTCATAATTAGATAGTTTGGGGTAAATATTGTGCTACAAGCTCAAATGTGTGTTGCATGAAAACAGGCGTTAAATTAACTAAACAAGTTGTGCATTAAAGTGTAGAGAGCTGTTGATATAAAAAATATTTTGCTACGGTAATTTTTATCTTTAAGTTAAGCAAAATTTTTGAGAGATATCACCAATGTCCTTCGTTTCATAGGCCTGTTGAATTCATTTTTTAAAGTATGTAACATTGTAATAATATCATTCTAAATTGTGCGTGATATCGTCAATATCGTAAAATTAATATGTAAGATTTCATTAATCAAATATCAATACACTCTAATTAATATTTCCTAGTTCTGGTACCATGGTCCAGTCCAGATTGTGAAGTTAATTTACATCAACATCTGCCTTGTTGGCCTTATCTGATGATCTGCACCTCCCGTGTGGCGTTCTAGGCTCACACAGGTCGTATCTTTTTGCCATAAGTTTGTAACCATATAGATAACCCTATTATTTTTGTACTTTTCTTTGTTCTTTTCACAGTTTTGACATATTTTTTAACCATAATAACACTTAATTGAAATTTTTGTCAATGTTGTTATTTATTAGTTACAGTGTCGCACAATCATAACTGCAGCAATAATATTAGTTGACAATTTAACAAATTTTGCTATTGTTAAAAGTTACAGAATTCGCACCCTGGTTATGCCTTCTCACTTCATTTGGTTTGTTCAAATATTACAGTAACAGCTTGGATGTAAAAACTCGGTTGCTTAGGGCTGGGATGACCGATTGACGAAGAAATTGATATGTATCATCACACACTTATCTCGCTTATCGGATACCATGGTTGAACTGTTTTCGCTATACTTTCTGTTATACTAATGCACGTGTTTAGTGCACACTCATACAAGCAGATATTTTAGTTCTTTCTGTATAGGATTCCAAACAATACTCTTGCGTGTATATAGGAGAAATATGCATAATAGCTGCAAAGTAAATATAATCGGATGGATACTTTTTGCACATAGATGTGTGTAAACTGCATATAGCTCCTTTATTGCAACATAGTCATAGCTAAAAAAGCTAGTTTTGAGAAAAACGCATTTAAAGTTTTTAGTTTTCATACAAGTCTTTGCAAATTTTTTTTTAGAATATATCTCCTAAAGAAAACCGTTTAAAAGTAATTTGAATAAATATTAATTTGTTAAATTTTTGTTGAACTTTATAATTTTTGAAATTAATAATTTGTTGGTTTGTACATATGTACATCAGGTTTTAGTTCTGGTTCTACGGATTTTAGTGGTAAGTTCCGTTTTATTTAAAGTTGATGACTAAACAGTAGGTACTGTTAACAATTCTGCATAGATAACTCGAAAAGCTAATTTTTTGAGATATGACTATGTTGCAATAAAGAAGCGATATGTTTTTTATAAGTACTCTGTGATATTTCCTACTACAGATCTGTTATGCTTTGATTTATGAATAAAATTTTTTATAAGAACAAGAATTTTATAACGAACTCTGCAATATTTAGGGAATGGAAATTCGAGAATGGTATATAATTTAAAATTAAATTTGTTTGCAAAATTTTGCTTTTTCAGCAATTTTTTCCCCATATTCTTGTTTTACGCACAGCATAAGTTTATTGAACAACATCATCGATAAGTAGTTAAATGTGTAACTGATATTTTTGACAAAAAACCAAAGAAAAAAAAAAGTTTTCAAAAACTTTAAGCCTCCAAAAAGTTACACAACAAAAAAAGTACGCAACATACAAGAAGTACAAAATAAATCAATGCACATGAACAGTTCTATGTTAAATGCATTTACGCCTTTTAAATCTTTCCCAACAATTCACAAAAATACACAAAATCGAGAGAAAAAAAAAAAATTATTTAAACCAGATAACAATTCTTTCACGTACATGGAAATGTACTCTGGCTGGCGGAAACATTCATGTTTTTTTCGTGTTTTGTTTTTTGGATTTTCGAATATATTTTTAGTTGAAGAATTTTCAAGTAACGGGCACATAAAATTGTTCCAGCGTAAAATGAAGTGGCGGTGATGATGATGCTGCCAGTGATACATGCATTACTCACAGGCAGGCAGCCAGGCAGTGGCAAAACATTTCAAATGTCAGATTTAGAAAGGAGTTGTAACATGTGCGAGCGTATTCGTATAATATTCATAGAAAAGCGAATATGTTGCTACCAGACACTGCTAGTTCTACTGTTTATTTTATAGAGAGAGTGAGAGAGAGAGAGAGAGAAGGGGAAAAAAGGATTCATTTTTATCAAAACAATGCAAACATTAGGGCCAACCACAATGATGTGGTTAATGATGAATAATTTATTACAGACAAGAGTTCATGGAACTTCTATTTGACATCAAGTTAATTCGAGCGAATTAATATGCAACATTTTTAAAGGGAATTGACAAACTGCCACTAAGCATGACTAACACAATACATTCACATAACGACTAAAAGCCACAGAATTCAAAGCATTACTTCCTTTTTCGGTGCGGTGAAAACATCATTTAGTCTTCAAGCTGTGATACATGCTTGATGGAAGTTTGTTATACAGTGAGACTTCGATATAATGAATTCCAAAATTCGAAAACACATGTAGGATGGCTAATCTGCACCACTGTGCAGAATAAACAAAGAAGAGACTGACAAACAAAATACTAACACATACACTAACAAGCAAAACAATACAATACTAGCACAGCCAAGAGAAAAGACCAGCGTTGTCAACTTAAAAGTTTTAAAACGCACTAAAACGAGCGATAAAATGCAGCATCTCAGAAAAAACGCACCAAATTTTTTTTTTTTTTTGTATTTATTTATCGAAATTCATAAACATATCAAAGTTTACAATAAGGCCTCAGCGCCATGGTGGCATTGTTGTGGCAATCTGACAACAATTATTTACGAAATTTTTTTTTATCAATTTTCAAAGTTCTTCTTAAAATTGTTTAAAAAGCTGGACTATTTTCAAGAGGAGATCAAGCAAAATTCAATGCTTTTCAAACAAACCTTCTAGGCAAATCGCTGGCCTGTGTTGTTAATCATTATTTTTACGCCGCTTTCACACACGGAAAGTTTACTTTGCAAAGAGAGTGGATCTGCTTTCCTTTGCCAGCTCCTAACTCAAGACTTTGCATAGTCAACATTCTGTGCTTTAAAAATTTTGCACACTTGTATAAAATATTATTGAATTACAGAGTTATACTACAAAAAGTTGTTTCTCAGGGCACTGCTACACGTTCAATATAAAATTGAACGCGATCTAATATCGCGGTATTTATTGAACGCGTAGCATGCAGAATAGCCTAATATTCTGAAGTCCAGATCGCGGCTCATTGATCACGTGAATAAATATTGAACCTGCAGCATTCCTCGTGATATTCAATGGCGATACATTGATAAGAAATAAAAAAAAAACAAATAAAGTGCGCAGAGCAAAAATTAAATATATAAAATGATAATCATTTTAATAAAGTTTAAGGGCGGAAGAAGAGAGTGTCGGACACTAACACGAGCTCAGCCTATCTTTTCTGTGTAGAAACGGCACAAAAATAACATAAATAGTGGCACGATAAATATTGAACTCTTGCGATCTATCAATCCATGAAAATGCATCGCGATTTTTTACTAGAACAAAAGGTTAGTTGAAATTGATATGGTGCCACTGAAAATTAAAAAATGCACCGAAAATTGTAAAAGCGCGCACAGCGCACCAGTTACGGATTTTTTTTCACACAAAAAAAATTTTAAAAAGCACCAACATTGGTGTGTAATGTGTTGGCAACGCTGGAAAAGACACTTCGAAAAGTTTAACTCATTTTTAAGTAGATCAGAGTTGAAGAGTGTTTGCGACCGTCAAGTTGATTATTGTTGTTCACACATTGTGATATGGCTGAGTGCGTATAAAGCGTTGAATAGTGAATCTTAATTTGTAAAATCTATTAATTAAAATACTTACCTTAATAATATAATACTTACTAGTGTAATACTAATACTTAATAAGACAATAGTTAAAATACTTATCACTAAACTTAAAACCATACAAAAACTTATCTTATTAATACAATATAACAAAAATATACTTTTGTGAACTTAACCACATTAATATACATAAATATCTTTTAAACTTAATAATAAATGAACCGAAATCGAAAATTACATAAACCTCTAGTTTCATTCCCAATCAAAATCCTACATAAATATAACCACTAAAACTTTGATATAATGAAATTTGAAGATATACCAAAAAAAAGTTTGTTATAGCTATAGTTTTCTTTATTCAAAGCTAAAGATCTTCATATTCAGCAATATGCACTCTTTTGCACTTCATTACTTTACTTTTACAAATAACCTCCCGAATGTCGATTCTATTTTTAAATTATTATATTGGTTGAGCTAGTGGTAAAAACTATTGTTCTTTATTTGTTTTAATATTTGGACGCTCCGTTGTGGGTCTTGTTTAGGAAATTTCGTTTTGAAAATTGTGTATACAAAATAATATAAATTTGAAAACACAATAAAAAAAAAAAATTTTTCCTGAAGAAGTCTTCCGAAGGAAGACGAAATATCGAATATAATTAAAACATTTTTATATAAAAAACAAAACTGACCTCAAGCTTAAAAACATTTCAATTTAATTTGAAAACACATATTGAAATAACAAAAAAAAAAATTCAACTACATTAACATTTACAATGAAAAAACTTATTTTTTTGAAAAAGGACAAAAGCAACACATCTGGCAACTCTAAAAGATATTACAGTCTTCCATGTGTACCAAGACTTACAGAGACAAAAAAAGCTTTAAGCTGAGTTAACCATTGTTTCGGAATAATATTTTTGTTCCGAAAAAATTTTAGCTCTTTGAGAGTTTGCTCTGAAATGATTCACCCGCTTCAAACATCTTTTTCTGAACAAACAAAGCTACCATATGAAATAGCTATGTAAACGAGACGTCTTAAGCTAAGACGCGAATATTTGTCGCCAAAAATAAAACACATTGCTGTATAAGAAAATGCACACAATCATGGCGTTGGTCGAAATTCGTCAATCTCGGCAAAAGTTCAAATAGATTTATTTCAAATTGTTTCGCCAGCGAACGACGAACAAAATAGGTGACCAGGTTTCTTATATAAAAAAGACTTTTTCGCAAAATAATACTTTTTATATTTATATTAATCCATACAGTAAAAAATTTACTATATAAAATATAAAGTTCCTCAGATAATTTGTTCAAAGATCCCTCTTCCGGATGGGATTTATATAGGTTTACTTTTAATATGGGGGCCATATAGTATTTATACTCATTTTTTTATTTTCTGTGCATGAATTGTCAACAATGTTATTTACACAAAAGTTCGTTGATGTTGTTCCTTCCTTATGCTTTTAAAAATCAACTACATCTGCAAAATATTTCGGAGCCCCTAATATTTATTTATTTTACATATCACTAATATTTGTGTGGTATCTGTATGCAAAGGACGAAATTTTCAAATTTGTGTGATGTAATTTTATTGTTAGTTTGCCGTCATTGCATTTTGGTGTCAATGACATTTTGTTCGTACCTTTGAAAGTATTTACTGCAATGACAGTTTTATTTATTTTTTTCTTCTAAATATTAACAATGGATTTGAGGGCTTAGTACAATGGCAAAAGGTTTAGAACTGTTGTGACTTATGATCTTTTTATTTTTTCCTTCTTTGTTGATGTGTTAACATTTGCACACAAAAAAGGGAATAAAAAGTTGTAACGAAAATATAAAAGCGATGATTTTGTCTGCATTTGATTTTGCAAAAATAAAAAATATATGTAAAAAATAAAAAAAAATCTATAAAAAATTTATTTTTGCTTAGTAAAGGTTTTGCCATCAATTTGATGGCGAAAATGTATCAGCCATATCACAAAGTTCAATTCCGCTGGGAAGTGGAATTAAATTCGATTTTTGGTTGTTCAAAAAGCAAAAACCCTAAGAATTTTTTAGAGTTATTTTTAACAAAAAGTATTTATTTCATGCTCTAAGCTCGGGGTGCCCAGAAGTTCTATATGGAAGAGCAACCGCCAATACATTTAAGGAAAAAACTACTTTTATTTAATTTTTTTTTTTTGTTGTAAAAACAAAACATATTTACAAATACAAAATTGACACTGATAAACGCTGTCGTCAATGTTTACCAGCAAAGCATGCGATAGTGTTGTTGCATTGCTCTTGGGTGGGTGCAGTGAACAACGACAAAAAAATATATAAGGCAAAGTTGTTTGTGTGCAGTATGTGTGTTTTTACAAAAACAATTAAGCATCAAGCGCATAGGTTTTGGGCACTCCTGCTTTAAACTAAAATGCATGTTCTGACAAATGAAAATAGCTTCAAATTATAGTTTTCGTTTTGAAAACGGCAAAAAGTATGTTTTTACGATGTCAAGTCGCCAAATAGGTGCTTCGGCAAATGCTTGTTGCTTAAAATGCGACTTCAACTCGCTTGTGTATACTGAAGTGAACTGATTGAATCTGTTTATAGTTAACTTTCTTTTAAAGAAAGTAAATTAATTCACAATTAAGGCGTATAGCCTCTTAAACAATATCGACAGAGAATCTAAGCGAATGTTAGCGAGCCACTCGATGTCGGGTAACTGATGATATAGAATACGCAACTTCAAGCAAAAACCACTTCCACAGAAAACACGGCCATAATTGAAACGATGGCTGCAGCTTCTCAAACTGTCATTCAATATTCTTTTTTTGTGAGGTAAAAAAATATTTTTCTTCGCGCGTAAAGCTTTTGAACCTTTGGTTTTGTTTACAAAATGTATGAAATTTACTAAAAATTTGGTAATATTGTTGAAAGCTTTTCTGTTTCAAAGTGAGAGCGTAAGAAAAATCGATGTCAAAATAAACTAGACTCTATTTTATGACCGCATTATTCGACGAAACTTTACGTCAAATTGTATGGAAAACATCGTCAAGTCCTAGTTCTGGTTCATCACTAAGTTATCGTTCTCTTAAACTTATCATAGCTGCCGGATAAATCGGTATTAAAATCATTAAATTCGTGGGAAAAATCGTCAAAATTTCAAAAAATTTGTTTTTAAGCAAAATCATTCCCCCATATTCCATAAGGCGCCATCGTCGTCACATGAAATCGACACAAACATTTTTTAATTTATTTACTCGTTGCCAAAACCAATTGAATGTTGTCGACAGCTTCTGTCTATTGCTTAGGTCTAGGAAATACCGAAGGCCTATCAAAGAATACATATTTGCTGTCGAAGGCGGATGTGTAACTGAGTGTTCTTTGATTGTCGTCTTGATGTGACGGCGATGACGCTTTTTGGAATATGGGGGACTATTTTCTGGGTCAGAACAATTACGGTTAAAAGTTTTAAGTTGTTTTTAAGATAATGTTTTTTCCCCAGCTAAAGGTATGATTATTATTTTTCTTGCCTTCTTCAATCAAAAATTATTGATCACAGCAAATTTATATTGTAAAAAATTCTTCTTAGGAAATTTTAAGAAAGGAAAAACTTGAACTAAGCCCCGATATACAAAAACCAAAAATCGAATTTAAAAATCAATGTTCATCCTTATTAATTGCATTATTTGAGAACGGCTGGACCGACTTGGACAACTTTTGCTTTCTAATGATCACCATGGTCCAACTTAGGTTTTTACGGACATAAAGATTTTTCCCGCCCACTTTTTTCGATTTACCTAAAATCAGAAAACGGCTCCATCGATTTGACTAATTTTTCTTTTAAATATTCTTAGTAGCTCATTTTAAAGTTTTCATTGAAATAAAAATTTCCCATGCCGACTTTTACGCTCACTTTTTCTATTTATGTGAATAAAATTTTAATTTAAAAATACTTTTTTTCTACTTTTAACGGATTTTAAATTTAGAACGCAAACAGTTTTTTCTAATTTGGAGAGGACACCGTCTGGCGGGACATATTTATACATGAATATGATTTAAAAATGTATAACAATAAGTATCATAGTTTTCTTTTAACGTAAATTTACTCTTTTCGTTTATTCCGGTTGTATTTTATTACTTTCCAATCAAAAGCTAACACGTCCGCTCGCTATTGAAGCCACGCTCCAGCTTTCTTTACGTTTTTGAATCGTTGAAAATGTTAAGCTCGTAGAAAATTAATATTAAACATTTTTCATAAATTATATCTATATAAAAAAATTACACTTTAATAAGTCTAGAAAATTACGTTTAAAATCTCCATTTTTTTGTTACTTTAATAATTTGCCTGGCATAAACGAGGAGCTAAAAAATGAGGGTTGCATAAAGCTTTTATCAAATTTATAAGTAGTTGCAATTGTAAAAGCCCTTAAAAATTTTTGGTATTTTAATTAAATGTTAAAATATTAAAAGCGCTTAAAGAATAGTATAGAAACGTCAGTGAATAGTTAAAGTAAAATATTGTTGCATATTTCAAGGGGTTCAATTTTATACAGAAAGTATTGCATTTGGTTAAAGTTGGTGATTTCAAACAAATGAACAGCCGTGGTTATTTCACTTTCAAATTTGAATTTTGGTTAAATTTTTATATATTTTTTTTGCCCTGCTTAAATCATACAAATAAATCAAACCAATTTCAAATGCCTTAAAATCCATTAATACAACTCAAAAGCACACCACAAGTCTAGTTAAATAAAATCCATATTAAATTTGCCAAACAAAATAACCAATGATAAATAATGACCATCCCAAGCGAATAAACAAGTTTATTAAAAAAAATTATTTATAATTTATTAAATTCATTTTTCTAATTTTCATTTAAAGAGAGATATTAAATTTCAGTTAGAAAATGTATTTGTTTATAATTAATGAACATTTAGTTGTTGGCTGAACGAAAAGTTTTAGTGTTGGCTTTTTTTTTTGTTGCTTGGTTAAAGTAAACTTAATTAAAACTCATGGCGCATAGTTTTAATAAATAATTTCATTTGCTTAGCAGAGTGTTGACAGACACTCATGCATTGTCGTTGGAAAAGCCAACGTCTGATTATTTTTTGACAAGAATAGGTTTTTAAGTTTTTTTTTTTTTTTTTTTTTTGGGCGGGGGAGTATATTTTTTTTTGGTAAATTCACATGTGCAATCATGTTGCTCTTTAATTATTTGAAAATTTATTTAAGTCAATGACTGCGCTTTGAGATTTTTTTTTAAATTAATTTAAAAATTTGATGAAAATGTGCTTCCTAAAAAATCTATTTTTTTGCTTCCTAAAAAATTTATTTTTTATTAGTTTTATCAGCTTTGTACTAAATATGTTCAAATAAAATATGTGTACATATTTTCTTCAAAACACGATCACCAAAACAGGATGTTCTAAAAACCTTCTGGCAACGCCGCGCTTAGTATGAATACGTTTAGCGAGTGTGAGTGAGTAAATAAATAAAACTGAATACACACACTCTCATGGGAAAGGTAAATGTGTGACTGCAAATTCTTACATATAAATATTATATTCGTTGTTAACAAGAAGTACGAGTTCGATTGCCGAATGTGTAAAAAATAATTGAGAAACCAAAACAAGCAGCCACCGCATACAAATTTGATTGGGTATGTTATATACTCTAGTTAACAGACGCAAACTCTAACAAGCAGAAAACATACTTGTGCAAATAATATGCGGTAACCAGTCACACCACAACTCGATTTAACACGGGTGTACTTAGATTATTAAAAAAGGCGCCGGTTGCAGATCTCTGATCAGCACACACCTGAAAAGAGTTTCCAAATGCAATCACAGGCGGCCGAAATATTTTTAAACAAAATTAAAATAAAAGCCCTGCACACATCTGCACATTAATATTTTAATGGAATCATTTTAATCTTGTCAAATTGTAACAAGCTGCAGGTAATGTATTAAATTTCGCGGTTTAAGTGTTAAATGCTGTTAATAGTTGCGGTCGAAAGTTCTTTGAGAGGCGTTGTAAAATGAACATATTTGACATTTGTTCATGTGGAGCATGAACAGAAAAAGAAATACATACGAGGGCGGATTGATATTACAGCTACCTAAGTAAGAAAAAAACACATTTTTTTGTTTCAAAAATCATTTATTTCTTAGCGAAGGCTCCTTTTAGCTCAATATACTTAGTAAGACGATATTCCACTTTTTTATACCATCAGAATAATACGATTTTTCAAACCCATGAAAATACGCGTTAGCTTTGACAATCACTTCTTCGTTTAAGATGAATCTTTTTCCTGCGAGCCATTTTTTCCAGTTTGGAAAGAGGAAAAAGTCACTAGGAGCTAAATCTGGACTATAAGATCAACGAAATCGAAGAGTATTTCATGTAATTTTAACATCATATATTATGCTGTATGAGCCGGTGCATTGTGTTGAAGAAAGAGTACTTTTTTTTTCTTTAAATGTGGTCGTTTTTTCCTGATTGCATCAATCAATTGGTCCAATAATGCACGATAATACTTTTCTGTGATTGTGGATCCTTTTTCAAGATTATCGATGATCAATATTCTGTGTGCATCCCAAAATATAGTTTCCATAACCTTGCCAGCCGGTTTCACTGCCTTCGCCTTCTTTTCGAGCACCTTGATCAGCTTCCACCCATTGTTTCGATTGATTTTAGGTTTCAGGTGTGTAGTGTAATCGACGCCAATAATCAACAGGATTACGCTTTATCATGTCCAAACACCGCTGTGAAGTGGTCTGTCGAACTCAGTTTTGTTCGACACAGAGCAAACGCGGCACCGATCTTGCCGATAGCTTTTTCATATGCACATGTTCATGAAAAATATTGAACTCAAATGTTGTGTTAATGCTGACTTCCAGCGCTAGGTTGCTTCAATATCAATCAGCCCTCGTTAATAATATTATCAATAATAAAAAAAAATGTTGTAAAGCGTTTTTCGATAGATTAAATGCAATAAATTCAATTTAAATAAGAATCGTAGAAGAACTGAGGCTTTAAAGTGGTACACTGATAGAAAAACTTCAGGTCGTTTATAAAAAAAACAGTTCTTTTATGAAAAAACAGTCTGTGGCAGAAATCGAACCTGCAACCTCGCGACTGTTGACCGAATAGTCTATTAAATCAGCCAACGAGTTTATAATGAAATATGCTTATGATCTTAACCACATTATTTCATAGCTCTTACGAAAGGTTTACATTGATACAATGAAATATTTGCATTATATCTACTACACTGTTTAGTACCTATAATATATTCTTAAATTGTCTTGCAAAAGTTTTTCGTAACACAAATGAAAAAATTTTTGTAATATTAATGAAGTTGTAGAAAATAATAAAGTGATGCTATGCAAAAGTTTCATCCTATTAATAAAGTTTTCATAACCAAAATCTAACTTTTCAAGGTATTAGCGAAGGAATCGATTTTCTTTCAGTGTACTGGCTATGTCACAGTATTCAATTTTGTACGCAAACTTAATATTGTTTCAGTAAACCATAGTGCAATTCAGAAAACAGAACTAAAAAGTTTGTCGCAATAAAATAATTTTCACCAGAAAATATGCATTTTGTTTTCAGAAGAAACGATTAACAGATTAAATAACGTTTTCATAATTCATTCTGTCGCAAGAGTATTTCAATTCATTGAAGTCAGTCAAATGGCTGATGGAAAATGTTCACAAGACAAATTTTTTATACATGTATATATAAAATTTTACTAAATAAAATAACTTTTATATTAGTTTAATTTTAGCAACTGATTGATATTCCCTCAAATTTAAAACTCTTTTATTGATCTAGTGTTGAAACAAAGTTATGGTTTAAAAAGGGGGGCACGTGCGTGTGTGGGCAAGTTTTATAAACCAATTTATGTAAATGTATGCATGTCAATATGATTGTATGTCTGTTCAAAAAAATTGTGTTTACGTTTCATATTGTGACAGTGACATTGAATTATTAAAACTTTGTCTTCTTTTATGCAAACGTTACAACAAATTCATTGAAAAGTTTTACAAACTTTGAAATTTAAGGGAAGAATTAAAGGCTCTAAAGAGAAAATTTAATCATCTAATTCCCAAACGATTGTTAGCAGTTTAATTGTACATTGAAGGCCAAAGATTGGTATATCTGCATTTATACACTATTAATAACCCATTAGAAGCTAATAATGTTGATTTATTTTGCTCGAAAACTGCATTTATTATAGTAACAAAATGAGTTGATGCATTATCCCAAGTATTGTCCATAGCTAGCCACTACTTTCTGCGCCTAAAGAACTGCTTCGTTTTTGAGGTAGAGAATGAACCAAGCCTGATACCCTGTTCTTAACAAAGACGTATTCCAGTAAGTGCATTTTGCATCGATGGAATAAATTTTTATTAAAAAGTGGCAATATCTATGCTATAAGATGGGTGAGGTAAGACTTCCCAAGCATAGTCAAAAACACATAGTTTTTGACCGGTTTTGCAATATTTGGCCGAGCCTTGTCATGATGCACGATTATGGCGTTCCATCTGGGTAATTATTTTCCAACTTCTTGTTATGTGACTTCCAATGATAATGCCAATTCTTCTTGCATTTGACAACGATCTTGGTTGAGTAATGCTTTCCATTTCTTATCTTTAAACTTTTTCGGCTAGCCAAGCTTCTCCTAGTCTTCTGTGTCGAAATCACCACTTCGGTGTTCGCCGACATAAGTTGGACACGACTTCCACGCAAAACAGTTTTTTTAGGTATTAAATTTGACAAAGTTTATTTTTTTTATTTTTACAAAGTCCATAATGTATGCAGCAACACCTAGGGTCTAAGACAGGAATCGAACATTCGACCTCGAGACTGTTGGTCGAGTGCTCTACCAAATCAGCCAACGAGGCCCCCAGGCCGGGGAACATAGAATCCGCCACACGTTATCCGTCTCATAATGTCCATTCAGTGATATAATGCCGAACCAGTAACATAATGTGCAATCAGTAATATAATACCTATTCAGTGAAACATTGTCCACTCAGTAATATAATATGATATAATGGCAATTCAGTGATGTAATACCCAATTAGTGGCATAATGCCCAGACAGTGATATATTGTCCATACAGTGACATAAAGTCCATTGGGTGACATAATGTCTAACCAATGACATAATGTCCATTTAGTGATATAATACATATTTAGTGATATTATGTCCATTTAGTGATATAATGTCCAATTCAGTGGCATAATGACCATTTAGTGATATTTTTCCCATTCCGTAACATATTGCCTATTTAACAACATAATACATTTTGTGGCATAATGTCCTTTGTGCATGCGGTAATATAATGTCTCTGCCGTGACATCATAACATCAGTCAGTGACATATTTGCCACTTAGCGATATAATGTCTATCCGGTGATATATTACCTAATCAGTGGCATCATGCCCATTCAGTGATATAGTGTCCAAATAGTGACATTATGTCCAATTTAGTGGCATAATGTACAATCAGTGACATAATATCTATTGGGTGACACAATATTTACTTAACGACATAATATTTATTCGGTGATATGATGCCTGTTCAGTGATATAGTATCCAATTTAGTGCCAAAATGCCCATACAGCGACATAATTATCATTCAGTGCATAATGCCCATTCAGTAACATAATGCCTATTTCTGTGACATACACACTTTGGCATAGGCGTTATATTGAACGTTCAATAAAGGTGTCACATCATCCGTTGACATTATTCTGCTTTTGAACGTGTCACAACGCTCTATTCTTAATTAGATTACCTTTGATTATAATTTGTAAGTACTGCTTATCACAAAGCGGCAACTGAACATGGTGGAATTATCAGATTAAAATTAAAGGGATTAACATATTTGAAAAGTATTATTTTATCAAGTATTTGTTAAAGCTCAAGTAAGATTTTTTACTCATATGGCCTTAAAACTATTTTACAATCATTAATTAAATACGTTATTGTAATTGCTTATTGTACTTAAGTATCTTTTTTAAAGCCTTTTGATTGGAAACCTTGAAAAAATCGTATCTCCAAAAGGTTACACATTTAGCGGTTTCAAAACCAGTGATAAAGCAAAAATGGCAGTTGTTAAAGATCTGTCACTTATTTGGTGACAGGTAGGCCATATACAATTATGAAGCGTTTAACAACCGAAAAATGCGTAAAATCATGGGCATGTGATACTTCAAACGTGATTAGCACGATTATAAAGAAATTTGAAGAAACTGTAAGTGTTGCAAAATATGGTTTTTGTGAGTGAAAGTGTGGGGGATAAACCGTACCTGTCGATTCCTCAACGTTTCCAGCAATTGGCGTACCAGTTTTTTTTTTTTTTTTGTCGTACAAAGTCCCAGCATTTACAGTGAAATAAAAGTATCATCGAAATCCTAACTTTGTGTGTGTTTTACTTAACTTTACTTCTAAAACCTTAAAATGGATAACCCGTTACAATTACATAATTCTTATTTTGGTCATACATTCAATTAATATGACATTTAATTAAATGGCCTTTGCTGTAAACAAAATAAAAATAATTACGAAATTATTAACAACCATCCTACAAAGTAATAATTTTACAGCACTGATTACTTGATTTTGGGAAAATGATAAGAAGCTTTTTTGTAACCACAAAACAGAAATTTCGTTACTGGCCAACTGTTTTTTTTTTTTCTAATTGCAGCAATGAAGTAGAGTTACTTCCACAAAAAAGTTTATATAAAATTAAAAACACACGCCTTCTTAATTTTTCAAATGCCAATAACTTGTTACAACCAAATACGGGCACATGAGTGTGTATGTGTGTGTGTGTGTGATAAGCACATGGTGAGGCCGCTTTATTTAGTTGAGTGGCTGGCAGAAAGTAAAACTGCCTCAATCTCTGGTTATTGAATATTGAGTTGAAACTTGCTAAGTCAAATCAGACCAAATGATTTTGTGGGCGTTGTGGACTTTTTGAAAAAATCAAGTTTGAATGAAATCAAAGAAAAATAAAATATAATTATAATGAAATAAATTTTATATGATTGTTTCATGATAGACAAGTGTTGACGATTTGCCAGCTAACAATGTTGCATTAAAATTTAAGGCCTAACTATAATGTGCATCAGCTTATTTAAGCCAGCTGAAGCAACTGTGCGAATATATACAATCAAATGTGGACTTAATGAACTATAATGTACTTAATGAAACTTTTCGTCAAGCTTCGTCTAATGTCAGTTGCTTAAGCAAAATACGAAACTGAACGCACTTTTTGTACGGAGTCATTTGTTTTCAGAACTTTTGTGTTACGTAACACTACAACTGCCGATCCAAACTTATGCTGTAAGCCATAAAGGGGTATTTGCGATAACTAGCATGAGTTCAGGGACTTTATCGGATAGTTAACAACAGCACCAGGGTCTGTAATCGATTACATTGACTTATACGAACGCAATTCGCCATTAATTAGGTTTAGGATTTTTAAATTTACTTATCGACATTCTTATTATTTGCTACTAAAACAGCCCTTTCGCTCAACCAAACTTAATTACTGTAATTTAGAACAATATTTGGTAACACTTTTGTAATAAATTATTCCATATACAAAAATCTCGTCATATTTGAGTAGAGCAATTTTCCTGCACAGAAAAGACGTACATATATTAAAAAAATTTTCAGAGTTGCAGATGGTGGTCATTCTGCCGCTTGCATTTCATTTGGTTCCGAGAAATGAACTCGTTGCGCAGTCTCTAAGTGTACAAACAAATGAATTACAGTGCTGCTAATATATTTCCTTTGTGGTATTGGGAAAACTCATGATTTCTATCCGTAGCTGCAATATAAGAAACAGGCATGACGTTCCACAATTACCATACTTGCAAATATATTTAATAGCCTTAACATAGTTGTTTTAAGTAGATCTTAGCAATTACAATCTGCGGCAACCAAACTTTAGCTTAACGCTACGTACTTCTGATTTAGACTAGCAGGCTTACAAAACACATGACAAAACCATCTATCCATGCCCACTTTCTGTTTGATGGTTCGTTTCAATTGTCATGTCATTCATACCAAATTTAAAAATTTTAGCTTTAACCGTTCTCAAGATATAAAAAATCAACGTTTGCTGTGTACAGGAGGACCTTGTGTCTCAAAATGAAAAAAAAAGTTCAACATTTGCTTTGGGAGGTACCGTGCCCACTTTCCTCACTCACATTTTATATGATAATTTATATCGACCTTCAAGTCATTCGTACAAAATTTAGAAATTTTAGCTTTAACCGCTCTCAAGATATACACAAATCAACGTTTGCTGTGTATAGGAGGACCTTGCCCACTTTCCCGACCTCACTTACTTTTTATCAGATAATTTCTTTCGATCATCCCTTCATTCGTACTAAATTTAAAAACTTTAGCTGTAACCGTTCTCAAGATATACAAACATCAATATTTGTTGTGTATGGGAGGACCTTGCCAACTTTCCTGACCTCACTTTTTATCAGATGATTTCTTTCGATCATCCTTTCATTCGTACCAAATTTAAAAACTTTAGCTGTAACCGATCTCAAGATATACAAACATCAATATTTGTTGTGTATGGGAAGACCACGCCCACTTTCTCGACCTCACTTACTTTTTATCAGATAATTTGTATCAGCCAGCCTTTCATTCATATCAAATTTAAAAACTTTAGCTCTAAACGTCCTCAAGATATACAAACATCAATATTCGTTGTGTATGGGAAGACCATGCCCACTTTCCCGACCTCACTTTTCTTTTATCATATAATTTGTATCAGCCAGCCTTTCATTCATATCAAATTTAAAAACTTTTGTTGTAACCGTTCTTAAGATATACAAAAATAAATATCTACTTTGTAGGGTAGGCACCACGCCCATTTATCCGATTCCGCCTGCTTTTTAACCGATAACTTAGTTTGGCTGGACCAAATCAGAAAATCTTACTGTTACCGTGTTTAAGGTATAAACAACTCAATATTAATTTTGAAAAAAAAAAATAATTCTGAACAAGCTGTTAATTTTTGATTTATGTAAATACAATTAAAATATAAATTTATTAAAACAATTTGTTCAAAACTAGTTTTTGAATAATTTTTAAGCAGATCTACTAGATTCGCTTGCCTAAAAAGAAAAAAAAAAAATAAGAAGAGATTCATAATAAATAAAGTTCTTAGAAATTGGTTTTCTAGAAATAAATCTTTTATTTATTTTTATACTCTTTTTCTTTCTTGGAAAAAATATACCTTCTAACTATTATCTCATGCCTAAAGAAAAATAAACAAATATAGAAAAAAATAGAAAGAAATTGCTTATGACACTTTTTCCAAACTTTATATTTATTGACAAGCACAAGGTTACCGGAAAACACTATAAATTTTTATCAAAGTAGAACTCATAACAACAGCCAACACTTAAATGCCCAACTACTACTGCCAGTAGCCACTAAGAGTATTGTTTGAAACACAAAAAAGGTACTTAAAAAACAAAACAACAAAAAAAAAAAAGAGTACAAATAAATAGTCAGAAAGTCATTGAAAGTACATTCATGTAGAACAGTGTTTGTTCTCTCTCTCTCTCTCTCTCTCATTCACTGTCTTTACAGTTTTAAATGCGTTTTTAGTTCAGTCTTTTTTCCCACATAAAGTTGTCATGTGATAGACTTGGTATTAAAAAATAATAAAAAAGATATACAAAACTTCAGGTAAGAAAAAAAAAAAAAAGAAAAATGTTGAATAAGATTTAATATCGAGTGAAAGAATAACTCAGTAGAGTATATATTTATGCCATAAACAGGGTGTCTTAGAACTCAACGTCAAACTTTTTGTTCCTTTAAAGTTTAGAACCCTAACCCTAAATAACATTTCTAGCACCACAGTCGAAAATAATGACACGAGAACTTGTCTCTAGAATTAAGACTATCTGCCTGGCCCTCGATATCGTTTCGTAAACGTTTGTAATAGTTTTAGAGGTCAAAAAACCTACTCCTATGCCGTTTATAAGCTTTATTTTTCCTTGATCTTGTATCATTTGTCCTGTCTTTTTTTTTTTTTTTTGGTTTTTTTTTTGTTTATCTTGGACCAGTACTCAGGGGATAACCCCTACATAAGCAGTGTATCGTACTGGAACTAGGAACTTAGGTTATAATGAGAAGGAAAGAGGGAGTAGTGTTCGTTACCACGAAAGACTAAAACAAACTCTATTGTATTACGGCATTTAAAATGTTGGAATTAAATTAGTTAAAACTGATCAGTGCCCAGTGTATATACCTTCGACACTGTTCAAATTAGCAAAACTTACTCCAACATTTTCCACACCACAAGGTAATGAAGTACATTCAAAATGTATTATGAATAAACACAGAAAGAAAACACGGAACACGATGAAAAATGAGAAAAAAAAAACAAGAAATGGCTTGCTACCCATTCCGGTGCAATTTGGTTTCATACGAAGTTAATAGTGAACATATATAGAAAATACGGACAACAGTGAAAAAGGGACAAAAAAAATAAAAACATGTGTACACAGTTTTCTACCTATTCCGGTGCAATACATAGAAAATACGGCCAGCAGTAACAAAAGACATCTGTACAGGATGGAAGACAAAACACTACTCTATAGGGCCTTTTAGATATGGCTTTAAATCATCGTGAAAATTTGCTCTTTATCTTCGGGTTAAAGTTTTTACCAATTAAATTTATTAATTTATTTTTGTGTTAAGAAAATCGAAATATTCTTGTGTTTAAATTCCGATACATTTTTTTTTTTTTTTTTTAACTTGGACCTATACTCAGGGGATGACCCCTTCATGTGCAGTGCATTGCACCAGAATCAGGAAAATAGGTTGTGAGGAGGGGATAAGCGGGAGTAGTGTTTGTGAACATTTGATTTGAACCTTCCAACGTTATAACAGACAGGAAACACGTTTGCAGGTAACTTGTTCTACAGACGAAGCGTATGGCTGAAAAACGAATTCTCTCTGTAATGGATGAGCTCTGAACGATGCACGCGTGCTACGTAAAAATGTGCGAGTTTCAGGAACAAGGTCCCTAATCTCGTCAGAGCATTCATCCATTGTAGTAACGATAGAACAGAGTAACGCACCCCACACTGCGTTTTCAATTAGCCGCGCTCATTTGCCTATATCAAATAAATTCAAGCGGCAAATAGAACAGTTGGTTGGCGCATGCCGCATGCCGCTTACATTGGTCTTTCACTATAAGTCAGTTATTTTTGAACGTTAACCTCGCTACTGGGTAAGCAACCTCACCACACCATCTGTACTGTGTAGTCCCTGCAAGTTGATACTGCACTTGGTTTTAACAACTTTTTAGTGGGATTTTTACCATCCTATCAACGTCCTCTAGCTGTAAGCTGACCCCGGCTTTTACGAGTGCATCCGCTACAATATTTTGGGGACACCACAGTGCTCACAGTGGTTGATATGACAATATTTTAAGGGCAACATAGTATTGTTGAATTATGTGTTTGAACACAATCACATTTCAAGCTGATTTTTTTTTTTTGCAAAATTAAGTACAGCCAAGAACCAAAAGTATACCATATAACCATATATTTGGTAAAAGTCGTAGTATTTGTTTCATGACGAATACTGTAATGCTAAAAATCATATATGTCATATCCAACCATATAATATTATCATCCCCATCCATATTATTGAAAAGTTTTAAATTCTATTGTCACAACCAATCATACATACAATATTATATGAATATATAATAAATACACATACATATGAACACACACATAACTTCTATAATTAAAACAAAATGTTTTTAATTTCTTAAATATATTTTTTCCAATATATATAATGTTGCGACAACAATATTAAAAACTGATATTTCTTTGCGTGCAGGTATCAAAATATCTCATTGAGAGATATCCGGCATTCATGAACCAAACTGGACGTTGTATAGACACCCGCCGGCGTATATAACGCAGCCTAAACTATCAGTGCAGATTCGAATATTCACTCCTTATACCTTACAGTACCCCAACCAGTTAGTTGCTCCCATTATAACTGTGGCTTCAGCCTGTGTTACGCTACACTTATAACGTAGCATAAAACTGATTCTACTCTGACTACGTCCTTTAGACGATGTAGGGGGCCTATTTGAAAATAATGGTTATTTTTTGATCATGTATACAGCTGTTTTTTTTTTAAATTCAACAGATGACTGTTTATATATTCAATATGGCACTAACTCAATCATTTTAAATCAGTTTTACTTTAAATATAAATATTCTAATGTTGATTTCGGCTTTTTTATATTCATAATATAAAGTGTTTCGATTTCGAAATGTTACGCATAATAAATTTGATTGCATTTTTATCTAGAACTTCTTAAAATCTCTTTAAAACTCTTCACAGTTTTCATATTATTATTTCTAAATAACTTTATTCGATTTCTTTTCACTAATATAATAAAATCGTACACAATTAAAGCACTAATTGTGTAGAAATGTTTGAAGTAAACTTTTTCTCTTCAACAACTTTTCTATCCTTTTGTTTTGGCCACATACTCGTATAAAACAGGATTCTAAAGGATAGATTTTTACAACAACAAAATATGAATATATTCTATAATAACTCGATATTTCTGTGGTTTTTGATAGAAATGCAAAAAATAATATATTTCTTTTATCAAATGTATTGGGGTATTTAAATAGGTTTTAGGATTTGTGCAGTTCAGATCTTTTTTTTTATTCTCTCCTAGTTTTTTTGTTTCTTTGTGGCTGTAATTCCAGTTAAAAATTTCCCAACCACGAGCAAAATTTCTGAATTGTTGTTTGTGCAAGTGTGTGGTTATGAGAGCACCCATTTATTTTTCAAATATTGGTGTGAGGATTTGAATAAAATGAAATGCAATTGTTGATGTAAAGATTTCCTTTATTTGACTTCTTCCATATGTTGTATTAAATGTGTTGAGAAATAGTTACAAGTATGTGTGTATGTATGTGTGAACAGACATGTATTTATAAACGATTTAAATCTATTGACTTCCATGTTTAATCGTAAGTGTGCAAATGAATGACAGTGCAAACATGCACAGACATGCAGTTGTTTGTTCTACTTAAAATTGCATTTGTGTGGGTAAGTGGATTTATAAGCATATATGTGTGTGTGTGTGTGAAAATCGTCAGAGTAATGGAATTTTCTTTTGTTTAAAAGTTCATAATTTTTACCCTACTCTGCAAGCAAAGAGATAGCGTTTTGAAATGCCATTGTGTCAGCATTATTATTCTGAGAAAACATATATTGTTGTTGCAAACAGCTTATCATTATTCCAATTAAAGTTTAGTTTACCCCGAATATCATTTTACTAATAATATTCTCACCGTCTACGTTGTATTGTGATACTTCAGTAGTTTAATTTATCTGACAGCAACGGTGTTTCAAACTAGTTAACGGAAGCGCTTCGAAATAAGCAAATCATATCAAGCACTTAAACGCCATGCATGGTATAAGTGCGGCCACAGTTTTTGGTATCAGATTAAAAAGTCGCACAGGAACAAACACAAAGCCATGATCAAGCCAATGATATACTATAGATTAAGAACGGGGTCAAAAATTCAGAATATTTTTGCAATTGTATTCAAATAAGCTTTGATAATGGGGTGCAGCAGTAGACAAGTGTGCATTTAAAAAGGTATAAACGCAAAGAAAAAACTAGCAAAAATTTCAATAGCTACATCTCAAAAAATCAAGTTTGGAAAAGTTACTTTAAAAATAATACATTTGAAACATTATTTTTTTAATTATTTACCACAAACAACCATTTAACAAAAAAAAAAACCGGAACAAAAAGAACCTATTACTTTTTACAAGGTACTTTTTAAAAGGTACTTTTTATAAAGTACTTTTTAAAAAGTACTTATTAAAAAGTACTTTTTCAAAAGTACATTTTTAAAAGTAATTTTTAAATAAGAACCTGTTTGCAAAGTGCCTTTTAAAAAAAGGGACGTTCGAAAGTATTTTGTGAAAAGGTACCTTTTTAAATCGGACCTTTAAAAGGTATATTTAAAATAAATACTTTTTAAAAAGTTAAGAAAGTAACTTTTTAAAATGTGCCTTTCCAAAAAAATAGGTTAAAAAAAATACTTTTTAAAAAAGTAGCTTTAAAATTTGTTTTCTTTAAATTGGCATTTTAAAAAAATTAGTTATAAAAGTACTTTTTAAAAAAGATATCTTTTTAAAAAGTACTTTTTTAAAAGTACCTTTTTAAAATATTTTTTAAATTACTTTCCACAAACAACCACTTAACAAAAAAAGTAAAAACGGGACTAAAAGAACTTGTTACTTTTTACCAGGTACTTTTTAAAAGGTACTTTTTAAAAAGTACTTTTTCAAAAGTACCTCTTTAAAAAAGTACTTTTTAAATAAGAACCCTTTTAAAAAGTGCCCTTAAAAAAGGGACTTTAGGAAGCATTTTTTGAAAAGGTACCTTTTTAAATAGGACCTTTAAAAAGTATCTTTAAAATAAATACTTTTTAAAAAGTACTACCTTGTTAAGAAAGTAACTTTTTTAAATGTAACTTTCTAAAAAAGTATGTTTTTAAATAAGTAACTTTTAAAAAAAGTAGCTTTAAAATTTGTTTTCTTTAAATTGGGCTTTTAAAAAAATTGGTTATAAAAGTATCTTTTAAAAAAAATACCTTTTTAAAAAGTACTTTTTTAAAAGTACCTTTTTAAAAAAGTACTTTTTAAATAAGAACATTTTAAAAAGTGCCTTTTCAAAAAACTACCTTTTAAAAACTTTAAAAAATTTTTTTTTAACAAAAGTGGCGTTTGCAATTGCATTTTGGAAAAAATTCTTATAAAGAAAATGGACTTAAAAAACTTTAAAAAAGTATCATTTAATAATTAGAAAATGGATTTGGGAAAAATTACCTTTCAAAAATAAGTTCCTTTCAAGCAAAGAACTTCCCCAAACAGTATATTTTAAAAAAGTTATTCAAAATAAGTACTTTACTCGTATAGAAAAAAGTAACTTTCAAACAATTTACCTGCTGAAAAAGTTATGATACGAGTATATCCCAGAATGGCTGATACGTCTAGAAAATTTGTATGAAAGACACTCAAAATATTGAGTCCCATAAATATCACATTAAAAAAGTGCAATCAAAACATACTCCAGACACCTACATTAAAAAAATCCTCTTAAAAACAAACCTGATTTAAAAACGAAAAGTTAAAAAAAAAAGAATTCAATAGTTTAAGTTAAATATATTCGAAATGCAGAATCAAACCAATTTTCTTTGTTCTTTGTAGTGTTTGAAATGCAAATTAAAATTTTCGTAGCTATGAATTTATAGTCGACTTTACCGTATTTTTCCTTCATTTCGTAAGCGCCATTATGTAAATAACAAAGTGCTAAATGAATCCAATCCTCATGTAGCAAACGTTTGAATAGAAATACCAGTTTGATGCACATGTAGAGATAAATATTGTTCAAAGTGGAATTTATTAGTTTTTTTTTTTGTTAGTTGTAGTTAAGACTTGTAACGTGTTGCCATAGTTTTCCCGTTGCATAATGAAAGTGTTCAATAACTTGAGCAAAAAAAAAAAAATATTACGTAGAAGCATGCATGCGCATGTATGTGTACGTGCTGTTATGTTATCAGCTGAAAAACATAACGTTTTGCGGTCAGTTATTGTATAAAGTTACACATGAAATGTGGTACTTAGTTCCTTACATAGACGCATACTTACGTAGAGTAGTGTATGTAACATACGATATCCTCTTCTCTTGTGATTTCTGATGCAGCCAGGATATTTAAATGAATTAGAAATTGATAAGCGCTGAATATGTAAAAGAGCATTCAAATGCGAACATAAACAATTCCTTATAAGTGTGAAAGAAAGAAGTTTAAATAAAGCTAAAGAGTATTAGCAAATATATAAGAGTATAATAGGGCATTTACATCTACACAAAATCTAGTAGATTTGAATGAAAATCTTGAACAAAATCTTAACTTCCGTCTTTTTTCACATTCAACCAGATTTCGTTTTCATAATATCATTTTTTGCAAAGGGTTTGACAGCAATAACTATATCACAATGAATTCATCATGTAAAAGTATAGTTTTTTTTATTGCAGCGTAGTATTTTAAAGTACTACTTTGAACAAAATCACAGTTGTGTAATAGAGTACTTACAAACATCTAGCAGACTCCGTTAAAATCTAGTCGCAATCTTGATTTCATTTTGTATGGGAAATCTCGTAAAAAATCAACTTGATTTACATTAAATTTACACCAACTCAAAATCTAGTAGATTTGAATCATTCCATATCATTTACACCACCATTTTTTGACATCTAGCAAGATTTCGTTTTCACAAAAATTATTTATGCATGCGGGTTTAACAAAACAATTTTATTAGAGACTGAATACACCAACATTAAAGTGTATATTTTTTATTGTCAAGAGACTGCATACACCACATTAAAGTGTAATTTTTGTTGCAGCGTAGTATTTTTAAGTATTTTTTGAACAAAAGCACGGTTGCATCTCTTGGCACAGAGTAGATTTCAGACGATTTCGACGGAATATACTCATAAAGTAGATTTCATTTTGTACGGGGAAATCTTTTCAAAATCTACTAGATTTGGCTGGAAATCTCTAATGAGCAGATTTCGCTTTGCTGTAAATAGACTATTAATGCGAAATCTCAAAAGTAGTAGATTTGGCTTAGGTGTAAATGGCCTACAAGAATGTATAAATACAATTATATAACATCGATATCTGAAGAACTCATTTCTTTTTAATTTATTAAAGGCTTATCAAACCTTGGTGTATGAAATTGGCAGCTGGTATAAACTCAAAATTCGCCAAAACCCATCAAAATATTTTTTGTATGATCATTAATGAATTTTCACAAATTTGTAGTCATATATAATTTTTATTCTTTTAATTCATATGTATTATATTTATAATATTATATGATGGTGTCTAACTCAAGTTCAAACATGAATTATTTTTATTTTTAATCATAACAATAATTGCCGCGATCAATAACTCCTGATCAAAGAAGATATGATGAAATAATTGAATTCGCAGTTGCTACACTGCTCATCAGCACCCACTAGGATTCGAAACCGGTATAATTGTAATATATTTATGTAATAGGGTTATTGGACCTGTGGGCTTAGTGTTACATATTATAAATGAATAAAATAAAATTATATAAAAAATTATAAATAGCTTGTTTTCTATGTTTCTCAGCTATCTATATATATCTATAAGTAAGCGAGATACGAGAAGTATTCCTCTTGCGAGCATAAAGGATCATTATTGCCTAACATACATGCTGGCTGGTCTTATACACTACTTCTCACACATCGTAAGTTAGCATTCATTGAGTAGAAAGTGTTGCAAACATCATGAAAGACATATCGCTCCTTTATTGCAACTTAGTCATATCTCAAAAAATGAACTTTTTGAGTTAACATCACTATTGTGCCAAAAATTTATTCAAATTACTTTTATACTGTTTACTTTAAAAGATATTTAAAAAAAAAAAATTTCTAAGGCTTGTATTGAAACAAAAAATTTAATGCGTTTTTCTCGAAACAAGTTTTTTAGTTATGACTATATTGCAATCAAAGAGCGATATAATCTAGTAGACTACATTCACCACTGGGTAGTTTAATTAATTTCTGAATGAATTGATTTGATCTTTTGCACCCAACAAAAGCCAATATTGATTATAAAATGGAAAATAATATTTTTAATTTAATAAACAAACTGCTCGAATTAACTCCCCGCCAGTTTATTGAACAAATTAACAAAAAGTTGTGTTTTCTTTTGTGGCAAATGTCTAATAGAGTTATGATTGGCATTATTTGAATGAAAATGAAAATAGTTTATTTAATTTCTTTTCATTTTATCTTTGTTGAGAATCAATATAATTTAAAAATTTGTTAATATAGGATTACAATTTTAATAAAAATATTTTTGCAAAAGCCAACCAGTATTGAATGCACGATATTTAACCGGACTCAACAATAATGGACAACGTGGCCATCATCACAATTTTTATTTAATTTTTCGTTGGCAAAATATCTATATATTGATAAATTAATAAATTTCATATTTTTATTTGCCTTTACAGATGAATATTATTCATGCGCGTACATTTACATGAAAAGAAAATGTATAAATTGTGCAAACAACTCCACACAAGCACACACACACACACACATACATACACATATTTTCAAAAATAATAATTCGTGTATGCGAGTGTATATTTTGTATTGTAAATTCATGGCCTTTTTAAAGTCAACAAAACATTAAAGAAAAGAAGCAATTTTTTAATGAAATCCTTTGTTTCAAACGGGGAGAGTACATGCGAATGCAGGTGCCCAGCAAAAACTTGGTAATATGTTGCTCTTAACTATAAGATAATAACATACATTTTAATATCATTAATTAAAAATTTAAAAACACTCGTTTAAAAAAAGTCTGATCCCATCATAATACCTGTAAGACACACCTTAACGCCAAGTTTTTTTCCCAATTTAATTTGATATTTCTTTGTTTCAGGTCAACCGTGTAGAAGTACACCATTCAGCAGCACGTTAAGATTGTTGAAGACTTAAGAAAATGGAAACCGAAATGAATTTCGTGCACTTCATGATTTTTCTGCTGTGCGTAATCGCCTTAATATACCCACAATCGGGAGAAATGTTTCTGTAGGAACTGTGAAAACATCTGTGCATGCACAGTTCGTTCTTCGCAAAACATTATTTGGAGAGAAAAATTGAATTTATTTTCTGGCTTCACTGGCTGCAGATACAAAAACAATATTGTAAAGATGTATGCGAAAAATTCATTTGGCATCACTGGTTGCAAATACAAAAACAAGATTGTAAGCATGTATGCGTAAAGTTCATCTGGTATCACTGGTTACAAAAGCAAAAATAAAATTGTAAGAATATATGCGAAAATTTAATCTGGCATCACTGGTTGCAAATACAAAAATTAAATTTTAAGGACGTATCTGAAAAACTCATCTGACATCACTGGTTGCAGATACAAAAACAATATTGTAAGGATGTGTGCGAAAAACTCATCTGGCATCACTGGTTGCAAATACACAAACGAGATTGTAAGTATGTATATGAAAAACTTATCTGGCATCACTGGCTGCAAATACAAAAAGAAGATTGTAAAGCTGCATAAGAAAAACTCATCTGGCATTACTGGTTGCGGTAGTGCCAATGGTTCCTCCTGACCAACTTACACACCATATTGTCACTTTTAATGGATGCAAAAATTACTGATGAATAATTTGGGCGTTTCCATTGCTAGAACCGACTATGCTGTATATTCACATATCCATTCAAATGAAAATGTGCTTCGTCACTCATTATGATTTTTTCATGAAAATGGGGGTTGTGATGGGCGAGCTGTAACATCTTATTATGTAACATCCTGTTATGCATATATACGGCGGCATAAATGGTCTTGTGTTAACTGAATCTTAAATGGAAACAAAGACAAATCCTTGTGCAAAATTGCGGTCAGAGTTGTTCTTTGAAGACCACGCTCCTGAGCACGAAGTCGAATTGGGATTGATGGATTGTTTTGAATACTTTCTTGAGCAGCAGCAATAATATTTTCAGCCGACTTTGTCGTACGTTGTGATCAATGCTTGGGCCTATTACCTACAGACCTTCTTTCTACAAAATCATACACTATACGATAAACAGTGCGTTTTGTTGGCACATATTTTCTCCAAAAATTTTCACGTTACTTTCTCATCGTCACAATAATCGATGATGATTTTGATAAAATCTTTTAACGAGTAAAACACGTTAGTTTATCAAATATTTTTCCATAATAAATTTGCCACGTAAACTGTCAAGACTAATGTTTACCAAAATGGCGGCAAAACAAAATGGTATACCTTTCCGACAGTCACGCTGTATTTGTACCTTATGTAATCTAGAGAAGCGTGCATAAAACTTTTTCATTCAATGATTGTTTTAAATAAAATTTCATATAGTGTTTCTCTTCAAGTCCTTGGCTTCCTTGCCTTAACTTTTAAATCACTTTGAAAACTTTCTGCTATTTGATTTGTAAGTTTATGATTATACAGTTTGTTTACACCAGTGGTGCTTGTAAATATTTTTCGCAAAACTATTGATTGATGACTGCAATTTTTTCTTCAAACATAAAAATATAAGAAGCACAAATTGTTTAAGAACAAATCCAAATGAAACTGATTGATCACTCTTGTGTATAGCAGATTATTAGTTTGTATGAAAGCTTGTCAAGGAGAAAAATATTTATTTTTGCTATACAAACACATACACAAGAACGTACATGCACATTACTATGATTGAAAGTTGTGATATGTTATGAAGACAACACTGCCGGCCACTCGAATAAGGAATCATTTTTTTTTTTAATTTAATTAAATATATCTCCTAAACTAAAGTTCAGAAAAATATATTTTTTTGCATAACAAATTTCCAGGTCTTGGCTTTAGCTTCCGGAAGAAATAAGCAATATACATACGAGTATATTCTTCCACAAAAGGTGTGCATTTATGTACAGACAAGTAGTTCTGTGGCACTTTTTCGCATGTCACTTGAATAAGGAATTTTTTTAATTTTAATCAAGAAGGCTATGATTTGAAATCCACGGGGTGAAGTATTTACTATTCACCAGCGCCCCCATGTGGCTTTTTAGGCTCTAAGTGATATAGCGAGATATTCGAACCTACAGCTTTTTTGGGTACTGGGGTACAGCAGAGTAAAATATTGTAACGGAAAAACATGCTAAGGCCTAAATTAGGTGCTATAGCTGGCATGGTTAGAGTCCCCTTAAAGACTCTGATACACTATCTTTCCTGATCGTACGATTCATTCACAGCAAAATGTTTGAAAAGTCTGACCGACTTTACAAAATCGCTTCAAAATGGCATTGTAGGCCACACTATTACACAAATATGATTGCAATAATTTATAAACATTAGAAAATAGTTAAAAATTATTATTACAATAATACTTTTACATTAATTTAATTTATTTCTCGAGGTGCCAACATAATACTCATATTTTTCATACTACACTGATCGCACAGAAATCATCATGTTATGAAAATTTTCATAAAATTTTTCAAGACTCACTGAATAGCGACCTCCTATTAATCTCTGAATGGGGTTGTAAAAACAGCGTCGCCTTTTACGCTCGTAAGACCCAGTATTGTTTATTAACACACAAACAAACAACCGCAGATGCTGCTTCATCTGTACTCATGGATGGTATAAATATTGAGTAATCGGATGCTCTTAATGTTCGGGGAATGAAAATACAGCGTGATGTTCGCTGGACTGAACACATTTTCCATGTCTCTTCAAGAGTCTCGGGTTTTTGAAACGGTGTAAGATGTACTTCACCCCAACCGATCTCCTTACTATTTTTACCACCTATATCCGACGGAAAATGGAATACAACTCTCATGTTTGAGCCGGTGCCCCAAAGTCTATTATAGGGGTACTTGACCGTGTGTAGAAGAGGGCGAAGAAGCTTATTGGTGACAGTAGGGTATCCAACTCTATTGACTCACAGGAGCATCGACGCAGTGTGGGGTGTGTTACTCTGTTCTCTCGTTACTACAATGGATTTTGCTCTGACGAGATTAGGGTTCCCGAAACTCGCACATTTACACGTAACACGTACATAGCTCATCCATTTGTGGTCGTTTTTCCGGGGAATCGTACAACACATTACAGAGAGAATTCGTTTTTCAGCCGTAGGCTTCGTCTATGGAATTAGTTGCCTACAGACGTGTTTCCTGCCTGTTATAACCCCCCCGACTTTCCTCCGCACAACCCCTTTTCCTAGTTCTGGTACAATGCACTGCATATGTAGTGGTTATCCCCCGAGTACTGGTCCAAGAATAAAAAATAAAAAAAAACTCTCTCACACAGTTGCATTTTTAGTACTTTCTTAGCACACGTGATATATTTGGTAGATCGCACGATCGTGTAGTATAGTGAATCACAGCCTTTAAGAGCTACAAGAACCAGCTACAGTGACAACTTTTATGGACTGTACACAACAGATGGTCTAGTGAGGTTACCCATCGAATAAAAAGACTGGCCTTGGAGGACTATTATTATAAGGGGTTTGTCCTCACGGAGAGTGCGTTCTACTGTGATGGTTCTGACGGAACAATATTTCATAGGGACGCACGTGAAGAGGTTAAATCTTCTATTTAATGATATATGTAGAAGTGGTAGGGATCATGAGGAGGAAAAGGGTGTTGAGCACTTCCTCTGTTGGTGTCCAGCTCATTTTTATATAAGTGCTTTGTAACTATATAGACCGCTGATGCACTAAGTGGCAGAAATATCGTAGTATGATGCTAATGGATTGGACAATTTCATCCGATCTTAGGGTTGTTTCTCAACTAGACCAGTGAGTGAGTGTTGCCTGAGTGAAATACCTATCACACTCAGGCAACACAATGGTTTCCAATGTCTGGCAGCGTGATAAATAAAAATGAACACATTTGCTGTCGTTATGTGTTGTAAAACAATCAATTTAATCTCAGGCGATTTTATTTTCTGATTTTATTTCCAATATGCGTGTTTGCGATAATAATATTGAAAGTGAAATGAAAAACAAAATGATTTGTTTGTTAATGATTGAAAGTTTTGTTTTTCTCTTTGTTTTTATTTTTTTATTTAAAATTAATTTATCTGTTGTATTTTAATGGCTGGCAGCCAAATAAGCAATTCAAGTTCAAACACCGCCATCAAGTCTAATTATTATTTTTCCTGCCTCTATTACGTTTGCATGGTTGTGGTAAATACTGCAATTAAGTGCTGAAAATTACCGGTATTTTTTTCCTACAAGTAGTGATTATTTTTATCATGAAAAAGACATTTTTTTTTTGTTGTTTGCTTCTTCGTTTTAATACTAATGTCCATTTACTTTAAGTGGTTGAAGTTATTACAAAATCCTTTCAAGCTTTTGCATTAAAAGATAAAAAGTAAAAGAACTGGTTGGAGTATGAATAGGAGTGTTGATTTACTACTAAAGGAAGTTAAAATGACCAAAAGGTGTTAAAATATGAAACAAACAGGTTTATAATACCGGTGAGTGTTGCTTTAAACTTTATGATAAACATATTTTCCCAAGATTTTTTTTCTTTGAAAGCAATCAATTAACAATTTCTATTTCATGTTTTATTTGAACTGATTGTTCCGGTTTGAGTGAATCAAAAAATAATATTGGAAATACAAAGCAAAAAAAAAAAAAAGATGCTAGCTAAGTTTTGTCTAAAGTAAGTTAGTAACTTTATAACGCGGGCTTTATCAACTGTTTTTAATAGCAAAATAATGAAGTGTGATTGATGGTGGTAGAAATGAAACATAACTATAAGCCCTATTTGAGGCCCAGATGGTGCAATTTAAATCTCTTATCATACATCTTTAACAATTAAGTTTTTTATTCGCTATTTTTAGCTTCTAACAATTATATTTTTAGCTTCTACCAATAAAAATTATAAATAGCTTGTTTTCTATGTTTCCCAGCTATCTATAGGGTGTTTTTTTAAGCCCGATAGAACTTGAAATTGTAAAAAATAACACAAAAAATTAAATTGTAATCAAAATTTTTTTTTATTCGAAAGATCAATACGTGACATTAACATTTGAAAATGATTTCGGGCATATGGGCACCGCGGCTGTTCTTGACGAAGCGCATTCTGGACGTCCAATTTTGGGCCACTTTTTCGAGCACTGCTGGCCGTATGTCACGAACAACACGAACAATGCTGGCCTCCAAGGCGTCAATTGTTGCTGGTTTATCAGCATAAATCAGTGACTTCACGTAGCCCCACAGGAAATAATCGAGAGGTGTCAAATCGCACGACCTTGGAGGCCAATTGACAGGTCCATTTCTCGAAATCAACTTATCGCCAAATTTTGATTTCAGTAAGTCGATGGTTGCGTTCGCCGTATGGCACGTAGCGCCATCCTGTTGAAACCACATCTCCTCCGGATCAATGTCATCCATATTTTCAAACAAAAAATCATTGATCATGGTGCGGTAACGATCTCCATTGACCGTAACGCGAGCTCCGGCCTCATTTTTGAAGAAATAAGGTCCGATGATGCCACCAGCATGAAAACCGCACCAAACAGTGCATTTTTCTGGATGTAATGGAGTCTGTAGGGTCTCTTGTGGATTGGTCTCACTCCATATGCGGCAATTTTGCTTATTAACAAACCCGTTAAGCCAAAAATGCGCCTCATCGCTGAACACAATTTTGCGATAAAACAACGGGTCTGATTTTCAAAGTAAATTTGGATAATTTCGTAGCGTTGTTCAAGCGTGAGTCTATTCATGATGATTTGTCGGAGTATACTGAAACAAATAAAAAAAATGTTTCATCAAAATTTAATTTTTTGTGTTACTTTTTACAATTTAAAGTTCTATCTAGCTTAAAAAAACACCCTATATATGTCGACATTTCATAGGAACTACCCTAATCATCAGTAGACTTTGGAAATTAGGGTTGTTCCTATGAAATGTCAACATATAGATAGCTGGGAAACATAGAAAACAAGCTATTTATAATTTTTATTGGTATAAATGGTAGAAGCTAAAAATAGCGAATAAAAAAACTTAATTGTTTGAATTTTTGTTCTCTGCTTTTCGATACTTTGAAAAAGCAAATCGTAGCAACCAACGGTTGTTCATTTGTTTGAAAGGTGTAAAGAAATGTTAGAGACGTGTATAAATGAAAACGCTTGTTTTTTGTGTTTTGACAGGTATTATTAGAGCATTTTTCTTTCAAATTCTCAACAATTTATTTATATTGTTGGGATATAAAGTTGAATGTTTGAGAATATCTTTCAAAAATTTCCAAAGTCTACTGATGATTAGGGTAGTTCCTATGAAATGTCAACATATAGATAGCTGGGAAACATAGAAAACAAGCTATTTATAATTTTTTACTGATATAAATGTTAGAAGCTTAAATAGCGAATAAAAAAACTTAATTGTTTGAATTTTTGTTCTCTGCTTTTCGATACTTTCAAAAAGCAAATCGTAGCAACCAACGGTTGTTCATTTGTTTGAAAGGTGTAAAGAAATGTTAGAGACGTGTATAAATGAAAAAGCTTGTTTTTTGTGCTTTGACAGGTATTATTAGAGCATTTTTCTTTTAAATTCTCAACAATTTATTTATATTGTTGGGATACAAAGTTGAATGTTTGAGAATATCTTTCAAAAATTTCCAAAGTCTACTGATGATTAGGGTAGTTCCTATGAAATGTCGACATATAGATAGCTGGGAAACATAGAAAACAAGCTATTTATAATTTTTATACATCTTTTACTTTAGCTAAATAATCGAATACTCATCGAATATACGAACTGTACTTAAATGTTTTCTTCAGTGCGGCAATTTGTAAGTGGGTCACCCATTTCACCCTGGAATTTTATTTTTTTTTTCACATAGTTTTGGGTATACTTCGCATTATCTAAAATTTGCTAATGCAGCATACAGACGATGGAACATTGAAGGAAACATGGTATACTGTACCGCAAGAGCACATATGGTCCACGCGGAAGAAAATATGTAACGTGTTGCGGATAGCGAACAGAATTGCCCAGAAACATCAACAAGAAGACGTTCGGCACAACTAGAGGTTCGTTCAACTTTTCTAATATTGTATTAAGAGTTAACAATTTTTATTGGCCACTGTTAGTAGCAGTTTATATTACCTGACAATTACTGTATTAATTTGCCATTAATTAATTATTTAACAATGGCTTTCGCAGCAGCATTTTCTGAAATTCTTTGCTTTAAAAATGCGTGTTTGAGCTGCATAAATATTAAATGATCATAAATAAATTGCAAACATTTAAAAACATTTTAAACATGCGAGTTTTTTTTCTGCTTATAAAATGAAATTCTCAATAAAACCATAAAATCAATAATTTAAATTGAAAGGAATAAAAATTAATTATAAAAATAATAAAATGTTGCTTTCAATGATGATATTTTTAGTTTGAGAAATGAAATCTGCTTGTAAAATATTTTAATTGTAATTAATTTTAAAAGAAAAATAATGTTAAGTGGTTTGAATCTTAATAAGTTTTGCTTAATTCGCTTGATGGTTTAAATATAATTTGTCACATTTGTGGGGTTTTACGGTTTTTCTGCATATAGTTTTGGTTTGATATAATAAATATAATATCATTGAAATTATTTGTGCATGATTTTTTTTCCTTGTTATGGCTTATTTTTCAAACAGCTGATTAGCTGTTTGTTTTGGTCGAAGAAAATGTAGGGCATGTGTCGTGCAAGCAGGGGAAGCATACTGTTTTCTCAAAATCGGCCTCATTTGTCCAATTTTATAGTACGGGAGCGCTTTTGACGCAAATTCGGACCCCGCAGGATCCTAAAGTAGAGTAAAGGAACACACCTCTAATTTAAACCAAAGCGCATATAATGGTTTGTATAACTTTTTTATACCCTTCACTAAAACGTAAGTATGTGATTTCTACAATTTTCATTTGCAACCCTATAAGGTATAGAATTAATAGAAAAGTCGGTTAAGCCATGTCCGTCTGTCCATCGTCGTTGTTGACATACAATTTTTGAAAAAACCATTAGACTAAGAAACTTTTTTTTGTCCACCAATCTATTAACCCATCGGTTTATGTGTTTTCTATTGAAATTCAGTGAAATCGGTTCATATATAGCTCAGATATAACCAAAAGTCCGACAAAAGACATTAGTTTTTGCAATTTTGAAAGAAAATTTAAAAAAAAAAATTTTCGTTTTGCTTAAAGCTTCACACAATATTAACCCATCGATTTATGTGTTTTCTATTGAAATTCAGTGAAATCGGTTCAGGTATAACCAAAGCTCCGACAAAAGACATTAGTTTTTGCAATTTTGAATGAAAATTTTTGAAAAACAATTTTCGTTTTGCTTAAAGCTTCACACAACTATTAAGAATGGCGACTACAGGGCAAAAAAAATTTTTTTCCCCGATATCGGTCCATATACATATGTATATCTGAGATATCACCTAAACGGATTTTTGAACAAAAAGGACGCGTAAGCGAGCTTGAAAAACTTTTTTCGCTTAAAAGTAGTTCTGGTAATAAGAGGAGGTTACCAATACACAGCAAATGCAAAGTTCTTATATCGGCCCATATATACCCGAAATATAGTCTAAACCATGATACAAAAAACAAGGTAGCCGCTTCGCTACAACAATGCAACAATAAAAAAACAACAGGTATTTTGTTTGTGTAAAAAGGCGAATTCACACTTAAGCTGTCAAAAGTAGTTGATAACGAACATGTAACCAAATTTAAATGGCGCCGAAAAAGGTAAACAAAACTTGACAGAGAAAGTGCTGCCATATTAATCGAATTCGCCTGAATTCGCCGATGCATCCACCTAATAATTAATTCGCCTTGGTCTAAACCGATTTTTTCACACAAATGTCGTGTAAGCGAAATTAAACAACTATTTTTGCTTAAACGCTTTTTTGGTAATAAAATAATGTTATTTAAGTATGGAATATGAAAACTTCCGATATCGGTCCATATATAGCCGAGATATAGTCTAAACCGATTTTTAAATGAAAATGTCGCGTAAGCGCATTTATACAATTTTTCATTTCTGGTAATAAAATAGGTTATTTAAATATTGAAAATGAAATGTTCCGATATCGGTCCATATATACCCGAGATATAGTCTGAGCCGATTTTTTCATGAAACAATTCTTTTTTTTTTTTTTTTGCTTAAATGCAGTTCTGGTTATAAAAAGAGGTTATATAAATACAGAAAATGAAAATTTTCGATATCGGTCTATGTTTATATAACCTAATATAGGAAACGTGGAAGATAATGATCTTAATGACTTAATAGCTGATGCTGAGGATGTGGACTTTACTATGAATACCTCTAGCCATTTCGAATATGAATCAACAACTAGGAAAAACAGCTTACCGCGGAATGGTCCGGCAAAATCTACATGTAAACGGGACCAAGGCCTCTGTGTGGTTTCCCAAAAATGAATTTCAGCTTTTTCATGTCTAGTTTCTTGACATGGCCTACACTGCCTTACAAGACTCTCTATTTCTGCATCTATTTGCGGCCACCATACATAAGACCTTACTAAAGCCTTCATTTTTACAATCCCAGGGTGCGCCGTATGTAGAAAATTAATAACCGATTTTTCCATGAAAAAATTTTTTTTGCCAAAAAACAGCTCTGATTATAAAAGGAGGTTACTAAACTAGAGAAATTGCACATTTCCAATATCGGTCCATATTTTAGCTCAAATTTATAATATATTCTATATATATACGTGACTATCTTGAAGGATGTTTTAGAATCAAAACAAGTATTAGTGTAGTATAAATAAATAAAAAGAAAATTTAAAAATTTGCTTGTAGTTACTTAAAAAAGAAAAATTTTCCTGCAAGTTTTAGAATTTCTTTAGCGTTGAAAAGACTTTTGTAACAAACTGTATAATGAATTCAAAGAGACATCATAAATATGAAACGCACTCGTAAAACTCAACACCCACTAGCGCAAAAAGACACAAAATACTACACGCATTTAAACCAAAGACAAGACAAATTACAAAACCTGATGTATTAAATATTGTAAGGAAAGCGCGAATAAGTGTCATTACAGCCTCAATATGACGGACACTACTAAAATTACATAACTAACAGGTTAAAATATACAAAAGATTGACACAGTAATTTTAAGACAATAGCAATGAAAAAACCAATTGCACACTTTTAGAGTAAAGATTAAGTTTTAAAACAGTGTATGACAAAACAATTAAAGTTACATATATAGCACACGATTTAAAATACTGAACAGTTATAACCACACGCTATTTTTTTATATTAAATTTTATTCCATTAAACATGTTATGTGGGCGGCTTGAAGCTTAAGTATTATTGAAAAGTTTGCAATGCGACTCATCAAAAATATTTGAAGTGAAGCATCAGAATTGATTTGAAAAAACTTGTACAAAAAAAAGTTGAATGAACTTTGTGTTTATATTTCAATAAATTTTTATATTTCAATAAATTTTTAACAGAAGAAAATTGTATTACTTATAAGATTTAGAAAATTTTCTGGTAAGTTGTACAAAATAAAAATGTGGCCCACTTTAAGTTATGAATATTGTAATAAGATGAAACTAAGTGTTGACGAATCTTTTTCCCCAAATACTTTGATTAGCAAAAAAAAAAAAAAAATTAAGCTATTTCTATGTACGAATACATCGATCAATCCGGGCCAAACGATGAATTTTTTGCTGCGAATATTTTAGGTCAAACATAAAACACATATTTGTACGCGCAAAGAGAAAGCAGTTTGGAATATTGTTGTCGCAACATTAGTATTTACTCCGTCATAATTTGTATTGTTGCCCCTAGCAGTATATTATCGTTTACAATATAGTTTAATCTTGTATATTTAATTATTGATATTTAATTATTTGATCTTGTTTAGGTAAATATTTCTTATTTTTGCAGCAAAATATCGTTTTATGTTATATAAAAAATTTAACAGTATTTATAAAGTAAATTTTTTATATAACATGAAACAATCTTTTGCTGCAAAAATAAGAAATATTTATTGATATTGAAGTACTCATATTTTTATTATTCCATATCTATCACACCATGGGCGATAAATTGACATCGCCGGCACGTGATAAACACGGCCATTGAATTTGTTGCACAAAAGAGCCCTTTTATTTTTTTTGTTAGATGTGTCCTCTTGCCACAGCATCTTGTTAAAATCAAATACTGTCTTCATCCATATCCTCCAATTCAAACCACAAAGAGTGCGTTGTCATCTCACTTCAGTTATATGTGTGCGTATTATAGTGAACACCATTCAAAGTAACTGACTGACTGTCCTCATTTTGGGAAAACTACGGCGTCATGATGTCGCCAACCCATAAACTGCGCCAAACAGCCATTCTTGATGGATGAATCTTGGATTAACATTTGCCCAAATGCGGCAATTCTGCTTATTGACGAATCCATTGAGGTGAAAATGTGATTCATCACTGAAGATGATTTTCTGCGAAAAATGATCATGCCGTTGTATGAATAACTTTAACGAGTTGCTTGATTCAGTATCTTTCCATGGTTCAAATTGAATCAGACTAAAATTGATAAAGGTCGAATGAAATGCAAAAAAAAAGCTTAACATTTAGGTGTGCTTCGCATTCAACAACGGCCCCAAAATTTAACAACCCAATAGTATTTAAATACTTAAGTCGATTATATTGTATCTTCAGTTTATGGTCAGTGGACTTAAATAAACAAGTAACATTGTAGTATATTCGGCTGAGCCGAACCTAAAATACCCTTCACGATAGTCACTAAATATGCTCGGCTATATACCGAAGATCGGGGAAAAAATTGTCTTGCCTTGTAATCGCCATGCGAAAAACGTAATCTTTCATGGAAAAATCGGTTTAGGCTATATATACGGTATACATATATGGAACTATATCCAAAATTTTAATTTTCTATATCTCGCGTATATATAGACCGATATCTGAAATTTTCATTTTTAGTATTTCAGTAACCTCCTTTTATAACCCGACCTGCTTTTTAGGCAGAAAACAATTTTTTCATGGAAAAATCGGTTTGAGCTATATATCGGGTATATATAGACCGATATCTGAAATTTTCTGTATTTTAGTAACTTCCTTTTAGAGCCAGAACTTCTTTAAAGTAAAAAATGTTGTTCAAATTCGCTGACGTGTCAGTTTCATGACAAAATCGGTTTAGGCTATATCTCGGGTATATATAGACCGATATCGGAAATTATCATTTTCTGTATTTTACTAACCTCCTTTTAGAACCGAAACTTCTTTTAAGCAAAAAGGGTAGTTCAAATTCGCTGACGCGTCAGTTTCATGAAAAAATCGGTTTAGGCTATATCTCGGGTATATATAGACCGATATCGGAAATTTTTTAAGCGAAGCTACTTTTGAACGAAAAAACGTTATTTAAGGTCGTTTTTGCGATATTTTCATTAAAAAGTCGGTTTAGGCTATATGTGGGCTATATGGAGAGACGAACATCGCTTAATCGACTTTTCTATCAACTCAGAATATGCTTTATAGGGTCGCAAATGAAAATTGTAGAAAATACAACTGTGAAAACGATTTACATCAATACCTGCCTTGACGGCCTAACCTGATGGTGGACCATTTCCACGGAGTGAATTTTTCGCGATTCACCACCGCCCCCGTCAATCTTGTCATATGAACAACTTCTTGTTGAGGAGTTTGGGCTTTCTAATCCCACATGTATGCAATTCCCAGCAATCAACGGAAGAAAAGGCTTAATGAGTTGGTAGGCCAAAACCCACTAAGAGCATCAGCCCTTAAACCAACTCACCCGTCAAACCGTCACCACTGGTTCCTTACAGTGCACGTATCTGTTGTATAGGCAACAGCTCCTCGGGAGATTGTTAGTCCTCGAAAAAAGCCATCACCAAACAATTATCAAGGATACTAACACTCCCTTCCTGATCAGCCCGGGTCGAACCGCAAGCAGAACTTCCCGGGGGCCATGCTGATCCCCGTTCTGCCAGTTTATACCCTTGGTAAAGGTTTCGGAAGCCAACACAACATAAGTCATGTGGCTTCCTAGAGTTTTGTTTGCCGCACCAAACGAGGGACCCCTTCCCCTCTTTGAATAAAATGAGTAACAAGTTTCTTACAACAGAGCCACGAATTTTGAGAAAAAACGGCGGCAGCAAAGTTGTAGACCTACGTATATTTATACATATATTATATTTATATAAATTTAACAATTTCATCTAATAAGTTGCCAACTTTTATAAACTCAATAATTTAATTTAAGTATTCATATGAAGTTTAAACGAAATCTTGTTCTCTATTATTCATATCTTAAATATAAATTTTTAATATTAACCTCAAAATGGATTTAATTTATAATAATAGCTAAAAGCCTTTTAAAGGATTTATATGTAATTCTAACATATAGACATATCTACATACATATTTACCTTTTTAAGTTTCTATGTTAAGATTTGAATGAAAATTTCCTTAGAAAAACAAGTGTGATGTTAAAGTAATTACCTGAAAATACAAGAAAAGAAGAAAGTTTAGTTTAGTAAAGTTCTTAAGCCAAATAAGTGTGCTTTATGTACAACACATACATATGTATACCCATATATTTATATGTATATGTGTATAAAATTTTATAGTCATGCTAATGACACATTAAGCAAGTCATACAATTTCATACATTCAAAATTTATAATTTATAAACTCATTTACGTTAACATAACAAAAGAATTATAAACAATTTAATAATAAAAAAAAAAACGATATTGACTTCAATGTTTGTCTGATTTGAGAATAATTCATAATCCTGCGCTAAATTCCCATCATGCTGTTGCTAAAGAGCGGCCAAACCAAAAGTAAATAGAGCAAAACGTTTTCAGAAAATTATATTATATATTATATTATATTATATTATATTATATTATATTATATTATATTATATTATATTATATTATATTATATTATATTATATTATATTATATTATATTATATTATATTATATTATATTATATTATATTATATTATATTATATTATATTATATTATATTATATTATATTATATTATATTATATTATATTATATTATATTATATTATATTATATTATATTATATTATATTATATTATATTATATTATATTATAATTATATGTCAAATAAAATGTCGGCTCGCGAAGGGTCCGGCGGCATACCTCTACCCAATGGTCCTTCTTTACAATGACTCTGAGACATAACTGAGGGTAATTGTCGTTAATGTGCCAGCCTTTACGGACTTATCTGATGATGGACCAATTCCACATTCACGATTCACCAGCGAGCCCATGTGGCTTACCAGATACATACTTATGTTTGTAGCCATATAGGCAACCCCTTGTTCAGGAGTTCGGACCTTCTAATCCCTCTTGTATGCAATTTCCCAGCAATCAATGGAAGACAAGGCTTAATGAGTTGGTAGGCCGAAGCCCACTGGCAGCATCAGTCTTTAAACCAACTCATCCAACCACCACCTTTGGTTCCTTACAGTACTGATATCTAGTGTACGGCAACAGCACCTCGGTGGGTGGTTAGCCTTCGAAGCCCAACTCGTTCAACCACCACCACTAGTTGCTTACAGTACAGGTATCAGCAAGGCAACAGTACTTCGGGGGGTTGCTAGCCCCCGAAAAAAGCCATGCATCAACCACTATCAGGAATCCTAATTCCCTTATCTTGCTTCTTTGGGTTTAAACCACAGCTAGGACAATCGAGCCAAGGTAGGCACCTGAACCATGATCAGCCCGGGTTGAACTGCAAGCAGAACCACCCGGGGGCAGGGTGATCCAAGTTCTGAAAATTTATACCCTTGGTAAGGGTTTCAGAAGCCAACACATCATAAGTCATGTGGCTTGCTAGAGTTTATTTGCTATAACAAACGGGAAACTTTTTCCCATCTTTACACGAAAAACAGAGTCCCTTGGGATAACACCAATACCTGTTCCCCAAGGGTCGCCACACCATACAGTATCTTTGAGTCGAAGTAGCAGTTTTTCATGCTTCTGAGAAGGAAAGATTTTAGTTATTGACCTAAGTGTTTAAATGAAAATATGTCTCATTTTTATACGCTCTTATGGAGTATAGCACTCCATTGTTTGTTTGTATACGAGTATTGCAGCTGTCTAGTTCACAAATGTCAAGGACGATTGACGTAAAACGCCATTTGCAAAATCTATTATATGCTATGATAAGTTGATTAATTGTACGCCATCCTGACTAAAGACATAACGAATCATTAAACGGGTATAACGAAGAATTTTCGTATCTCCTACGGATTCACTATATCGTAGATTACCCGTAGTGTATGTATATAGCAAACACTAGCACAAAAGCAAATAATCAGTTTCCTTTTGCAACTTCTCCAATTTTATTTACAGCTTCAAAGTAAAAACTTTATTTTAACTGCATTTGATTTTAATACTAAATTCAATTAAAATGCACACAACTCGCCAACACTCTAAGAGTTTTGAGTTATTTTTCCTGCAGTAACTTTAATTTTTTTACTTTTTTTAGCTGTTAAAAATCTGTTAAAAAGTGTTTACAATATACTCGTATAAGAGAAAAACAAAAACGTATGTGAGTTTTTTTTTTCTTTTTGTGTTCATTTCATGTTTAAATTTATGACTTGTGTATTTCAGTTTTCTTTACTTTTTTCTCTGAAAAAATCCCCAAAGCCTGAAAACAATTTTGAAATGTTGTTTGTTAAAATATTGAATTTAGCGGATGAGCGAACTGGTCACTGGACGATGATGAGTATGGGATGCGATTGTAAACAGCGGAAATTTATAGATTTTAAAGTGGGTGAGAAAAAGCAGTTCAATATGAAAGTTAAAGAAGAATCAATTTTAAAAGTATTCTAGGTTTAAGGTTTTTTGTAGTCAGGAGTTTGGTATAGTAAGAACAAAAAAAAAAAAATAATTCGTTGAGCTGCACTTCTGGCGAGGAAGGCTGGAAGTTCCGTCCTTATTAGAGATCAAATATATGGTGTTTGTATTATAAATAATAAAAAATGTTAAACAAATTTTTCTGTGGGATATTATTATTCACTCCTTTTTATACCCTTCAGAAAAATATAAGTTTGTGGTTCCGTTTGTACTTTCTGCAATTTTCATTTGCAACCCTATAAAGTCTACATATACATATGTATATATTCTAAATCAGAATTAATAGAAAAGTCGATTAAGCGATGTCCGTCTGTCGGTCGTTTCTGAGAAAACCATTTGACTTAGAAACTTTTTTCTTTCCCCATTATATTACCCCATCGATTCATTGCTATTGAAATTCAGTAAAATCGGTTCACATATAGCTGATATATATCCAAAATTTCGAAAAATGTTATTATTTTTTGCAAATTTGTATGAAAATTTTTGAAAATTTTTTTTTTGTTTTGCTTCAAACTTCACACCCTTATTAAGCATGACAATTACAATTAAAAAAACAAAAATCCCCATATTGGTTCATATATATAGCTTAAACCGATTTTTTAATGAAAATGTTGCGTAAGCGAATTAAAAACAAAAAATTTTTTTTTGCTAAAAATCAGTTCTGATAATACAGAAAATTTTTGATGTCGGTCCATCAGGTATGTTCTGAGAAACGCAAATCGCTTAAATTTAGCGTTTTCGATTTGAAAACGCCAAATGGGTGTTCTAAGAAACGTATAACGCAAGAAATATTGTTTTGCTATTTGAAATCGCCAAATAGGTGTTCTGGAAAACGCATATCGCTTAAAATTGGCGACTTCAATTCGCATGTATATGTTGAAGTGAACTGATTGAATTTGCTAAAACTGAACTTGCAAAAGGCAATAAATATTTAATAATAAAATTTAATATGTTTTCTTTTTATTTCAATAAAAAGTTTAAAGAATTTTACACATTTTCATTAAGAAAACTAAATTGAAAAATTTTGCTATTTGTTGTCAAATTTTTTTTCCTTTCATATTACCACCACATACCTACAAACGTATGTCAGACACATGTTGTATATTTTCGGAAAAAAACTCCTAAAAATCAATTAAGCGTTTTTCAAAACGCATTGCGATTTCAAAACGCGCGTTCTCGGAACATGGCTGCATATATACCCGAGATATAGCCTAAACCCATTTTCCATGAAAATATCGCTTAAGATTTTTTCCCTTAAAATCATTTCTCCTAATAAAAGGAGATTACTAAAATACAAAAAATACAAATACAGAACTTGATAGTTTCTGATATCGGTTCATATACTCGAGATATACCCAAGATAGTGCCCAAACCGATTTTCCCATGAAAAACTAATTTTTGCTTAAAATCAGTTCTGGCAATAAAAGGAGGTTACTAAAATAGAGAAAATTAAAATGTTTGATATCGGTCCATATATATCGAGATATAGCAACTTCAACAACTTTCTTTTTTGCGTAAACGATGTTCTGGTAATAAAAAGAGGTTACTAAAATACAGAAAATGAGAAATTCCGATATCGGTCCATATATTCGTACACTCGATTTTTTCATAAAAATCGTTTTTGCTTAAAAGTAGTTCTAATTATAAAAGGAGGTTACTGAATTACAGAAAATGAAAATATTCGATATCGGTACACATATACCTGAGATATAGCCTAAACTGATTTTTTCATGAAAATGACGGGTAAGCGAACTTAAACATTTTTTTTTGCTTAAAAAAAGTTCTGATAACATAATAATTCTACCAGATAGAAAAAACTGTAATTTCCGATATCGGTCCCGATAAACCGATTTTTCCATGAAAAAATATTTTTTGCTTAAAATCAATTAATATAATAAAACGAGGTAATTAAAATAAATAATTAAAAAAATTTCCAATATCGGTCTGTATACACCCGAGATATAAAATAAACTGATTTTTCCACGATCATTTTTTTTTTTTCTTAAAAGTAGTTCTCGTTATAAAAGAAGGCTACTAATATACAGAAAATGGAAAATTCCGATATCGCTTTATATATAACCAAGATATAGCCTAATTTCTATGAAAAAATTCCCTGTTTGGATTGGTGATTACAAGGCGAAAGTATTTTTTCCCGATGTCGGTCCATATATATCCGAGCATATTTAGTTGGAATTTTTAATACATACCATATATATGTATATACGTGGCTATCGTGAAGGGTACTTTAGATTCTTGTTACTTGTTTTACTTAATAATTACGCTCTAAAGTAATTAAAGTTTAAATTATTTACTTTTAACACATTTCAACTATTTACATTATCCTTAATAATATAGCCAAAGAAATACTCGTAACTTGCATTAAAAAAAAAATCGGTTTTTTGTTCACAAATTAGTGAACTACTACTCCATGAGGAAAATCCTGAAACTAATTTTGCTTATACAAAATTACAAGTTCCCAAAATTACTTTTTTCTCGTTTCCATTTTTCTCACAGTCATTCAAATCGTCTCTAATCCAAGGAAAAACAGCTCCCAAATTAGAGTTATAATAAAAAATAGGATTGTTCTTAATCATAAGAAATAATTTAAAGCACTTAAGAGAGTTCAAATAACCTCAACACCACATAATACACTCAACACAAAAAGTATGCCCTTCTTGTTTCCTTAATACATGCACTTATAAGGGAATGAGCATGAAGTTTCATTAATTTGATACGAACGAAACAAAAGTATGAGTAGTTTCATAATGATGTGTCAGTGTTTGTGACAACCATATGTGAAAAGAGACCAACCAACGAACCAACCAAACAACCAGGCAGGCAGGAATGGCAGGCATTCAACCAGCAAATAACACATTTAATCACGCTAAAAGCTTTAAAATAATACGAGTTGCAAAAAATACTTTGTGGATATTTTTTGTGACATTTTTATGCGAATGTTTTGTTGCTTTTGTGTCCCAGTGGCTAGAGCAACAAAACTTGGAAAAGGCGATTTCCAACCACCAGGGCTTATGCCATGCTCCTGTATTCGTATTTCTTAGAAATATATATTGAAAAGGAATACACGTTTAGTGTTCTATCGGGTGATTCATCGTGAGGTTTTGTTTATAGTGTAAAATAAAACACTTAAATTTATAGGTGATTTTAAACATTTTTTTATCGGTTAAAATAATGTAAATGTTGGCCACGGTGGTCCAACCTTCATGGCATAAACTATTCACGATTCACCAGCTTTCAAGGCTCATAAAGATCGCAACTTTTGCCGTAAGTTTGTAACCAAATATAAATACACCGCTTGCTGAAGAGTTCAGGGGGGTTACTCTCTATTGCGATGCGAATAATAATGGTTCGTAATGGTACCCTGTATTGCGTTTTCCTATATTCTGTTCGCATTTTATTTTCCCTTTCGCACATTTTATGTTATCATTCTTCACTATGGTTTATTTTATGTTACCGTAGTGCTGCTTCATTTTCAAATTATTTCGGGGAAAAGTTTGTGCAAATAGCACTGACCACCAAATTAGACTCTTATCGCATCTATCTTTTGCATCGAACTTACTTTTGCATCGCAATAGAGAGTAGCCCCCCAGGCCGTCTAGCTAGTCTCACCTGTATCTAATTTCGCAAAAGTCCATGTAAGACAAGAATTAACGAATTGGTAAGACGAAAACCATTAAGAGTAACACCTCTGGTTCCATACATTACAGGCATCTGTTGCCAGGCAACAGCCCCCGAAAACCGATAGTGCCCCATAGTTATCAGGGAAACTAATTTCCCTTCCTGCGATTTTAAGTTTAAATCAGCCAGAATGTTTCAGGCAAAGTAGGCAGCTCAACCATGATCAGCGACGGGATGGTTTGCAAAGCAAAGAAAAAGACAGAAAAAATAATAATCAAACCTTTAGCTGGCGCACAACTAGTTGTTTCATAGTCCCTAAACTACTCATCAGCATCCATTTTCGGATTTGAACTAGAGTGATGATGTATACACATACGTGATTAAATATGAGATGAATATAGACAGAGAAATAATTCAATGGATGAGTGGTTAAGGCAGCCGTTCATGATACTTCATGACCCGAATTGAAATCCGAAAATGAATGCTATTGAGTAGTGTAGCGACTACAAAACAGCTTATTGATCACAGCAAATTTTTATTGTAAAAAATCATTCTTAAGAAAACGTAACAAAAGAAAAACTTGAATTAATAAAACCCGATGTACAAATGTACAAAAACCAAAAAACTAGAAAAAAATGTTTTTGAATTTTTAAATAAATAAATTTAATTGCTAAAAATTTTGATCAGAAAATAAAGCAAACTAATTTTTTTCGTAAATCTTCTAATTTTTTTTTACCGTTTACTTTTTGAATTCCCAAATCGAAGCGGCAAAAGAAAAAGTTAAAAAACTATCAATACTGCAACTTGGTCGCTTTTAACGGCCTTGCCAAATTAAATTAAATACAGTATGTGAAAAATTTTGTGTGAATATTTTTATACAGTTATCTTTCTTTAACACGCTTATATTAGTTTCACTTGTATGTGTGTTTGTTTGTACGTGTGTTTGTATGCTTGTATGTTTACAAGACTCGAAACCCATAACATATGAGTGATTATAACATATCGCTCCTTTATTGCAACTTAGTCATAATTAAAAAAGCTTGTTTCGAGAACACATTTTTAGCTTCCATACAACTCTTAGAAATTTTTTTTTTAGAAAATATCTGCTAAAGGAAACAGTTTTAAAGTAATTTTGATAAATTTTTGTCACAATATTGCTCAAGCTCATTTTATTGAGATATGACTATGTTGCAATAAAGAAGCGATATGTAGTTATATAAAACTGTATAGTGTTGCTGTTTTAGGGCGACAATTAGAGTTGCCGTATTGCTTCCGGGGAAGTAGGGGATTTTGGGGATTCACGAAGCCGATTTTTGGAATTCCCAAAAAAATTCGAAACCACTTCGCTAACCTGTTTGGAACCGGTTTTTCATATACGGTGCTCGTTTTTACCACATACACACATCTGATCATACACACATCTGAACTATAAATGGCCAATCGCTTCAGTATGAAAATTTCAACTACCCTATTGCTTCTGGGGATGTAGGGCGATTTTGACATTTGCTGAATCCGATTTTGGGAATTCCAAAAAAATTCGAAATGCGTTATACGAATATTTGTTAATTTAGCTTGCCGCATGCAGCTTACATTGGCCTGAACAACAAACTGCAGGTTTGACGCCGCACTGTTGTCAAAATAAATATTCTCATCTAAATACTCGTACATGTAGTTTATATATCACATTATGAAGCTGGTAGTCTGCTGGCTTCAATGTGTTTAATGCATTATTCAAATCACACGCCCGATGAGCAAATGTTGAAGACATATTAAGAAAATTATCAACTTTTTTTCCCCCCTGCATGCTTATGAAAGTTTATACGGCTGTTTGAAAGTTGTTAAATAATTTTGCTTGTGAATGAATTTCCTTAAAAATTCTGTTCATTATGCGTTTTGTCTGATTAAAATTTTTTTCATTTTTTTTTGCAAAAGTTTTTATATCTTTTTTTTCCTTTGCCTGTATGCGTGAATATTTCTGTTTTTTCCTATTTTCGTGCTTGTTATTTCCGCTCCCGTTAGCTACAAAATGGTTGGTTACACTGATTAAAATTGCTAAAGATGAAGCTGGAGACAGGAATAAAGAAAACAACAAAAAAGTGGTTGACAAACGCCCAATAAAATGTTAGCTGCTTAAGGGAATCTTGTTATAATGCGAATTATTTCATAAAAATTACAAAAATATATTTATTTCCTATAGGAATTGGAACAAGAGAAAGATATAGCTGTTTTTGCGGCTACATGGAGTATTTTAGTGCAATATAGAAGATGCGTTACTCAAATTCTTTTCCTTACGTTAGTACGTAAGGAAAAGAATTTGAGTATTGGTTGTAGTGTCACTTTGACTATCTGCCCTGGGGAGAAGGTTTTCCTTCTCCCCAGGGCAGAAGGGGCACGCCTAACAAGGGTACTCTGCTTTCAGGGACATAGAAAAGTCTGTTTTAGAGTTTACTGTACCGAGTGCAAAAGAGAGAGAGAGAGAGAGAGAGAGAAAGAGAAAAGAAGCTTATCGATAGCAGTAAGACATCCAATTCTATTGACTCCCTGGAGCATCCTCACAGTATGCGATGGATGCGTTACTCTATTTAGTCGATACTACAATCGAAGTGTGCTACCAAAACGCGACTAACTTTTTTATCAAACAAAAACAAACTGATAATCCGAAATGCCTGATATTGTCAACATATATAACAGACATATGTACCAACATAACAGAAAAAACAAATTTGAAAATCTAACATATCGGTCCTTTATTGCAACATAGTCATATCTCAAAAAATGAGCTTTTCGAGTTAACAATGCAGAATTGTTAACAGTGCTATCTTTTATATTGTTCCAAAATTTTATTTTAATTACCTTTAAACCGCTTCTTTTAGGAGATATTTTCTATATATTTTTTCTAAGACTTGTATGGAAACTAAAATGTTGAATCGCGTTTTTCTCGAAAGAAGCTTTTTTGCGTTATGACTATGTTGCAATAAAGGAGCGATATGTAACTCACGAAATATAAAAATAACGGTTATTTGTTTATCAGATCTCGTATATAACTGTAATTGTGTTTTTCAGCTATCTATATGCCTCTATTTCCGCGCTGACACCTTCACTACTTGTTAGTAAACTTAAAATCCTTGAAATTGTTCAAATATTTAACTTTATATAAAAATTTTAGTTTGTACATATGTACATCGGGTTTTAGTTCAAGTTTTACCTTTCTTAAGTTTTTTCTTAAGGATTTTTTACAATACAAGTTTGCTGTGATCAATCATTTTTGATTGAAGAAGACAAGAAAAATGATAATAAATTCGTAGTTTCGTAGCCGCTACACTACTCATCAGCACCCACTGGGATATGAACTGGAGTCATGACGTATCATGATCTGCTGCCTTAACCACTCAGTCACCGAGCGCTTGATTATTCATTTTTATATTAAACATATATGGAGAAATTTCCTAAAATGCAAGCGAGTTACCAAATTTTTAGCATTTTGTTTAGAATTTTCATAACATTATATAGCTCACACTATCACATGGGCACAAAGTTTTTAAGCTTTTGCCCGGTCTGCAAGCCTCGTGTTGCAATATAAGCCGGCCATCGGCATTTTTTTTTACCTTAATTGCACAATATTATGTTCTTTAAATAATAGACAAGTCACCAAATAAATGAATATAATTAAACATATTGTAAATATTAAAATACAAATTTAAGCTTTGAATTTGATATAAATCTATTGAGCTTTGACATTTTATTAATTAAATAAGTTTGGAATAAAAAAATTTTTTTATTGTGTCCTTCTCCTGTCCACATATTGATCAATAGACTCAGTGAACAAGCAATTTATTGCAAATAAAAGTAAAATATTTTATGAACTTATTTTGATTTTTCCTTCATCAGTTTTTTTTTTTTTTTTGTTAACAAAGACTTTTGTAAACAAAATAATTTTTTTTGTTATAATAAATCAATTTATTCTAAAATTTTGCAAAGTTCAAAGGTTTATAATAAAATGAAAAGTGAAATTTCTGAGTTTATTTTGCAGATTTCATTATATTTTTTAATCAATTAAGCAGAAAAAAGAAAAATTATTGATGAACAGGATAAAGAGTTTAGCATTATTAAAATAAATAAGTTTTTAGAAAAGTCAATTATTTAAATTGAATACTTTTGTAGTAGTCTCACAGTCCGTATATCCATATCGCTCCTTTAATGCAACATAGTCATAACTCAAAAAAGCTTGTTACGAGAAAAATACATTTAAAATTTTTAGCTTCCATACAAGTCTTAGAAAATTTTTTTTTATAAAATATTTCCTAAAGGAAACAGTTTAAGAGTAATTTGAATAAATTTTTGGCACAATATAAAAGGTAGAACTGTTAACAATTCTGCATTGTTAACTCGAAAAGCTCTTTTTAGGAGATATGACTATTTTGTTATAAAGGAGCGATATGTATGTAATGCTAAGCGAAAGCTGGGTTCACGTAAAAATTTGCAAACCAACAAATAACTTTTTATGTATTATATAATACGTATTTTCTTCATAAAGGGTGATTTTATAGAGGTATAGAACTTTAAAATGGAATGCAACAAAGACAGTTTTTTGAGGTGTGTAGTCGTGACCCACATTTTATCAACGTTTTTTAATCGACACCTAAAATCAACAGGATTACACTTTATCATGTCCAAACACCGCTGTGAAGTGGTTTGCCAAACTAGTTTTTGGTCGACACTGAGCAAATGCGGCACCCATGTTGCCGCATTGCTTTTTCATATGCAAATGTACATGCAAAATGTTGAACACACGTTCATATAATATGTTTACCATTTCAACAATCTCTTTCGCCATTTGCCCTTTCAATTAAGTAGTGTTTAATCAGCGCAGGAAATTCACCTTTTTTCCATGTTTGGAGAAAGGCAAAAGTTGCTTACTTCAAACGGCTACAACAATTAAACGAATCCATGAATTTGGATGAAATCTTAACAGCTGACGTTTGACAGATGGCAATAAAAAAAGTTTTTTTTTTTTGAAATGTTGTTTGTGCTGCCCTCTAGTGCCAGGTAGCTTTAATATCAATGCACTCTCGTAAGCAAGGCGAATTCATACCAGGTAAAGGCAAGAGCAATAAATACAACACTACAGAAAAAAAAAATCTTTTTCAAGTGTCAAGGGAAAAATAATGGGTGATTTTATAAGAACTATCGGAAATTAAAAAAAAAAACACATAAAATTCAGAAAAATGCATGAAATATTTATTTGGATCGATAGTTGGGTCGATATAATTTAATGTTTGAAGATTATTTCATGCAAATGTTGGCCGCGGCTACGCCTCAAATGGTCCATCCGCTTAGTCCAATTTTGGCATACTCTTTCCAACATTTCGGCCGGTATCTCACGAATAATGTTGGCTTCCAGTGCGTCAATCGAAGCGAGCTTGTCGCGTTAACGTAGCCCCAAAAAAATAGTCTAGAGGCGTTAAATCGCACGATCTGGGCGGCCAATTGACTGGTCCCAAGCGTGAAATAAACTGTTCACCGAACTCGCCTCTCAATTGGTACATTGTTTCGCGTGCTGTGTGGCATGTGGCACCGTCTTGTTGAAACCACATGTCATGCAAGTCAAGCTCTTCCATTTTGGGCAAAAAAAAGTTTGTTATCATCGCACGGTAGCGCTCACCATTCACAGTAACGTTGTGATTCGCATAATCTTTGAAGAAATATGGCCCAATGATGCCGCCAGCCCATAATCCGCACCAAACGGTTATTTTTTGTGGATGCATTGGTAGCTCTTGCAATGCTTCTAGCTGTTCTTCACTCCAAATACGGCAGTTTTGCTTGTTCACGTGTCCATTCAACCAGAAATGAGCCTCGTCGCTGAACACAATTCTTCGATAAAAAAGTGGATCTTCATCTAACTTTTCAAGAGCCCATTCACCAAAAATTCTTGCACCAGCTGTATCTTATAAGGCTTCACACCCAAATCCTTCCGCAAAATTTTCCAAGTAGTGGAGTAACAGAGGCCCAATTGCTGCGAACGGCGCCGAATCGATAATTCACGGTCATCACCAACACTGGCCGATACGGCTGCGATATTTTCTTCAGTTCGCACTCTACGTAAGCGTGTTTTTTTTTTACAATAGTCCGAATAGAAGCCTCAGTAGGTCGATTAAACTGACCATAAAATGGAAGAAGCGCGCGATGAACTTTCTTAACAGAGTACGCATTTTGGTAATAAAATTCAATAATTTGCAACCGTTGTTCGTTTGTAAGACGATTCATGATTAAATTATAGACCAAACTGAAGATGTTTGACAGTGACACAAGATAATAGCAAAAAAATCACTCGTTATATATACAAAAAGGAATTCAACAGAAAATATATTAAAAAGAAAAATATACAAAAAAAGACAGTTTTAATTATTTCGTGAAAATTAAAGTCTCAGTCATAGAGCTTGGAAAGGTGAAAATAATATTAGGGAGTATTATTCTGGATTATACCTGGCCCTCAAGCTACAATACATAACTAAAAATTTTTTTGTTCAAGTTTCTTTTAATTATTTCATTGACACCTGAAACAGACTAAAGCCCAGTTTTTGAGTTCGTATTTAAATGTTATTTAGCTTTAAGTTCCAGTTAAATACGAAAATCAGTTTTTCACTACAAATTTGGACTACACTTAAATATCCAAACTTCTTCATTTAAGTTTTTCTCATAGTCCATATGGTTTTTGTGTGCTTGCATTTGTATTAGTGCAAAAAAGGTGTTTACCTTACACACATACGAGCTATTACCTGTAGAATATAATTGAAAATTAGTTGCTAATTTTGCACTAAACAACAGCACAATATAATAATTAATTAAAATTAACATCGCATGAAATAAAATTATTAAGCTATTCTATGCCGTTAATAAATTTAATATTTTTCTTTAAGAATTTTTCTATTCTTCCACTTACAAACAGCTGCTCTATGGAACTCTTTCCATATTATTTGGAATTAAAGTAGAGCTGCCACACTTTCATCGCATTTAAATAAGAACAATAATTTAATAGTGATAAGCTGAACTAGCATTTAAATACAACTTAAATTTAAATGAAAATTAACTAATTTTGTATTTAAATACGCAGTCAAAAACTGGGCCTACAATTTTAAAATTTCACCTTTTATGAATTCGCCTTGCTCGTAAGTATATATAACAAAATACAGAGTATACATATATTTATTATATTGTTTATTATAAAAAATAAAAGCAAATAACTTAAAAACATTTTGCCATTAATTTCAACGCATCAAGTACACTGAAATTTATTTCAGAAATGATAAAGCTGCCACCTCGAAACAGTAAGACGTCTCGTTTACATAGTTATTTCATATGGTAGCTTTGTTTGTCCAGAAAAAATGTTCGAAATGGCTGAATCGTTTCAAATTCTCAGAGCGCTAAAATTGGTTCAGAACGAAAATATTGTTCCGAAAGAATGAGAACCAAACATACATTAGCTAAAAGTTAAAATATATAAGTTAGTTTAGCAAACTTTTTGTAACCGTGTATTTGTGTGCTTTTATATGTTATTGATGGCGGTTAAGGATTAGACACATGATATCGCTTTCAATGTTTTAATGATGTATTGATATCAATGTACATACTCGTATATAATGTATGTAGCCACATGAGTTTGTACCAAAGTAAATAAGCATGTTATCTTGTACAAACAAGTTGGACGGAATGCGCTAACATTCTGAGTTGATGTGTTGTGGTTGTGGTTAGTTTTGATAAATTAAGTGAAAATAACAGGAACAATCTTCAAGTAAGCTGTTATGTGTTATAAACTCAAATAAATAGCCGCTTGATAAGACCTTTTAAAATGATTGAACGACAAAAGCCGTCAAAAATAGTTAATAGTGATATATACACGATTAAAATGAATAGTTCATTGATTTGTATTGAATTATTTACAGCGAGTTTACCAATATCGAAAGAAAATGTATGAAAAAAAATTGTTTTGAGAAAAAAACCTAGTCACTCACATTCGTATCAATTTAGGTTTGTCTATCTCACTTTAATTCATTCGCATGTGCTTATATATTTTTAATGAATTTTGACTCATCGTTGGCATAGAATAAAGTAAGAAACCCATAAATCAACTTATCTTTGTGCAAACAAACTTTCGTTTAATATTTACAATATGTTCGCCAATGTCGAATGAAAATGCATGCGAAATCACATTCGAATTAGTTTGGGTTTGTCTATATCTCTATTACTCGTTTGCATGTACTTATGTATTTGTAATGAATTTTTACTCATCATTGGCATAGAATAAAGTTAGATGAATCCAAAAAAATTGTCGCCTAAAAAGCGAATGAACTTATCCTTTCGACACCGGCGAACTGGCTGTTATTCTTTCGATATCGGCGAACTGGCTGGTAGTTTCCACTTTTCACGCAAACTGACAGAGAAAGTAATGATTTTCGTAATAGCTTTATAAAACATAAAGAAATAGTTTAGAAATTTATATCAAAAATAGAAAAGGTTCAGGACTTGGCTAAAACATAAAGAAGCAATTAATTCAAACTAAATACTTAACCACTTTGCAGCCATGAGGCAATGCAATCGTATTAAAAGAAATACAATAAGAATAATGCTTGAAAAAGTTAACACTACTATCGACTTGGGATTCATCCTTGATCATAAATTTAATTTTCGTGATCACATTGTGCTAACTGTTAATAAGGCTTGTGGAGTTTTTAGATTTATGAAACGATGGTCTAAAGAATTTTCAGACCCTTACATTACAAAGCAACTTTATATTTCCTTGGTTTGCCCTTTCTTATAACATTTTACTAGTCTATTTATTTGTGCTATAATTATAATTGATTGTAGTATGATTGTAGGATATTATTAATGAAAAATATTTTATTTTCATAGCAAACAATGTTGTTGTAATAATCAACCACATTTTCAATGTTTTCAGCGATTACATTGTTATAAATTTGCACCACTGTGCAGCCGTTGATCTGCTTGCTATAAATGTACACTTACATACACACAAACAAAATAAAGCTAAAAACATAATAAACAAACAAAAAAAAACAACATACATGATCATGCAAAATTCCAAGTAAATCAACCACCAATGATTTTATTGCTGTTGTTGCGTTCTTATTGTTTCGTAAGCATCATTGTGTGTTTGAGTGTATATGCGTAGCAATTATATTTGTATAGCTGAGTATGGAATGATTATTAGCAAATAATTATATATTTTATGAATTATACAGGTAATAAACAAGTATATATTGGAAACAGAAGGAATTAAATTGCCCAAACTTTTCAGCAGGGATTTGTCTACTGCTATATGGCTACAAACTTATGGCAAAAAGTTGCCACCTGTGTGAGGCTTGCCAGCTACATGGTGGTGCTGGTAAATAATTCACCCCGTGAAGTTGGTCCATCATCAGATTAGTGCTCTTGGCCAAGCGTCACATACCCTTAGAGGTTCATATTCAATGTTGTGTTTATGGACTTGTTCATGTTTTTGTAAGGAAATGGTCTCGTCTGGAAAAATTTGGTTTTTTTTTTGTTGCTGATAGTATTACATAAAGTCTTTTTTTTTTTGAAAGAGCAAAGTTTATGGAAAAGAATTTTCAAAAGCATACATATGTTTCTTATATATTTTTTTGTAGCCTCTTGTTGCCCACAACCGTCCCAGTTTACAAGATTTTTCTAAAAGCGCTTGAACTTAAACAGTTTAATTATCATAAAGTAACATTTAAACACAAATAAAGGATTATTTAAATCTACAATAAAATAATAAAAATTACAAAAAATTGCCACTTTACCGCTGATTAAATATTTGTTTTTTCTCAGCAAAAAATATTTACAAAACCTCAATAAAATAATAATCCTTAATCCTTTAAGAACAAGCAATTACTCATGTGGTCGGATCATCAATATGAAAACATTTTGTAATTTGTTTAATTAATGAATATTTTTTTAAAACTCCAATGTTTTCTTAATTGTTTTATCAAACCTTCATTTAAAGAGTTTCACCACGCAATAATTAATTATTAATGATAATATTTTTGTATAGAAATTCTAACCTCTTTTTTAATTAAAAAAGTAGAATGAGCCAGAAAATAATTGTTCAATTTGTATTGAATGGAGTGAGTCCATTTAATTATCATTTATAAATTCTTCAACATTTTCCACTTAAAATGCCATTATAAATAAATATTGTATTTATTGAAATATCTTTATTTAAAAAGAAAATGAAAAAGAAAAGTTACGAAAAAAAGTTTCTGCAGCTTAACCCGAGTGCTGCGTCATTAGATGTATTTTATTGACTTTAAAACATTTGAGAATATTTAACTGAATCCTGCACAAATCAAGTTTCCAAAAAATTTATTCTGCAACAACTTTAAAAAGTACAAAAAATTTAAATTCTTGTTAACATAAATTTATCTTGAGCAGCAAACAGATAACTTTGCATAAAGAAGAATTTCAAAAGAAATTGACATAAATAAAATAGTAATTTAAACGGGGTTTAAAAAGAATTTAAAGTATTACTGTTTCTATGCAATTGTAAAATTGCAAAAATATTTTGTTACCTTCAATAAGGACGTGACACATATTTATGTAAAGTGAGCTGATGACGTGTGATAGTTGTGTGAGAATAAAATGCGCTGCTTTTGGTAGCTTTCAGTTCCCCTCATCAGTATTCAAATATATTTAGTTACTTTCAATAATATCAAATATGTGTTTATTTAGAGATGTGTAATTGTGTCACTGCCTTCCGTCCCAATCGCCAGTGTTCATGTCCTAACACAGTTTATCTCGTTTAGGATTGCGTGATAATGTCCACTAACCAAGGCGAATTCATTACAAGGTGAACTTAACAGCACAGGTGATTATTTTTTGTTTCTCGCGTTTTTTTCAATGAGACTGTCAAATTTTTTTCTCTTGTTTACAAACTTTTTCGCGCCATTTTGAGCTGAAAATTTTTTTGTATGATTTAGTGCAATTTCAAGAAATTTGTGTGAATTTAAAAGTGGAAAACTAATATAATCTGTGATTTTAATTACAGACAATTATAAAAGTTTATATATAACGTTTATATAAAATTTTTTCCCAGCTGAACAATCTTAGGCGAATTTAGATGTTGACATATGTTAATAAATACATAGTACTGAATTCGCCTTTCCGCTTGCATTCACCTGTATAAATTCGCCTTGCCACTAACTAAACAAAGCTTTCAACAACAATAAAAACAACAACAGGTATTTTGCTTGTGTAAAAAGGCGAATTCACACTTCAGCTGTCAAAAATAATTGATAAAGAACATGAACAAAAATTTAAATTGCGCCGAAAAAGGTAAACAAAACTTGACAGAGGAAGTGCCGCCATATTAACCGAAGTCGCCTAAATTCGCCGATGCATCCACCTAATAATGAATTCGCCTTGATTACTAATAACCGCAAAAATTTAGTATGTCTTGTTATGAAGCGAGTTTTACTGAGAAATAGTAAAGCTTTCTCTCTTACGCTCTGTCAAAATTGGATTTTCCAATCGCAAAGCGTTGACGCCGCGCTATTTGGTTTGGTCTCATACATCTTGTATGTACATGCGGAGTTTTGAGAAATAAATTACGCTTGACGCACCAGTTTTGGTTGCACAGTAAGAAATAGATTTTTAACTTCATAATTGCAATAAAATAACTTAAATCTAATTTGGTAAAGCGGCGCTTTACACGTATTTCCCAAGAAAATAAATAAACGAATAAACCGTTGCAACCACCAAATTGTTCTACAATTAAACGCAAAACAATTTCATATTTCATCTTTTGTTCGCATTTTTGTAAATGAGTTTTTTTGCAATGAAAAAGAAAACCCACAAACGAGAATTCCCAATAACGAAAAATGAATGCAATTTCCCAGCACTGAAATATACTTTTGCGTTTATCTACGTACGACTACATATAGAAATAAAATTCTGTATACAAATGAATGAAGCATGAGAAGGAGCCGACAGTCGAACGGAAAAAATAACTGAGTGAATGAATGGCTGACTGAATGATTTACCGCACTCACACACTGCGCACAACAACAACAACAAAATATACACGGATACCGCAGATATATTAATGTAATGCAATAGCATTTGTATACAGACGTACTTGTATATATTTGTATTATTTGACAAGATACACAGCCATACACACACACACACACACCCACTCATACATTTGAACAAACATTTGATAAAAAAAAACAACAGCAAGGAAATAGTTCGGTTTTATCTCCAACATACTGGCAAACAGTTTTTGGTTGCTGTTACTGCACTACTTTAAGTTCTCTTACCACTAATAAAATTGCAACGAGAAATAAAAATGATGTTGTTGACGCGGAAGGCAGGGTTCTCGGTAAAAATTGTTTATCTATTTATTTATTTATTTAGTAACTATACAGTTGCAAAGTAAATTTGCAAAGTATAGGATAAACAGCATGGGCGGGGTGATAAAGACCATAATACCCAAGATGGTATTAACAGTACTTTTGTAGCGTCGCTGTGACTAACTATAACGACCTATGCCTTCATTGTTCCACGTGGTTAACAATGAATAACCTTAAAAAAAAAAAACAAAACTGTAAACCAATATAGTTAGTTGAGCCAAACCGTTAACCAGTGCTCAGGCTTGTGCACTTAAGAAATAATTACGATGCCGTGAGTTATGGTCTTCAGCCCAGAGCTGTTTTACGACTGAATTGTTTATCTATATAAAAGTATTTGGTTAATTTGTTGTTCATACATACACCTTTAATTAAAATTTTGCAATTACCTCCTTAATTGAAGTTAATTTCTTTAATATTTAGTGGAATTAAATATACAACCCTGTGGCAGCTGTGTTTAGTTAGCACAATAATACCTAATGAATGTACCAAGGCGAATTCATTACCAGGTGAACTTAACAGCACAGGTGATTATTTTTTGCTTCTCGCGTTTTTTCCAATGAGACTGTCAAATTTTGTTTCTTTTGTTTACAAACTTTTTCGCGCCATTTTAATCTGAAGGTTTTTTTGCATGATTTAGTGCAATTTCAAGAAATTTGTGTGAATTTAAAAGTGAAAAACTAATATAATCTCTGATTTTAATTACAAACAATTATAAAAGCTTATATTTAACGTTTATATAAAATAGTTTCTCTGCTGAGCAATCTTAGGCGAATTTAGATTATGACATTCACGATGTGTTTTACAATAACAAAATACATTGTACTGAATTCGCCTTTCCGCTTGCACTCACCTGTATAAAGTCGCCTTGTGAATGTACTGTTTAAGTTTGACAACTCAAATGTAAACAAATGCAAGCAAAAGATGGCGAACAAGGCGAATTTATACAGGTGAATGCAAACGGGAAGGCGAATTCGATACTACGCATTTTGTTATTGTAAAACTTACTGAGAATGTCATAATCTAAATTCGCCTAAGATTGTTCAGCTAAGAAAAACTCTTACATAAACGTTAAATACAAATTTTTATAATTAAAATCACAGATTATAATGGTTTTTCACTTTCAAATTCACAAAAAAAGTTGACAGTCTCATTGGAAAAATCGCGGCAAGCAAAAATAATCACCTGAGCTGTCAACTTCACCTAGTAATGAATTTGCCTTCATGGTAAGTCAACAACAAGGCGAATTTATACAGGTGAAAGCAAGCGGGAAGGCGAATTCAGTACAATGTATTTTGTTATTATAAAACATATCGAGAATGTCAAAATCTAAATTCGCCTAAGATTGTTCAGCAGCAAAAGATTTTACATAAACATTTAATAAAAACCAAGACGAATTAATACAGGTAAATGCAAGCGGGAAGGCGAATTCAGTACAATGTATTTTGTTATTGTAAAACTTACTGAGAATGTCAAAATTTAAATTCGCCTAAAATTGTTCAGTTAAGAAAAAATGTTACACAAACGTTAAATACAAATTTTTATTATTGTTTGTAATTAAAACCACAGATTATAATGGTTTTTCGCTTTTAAATTCACAAAAAGTTTCCTGAAACTTCACTAAATCATACAAAAAAAAACTTCGGATTAAAACGGCGCGAAAATATTTATAAGCCAAAGAAATAAAATTTTGACAGTCTAATTTGAAAAAACGCGGCAAGTAAAAAGTAGTCACCTGAGCTATCAAGTTCACCTAGTAATGAATTCGCCTTAATTGCGTGTCAACAAGAAGAAATATTCTTAATCCAAATGTAAACAACTTTTCTGTCAGCTGTTATCAAACGTTAATTGCTTTAGCAATATTAAAAGTATGTATGAACACTTAAAAAATGTTTAATTAACTCATAATTGAATTAATTAAAAAGTGCATGTATGAACAGCATATAAAGTCGTTTCATCTGTTCTCATTTTATAATAAAAATAAGTATTTTTGATTGGTATACGTAGAAAAAAATATGTTAATGACAACATTCTAAAGCCAACATACGAGGGCGGATTGATATTGAAGCTACCTAGCACTAGATGGCAGCACAAAACAAGTTTTTTTTTATATAATTGCGATCTGTCAAACATCACATAATTTTATTTAAACGAACATTTACACTGTTGTACGGTGTAATTAAGAAAAAATGTTATACCAAACTTAAACTTAAACGTTGACATTTTCTTTTTGCCAATTATTTGGTTTTTTATGTTTCGCTTTTGCCTGCCACCTGCTTAAATCATAAAAACTGTAACATTTTTTCTTTACTTAAGCAAACCGATAAAAAGTAACTGGCAATATGTTTGTTTAATGTCTGGTCAAAGGCCATCACTGACCCTGTAATGGACTTGAGTTAAGAGCCAATCAAATGTTTTTGTTCTCAAAACCACAAGTCATTTGATGGCCTCTTAATTAAACTGATACTTAAACTTTGTTCGATTTGCTTTTAGCGTTTACTTGGCAAACAAAAAGATGGAATAAATAATCAGTGCTTCATTACAGGTCACAGTGAGCAAATATTTGACAAAATAGCAATAAATGTGACTACTAATTTTATGTCGGTTTTAAATGGACCTAAAACGCAACAGACATTGAAAGGAAAACATTTTTTTTTTTCTTTCAAAAACCATTTATTTCTTAATATAGTCTTCTTTTAGCTCAATACGAGTACCCCAAGTAACGCGATGTTCCAACTTTTTTATACCATCCGAATTTTGGGAAACCCTCAAATATCTGTTAGTTGCTTATTCGTTTGAGATGTATATTTTTCCTGTGAGCCATTTTTTCACGTCTAGAAACAGGAAAAAGCCAGTAGGATCTATATCTATAAGATGGATGATTAACCAATTCGATGTGTACGAGTATATCACGTCATTTTAGCATCCTATCTAATGCTGTGTGAACCAGTGCGTTGTCTTGAAGAAAGAGCACTTTTTTCTTCTTTAACTGTGGTCCTTTTTTCCTGATTGCATAAATCAATTGATCTAATAATGTACGATTATAATTTCTTGTAATTGTCGATCCTTTCTCAGGATAATCGATGAGCAATATTCCGCATACAGTCGCATACACAATATACAGTCGTCATAACCTTGCCAGTCGATTTCACTGTCTTCGCCTTCTTCGGAGCACTTCCATCAGCTTCCACCCCTTGTTTCAATTGATTTTTTGTTTCAGGTCTATAGTGGAGGAGCCACGTTTCATCAGTAGTTATTAATCGACGTTAGAAATAAACAGGATTACGCTTTATCATGTCCAAACACTGTTGTGAAGTGGTCTATCGAACTCGTTTTTGATCGACAGTGAGCAAACGCTTTTTCATAATCAAATGCTCATACAAAATGTTAAACACACGCGTTCATATAACACAAGGGCTGCTAAAGTTAAGGGGCTAACAAAGAAACAACGTTTTTTTTTTTTTTTTTTTGTTTAAAATTAGCTTTATTTATCAAAGTAGTCTCCATCAAGAGCAACGCAATCATTCCAGTGCCACTCTAATATTTCAATACCATTTTTTGTTTATCTTTTGCCTAAAAATAGGCCTTCGTTTCGGTGATAACCTCTTCATTCGTGCGAAATTTCTTATGGGCGAACATTTTTTTCAGGTCTGTGAACAGCGAGTATTCGCTGAGAGCCAAATTTAGGAGTACCGTGGATGTGGGAGCAATTCGAAGTTTAATTCATGTAGTTTTGCCATTATTTTAATTGACTTGTGACAAGGTGCATTGTCTTGATCAGACAAGATATTTTTCTTTGCCATATGCGGTCGTTTCTTTGCAATTTCGGCCTTCAAACCCTTTATGATATTCATTGCTAATGGTATTTCCATCATAAAGATATTCGATAAATATTACACAACGCATATCCCTAATACCGAGGCCATAACCTTTCCAGTCGATTGTTGTGCTTTGGACGAGGTTCACCAGTTGCTGTCCACTCAGATAACGATCGTTTTGATTCCGGAGTGAAGTGATGGATCACATGTCGACGCAAAAATTCAGGTTTGTTACGTTTAAATATGGCCAAACACTGCTCAGAATCATCAACACGTTCTCGCTTTTGGTGAACAGTGAGCAACCGCGGCAACCACTTTGAATAGAGCTTTCTCATAGTCAAATGCTCATGCAATATAAAGCCAACGCGTGCTTTCGGTATCTTTACGATGTCACCTAACTCACGCAACTTCACTTTGCGACCATTCAAAACGAATTTGGGGATTTTTTGTTATGTTTTCTGGTGTTACGGCCTCATTGAGACGTCCGCTGCGTTCTGCATCATCAGCGTCTCTACGACCACGTTTGAAGTCAGCAAACCAACGTTTTATTGTTGTTTCTGATAGAGCGGGGTCCCCATAACACTTTTCAAGCCATTTTGCTTTGCTTGAACGGTATTTGTCCCATCAAGAAGCAGTGAAAAATTAAAACGCGAAATTTTTTTTGATCCATTGTTTTGAAAATAACAAAAGTAGCTTCAGTCTTGGCACAATAACTCACAAACTAATTAATAGAGTCTCATTAAATTTTAACCGCTGTCTTTTGATATATTAACTTGAAAAAAGTGACTGCAATAAAACTAGCGCCATCTGTGTTCCTAGTTCCAGTGCAATGCACTACATATCACTCCTTTATAGCAACATAGTCATATCTCAAAAAAATAACAGTACTACCTTTTATATTGTGCCAAAATTTTATTTGAATTACCTTTAAACTGTTTCCTTTCTAAAAAAAATTTCTAAGACTTGTATGGAAACTAAAAATTTCAAATGTGTTTTTCTCGAAAAAAGCTTTTTTGCGTTATGACTATGTTGCAATAAAGGAGCGATATGTAGGGGTTATCCCCTCAGTACTAGTCCAATATAAAAAAAAAAATAATAGTAAATAAAATACAATAGGTAAATTTTATATTCTGAAGAACAAATAACTTTTATTTTCTAAGCTATATATAAAACTCAAAAATAACTTTGATTTTTTGGAGCAAGCAATAAAACTCAAGATATAATGATTAACATGTACTGTTAAACATAAAACTTTAGCTGCGATGCCTGCTTGACATCCACTGTGGCCAATCAATAGCACCATAAACTTAAACTAATTAACTTTTTATTGTTTCTTTTATGATTCGTTATTTCATTTAATTTTGTTATTCTTAATATTGAGTTGGTGTTGGTGTTAACATTTGCTCTTTAAATGTTTATTAAAAAGCTTAAAGCCAATAATATATCAGAACGTTTGCGAAAAAAAACAGCGTGAATAAGCGTGATAAAACAAAAAAAAAAAAAAAAAAACAAAAATGAAAAACTCGTGTTTGATTTCATGGTCAGGGGTTTAATTGACTTTTCAGAAGTTTTCCTTTAACACATTTTATTATTTCAAACGCTTGTGGTGATTTAACTTTATTTCATTTAAATTTTTATATACTTGTTTATATAAAATTTTGTATTTCAGCTCTCTTTCATATGAAACAATAAACAATCTGCTGTCTTGTTCGCGTTTTGCAAAGTTGGTATTAAAACAAAAAAACAAATCCGTATGTGACCGTGATTCAATTAAAAGCAAAACAAACCTTTTATGGCTGACAAAACAACGTCTTGTTTTTTTCATTTTTTTACATTTTTTTCAATATGACAACATGTATTAAATTACTGAACAGCGTGAATATTTCTTGTATTTTGATGAACAGGTGAATGAAGTGGGCAGTAAAATAAAAAAAGTTTAATAAATAATTAGTGACAGTCATAACTTCGCATACAAAATTCTTGGAGAGAACATATTTGAATGAACAAAGAAGAATTATTTAAACTAGTAAATATTTTAGTTTAATTATGAATAAACAATAATTTGAGTAAACAGAGGTCTAGAGGTGATCTAAAAGTGTTCTAGAAGAGGTTTATTGTTTTCAACAGTACTGTATATACTAGAGTGGTTCGCCTTCCACACAAAAAAACATTACATTATTTTTAATCTTATGACTAATAAGATTAAAAATAATGTAAAAGGAATTCAAAAATTTGTGTTCTTTATTTTTTTGCCACGCCTACAAATACCGCCCTTTTAGTGTTTTGTGCACAGTGAAAGAAAAGCGTTTTGCTAAGATTGAGGACATAAAAGGAAAATCGAAAAATGAGCTGTTGGCGATAGCAAAAAGCGCGTTTCAGAAGTGTATCGAAGATTGGAAAAACACTGGCATAAGTATATTATATCTAAGGGGGATTACTTTATAGGGGACGGATAGTTATTGATGAATAAATAAATACTTTTTGAAAAAATTGAAAATATCCCTTGAGTTCTGGCTCAGAATAAAAAAAAGAAAAACTTATAAAGTATATGTTACACGAAATAATAAGACCTAAGCCGTTCTTGTAGCTAACAAACTGCTTAAACACACGATCACTTAATAAACAGGTTTGCTTTTGTTTGTTTTTTTTTTTCTAACATTTTTACTATTTGCAGTTTAAACGAAAGTGCAAGTGGATTTTTGTTTGTAATTGTAAGTTATGAGCTCATACAAGTTGGACGAGTAGCAAAACGTTTTGAAAGTGACTTGAATCACAGGAAAAGAAAACAGTAGCAAAAAAAAAAATCTTTAAAAATGTTATGGTTGGTGACAAAGGCCAACCTAAGCGCTAAAAAACAAAAAAGTTCTAAGTCTGCAAAAAAGGGTAAGACTGCAAAAGGCATAACCGAATTTAAAATTTACACAAATAGTTTCTTTGAATATACTATATATTACTATCGTTATATGTTTTCTTTGTGTATGGCGCACAGTGATAAAAATATGAAAAAGGTCTTATATATATATCTGTGGTGATTTATCATAATAACTCAAATCGAATTTTAAAATTGAAAAAATTGCATCTCATTTAATTAATATATTAAATATACAGCCCAATTATGAATATTCTCACGGAATTTATTTCTCTCGGAATTTATTCCTCACGAAATTTATTTCTCACATAACATATTTTTTCAATGTAAATTAAAGAGAAAAACACAATTTTTGTTAACTTGGCCGTAAGAGTTGATCTCTCTCTAGTGTTTTCAACAAATCGCATGAAGAAAAAAATAAAAAACCTCAAATTTAACTTTTGTTCATAATTGGAGGAAAGTGAAAAGTGAACAAATTCCTACGGAATTTTTATTCATAATTGGGCTCATAAAGTTTTTATTTGTAAAATTTTTTTTCGTATTATTGACAAAATTTTGTTATAATTTTGGTTTATTATCATTTGTTCTTAAATATAGTTTTTCATTGAAACTTCTCCTAAAAAGTTTTTTTAATCTTATCTTGACTTAAGATGTTCTGATATAATGCCACAGATATAATAATAAAATAATTCAAATGAATTTTAAAGAATTTTGTTGGCAATCTAGAAGTAAAAATGGCCAAACATATACTTGAGTTTTACATATAGTTGAAATAAATCGTGTTTTGGAGTATTTTTGTGGAAGTCGACTTTTTGGGGTTTTAAATGTTAAGGCCCAATCGATGTTGAGTAATATAGATCTGTAGTAGTCAACAATTTGGCTGTTTAAATTTTAAGGGCCAATATTGATTGTGAAGTACACCCAAACGTCAAATTTCTTTCTGCATTTCATTTGAAATTTCTCAATTTCAGATTAACTTAATTTGAACTATGGAAAGATAAGACCGCTAAAGCTATTCAGGCTTATTATGAAAATCAAAATGCATATCGTGCACTTCGTGATTTTTTTCGGTCAAAATTAATCGTTCAAATCTGCGTACAACCGTGTAAAAATTTGAGCAAACCGGGTCTGTAGGAGATGTGAAAACACCAGTGCATGCTCCCACGGCTCGTTCTGCAAAAAATATTATCGCTGCTGTTCACGATAGTGTAGCTGAGGAGCCGTCCGTCTCAACTCGTCATCGAGCCCAACAACATCAACTCATTGGAATGTTGGCAAGAAATGGCAACAATGCATGATCAATTTTCAAAGAAAATCTTCTCCAGTAATAAGGCACATTTTCACTTCAGTGAATTCGTCATTAAGCAGAATTGCTGCATTCGGACGAATGACGGTACAAGAGTGATTGTCAAAAAACCAATGCAGACTGTTCGGTGTGGTTTAGAAGTCGGGCTGTATATTTTCTAAATGAGAACTCAACGTTAAGCCGAAGTGACTAGATTGACTTCAACCATGATGAGAAAAATCAGAAAAAAACCTTGATCCTAATTTTTTTACTTTTTTTTAATTTTTCAATTGCTCTTTGTTTCAGTGCATACTGTAACTCCAAACTTTCTTGATTGCTCAGTGCTTGATGGGGTGTTGATTGTCTTATGTAAATTATCGCTTCGCGTGTTAAATGTTGTGCTGTAATTTGCTCTGATGTATTCATGGATAACCTCTTTGGACACTAATAATATGTTTTCTAAAATTTCTGATTTGAGACATTGCGGCATTTTTTTCCACACTCTATTTGGCTTACATGGCATAATTTATACTCCTTTGCTAAAGAAACAAATTCGTATAATTAATCCCATGTTAATTTACTTGTGAGAAAATCTTGCTTACTGGCCAGGTTGTTAGCAACAAAAGGGATACGCAGAATTATGTTATTACGACGAATAATAAATACATTACTACTACAATGGGCTCTTGAACTGATAAAGGATATAGGAAAAGTTCTGCCAAATAGCGAATGAGTTGGATCTGTAACTGTCATCTCTTTTTGGTTGTTGAATGTGTATAAGAGAGTGGTCCAGAACTCAACGTTAAGCCGAAACAAAGTGACTAGATTAACTTCAACCATGATAAGAAAAATCAGAAAAAATCTTGGTCCTAATTTTTTTTTTTTTTTTTTTTTTTTTAATTTAACTTCTAAATTAAAAAACAAAACAAACATTTTTCTGGAAGATTATTATTGAATAAAGCATTTAAACATTTTTTATATAAAAACAAATAGACGCCAAACTTGAATAAGATTTCAATTAAACTCAGTTCAAATATTTTCTATTCGTATATGACCTTGTACTTTTGTTTTATTCTTTTTCGATTTTTTTTTCTGATTTTTCGCATGACGGTTACAATCGATCTTGTCACTGTATTTCGGCTTGACGTTGAGTTCTCGAACACCCTCTAAATAAAATGTGTTCTTCAGATTTTTTCAAAAACGTTTTTTTTTTTGTGCCGAATAGCTGGAGAAGAACTCTGAAGATGGCAAAACCTATCTTTGGTTATTAAAATTTAGACGATGCGTGAGTAAAAAAGTCTGCCTAAATTTTTTTTAGATATTAATATTTAAACATCAGAGCGTTGGAATGGTGATTTACCAACAAAATACACGCAAGAAGCAACTTTTCGTCTAGCATTGACTGGAACTAAGTAAAAAAAAATTTTTTCAATATTATTTAATTTTTTTTTTATATTAATTACTGTTTAGTTTTAAGATTTGCATACTTATTGTTCGTTCTTTTAGAAGATACAATAAATAATTATATGGTTAAAAAAAAAATATTTAAACATTATTACGAATAAAACTATCTGCTAAAGTAGAGTGCTAACGACGGCGTCATGACTTTCAAAAGCAATTCCTTTTCCTTCAAAACAGCAGAAATATTTTCACGTTTTTCTTTTTGTTGTAATTTTTTTTGTATTTTTTCCTTAACTCACTGTTACTACAATATTACTACTTAAATGTTTTTTATTTTTCTTCTCGTTTTTAATAAATGTTCACTTGCTACTTGTGCAACGACTGGTGCAGCGCTGGCTGCATCGCTTGCAGTTGCTGCGGGCTGGTATTTGTTGACTGCTGGCCAGGGCACAAGCATGGCTGCTGCAAGTTGCAGATTGTTTTATTTTTTAAACCAGTTTTATGGTCGATTTGTGGTTATTTGCTTTAGCATTTTGTTTTTAAGCCTTTTAGTATTTTAAGTTTTAAGTCAACAATTTATTTGATTTTTTTGTTTGTTTTGTTTTTGCCGTTTCTTTTAAACAGCAACTAACTATTTTGGTACTAAAGCTGCAATTCAATGACATGCACTTATTATTACGTACGCTGATCATGATTATTATGTTGATGGAAAAAAATGCATTTTAAACTTTGTGGCTGGAAAAAAGAGGTATTTAGGAAAATATTTGTGGTAACTAGCAAACAAACATGGCAGAGAATGCAATTTTTGTATAAAATATATTTTAGTTATTTTTATGATTTACCGCTAACGAGAAAAATAATGCTGGGAAAAAGATCAGTTTTAATTTGAATGCAATAAACATTTATTTTAATATTTAATACAGTGGCAAGACAAATTTATGTCATTCAGAACTTTTTAAAAGCAAAATGTTAAAATAAAAAAATTTTTATATATTTTAAAATTTTTTATGTTCGAAACTGAAATCAGTGAGAAATGGCAAGAGATTTGTCACTTATCAAAAATTAATAAAGGATTGGCAACATACAAAGACTTTTATAAGTGTAGTCCGTATAAACTCAAATAGTATATAACTCAAATAGTGATATATAACTCAAATAGTGATTAGGGTTCCCTTCTTCTTCTTCATTGGCTATTAAAGCTTAAAAATAAAAAGTACACAGTACAAAAATAAAGTACAATATGTTTTTATTTATTGTCTTATTGTCATACAGGATGGCTGATGAAAGCTGCTACCAAAAAATTGAAATAACTTATTTTGTGTGTAACTAACCTGTTCCATTTTTGTGATGTTTTATAGATCGATCTAAAAAATTTAACTAAAATGGAGAATTGGGACAATAAAACAAGAATTTGGATAGTACAACGCTTTCACGCTTCGGCGTCCGTTGTTTCCATCCAAAGATAATATAGGTGCACGTTTTAAACTTATTTCTATATGAGATTCAATTAACTCACAAACTGAACCCTGCAGACTTCCTGATTCGCTTGGAATTTTGTAAGATCACTCGAATGGTGTATGAGGATGAAAACGTCTTCAACTGCATTTTTATGTCTGACGAGGCACATTTTGATTTAAACGGCAATGTTAACAAACAAAATTGTTGAACATGGAGTAGTTCTGACCCGCAGATACTCAATCAGATGCAATTGCATCCACTTAGCAGTACAGTGTAGTGTGCAGTTTCTTCAAAGTTCATTGTCGGGCCTTACTTTTTCGAAGAAAATTGTCTTACTGTTACGGTCAATGGAGTCCGTTAAAGATGTTGAAAGAGGTTTTCTTTCCATAATTAGGCCGAAAGGGAATCCCTTTCAACACTGTTTGGTTTCAACAAGTTGGGGCAACTTGTCACCTAGCCACGCCTGTTATGACAGAATTTAGGCAAAAAAATTCCCAATAAACTGATCTCAAGAAACTCCACATTCCGTTGGCCTCCCAGGGCTCCTGACCTCACTGCAACAGATTTTTTTTTTTTTTTTGCGGAGTTATTGTAAACAAGAAGTTTACAAAAAAGAACCCCCCAACAATCCATTCGAGCGAAAATTGGGACAGATCCCGCTGCAGCACTCCAGGCAGTAATGAATAACTTTTTGATAAGATGTCGTACATGTGTCAACGAGGCTGGAGGCCATTAGAATTAAATTATTTTCAAAACTTCATGAATTGCTTTAATAAAACCGTATTATTTTTCAAATGGAAAAAATAAATTACACAAATTTTACAAAAGTTATTTGAGTTTCTTAATGTAGCAAAATTTATCAACCACCTTGTATATAGAAATAAGTAAAATATTTAATTACATGCGTTTAAAAAGTAGTCTCAATGCCCCTGAAAGCGGGCGTTCTTTCATATTCAGCAATTTCATTTAAAATCGTTCCTAAACTCTGAGAGTAAATTTTGAGACTAAAGTAAGGGTGCCCAAAATTCTATATGGAAGAGCAAACGCTAATACATTTAAGGAAAACCTACTTTTGCTGTAAAAAGCAAAACAATTTACAAAAACAAAATTTACACTGATAATCGCTATCGTCAATGTTTGCCAGCAAAGCATGCGAAAGTGTTGTCACTTTGCTCTTGTGTGTGTGTATATAGTGAAGAAACACAAATAAATATATAAGACAAAGTTGTTTGTGTATTTTTCATTGCTAGAGCTAAGTGTGTGTTAAACCGCAGCGCCCTATAGCTAAGCGCTTTTACAAAAACAATTGAGCATCAAGCGCATACGGTTTGGGCACTCCTGATCTAAATACTCAATATAACTTGTGTGTTGTTTGCAGAACACAAACGAGCGACTTGTCCAGGTTTTCATACAAACTTTCTAAGCAAGTTATGCACCTCTGCATTGTAAACCGTATATTAACACACTTTTTAATTAAAAGTTTTAGCTTAAACTTCTTAATTTACAAATTTTCTGAAAATTATATCCAGTCTTAAACTAATTTTGGGCTGGAGAACAGCTCTCGCCTCTTCGTAAATCTTTCTTAAGTGCGGTCAGGCTCTCACTAGGTAACTGTTTGCCTCAACTAACTGTATGTAGTTAGTAGTATTACAGTTTTTTTGAGGTATTGCTTTGTTAACCACGCGGCAACTTCTTATATAAAGGCTAGTTACAGCGACGCTGGAAATTGTTGTTAATACTATCGTGGGCATAAGGCTTTCGTTATTCCGCCCATGCTGTGCATCCTATACTTTGCAAACTTAATGGCTGTGTAGTTAAATAAATAACTAAAAGAATAAAATAAAAATTAAATTAATTTTAAATTTCTGTTTAACCTCTTCGAATATCCAAATTGTTGGCCTCTTTTTCTTTTTTGTAGCTCAATTGTAAAACTTAAATAGTTTTTATTTGTTTAATATTATAAGTAAGTTTATCGCTCATTAATACGCAATCTTTCGTTAGCACAGGGATTATATTGTTTTTCAGATTGAAACTGTTAAATTCTTTTTTGTTGTTAGAGAAAAAAATTCATAATTTTTATTTAAGAATTCTTTTTATTCTTTTGTTTTTGCCTGCCAGATTAAATAGGTTAAGAAGTAGAGACGAGAAGAGAGCAATAAACTTTAAATATTTGCCTACACTTTTTTTTAAATTTTATTATCATTATTATTGCTTTTCCCCAGCTAAAGAACTTAACAAAAAAAGACAAAAAAAAAAAAAAAAAGAAAAAATAAGCTGATAAGCAATTATTAATTAAAGAAAAGAATGAACAAATAGTTTTTCTATTGAAAAAATCCAGGAAATTTATTTTGAAGACAATAACAAACCTAGATTCCCAGCAGAAGAACAAAACAAACACTTACGCAAGAAGCCTTTTTAAGAGACACGTTCCTAAAGGAGGCTGCCATCATGAAGCATGCTTGAATATATTTATTAAATACTAGAACAAGGATAACAAAGCACATGTAAGTTCTAGGAAATATTACTCGGCTGTTGATAGATTATTCTGTTTAGGAGAATATTAATATCGAACAATATAAAAAGACATATACGAATATGCGAAGTGTTTAAAGATGCCTGTAAATGTAATTGTAACAAGTTTGAGGAAATTTATGTCTTAACATAGATTTTAAAAACCGATATAAAAAAAGTTTTATTTCGCAGAAAAAATTATAGTAAATATAGTTTAAAAAACTTAAAAATACGCTTCAATAATATATCCAGATAATTGTCCGTATAACGAGTTCCGAGTTTTTTTTTTTTTTTGGAATTCCCAAAATCAGTTTCAGGAATCACCCACTTCCCTGGAAGTGGGTGGAAAATATGGAAACTTTAACCTTCGCACTAAATCGAATGACTGTTTTTAGTTAAAATGAGCGTTCCACGGCCAGAACGCGCCCTGAATATGAAACCACTGTTCCGATTTGGTTAATAAAGCGGTTCTGACTTTGTTGGGAATTCCCAAAGTCAGCTTCAGGAAATGTCAAAATCTCCCCACTTCCTCAGAAGCAATACAGCTACTTCAATTTTCACACTAAAGCGAATGAGCGTTTATAGTTCAGATGCATGTTCCACAGCAAAAACGCGCACCGAATATGAAAAACCGATTAGCGAAGTGGTTCAGCTCTTTTTTTTGGAATTCCCAAAATCGGCTTCGTGAATCCCTAAAATCCCCACACATCCCCGAAAGCAATACCCAACTCTAATTTGTATACAATTTTATATAGCTACATATGTAAGTAATAATCACTCCTATGGCATGGATTTTGAGTGTTGCAAACACATAAATAAACAAACATGTAAGGAAACTGATATAAACGTGAACCCGAGCTCAAAACAGAATCTGTAACTATGCCAAAGACATTCTACTGGGATCGAGAAGTTAAAAGGGGTTTCGCCTACCTCGACATATATATAAGTCTCCTGGATCGGATAGCCTTTCAGTACTGGTCTTGAAGTAGTGTTCTTCTATGCTTGAGATTCCATTAGTACGACTTATCATCATACTTTACCATGTTGGTGAGTTCCCATCGTGCTGGAAGCTTACTAATGTAACACCAATTCTCTAAAAAAGGTGAGGTAAATAACCTTGAAAATTACCGCCCAACTGTAATTTGCTCTGTGATTGCAAAATAAATAGAAAAAATGATTATTTACCATCTTCTGAGGTATACGAAGTTGCAAAATTTACTTTGTGATCGTCAATATGGATTTCGAAAGGGTCGCTCTACTAGCGAGCTTTCGGCACATCTCGTTGATAAATGGTGGCATTCACTCCATTATTTTGGTGAAAGTAAAATAATAGCTTTAGACATTTATAAGACGTTTGATGGAGTCTGGCATGGTGCACTACTTGCAAAATTTACTGCTTTTGGTGTCGGTGATGATATTGAATGCGTTCAAGATTATTTCAGGTGCACCGCAAGGCTGAGTTCTTTCTCCTACCCTATTCCCTATTTTTCGCAATGACCTTCTATATCAAGCTTCCAGCCTTATCCACACTTTTGTGGTTCACAGCAGCATTTGCCATTCATCTAAGATCAAAGCCAAGAGGCAAAATATGAATGACTTACTGAGTAGTGATGTGTTATTAATCTCCGAATGGGGTCGCAAGCACAGGGTCACCTTAAACGCTCGTAAGACTCAGTTTTGTTAATTAATGCTATCCATTATAGTAACGATAAAACAGATAAACAGTTCCCACGAGGTGCTGATGGATACTTCAGTCAGTCAATAGAGTTGGACACTCTACTGTAACCAATAAGCTTCTTGGCTCTCTCTCTCTCTCTCTCGAGCATGCAGTCGAGTAACCCCGAAATAGACCTTGAAACACCGGCCTAAACATGAGAGTTGTATTCCATTCTCGATCGGATATAGGTGGTATAAATAATAAGGAGATCGGACGGAGTAAGGAATATATTTTTTTGTTTTGGTTTTTATTTATTGAAACTTCAAAATGAACTAACAATAAGTATTCAAATCGTAATAATAAAAATGTGCTTTTTACTTAGGTCCGGCCAATGCTAAACAAAAAGTTTTAGTGGCCGCCAAAATTAAGTATATTGCGCGAGTTTGAATGAAGTATATCTTACACCGTTTTAAAAAACGAGAAACATGAACTCTTCTTTAGAGACATGAAAAATGTATTTTCATTTCAAGAACATGAAAATCATCTGATTCCGCAATATTTATACCACCCATGAGTACAAATGAAGCACGATTTACGGTCGGTCATGAGATTTTGCGTTAATAAACAAAACTGGGTCTTACGGGCATTGAAGTTGACTCTATTTTTATGCCCTCTTTTTGGAGATTATAAATTCGGTTTATGACTTACTTTAATCTCATCACATTTTCAACTTTAAATGTTGTGTAATATAAGAATATTTAGCTTAGAAAGCAATTTCAAGAAAAAAAGTCAATTTTTATATCACCGACACAACAAAAATGTGATAAATAAATGTCTTAAAATAGTTTATGCATTACATGCCTGTTGATGGATGAGTAAGTACAGACCTCAAAAAAGAGTCTATTTTTAAAATCGTAATGTAGACCAACATTTAGTCACGAATAAGTTCTTAACATTTATTTTTATTTTCCATGAAACGTTGGCCTGTAGTTAAAAGAAAGAATATGTTATCATATGCCCTGCACTAAAAGTATCATTAAATAATGTACCATGTTTCAAAAGAAAAAAAAAATGATTTCCACAACTGAGAGAAAATGGACACAAGGAAGAAGATTAATATTTACGGTTGGTTATTTAGAAGTTTAGAAAATTTTTTTGTATTACATTTTTATCATATTCATATTATCATCAATCATTCGATGGAAAAAGTTATCACAAATTATCTTTCCAGGCAAAGTCTTTATTGGAAATTTTCAAAAAGAAACATCAAAGTCGATAACTCAATTAAAAATTGTATTTCTTTCAATGTATATAAATACATATCGCTAGTTTCTTGCAAAAAAGTGATATCTCAAAAAATTAGTTTTCGAGTTAATAATGCAGAATTGTTAACAGAACTATCGTTTATATTGTAACTGTCCGTCTACATTAGACATGAAAGGCTGTTAAGACATACTGTTAAAGCAAACCTTTGACGGCCTGATTGTTACATGGTGGAGTATACGTATGTCTTGATTTTTCATTATTTTAACTCCGTCAACAAAAAGTTTGTGGAAAAAAAATTTATTTTTATTGACAAATTTGCAATCTAAAATACAAATTAGAACTTTTTTTTTTTGATAATTTCTTTCAATTTAAAACTATTTTTACTTTTCTCATATTGAAATGTCATTTTCTGATAAGACAGAGCTTTTAAAACAGACGTCTTAGCAGCCGTGTCAAGACGGTAAGAAAACAGTAACATCTACACCTGAAAGTAACAGTATTTTGCTGTTCCTCTTAGTGTTCTCATGTCAAATATAGACAGCACTCAATTCACTCAAATTACTTTTAAACTGCCTCCCTTAAGAGATATTTAAAAAAATTCTAAGATGAAAATTAAACGCTTTTAAAAAACTTTTTTGAGTTATAAAGTTGTTGCAAAGGAGCATCATATCTGAACAGAAAACATTATTACTTCTCAAAAAAAGCCAAAATCAAAAAGAAATAAATAAACTTATAAAATCTTTAAAAGCGGCAATAAACATTTTCATCTTATTGGAAAACATGCTGTGCGTGAATGTTATTACATTTTTGGCTTTAAAAATACATTGCGGGGTTTTAAATTGCAAGGGAAATAGTGAAACATACATTTGTTTGTTGTAAAGTACTTAGATACTTCACAATTTTATTTAATACCATTATGTATTAACATATTAGACTTACTTAATTTTTTGACTTGTAAATGTCTTGTCTCTGCTGAACATCTGCCTGCCATTTATACTTCTTTATTACCTCTAAATTATTCATGAAGCATTTAGTTATTTGCTAATGATCATTCCAGACTCTGATAAACAAATGTAATTGCTACACACATACACACTCTCACATGCTTGCGAAAAGATGAGAATGCAACAACAACAATAAAATCATTAATGGTTGATTTATATGGAATTTTGTGTTCTTTCGTTCATGTACATTGTTTGTTGTATTGTTTTTAGCTTTATGTTGCTTGTGTGTATGGTTGTGCACATTTATAACAAGCAGATCTTCGACTGCACAATGAGTTCGAAGTAACATAATATTGAGAATGACATATGGTAATTGTACTCTGAGTAAAAGAAATTGTTTACAAGTTGTACAAGCTTTTCAAAGAAGGTCGAGGAGGTGTGAGCAGCGATGCTTGCTCTGGAGCGGCCTTAAATTAAAAACCTACGAAAATGTTGAGACAGTGAAGAAAATTGCTTGAATAATAGTCAAATTATTATTAGAGAAGTTGTAGAGTATGCCGACACACCGGTTCCCTCATTCCATATAATTAATGATCATTCCAGACTAAAATGTACAAATACAATTGCGAGGCACGCGCGAACACATACGTGCTGCAAATTAATAAGACAACAACAATAATAAAATCATTGGTGATCGATTTCCTTAGAATGTGGCGTTCTTTAGTTCATGTACGTTTTTTGGGTGTGTATTATGTGTTTAGCTTTATGTTGCTGTTTGTGTGAATGTGTGTACACGCTTATAATAAGGAGATCAACAAGTCGTACAGTTGCTTAGCAGTTGTACAAATTTGTTTCATTTTTCAGTATAGAATAAATTTCTATACCCCAATTATCGCAAACAAGTTGAAAGTTAAGTTGTAGTTGTCCAATTCTTACCATTCCTTACAACTCAACTTTATAGCATCTGTTTCTTTAGTACTCTTCGTTTACTTATTATGATTTACGGCTACACTCGTTTTTTCTCCTTTTCTTAATGTAAAGTAGTTCAAGCTAATTATTACCGGAACAGGTAAATTTTTTATTGTTACTTTTTCAAATAGTTAAAATCGAAACTTGTATTATTTATTTATAGTAAACAACATTTTTTACATAATCTATTTTCAATATAATAATACCAAGCCTGGGTTAAATAACTATTGCGATTTTTTGGTTGGGTAACGATTTTGTGACACAACTTAATGATTTTTTTGACGAAAGAGCAAACATTTTCTGAATAAAAAACTGAAGTTTTTCGACCTTTCCGGTTCACATTCGTATCGATAACTTCCGAAGGAGCTCGCCAAAAAGTCGATAAGTATTTAACCATTTAACTCAGTTTGTTTTTTAATTTCAAGTTTGGTTTAACAAGCCTATCCAATTGTTAAAATTGTATCCAAATAATCAATTGTCATACAAGATCTCAGTATAGACTTACACTGAAGCAGCATTTGCAAACTTTGCCGAGTTTGTGTTTGTTACGGATTGAATTACGTTTTACACCCGTCATCATAAAGATTGCAACAAGTTACGAGTATGTGCTAAAAAAATGTTTTTTTTTTAACATACAGTTTCTATTAGCTTTTATTTTCACATAAAGTTGTAATTACATGAGTTAAACCTCAACTACGTGAGACCATTTACATGAAAAATATTAATACACACTATTACCAAGAAAAGTGTAAATAAGCTGCTTAACACATATATTTGAGAAACACTGTCCTAAAAGTGTTGCGCTAATTTTTACAAAAACATTGTTTTGACGAACAATTTTTTGATGAACATTTTTTTCGATAGCCTGCAACAAGGAACTCAAAATGTGTACCCAACATACAAACACAGGGAGAAGTAAAATATATTGAACCTTACTGTGCAACAGCCAACACAAAACAAAATTTACAAAATGATTAAGCAAACCAGTGTTACGCAAGAAGACTTCCATTACTATAAGCCAACTGCAAAAGCTTTATAAGTCGCTGCTTCACTAACTCAGATTAAAAAAAAAAACTTAATACGCAATAAGATGTTCCAGAAGAAAGAATTGATTTTTTATTTTTTTTGGTTTTTTAGGGAAAACAAAAATATTTTTTTATTAAAGTTGGAGGTTAAAGCAAGAATGCAAGAGGAGCTAAGTAAACAACTTTTGTGTTGCAGCTGATGAAACATTTTAAATCGTAAATTCCAAAAGCTCATAACCAGAAATTGCTGTGTGTTGTGCTGTTTTTGGACACTGCAGTTAATTTTAATATTAGAAAAAATTTTAAGTATTTCTGTAGCAAAAAAGTTTTAAATAAATAGCAATTAGTTAAATTTATTAAAGCAGAAAAATTTATTATGAAATTCTTTAAGCTATAAAAAAAAACCTCATGTGTGTAGTTGATGTTATTAAGAAACCTATATGTTACTCATACGCCACCAAAAATTGTATATAAAAAACTCAAAACAAGAGAATACTGCTGAGAAGCTTGTGAGTAATTACGGTACTAGTGCTCAAAATTAATGCATGTATAAATTAATTTCAATTGAAAGAGTTTTAACTCGAGATGAGACTCGATACTTTACAAATCGATTTTTTGCTAAAGTTTTGTAACAAATAAAAGAGAATAAATCAACACTAGAAATATGTAAACAAAAAACATAATCAAAAGTAAAACATCAAAAGACGTGGCGATTTGGTTTTGTAATTTCAAAAGTTTTTTTTTTTTTTTTGTTTAATCAGTGTCTATTTATTTATTCCCCGCGATTAGAATTGGACGCTAAGTATGAAATAAAATAAATTAGAAATAAATTTGAGACACTAGTGACCCAACAACGCGTAAGTTTATGTTCGCCTACTTTGTAAAGACACGTGTATAAACTAACACCCAATTTTCACGATGATTTTTTCAAACGTCTTTAAGTCATGTCTTTCATATTTGTGGGCAAATTTGATGGAAATGAAAGAGGGGTAAACAAAAAGACACGGACTCTGTTTTTCGTGCTTTTTCCTAATTCCTTTTTGTTATCATTTGTAATATTGTTATTATTTTTTTCATTTACCTTCGTTCGGCAAGATGGCTACATCGATACTCACAAAAGAATTAAAAGAGACCAAAAATATTTTTTTGCAACTACAATTGAAAAAAAGACATGTCTTAAAAAATCATAGTGAAAATGTAACATGATTTTGGTAGCAGCTTTAAAATAAAATAAAAAACAAACCTGTCTTTAAAAGTCGACGTGAAAATTCGGTGCAATTTTTATAGGTTTAAAAATCGTCTTACGAGTCTGAACACAATGCAACGATAATTTATTACGGTGCGGGTTTTCATACGATTTTGAAGTAAAAAGCCGCAGTGAGGAACGGCATAAAATTAAACTCCATTTTATTTTCATTGCGGACTACCGTAAATTTTTGACTCTCTTTCTCTTTACGATGTTGCCATAGTTTTTGACAAATTGCCGATTATCACAACGAGACTGTAGATAAAAAACATGGTTTTGAAAATTATAAAATCATGAAATATAAAAGTTTAAAAAATAAATTAACGAAAGAAGAAAAAAATGGGCAACAACGAGAGATTTATCTAAGAAATTGGGAAGTATGGCTGTCTTTATAATTTGCAGTAGGGACGTAGAAAAAACTTCCAGTATACTCGTAAAGAAGAATTGTGGTGCAAAATTGGCAAAGATGTTGTTGAATTTCTTGCAGTTATTTTCATTTTTTGTCAGACTTTACATAATTTTAGCTGAGGATTTTAAGAAGAAATTTCGAAATAATTTCTAAAAAATATAAACAGTGGAAGCTAAAGAAACAATTTGCAATCTTAACACAAACACTAAATTGTTTTGAAAATTTTATGAAAATGTATACACAAATAAATTAATAAAAATGTAAACTAAGAATAACAAATATTGTCGTTGCCGTCTTACTTTGTATTATGTTTATTTTTCAACCCCGCATTGGAAAATCGTACCACACCGCAAACATTATGTTCAGACTCTTATACAGTATGTCTGGTAGCAGATTCCAAACTGAAATAAAAAATGCAACAGTTAACACAATGTTTTACTGAGAGCATTGAACGATAAAATGGAAATTCAAATTTTCTTTTTTAAAAAGTATGCCCTGCACATGTCTTCCTTTGAGTTGAAGACACTGTTCAAATTCGAGCCTTATGTTTTATTTTACACGCTGCAGAAAATTTGGCTCAGTTGAGCTGATTTCTCAACGAATATTTTCCATTAAAGCCACAAGAGATTGGGTATTGTCATTATAAAACCTCTGTTTAATCCATGGGAGTTATGTCGGTCGGCCACGGGATGTCTCAAAAGCAACTGACAAGAGTTTGGGGGGAAATTTCCCGAAGCAAACTCATCGAAGCTCTGGCTGTGTGTGCAGTTGCCCCATCGTATTATAACTACTTGTGTGTAGACTAGGATGAATAAGCTCACCGGTTTGGAATAAAGAATTCTATAATCATGCGTCGATTATTTTCACTATTGGCATTCCTACATTTCAGTCTGGAGTTATCACTAACAATGTAAAAGGTGATAAAGAAGTATAAATATAAAGTAGTATATAAAGTATAAGTAGTAAAGTAAAGTATAAGTATCAAATATTCAACTTTATATCCCAACAATTTATTAAATTAGTGGGAATTTAAAATAAAAATTGAAACAAGCTGTTTATAATTTTATGATTGTTATCAATTTTAGAAGCTAATAAAAAGTGAATAACAAACTCAATTGAAACCTGACAACATTAAACAAGTCTCTAATCAAATGCAAGATAATCTGAGGAATTTCAAAATTCAACTTCTTCATTGAGCAGTCCTCGTATATGTATGTTCATACTAAAGGTTTTCAGTCTAGGCAACTTTAAATTTAACTTTTAGCAGATAAACACACATATACACATGCACAATTCCAGTAACTGTATATCATATTAAAGTAAATTTCCTTTTCTTTAAGACAAACAAAATATAAGCCAGCGCACAAGTTTGTACTGTAAAAGGATCGAAGAGGGTATAGAAAGTAATAAAATTTAAAATAAACAACACAAATAAGGGCATGTTAGTGTAGTAGTCCATTAATGTTTGTTTGTGTTTGTGGTTGGTCGGTTGACACTTTGCTAATAGACAGTACGTGCCTATTAAGCATTATTGACTTTATGGCATCCAGAAAAAATTTGTTAAAAAAAAAAGGTTTTTTTTTGTGTGTCTTCCCTGTCAGTCAGTCATTGATGAATAGCCGACTAAATGGGCAAACGTTTCAATTCTTTCTTTTAGCAGCCAGAAGTGAACAGAAACAAAAGTTGTATAAGCTGAAATATAATCAATGATACAAGGGTCATATAACAATGTATTTTATTTAAATTATTTCAGTACATGAACTTCAAACCCATTTACATGAAATGAAATTGATGAGGCTTACTACGGTTCTCGACATCTTCTAGAGTTTGTAAAAAAATTAAGGAAAATTCAAGTCCTTTTTCATGGTAATAATACCAAAACACAAAAAATGTTTAGCTAAAATAAGAAATGCCTAAATGAAGGGTAGACATAGGCATAAAATTAATTAATTTGCTTACTGGCATTTCATATTAATTTAACGTGATTTCCTTTAAGTTTTAGAGCGTATACGATTATGGAGAATCGATCAGATAGCGGTACCGTATTTACTATTACCAGAGGCAGTGATAAAGCAAACAATAGCAAACAACATGTCAAGATTTTTAGGAAGGTTAAAAAGCAATGTAATTTATTACCAGACCTTTATTGCAATATAGTCATAACTCAAAAAAGCTTGTTTCGAGAAAAACACGATTCAAATTTTTAGCTTCCATATAAACCTTGGAAAATTTTTTTAGAAAATATCTCCTAAAGGAAACAGTTTAAAAGTAATTTGAATCAACTTTTGGCACAAGGTAGTACTGTTAACAATTCTGCATTGTTAGCCCGAAAAGCTAATTTTTTGAGATATGACTATGTTGCAATAAAGTTGCGATATGTTACACCAGATGGGCAAGTATGCTTAAACTGACTATATATACTCCCTTCGGGAGGCAGACCTTGATGTATGCTTACCCACAGACGTTATGTTTTTACGTCTATTTTTTTAATATGTAATTGCTCATGTATTTTTTCTTGTGTGTCAATATTATAATTTTTACAGATGGTTTGTAAAATTTGCATGTGCATTTACGTCTGACATTGGCTATCCCTTTAATTATTATAAGAAATAATTATTTAAAATATATTAAAATATTAAAGTGTTAAAATCTCCTCAATCCGACTGCTTGCACCGCCCAAAGTCAACCGCCGCTGAATTGTTTGCAAGGCATAGAGTTCTAATGCCAGATGTTTAAACATAACAAAATAGAACACACTCTATTTGAAATTTTGACAGATGACTTTGCTCATATTTTTTACAAAAGCAATGTCTTTGCATTAACAGACGGCATTTTCTCAATTTTACATTAAGTAAAATGACATCTACATTGTTAAAAACATATCGTGTGTTATCTACTTAACCAGGGTACTCTGCTTTCTAGGGCATAAAGAGGTAGGAACTCCTCGTTTGCTGTAACATAAATAAATTTCTGGGAAGCCGCATGACTTATATTGTGTTGAACTTGCGAAGCCCACAGCAGTTGGGTTAATTGGAAGAACGCGGATCGGCAAAGCCCTCAGGTGTTTATGCCTGCAGAGCACCCTAACGCTGATCATGGTTGAGATGCGTACATCCTAGCTTAAAGGTTATGGCTGTGGTATAAACCTAAAATCGCAGGGAGGCGCTATTAGTCTGCTCTGATATATAAAGTATATGCCGGTTTTCGGGGGCTTATAACCCCCGGGCTTTTAGAGGGCTTGGAATTTTTACACACGAAGTTATAAATAAGAGAAGGTTAGTAGGTCTGCGGCGGAGCTGCCCATTTGTTATAATCAATTGTGAATCCAAACATCCTACAGCCTTTTTTCTGGCTACTGCTTGCCCCACGTATACTATTTCTGCCGCTGCACCAACGCTGCGGCTTAATGGCAATACGAGTATTGGGGTGTTGAGGTATTTGGGATTATAATAGCAACTTAGAGGAAAACCTGCCTTTTAAATGGTTGCAAATTTTTGCATGCAAAGTTATAACTAAGGGAAGTTTAGGAGTGTCAGGAGCCAATTAATAAAACAAGAAGCGTTAGGTTCAGTTATCGAATAGTGACTAGCTTTATTCAATATGCCTTAATTCTATCATTTTTAAAGAGTTGTATATTATAAGAGTAGTATATTGTAGCAGGATTGTAAGAGTAGTATATTCTAGAAGTTGCGTAGTATAGTATTGGAGTGGCACTATAGGGGTCCGTAGCGGGGATACCCTTCCATTATAGCTTACGGCTGCTAGATTATTCTCTACTATTTTTGCGTTTTCCCAACTCTGCAATTTAATGAATCTACGAATGTTCCGGTGTTAAGGTATTTGGGCTTATAGGAAAATCGGGCTTTTAGAAAGTTGGGCGCTTTTGCACTCGAAGTTATAATTAAGAGAAGACTAGGTGTCCGTAGCGGGGACACCTCTTCGTTATAGCCAATTATGACTCCAAGCATCATACAGCCTTTTTCTGGCTGTTACTGATAGATTACTCTATACTATTTTCATCGTTGTACCAACGCTGCGATTTAATGACATTACGAGCGTTGCTGTGTTGGGTATTTGAGCTTATAGTAGCAACTTAGAGGAAAATTGGACTTTTAGGAAGTTGGACACTTTTGCACGCGAGTTTATAACTAAGAGAAGGCATCCATAGACCCTAAGCATCTTTCAGACTTTGTCGACTGCTACCTATGGCTGATAGATTACTATGTACTATTTTTGCTGCTGCATCAACGCTGGGGCTTAATGGCAAAAGGGGTGTTGCGATCTTGGGGTATTTGGGCTTATAGTAGCAACTTAAAGGAAGATAAGATTTTTAGAAAGTTGGACAGAAGAGAAGGTTAGGAATCCATGGCGGGGACACTCCATCGTTATAACCAATACTGACCCGAAGAATCTATCAGACTTTGTCAACTGCTGCTTACGGCTAATAGATTACTCTGTACTATTTTTGCCGCTGCACCAACGCTGCGTCTTAATGACAATAGGAGTGTTGCGATCTTGGGGTATTTGGGCTTATAGTATCAACTTAGAAGAAAATCAGACTTTTAAAAGGTTGGACATTTTTGCACTCGAAGCTATAAATAGCAGAATATTAAGAGTCCTTAGAGGCGGCACAACACAGTTATAACCAATTATAACCCTAAACATACTACAGCCTTTCTCTGTGTGCCGCTTGCGACTGATAGACTGTTTCCTGGCTATACTGTTTTTGCCGCTGCACCATTACTCTGGTTTAATGATGATGCTGCTGTTGTTCCTGTATAATTGTTTGCTGCCTTCTTTATTTTACTGTTGTTGATCAACGTTGTTTATATTGCAAAATTTAATGTGTTCTGTGAGAGAGGTTTGTTTGTTTGTTTTTTGTTAATGTTGTGTGTAATTGGTGTGACATTGTGGCTTCATTGGCTCGACAGTGAGTGTTAATTTATTTTTATTTCATTGTTATTTGTGTCCGTGCCTATATAAGTTGTGATTTGCTGCCAAATGTGGGGAGAGTTCGGGCCAATTTTGGTAGAGTGTAAATGCAACTGTGTGCCGTGATCCTAAGAATAGCAGCAGTGTTAGCATGGCTCCACTCCAAACCTGGGTAGAAATAGTAGCAGTTTGGTGTAGGCTTTCTTTTTCAGCCGGCTCATAGTGGGTTTGTGCCGACAAAACAGGAATCTAAGTAATTAATAACAGCCAATTTGATACGTCGCCAAAACGACTTACATGAGGTCTTTATAATTGCATCCAAGTTGAACTAGTTAATTAATGCGGATATGCTACGATATGCAAATATCAGGGCTATATTAAATGAAGCTAGCTATGGTTTAGCTACTATAGTGTAAACGGGAAGAAGATATGAATTTTTATTTGCATTCATTATTTTGCAGTGTGGGAGGTATTGCAGCAATTTTTATTAGTTTGAGTAGTAACGAAGGTATATACTCTGGGCACTGCTCAGTTTTAGCTAATTTAATTCCAACACTTTACGTGCCGTGATAACGTTTATTTTGGCATCTGCGTGTTGTTATTGATAGGTTGAAGTGTAACTTCCACTATACTACTACCACTTTGTTCTGCCTTTTAATGTACTTTCCTAGTTACAGTATAATGCACTGCATATTTGGGGGTCATACCCTGTATACTGATTCAAGATAAAAGAAATATTTGTATGACCACTATTAGCTGTCAAAATTCTAAAGACCTCACTAAAGCACTAGTTTTATTTGAAAACATAAAAATGAACCTTTTTTTGCTTTAAAGAATATGAAAAAATTTTATTATAAAAATACTATATTATAAAATAAACTCAAACTTAAAAATTTTATTCTATCCTCTTCTGAATTGATTAAGCTAAGTCGTGCAAAATTCATGATTTTTCTTTAAAAGGGTATTGTGTAAAACTGTATTGCTATAAATAGTCCGGCTTTTAGAAAAGGGTTTCCGAATACTAAAATAAAAAATTTTTAAATATACAAAAGTTTGTATAATAAACACAACTAGCAAAAAAAAAACTTTTACTCCTAAAGCTATTGTTTGTTTATATATACTCGTATATGTGTTTGTATTGGGGTTTCTAATTCTTTTTTCTCTGACATTGAAACCTTAAAGCATCACAAGATATCAGGAAGTGTTGGTACTAAACAAATGTAGCACACATTATGTCCTGTCTATCAACTTTATTTTTACTTATCACAAACAGATTTACATTTTGAAAAAGGAAAATTGTAACAATAAAAGTGTTTATGCAAAAGTGCTAAAAAAAAAGTTGTGTTTGAATAAAAGATTTAAGTTCTTAATATTAAAAACATGCATATAAGACATGCCTCTTGCTTTAGGGATACACATAAAATGCTGAACAAAAAATAAAAAATAAAAGTATTAAATATAAAATATTAAAATGAAAAGTTTTGTTATAACAGGCTTCGCAGCAGTTGTGGCATTTACGTTAAGAATTTTGTTTTATTTGCAATAAATATTCAAGTTGGAAATATTCTAAGTATTAAAAAATTTTTTTATGTGCGTTCACATTTTTAATCGATTTTTTATTCTCTGTTGGAAAGCTTTTTCACTTCTTTTTAATATTACTTCTTTATGTATATGAATATACATATATTGTTTTTTTAAAGGATTGTACATTAATGTAGACATAAATTTGGCCTTTCGAATTCATTTTTCTTTTCTCATAAAAATTGCGAGTCACACTTAGTGTTAGGTATAGTGCTCAACTTAATTTGATATTACTTTGGTTGAATGTTTGATAAGGAACAAATGAAATTGTTTAACAATCACAACCGGAAATCATAAAAAATCACTCATCAACCATTGATGGCTGAGTGCTCACTCATCAGCTGTTCTGCCTGGCAAGATATTTGGTGCAAATTTGTCAGGTACGGTCTCGGAATCGCTCAGAGAACGATAATTGCATCCAAATTGAACTTGTTAGTTGTGATTGATATGCTGCGATATGCAAATATCTAGGCTATAATAAGGAAAGTTACCTATGGTTTAGGTACTACAGCGTAGAAGGGGAGATCCGAATTTTTATATGAATTTACTAGCGGGCATCTATACGATAGCCAGGTTGGTACGTAAATGGTTCATAATATGTACATATATATATATATATATATATATATATATATATATATATATATATATATATATAGATATATATATATATATATATATATATATATATATATATATATATATATATATATATATATATATATATATATATATATATATATATATATATATATATATATATATATATATATATATATATATATATATATATATATATATATATATATATATATATATATATATATATATATATATATATATATATATATATATATATATATATATATATATATATATATATCCTTAATCGAGCCATAAAACGTGTATGTAGAAAAAGTTTATCAAACGTTTTAATACAATTACTATATTTTATTATTGTTGGAAGATTTTCAACAAATGAAGTTCTTTGGTCTCAACAGGACGATGGCTCAGAGCGCGCTGCTTAGATTTTTCTGAAAGAATAATTTTACGTGATTAATTGAGGTAAAACGCTTGCCAGCACGGATTTTTTTTTTTTAAATTTGGGGAACAAGTAAAAGTTACTGGGAGCTAAATCAGGAGAATAAGGTGGGTGGTCAAGCAAATCGTACTTTAATTCGTTGATTTTAGCCATTGTTAAAACACTCTTGTGCGCTGGTGCGTTGTCTTGATGAAAAATTATTTTTTTGTGTTGTAAGCCAGGACAGTTTTCTCAAATTTGTACATTTAACTAATCCAAAAGGTTGCAATAGTACTCTGAATTTATTGTGGTTTTTTTTTTGCAGATAGTCAATCAATAAAATACCTTTGAAATCCCAAAAAACCGTTGCCAAAACCTTACCCGCCTGTTGAATTGTTTTTGCCTCCTTTGGGGCGCTTTCCCCAGCTTCAGTCCATTGTTTAGATTGTTCTTTTGTCTCTGGAGTATAGTGGTGGATCCATGTCTCATCAGCAGTTACGAAACGATGCTTAAAGTCCATTTTATTTCGCTTAAAACGATCCAAACAAGCTTGAGAAATGTTCGTTCTTATGCGTTTTTGGTTGCGTTTTGGCGGCACTTGCAGAAAACTTTTTCATCTGTAGTTCTTCATGCAAAATTAAATGGACTCGATCATTTGAAATGCCCATGATATTAGCTATTTCACGCACTTTTATTCGTCGATCATGCACTTTGGCTACAATTTCTGTTGTTATTGCTGTTTTTGGACGTCCACTACGTGGTTCATCTTCAATGTTTGTACGACCACGTTTAAATTCAGCCACCCAATTTTTTACTGTTGCATATGAAGGAGCACTTCACCTAACACATTCACCATATCATTATGAATTTCTTGTCCCGATAAACATTTTATATGTAAATATTTAATGACACCAAGCATTTCTAATTTTTCCATTGTAAAAAAATCGCGGATGGGTCTTTTATGAACACCTGTTTCTATATGAAGGAGTTACCAGATCGAAACAAAATTTAACATGTGCTCATAGCAGAGATGGAAGTTTCCAAAACACTTAACTTTTTGTGCTAGGCTAAGAAGTTTCCGAACTGCCTGCATACATTTGTTTTATATATTTATTTCTTTAAAACAACCATTAGAAAATTAAAAACTAATGATAAGGGGCCAAGGTTACAAGACCTCAGGCTCAAAAAATCTTATATAATAATTTATTTTGTAGTGTTGTATAAGTTACATTCTTTAAAAAAGGTTGTGATGGTACTTATGGATACAGAAGTTAGACTCAAAATTAAGAATGCCGAAGTTGTTAAGCTTAAATGGCTCAAGAGTATTTGTTCCCGTTGAATATATTAGTAGGTATATAACATGCAAAAAACAAATTTTATTAGAGCATTTCATATCTTCTTTATAAGGATTTATAAACCAAGTGGATTCACTTCCTTTTTTTTCTTGCTTAAAACATTGTTTCATAAAATAAATAGGGAATGTTGATATGGGTTTTCTAGGCAACAAATCTTATTTGGTTTTTAATCTTTGCTCAAATTATAGGAGTGATTGTCATGCAATGTAAAATTTTTTTTTTTTATATTATTTTAGTTTTCCTTATACAAACAATCCCCAATTTGGCCACAAGCATTTATTACAATTCTCTTAAAGTTAAGAAACATGTAAAATGGAAATATATCTAGTAAATAAAACAATCTTAAAGTAAACATAAAACCATTTAAAAAGCTCAGTGTAAATGTTTCATTTTCTAATACATTTAAAAGATTTTAACAACGCAGACTTCAATCAAAAAAAAAAAAAAAACTCACACGCACACGCCAAGCTCACGCAACCGCTCATACAAACACACGCAAACGGCGAAACAATAAACATCTAGCAGTGACCAGCAAATGTGTGTAACTTTTCAGAATAGGAATAGTTTTTTCTGAAAAAGATTGTTAAATAAAATACGAGGGTAGTTCTAAGCTTTTCTTGGCCAACTGAAGCTCAACTATACAATTATTTTTTAAACATTTCACTTGCCACTTCACCATTTATATATCCATCCTTGAATTATAAACTTTAAACAGAAAATTATTCGTGAATTACGTAAAACTGAAATTTTAATAAAGAACTACTTCAGCATTTAGCCCTCATAAAAAAAAAAAATAACCCAAACCCTTCTTCTGAAGGTATTTATATTTTTGAATAAAATTACATCACGTGACTTATCTACGAGAACGGTTTAATAAATCCGTCACTTTTTGAATTTCCCGCCTTTTAATTCAAATGGCAGCACTGCTTCTATCAACAAGCAACTTTTAGTTGACACCTGTCTAAACTTTAATTTTAGAGAGGGAAGAATTTTCTCCGAAAAAAGATGGAAATATACAATATGAGGGTATTTTTAAAGTTTTATTTGCCAACAGAAATTTAACTATACAATTTTTTCAGCGTTTAAAAACTGCGGATATGTGTATTTGCTTTCGTATTTGCTTCGACTTATGATTCCAAACATGCAAACAGTCGCAGTTAAGCTAGACACAAAAAACGAAAAGTTATACATTATAAAGACTTTAACTTTACGTTTTTTGTCTCTAACTTAACTGCTTTGAAATCAGAAGTCAAAGCAACAGTTTATGTTTGAGTAGCAAAAAATTGAGAAGTGGAAGAAAAAGCACAATCTTACGACTTTTGCTACTTTGACTGCAGTTTTTTAAACACTGAATTTTTTTAATAATTCAACTTGTCCCTTCACCACTGATATTTCATCCTTAAATCATAAACTTGGAACAGAAAGTTATTTGTGAATAACGTCAAACTGGAGATTTTATAAAGAATTAATTCACCAGTTAAATCTCACAGTTGTCTACGAGGGCGGATTGATATGGAAGCTACCTTGCTCTGGATGGCAGCACCTACTCATTATTAGCACCAATTAGTATTTTTTTTTAAATAAAAATTGTAGGTATTTTTCGAGCTTGAGGTCCAATTTTTAATTGAGATTCATATCACACTCAGTGGTCGGGATTATTACTGGTTATCAAACCTTACTTGACTTTTACACGAGCATATTCATTCGCCGCTGTATAAGTATGATTGTGGTTCGGTTGTTGATAAATGAAATAACTTCGTTGAACTTATGATGGAGTTTCATATTTTTAATGATGTTATTTCATACATCTATGAATATATTACATTAGTACAAAGAAGTTATTTCATTAAATAAATGTTACTTTTGCATTAATTTAATCTACAGTTTTCATGTGCTTAATGAAATTGATTCTTTGATCTAGAGAAATTATTTCACAAATCATATGATTTGTCTTTCATACTTTTAATGAAAATAAGTCATGTTTTTTATTAAAATGTTTCATTAATTTTATGAAGGTTTTCATTAAAATAATCTAATGAAATTTGTTTCATTATTTCTATGAAAAGTTACAATGGTTGAAAAGTAATGAAAAAATTCATAAAATTAATGTCAAACTTCAGAGAATTTCTGAACAAAATTGTTTCATTGTATCGAAAAAATGAAAGATTATATTTATGTTTTAATTACATGTCCACCACTGTATGTATATTATTTTTGGCGGAAAAAATTTCATTTTAGCTGCAAAGTCACTGAATTGTCAAACTAACCTCGTATATACAACATCTATGAACAGCGTTATTTGTTATTATCAATTTTCTTTCCAAATCTTATTTAACTAAATCAAAAATAATCTTTGTTAAATAATACCACCCAGAAAAAAACTTAAATGTTAAAGATTCTTAACCATTTACTAATTTTCTTGTTTTTTATCTTTGCCACTGTATGAAACAAATTCGTCTGTGTTGGCTTAATAGAATGGCCTTGAAAAGAAAAATAATCCTGTGTATAACATGTTGCACAGAAGATACTCAGGTTGAGCCCGTGCACATGTTGAAAAATATACTGTATATAAAATAATCTATAGATTACAGCTACATATATGTGTATGTCTGTATGTACTCGTATTTATTATACGTTGAAATGTTTATGTACTTCAGTCTTTGTAGCACTTATATATGTTGTGTTTGTATTATTGTTATTAGAAATGAATCCCTTCGTAAATAAACTTGTTGCTGCTTTTTGAAGATGTTTTCCAGAAAATAAAATAAAGCAAATAAAATGAATACTATCCTATAATAGAATGATAAAGAAATAAATTGTTGATTTAATCAAAGCTGGCAAAGCAGCATTAAGCTGATGTTCCTTGCTCATTAAGAGCCAACTCTGATGCGATAATTTGGAAAAACTTTTATCAGAAATATTGTACGGGGAACGTCAAGAGGAAATGCTTGACATCTTTACAGATTGATGTAAGTCGGACCAAGAGTTGGTAGGGGTATTTTAATTCCCCCAATATGTGACGAGGATTAGTTTTAGGCAGGAAAATGAGTATAGCGTATCATAGGCAGCAATCGCCTATGATACGCTATAATGAGGGCATCTAGGTTGGGTTTGACAGGCTATTGTAAAGCCAACCCACCTGGGTCCAGTCTGGTCCCGTTGTGTTGATGAGGGCATCTAACTGGTTGAGGTACAACGTATACGGTGAGACTGGCCGAATTGGTACTGATAGTAAGTCTGCATTGAATGCACTAGCAGGAATCTATACTACGTCCAGGTTGGTTCTATAATGCCGGATATCTCTATACGAGATAGATTGTGAAATTGATTTACATAAGCACCTGCACCAAAGTTGTCAGGGAAAGTGATTCGTCTGCCTGCGATTTTAGTTTTAACTCACGTTTCAGCCGAGGCAGGTACGTCAAACATAATCAGCATCAAGGTCTGCAAGACAAAACCTTCCAGGGGCATTGCTGAGCCCAGTTCTACCAATTTTAACCTTCGGTAAGGGTTTCGGAAGTACAACACAACATAAATCATGCGGCTTGCCAGAATTTTTTAACTACAACACACGAGGGAGCTTTTTCTCTCTAAGCCTCAGACAGCAAAGTGCCCGGGTTTTGTATACGCCATGACAAAACCTGCTTCATGGGGGTATCTATATAAGATAGGGAGAAATTCAAATCAGGAAATTTTCTGGGTATCGGAGCGCAGTGATGTGTTCGAAAATATTGTAGCGAACAAAGTGGAAAAATAGGGAGATGTATGGGATCATTGGATTCCTGTTCAAAAGCTGCAAGAAACAAGTTCAACAAGTCAATATTTAGGGACCGCATAGGATGGATGGTCTAGTGAGGTTACTTGTTAGATTTCAAGGCTGACAATGTCCAGGTATAATAATAGGAAGACTATAATGCTTAGGGGCATGCTGCGATGGAGGTTGCGTTCTCCTGTGGTGGTTCTGGCAGGACACTGTGATGCCGGAACGCATTTGAGAAGCTCCCGAAAATATTGTAGTGGACAAAGTGGCAAAGGCTGGGATCCGGTTACAACAAGGGGATGTATATGGGATCATTGAAATCCTGGTCAAAAGCTGAAGAAACAAATTCAACAAGTCAATATTTAAAGATCGCACAGTACGGATGGTCTGGCGAGGTTACCTGTCAAATATCAAATCTAATATGGCCCAGGTATTATAATAGGAGGACTATTATTTTTAGCCGCATGCTCCAACGGAGGTTGCGTTCTGCGGTGATGGTCCAGGCGGGACATTGTCACACAGGGATGTATTCGAAAAAATAAAATCTTCAATTTAGTGATTTCTCTAGAAGTTGTAAGAAGGAGAAGGAAGTAAAGAGTGTTAAGCACTTACTCTGTCAGTGTCCAGCTCTTTCTTGTACAAGGACTTTGTATCTGGGCAGACTAATGCATGATCGATTTGACAGAAATATTGGAATTTAAAGTAGTTGGACTGGACGCTTTTTTCTGATCTTCGACTTGGTTTCTAATTGGCAACACTCAGGCAACACAGCGGGACCAAAGTAAGCTGGCTTTTCAATGGCGTGCAGCCTGTTAAGTCTAGCCTAATCTATTGTAAGAGAAGCGTTATTAATCTGCTTGGCTAACCCTTATTTTTTCAAAAGGATTTCATATGCAATCTAGGATTGTGTATATCAACAAGTCGCACGATTTATTACAAAGACAAAGACTACCGTGATTAAGGAGCTGCGAATGTGCGCGATGTGTTCGAGCATGATTTTGAACTCTTATAACTATAGAGGAATCTAGAAGTATAGCACAAGGTTAAAGAGAACAACCGATAAAAAGGAGACTGAGGAAGGCTAAGAATCAGAAACATACAAAGATTCACAAACTTCTACTTCTGTAGCTTTTGCTATCTCAATCATGCGAATTGTCAGTGATAGTGATTATGATTAAGCGGATGCAAAATAAGATCTGAATAAAGTATAATTTTTTTTTAATAAAAAAAGTTTTTGGTATTAAAAAAAAGCAAAAATTTGCAAAAGAAAACACAATATTTTTACATAAAAATTGTAAATTTATAATAGTAACGCACAGGGAATACTAAAATATACTACATATTATCATTAGAAAACAGCAAGATACCACAACTTTCCAAGATAATAATAATAATAAATAAGCATTATTTTATTAAACAGGGGCCAAATCACCGCATACTATATCGAGCAATATTAACGAAATTTTTCATTTTTTTTTTTTTTATGTTGGACCAGTACTCAGAGCATGACCCCTACATATGCAGCGCATTGTACCAGAACTAGGAAAATAGCTTGTGAGGAGGGGGAAATAGGGAGTAGTGTTTGTGAACATTTGACTTCAACCTTCCAACGCTATAGCAGACAGGAAACATGTCTGCAGGCAACTTTTTCCATAGACGAAGCGTACGGCTGAAAAACGAATTCCCTCTGTAATGCGTAGTGCGATTCCCCGGGCAATCGACCACAAATGGTTGAGCTCTAGACGATGAGCGCGTGCTACGTAAAAATGTGCGAGTTTCGGGAACAAGATCCCTAATCTCGTCAGAGCAAAATCCATTGTAGTAACGATAGAACAGAGTAACGCATTTTGGTCTCATCGAATGGATATCAAATAAACTGTAGTGCAATATGTATTATAAAAGTTAATCAATTTTCTTTTTGTATTCGTACTTTTAGGAAACATATGGTCTTCCATCTATTACATTTTGTTTAAATTACGATCCTATATGCTTCGTTTGCCATAATCTAGATGGATCATAATGCTATTCGATTCGATAGTTAATTCGATATCGTATGCGGTGATTAGATACAAGCGTTTCCTAATCTTCAACTTCAAATGCGTCGAAAAAAATCTCTTACTGAAATAAAAGAAAACTTAAAGGTTTTGTTGCGGATCATGTCAGCTTTAATTTGCAATTCATTTCAACCCATTCCCATTCGGAAAGTACGATTTTGTATCACTGCGTAATCAATCTTGGATAGAATTTGAAATTAATAAACTTTTACAAACATTTTGTGGCACTGTTATGTCTGTTAAAGAATAAAATAAGATATTTTTGGCCTTGACTGTTTGCTATAGTACCAGCTGACCTGCCATAACTATAATGGGGGTTTCAATTTTAAACACTTAACAATGCTGATGTCCTGTAAATGTATGATAGGCTTATTGATACTTAATTATGGGCAGGGGATAGAGATTTCCACTCTTTTTGTGCAATAGAATTTATAGTAACTTATTTTTGGACCGCATTAAATTTGTAATGTTCACAATTTATACAGAGAGAAAAAACGTTATTATTCATTTTACAACACCATATACAACCATTCACATACCTTATTTCTTGTGATAATGCAGCCCCAAACTGTGCACGTGGCTATTATACAGGAAATTGTGTGACTTTACAAAAATAACAATGATGCTTCTAAGGTTGCTTAGTCTTTTGTGTAGAAACACATTAAACTCTCAAAATAATCCACATTTGCAATTATAATTTTGAAATATTTTACGCCGCTCTTTGTCTACTAGAATTTAACAAAATTTAAAAAAGAAAGAACTCGAACAACAGTGTGTAAGAATATTTCTTTTTGCTTTTTTATATCACACTGTAGCTGAATTTAACGTTTTATTAACACTCTTATCATTTCTTTGTTCTTTTCTTCCTTTTTTTTTCAAGGCGTATGACAAACTTTCACCAGGAAACGAACGCTGTTTCCGTTTAAATGGTATTGGTTATATTTCAACAATTTTTTTTATTTTTTATTAAATCTTTTGTATTTAAATCATTTTAGTAATTAAATTTGTTAACTCTGGAAAGCTTTTTTGTTTAATTTTTATATTTAATAAGAAATTCTTTTGATTTTCACTTTTTTCCGTTTTATGGTTGAATGTTATTTTTACACTTAATTAAACACTTTTTCTGCGAACATGAAAAGGAAAAGGCAAATATTAAGCTTTTAAATTATTTAAAACATGAAGGGGGCGAAGGGCGATGTGTTAGGTAGAAAAATATTACAATTTTTATTTTTTCATCATACATATTATTCATTTTAAGAACAGTGAGAGCTTGATAAGTGCAATCCCCGATTAGCGCAATACTGCGATTTCAATAAGTGCAACACAATATATTTTTATTGAGTATATTTTTACCATTGTGTATCTTGTATAAAAGGTTTTTTTTACCAAAGAGATCATATGAATATATGAATTTTATTTCAGCAACACTTCTTCTTAGTGCTGACGTTAAAATAATTTCCGCTACTTTTTATTTTAGACCTATCTTAGGATGACCCTTACATATGCAGTGCATTGTAGTGGAATTAGGCAAATAGATTACGAGGAGGAGGCAAAAAAGTTCAGTGTTTGTGGACGTTTGCCGCGAACTTTCCAATGTTATAATTTACAGAATATAAAATTGATTTACATCAGCCCCCGCCCTAATGGCTTAATCTGATGATGAACCAACTCCAGGGTGTAAATTATTCACGATTCAATAGAAGTCCGTGTGACTTACAAGGCTAACAAAGTTGGCAACTTTTGCCATAAATTTATATATATTAACAAATCCCTGCTGAAGAGCTCAGGCCTTCTAATCCCTCCTGTTTGCAATATTCCAGGCAGTCAATGGAAGAAACAAGGCTTAATGAATTGGTAGGTCGAAGTCCATTAAGAACATCAGCCCTTAACTAACTCACCCGTCTATCCATCACCCCTGGTTTCTCATAGTACAGGTATCTGTTGGTAGAAAACAGCACCTCGGGGTATCTCTGAGAGCCGACATGCACCGAGATTATTAAGGAAACTATTTCCTCCTCCTTGCGATTTAGCTTTAACCATACTCAGAATGTTTCAGCCACGGTAGGCACCTCAATCGTGATCATCACCAAGATGGTCTGCAAGCACCAACGTCGCTGGGGCTTTGCTCATCGCCGTTCCGCTAATTAGACCTTGGTAAGGGTTTCGGAAGTCCAACACAACATAAGTCAAGCGGTTTCCTAGAATTTTATTTGAAAACAACAAACGAGGAACTCCTGCCTCTCTATAACCCAGAGTGCCATGGTTAGGCGTACACCAAGGCGAAAACTGCTCCCAGGGGGGTCAATTGCAAGACAGCATGACCTAGACGTTTGGTCCTCCGAACGTAGAACATTATCTCCATATAATCAAGAGTTGACAGTGCGTTTTCCTCATAAACACAGGCAAAGTATTTGAGCCAAGATCCTGCATCCCCCAAACGTAAACATAACGATAAGCCGTAATATAACCTGCAGACAGATTTGTAATTGACAACCACAGACAAAGTATTTCAGCCAACATCATGCATCCCCCAAACATAAACATAACGATAAGCCTTAATAATAATAACCTGTAGACAGATTTGTAAACGATTTGCATAAGCACCTGTTATTACGTAATAGTCTGACAGTACCCCAATTCCATATGGTGAACTAATTTCAGTTTCCTCAGGGGGCTTGTAAGCCTCATGCAGGTCTCGAATCCTTATCATACTTTTGTAGCCATATGAACAAACCCATTGATGAAAAGCATTGGCCTCCTGTGTGCAAATCCCCAAAAAATTAATGAAAGATAACGTTACACGAGTTGTAAGTCTAAGGTATATAAACACCACCAGCGCTTAATCAACTCATCCGTCTATATATCACTTCTAGTTCCTTACATTACATTTGATATTAGAGTCCGAAAATCCTAATAGACTAAAAATATTGGGGAAACTAATTCCCCCTTCCTGTGATTTAGTGTTGAACCACAGCCAGAGTGTTTCAGCCGTGGTAGATACTTCAACCACGATCAGCACCAAGATGGTTTACAAGCAGAACCTTCTGAGGCCTTCGCCAATACCCGTTCTGCCAGTGAACCCTTTGTAAGGATTTCGAAAGTCCCATACTACATAAGTCATACGAGTTCCTAGAGATTTATTTGCTACTACAAACGAGGAGCAAACTTGATCTTTAGATCATTGTTTCATAGATCCAAGTACTCGCCAAGTCTAAGTAACAGTTAGCGCATGGTGGTCCCAAAAGCTTACGATCAGTATTGTCAATTTTGAAATTTCAAAACGCATCAAAATGGGGGAAAAAGCGCGTCATTTTTAAAAAGCTATTTTAGATTATAAAAAGTATATTTTTATATTAAAAACACGATAATAAAACAGCCTTTCAAGCAGTTATTATACATTCAAACTGGGTTTGATAGCACCGCCTGATGGCATGCCATCAAATTCGTTCAATGGCTAGAACTCGTGTTTGGCCTCTAGTGCGATTCAGTTCCTTCTATTTTTAGACAGTGGCGTCTTTAGTGTAATTAAAAGGCATTGTAACTTTTGGGTAATAGCAACATCCCAGATTTTTTTCAAGTTCCAAAAATCGAGCACGCACCGTACTTATAACAAATGAGTGCGTGTTTACCTATGTGTATGTGTATGCTTGTATATGTGTAGCCATCTCTGGCCAATGTTGGATACAAAAAATGTTTTTTTAGCATGAGCTTAAGCCAGAACAGAACAAAAGTAAGCAAATACAAAGGCATTATACACAAACTCAAGTGAGGCGATCATTTAGTTTAGTTTAGTTTTTTTGGGAAAACTCTTTTTATACTCAGTTTAGTTCTTGACATGGAGTGTACACTGTTTTTTTTTTTTTAATACGTTTCATAAAGCACAAAGAGTATATAGAAAAATCAAAGCTTATTAGCCTCTTGCACAAATTCGACAGAAAACTAAGCGAACGTTATTGAGTCACTCGATATTGAGTGAATTTGAGGTTCACGATCTCGCGAGTTTTCGTTCTTTTGACGTTTTGAGTGTCAATTCGTAGTTGTTACATAGTAAGAAATATTGGTATTGCCAGATCAAAAGTGTGTTTAACCAATTTTTCCAAAAAATATACAGTTATGAGCAGTTTTTTTATTGGACCCAGCCAAAATTTTTATTGCAAAGTAATGTGTTAATATACATATACACTCTTCATTACTTCTAATTTGATATTTTAAGTCGTTATATTAACATGGCGATGCCACTAGAGCCAAGTACTGACGATTCTCGCTTAGAAATAACTATTTCAAAATGTCATTACAAAAACGTATTTAAAAAGGATAATTGCTTATAAGTCCTTGAGTTACGAGTTGACGCCGATAAAAACTTTCAAAATGGCTTAAGATGTTTTCCATAAATACATAAAATATAGTGGATACCTATTTGTTATATAAAAAAACATGATTTTAGATCACGGTATAAATGCCACTTTTATAAATACATTCGTAAGTGGGATAGACACGCTTAAAATGCTTGCTGTCAATTTAGTATACATGTGCTTGACGGTTTACAAATTTCATGCTTGATACCCATCAGGCATTTATTTCAATTTTGATTTTGCGGTGTACGTTTGGTAGAAAGTCAATAAATATATAAAGAAATTTTAATTGCAAAATTATTTTTTCTTCTTAACTCCCTTCTAAAATTTGTTCGCACCACTTGTCACTTTTTTATTCAACTTTCTGCTTTTGCTTTTATTTTATTTTTATTTTTTATTTTTGACAACCGTTCACAAGGAAAACAACATAATAATAAAAAATTGTTCGGGCTTGACACAATCAAGCATGTGACAGCAAGCATGCCAGAAAATCAAAAATTTGTTAATTTTCATCAAGCATCGTCGATGTCACGCAGTAATAAATTTCCACACATATTATTACCATGCTGGTTAAGTATTTTGACCGTGTCTATCCCCCTTCCATCAAGCATCGTCCGTGTCACACATACTAACAAATTTTCGCACATACTATTACCATGCTGGTTAAGCATTTTGACCGTGTCTATCCCCCTTTAGATTTTCCATCAAGCATCGTCCGTGTCACACATACTAACAAATTTTGGCACATACTATTACCATGCTGGTTAAGCATTTTGACCGTGTCTATCCCCCTTTAGATTTTCCATCAAGCATCGTCCGTGTCACACATACTAACAAATTTTCACACATACTATTACCATGCTGGTTAAGCATTTTGACCGTGTCTATCCCCCTTTAGATTTTCCATCAAGCATCGTCCGTGTCACACATACTAACAAATTTTCACACATACTATTACCATGCTTGTTAAACATTTTGACCGTGTCTATCTCCTTTTACAAACAATATCTCTTGAAAAGGGTCTTTTCCTGTGCATGTGAGTTTTCAAAAAGGTCTTTTTGATAAAAGTACCATCTATATTCAATATTTTTCTTAAAAACTATTTCCATAAAAAAAATTTTTTAATATCATGGAATTAACCACGAAACTGGTTTTACCACTTTTAAGAATTTAGAGTTAATATATTTGAAGTCTGGCAACTCATATGTAATGTCGGCATTACTTCAACATCGGGTATTCATAACTTGTAAGTCGTAAACAAAACGATAGTAAAATTGCTAGAACACAAAAATGTTCATTTTATAAACCCGTTTCTATCTGCTTATGTTTAGGTTTTAGCAAATCCAAGTATTACTCAAATTATTTTATTCAATTTTCATTAGCCCTATTCACAATCTTTTGCAAATGGCCTTGCATCATTGCATTTGCAAAATAGTGGAGTGTATTTTTACTTTACACTAACAAAATACACGAAAAAATTTCACTTTTGCAATTGCAGAAATATGCCACCTCAAATGCACAAGATTGTGAATGGAGCTATTGTAAATGCACTTGTATTTGCCAAAAACAACTACTTACATAAGTAGATATACAACAGATATTAAGCAAGTCATTACTCAACTAATTCTTAGTAACGCAGGTGGTAAATACTATAGTAAAGTATGCGCTATGGAAAAAAAGTAAAGCATGTTCTCAGGTAAGCGCAACACATTACCAAGTTTTCGCTGGGTATATAGTTTTTTATTTCTTAATTCCAATGTCTTTCTTTAAATTATGTTTTACTTAAGAACACAAACTGAACTGTCAAATATTTGCTACAGAAGGGAACATCACTGAACGGCAACTAAAAGTAAAAACTTATGAGGACTTAGAAATTTTTATTCACAGAAAACAATAGTATATATAGCAGAACTTAACATCAAACCGAAACAGGGTGACAAGATTGATTACAATCGTCATCTCATGATGAAAATCAAAAAAAAATCTAAAAAATAAAAAGCATTTGAACTGAATAAAATGTTTGTTTTAGGCTTTTTACTGATTTTTCTAATGATGGTAGCAATCAATCTTGTCACGCTTTTTCAGCTTGATGTTGAGTTTTGGAACACCCTGTGTATTGCTTTGGGTATCAACTCAATTGAATTTAAAAAACGTTGGTTAAACTTTGAAATGTTTGTTAAGTAATCATCCTGCAATTTTTTATGTTGTATTGTTTTTTCCTTTTAATTTGATTAATCTTTAATCCACTTAATTTTCATATATGATTTGTCATGTTCGCTTTAATTGATTCAATTAGTTAAAGCTTTTATTAAACTGTTTACTGATTTTAATTTAAAAACTTCTCCAAAATATACATGATGTATAAAACTTTTATTGTGCAATATTTTTTTCATCAGGTTTTAATTGAAATTTGCACCCACTTCATTAATTTATTTGCTTTCTGTAGAAATAAATTAAAATGGAAACTTTTGAAGTTTGGTTTCTGCAAAAGTTTTTCCATTAGCTTTTGTCAGCATCATATAATTATTTTATGTATAATATTCACAACATTTTTTTTTTTCACTTTTAATCCTTTTCAATTGCATTTGTTTTTTAAAACGTTTTTTTTTTTCTTGATTTTTTTTTTATAAGATTAAAAAGTGTTATATTTTGTTGCAATAATTTATTATTATTATATATTTTTTTTCTTCACTTTTATATAAAAAACATTAATATATAAGCAAAATTTGTGCATAAAACTTTTCACTACTCTCGCAGGATTTATATTGCCATAAATTATTTTTCCAATTTTACGAACTATTTTGATGCTTGATAAAATTAAAATATTTTTTTTTATATATTTTTATTAATTTTTTGTGCTTTAATATTTAAAACTCTTTTTTTCATGAAAAGTAAAGACACTTTTCCTTAATTTTCCTTTTTTTCACAACAAGTGTGTACTCGTTTCTATGCAATTCTGTTTAAATTATTTTTGATACTTTTTTCCCTATTGCATTGTACATAATATATTTTCGCATTACTTTATTTGGTATCGAATGGCGAAAAAACCAAAACCAAAAAAAGAAAAACAGTCATACATAAGACACCATTGAAAACACAAATAGAGTTGTAGATACAAGTAATAGATACGCGTACCTGTTATGCGGCGAGTGTGTTGTGACACCTGCAAACTCCGAATTACAACTGATGTTGGTAGTATTGGTTTTACTGTCATTGGCAGTGGCTAGTGTTGCTGTTGCCGTTGTTGTAGTCTTAGCAGCAGCATCGCCATCAGCATTACCAGCTTCTTTTGCAGTTTGTTGTTCCAGCATTTCACTAGTGACTTCTACTTCATTAGCAACATTGTCAACGTCGTCGGCAGCAGTAGCAGTAGCAGCAGCATCATCATCAGTACCTTGAATATTATTTGCTGTGGCTTTATTGGAAACTAGTTGTTCTGCCAGTTTATTGTCCACATTTTTTACTGCAGTCTCATGTTGTTCTTTTGCAGGGAGCAGCTCCGCTTGTAAAGTAAGTGAATCACTGGTGTCAGCATCATGTTGCAGCGTAGCAATAGCTTCTGAGATTTCTTTTATTTCTTGTAGAATATCTGGATTTTCTGGAGAATTTTCTTTTGGCTCTTTAATAATTGTCATGTCGTTTTTGTTCTCATTTATCACTTCCTCTTTGGCTGGCAGCTCTTTGTCGTCTGGTTTTGTTTCAGCAACATTTGTGGATTTTATTGCAGCTGAGCATGTCGCCAGCTCTTTTACTGTCTCTGTTTGTGTTTGTAACAATTTTGTTTTTGACTTTTTCTCAAATTCTGTTTCGGTTTCCGTTTCTTTTGTTTTGTTTATTTTTGTTACTGTGCTTGAAGAAATTCCGGTTTCTTTGCCATTTGTTTTTGTTGTGGGTATTTTAGTTGTTGTTGTAGCTGTTGTGCACTCAGGTTTTTCTTGGCTGTAAATGATTTTTGTTTTTATTTCTTTTTCTTTTGTTTTGCTCGCTCTTTCGCGACTCGTACTACTACTGCTGCTATTCTTACGTTTGCTAACACGTGCTGGCTGGCCAGCCAAGCCAATGTGTAGCGTGGGTGGCTTTAGGGTCTGTGGTGAATGTTGCTGCTGTAGTGGTGAACTGTTCAGGGCATCATGTTGCTGTGACCATTCCAATTGGCAACATGTATCGCAACTTAAGGTTGAGGTGGTCATTTTAGGAGGAGCAGTTTGTTCACCTCCACCTCTAGCATTATTATTATGATTTGCATTGCTAGAGGAGGAGGAGGGCGAACGTCTTTGTGTACGAGTTTTTTTAGCGCTTGTTGCAGCTGTTGTCTTATTTGTTGTAAGTTTTTCTTCTTCAGCTTTTTGTTGTTGCTGGTGTTTACTGGGTTTGTTTTCTCGCCTCTCTTCGCCTTCATTTACATAATCACGTTTATGTTTACTGAAACGTTTTGCTTCTCTTTTATCGCTTTTATATGTTTTATCGTTGTCTTTCGTAATAGTATTGTCCTCGTCGTTGTTTATGGTTTGCAATTCGTTGATTTCCTGTTTTTTCGCATTCTGTTTGTTAACCTTGAGTTCCAAGGCAGGGTCTGCCATCGCAGCTGTAGTAGTTCTAGCATCTGTGTTTGTGGCATTTTTTGAGCTGCTGGGGGAGAGATTGGCAGACATAACATCAATATCAGTCTTTAAAGCGAACAAATTACTGCTGCTGCTGCTGCAGCTGTCTGCGAGTTGTGGTTGTTTTTGTTCGTTTTGTTGAGCTTCTTGTTGGACTTTGGGTAAAACAGAATTATTCTCGTTTTGTGTATGATTAATATCTTTGAAGTTGTTATTTTTCTTTTCCGCTTCATTTTTATTCATTTGTTGCTCTGGCTGCAATGCCTCATTTATTTTATGACAATCTGATGTTAGTAATGGCTGATGTTGCTGTTGCTGTTCACTTTCAGGTTTTCCTTCAGCCTCAAGGTTTCCCAAAGATTTTTTGCGTGGGTCCTCGTCTGTGGCATCCTGTAAGGAAAATCAACGTTGGCAAATATTAAATAAATTTCCTTCGTTTGTAGAAATATATAAAATCAGTTTTTTTTTATTATTAGTTTTTTGTTTTTTTTAGTTTCTGTGAAAGCAGCAGGTGTGCTTAACTTGAAAAATTTCTATGCAAGGCAAAAGTTAACCGCATGTGTGTTTTAACGGCTATGAATGAATGCTAGTTACAAGTGTCCTTAAGGAAATTTTTTTAAGAAAGGAGTGTTTGATTTTCTTGATTACTGTTTATACGAGTATTTCAAGGTTATGTACACATGCAGTTTGGTTTATTTAAGCTAACTAACTAAGAACTCTTTTAATATTAATAAAATTGAATTGTTTTTTTTTTTTTCTTAATATTAGGCCGTTAATAGAAGAAAACAAGTTTTTTAGGCTTTACTAAAAATCTCCCACAAAAAAGAAACCAAAAATATTCCAAAGTCAAGGAAACCGGTATTTAATATCAGGTGGCTAAATTTTAAAGGCCGATGTTGAATGTAAACTACACCTAAACGTAAACAGAACATGCAATTGTTATTTGGCTTTTCATTTTATAAATATGTACTATAAAAATCTATTGAAAATTTTGCATTGCTTTTATTTTACAGCTGTTGACAATAATGCAAATCTTTTGTTTATATGATGTTATGCGATTTAAGCGTCTAAAATCACTAAAATATACTATAATCTAAAAAATAAGCAGCACTTTAATTGCAAGATTTACAATTGTGGCTTTTTGCGTTCCAGCAGTTTTGGGTAAAATTTACAAATTTCGAGAGTAATTTGCTTTTTACTCTCTTTAGTCCGAACTAGTCCGAGATCCCGTGGAACACACCTGGTGTTGTACTCGTATTTATTGTAACTCTGCCACTACCTATTAAAGCTGCCTTGTGTAAAATGAAAAAAAAAATTTGACAACAAATAGAAACATTTTTTAATTTAGTTTTTTTTAACGTTGGAAAGTTCAAGTCAAATGTTCACAAACACTACTCCCTCTTTCCCCCTCCTCATAACCAATTTTCGTAGTTCTGGTACAATACGCTGCATATGTAGGGGTCATCCCCTGAGTACTGGTCCAAGATAAAAAAAAAAATAAATTTACTTTTTATTGAAATAAAAAGCAAACATATTAAATTTTAATTGTGAATAATTTTATTTCCGTTTGCAAATTCAACCAGTTCACTTCAATATACAGTTGCGAGTTAAAGTCGCCAACTTTAGAGCTGAAAGTCCATAACACGCGTTCTATGCGGCAATGCGTTCTAAGCGTCTGTGAAAAAGTACAATTAATGTAATTTTATGTAAGGGGTTACGCAGCACAAAGCGTTTGATGCGTTAAACGCGTATGACGCCAAAAGTAGGTTTACTTCCTGCTTTTGCACGCGTCACAAGCGTTATAAAAACTGTCAGTTGTTTTTGATAGCCGCAGATCACAATTCATTTTATTTTTTCAAAGTTGCTCGAGACATCCTTACCTTTGGTGGTCACACACGATTAAAAAGAAGGGACACCCTGGCTTCCATTCGGGAGCATAACAGATGATGTCCTGTGACACGGTATTCTGATACATTCGCTGAATCATAATTTTTTGTCTAGCATTGGCTGGACTTAAAAAAAAATTTTTTAGTTATTAAGATTTGAATAATTGTTGTTAGTTCTTCTTGAAGATTCAACAAATAAATAAAAAATTGATAAAAAAAAAAAATTTCAAAGTTATCGGCAAGAATATTTGTGCCGTGGATTGTTACTTTATGTTTCTGTGTTAAAAAAATGTTTGTATTGAAAAAATAATACAAACGCAACAAAAAACTTATCGCATTAAAAGCGTTGCATGTAACTTGAGTTTAGAAAAGGTGTAGAACACGTAGAAAGCGTAAAACGCACAGCGAATATAACGCGTGGTAAGGACTTGCAGCTTAAGCGATATGCGTTTTCCGGAACAGCTATTTGGTGATTTCAAATGCGTTATACGTTTTTCACAGCATCTATTTGGCGTTTTCAAATCTGAAACGCTAAATTTAAGCTACTTGCGTTTTCCGGAGCATGCCTGGATATATTCAGCGGTACATGACTATATTTATAATAAGAAAATTATCAAATGGAATTCGTACACGCACTATTATAAACAATTCAATTATCAAAACATCAACGTCTCTAACAGGAGTTTCAAGAAGAAGAAAAATTCAAAAATATATACGAATGAGGCTCGTGCGCAGCAAGTTGAATCATCAACACTTCATGGAAAACATGTAACAGTGTAGTGTATTCAGCAGGGTCAAATCTAAAATACTCTTCCCAAGAATCACGTAAATACATAGTATATATTACAAATTTGAGCTAAATATGCTCGAATATATGTGGACCAATATGGGGAAAACCTTATAATCGCCATGTTGAAAAGCAAATTTTTCATGGAAATATTAATGGAAAAATCGATTTAGGCTACATCTCAGGTATATATAGACCGATATCGTAAATTTTCATTTCCTGTATCTAAACAACCCGCTTTTATAACCAGAACTACTCTTAAGTCAAAAAAAAATTTTCATAAAAAAATCGGGTATATATGGACTAATATCAGAAATTTTCATTTTCTGTATTTTAGTATCCACCTTTTATAATCATAGCTGCTTTTAAGCAAAAAAAAATTTTTTTTAATGGAAAACCTGGTTTAGACTATATCTCGAGTATATATGTACCGATACTGGAATTTTTCATTTTCTGTATTTTCTAACCTCTTTTTATAAACAGAACTATTCTTAAGCAAAAAAAAATATTTTCTAAGATCGCTTACGCGATCCTAAACTGATCTCATACAAAATCGGTTCAGGCTACATCGGTTCAGGCTACATATGTATGTATAACCGAAATTTTCATTTTCTGCATTTAAGTAACCTTCTTTAATAACCAGAATTTCTTTTAAGCAAAAAAAATTGTTTTCATGGAAAATTCAGTATAGACTATATCTCGAGTACATATGGACCGATATCGGAAATTATTATTTTCTATATATTAGTAACCTTCTTTTATTACCAGAACAGTTTTTAAGCAAAAAAAAAGTTGTTTAAGTTCGCCTAAGCGACATTTTCATAAAGAACCCCGCTTAGGCTATATCTCGGATATACATATATGGACCGATATCTGGGAATTATCTTTTTTTTTAATCTTTTAAGTGCCATGCCAAGCAACTGTGTCAAATTTGAATCAAAACAAAACATTTTTCTTTTTAAATTTTCGTACAAAATTGCAAAAAAAAAACTTTTTTTTAGGAATTTTGATATACCTTAGTTATACGTGGACCAATTTTACTACATTTAGGTAGCACAACAATTATTGAGTAATAGAATGGTAAGAGGAAAAAGTTTCTAAGTCTAGTGGTTTTGTCAGATACTATATTTCAACAGCGGACATACGGAAGGATATAGCTTAACCGACTTTTCTATCAATACTGATTCGGAATATGTCGGATATTAAAATTGTAGAAATTACAAACGGAATCACAAAATTATATACACCCTTAACATTTTTGAGTGGATGATATAAAAACAGCTACCAAATTGCCTCTTTTGCCCAGAACCAAAGATGACGATTCGACACATAGTCAATGAATGTCAATACATGTCGGGTCAACAATATATCCCTTATTAATTTACTGCAAAACATACCCTAGAGAGTAGTGCTCATACTTCTGAAACTTTTTAATAATTAATTATCACTAATTTATTTAATAAATATATAAATAAATTTTTGCTAAAAATAAAAAAAAAACTACATTTGACGAATTTTTTCTTCGTGTGTAGAACACATAACTTACACATATTAGTTCTGTGGGTTCACAAGAAGAACTCTTATAATTAAAAATTTTCTGCATGTAAAATTAAATAACAACCTAAATTTTTACCTTTAGATAGTTCTTTTTTTGGCTTCAAATTACAGATACAAACTGCAAAGAACGCACTGAAGACTTAAACAGTTTCTTCATTAAGAACAACGAAAATAAAATACTCTTAACAAATTTCATTATATAAGCTATTCATCAAATTTGCTTAAAAAAATTTTAAATATTGTGCAGAAAGTGGAGCACTGGATAAGTAACTTTCTACAGCTGGTATTTGGGACAGTTGAAATTTAAATTTTTTCTGTTTTGTCACCCACGCAGTTTACAGTTTGTGTTTTTTTTTATTACGGAACTGTTTTAATTTTTTTTGTATTTCGATTTTTTTGTGGTTTGAAAAATAACGAACTAGTCACTAGTTATCACTAACACAGTAAAAAAATTAGCATTTTAAATAAATATTGTTCAAAATACTAAAAAACACGCTTCCACATCAAACTCATTATTCACATAACCACATAATTATCCCTATATGGCGATCCAATTTTTTTAATTCCTGAAACCGGCTTTAGGAATCGGAAAGCCCCCCACTTCCGTGAAAACAATATCGTAACTTCAATTTTCGCACTATACGGAACAGTCGAGATATACGTTCCATGATCAAAATGTACACCGAATATGAAAACCCGATTCCAAAGCGTTAACAAAGCGGTTCCGAGTTTTCTGGGAATTCCCAAAGTCGGCTTCAGAAAACATCAATATCCCCCCATTTTCTCAGAAGTGCTATGTTCCTTCAACTTTCGCACTAAAGCGAATGACCTTTTATGGTTCAGATGCATGTTCCAGAGTAAAAACGCGCACCGAATATGAAAAACCGGGTCCAAAACGATTAGCGATGTGGTTCCGATTTTTTTTTTTTTTTTTTTGGAATTTCCAAAATTGTCTTCTTGAATCCCCAAATTCTCACACTTCCACGGAATCAGTACGGCTACTCCAACTTTCGTACTAAAGCGGTAACACTGTATATACCAACACATGTAATAATCACTCATATGCCATGGGTTTCGAGTGTTTCAAAGTGAAAGTGAAACTAATATAAGCGTGTTAAAAAGATATAGAAATAGGGTCGTCTTTATCGCTCGTAAAACTTAATGTTGCTTATTAACAGACAAACAAACGACCGCTGATGCTGCTTCATCTGTATTTAAGGATGGTAAAAATATTGTGGAATCAGATGCTCTTGATGTTTTTGGAATGAAAATACAGTGTGGTATTCGCTGGACTGAACATATTTTTTATGTCTCCAAAGAAGCATTCAAGTGTCTTGGTTTTTTGAAACGATGCAAGAGATACTTCTTACGATTTATATCACCTATATCCCACCGAAAATGGAATACAAGTTCCATGTTTGGGCCGGTGGCTCAAAGTCTATTTTGAGGTTACTCAACCGAGTGCAAGAGGGAGCGAAGAAGGTTATCGGTAGGGTATCCAACTCTACTGACTTACTTGAATATTGCCGCAGTGTGGGGTGTGTTAAACTGTGATGGATCTGGGGGACTACTCTCTATTGCGATGCGAAAGCCAGTTCGATGCGAAAGGTAGATGCGATAAGAGTGTAATTTGGTATTCTGTGCTGTTTTGCGCAAACTTTTTCGCGAAATAGTTTAAAAATGAAGTAACACTGGTATCACAAAATAAACAATAGCAAAGAATGCTAAAATAAAATATGCGAAAGGGAAAATTAAATGCGAAAACAAAATACAAAAACGCAATACAGGGTACCAATACTTTGATTTTTCTTTCGCATCGCAATAGAGAGTAACCCCCCTAACGATATTAGGGTTCTTGTTTCCGAAACCCACATATTCTTACATCGTGTGGAGGTTATTCATTTGTGATCGATGGTTCAGAGAATGGCACAAGGCATTACAGGGAGAATTCTTTTTTTAGCCTTAAGATTTTACTGTTAAACAAGACGTGTTTCCTATCACATATAACGTTTGCAGGTTTAAGTCAAACGTCCACAAACACAATCCCTCTTTCCTTATCTCCTACATAACTTATTTTCCTGTTTACGGTGCCATGTACTGCACTAATTACTCGTCCAAGCCGAAAAAAAGTTATCATGCAAAGAACACAGAGTATTGCACACATCATTGTAGAAATGTGATGTGGTAGCCAGTGTTCGCTGCTGGGTAGTATCGCCACGACGTGATATATCACGGCGGTAGTGAACATGATAACGAGTTGAGTTTAAGCACTCTTGTGCCACACTATTGCGAATAACAGCAATGTTTTCCGCAGAACAAACCTGGGGGAATATGCAGATCCGTCAAATTCCTACGAATTTCCTACAGACACAAATAAATTCCAAACAGTTATAAAATCTTTCCAATTCAACCACTTGCTAAATCCCATATTAGAGGTTGGTCGGTTGGTTGGTAGCAAGGTAATTTTCATGCAAAAACTATTTGCAAGTAAATAGTTGTGCAAAAACAACAGCAACACAACATCATGTAATCAATTTTGTTGTTGAAGCACTTTTAAAAAACTTCCAACTTACACATGCTCCTCCTGCAGTCTTGGCAATTAGTTACACTTTTATGCAACAGAAATTCCTCAGCAACAAAATTATATTCAAAAAAAAAAGAAAAGAAGAATTTTCCAAGTATTTGAAAAGCCTGGTCTTAGCACTTCTAAGTTTTTCATTCCTTTTAGGATTGTAGTTGGTTGCTTTACTGTTGTTGTTCTCAACTATTCAAAAACATTAACGTGATGTCAACTATTAATGCAGTAAAAATGCAAGTCAGGCTGTCAGTTGGTACAAGCATTTCTAGATGACTGCTGGATACGAACATTTAATTTATGCAAAGCACAGTGGCTCGGTTTTGTTTTTCTTTCTTTTAACTAATATAGAGAAGTAGCAAACGGTCCTATTAATATCTATATACTCTTAAATATTCATGCTAACTACTGCTCTCGAAATATCTTAGAGTTTGCAATAGACTAAAGAAAACATATTTTGAAAACCGTGGCAAGCCTGATTGAACCTTCTTTGATAAGAGATAGGAATAGGATAGATGCTGGTGCAATTTTTTTTAAATTATCGTGAAGATTGTTCGCTATTGCGAATTGATAACTGACTACTTGTGGTCAGAAATCGGGGATATGTACCTGGACCATATGCGATTTCAACATGATGGAGCTGCCTGTCATACAGCCAGCTCTTTTGGGATAGAAATTCAATTGCCATATTATTTTACATCGTGATGATGGCCAATTAAGGCTGCCGCAATCCTGTGATTTGATACCCACCATTGGCGTTCTTTCTTTGGCGATATTTAGAACAAAAAGTGTACGCTAATAAGCCAGGAACAATTCAAGAGCTAGAGGATGGAACAATTCAACACAGCTTAATTATGTCTGAGAGTCTTTGAAAATATGGTCCAGCATTTGACCAATGTTTTTTACATAAAATTATCAAAGATTCTTCTATTGTAACAAAAAATATATTTTATATAGTGTTTGTTGATTCAACATTTCGAAACTCCATTATGTATCTTCTTCTGGAGTTTTGAAATATTGCATCAAATAAATAACGATATCGATTTTTATAAGTCATCTCTAGCTCAACTAACAAACAATAATTTAAATTCAAAGGGCTGAAAAATTAGCAGCAGGATAAAATATTAGATAATTTTCTAAAAAAATTTTGTAATGGGAAATATAATTGTTTATTTTCGTAAAATAATAATTGTTTTTATAATAGTTTATAATTATAAAATAAATGTTGATGAAATTAATAGTTAATTGTTGTCAATCTTTAACGTATCGTTTATTCTCAAAATGGCAATTTAAACGCGCACTGCAAAAACAGAATTGAATATGAACTGTGAAAAATTTGAATTATATGCGGCTACCAACAAATAATTATTATCTAGATAAACACACTAAGCAACAAGCAACGGCGACCATCGTTACCACGAAGCTCGTTCGCTTAAAAGGGTTTAGCTAGTTGACTGATCACAACAACCCGCAAAACAGAATGAATGATGAAACAGAACTAGGGCATGACGTTTTTCTCCATACAATATGGCATAAAATAACGCCAGAGAATGCGGTCGTAAAATAGAATCTATTTTATTTTGGCAGCGATTTTTCTTATGCTCTCACTTTGAAGCAGAAAAGCTTTCAACAATATTACCACACTTTTAGTAAATTTCATACATTTTGTAAACAAAACCAAAGCTTTACTGTGAGGAAAAATTAAAATAAAAGAAAAAGCTTTTTTTTACCTAACAAAAAAGAAGATTAAATGACAGTTTGTGAAGTTACAGCCGTCGTTTCAATTATGTGCCTGTTTTCTCTGAGAGTCGATTTTGCTTGAAGTTGCGGACGTATTCTGTTTCATCATTGAATTATGTTCGCCAAATGTGCTGCTTTTATACACTTGAAAATAAGCTTTACCCCTAAGCATTATTCTCAAAAGCTCTAGCAGAATAAGCTTTTAACCTAAGATCACTTCTCATAAGTTATACATAAACAAAATAAGCTTTTACCCTAAGCATTATTCTCATAAATATTAATGACCAAAATAATAAGCTTTTACCCTAACATGCCTTCTCATAAAATCGAGTGATCAAATAATTATTATAAGACATAATAATAAAAATAATAAAATAAGTATTTAGGAATGATAAATAATAGCGGCCTGCCACAATTTTGGTCAGACCACCCTTTACAAATATTTTTATATATAATAATTTCTATATATAATAGATAAAAGCATTGCATGTACTCGTATGTATCTAAAAATTTTCTTCTTTAGTTTTAATTCAGTATTTTTAGCCGCTACACCGTTTCTTCGGCCCATTGTGCGTAGTTCCAGTGGCAAAGAATTTAAATTGTAATTTATTTTTCTTACCTGTTGATGCAATGGCAGATTTTTTAAACATTCCTCTTTAGTAACTTCAAGTTTTTGTTGCTGCTGCTGTTGGTGCTCCAGCTGTTGCTGTTGCTGTTGCTGTTGCTGTAGATTTTCAGATTGTTGACATTTAGTTTCCGTGCAAGACTGTTGCTGTGGTTGTTGCTGTTCTTCTTGCCTTTGTTCCTGTTTTAATTGCGCATTGGAAGCCATACTGCTACTTGCTGCAGTGCAGGCCGAATCCTCGCTACGTGCATCATAGAAAACATCATCATCATACATTTCTGTTTGGTCACGTTGTAGAAAATCCATGGCTGCAGTAACAATGGATGACGAAACGGATGTAAGGGAGTCGGCAGCCATTAAAGAGTTTGAGGTTTGAGTCTGTGCTGTGCAGGGAGTTGATATTGTAGTCTGCTCCGCTTCTGGTGCATTTTCTATGTTGCCTTTTGCCAAAGACCTTTCTTCATTTGCATTTAAGTTCTTTGACTGTAACTCTCCAGGTATAATGACTCGTGCATCAGCTACGTTGGCACTGTTCATGGAAGTTTTATTAGTTGTACTTGCCTTTGATTCTGTGCACAAAAGAATAATTGTATTGTTTGTGGTTTCAGTTGGGTTGTCTGTTGAATCTTTTGTTATCGGGTTACTGTCAACATTGTGCACTACTTTATGCTCTGCCATTGTTTTACTATCTTTTGTAGTTGTTTTTGTGTCGGTTGGCTGTTGTCGCAAGCTGACTTCCGACGCTTGTTGTTGTTCTTCTTTATCATCTTTAGTAATTGTTGTAGCCGATTCCTGCTGCTGTTTGTCATGTTCACTATTTTCGTGTTGCTTACGTTTCCTTTTCCGTTCTTTGTCATACTTTGTGTCGTCTCTCATGGTGTTTTGCATGTTTTGCTGTAGTTCTTGCAAGTCAGCATACGTGGCTGGTGAGGGTGGCGGAGGAGCAGGTATGTCCTTGCGCCGGTGACCACTCAGCGAAGCAGCCAATGAGGAAGCTGTTATTTTTGAAGTTTCTTTGAAGTGTTTTCTCACGTGACGCTTTTCTTCACTCGTACTAGTTTCCAATTGTTCATTTGTTTTACTTTCATTGGCTACACGCATCTTAGGGCTGCTGTGCGGACTTAATCTTTTGCTCAAATTAGTATTTTTAGGAATGGCTCCCTTGTTAGCAGCTATCAAACGATCTAATGAAGCATATTCTTTTCTTTCTGTACACGGTTCATTGGTCTTAGGTGCCAGTTTTCTTTGCAATGGCTGTGGGGTTGTTTGCCCCAAACTTTGTGTCGGCTGTTGCAAACTTGTCCTGGGCGCAGGAGTTGGTTTTGTTGTACGTTCTTTAGCTAAAGGCAGAGTTGTTATGCCCAAAATTTCCCTCTCCTCTTCTCGCACTTGATGGTCTTTTTTCACAGACTTTTTGGGACTACTCATTGATTCTAGGTTGCCATTTCTTTGCATTTCTGCCTGATAAATGCTACGTTTAACATCATTGACATGTTTGAAGAAATCCTGAGCATATTTGTTTTGTTTTAAAGCTTGCTGTTTTTCATTGCTGGCAGTCATTTCATAATTCTCTAATGCTGGTGGTGGTGGTTGGCCACCTGTTGAGGGTAGAGTGCCCTTAGCAGTTTTGCGTGGTATGCCGCCGCCACTATAGATGTCATCAAAATCGGAAGAGAAGTATACCGAGGAACAGTCGCAATTTCGACAATCATATTTACAGTGATCTGAAAAAGTGCATTTTTCCCCTCCTGTTTTTGCATTTCCAGCATTGTTATGTGCTGTGGTGTTATTTACTCTGGGATTGGCTAAGAGGCCAGCACCTGGTCCACTATCTAGACTACAGCGACGACAATCATAACCAAATCGACAACTTTCGGCGCTGCCATAGTAACGACGTTGAGCAGCTGTGGCATACGACGACATCAGGGAATTTTCAAAATTATGATGATCATTCAGATAAGAAGTGCCGTAGTGCCTATTATGACCAAACCTCTGGCTGCCATAATAGGTATCGCTACTACGTGACAAAGAGTATTCACTTAAAATCGAAGCTCTAGAGTCTGATTTGTATATTTGAGGAGGATTTTCAAATAAAGTATTTGAGTTGTCAACTAAAATTTGTGATCCTCCCAATCTTCTGCTGGCAGCGTACATCAGCGGTTGCAAAGATTGTGATGGCAAATAGGTGCTGTTCACAGAAGCTGATCCCGTTCCTGCTGCTGTATTGGATCCATTAAAGAAATTGGGATCTAAATGGGTGAAGGTATTAAATTTATGTTGTTGTAAAGAATCACTTGATGAACTTGATTTAGTGTTCATGCGTTGTATTGATGAAACGCCTGTTGGCATATGGCCGGTTACCTGCAAAGATTTAAAAAAGCATTTTATCATAATATTTGAGACACATTTCACAAATTGAAAAAAATATATAATTTAATTAAAAGTAAATATAAAATAATCATAAAACTTTTGTTTGCAAAATATTTCTTCGTAATTTATAGCCTGTTCGGCGATATCGAATGAAAATGTATGCGATCGAAAGGTCTATATCACTATTATTCGTTCGCATGTGTTTATGTATTTTAATTGAATTTTGACACATCGGTCGCATAGAATAAGGTTAGAAAAAACCCAAATCCATTTTCTTTCGCCTAGAAGGCTAATGAACTTATCCTTTCGACATCGGCGAACTGGCTGTCAGCTTTTTTTTTACAAAATTTGGTTTATAATAATTTGTTCTTAAATATAATTTTTCATAGAAATTTCCCTTCAAAACTTTTTTGGACTTATGTATATCGAACTAAGCTGTTGTGATATAACTTCCTTTTCGTCTCAGCTCAATGGTTGACCCTTATACTCGTATATGCAGCGCATTGTACTGAAACTAGGAAAACAGCTCATGAGGAGCAGGAAAGAGATAGGAGTGTTTATGGACTTGAACTTTTCAACATCATAAAATACGGGAAACACATCTAGAGGCAGTTTGGTTCACAAATGAAGCGTACCACTAAAAAATAAATTCTCTCTTCTTTGTGAGATTCTCCGAAAATCGAACATAAATGGATGAGAATAAATGTGTGAGAGCAAGATCCTTGAACTCATCATCTGAGAGAAACACTCCACACTGCGACAATGCTCCAGTGAACCAATAGAGTTCGATTCCCTAATGTCACCGATATGGTTGTTCGCTCTCTCTACATACGGTGGAATAAACTTAAAAAAATACTTTGAGACACTGGATCAAATATGGGAGTTCTATACCATTTTGGGAAGAATATAGTATAAATAGTAAGTAGTTCCGATATAGTAAATTATATCTTACACCATTTCAAAAAACCGATAAACTTGAATGCTTCTTTAAAAACATGGAAATGTGTCCATCACACTGAATTTCCATTCGATTGCTCCATATTATTACGAATCTGCATTACTTCTAACCCACTGTGCAGTCGCTCATCTGCTTGATATACATGTACATGTATAATTCACACATAAAATGTGAAGCTAAAAACATAATGCACAAAAAACAACATGCATAGATCATGTACCAAAGAGATTCTAACCCACTGTGCAGCCGCTCATATGCTTGATATACATATACATGTACAATCCACACATAAAATGTGAAGCTAAAAATATAATGCACAAAAAACAACATACATCATCTAAAGAACCCAAAACTCCAAGTAAATTCCTAAGCAACGATTTTATTGCTGTTGTTGCGTTCTTATAGTTTTGCAAGCATGTGTGTGTATGTGTATAAGTGTGTAGCAACTATATTTATACATTCGAGTCTAGCATTATCATTAAGTAGAAGCTTCATAAAGAATGTAGAAGGTAATAAAGAAGTATAAATAGCAAGGAGATGTTTGGTTGAGCCAGAGTATAATTCTAAACGTTGTGCAAGACAGTCCAAAGTAAGAATATTAAGCAAATTTAGTGTGTTAATACGCAGTGGTATTAAGTGTAAATAAAGTTGTGAAGTATTTTAACACTGTATAATGAACAAGAGTCTAAGGAATCAAACCATCTGTAGCCAAAGACGGCATATCGGCAACATTGGAGGTTGATTTACTTGAAATTTTGTTTTCGGATTGATATTGCATTATGTTGTTTGGATTAATGTTGTGTGAACATTGCGCATACATTTATAATAACCAGACCGACGACTCGCATTAGATGTAATAAAAATTCTTAATAAAAATCGAATATCTGACATTTCATTACTATAATGTCAAATACCACCCAGCTAAGTGAAAAATAATAAATGATGATTTATGTAGGCAAATCGAAAAGCTGGCAGAAAGCTCAGGATAATAGTGATATCACCAATTTATGTGAAATATGCAGTTTTTAACAATTACCGATACTAAGAACTTCCCGCCTTTCCTTTCCATCACCTGCCAACCATCTCCTTCACTCAACTATATTGCCATAATTTCTTTCTTCACTTACTATCCCACTTTTCAGGGAACGACTTCAGGACCCAAGTGAGCTGGAAAACCTAGGCTATTTCGGGGTATCCAGCGGCCTACCTAACCTAACCTAACCTAACAATTACCGATTATTACGGGACGAAGAAATTTGGAGCAACTTAAGAAACGAAAAATTTTTAAAACTCTAGTACTTAATATTTTAACATCATACTTATTCTTACCATATAGGCTCTTGGCCTGGGTACAGATGAAGTTTGTGACCAAAGTCCAGTTTGTGTATGAGGCGTATAAAAAGTGGGTTGTTTGTAACCGTAAAATTGTTGCTGCTGATTTTGCTGCTGTTGCTGGGTCACAGAATGATGTGGTTGCTGCTGCTGCTGCTGCTGTTGGTGTTGCGCTTGTAAATGATGTTGATGTTGCAAGTGATGATCACTGGGTGTTGTAGTAGCGGTACTAGTTGTAGAAGTTGACTGATGTTGTACATGTGTTTGTTTATTTTGCTGAGGTTGTGGTGGCGGTTGCGTGGAAGGCTGTTGAAATTGTAATATGGGATTGTAGTCCCCCGTTATGGCTACAGGAGTGGTTTCAATCTTATACACACCAGGATTATTAGGATTATATGACTGAAACTCCAGAATCGGAGCAGAAGTAACTTGATTTTCCATGGCAGTTCTAGCAGAGGTATTATTATTGTGATTTACCGAATTTACGCGGCTGCCATTATGGGCCGTTTTCATATTGGCATTATTAAATGTTCTATTTTGATTTATCATGCCAGACAACTCGGGTTGAAAGCAGTATTCACAGTCAGCTTTATCGCACTGCTGCATACAAAATTCGCAGTCGGCATACATAACAGTTTGTTTAGCCGTTGCTGTAGAACAGGCTGAGGCGCCTCCTAACTGTTTGTGGTTTTTCGAGGGGTTTTGATTTTCATCATCTTCCTCGCTGGCTGGTGCTTCTTTGAAAAATATTTCCTCATAAATATTTTCTTCACTATTGGCTTGTATTTTACTTTTGCCTAAAGGTATCGAAGAAGTGATCTCTGCCGTATTTGAAGAAGTCAAAGTGGCTAATGTATTATTGGTGGATGACTGGAAATTACTCTTTTGTTTTTCCACAAATTTCTTGGACGACTTTAAGCCTTCTTTTAGCAGATAATAATTAAAACTCTTTATGCCAATTTCACCCTTCAGGAAACGTTTACCCATTTGTATTTTGGAAGTGCTTGCATTACTGAGTGAAGCCGAAGTAGAAGCTGTTATGCTCATATTTTCTTTAGCTGAACTGTGCAGAGAAAAAACATCTTCGTTGTCTTGCTGGCTTAGAGAAAAATCCAATTGACTTTGCTGCCTTTGCCAGGAGGCTTCATCACTGCGTTGCTTACCCAAATTGTGGCGCGTCAAAGCTAAGCGTTGTGGTGGTTCTGGTGGTCGATCACGTTCTTTTTCACTAATCTCCTTCATTTCTTGCTGGGATTGTTGCCGTTTGTTGTCCAGACTTAAGTTACGTTTTTGTTTGTTGTTTCTTTTTTCAGTTCGCCGCTTAAAATCTGGTTTTTCGTTTGGCTCCCCGATAACAGCATTAGAACGTTCTAAGCTTCTACCACGGCCAACGCCTTCAGATCTCGAGGAAACAGCACGCTGGTAACGCAGGTCTTCCTCGGAGCTGCTAAAAGCTATATGTCCAATATCTTCCTGGGCCAATTTTTTAAATTCTTTGGTCAATTTGCTGCGCTTTCCTAAGGAACTGCTGCCGCTTATATTGAACTTCCCAGCACTGGCAGCAGTGTTTACGCTAAGTAATTCCGAATTTACTACGTTAACACTGCTCCTTCTAATAGGGTTGGCTAAATGACTGATATCATCAGTGTAAGCGGGATCATCGTATATTCGATCACGTACGGAAGTGCCAGAACGATCTTTGCTCTATAAATAAAGGAAAAGGAAAGTTATTAAAATCATAATTATAATTTAAGAATGTTGTTGGCACTGTTGCAAGACAATAGCGCCGTAAAGATAACTAGACCCCCAAACACAGTGCATAGGAGCCCTATAATCAGCGGCAACTCGCTTTTGTCCCTATGATTTTCAGGTAACACTACAGCATCAGGATCTCAGTGCTGATCCCGGTTCTCCCAGTTATCCTTTAGTGAAAACTTTAGGTGTTCTCCCGGAACTAAAGTCAAACATTGCCTTTCTGGATTATTGAATGACAAGCACGAAAAGTCCCTTTCTCTCTGTGCGCCATAACTGAAACTCGCAGTCTGCACTAAGCGAAGGCAAAACTTGCTCTATGGTGGAGGGGCTTATTAAATAGATGTGTAATTGATATACAATTTGTGAATTAAATAGCGTGGAATACAACGGCCACAGAGGTCGGAACTTTCTGTCATATGTTTATAGTCATATGAACTAGCCCGTTACTGAAGACCTAGGGCCTTCTATTCCTTGCTATATGCAATTCCCCAGACAGTCAATAGAAACAAGACTTCACCGTTGGTGACCATTAGACTTTAACCAACTCACCCGTCCATCTGTTACTTCTGGGTCCTTACATTTTAACTATCAGAACAGCGGCACCTCGAGAATTCACCGTAATTTTTATTGAGCCTTTCTTTTGTTTCTTTTACCGTTTCCCCTTTCAAATAATAGTCTTCAATCACTGCACGAAATTCACTTTTTTCATTTTCCAAGAAACACAAAAGTTGCTGTTACTTCAGTTACTTCGAACGACTACTAAAAATACACTAATCGAAGAACTTGTGTGAAATTTTTTGCATTTAACGGTGTTGAGGCGGAAGTAGTGATTGAACCGCATTTGTTTGACAATGCCATCAACAATACACTTAGGAGTAAGTAAACAGGGCCATAATAAGCAACTTCTTTCTGTCAGAAATGAATAGTTTGGGTTTGATGAAGAAGAGGTTTCAACAAGACGGTACAACTGCATGTACAACAGGAGCCACAGTGCATGTTGTGAAGGAAGCATTTCCTGCTCGAGTAATCTCCTGTTTTGATGATTTGGCAAGGCTGACAAGATCGCCTGATTTAACCATTACAAACTTCTTTCTTTCTTTCTTTGGGGCTACTAGAAGTCGCGAGCTTATACCAAGATGCCAAAGGAAATCACGGCCCTTAAGGAGAATATTCAATAGAAATGCGAACTGTTGTCTGCAATAATAATGAGGAAAGTTGTAGAAAATGCTTTAAATGCAGTGCTCCATGTTTTCTATATACGAGTACGGTCATTACTAATTTCTTTTTAAACGTAATTACACCGGAATCAATAGCAAGCAAAATAATTGTTTTTATTTAGTAAAAAATTATTCAAGAACGAAATTGGATGATTAATATTGTGCCACCTTGTAGTATGAGATTATTTTTTAACAAGCTCCACACAGTTATGAGTTGAAAATTTCAGCCCTGTTCCGAGAAACGTGCGTTCTGAAACCGCAAAGCGTTCTGAAAAACGCTTAATTGATTTTTAGGTGTTCTAAGGAACGCGCGTTTTACTGGCGCTTCGGAGTTGTGTGTTACATACGTATAAAAGTATGTAGTATTTATGTATATAAAATGAAAAAATATTTGACAACAAATACAAAAAATTTTTAATTTTGTTTTTTTAATTGAAAATGTGTAAAATTCTTTCAATTTTTTATTGAAATAAAAACAAAACATATTAAATTTCAATTGTGCATAATTTTATTGCCTTTTGCTAGCTCAGTTTTTGCAAATTCTATCAGTTCACTTCAATATACACATGCGAGTTGAAGTTGCCAATTTTAAGCGATATACGTTTTCCAGAACACCTATTTGGCGATTTCAAATCGCAAAACCATAATTATTGCGTAATACGTTTCTCAGAATATCTATTTGGCGTTTGCAAATCGAAAACGCTGCATTTGAGCGATTTGCGTTTCTCAGAACATGCCGCTTTGATACAACTTTTTAGTCTGCTCTTTATCCTTCCCCCCGCACAAACCACTACTGTATGTAGCCGTAACATAATAGCTAACAATTTCTTGTTGATTTATTTGACTTACCTTGGTTTTGGTTTTTTTGCGGTTACGATGTGGTATTGTAACATCACTTAGTTTTAATAATTTCGGTCTAATTGGACGTTTTTCATTGCCACCCAAAATGCTGCCACCAGCAGCACCTGTTTCTATTCTGGTGGCTCCACTGCCACCTCCACCAGCAGTTGTCGCCATGCTTTTGCTGCTGCTGCGCTCAAATGTTAAATCCAAATAAGCTTCGGATGTCATATTTGATTTTGTTTTTTTGATTTTAATTTCAATTGAGTTTTAATGAGTTTTTTGTCTGCTGCTATTTGAATACTCGTTCATTTGTTGCTTTGAAAATTGAATTGTTGTTACCAAACAGGGATCATCGTACTCCAAGCGAGTCCTTCGCTGGTGGATTTACATTTTAAATGAAGTAATTTGGCTGTAATTAAATAGAAAAATGGCAAGATATATGAGAATGAATTGTGGCTGAAAAAATCAGACAGAAAAATTATTTTGGAAGAATTAAAACTTTAATTCTTTCGAGAATTTTAAGGCAGATGCGTTCAAAAACGTTGCTAACAACTTCATGTTCCTCAGATTAAGGCAAAATGCAACTAATCGGATGAACTAAATGCGGGCATAATACTAGCACTGTTCTATGGTTTTCATTATTTTGGATTTGTTTGCGGTTGGCTTAAATTTAATTAAATAAAAACAAATGAAACTCTTTCATTTACAATTTTTTTTTATTCAATTCTTTTTGTTTTAAATAAATTCGCTGCTGTGACTTTTTTTTCAATTAAAAAACTTAAGTTTTTTTTAAACATGCTTTTTAATTCAAAAAAAATTTTTTTTAATTAGCAGTTTAAAACCCCATTTTGTTCAGTTTCAAAACTTTCCAAAACTTAATTATATTTGCAGCTGGTTTTCCGTTATAATTTTACCGTTATAATTGTTCTCTCATCATTCGCTTGTCAGTGGCAGGTTATTTGCCTTGCCTTAAAAAAAGTTATTAGCAGGGAAACCACAAACATATATTATAAAACAAACTTTTGTAAATTTTTCTTTTGTTATAATTCACAATAGACCTCTTCTGAATCTTGTGCATTTAGGATTGCAAACTTGTACAACTGCATAAGCCTGGAACCAAATTCCGCAACGATGAATTTTGAAATGTTCACCAATTTCAGTTTTCAATTTAGATTTTTGAGCCCGCACCGCCTGGTGAGAATGAATAATTCTGACATTTAAAGTGTACACTTAATAATAATTTTTTTACTCAAACATCTTCGGTGAATTTTAGTTTTTTGTAAAATATTTTGAGCTTGAAAAAAATAAACAAAAGGATTAAGTATGTATATTAAAATTATCTATTCAACAATTTGTGTGACACAGTGAATTTGACAAATCAGCATATCATTCAGCCTGAAGAAACACATTCAGCGCAATAAAATTCATTGTTTTTTACGGAATCGCTATTTAATGAAAAGTGAACACTGTGTCTGTCAGTGAATTTTATTTTGAGTGTTCACTGATAAAAAAAAATTCATAGTTGCGGAATCTGGCCCCTGATTTGCTCTAAGACTGTCAGCTGTTCGTTTGTAATTAAGGGTAGTATCCACCAGAGATGTGCAACCGGCGCCTTTTTTAATGATACAAGTACACCCGTCTTAAATTGAGTTGCGTTGTGATTGGCCACCGCATATTGTTTGCACAAGTATGTTCTCTACTCGTTAGAGCTTGTAGTTGTTAACTAGAGTATATAACATACCCAACCAAGTTTGTATGCGATGGCAGCTTGATTTGGTTTCTCAACTATTTTTTTCACATTGTATAATTTTGTACCCACCAGCAACGAAGAACAGTGTGTAGCTGATTCAAATTAGGGGTGGTTTCCGAATAAAAACAAAGCACCTGGAAACCATACTGGTGAAATCTACCAGGATTTCAGAGAGCGTGCCGACGTGGCCGATACCAACATCAGTCGGCCGTAAGTTTGGGTGACGAGGCGGCAAGTTGGCAAGGTGAGAAGCTTCTTTGTCGGTAGAGTTATGTTTTTTACTTTTTTTAGTATGGACTTTAGGGCCTCACATATTAGTTTCATTTGGCTCAATTACTGAAAAAGGCTGGTATGTATATTTTTTTGTCGCTGTAGCTGCCTGCAGCCAGTTTGGCCGGCAAATGCGACAGCCGTAACAACTGCTATCATGCCAGCACAGCCGGCAGTCTTGCAATCTGGCTTCAGCAATATCATGTAAAATCATATATACTTTTTTGTTTGTGTATTATGTTTTTAGCTTTATGTTGCTTATGTTGCTAGCACAGCGGGCAATCTGGCAACGTAATTAGCAGGCACGGATAGCTTCAGCAATATCATGACAAATTCATGTATATTTGTTTGTTTGTGTATTATGTTTTTTGCTTTATGTTGTTTGTGTAGATGGGCGTGTACATTTATAGCAATAATTTCAACGATTCTCTTATTAGTTTAGATGTGATAAAAATTCATGACAACATGTTTATACTTACTCTCTTTAGAACATGTCGCTCCTTTATTGCAACATAGCCATAACTAAAAAAAGCTTATTTCAAGAAAAACACATTAAAAATTGTTGGTTTCCATACAAATTTTAGACATTTTTTCGAAAATATCTTCTAAAGGCAACAGTTTAAAGGTAATTTGAATAAATTCTTGGCACAATATAAAAGAAAGTACTCTTAACAATTCTGCATTAATAACACGAAAAGCTCATTTTTTTAAGATATGACTATGATGCAATAAATGAGCGATATTATCTCCATTAAAGCACTTTTCTTCTTCATATTTCTGATTACCCTGACTATTTTACCGGCTGTTGTAAAACAAAAAGTAGTATTTTAACGAAAGTAAGATGGAAAATATAGTAGAAATCTGTTTGATATGGTTTTTGTTTTATTCCACAAACTTTTTTATTTTTACATAGATACGAATATGAAGTACAAGTGGACTGAAAATAAGTTTGCTCGTGTTTTATGAATTAAAAATAAAGGTAAATGCAAAAGTTAAAGAAAAACCCAACAACAAAAGTTAAAGAGAAACTCAAAAACAAAAGAAAAATATATGTAATAAAAATATGGCAGGTAATTAGATCTTGAGGGAAAAACTAAAAACAGTAGGAGAAAGTGAGTTGGTCTGGTTGTGTTAAAGAAAAAAAGTTTTATATTAAAATGCTATTATATTTTCGATAAAAAATAACCAAAATAATGAATAAGGACTTTATTTCAGGGAAGGAAAATCTTTTCGATTTCTGAGGTTTATTACTCCTAAAACATTTTCCTTAATTGGACTTGGAAAACTTGTGTCCTTAAATAAAGACTCTATCCTTTTTACGATTATTTACGTATGAGCTTGAGAAAAAAAACTTTGCAAATTGACATGATATAAACGACTTGCTGAAACATGTGGTAAGTTAATGTATGCTTGACTTACGCATGTAACAGGAAATGACATAAACACACACACAAATGCAAATATACGAACATATACACATACATAAATGGCATACATTAGGAAGCTTGACATTATTGTAAGAGTAAATTTAAATGTCACGGTAGATGAACATTAAGATTATTCCGTTAATAGTATGCTAGAAATAAAACAAATTGTGGGCTGAAAAAATAAATTTCCTGAGAGAATAAAACAGAAGAATATTTAAAGTATTTAGAAATTGATTGTGCCATTTATATGGTGATAAGCAAAATATTTTATCCCATATCAAATTAAATATGTACAAAGGGATTAATCAAGTGTGCAAAGGAAATTTATCGAATAAAACACACTACGTAGTTTCACAGATGCTTCTACTTTGAAACGGTAACTTCAATTTTTTAAAAATAAGGATTTTCACCATAAAAATATTTTACAATTGGGATCCTAACTTCAATTGACAAAACCACATTTCAGCAAAGCAGACCTCATATCTTTGAAGCAGAGAATAATTAACGAAATACTTCGATGGGAATGCCAATCCACAACAATTCTAATTAATTGTTTGGCAGCTAATTAAACGAAAAATATCTGTTTACGATCACAATGAAAGCAAGGGCTGGAAATAGTCATTTTAACACATTAACCATTTGAAACAGAGAATAATTAACGAAACAATTCCATGTGAATATCAGTCCACAGCAATTCAAATTAATTGTTTGGCAGCTAATTAAACAAAAAATATCTGCTTACGATCACAATGAAAGCAAGAGTTGGAAATAGTCATTTTAACCCATTTTTGATCGTATAAGGTCCCTCACACGGAATATACAGTTAAGCAAACCATAGAAATTGTAGCTGTAACTTAAATGTAAATGTAGTAGCACTTATAAAGGGTAGCTAAATTTCAAGGGCCGATGTTGATTTGGAATAAAGCACAAACTATTTAGGAAATTATTGTAATTTTATTTTATTATGATATATTGGTATTATTCTATTATCTATGGAACAAAATATCGGCGAAATGGGCGCCGCGATCTCGGCGGCACACCTCCATCCGATGGTCCAAATTTTCGATGACCCTGAGGCATAATGGAGGTTCTATGCCGTTAATGCGCCGAATTATCTCATCCTTTAGCTGTTGAATTGTTGCTGGCTTATCGACGTACACCTTTTCTTTCAAATAACCCCAAAGAAAAAAGTCCAACGGTGTCAAATCACATGATCTTGGCGGCCAATTGACATCGCCATTACGTGAGATAACACGGCCATTGAATTTGTTGCGCAAAAGAGCAATTGTTTCGTTAGCTGTGTGGCAAGTGGCACCGTCCTGCTGAAACCACATATCGTCTACATCCATATCTTCCAATTCGGGCCATAAAAAGTTCGTTATCATCTCACTATAGCGAACACCATTCACAGTAACTGCCTGACCGGCCTCATTTTGGAAAAAATACGGCCCGATGATGCCGCCAGCACATAAACCGCACCAAACAGTCACTCTTTGTGGGTGCATTGGTTTTTCGACAGTCACTCTTGGATTCTCATTCGCCCAAATGCGGCAATTCTGTTTATTGACGAATCCACTGAGGTGAAAATGTGCCTCATCACTGAAGATGATTTTCTTCGAAAATTGATCATCATTTTCATAATAAGTCTGGATAACTTTAACACGTTGTTGGATTGTGTATCTCTCCATGGTTCAAATTGAGTAAGTCTGAAATAGAGAAATGTCAAATAAAATTCGAAAAAAACTTGGCGTTTAGGTGTGGTTCACATTCAACATCGGCCCTTGAAATTTAACCACCCGATAGAAAACCGTATTATGTGTTTTTGACATAAACAAAAAACAAAAGTGCATGTGAAGAAAAAGTGTTCTGTTTTTAATTTTTATATTATTGTGTGTTAAAGAAAATAATACATTTTTCATCGTCCATATCTTTATATCAAATAAATAACAAAAATCAAATAATATGCACACATATACTTTTAATTAAAATGTTGCAATTAACGCCTTAATCGGTTTTAATTACCCATACACAACTTTATTTAACTTAATTGCCAATTAACAGTTAATTGTTATAATATTTAGTAAAATTAAATATACAAACCTGTGGCAACCGTGTTTAGTTAGCACAATAATACCCAATAAACACACCTTGTTTAAATATGACAACTCATATGTAAACAAATGCAAACTAAAGATGGCGAGTCACAAGAAGAAATATTTACAATCAAAATGTAAACAACTTTTCTATCAGCTGTTGTCAAACGTTAATTGCATTAGCAATGTTAAGTTTGTACGAACACGTAAAAATATTTTAATTAACTGATAATTGAATTAATTAAAAAGTGTATGAACAGCATATAAAAGCAATACAGCTGTTCATAGCAATGATGAGAGTTCATAATATTCACTACATATACAAAAAGTACGAAAATTATTACAGCTGCTCATAGCAGTGATGAGAGTTCATAATATTCAGTACGAGTACACATACAAAAAGTACAAAAATTGTTTACCTCCAAATTCTAATATTTCTTTTTCTGTCTATATGTAGACATTTCATACGAGCTACAGCTGGGAAACATAAAAAACAAGCTGTTTATAGTTTTTTGATTGGTACCAATGTTGGAAGCTGATATAGTGAATAAAACTCAAATATTTGAATTTTTGTTCCTTGCTTGTTGATACTTCTAATAAAACTTAATTGTTTATAATGTTTTGTATTGCTTTCTTACATTTAGATCAGCATAACTCTATATTATGAACCAATTTTTATTATTATTAAATTATGCTTGAGGAATATATTTTTGGAACTCGGGCGAATAAATGTTGTGGCTACATATAATGTGACAGTTGCAAAAATTTTGCGCAGTGTATAAATTATACTACCAATGTATGTATATTCGTTTTCTGTATTTTACAAAAAAGTCTTAAACTTATTAAAATATATTATGTGTGTTACAAATTTAACTACTTAAACAGTTCAATTATCAAATAAACAAAAAGTACTAAAACGGGATTTTTGTGCCATCATACCATTCACAATAATATATACCATCACTGACAACATTTGTCACGTAACCCCCGTTATAAAACTCTACTTTATACCGGTTGAAACGTTACGGTTACATTTCAATACAGTCTGGTAAGCATTTTCATAGTTTTTCGTATAACAACAACGATCAGCTGTTCCAACCACATTTACATATCTACATTTACGGTCGGCTAATTGGGCCTTTACTCTGGCTAATTCTTCTGTAAGATTCTTGCACAACATTGAAAGGCATTTACATGATTCGTAAAGGGTGCTGCAGAGACTCAGTTATGGATACAATGCGTCATTAATTTACATCTGGAAGGCAGGTATTGCAAAAAATAAAAATCTTGGTAAAAATTACTCCAGGACTATGCAGACGCCTTTAACATTATTTTTTTTTTTTATTCAATCTTCTGTAGTTATTTTCTTTGGAAACCATTTCATTGCAGCCTATTACGTGTAACTTATTGAACATTATCAATCATGGCAATTTGTTAACAATTTAAAGTTTTCTTATTTCCTTGTTTATTTTTTATTCAATTATATAGAACACTCCCCGTAAATTTTGGTAAATTAAATTTTTTTTTTTTTTTCATAATATCATTTTAAATCCCAAACAATGGAAAACAAATTATGTTTTCTTGAATACTGTTTTTAAGGCAACATATAACACCACTTATTTTTCTTATTCATGCCAGGCTGCCTGCCTCCCCAGAGACACAAAAAGACAAATATCGAGAAAAAGAAAAATAAATAAAGCAAAATAATACAAAAAACAAAACACAAGAACAGAGTGTGAACATGCCTTTCTTATCACAGTTACTAAATACCTTACAAATAATAATCAGATTCCTGTGTTTGTGATCACCCAGCAAACACATGGTAGTTAATAAGTTAACCGCTTTGCAACACCAAATTGTAAGTGACAGATAAAACAAAAAACTAATTGATATCGAAATTAAAACTTTCGTTTGTAAATTTTAAGCTTAATCTAAAAAGCAAGTTTCAAAGCATTAAACACATAGAGCATAGCTGAGCTGACTTCACGTTAGCAAAAGCTACAAGTGGAAATTATAGTCATATAGTCCACTTTTTTTTTTTTTTTTTTTTTTTTTTTTTTTTTTTTTTTTTTTTTGGAGCACGGCAGCAACATACAATTATTACAGTGGTGAATGTTTTGTACTTCTGTTAGTGAGTTAGTTTAAGAGTAATTTAAAGTACTGTGACAAGTAAAACTAACACAAACATTTTCCTATGAATAATTAAATCACGTACGTTAATGCTGTTATGACAGTTTCGTAAGATCTATTAATGTTTCAAAGATGTAGAACCAATTTTATTACATTGTTTACTGCAAATGAAATTTAAGTCCGAAAAACTTTTTTCACATAAGTATGTCATTATATTTATTCATATTAGAATGGAAAAAATCATAATGCCCTTAATAACATTTTAAATGTTTGATGACTTAAAAGACATTGAACATATACAAACGCATTTTTTATCATAAAATAATTTTGTATTTCCATTTATGTTATCAGCTGTAATTGGAAAAAACGCTCTAAGCATCTAGCCAACAAATGCATTCGCCAACGTCTGTTGAACGACTAAATTAAAGAGCATAAGAAAAAGAAAAGGTATGGCTTATAAACAATTGTTTAACTAACAGCCATCCCTAAACTAGAGTGGCTAGTGTTTTTTAGCTGCCAAAAGTTCTCCTGTCCGTACATTTTGTATGGAGCATACCGAAACAATGCGGCGGCAACGCTTTGCAATTGCAAAATCTAATTTTGACACTGCGTTTCACAGTGAAGTAAGTTGCAAAAGAAAATAATTGTAAACAAAAGATTAAAGAAAAAATATAAGAAAGGACAATGAATAAACATATAAAACATGTTTGTATTTTTTATTGGAAAATAGAGGTAGAACCTATTTTCAATGTGATATAGTAACCTTCCAACTTATCTAACTATTTCCTTTTTTAAGCTTTAATTATTTTATTTTAATATAATAAAAAAGTCACAAACAATAATGCCGTCCGTCCAGCTGTTAAGATAATCAGGGTTGTTTTATTTATTTGTTTGATAACCCTGCTTGCAACGTTACCGCTTTTGTTTAGGGATGGCGTTTCAGCGTTAAAGCTCAGCGGATAAAAACGTTCCGCTTGCCGATCTTGTTTAGAGATGGCAGTAAATGTCCATCACTGATTTATTAACATAAAATTATACTTCAGTGTGACCACTTTAGAGTTTTTAGCTTTACAAAATTTCGTTGTTTTACAACGAGTTCTGTTTGCATTAGAGTTTCATGAATAAAGCTTAAAAAAGTAAAAAGAGTAAATTAACTTAAAAAAGTTTTTGTTTGCTACGCTTAATTCAGGTTAAGCGGGCCTCCAAAGTTGAAAATATAATCGGATATATCTTTTGATCTGTAATGAGAACGGTATTAAAGAAATGAAATTACTACAATATATCGAATTATCCAAAATGTGAACCAAAAATATAAATATTACTCGAGGAACAAAATTGTATACCCGTCTCTGTAAAAATTCTTCTTCAAAGATTTGCAATTAAAATTACTTGTAAGTGGAATAAAATTACTGGTATATTTTATCTTACCACATACTAGTTATTATATAAAATTAAAATTTCTTGTTTCAACAAAAAATAAATGTATTAATTTATTAAAACAGGGGTAAAAAATATTTCCAAGAGCTAAATTGTTTTACATATTTTTGTTTTTTGACGGTCACACTGTTTTATATCGTAGTCAGCAAAAATATAAATTAGTTAATTTTAAAATTTTTCGTAAAAAATTTGCCATTAAAACGACTTGTAAGTGGAGTAAAATTACTGGCATCTAACCGCATACTAGTTATTATTATATAAAATTAAGATTTCTTGTTTTGAGTATAAGTATGTATGCACATATTTAACAATAGAACAAATACATGTATTAATTTATTGAAGCAGGAGTAAAAAATATTTCCAAGAACTTAATTGTTTTACAAATTTTTTTATTTTTGATGCACTGGTCACACTGTTTTTATTTTGTAGGGAACAAAAGTAGAAATTAGTTTAATTCGATTGCGGCAAAAAAAAATCAGCATGGACAACAACCTGCAGTCGTGCCGTCTTGTTGTTGTCATTATAAACGTTTGCATTAAAATGCATGTATTCTATATTTGAAATATTGAAGTCGGTTGTCTGCTGGCTTCAATGTTCTTAATGCTTAAGCTGATATTAAATATCAATTGATATAAAATCAGAGGATTTCATTTATAATATATACAAAATGAGACACATAATTTGAAAATGAACTTTATATTTAAATTATAAGTTAAAAGAAAAATTTTTACAATTTTGTGTTTCAAGATCATATTATATAAGCCTTTAGCAGCTTTCCGCTCGGTTACAATTCGCCAAAGAAAAAAAATCAATACCTTTATTATTCGTCATGATGTTACGTTTCGTTTAGAAATAAAAATGTTTGCGGGGCATAAATGTGTGCGTTTGACAGAGAACATTTCAATGTGTATGTACGTTATTCGAGGGAAAAAGGAAATTAATATATTTAACGTGTTCTACAAGTGCACCCAAGTGACACTTTAAATGGCCTCGTATCACAAAGTGCTACAAAAGCAGGCATATTCATACAAACACACACAGTCACACTTACACACCTTCACACCCGTATATATATATATATTTACAGAGGCTAACACATTTACACTTGATGGAGTGTAACAAAATTCATCTTCCTTTTATTTTTTTTTTTTTTGTTTTTTTTTATGTTTTTATTTTGCAATTTATTTTATTATTTTTCTAAAGAGATTTTATACAGACAGGCAATTTATTGACGATGACTTCAAGAAAAGTATTCCAAATATTTTAACGAAATGTTGACAAAAAATATGCCTATAAAAGCTTTTCTGATCAGTGAATTTTAGTTAATAAAAATATAAAAAGCAAAACTACAAATCGTAAAACATACCACATAAATATGTGTGAAAGTCCGACAGTAGCACATAGCTCAAGTTTTTGTGACAAAATGTATCTGCAGTTTAAACCACCGCTTTTGCCAATACTTCTGCTTATGTTTTAATGGAAAATGAACGAGAGAGCGGAACAAAAAAATTATTAGCGATCCCAATATATTTCACATTCAAACTACAATTTACATATAAATCGACTAACTAAATACTTAAAACAAACTTTCGGCTCAAAGATTGAATTTGTTCACTTTTGGCAACACGGTTAATTCAAACCTAGTAAGGAAGTCCTTCGCAACGCGAAGTTAACACATAGAAGCTCGTTAATTTCGAACTACAAGGTTTCGACCTCATGTTCACTTGGCTGCTATATTCATTCCTTTTTGAACAGCAGACGAATACACAGCCAAAGTGAAGTTTTTGTTTTTTTTTTCAGTGTTTTGAGTGATTGGTGTGTGCCAACAGTGTCCTTTAAGTGATTTCTTTTTTTATATATAAATTGCAATAAATAAAGTGTGCTGCCAATTAGAGGCTAAAAATATCCAGTCAAACCAAAAATCATGTTTTATTTTGTACACTAGCAGCAACCGCTCGAGCGGCTCCATAGAACCATAAATAATAAAACTACTTGCGCCACCAGCGTTACAGATTTTGGATAGTGGACTTTCAAGGTAAACGGATATCACTCAATCCTGCGCACACCAGTACATCTGTCATCACCCAGAGCCAACTGTTGCACCATACAGCAGTACTGCTCGCCGCAGCAGCCACACCAAACGCATCATTCTGCGAGGTCAGTTCCCCATCAGCCCATTGTCATCGCCATGAATCGATGAACAACAGCCCACCGCTCCCCTTTTTTGGGAAACGGTAAGTCTGCACCTTTCATTTTCTTTATATTTAACCCCCGTGTGCCTCGCACATTTTGGTCCTTCGAACCGGATCATCTTTCCACCTGTTTGGACAGCGGTAAGTGCTCTTCATCTGATTTTAAAAAACTAACAACCCTTTAACCCCCGTATGCTCGCACAGAATTGATAACCAAATGCTTCGACAAACTCAAGATTACGAAAATTTCCAAGCAGAAGGTACGCTTTTTTATGTAGCTCATATGGCTACAAACATATGACAAAAATTACTAACTGGGTGAGGCTAGTAAGCCACATGGGGGCGCTGATGAATCGTGCATATTTCACTCCATGGAATTCCATCAGTACATCATCAGATAAGGCTGTAAAGACAGGTGCTGATGTAAATCTTTTTTCACTACTGTAACTTATTATCATATGTTATTTATATAATGTGGTTCTATTACAATAAAACTATTTATGATATGGTTACTTAATAAAAATAATATGGTTATATGTGAGAAAAGTATGGACGATCAGTATAATATTATGATTGAGTAAGACAAAAACACGATGATAGCTTTAATTAAAACTATGGCTACTCTCCACTATAACAATATTGCACCACAACATACTATGGTAAGTCATATCAAGGGCAGTTTAAATATAATAATATGGTATTATCAACAGCAACCATATAATTCAACAGTAGCATGTTGCCCTTAAAGTAACGTTGTGTCAACCATATATTTTTGTCTATGCGTGTAGATTTTGGTAATCAAGTTCCTAAATTAGTTTTCTAAATATATTTGTAATTTATTTAAAAAACTTAAAATTAATTGTTTCAGTTAATTTCATTCATTAATTCTGTTTTACTTCTCTGCTTGTGTCACAGCAATTGTTTGATAAGGCAAAAAACAATTAATAGTTAATAGTTAGTTGTTAAAAATAAATACATCTATTCTACAACAAAATTTTTTGTTTGTTTTCTTATAACTTTTTAAAAAATAAAATATATTTTTTCAACATAAAAATACATAAGTATAAGCATATGCATGTTCACATATTTAATTTCATAGACTTCTGGGCATATAACTAGACTGGTTTTCTTTTCGTCTTTCCTTTTTTAGCCTGGTTTGACTTTTATATCAGGTCTTTAACCGCCAGCCATTGTAACTTTTTCTATTCATTTTTAGCAGTAAGTGTTATCTGGCTTTTGCTAAATAATTTCATTCAAGCAAAGTCAAAAATTAATTTATTTTCAAATTACAAGACTAGGCGCGTCAAAAAGCTTTGCAGACTGTTGGTAGAACGATGAAAAAATAATTCAATACACAGACATGATGTGGTCGTGTAATGAAACAGTTTAAATTGTTTGTTGGTATAAAATTTATACTTATTTTTGAGTTTGGCTCAAAATATTTGTTACAGTTACTTCAAACAAAAAAACGTTTATCAAAGAGCATTGATTTTGGTTTAATGTATTAAGACTGCGTAACAATATGTGGAAATTACAAAATTTTGTCTTCCAACATGAAGTTATGTTCGAATAATGTACAACGCATTTTGCCATTTTACGGGCAACATGTTTGTTTCACTTAGAGAACTATTTGCTGGGGGTTAAATTTGGGTATACTTGTCTTAATGGACAGTATACCAGTCCACCATGAGATTGGACCGAAAAGGCAGGTGCTGATGTAAATTAATTTCACAAACTTCCCTGACAAGCATAGTATATGCATACTAATTCTAGTCTTGTCCAAGAATGCCGGATATCATTAAATAAGATAACGAGTCATTCTAACCTAACCCTAAAATGGGTACGTGGACATGGGTCCAATAATGGCAACAACATTGCTGATGAATTAGCGGAAAAAAGGGACAGCCCTAGAGGACAGGGATATAGACCCCTTTTGCGGACAACCCTTATCAGCGTGTTGGAAACGAATAAAACTCCACACGCTAGAATATGCCCAAGAAAGGTGGCACACAGAGCCCACATGCCTTATATCAAGAAGCCTGTGGCCGCACATTAACTCTAAGAGAACAGGGGAGCTACTAAGACTTACTAGATCTCTCCTAAGAATGACGGTAGCAGTCATCATTGGACATTGCCCGTTCGGAAACCATGCCAGGAGACTGGGTCTACCATATAATTACTTCTGTAGAAGTTGCCAAGACGAGGAGGAGGAGGAGACAACCCCTCACCTCCTCGGTACATGCCCGGCATTGGAGCATCATCGTCTAAGGTACTTAGGCAAGCGGAGCTTCAATAGCCTTTCATGTCTGGCCTCGGTCAAACCGACTGCGTTAGCTTCTTTCATTAGAAGCAGCGGGTGGCTAGTAAATCAGCAAGTAATGCCTCACTCATAGTTTCCCACCTCCTTTCCCTCTTACTCACTCCTTCTAAGTATATCCCTATAACCTTTTATTTTCTTTTTCCTTTATTAACTTTTTCAGGCAATCACAAAGGGAACGACCTACAGGACCCAAGTAAGCTGGAGTTTCCGGGTATTTGCTCCAAATCCAGCGACCTGCTTACCTAACCTAACCTATAGTATATGCCGGTTTTGGAGCTAATAACCCCAAGGCGCTGTTCTCTTATAACAGATACCAGTAGGGATGGTTAGGCGGGTGAGTTGGTTAAAGGCCGATGGTCTTAATGGGCTTTATATATACAGAAAGTGTTAGAATGTCCGAGCTCTTCAACAAGCAATTTGCCTCTATGACTATAAATTTATGGCAAAATTTGCGACCTGTGTGAGCCTTGCAAGTCACACCCCTTCACCCCAAACCATTTTATCAGCTGAAGGTACACTGAAAAATATTCGCTTCATATTTCTAATGAACCCAATTCATTAGACAATTTTCATTAACGGAATGAAAAATTTCGTTCCATCAATGGAGATTCATAGCATTAATGAAAATATTCATTCAAATTGATGCATTAGGTTTCATAATTTCATTAGAAAATTTCATTGGATTTGTAATAAAAAATTTTTGAAGGCTGGGTGCAAAATGTTAGAGATTTAATAAAAGTGAGATGATAAATATATTACAACTACTAACTAAATAATAAAATAAATTATTTTATACATTAATTACTGTGTAAAAAATTGTTTAATAAAATAAAATTTCAATAGTGTATTAAAACAATAAAAAATTATTTTATGCATAATATAAAAAAATGTTTAGTTTCTCTTCAGTAGCATAATTCTAATGAAAAAACATCATTAGAATAATGCAACTCTTCCTTAAACTAATGATTTTATTTCGTTAGAATGAAGAACATTTTCCACCAAATTAGTGAACATTTTCATTGGTTCAACAAATTTATTAATTACACTAGTGAAAATATTAAGTTTGAATGATGAAGAAGATTCATTAAAGGAATTAAAGCTTTACTCAATGTTAAAGTACCAAATTCATAAAACTAATGAAATTGAGTCGTTAACTTAATGAATATTTTCATTGTTTTAATGCAAACTATTCATAAATATTATGATTTATGCTTCATTAACTTAATGAAGTTATCATTAATCTAACGAATATATTCATTACATAATTTTTAATGAAACAAGATTCATTAGTCCAATGAAGGCCATCATTGGCAGAAAAATAATGAAAATTTTCATTAGATTAATGTCAACATTCATTACATTAATGAAGGAATTCTTTTCAGTGTAAGTGACCATAACTAATGCTTTTTTGTCACTTAAATCTTTGAAAATTGTTCTTTAGTAATCAAGAGATTTTCCACAGGAATGTGTACAACAACATACTGAATGGTTGGCTTAAGGACTTTACCTGCACACATGAAACTTAAGAACGCCCAACGAAGCGAAAAAATCCCTCTGCGATATGGATTAATGTCTGTTGATAACATCGACTTAAATTCCTTTATGAATATGACTACCAATTTTATGAATGACTACCAATTCCTTTACAGATTGTGTCGCTAGCCAAACTCCGCTTTTTTTTAAGAAAAATTAATCCTTTTGACTATTCGCTTACCTAGACTGCAATGTTGATTATTATATTTGAAAAAAATGGTATTGACAGTGATCACAAATGAATAATAGATTTTTGTAATACCCTTTGCATAAAAAATGTTTTACACAACTTGCAAAATAAAAAGCGCTTAATGTAAAACTCTTTAAATACAGAAACATTCCACAACAACATATGTCACAGGATACGTCAAAGTCCTCTGCTTTAAGTAAAGTTTTCTAAGTATTGCTGCAACATTTTTTATAATACTCACAAGTTTCTAACAAGTTTTAAAATTTTTCTTTACTCGAAAAACAATATATAAAAGTAGTTCTTTTTTTTGTCAAGTTTAACAGGATATTAGTTTTTGCGAACACAAAAGAGATAAACTTAACAAGACAATGCTGGTGAAATGTTCAAATCCAAAAACAAGAAACATCTGGAATTTATTAAACTAACAAATAGTACTCTACTGTTTACAGCACCACGTATACAGCGCTATAAAACTGCGTCAAAAGAACAACTTTTAACTGATTTACACAGTGACAGCAAGTGATACTTCTTCTTGGACAAACAAACAGCAACTACAAACAGGAAAGATTCTTTGAGAAGTATAAAAAAAAGAACAGTCGATGAAAGTAGAAAAACTTGCAAGACATTTTTTATTTTATAATCCTTAGGAAAAAGGAGAAAATGATGTTAAGATTTCTAGGCAAACAATGGAAATTACTATTTTTCCTTTGTAATTTTTTTTTTTTTTTTTTTTTTGTTTAGTTGAAAAAGGCTCAAGACAAAATAGTATTCTAATAAAAAAATTTAAAAAGATTGTATGAAAATACAAATACACAAAACTGTCTGTCTATTAGTTAAGAAGCTGTAGAAATATTAAATGATACTACAATATTATACTGCAGACTCTTTGAAGCATGACTCCTTGTGATTTGGACCATGAAATGTAAAAAGAGTAAATCAAAAAACAAACAACTAATATATAAAGAAGAAAATTGTAAAAGAAAACGATTTGTTCATTATTAAATAAAGACTAAATAATGCAAATCCGGCAGCTAAGTTTTTTAAAAACCGAAAAGCCTTTTAGCGCTTTAAGTTAAGTAAAGTATTGTAGCCATAAGGAAATATTTTATTAAATTTATTTTTATATATATTTACAAAAATTTATAAATATAACAATACGAGTAAATAGCTGTTCGATTAACATAAAATTGATTGACATCAACAACCTGCCACCACAGCCCTATCTGATAATACATCAACTCTATGGGGTAAAGTTCACCAGCGAATTAGGGTAGCCCGCAAGCCTCGCACAAGTTGCAACTTTTACCACAAACTTTGGAAATTTTTGAAAGACATTCCCAAATACTTAACTTTATATCCCAAGAATGACATTTGAAAGTTTAGATACACGTGCCACGGCAAAAACCCGACTCGAACATGAATAATCGGTTATCGAACCGACTCCGAATTTACTGGGAATTTCCTAGATCGTCTTCCTCGGAACAATTCCAGACGAAGACTTTTCGTACTAAAGCGGCAACACACTATTCTACAATGGAATATCAAATTACTAAAAAGTACATATTGTACAATACATGGACTGCGAGGGCGTCAAATATACAATCATACAAGTTAAGGCAATATAAGCGTGTTAATAACGCTTCTGTCGTATAGATATTAGCTATACCACCGCTAAACACCGGCAGGAAACACTGAAAAGTGTTACTTCGTGACACAAAAATCAAGCAAACTTCCAAACCCGGCCAAAAGTGCCAAAAATCGGTAAGAAGTGACACAGAAAACTACTAATAATCCACAAAAAAACTGATAAAAACCGAAAAAAACTCGTGTAACGACCTTTGTAACCGGCTCCAAAATTACCATTAAAAGTTCACTGAATACGAAAAATTGACTCCAATCTGGTTAACAAACCGGTTACGAGTCTTTTTTTAATTTCGGACATCGACTTCAGGAATCACCAAAATCCCCTAACTTCTCTTCAACAACTCCGAAAGTATAACGGGTACTTCAATTTTCCCACTTAAGCGGCAACACTCTTTTTCATAGCGAAATATCAAAGTTTCAAAAGTACATACTCTATGTAACGTCAGCCAAAAAAAGGACAACCCTGGCCAAAAAGGGAACCCGCTGCAATTTGCACTTAAGCGGTAACACTCTTTTCTATAGCGAAATATCAAATTCGTCAAAAATAACAGACGACGGTCGTCAGGCAAAAAAGAGCAGAGGAATATCGATTTTTTTTTGCAGACAATCCTTATTAGCTTGCTGGAAAAGAATACAGCTCTACATGCTGGTATGTTCCCTAGAAACATGGTACACGGAGCCCACATACCTTTGTAGCTGTGGCCGCATATTAACTTTTAAGACAACAAAGGAACTCTATCGGAATGCCAAGTGAATGTACTGGTTACCTTTATCCGGCTTTCTGGTTGGTTTGGGTTTGAACCGTTGGGGGCAATGGAAGTCTCATAGGCTGCACTTCTCCCTCAGGCAACACAACGGGACCAAAAGAACCCAAGTGGGCTGGTTTCATGAAACTGGCGGCTTGTACAACCTAACCTAACCTAACCTAAGGAACTCTGAAAACTACCTAGACTTCATTTAAGAGTCATTGTAGTAGTTAATACTGGATATTACCTGTTTAGGAACCATGTCAGGAGGCTAAGTTTACCCTATTACGAATTCTGCAGAAGTTGCCAAGACGAAGACAAGAAGGCAACAGATATCTAGGCGAACGAAGTTTCGATAGCTTCCTATGTCTAGCCTCAGTCAAGCTAACTGGGCCGGCTAGCTTCTTTCATAAGGAGCAGCAGATGGCACGTAACGCAGTTTTCCACTTTTCCCTTTCCCAATCCCACAACCACTATATCCCCAATTTCTTATTTCAACATACTATCTTCCACTTTCCCTCCTACCTCTTTTTTATTGAGGGAAAGCATACAAACAAACAGAAAAATATACAAGTAAAGCTATTATAAGCATGTTAAAAGTTAGTTTATTCATCTTTTCTCATTAAGTCAAGACAAAAACGCTGCAATTCGCCACTACAAATCTGTACTCGTACTCTATTTGATTTCCTTTTCAATGTGAGAAGCAAAAAGAATAACACAAAACAAAAGCAAATAATGCAAATACTTTTAAATAATTTTAAGAATAAACAACAACAACAACGCAAAAAGACAGAAAAAGAATTAAAGCAAAACAATGATGAGATTATTAAAATATTAAAATTCAGTTCCTTTTACTTGAGGCTTTATTCCTTGTTGAGTTGTTAAAATATCAAAGAAGATTAAAATAAAAATAAAAAAAATTATGCAGACAATTAACAGGTATGCGGATTAAAACTTTTTTAATGAAAAACTCAAAAGTTTATTTTAAAGGAAACTTGGGAAAACAGGATAAAGTAAAATTTTTTAGATCAAATTTATTGTAGATATACTCATACACATATGTAGATGTATGTATTTATGTAAAAATGTGTAATGAATAATATTTAAATGTGCGTTTGGTGATTGTGGCGTTTTCTGAATACCATGTTCTGACAAATGGTGTAGGAAATAAGAAACATTGCAAATAAATGTAAAAAAAACACACACACAGACATATAAGTGTACACACACTTATATACTTGCCTGACCTTGAGAGCACTTAAAGCGTTTACACTGTATTGAGACCATGTCTTCGGTTGTATGTAAGTTTTGTTATATGAGTCTTTTCTTTTTGGCTTTGTAAAAGCGTAAATTTATTATACCGGCTTCTGGCATTATTCATCCATATGTATGTTATTATAAAAATTTAACAAAATTTTATTTAGCCTGTCTGCCTGTGTTTGGAAAGTGTTTTTGCACTCCTGTCAAAACATGACCTGGAGATGCAAACACCTTCGTTTCTTATTAGATATTTTTCTTTCCTTCTCTCTTTCTCTTTCGATATTACTTAAGGCAAAGCAACTAATGGTATGAAAAATTTTGAATAAATACTAAACAATATCACGCATAATGTCATACGATTTTATATTATGCTTCGAACAAAAAAGTCGGAAAGTACTTTTAAAACGGAGTTTGCCGTAACTAAACCCTAAACATCTCAGCTAACAAAAAATTTAAAATAATTTATGTCAGAATGCTCACTGTATTCTTATTTTTTCATACTAATATTTTAAGACTTATGACTTTACGACAGCTCTTTGAATACCGTAATAGATTTTCAATTACAGTTTCGGTTTCACCGTATTGTAAGTTATTTAATTACATTTACCATAAAGAAAGCAGATGTGTTCGTTTATTGAAATATAGTTTGTTAAATATAGTTTGTTAAGTAAACTTGTAAAGTTTGGTTGCCCATACACTCGTCATAACTGTGCTATATTTTAAAATCAATACAATGGCAAGTGTCTTGATTTTTGACCCCATGACGTTTCGCTCTAATTGCCATTGGCGGCAATTATGACTACTATTTCATCAATAGAAAGTCATACTGAAATCACAAAGACGCTTAATCCGAATACGTTTGATGCAAGCATTAATCACATACTATGACTTTCTAAGTCCAAGAAATAACAAAATAAAGACAATATAATAATATATCATCAATAAAACAGACCAATAATATCAGACCAACTTTAATTTGGATTCAATTTGATGAAAAAATCTCATTGATATGATCGATCATTAGCATCAAAAAAATTAGTATGTGGTGTCAATTTAATGCCAATATGTCTTCAATACCAACCATGGTAGGCTATCATCAGCTAAACTTTAACTCCTATTTAGTTTAAGGATTTCCAAAATATGTTCGAACTTCCAACTTTATGTTCTATCATCTTTAAGAAACCAATGAGAACTAAATATAATAATAATCTAATAATAATTATTATGACCTAGTGTCATCAATATAATGTCCATGTATCGCATTATGTTAAAGGAAAGTAAAAAGGAGAAAACTTTGTGATAAATTGGATCCCAATGCTTACAACCTGCATACCATTCGATTTTAAACGCTTGCAGTTTCCAGTAAGACTCGCATATGAAATGACAATCACCAAATCTCAAGGGCAGCCATTGGGTGTTTGCGGCATTAAGCTTGAGATTTTATGCTACCCTCATGGTCAATTATATGCTGCCTGTTCTCGTGTCGGAAGTCCATTAGCATTACTGTTGAAACCACATATAGTCCACATCCATATCTTCCAATTTTAACCATTAAAAGTTCGTTACCATCTCACAATAGCAAACACCATTCACAGTAACTGCCTGACCGCCCCGTCCTAATTTTGAAAAAAATACGGTTAGATGATGCCGCCAACCCATTAATCGCACCAAACAGTCTCTCTTTGTGGATGTAGTGGTTTTTTGACAATCATCTTGTACCATCATTCGCCCAAATGCGACTATTCTGCTTAATGACGAATTCATTGAAGTGAAAATGTGTCTCATCACTGAAGAAGATTTTCTTCGAAAATTGCTCATCCATTGTTGTCATTTCGTTGCACCATTCTGACCATTGACGAGGCTTGGAAAGGTCAAGAGGCTTTAGTTCTTGGACCAATTGCACTTTGTAAGCATGCAAATAATACAAGTCTTTATGCATAATATTTATTAACGGCGAGCGTGAGAGGTGCAATTATTAAGCACGATGACAAGTTGAAGGCTCTTCAGCCACACTATCGCAAACAGCAGCAATATTTTCTGCAGAATGAGTTATATGAGCATGCACTGGTGTTTTCACATCTTCTACATATCCAGATTGCTCAAATTTTTGCACGATTTTTCCGATTGTTCTCATATTTTGATTGTTCTCATATTTGCCCCAATGAATCACAAAGTCCACGATATGCATTTTGATTTGAATGCCCATTTTCATAATAAGCTTGAATAACTTGACTGCGTTACTTTATTCCGGATCTTTCTATGTTTCAAATTGAATTAGTCTGAAATTGAGAATTATCAAATAAAATGCAGAAAATAACTTAACGTTTCGGTGTAATTCTCATACAAGATCGGCCCTTTAAATTTAACCACCCAATATGTCATTTATTTCTTTCCATAAACGCAGACTTTTTAAAGAGAAACATTATTTCATACTTAAATCATTAAATTATTTGATTTTTTTTTAAATATTTTTTTAAATAAATAAATCTAGAATTTTCGTTTATTTATTCAAAAACCCCTTTTAAGTTGAGAATCACCCATATGTTCATATTCATGTTCTATACTCATCGAAGTTTCTGATTATTCATCTTATGATAAATTAATTTCCGTTAAGTATTGTTTTCGCTTTTAATGCCTCAAGCAACTAAATAAGCAAAATAATATTGTTCCTCCCTATTGATGAAATATACTCGTATGTGTAAGTCTAATACAAACCAACACATATGAATATCCATATCGATCTGCTATGCGAGATTTACCTTTATGTGCTAGCCCTTGTGTGCTGTAATTTTTGCTTTTATTATTTGCGTGTTACAAGTACACACAACGTTGTTATTTTCTTTTGAAAAGGAGTTTTTTAATTTGTAATAGATATTGTGTTACATTTTAATGGATGATGTTGAGAAACTCTTTTGTAAACATCGATGTTACATTTTTGCACATGTGCTCGTATACTGTTTGGCATTGAAAAGAGATTAAATCATTCTTTGCTAACAAATCAAATTCCATGAATTGAAAATCATGCTACATGAAATAATCAGGGGACAACCACAACTTTATATTCCTTCTGATTAAGAAATGTTTTTGATAGAAAGGTTTTATGTTGATCCACTGAGGCGTAACTCGAATTTTAATAATCTTTACGAGAAATTGTTAAAAAGCAAAGTAAATCTTTGAAAGCCAATCAAATCATGCAGGAAGCAGGAACACTGAAAAAACGAAAAATGTCAAATGAAGTAAACTGAGTTAAAGTATTGCGAAGAAAATTCTAATTTAAGCACTAAAGCTAAATTACTAAAATGTGTTATGATCTCGAACGTAAACGTTCACAAGTATTTTGAAAGCTGAAACCCCTGATTGTAACTCACTTTTTACTTCTCGCTTGAAATGAGGTAGGAGCAAAGAACATAACTCATCATTAAAAAAAATGTCTCTTGCCCTACAAACCTATTTCAATGCCTGTTTTAAATGTTTACGAACTTTACTATTAGAACTATACAAATATGGCATAAGTTTCTTAAACAATGGATCTTATTAACAGGGTGGCACAGAACTGCCTTTATGGTTTGAATGTTTAACCTTTTCTCTATTTTATTCACCTTTATTTCAGAATTTTGTGAAGATTTAGGGAATTTAACATGGAACAGCGATCAAAAGTTGTTGAATTTTATTTTGAAAATCAAAAGTTAATTCAAACCATAAAAATGGTTCTGCGCCACCCTGTATAAGGGTGGTCCAACCAAAATACATTTTTTGAACAGAAAAATTTTCAAAGATGTATCTTAGTAAGTTCTATTATGATGGAAGGATCTATGACAACTAAGTCTGACACAAAATCGACAAAACTCTCACTACGGTATCTCTATCCAGTGGTCCATATTTTCAATGACTATGAGACATAAGTCAGGTTCAATGTAGTTAATGTACCGAATAGTTTAATTTTTTAGCTCTAAAATTGTAATTGGCGTAATGATGTACAATTTTTCCCAAAGATTGCAAATCACATGATTGTGGCGACATCGCCACGACGTGAGCTAAGACGGAAATTGTTATCGGTTCATTGATTGTGTGGCAAGTGGCACCATTCTGTTGGAACCACGTATTGTTCTTGTACAAATCTTGAATTTCTGGCAAACAAAACTGTTATTACATCGTGATAGCGACCACCATTCACGGTAAGTGCTTGGACTACATCATAAATAAAAAAAATGTTTTTGGCTAGTAAGCGATTTATTTTTCAGCATGATCTTCTCTTAGACCAATGCATTTAGTCTAGTGTTTTTCTTATTCCTTGTAATAAGTTTGCTCAAAAACGACTCAAAATAGGCACTTTATTTTGGTTCTGACTTCTTCACTCGAGCTAAATCAGACATTTCTGCAAGTTTGTAAACATAAAGTAGGCGAACGAGGAGCTACACACATAGGCATTTTTTGTGAAAAAGAAGTTTCTTTTTGCATGGGGTCGTAAAAACAAGGTCGATTTCAACACTCATAAGAAATAACACTCAGCGTTATTTGCTAACGCACACATGTGTGCTTCATCTCTAATCATGGATGATAGAGATATTGTATGCTCTTGATGTTCTTGGTAAAACAAATTAGTGTTCGCTAAGATGTACACATTTTTCATCTCTGCAAAGATGCACTCGAGTGCTCGGTCCAAAACATACTTCATTCGATTGCATTTCCTTACTATTTAAACCACCTAAGGGCGGTACCTCTATCTCCATTTTGGGATTATCGACCGTATTCATGAGAGGGTGGGTAAGGTTGTTGGTAATGGTTGGGTATCCAACTCTTTTAAATCACTAGATATTCGCAGCAGCATTTTTTACCAACAAAGCACGCGAAAGTGTTGTTACTTTGCTTTTGTATGTGTGCGGTGAAGAACGAAAAAAATATATATAAAAGACGAGGTTGTTTGTGAATTTTTCATTGCTAATGCTGAGCGCAGTATTTGTGCATTAAAGAACACAGCCTTATAGCATAGCGCAGTTACAAAAACAATTGAGTATCAAGCGCATATGGCTGGGCACACTCGGGTGGTTAAATTTCAAGGGCCGATGTTGAATGTGAACCACACCTAAACGCCAAGTTTTTTTCCAAATTTTATTTGACATTTCTCTATTTCAGACTTATTCAATTTGGATCATGGAGAGATACACAATCCAACAACGTGGTAAGGTTATCCAGACTTATTATGAAAATGATGATCAATTTTCGAAGAAAATCATCTTCAGTGGTGAGGCACATTTTCACCTCAGTGGATTCGTCAATAAACAGAATTGCCGCATTTGGGCGAATGAGAATCCAAGAGTGACTGTCGAAAAACCAATGCACCCACAAAGAGTGACTGTTTGGTGCGGTTTATGTGCTGGCGGCATCATCGGGCCGTATTTTTTCCAAAATGAGGCCGGTCAGGCAGTTACTGTGAATGGTGTTCGCTATCGTGAGATGATAACGAACTTTTTATGGCCCGAATTGGAAGATATGGATGTAGACGATATGTGGACGGATATGCAGGACGCCACACAGCTAACGAAACAATTGCTCTTTTGCGCAACAAATTCAATGGCCGTGTAATCTCACGTAATGGCGATGTCAATTGGCCGCCAAGATCATGTGCTTTGACACCGTTGGGCTTTTTTCTTTGGGGTTATTTGAAAGAAAAGGTGTACGTAGATAAGCCAGCAACAATTTAACAGCTAAAGGATGAGATAATTCGGCTCATTAACGTTATAGAACCTCCATTATGCCTCAGGGTCATCGAAAATATGGACCACCGGATGGAGGTGTGCCGCCGTGGTCGCGGCGCCCATTTGGCCGATATTTTACATAATTGAGTAGTACCAATATATTACAATAAAATAAAATCACAATAGTTTCCTAAATAGTTTGTGTTTTATTCAAAATCAACATCGGCCCTTGAAATTTAACCACCCTTTATTTGTGGTCGATTATATAACGCATTCGTTGTGGAACAAGTTGTCTGCAGATGTGCTTCTTGTCACATATGCATAACGGTGGTAGATTGAAGTCAAACGTCTAACAACACTCCCACTTGTCTCCTTATCACCACATATTATCCTGCTTAAAGCAAAAATACTGCACATAGGATTCCCTTGGACTTTTTGGGTGCACGTTCACCCGATTATATCCACTGCTTTGATTATTCCTTGACGCTGTTATATTCTGTTTAGTCTATATTTCATTTATGGTTGTTCGTATTCCGGCCGAAAATTGTCAATTACTCTTTCAAAGTGCTCGTTGAGTGTGAGAAACCGGTGTACCTTTTATGAGGATAGCTCTTTCATGTTGAAATATTCATGTAAAATTTAATTTACTCACTTGGCTCACATGCTTACCGCATAAGCCACTTCAGGCACTTGTATTCTCTGAGCGTCCAATATTATTCCATTAATTTTATCGACGATTTCTGGAGTGATGACATCTTTCGGACAACCTTCCCGTACGGCTTCTCTTGTGTTGCCATAAGCACAACGGAACTCAACACATCACTTTATAACCATTTAAATGTATAATGCAAAGTTTCCATACTATTTACAAAGTCTTTCCTTTTTGTTGGATCAGAACTAGGACTCAGGGGACTTCCCCTACATATGTAGTGCATTGTACTAGAATTTGTCTCGTAAGCTGACTTGTTTAATCAAGAATAACTTTATAATGCAGATATAAATCGACTAATATTTCGATGGCGTTAGGTTGAAAAATGCCTAAGCTTATTGTATGACATCTACAATATATTCCTATCGACTACCACTTATCGCTACAGCCATCTATAGCCAACGGCGGAAGGAAAACTGTACACCTAATATAAAAATATTTTTTAAAGATAAATAATAGTAACCTCAGTTGTTAGAATATATTAATTTCATGTTTCAAAATGTGTTTGAACTTTACATACATATTTATTTTTAATATTTTTTTTTTATGTATAAAAACAAAACATTTTTCTCATGTATAATTTATGCTCATGAAATTTATGAATTAGGTGAATAATTTATTTTTCCTACACAAAAACGATAGGTATTTAAGGTAGATTTGTTTCAGCAATTACCGCTTCTAAAAATATACATAAACAAACAGCAATTTATGTCATAAATTTCTTCAAGTGCTTTCATTATTTTCACAGATAAATAGATACCAATTTCTACACAAGCACGTGTTAGTAAACGTATTCAAACAGAAGCTTTTGTTAAACTTATCATGATACCGATTATTATCCCTTCCGCCCAACAAGGATACAAACTAAATTTTAAACAGACAATGGCTCTAATGAACAATGGAAAATCACAGGCATCTGAGCAAAAAAAAGAAAAAAATTGTAATAATAAGCCAAAACGCAGACCCCAACAATAACAAAGTTACAAATTCTTCTTATTCCGAAAAGTACAGAACAATAGTTGATATCATCTATTTTCTATGGATTACATACTGCGTTTCTAATATTTATTGTATTATATTTTCAGCCAAAGTAATTAAGTGGAAAAATGTTATACTATAATAAACGGCAATTGGGCGAAACTAAGTTCTAATGGATTCACAAAGCACAGGTGCCCGAGAGGAAAATAATTGGGATATGTTGTTAATATGAGTATTTATTACAAAATTATTGCCAAGGATATGAGCATCTAATTAAGTTCACAAGAAAATCTTACTATTTATAACAAATGGGATAAGCACGCTAAATATCAAAAATAGCTTGAGAACGTCCAATTTAAACTTTTGACTTGCGTTCATGGATAACAGTCATAGAGAGTAATGCTACTCTGCCAATTAGTGACGTACAGCTTTTCTTTCAAATAAGTTCTAAGAAAGCAGCTGCTAGTCTACGCCGATAAACCCGAAATGATTGATCGCCTGAAGGACAACATTCGCCGCACTATAAATGATGTAAGCCACAAATATTGGATTGGAAAAAATCGAATTGTAAATTTCAGAGTTAACTTTAAGCATTTGAAGCTTCATATTTTCTGCTGCAGAAATTGTAACTTAAGTTGTAAAAATGGAAAAAATTAATTGGTGACTTTATCGTTCACGTTGACTAATATTAAGGTTAACTATCAAGAACTTTATCCTTAGGTTGTAATAATAGCCGTTAATGCTGCTTTATCTGTACTCATGGATGGTATAAATATTGAGGAATCGGATGCTCTTAATGTTCTTGGAATGAAGATAGAGTGTGATGTTCGCTGGACTGAACACATTTTTCATGTCTCCAAAGAAGCATTCAAGTGCCTTGGTTTTTTGAAACGATGCAAGATGTACTTCACTCCATGCGATCTCCTTACTATTTATACCACCTATATCCGACCGAAAATGGAATACAACTCTCATGTTTGGGCCGGAGCCTCAAAGTCTATTTTGGGGTTACTCGACCGTGTGCAGGAGAGAGCGAAGAAGCTCATCGGTGACAGTAGTAGTGGTAGTATCCAACTCTATTGACTCACTGGAGCATCGACGCAGTGTGGGGTGCGTTACTCTGTTCTATCATTACTACAATGGATTTTGCTCTGACGAGATTAGGGATCTTGTTCCCGAAACTCGCACATTATTACGTAGCACGCGTTCATCGTCTAGAGCTCATCCATTTGTGGTCAATTGCCCGGGGAATCGCACTACGCTTTACAGAGAGAATTCGTTTTTCAGCCGCAAGCATCGCCTGTGAAATAAGTTGCCTACAGACCTGCTTCCTGTCTGTTATAACGTTGGAAAGTTCAAGTCAAATGTTCACAAACACTACTCCCTCTTTCCCCCTCCTCACAACCTATTTGCCTAGTTCTGGTACAATGCACTGCATATGTAGGGTTCATCCCCTGAGTACTGGTCCAAGTTAAAAAAAAAGAAGTAGAATTTAAACCACGAAATTATTTTTAAAGTCTAACATAAAAAATTATGAAAAATGTCTGTTTAAATTGTCCATATTTTCATTAAATCCTTACTTATACACATGTATATATAAAATTTCATTGATTTATATCCTGCAAAAAAATAACAAATATTTGCAATGAATTGTAAATTATGAAAAAGTCAAACAATCATCGTACGAATGCACACACCCACAATGTCTATGTGCATGTATGAGTATTGATGACAAGGTCACACATTATTTTTCTCCACTGCCTTCGTTGACAAATACATTTTGGCCGATGTTGGTATTTGTGTGAACATGTCAATAATCATCTTCAATTACAACGAGAGGAAAAAAACTGTGATTTGCTTTAACAAGCAAAAAAAAAACGCACAAAAATCTGTCTATTTTATTCCTTAAAGCTGTTTTATTTTCCTTTTTTTTTTTTTTGGTTTACACAATATTTACACAATGTCTCAAATCTTCGTAATGCTATTAAATTTTAAATTAAATTGAATGATGATAAATGAAAAAACCCTAAAACTGAGACGAATACACAAGGACATTAAAGGGAAACAAATGTGATAAAGTTTTAGTTAATTTTCTAAGAACAATGTAGTCAAAGTCTTGTTTTTTTCTATTCTAGATTTAAAATTATCTATCTGGATTATCTGGGCAGAGGCAAGTTTTGAAAAAATTATGGATCCTCCACACTACTAGTGAAATCAAAATGTAAGAAAATGTGATCTAGGTGCCAGGACACGAAGGGCATTACGGCAATGAAATGGGTGACATGTATGCCAAGAAAGGAGCAGAGGGGACTTTTATTGGACCCACTCCAACTTTTGGCTTCAACAAGGGTCTCTTGACAGTTCATATTTGGCAGTCGTGAAGAAGACAAACCAACATGCTTTAATCGTTAAAATAGTTTAACAAAATCAATCATGAATTACTGTGATAATAAGAAAGTTACGTGAAATTGTTCTCCGAGAGGGGACACAAGGAAGTGCTGATAAAAATACTCTCTGATAGCCAATCAGTGCTGAAGGCCCTGAGCAATTGTGTCTTTACGTCCAAGTTAGTACTGGAATGTCACAACAGGCTAAATGAACTGGCAAGCCAGAACCAGGTCACCCTGATCTGGGTGACAGGACATGAAGGGCATCATGGCAATGAAATGGCTGACATGTATGCCAAGAAAGAAGCAGAGGGAACTTTTATTGGACCCACTCCATCTTTTGGCTTCAACAAGGGTCTCCTGAATGAGAAGTTAAAAAAATGGACGGTGTCCATCGTTGAACAACAGTGGAACGAGACGCTGGTCTTGAACACTCCAAGAAATTTCTAAACTTTCATAAAAAGAGGGCCGAACGTGCTCTAAAACTGGACAGACAAAATCTCAGAACATTTACAGGTGCACTTACAGGTCATTGTAACTGCTACAAGCACCTGCACAGGATGGGAATATCCAACACAGACGTTTGCAGATTCTGCGGTGAGGAAGAGGAGTCAATGGAGCACTTAATAATAATAAGAATATGTGTGCAATACTTTTTGTTTAAAAGAAGAAAACTTTAAATTTTCTTGCGCAAATAAGTGAATATTTAACCCATTTAAAAACAATCGATTACAAATATTTGTAATTCTTGTTTTTGCCATATAAATTAATTTCTAAGGTGAAAAGTATAAAATTTTACAATTTTTACACGTCTCCATACAAGATAATATACAGGGCGTTCTATATCAAAGAAAACAAGGTTTAAACTAAAGCTATGTACACACGGTTGCCAGATGTTACAATATTGCAAGATCTGGCAGCATGCTGACAATGTAGTGACAATGAAAAATTGTCCCGCATTAGTATACTGTGTGTTCAGACGATCATAAGAAAATCTTACAATTTCATTGTCAGACTATGGTTTGACAAATAATTCATCTGACAACAAAAATTGTCAGTTCACACGATTGTCAGATTGTTAGATGAAAAAAATTGTCAGACATGTTGTAAGGCATTGCCACTTATCGATCTGTTTGGCAGTGTTGCCCAACAAACTTTTTTCTGACAATGATGCCATTGTCAGGTGCATTAATTTTATACATCTGACAATTAAAACTGACCTTACAATACCAGCCAAATATCTGACAATGCGGACGAAGAGTGCTCTCACGATTGTCAGATGACTGACAACATTGTCGTCTTATAATTGGTTGACAATGGTTTTTCTGACAACGTTGTAAGTTAAAAATTGGCAGTTCCCACGATTGTAATACATTTTCAGACAATTCTACTGGCAATATTGTAAGATGTGACAACCGTGTGTATGTAGCTTAACTCCCGATCAGACTAAAGGGCAGTCAAAAAATACTGGCGTAACTAAGTAATTCCAATAATACTTGTATCTTGAAGTTCAAAGATACTCTATCTTCTGACTTCTCTGAGAATTGACAAAATTCCTTAATCTATGTACACTCAAGTACATACTTTGGACACATTTTTTATTTAACACGCTTATACTCGTATTAGTTTCACTTGTATGTATGTTTGTTTGTTTTTGTGTTTGTATTTATGCTTGCAACACTGCAAAAATTGGAGTTGCCGAATTTCCGAATTCCGGGGAAGTTGAGGGATTTTGGGGATTCACGTAGCCGATTTTGGGAATTCCACAAATAAATTCGGACCCATTTTTCTAACCGCTCTGGAACCGATTTTTCATATTCAGGGCGCGTTTTTGCTGTGGAACATGCATCTGAACTATAAATGATCATTCGGTCGTTGTCGTATTGCTTCTTCGGTGGAGGGGGGAATTTTTGATAGTAGAATTCTTTCCAGTCTAAAATAACAATCTATCCTTAGACCTTCAATAGAAACATCAATACCTGTTGCAACCGTTATTTCTTTCTCTGCATGAGTAAGAACTTGCTCTTAGTAGGCCAGTAGCATATAGTATCGACATTTCATAGGAGCTAACCTAATCATCAGTAGACTTTGGAAATTTTTTAAATATATTCTCAAATATTCAACCTTATATCCCAACAATCTAAATAAATTATTGAAAATTTAGATGCTAATATAGTGAATAAAATTTAATTGCTTCAATTTTTTAAAAAACCAGTCATAGCAACCAAACTTTGTTCATATGTTTGAACGGTGTAAAGAAAGGTAAAGGACGTATAAACGAGAAAAGCTTGTTTTTTGTGTTATGACAGGTATTATTAAAACGTTTTTCTTTTGAAATTCTCAATAATTAATTTAGATTGTTGGGTTGGCTGAATGTTTAATAATATCCTTCAAAAATTTCCAAAGTCTACTGATGATTAGGGTAGCAACTATGAAATGTCTACATATAGACAGATGTTTATAGTTCTTTCATTGGTATCAATATTAGAAGCTAATATAGTGAATAAAACACAATTGTTTTTATTTATTACGCTTTTTAACGTTAAAACTCAATGCGACTGTTTTTTTTTTATTGCGAGTGAAAACACGCAAGGTTGCATTCGAATGAAAGTCTGTGATCATCACAAATCAAAGTCTGTGATCATCACAGACTTTGATTTATTTTAAAAGATATCGAATAAGAAAATTCCAAACGTATGTAAACTCGCATGTTCGAATAAGAAATTACTCGCAAGCGATTGCTTGGGACGCCCTACCCCTTCAGCTGTATTCTCGAGACGTTTCTCCCTCCGACTATAACTTGTTTCGATCAATGGCATACGGCCAGGCTGAGTCTTATGAAGAAGTAAAAAATTGGATCGATTCGTGGACCGCTTCAAAAGATGATCAGTTTTTTCAAAGTGGAATTCTTATGGTGTCCAAAAGATGGGAGAAAGTAGTGGCCAGCTATGGACTATACTTTGAATCATAAATGCACATATTACCAGTATTTTACAATAAAGCAATTTTCATTTTATTAGATGCAAGAATTAATTAAGATTTTGCCGTAGGCTAAAATATCACAGATAATTTTTGCTGAAAAATATTAAAAATATATAAAATTTTTTAATCAGAATCTCTTTGATTAAATTTTTCTGTGTTGGAATACCATCACATTTTACAAATCTCTTTTTGCTGCCCACCGCTATAAACAATTTGGATAAGATGTCATAATTATAAGAAAAACCTTTTGCTTAATTTGGCTGCTGAGTATTTAAGGTCTCCCTAAATGGCAAAATGACACATGACACTAAAATATGCTGTGGTGGCAAAGTAAAAGCTTTTTGTTAAAGGTTTTCATAAATTTAGGTTAATCATGAGTTATTGTTGTTAAAAATAAAGAGTATCATGCTTTCTATTTTCATTACTTGATACACAATTTCTCACAATGTTGATTTCTTTGTATGTGTGTATGCGGTGGCAACAACAACGGCATCGTTTAAAATGTCTTATTTATAGTCTAAGCGTTTTTTTTCTGGTTTGCGGTTTATATGTGTGTATATATGTAGGTGTGTATACATACATATGTATGTATGTACTTATACATAAGTACTCGATTTGGCTTTTAAAATGTTTTCTTTCCTTCGTGCCATCTTGAAAAAACACACTTAAACGTTTTGTGCGTGTTTGTGAGAGTTCGCTTTCATTTGTTGTTGTTCTTTATTGAAATAATAGCCCTGGTGACAGTTGAACATCGACAACTCTTTTAAAGTCTTAAATTCAATGTCATTTTTATCTAACTTCTTCTACACTGACATATTTCAGAAACAAAGTAAAAATTTTGTTATTTTCGTTTCGTTTTGTTTTCCTTTTTCTTTTCAATTATTTTTTCTGTGCTTGCATGTTTTAAATGTGCTCGTATTGGCTTGTGTTTACTTGAGCTTGGTTTGTGGCTGGCTTCTATTTTTTCTTTCTTTCTTTTCATTTTATGTGATTTTATGTTTGCGTGCATTTAATGACCCTTTTAAGGATTTCCGAGCGATGGGAAAAAAGCATAGAAAGTTGTCTGGACTTTGTGGTAAAAGCAAAGAAAATCTTAAAAGCAAAAAAGAAAATTTATGTTTCTTAAATGGGTGGTTGTCACAGCATTAACGATTTTCTTAGTAATTTAATTCCATAAATTATTTAAATAAATATGCTCCAGCTATTCATTAGAATTAGATACCCTGCTGTCAACGATAAGCTACTTCGCTCTCTTTTGCGCATAGTCAAGTAGCCTCAAAATAGACTTTGAGGCACCAGACGAAACATACGAGTTGAATTCCATGTTGTTTCGTACTTGTTGAAATGGTGAAAGTTGTATAAAGTCAAGTGGCTAATATGCACATAAATTTTTAATTTTTGTAGCTGACTACTTCCATTTTTTGGGAGAAAAATCCAGTTGTACAAAAAATATCTGACTCTCGCCTGCATCACCCCTTGGAGAACAGGGTTTACCTTGGAGGAGATGGAGTCCTACAGCAAATGAAGCCGCATGGCTTATGTTGTTTTGGACTTCAGAAACCCTTACCAAGAGTTATAATTGGCAGAACGGGAATCAGGAAAGTCTGGTGCCAGTCTTGGCTAAAACGTTTTGGCTGTGGTTTGGCGCATACCAGCTTTCTTGCAACAAATACCTGGGGGGTTACTCTCTATTGCGATGCGAAGAAAAGTGGAAAAATTGGTACTCTGTAGTGCGTTTTCGTATTTTCCTTTCGCATTTAATTTTTCCCTTTCGCACATTTTATTTTATCATTCCTCGCCATTGTTTATTTTGTGGTACCAGTGTTGGTTCATTTTCGAACTATTACGCGAAAAAGTTTGCGCAAACGGCACAGAGTACCAAATTACACTATTATCGCATTTACCTTTCGCATCGAACTTAATTTCGCATTGCAATAGAGAGTAACCCCCCTGCATTGTAAGTAACCAAGGACGATGGTTAGACGGGTGAGTTGGTTAAAGGCTGATGTTCTTAATGGGCTTCAGCCTACCAATTCATTAAGCCTTGTCTTCCATTGCCTGTTGGGAAATTTGCTTGCAGGAGGTATTAGAAAGTCCGAACTCTTAAGACAATATGTCTGCAGTCAACTTATTCCATCGGCGAACCGTATGACAGAAATACAAAATGTCTTTAATAAGTTGTGCGATTCACTGGTCAATCGACCACAATGGGATGAGCCTTGGACGATGACCGCGTGTTATGTAAAAATATGTGGGTATCGAGAACAAGGTCCCTAATCTTGTCCGAGCAAAATCCATTGTAGTTAGATAAAACAGAGAAACGCACCCCATACTGAGGTGATACACCGCTGAGTCAACAGAGATGGAGATCCTACTGTCACCAATAAGCTTCTTCGCTCTCTCTTGCACACGGCCCAGTAAACACCAAATAGACTTTGAAGCATAATAAAGGTGGTATAAATAGTAAGGATGTCGGATTGGCTGAAGTATACCTTATACCGTATCAAAAGCCGAGACATTTGAATACTTCCTTAGAGACATCACACTAAATTTCCAATTCAAAAATATCAAGATCATATATGAAGCAGCTTTTGCAATCAACAGTCTGTGTGTTTATAAACAACTCTGTCTCTTAAGAGCGTTGAAATCGACCCTGCTTTTACTACCATATTCCGAGATTAAAAGAAGATTATTACTTAGGTAATCATTCATATTTTGCCCTTGGCATAGACTTCGTGTTGCTTAGGCCTATAACAGAATGGCTATGAATGACTAATGCTGCTGTCATTTGTAGAAGAGTTAAAAGTTTGGTATAGATCATTAAAAAAAGTAAGTAATATGGAAGGAGAAAGAATCGAGCCTTGCTATAGCCTTGAATTAATCTTGATCGTTTGACGAGATGTCTGTTGCAATAAAAAACTGGATAGTGAAGTGCTACGATAGGTAATTTGGTAGAGTGTTCGACCAACAGTCTCTCAGTTTCACATAATCGATTATTGCCAAAGACTCTGGGTGTTACTGCAAAGAACTTTGTAGTTTTTTTGTTTCTCTGTATTAAAATTGTTTATAAAGTTAGTTAAAGGCAATTTATCACCCCGACTTTTAATCTGGTGGAAAAGACTAGATATTCCAACTTTTTGTCAAAAAGTTCATTGGATTATGTACAAGAATTTGTCATTTACGTGGGCCTTGTAATTGTAGTGAGAGTTTGATGATAAAAGACGTTTTTTCTAAAAATTTCTATTAATTAAACTTCTGCTACATTTATATAAAAATATTTATTTAAACAAATTAAAAAAAATGAATAATTAACCAGAGGGGAAAAAACTAATGTAATGAAAAAATTATAAGAAAATATTATATAGAAAAACTATGAAGCATTGATTACAAATTTGTTTTAAAGAACAACTTAAAAATTAAACAAGTTGCCGCACTATTCCCCTTCCAGTGACAACGATACTTTTCGTTAATAATTAAACCAGTTGCCACATAATATACACAAGGAAGCCCAGCAAACAATCTTAAAGATTTTGGAAGCAGTAAAAGATATTTACGGCTGTCACTGCACTCATTTAAAGCACTTCCTTGTATGCGGTAGAAAAAAGCAGAAATCGTATGTCCGCCTCTTAAATAAAAGCTACCTGTAAACAACTTATGGCTGTATTATCAGTAGGAACTTAATTTAAGTTACGTTGCCTGTTGGCAGCCCTGCTCTGTTTGACAGACTAGCAATCATCATTTTTGTAAACAACATAGTTGGTTTCTTAAAAATAAAATTGGTGAAATTCTACACCTTAAAAGCAAAAAAATCAAGCTTAATTCGATTTCATCAACGGAAAAATATGTAGAATGTAACATTAATCAGAAATCCTTTGGATTTGCCGCCTGCGAAATAAATACTCGTAAATGTTGTTTATGGAATAAGTTTTGGTAAGTCCGTGTGCATTTTTTCGATTTGAAGGCTTATTTCCGTCTTCCTAAGTTTGTCTGATCTCGAAAAAAGTTAAAAATGAACTACTGCCATATTTTTTCAAACAAAAGAAAGAAGTTTATGTATAAATCATTAATAAGTGAACTTTTTAGGTATTACATGTGTACGATATTAACTAACTAGACCAATTTCAGTCAAGGGGGGTTATTTTTAATTATAACAATAATTCTTGTGAAGCAATACAAGTAAGACTGTTTAAGTGCAACACATTATTATTTTTGTCGCTGGGCATGTTCGCATATATAGTAACCTGTATTTGATACTCAATTTCGCATTCGTTTTTCACGTTTCCTATTTTATTACGTTTCCTATTTGTTAAGTTTTATGATAAAATATTTTGTTTCCCACCTCAGATTTAAATAAGTGTCTCTTGAGTTTAGGAAAAGGATAATATTGTCTAACTAAAAACTAATAAATATTCGTTTGAATTACCATTCTTATATAATTTTTAAACAACAACATCCCATATTTTTCTCACACCCTTCTCAAACATGAGAGCACGCAACGTATACGTTATATTATGTTGTGTATTTACTGTGCCGCAAAACATCACTCAGACGTCACGTTGTGCACTAAAGCCTATAAAAGTAATAATTTCATGTGATTTGTAGGTGTTGTTGTTGTCTTTTGCCTGTTTATACAAGAAAATACACGTGAAAGAAATGTTGCGTTAACAAAGATGGCAGGAGATCTCTAGGTGTTAAGGCGCAGATAATTTATAAGCCTACAGCTTTTCTTATTTATTTATAAAAGCATTTGGTAGGTAATTCAATAAAAGCGTTTAAAACGAATTATGTTCAAACTTTAACAATTAATTAACAAGCTTGGCATTAAAGTTTGTAACATAGTAAAAGCGTAGTTCCAAATTCATTTGCTAATTATAAAGACATTCAACATGTGCGACTATTCTCTAGACATTTGTTCTCTCTACGTAACTTTTAATAGCAGGAAATTTTTGTTTGTTTTAAAAGTTTTTTCTTTTACACAAATAAGTTTTATTAATGTGAATATTATATAAGAATACTTAAAAGTACAGCAAGTGGGTTTAATGCACGATAAGTTTAAAATTAACTGAAATAACTTTTAAACAAGTCTTAACTATTAAAACACAAACGTTTTCGCTTAAAGTTTTACTTAAGACGGTAAGACCAAAATGGTTAAAATTCGAAAGGGATTTTGGATTACTAGCTGATATTAAATTTTAAAAATTCATGTTCTTGGTGATTTTTTGAATATAATAATATGGTTTTTAGTTTGAAGTATTTCACTAATTGGAGGTGTACAACTTTGCGGTTGCCAGAATTACTTTCAAATAGCAATTTAGTTTCCTGCATTTAATAGCCAGCTGCCATCTGTAATACTATATAGCGGTAAAACTTTGTTTCTGCCGTTTTTTCCTGAAATTCGAGTCTTTATTGTAAAAAACTGGTTATATATTTATGACTCAAAGTATGGCCCATTTTTGGCCACTACTTCTTGCCATATTTCGCACAGCGTATAAATCTTCCGTGGAAAAAACTGGTCCTCTCTTGAAGCGATCCACGAATTGATTGATTGAATATTTTTCTTCTTCATTAGACTGGAAGTTCTGATCAGCCAGGCCAAGTGCCGTTGATCGACATAAGTGATAGTCTAAGGGAGCAATATCTGGAGGAAGGAGCATTTTTAGTTGTATCTTGACCACTTTCCCAACATGGGGTCCAACATTGTCATGCTGTAAAATCATTTTATCATGTGTCTCATTGTACTGGGACCGACTGTCGAACGCAATTAATGCGTCGGTTTTAGCTCATAAGAGGGAACTGGTACCACAAAATACTGACCATGACCTTAGAAACATGAATATTCGGTTTGGCCGTTGACGTGGAAGTACGGCCGATATATCACCATGATTATCTGCGCTTAGGATTATCGTAATGAACCCATTTTTATATCACCAGTCACAATTCGATACAGAAATCTCATACGTCTTTGCCTTGCAAGCAACTGTTCACAAGCAAACAAGTGCCGTTCAACATCTCCAATTTTCTTGTTTCTGAATGATTCTTGTCACTTTCAGGCGCTTTAAAATATCTTGTTCCGTTACTTTCAATGATTACGCCGATTTTTGTAGCATTTGATACAAGTCAGGATCAAGTAATGCCTCGACTTCTGCCGCTTGGAAAACCACCATGCTGGTCTTCGGCATCAAAATCACTGTTTGGTTGAAGCACCATTTGACATTTGACAGCATTCGATGAGTCTCAGCAGCAGATTTCTTCATATTAACAGAAGAAAAAAAGTAAGGCGCCACTATTTCCACTTTTAATACTTGGAACTTTTTTAATTTAGCTGTGTATCACTTTTGTTAACCACCCTGCAACCACTTTAAGTTTGTGCACCACTCTTTCCTCATGTGGAAAATAATCCTGAGCTTCCTAACAAAGGAATTTACTTTATCTATGTGGTCACTCAACTGAGACATATTAATTATTCCTTAAGAACTTTAAAATAATGCATAAAGCTACCAAATTGGCATTTTTTCTTTCTGTAAATGTAGTTCGTTTGAGAGGCTGCCTCCTGTTGATGCACATATTTTAATTTGAATGGTACTTATAATAATTCCACTAATTTTTATTGTATAATAGATTTTTTCGACCACAGCCGTAGTAATAGCTTAAAGGTTCATATAATAATGTACAAGGACCTCAGTTCTCTTTTCCAACCTAACCTAACCTATTTCAGTTTTGCTCTTGGCTTACTTCTTTTGAGCTCGATAAGAAAACTGTTATATGGCTCATGGTATATTAAAATATCCCAAATTACTGTAAATTCCAGATTATTTAATTGCCTTAATAAAAATTCAAAAATTGTCATAAAATAGCAACTTAAGCTTTTCTGCCTTGCAAAAAAAAATAAATAATAATAAAAAATGCTCTGACGTTAGGGAACCAAACTGTTCACATTATATGCCTTTTGGCATATTTTTATATTTTATATTTAAAATGAAATACGTTTTACGACTCTAGCGCAAAAGAAATATTTATCATATTAATTGCTTGGGAATGAAAGCGTTGTTTTTTCCTTTTTTTTTTAATTTTATTTTATCTGTTCAACTTTTGTCTGTTGAAATGTTTTATGCCACACATTAAGTCATTTATTACCTTTTTCTTGTTTCTGCTGACTGCTGCGGCTGCAAGTGATGATGACAATAATGATGTTTTTAAAATTAATTTACGTTCGCCATTTTATTCACTTCAATGTTAATGATGTTGAAAGAAACTTATACAAAATTCGACAACAAAAAAATATGATGCTGGTCGTTGTCCTCAGCAGGAACTTTTAGTTGAAATTTCGGTAAAATAAAGTAATTTTTTGTTTTCTTTGCTATTTTTTTTTTTTTTTAACAAAAAACAACAAATATATTAAAGTTCTTAACAATTTCACACGTTGGTTTAAAGAAACAACTAAAGCTCTTTTGTATTTTCAAGCAGAACTCTCATTAATTTTCTCTTTTCTGGCAAAACTTCTCTTCTCAATGAAATTTTTAAATGTAAACAAACGAAGGCGAATGAGAAATTTTATTTGTACACAAACACATTTGGCTTTTTTAAGTTCTCTCCCTTGTTCGCTCTTTTCATCTCGCTGGCTCACATTTTCCTCATTCATCTACACAAGGCACAAGCACAACTCATTCATGTTATATTTGTAGCGTGTGTGTGTGTTTGTTTTCGTGTACGAGAAGCATGCTATACTTTCTTGCTTGTGCTTTTTTTAGGTTTAATATTATTTCTTGGTTATTCTGCTTGGCGTTTTTGATTTTGATTAAAGTTTTATTTAATTGTAAACTCTTATGAATAACTACTTTTGTTTATATGGAAATCTTTTTTTTTTTATGTAATACTGTTGGTGTTTGAGGAATTTTATTTATGTTTTAATATCAGTAGATTTCTTTCACAGGTGCTAAATTTGAAAAATATAAATGAAAGAATTCAAAACATATTTAGGGTGTGGCTAATAAATATTAAATATATTTTTTTTTATTTAGTATTATACTGTGCAAACTTTTATTTCATAAAACTTTTTTCTTTTAATATATTTTTGATTATTTTGTTTTGCAAAGATAAAGGCTATATGAAGTTAAAGCATTTTTAACAGCTTTATAGATTTTGTTTTATGGTTTCGTTTAAAAGCATTTTTTATATATATGTGTACATATACATATATTTACATACAAGTGCATATGTATGTATATTTTTTTTTATTGCCTTGCAGCTTTGATATATTATGTCTACACAATAATGGTTATTTTCTATGACCCTTCATTTCTCTATTATTTACTTTTTTGTATATTTATTCAGTTTGTTTTTATTTCCCTTTTGTTATATTATTGCTCCTTTTTCGAACTCATCCGTCTGCCTTTCTATTGTTGGCTGCTTTTTACATCCATCTTTAACTACCATACATTTATTCTCGAAAAATAGACATAAACATCTATACAGTTGTTTGATTGCATACCCATACATACACACACATATACTAGTATAAACTTCATGTCTAACATCTTGTAAACTCTACGTTACTCTTTTGTTTTTAAGAGGCGTAGTAATATTTTTTGTGTGTTTTATATGAAACTCATACATCTACAGGTTTAAATTGAGGCCTTTAATATTTTAGTTAAAGTTGTTGTCGTAGACAGGTGCGGTTTGTATGATATTTTTCATTGCTTATATCTTATCTCACTAAATAGGCAACACCATCTAATTGGGTAAATTTTTGCGTGAAAAACTTAAAGAGTTCTTTGTTAGCTACTACATTTTCTAATATAAATTGAGGTCTGTAATCTTTATTTTTCTTTATTTTATATATATTTTTGTTTAAGCAAGTATGAGTACGAGTACATGTATTGTCCGATTATTTAAATTAAAAATTTGGCAACATATCGCTCCTTTATTGCCACATAGTCATATCTCAAAAAATGAACTTTTCGAGTTAACAATGCAGAATTGTTTACAGCACTGCCAAAAATATATTCAAATTACTTTTATGCTGTTTACGTTAAGAAATATTTTCTAAAAAAAAAAATTTCTAAAAAAAAAAGTATTGAAACTAAAAATTTTAAATGCATTTTTCTTGAAACAAGCTTTTTTTAGTTATGACTATGTTGCAATAAAGGTGCGATATATGATATATATTTCATTTCGAATAAGGTGCACCAAAAGAAAATGCTCGTACTCAATTTAAGTATTTTCTACTTGCGTTTAATACGAATCATACTCAAATATGTAAATACAAATAATATACAAGTGCACTTAAAATAAGCTGAAAGCGGAATTGTTCAAAGAAAATCAATCCTGTAATATCTTAAGACAAGTATGAAATTCTTGAGTAAAGTGCAGAGTTCTTAAGCCTAGTAAAAAAAATAAATCTGGTGTCTGGTAGCAGACTTATTTTTTCAATCTTAAATAAAAACCGTTAAAATTACCACGATTTTATTAAGAGCATTCAATGATAGAATGGAAATGCGGATTTTATTTTTTAAAGAGCTTGTCATCCAGACAACTTCCGTTAAGTTGGACACACGGTACAAAACGAAGCTTTGTATTCTGCGCCACATCACGCAGTAAACTTACTTCAATTGAGCGGATTTCTTGACGAATACGTCCATTTAACGCCACAAGGGATTGAAGATTGTCATTAAAAACCCTTTTTATGAGGTAGCTCCATAAAAGAAAATCCAGAAGAGTGTTTTGAGAGAGATATCTGTAATGTGAAGAGCCAATAGAGACGGAGGATAACGCTTTTTATTGGATTCAGACCACCAGCTCATGAAACCTTTTCTTCCATTAACCGTCTGAGATTAGAAGAACCAGCAAGGAGTTTATCTATATGGCTACAAACATAAAACCAAAGTTGCGATCTGTGTGCATTTTTTAAGCTACACGAGGACACTGGTGAACCATTAACAGTTCACCCCATCAATAGCACATCCTATACATTGCGATTATATGATAATGGTGACGGTATAATCGGTCAAACATCAGCAACTCTACACGAACGGAATGTTCATTATGATAAAGCAATATTGACACATTGCTGTAAGTTAAAGTATCTCATTATGCTTTGCAAACTAAATATTATAGACGCAGTCGTAACCTCAATATAAGAATTTAACACTAAAATATGCTTCAGACTACCAGATGGATGTAATGTTCTTTTAGCTGAAATATCACCTATAAATAAAGCGGCCAGATGGCGGACGTTTAACAAGATATTTGGTCATGATATTATGATAATAACTGACAGCAAGGTCACCATTAACTAGCTGCTTGGAATATACGCTAATTCCAGCCTAGTCCAGGAATGCCGGACATCTTTAAACAAAATGGGAAGATATTCTAATCTAACTCTAAAATGGGTACGTGGACAAGAGTCTAATAACGGCAACAACATCGCCGCTGACTTAGCCAAAAAAGTCACAACCTTAGAGGATAGGGAAATCGATTTCTTTTGCGGACAACCCTTATCAGCGTGTTGGTAGAGAATATAGCTTCATATGCTAGAAAATGCTCAAGTAAAATGGTTTACAGAGTTCACATGCCTTATATCAAGAACACTGTTGTCATATATCATCTTTAAGAGAACAAAGGAGCTCTTGCAATTACTATGCAACCATGCCATGAGGCTGGGCCTACTCTACAACGTTTTCTGCACAAGTTGACAAGACGTAGACGAGGAGTAGACCACCGTCTAAGGTATCAAGCGAGCGGGGCTTCAATAGCCTATTATGTCTGGCCTCGGTCAACCTGACGGCACTAGCCTTATTCTTAAGGAGTAGCGGATGGCTAGTACCAAAGCATGTAACGCCACACAGAACAGTTTCCCGCCTTCTCCTCTCCTAACTATATACCTATACACATAGCTTATCTTTTCACCTCTATCCATCCTCCTCTCTAGCTTTACAGGGAAGTAAAAAGGAAATCCAAGTGAGCTGGAGAATCTAAGACATACTGGGTAATCCAGCGGCCAGTCTACTTGCCTCAATAGTGGACAGTCAAATTAACTCTGTTGAAAGAGCCTATAGAATTGCTTTAAATGAGCAAGAAGTTCACATTTCCTAGATTTTTAGAAAATACATTTTTTTTTTTTAACTAGCATTTAAAATTAAATTTTAGCCAAGCAAACGCTTTGCTATAATTTTAAAGACGCAATTGTAAAGTATACTTATCTCAGTTTTGTTTATGTTTGAACAAAATATTATTATTTAATATTCATATAACAAAACACAAACAGCTTAAACAATTGGCTTTTAAAGCAAATTAGTTAAAATAGCTTGAAGCAGAATTAGTTAAGCAGCCAACTAGTCACTCTTGCATACAAATTACACTTTTAAAAAAAATATGTTGACCTTACTCTTTAAATAGGAAATTCAAGATTTCAAATGAGTACCCAAACTAAAAGGATACATACTTAAGAATTATTCAGACACATACACAAATATAATCAGGCACATCTACACACACTTACAACATACAATATATGAAAAAATTACTATGCGAGTATTATAACTCGTACAAAATTATAAAGAGGCAGGACTGAGACTAGTGAAACAAGGTCCTTGCATAATTTAATTATATTAATACATCTTAATAACAAAGACATGGTGTGAATAAATTGTACTATTCACTTATAAATAATACAATTTTAGTAAAAGCAAAACAGATCAAAAACAAAAACTGAGTTAAAGAAGCAATGCGTGAAAAGCTTATGATCCTTTTAGACACAAATGACAAAACTATTTTTCTATTGTGTCTACTAATACCACTAGTGCAATTCACTAATTTTTAACGATTTTCAAAAATAATACCTTAACACGAGCTATTGTGATTTGCACTAATGCTTATGTGATTCTCTAACTTATTTTTAACAGAGCTGGTTGTAAGTTAAAAAGATTTGAAATAATGTGGCAGCTTTGTTAAAAATAAAGAAAACCACAAAGAGGAACAGAAGAAAAACAACCAAATTTGCAAATAATTCCATGTTTGCTGTAAATAAAACTAATTATAAATTTATTATTTAAAATATTTTTTGATAAATGAGATAAGTTCAAAATTCTGTGAAGTTATTCTAGTAGAAATTTGAACGACATTGTTGTTAAAATAAACAACACAAAAATAATGGGTGTTTAGTTAACGCTAAGTAGTCAGGCAATAAAAACAGCTGATTTAAAACGAAGGAAAATAGTGTTAAAAACTGTTATAGAATCGCGAAAACACCAACACTAGTGTTAGTTTCTCTAAACGAATTTTATTAACGTTAAAACAGGTTAGTGCATTGCACTACAGGTGACCACTGGAAAGGTATACTTTGGTATACTTTGTTTTGCCCTCCTTTTAGTAAACATTACTCTTGACAGTTCATATTTGGCAGTCATGAAGATGACACGTGGCAAATTTATTATGGAAAATTTTTCGATAAACCAACATGCTTTAATCGTTGAAATAGTTTAACAAAATCAATCATGAATTACTGTGATAATAAGAAAGTTACGTGAAATTGTTCTCCGAGAGGGGACACAAGGAAGTGCTGATAAAAATACTCTCTGATAGCCAATCAGTGCTGAAGGCCCTGAGCAATTGTGTCTTTACGTCCAAGTTAGTACTGGAATGTCACAACAGGCTAAATGAACTGGCAAGCCAGAACCAGGTCACCCTGATCTGGGTGCCAGGACATGAAGGGCATCATGGCAATGAAATGGCTGACATGTATGCCAAGAAAGGAACAGAGGGGACTTTTATTGGACCCACTCCAACTTTTGGCTTCAACAAGGGTCCCCTGAATGAGGAGATAAAAAAATGGACGGTGTCCATCGTCGAGCAACATTGGAACGAGACAGCTGGTCTTGAACATAACAAGAAATTTCTAAACTTTGATAAAAAAAAGGGCCGAACGTGCTCTAAAACTGGACAGAAAAAATCTCAGAACATTGACAGGTGCACTTACAGGTCATTATAACTGCTACAAGCACCTGCACAGGATGGGAATTTCCAACACAGATATTTGCAGATTCTGCGGTGATGAAGAGGAGTCAATGGAGCACTTAATCACCCACTGTGGAGCACTGGGACACAGAAGATATAGGCTACTACAAGCTTATATGCTAAGTGAATGTGACTTAATATCACTCCCCATGAAGGAGCTTGTCCGTTTTCTTGACATACTCAAACCATAATGGGGCAAGCGGATGCACAATAGATCAATATTGATTACAGTACAAATGGCCGATGAGGCCATATCCCATCCACTAATAATAATAATAATAATAATAATAATAATAATAATAATAATAATAATAATAATAATAATAATAATAATAATAATAATAATAATAATAATAATAATAATAATAATAATAATAATAATAATAATAATAATAATAATAATAATAATAATAATACGTGAAATTGTTGGGAAAAACAATGGGCCAATAAAACGTACTATTTATGTACTGAATTATTTTGAAGCAAGAGGTTCTGTAGATGACAGACCCAAGCATGGGACCAAGGTACTGCAAGAACGGCTGAACACATTACTGCTGCTCAAAACAATCAACCCCAATTCGGGAGCTTTTTTTAAAGAACAACTTTGCCCACAATTTTGCACAAGAACTTACATTTGTTTACATTTAAGATTCAGATGACACAAGGGCTTTTTCCACAAGACCATTTACGCCTCCGTACATATGACATTAAGATGTTACAGCACGCTCATGATAATCCCGACTTTCATGAAAAAATCATAATGAGGGACGAGGCACATATTCATTTGAATGGATGGATATGTGAAAAAGCAGAATAGTGTATTCTGGGCAATGAAAAATGCCCAAATTATTCATAAGTCACCTTTGCATCCATTAAAATTGACAGTCTAGTGTGCAATTTGGTCAGGAGGCATCGTTACCTTATTTTTTTAACGCCACAACACCATGCGTGGGACTTTATTAGCATGTGGTAGCAACAATACAGTGCATGCAGCCAGGATTAGAATGGAATTACTGAGACACCTTTTTCCACAACAAGTCATTTCAAGATATGGTGATGTTGATTGACCTTCATGATCGTCTGATTTAACATTAAATAAAATATTGATCAATATAAGATTCATTCTCTTTCATGTAAGCAAAAATTATAAACAAAGTGAACACTCTGTACTTATCCTTTGCAAAAGAATAAATTTCAAAAATGAAGCAATAAAGCAGCATCAAAAGCCTTATGCTGGTTTCTCTATTTCGGCTTAAAGGTTTCATATGTTATACATTTCTTCGCAATGACAAACTTTAGCCGGGCTTCAAATTACACACAGTTTAAAAAACTGACGTTTGAATAAAATAAAATCAGGTTTTTCGGGGAGATGTCAGAATAGAGATGTGAAAACGATTATCGTGAGTACCTGCCATGATGACTTTGTCACGCAATGGTCCTAACACCGGCTGAAAACAACTCCCTTACGCATAACCACCTAATGCCCTGTAGAAGTACCAATTCAATTACATGCTATTTGGAACATGATCTTCCTTTGGTTACTACTACCAGTTTTTGGTTCAAAATGTTGCTACTTTTCGCGATAGTCTGGCTGAAGAGCCGTCCACCTCGTCCAACTCGTCGTCGTGCCCAATAAATGCACCTCTCATGATTATCCTTGATGAATATTATGCATAAAGACTTGCATTTGCACACTTACAAGGTGTAATTGACTTAAGAGCTAAAGCATCTAGACCATTCCAAGCGTCGTCAATAGTCAGAATGATGGCAAGAAATTGATGATCAATTTTACATATCGCTCCTTTATTGCAACATAGTCATATCTCAAAAAATTTAGCTTTTCGAGTTAACAATGCAGAATTGTTAACAGTACAACCTTTTATATTGTACCAAAAATTTATTCAAATTATTTTTTATATTTTCTAAAAAAATTTTTTAAGACTTGTATGGAAGCTAAAAATTTGAAATGTGTTTTCCTCGAAACGAGCTTTCTTGAATTATGACTATGTTGCAATAAAGGAGCGATATGTAGCATGGATGATCAATTTTCGAACAAAATCATCTTCAGTTATGAGGCATATTTTCACTTCAGTGGATACGTCAATTTCCGCAAGTGGCCGCATGCTACTCCAAGAGTGATTGTCGAAAAACCAATACACCTACAAAGAGTGACTGTTTGGTGCGGTTTATAGGTCAGCGGCTTCATCGGGCAGTATTTTTTCCAAAATGTGGCCAGCCAGGCAGTTATTGTGAATGGTGTTCGCTATCGTCAGATGATAACGAACTTTTTATGGCCCGAATTAGAAGATGTGAATGTGGACGATATGTGGTTTTAACAGGACGGTGCCACTTGCCACATAGCTAACGAAATAATGGCTCTTTTGCGCAAAAAATTCAATGGCCGTGTTATCTCACTTGGTGGCGATGTCAATTGACCGCCTAGATTAAGTGGTTCGACGCCGTTGGACTTTTTTCTTTGGGGTTATTTGAAAGAAAATTTACGTCGATAAGCCAGTAACAATTCAAGAGTTAAAAGTTGAGCTAATTCGGCACATTAACGGCATAGAACCTCAATTAGTGCCTGGTCACACACAACAACTTTAGTTGGGCAATTCTTGACTTTATAGAAGCTTTCGGTGAGGGGAATAAGAAGGGAAAAAGAATTGCCGGTACTCGGCAATTCTTAGCTATTCTTAGCAATTCCTTACTTTTCTCTCATGTATGTATGTATATGTGCATATACAATGTAGATTGCATGAAACAAAAGGTAGAGAATTGCTCAAGAATGGCCGAAAAAAATATTTGTGTGTGGAAAAGAAAGCAATTCCAAAAAAAAATTGCTAAAAAGTTCGGCAATTAAAATCGCTGTGTCTGACCTTAGACTACCAAAAATATGAACCATCGAATTTGAAGTGTGCCGCCAAAATTTTGGCGGCCATTTAGACGATATTTTGTTCCATACACAATTGAACTATCTCAATATTATAATAATAGGTTAGGTTATGTTTAACAGGCTGCCAGCTATTGTAAAATAATTCTTAATTAGTTTGTGTTTTATTTAAAATCAACATCTTCCCTTAATAGAGGGTGTTTTTTTAAGCCCGATAGAACTTGAAATTGTAAAAAATAACACAAAAAATTAAATTGTAATCAAAATTTTTTTTTATTCGAAAGATCAATACGTGACATTAACATATGAAAATGATTTCGGGCATATGGGCACCGCGGCTGTTCTTGACGAAGCGCATTCTGGACGTCCAATTTTGGGCCACTTTTTCGAGCACTGCTGGCCGTATGTCACGAACAACACGAACAATGCTGGCCTCCAAGGCGTCAATTGTTGCTGGTTTATCAGCATAAACCAGTGACTTCACGTAGCCCCACAGGAAATAATCGAGAGGTGTCAAATCGCACGACCTTGGAGGCCAATTGACAGGTCCATTTCTCGAAATCAACTTATCGCCAAATTTTGATTTCAGTAAGTCGATGGTTGCGTTCGCCGTATGGCACGTAGCGCCATCCTGTTGAAACCACATCTCCTCCGGATCAATGTCATCCATATTTTCAAACAAAAAATCATTAATCATGGTGCGGTAACGATCTCCATTGACCGTAACGCGAGCTCCGGCCTCATTTTTGAAGAAATAAGGTCCGATGATGCCACCAGCATGAAAACCGCACCAAACAGTGCATTTTTCTGGATGTAATGGAGTCTGTAGGGTCTCTTGTGGATTGGTCTCACTCCATATGCGGCAATTTTGCTTATTAACAAACCCGTTAAGCCAAAAATGCGCCTCATCGCTGAACACAATTTTGCGATAAAACAACGGGTCTGATTTTCAAAGTAAATTTGGATAATTTCGTAGCGTTGTTCAAGCGTGAGTCTATTCATGATGATTTGTCAGAGTATACTGAAACAAATAAAAAAAATGTTTCATCAAAATTTAATTTTTTGTGTTACTTTTTACAATTTAAAGTTCTATCTAGCTTAAAAAAACACCCTTTCACCACCCTTTATTTCACAATTAACATAACTTCCTCGTCCGGACATTCAGTTTGGGCTTAAGGCTGCCAAGCATTGAAATGCCGGCATAGAAATCAATTGTTTGATTTCTCTGGGAACAAATTCAATGTAGTTTTATAAAAATATAAATATTTTATAAGATAGTTTTTACAGACAATTGAATTTTATTCACTATATTAGCTTCTAACATTGATACCAATCAAAAAATTACAAACAGTTTGTTTTCTATGTTTCCCAGCTTTTCGACTTTTAGGGAAATATTTTTTTAAAAGGAATTATTTAGCTTAATTTTACACATTATAGCCAGAAATCGGTGGGAGAAGTGACATCAGTTGTATGCGATTAACAACTCATTAAAGTCAGCACAGTTGCACAGTTTTTCTCCCTTATTTTTTTCTTCTTACAACATGCATTTTTATTTGAAGGGCTTAAGATGAACGTACGTGTTTTTTAAAAGCCCACTTTTTCTTATTACGCTTGATGATATTTTCAATAGCATTTAATAAAAAAAATTATGATACATCTCTGGGTATAAAGCTGAAGCTGTTCGTTAGATCTGAAAGTCATGGAAACACAAAATTGGCAAAATTTCAAAACAGTCATTTTACACTAGTCGCAGTTTTACATTTACTCTCACTACGAATTGTTTTCATCGAAAAAAAAATAGAAAAAATTTTATATCTTACGTATGTGTGTATGTGTGTATGTATGCAGCAAACATGTGTGACAGGATGTATGAACATGCTGGAGCATGGCACAAGCTTGTGCAGTTTGTGTGTGTGTTAACATACTTTGTTAACGCACACACCCAAATAAATTAAACATATGAATTATTTCACAACACGTTATAACAATTTTGTTGAAAGCAGCTTTTGAAATAAATTAACTTGAATTTTAAATAGATAACTTTGAATTATTTCTCTTTGAGCTTGAAATTTGCATTTTTATTTTTGAAACACTTTGAAAATATCTATATTATTTTTACTTAAAGTTAACACTGAATAAATGTTTGGCAGACCCGAAACATTCATTACACTAAAGTATGTATATACGTATGTATGTATGCATGTAAATATATATGCCTGTGTGTATACGTTTTAAACTTTTAGGAATATACTTTTGTACGAATGTCTGTATGCGTTTGCATGTAAGAACAACTTGTATATCTTTTTTCATTTACTTGACTTTATATTTATTTTGTTTTTAACAAAACTTTTTCACACTTTTTTTTTAATTTTCTTTAAAACACATTTTTTCTTCATTTTATCCACAAAATACAAGTACCATACATTGCTATGAAGGTTGACGATTGAACTGAACTGAATTGTCCTTTAAAGCTTTTTTAGCACTACAAATAAAATGTGGAAGAGTCCTCTTAGAATTAAAGCAGAAGAAGAAGAAACAACATGCACACTTGTACTCAAACAAACAGTTTCTCATTGAGGCATTTCGAGGCATTTTAAGCAGCATCCAAACTGTTCTCTTTTCTTTGTAATATGCTGTCCTTTTGTCTTTGCCTCCTTTTTGCTGTGAACACATTTCGGCACTCTCTTGCATTTACATTGACTTTGATTAACTATTGTTTTATGTGTTTATGTTTTCATGGGCTGGCTACATCTGTGTGCTTGCTGGCTTGCAGACACCCGCAGGCACACCATGAACATGGTGTTTGCTCTACATTTTCTTCCCAGAAGAAAAAAAAACCATAATACAATTTAGAATTCTCTCAGTTCTTTGAATAACGTTTTTCTCTCAGATGGAAATTTTCAATTCCTTCATTGTCAGCAGAGTTGTGACCGTTGCTTTTTTTTTTTTATTCTATTTTTTGTCATTTATAATCCCAACGAGGAAGTTTTAATCCTTATTAATTAGTTATTTAATTATTGATTTGCTTCAACACACATTTTAAGGTATACATGTAAACAAATGATTCATTTGAATTTGTTGCTCATAATTTTTAACAAAGAGCTTAAAATGAATTGAATATCCTCGAACTAAAAGCGTCTTTCCCCAGAAATGGTGTTCGCTGGGCGAAACACATTTTTCATGTCTCTAAAGAAGCATTCAACTCCCTCGGTTTTTTGAAACGGTGTAAGATGTACTTCTCTCCATCCGACCTCCTTACTATTTATACCACCTACATCAGACCGAAAATGGAATACAACTCTCATGTTTGGGCCGGTGCCTTAAAGTCTATTTTGGGGTTACTCGATCGTGTGTAGGAGAGGGTGAAGAAGCTTATCGGTGACAGTAGGGTATTCAACTTAATTGACTCACTAGGGCATCGACGCAGCGTGCGCTACCCTGTTCTATTATTGCTACAATGGATTTTGCTTCGATGAGATTAGTGATCTTGTTCCTGAAAGTTAAAAATTTTTACTTAGCACGTGTTCATCCTCCAAAGCTCGTCTATTTGTAGTCGAATCATACTACGCATTACAGAGAGAATTCGTTTTTCAGCCGTACGCTTCGCTTGTGAAATAAGTTATCTACAGACGTATTTCCTGTCTGCTATAACGCTAGAAAGTTCAAGTCAAATGTTCACAAATGTTTTCCCCTCCTCACAGCCTAGTTTCCTAGTTCTGGTACGATGCACTGCACTTGTAGGGATTATCCCCTGAGTACTAGTCCGAGATAAAAAAAAGAAAATGGAAGATCTTAGAGCGGCCATAGTGTCATCATCAACACGCGCTCAAAATGCGTGTTTTGTTCTACCGTGGAGGCTATTCATAACGAGGAAGCATATTGCTCTCTATTTCTGGGCCTTTATTATACTATAACTGAGTGACTACTTGCGCCCGTGCAAAGTTCAGCCGGTTATTCTGCTCCAAGAGCTTAAGTAAAACTATAATTTTCAAAGCAGTTGGAAACCGATCTGTATCTGTTTTTCAATTTTCACGCTTTTGGGAAAGGTCGCTCGATAGTTAGTAATGGATTTGTAAACAAATATTCTACTGACGTTATACACAGGGTGTCCCAGAATTTAACGTCAAGCCGCAGTAGGTGACTAGATTGAATGTAACGATCTTGATTTGGCTTGACGTTATTTGTCGGCTTGATGTTAATTTCTGGGACACCCTGGATTTTAGTAAACTTTTCACAAAGTTAATCATTAATTCTATTACTGAAAATTCAGCTTATGGCATTTAGTCCACAAACAATCAACTGGCTGCGATTAATTTAACTGGGCAAAACAGCGTCACTTTTAAGAATTTTATATCAAATCAAATTAATATTCAATCTGAAGAACAAGCCAGTGTTTTCTCCAATCCTCGAAACACTTCTAAAACGCGCTTTTTGTTATCACCAACAGCTCCTGTTTCGATTTTTTTCTATCTCCTCAGTCGTAGCAAAACGCTTCCCTTTCATCGGTGTCTTCAGTTTTGAGAAGAGCAAAAAGTCAGCGGGGGTCAATTCCAGTGAATACGGTGGTTGAGGCATGATAACGGTTTTGTTTGTGGCCAAAAGCTGACTCCCAAGCAAAATCCATTATCGCTTTTTCCACAATTCTGTGCGTTTCTGACAAATTTCTTTGCAAAAACCGGCGCATAGCTTCAAGGTAGTATTCCACATGGACCGTACGACCTTGTGGCAAGAATTCATGATGCACCACGCCATTGCAGTCGAAGAAAACAGTATAAGCAACATCTTCATATTTGACCGAACTTAACGTGCTTTTTCCGGTCTTGGCTCTTCTGGATGCTTCCATTGAGATGATGGGTCTTTGGTTTCAATATCATAGTCATACACCCATGATTCGTTACCAGTTATGACCTTTTAGAGGAAATCTGGATCGTCGTAGACTGAGCGATCCAGGACACTCTGCTTTCTAGGGTATAGAAGGATAACAATCTATCATTTGTTGTTGTACAAACAAAACTCTAGCAAGTCAAGGTTGTGTTGGCCCTCCAGACCATAGCCAAGAGTTAATTAGGAGGACGGGAATCAGTAAAGCACCTAGGAGGTTCAGTTTTACAGATCATCCCGGTGCTGATCATCGTTGAGGTGCATGTATCTTGGCTAAAACATTGTAGCTGTGGTTTAGACCTAAAATCGCTGGAAGGGGTTATTAGTATTTCCTGATAATTATGATGCATATCGGTCCTCTAGTGTCCTTGTCTTGCAATAGTTTGTTAAGGTATAAAGGGGAAGGATTCCCTCGTTTGTTATAGCAAACAAACCTCTAGAAAGCCGAATGACTTATGGTGTTGGACTTCTGAAACCCTTAGCAAGGATTAAAATTACCAAAACAGGGATCAACAAAGTCCTCGGGAGATTCTGCCTCCCAAGATCTTTCGGTGCTGGTGATGGTTGAGGTGCCTGCCTTGGCTAAAATGTTCTGGCTGTGGTTTAAACCTAAAATCGCAGGAAGGGTGCATGCCAGTTTTCGGAGACTAACAAAAACAACAAAGTAGTTTTGTCTTGCAACATATAGCTGTAATGTAAGAAACCAGGAACTAAACGGGTAAATAAATAAATAAATAAATAAAGGCTGATGCGCTTAATGGGTTTTAGCATACTAACTCATGAAGCATTGCCTTCCACCGAATGCTGGGTAACTGCATACAGGAGAGATTAACAGGCTCAGCACACTATAAGTTTTCCCGTGAGTCTTGCAAGCCGGCAAGGGGGCGCTGGTGAATCGTGAACAATTCACACCGTGGTATTGATCCTTCATCAGATTAGGCCGACAAGGCAGGTGCTGATGTAAATCAATCTTGCAACAGATAACTGTAATATATGGAACCAAAAGTTGGGAATAGACGGTTGAGTTTGTTAAAAACTGCTTTTCCGGACTACTAACTCGTGGAGCTTTGCAACCTGTGTGTTGTGTATCTTGTCAGCCTCGTGGGAGCACTGGTGAGCCGTGAGTTAGTTCACACTATGGAATTGGTCCACCGTCAAACTGGTTTGACATGGTAGGTTCTAACGATAATTTATTGCACAGATGTGCTTGGTATACCCGGCACGCGTTTCAAGTAATATTTTGATAAAATTCTTGTATTTTTAAACAAGCAGCAGATGTTAGATGACTCAAAACCTGTCGGAGAACCGGAAATTATTCTAATACAGAGTTTCTGAACCCACTTGAGAAAATATATTATAAACTGGGTTTTATCGTGCTTTTCCAGATTTATTTTATAGTTTTAATCAACAACTTCCTTGACATTTAGGATTTATTATAGTAATCGGTTTTTGGCAACCCCGACATAAAACTTAATTTTGTGTTAGTGCAGATAGTTTTGCAAAGAGTTTTAAAACATTGAGTATTTAAGTACTCACATTGGTACAAATTATCCAAGTTCTTTTACAAGCGGCTTTTAATTGAATTTTGTTTGTTATTGTCATTAACTTTTGTTACTTTTTTCTTTTTAAACTTTACTCTTGTTTATAACACTACAGCTTCCTACGAACATGCCCAAATTTGAAAAAGAGAGAGCGAGAGAGAAAGAGAGAGATTAGTAATAGGTTGATGTTGAACGGGAGGAACAGTTAATTTGCAAATGCAAATAACGGTCAACTAATTTTGAGCTTTAGGGAAGCTTGTTTCTGTACTCCAAGCACTGTGCTTTAAGCTTTTTATGCTTGTACTATATTTGCAAATCATGAGAGTTATTGCACTTTTTTGCTCAAATTCATGAGTAGTCGTGATGTGTTACTTGTTTTTGTGTTCTTATTTGTGTTCTAATTGTTTTTATTTTGTTTTTTTTTTTTTCTTTTTGATTACAATTTGTTGTTGTTGCTTCTGATGATATTCATAATAAATATTCCCTACAACACACGAGAATTGTCTGAATGGCGCCAGTTTTGTTATTCCTTTTTTTCGCACTTGCTATAACAAGGCAATTCGAAAAGAACTTTAAGGAATATAAAAAAAGTAATGCTTGCAGTCGAAACGAGTTATATCCCAAAAGACCTACCAAATCAGGGGTGCCCAAAAGTTCTATATGGAAGAGCAAACACCAATACATTTAAGAAAAAGCAATCTTTATTTGATATTTTTTGTTGTGAAATGCAAAACATATTTACAAAAACAAAATCTGCACTGATAATCGCTGTCGTCAATGTTTACCAACAAAGCATGCAAAAGTGTAGTTGCTTTGCTCTTGTGTGTGTACGGTGAAGAACGACAAAAATATATAAGATAAAGTTGTTGGTGCAGCTTTCATTGCTAGTGCTGAGTGCAGTATGTATGTATGTATTGTATTAAGTAGGTATGTATTAAAGAACACAGTGCTTTTACAAAACAATTGAGCATCAAGCGCATACGGCTTGGGCACTGCTGTACTAAATTATTTGAACAATGTCTCATTGAAACTCTTTGCCATCAAACATCTTCTCTGCTAACTGCATGGATTACGGATTTCGTAAAGGTAAATCTAATCAATCTACTCCATTTGACTTTCAACAACAACAACATATTCACTTTATTTATAATTTGTATACAATTGCTAATCTGAGCAGTGTCGAAGTATATACTTCTTTCCTTCTCATCATTACCTATTTGCCTAGTTCCAGTACAATGCGCTGCATCCCCTGAGTACTGGTCCCAGTTAAAAAAAAAGGCTGGTGTTGATTTTGAATAAAATGCAAACTATTAGGAATTATTGTCATTTTTCTTTATTATTATAATATTGGTATGATTCAATATGAACAAAATATTGGACAAATGGTCGTTGTGACCTCGGCGACACTCCTCCATCCAATGATCCAAATTTTTGATGACGCTGAGGCATAATTACGGTTCTATGCTGTTAATGTGCCGAATTATCTCATCCTTTAGCTCTTGAGTTGTTGCTAGCTTATCGACGTACAAGTTTTCTCTCAAATAACCCCAAAGAAAGAACTCCAACGGTATCAAATCACATGATCTTGGCGGCCAATTGACATCGCCACCATGTGAAATAACACGGCCATTGAATTTATAGCACAAAAAAGCCATTGTTTCATTAGATGTGTGGCAAATGGCACAGTCCTGTTGAAACCACATATCATCTATGTCCTACGTATTAGAATAGCCACCTTTACTTACTTGTTGTTTAAAGCCAATTGTAATCATTTGTAATGGTTTTAAAGTGGGTTTTCCGTGTTTACAAATTTTTAAACGAATTTTTGTCAAAGGCTACTTGAGGAATATAACTGAAAGTTCGGAATATTTCAGCTAAAATTCTGTGTATTCTCACACAATTTATGTTCAAAATATTGCCCCTTATCATGGTTGGAATATTGAAATACGCCTATGACAGCTTTGTAATAGATTAATTTATTGACTTAATTCATTTAACAAATTTTCAAACCGCTGTCGTAGATTATTTTTATACAATTTCAAGCTTTCGTTTATTGAGTTTGTATTAGTTTGTCTTTTCTTCATTCGAATATGATTGAAGCTGTTAATGCCAAAGAAAAGCTTGGTGCGCTGATTGAAATTTAAATATTTATAATGATAAAATGTTACCTGCTTCATATTCTGTCCCATTTTGACCGTCAGGCTGTTCAATTATGCATGAACTCGATTTGCGCTTAAACGTCATCAAGAACAAAACCTCTTAACTTATTAATACACTTTTCAATTCGAATTTGTTTAGTTTGTTTTTGGGAGATAATAATTCTAATAAGTGTACTCGTATGTACGGTTGTGTACAAAACACAATTTGATGAATTTTTTATGACAAGAATATGCATTAGAAGTAATTATTTGAGTAAAAACAAATATGTGTGTTTGTCTGGTATGCGTAATGATTTGATTATTTAATTATTAATTTATTTGGTTAAAAGGAAATATTAATTTTCCTATTGAAGGTGCATTAAAATACATACTTATAAGTATATATACATATAGTGTATATACATAGTAGTATACGTGCTAAAAACGAGGCGTTTACGTAGAGATTGAAATAAATAGAATAACTATTGTACAAATTTACATTATAATACAATTTACAATATCATTTTACATTTAATTTTAGGCATAATTTACATAGTAAATAGTTCAAGATTTGTATGTATTTGTAGGCAAAAGAAATTACAAAACCCTGGAGTCGAATTACCGCATACGTGATCGAGTAAACTGTTCGTAAATTTTTTTTATTGGGATTACTGTAGTCGTTATCGTACAGGTACTATTTTGTGAATCTTTTCTTTTCATTCTCTTTCAGAAAGGTTAAGTGAATTAATTCAATCTTTTCTTTCATCTTTCTGATTGCCAAACATTTCAGAATGAATGAAAATCTTTCAATTATGTATGTCAGGTGGCAGTATAACGAATTATTATAAAGCAACTTCGGCATGATTTGTTGGTATCACAATTTGCAATAAACGCAGTATATGAAAAAAATTACTTAATGTTAATTTTTAAAATTGATTTAAATTTAAAAGTATAAAATAAAATCAATTATTGAATTTGAATGTTTACAGGTACTGAATTAAGATGACGAAATGTGAAAAGATCCCGATGAAAGAAATAGAGAAAGAATCATACAGTTGAATTAACTCATTCCTGAATGACACAAGACTACTTTAAACAGGTAGTGGCAGAATTACAATGAATACAACACCAAAAAATCTTCATATGCATATTGTCCAACGTGAATTCATACCAAGATAGAATACATAATTTAAAAAATCGTTTAAAATTTGTTTCCCCAATTTTGTTTTAAATATGCCATTGACATCTGAAACAGAATAAAATTAGAAAAAAGTTATTAGCTGCGCTGCCAATTTTACCTGTTATGAATTCGCCTTGATTTTGTTAGTAGAATTTTCGAAATTGTCAAAATCGTATGTGTTGTTGGAAAATTTACGCAAAGGAAACGAAAGAGCTGTACTGATACCACCACCTTATTTAAAGCTCCCTTGTATTCAAGTTTGTTTTTTTATAAAAAATTATAAATAGCTTGTTTTCCATGTTCCCAGCTATTTATATGTCGACATTTCATAGGAGCTACCCTAATCATCATTAGGCTTTGGAAATTTTTGAAAGATATTCTCAAACATTCAACTTTATATCCCAACAATCTAAATAAATTGTTGATAGATAGCTAGGAAACATGGAAAACAAGCTATTTATAATTTTTTATTGGTATCAATGTTAGAAGCTAAAATAGCGAATAAAAACTCAATTGTTTGAATTTTTTTTTTTTTTTTTTTTTGTATTTTTTACTCAAAATTAAATTTTTTGCATTTTTTAAAATGCAATTTAATTTTTTGAAATCTATAATTCAACAAAACATTATTTTTTAAAACAGACAGTAAGCGGTCATATTTCTGTTTCTGCCACAACGTCGTGCGCAAAATGATCGAATGTTTGCTGTACCAGTTGATGGACCATACAATCTGCACATAAATTCAATGAACAATAGCAGGTGTTGCAACGCCAGCGTAAACGAGATATTGCAGCAAATTGGCAGGACTCGCATTTGGCTGCCATGGGATCGGGATTATAACCTTCGGGTGTTGATAGCTTTTCCTGCTTAACTATTTTTAACAACTTAACTATTTGTTGCTGTACTTCTCTGGTGATCGGTTCAGTTTTAAAGTCACTGCAAGTATCTACCGAATTTGAGCGTAATCTCTCATTTGGATTGTTGGCATCATTAGTTGGCATATGAAGATCTTGGAAGAAATCATCCTCAGCCATATGGACGGGAACATTATGCGATGGAAAAAATGTAGAAGGACGGTAATAATGCTTAGATTTCGTGTGAGCAACACGTCTATTTTTAGGTATACGTCCCGGTATAGGCAAACCAGCGCTGTGCAACTTTTGGAAATACTTTTGCACTCTACTAGACACTTGTCGTGCGGTACGATTTCCTAAAGCTTTTGCAATTTTAGTAAACCTATGCATTTCAATACGCTCTTCGGGGTATTTAATCAGCAGCTCCTCTAAGCGTTTTTGTTCTTCCACGGTCCAAAATTGATTAAATGTCTCTGGTTTAGTCTCATCGTCCGTACGCCCCTTATTTGCTTCAACCTCACTTTTATGAACTGTTGTTGCCTCTTTTATATTAATTTCTTCCGGAGGCATGTCTTCATAATGTGATACTTCAGGTATCTGCAAAGAATTTTACAACTTTAATACATAATATAAAACTAGTCACATTGGCTTACGTTTGCTATACTGAAGTAATTTGGGCTAATTATCTCCTCATTATTTTTTATTTTTGCTAGAAAGAGCTCCGGCTTGTCCAGATAACGCTTTTTAGCCAAAGCCAACTCTTCGACTTGCTGCAGCACCCGAATTTTTTGAGCCTCCAAAATCGCAATTGTCCGCAACATATTTGTATAATCTCTATTGCCTCTTAATGCCAAATGATCACTCTCAAAATAGAATATATTTGAATCTGGAATGCTTTCTGTATCACTTTCCATAGCATAATCTTACATATAAACGTAAAAGGATATTTACTATTAAACTAGTCGCTGTTTTATTAAAATTATTAAAACTCATTCACAATAGTGTAAGTTATTGTTACCAAAAGTTGAGTCAGCTGTTTTAGGGTGTTCGGACATCTAAAAAATTAATGTGTACTAAAATGTTGTCAGTTTTCGAAAAAATTAACGGCCTTATTCATGAAAAATTTTTTATGTTTATTAAACTCTTATTTGACAAATTTGTATACAAACTTTCAGTACAGAACTGAAAAAAATCAATTTTTGTAAGTGCAGTGACGTTAAAATAGCAACTGTAACAAATAAAATTGTATAAGCCGAAAGACAACTGTTTTGCGACAGAACACTACTTATGTATATAATTTATTATGAATAACATATTAATTTTCCTGACGATGATAACAAATTGTTATCGAAATATTGAAAATAAATACTGTTAAATTTTTTATATAACATAAAACGATCTTTTGCTGCAAAAATAAGAAATATTTATATAATTTTCTGGTAATAAATCCAGGCAAGTTTTATTGGCTATGCTGGTACCTTTAGAAAACGAGATGAGTAAAATACCTAATACGTTCTCTAAAATTTAATCAGCTCAGCTATAAGACATAGCTGAAATTGCGAGTAATTAGTGAAATTAAAAAATTAGTAAAGGGCTAAATAAACTACACAAACTGCTTGCAAAGCATGTCAAAATTTTAGGTTCGTACAAACATTTTTGTTCGTTTATGCTAGTTTGTACAAATAATTGAAGCATGTTTGCATGAAGTTCCAAAAATTTTGATTTTCGTGAAAAGAAGAAAAGTAAAAACGTGTGCAAAAGAAAAAATCTTGCTTTTTTGACAGGTATTATTAAAACATTTTTCTTTTTAATTCTCTATAATTAATATAAAGTTGAATGTTTGAGATTATCTTTCAAAAAAATTCCAAAGTCTACTGATGATTGGGGTAGCACCAATGGGATAGCTGGGAAACATAGAAAACAAGCTGTTTAAATTTTTTTTATTGGTATCAATATTAGAAGCTAATATAGTGAATAAAACTCAATTATTTACAAGAAAAAAAATGTTTAATTATCTCGTGAAAATTTAAGTCTCAGATCATAGAATTCGCCTTGTCGCTGCCAAGGTAGTTGTCAAAATTTTGTTTTACTTTTGTTTGAAAAAGCAATGAAGTCTATATATTATTGACAAATTTACACTAAGAAAACGAAAGACAGCTGCGCTTATTTATACCACTAGCTTGGTAAAGCTGTCTTCGTTGCTGCCAACACCATACAAAAAAGAAATTTAAAGTAATTACGCGCACACATATCAAGCTAGCTTTAAACTTCTGCGTTGTAGTAAAAATCAAAATTATTTTGGTTTTCTTCAAACTCATATCAAACCACATGTATGTGTTATTTCAAGGTAGCTTTTTTGGTGAAGTAGTCTTGTGCGAATTTATTTATTTGATATAATCACTAAAAGCCTGATTTAAAGAAAAAGTTTGACGTTTGGCCGGTTTTTTTTTGTACTCGTACTTTCAGGAAACATATAATAGTCTTGAATCTATAACATTTTCTTTAAATTATTAGGATCCGATATACATCGTTTGGCATAAACTACATGTTATTCCATACGATAGCTAATTCGATACCGTATGCGGTGAATAGACCCGTGCATTAAAAAAAAATCGAGATACTGAATGAAAGATATTAAAAAATTGTATAAAAAATATAACATGGATAATTATTGCAAAAAAGATGATTTTCTCCTTAAAGCCAGTAATAATATTATTCAACGAAGGATCGTTGCAGAATATTTTATTGACACACATTTATGATTTCTCTCTTTGAGGTTTATTTAAATCTTAACATAAAAACATTAAATGCCAAATTATTCCTTCTTTATTTCTGTAGTCGA